>JAGSMW010000009.1:5112000-6390000 GCA_029286795.1 Byasa hedistus | reverse complement strand
TTTTTTTTTTTTTTTTTTCCCCCCCCCCCCTCCTCCCCCCCCCCTCCTCCCCCCCCCCCTCCCTCCCCCCCCTCCCCCTCCCCCCCCCCTCCCCCTCCCCCCCCCCTTCCCCCCCCCCCCTCCTCCCCCCCCCCTCCCCCCCTCCCCCCCCCCCTCCCTCCCCCCCCCCTCCCTCCCCCCCCCCTCCCTCCCCCCCCCCTTCCCCCCCCCCCTCCTCCCCCCCCCCCTCCTCCCCCCCCCCTCCTCCCCCCCCCCCCTCCTCCCCCCCCCCCTCCCTCCCCCCCCCCTCCCCCCTCCCCCCCTCCCCCCTCCCCCCTCCCCCCCCTCCCTCCCCCCCCCCCTCTCCCCCCCCCCCCTCCTCCCCCCCCCCCCTCTCCCCCCCCCCTCCCTCCCCCCCCCCTCCCCCCCTCCCCCCCTCCCCCCTCCCCCCCCTCCCTCCCCCCCCCCCTTCCCCCCCCCCCCTCTCCCCCCCCCCCCCTCTCCCCCCCCCCCTCCTCCCCCCCCCCCTCCCTCCCCCCCCCCTCCCTCCCCCCCCTCCCTCCCCCCCCCCTTCCCCCCCCCCCCTCTCCCCCCCCCCCTCCCCCCTCCCCCCCCCCCTTCCCCCCCCCCCCCCCTCCCCCTCCCCCCCCTCCCCCTCCCCCCCCCCTTCCCCCCCCCCCCCGCCCCCCCCCCCCCCTTCCCCCCCCCCCCTTCCCCCCCCCCCCCCCCTCCTCCCCCCCCCCCCCGCCCCCCCCCCCCCTCCCTCCACCCGTCTCCTCTCCTGGGTAGGGCCTACCGCATGACTCATCATCAATAAATGCTCCTTATTGTACACACCACCGCATACAGAAATCATGATACAGATCCATGCTTGTATATGGATACATGCCAATGGGCTGTGTTTATCACTATTACGATTTTCTTCAACAACCTTGGAATAAATAAATAAATAAATAAATAAATAAATAAATAAATAAATAAATAAATAAATAAATAAATAAATAAATAAATAAATAAATAAATAAATAAATAAATAAATAAATAAATAAATAAATAAATAAATAAATAAATAAATAAATAAATAAATAAATAAATAAATAAATAAATAAATAAATAAATAAATAAATAAATAAATAAATAAATAAATAAATAAATAAATAAATAAATAAATAAATAAATAAATAAATAAATAAATAAATAAATAAATAAATAAATAAATAAATAAATAAATAAATAAATAAATAAATAAATAAATAAATAAATAAATAAATAAATAAATAAATAAATAAATAAATAAATAAATAAATAAATAAATAAATAAATAAATAAATAAATAAATAAATAAATAAATAAATAAATAAATAAATAAATAAATAAATAAATAAATAAATAAATAAATAAATAAATAAATAAATAAATAAATAAATAAATAAATAAATAAATAAATAAATAAATAAATAAATAAATAAATAAATAAATAAATAAATAAATAAATAAATAAATAAATAAATAAATAAATAAATAAATAAATAAATAAATAAATAAATAAATAAATAAATAAATAAATAAATAAATAAATAAATAAATAAATAAATAAATAAATAAATAAATAAATAAATAAATAAATAAATAAATAAATAAATAAATAAATAAATAAATAAATAAATAAATAAATAAATAAATAAATAAATAAATAAATAAATAAATAAATAAATAAATAAATAAATAAATAAATAAATAAATAAATAAATAAATAAATAAATAAATAAATAAATAAATAAATAAATAAATAAATAAATAAATAAATAAATAAATAAATAAATAAATAAATAAATAAATAAATAAATAAATAAATAAATAAATAAATAAATAAATAAATAAATAAATAAATAAATAAATAAATAAATAAATAAATAAATAAATAAATAAATAAATAAATAAATAAATAAATAAATAAATAAATAAATAAATAAATAAATAAATAAATAAATAAATAAATAAATAAATAAATAAATAAATAAATAAATAAATAAATAAATAAATAAATAAATAAATAAATAAATAAATAAATAAATAAATAAATAAATAAATAAATAAATAAATAAATAAATAAATAAATAAATAAATAAATAAATAAATAAATAAATAAATAAATAAATAAATAAATAAATAAATAAATAAATAAATAAATAAATAAATAAATAAATAAATAAATAAATAAATAAATAAATAAATAAATAAATAAATAAATAAATAAATAAATAAATAAATAAATAAATAAATAAATAAATAAATAAATAAATAAATAAATAAATAAATAAATAAATAAATAAATAAATAAATAAATAAATAAATAAATAAATAAATTAATAAATAAATAAGATTATCAAGGTTATCAGTGCTTTCTATAAAACACATCGTCTACCGGAAAGCCAGCAGTTATTTCAATTCGTAAAACAATTTTTTTAGTTCTACTATTCTTCACCTGATGGTAAGTTATACGCTTGCCTATAATAAACTAAAACAAAAGAAATAATACCGCGAAGCCGACCTAATTGAAAGTCAGTAGTAATGATCTTTAGCTCTTACATTTTGTGACTATTTATGTTATTATTTCATTAGTTTTAATTTCGGCACACGGCGTTAGATCCTCCGACGCGCATACGCACACTGTTTTGATAGAATAATTGAATTTGAACTTTGTGAAGCCTAAAATAAAGTGCAAATTGTTTCTTTAGCGTTAGGAACGCACCTACATTGCTTAGACAGCAGTGAAAGCTTGTAATTTAATATGAACTTTATTGAATAGCAATAAAGTACGAATTGACTCGACATTTTAGTTAGAGAACGTTTGTATAGGAAAAAGAAAAGCGCTGTTTTTAGGGGCTTCCCGGCGATTATTCGAATTTTCCTCGCCTTAAAACCATGCTTGGACTTCAACGACTATTAAAAAAGAATTGGCCAAATTGGTCCAGGCGTTGTTGAGTGTTGCGCTTACCGACACATATTGATATTATAGATTAATAATAAATTATATTCAATGATATTAGTTATTAATAAATAAATAAATAAATAATAAAGTTGCTTGAGAATATATTTATATGTAGAGTAAGTGATAGAAGGCATAATGTTTGAGAGAAATAGAATTCGTTGTCATCCCCACTCCGTGCTGTGTACTAGTGAGAGGTGACACCGGTACACACGTGGAGGGGATCACTTACCAAGTGATAATATATTTTTTTTTTGGAGTTTATAGCCATGCGGTTTGATACGTGGCCATGTATAATTTATGTTATCGAGCAGGACAAAAACATAATAAAATGACTATTAAAAAGCAGAGATTGGTGATAGAAAAGTGAAAATTTAGGGTTGTATGTATTTTCTGATGCCACACAATAAAAAATAAAAAAAATTTTTTTGGTGTGGGCAACCCTGATCACTCAGGGGTTTGAAAAATAGATAGTAGCCGATTCTTAGACCTACTGAATATGCGTAAAAAATGTCATCAGAATCGGTCAAGCCGTTTCCGAGGAGTATGCGAACGAACATTGTGACAAGAGAATTTTATATATTAGAAGATAACCCGCTGTCGATTGAAATAACGCGCATTTCTCGCTTTCAGTTCTTCTTATTTCAGTTATAAAGTACGTTACTAATCTTATTGTTAGCGATGACTAGGTCTCGATAAAATTGTTATGAGCTTTAACAGTAGTGTTTGAACATAAAGTGCATATTAGTTTGCTTACGGAGTGTGTTTACTCCATGCAATCGGGTCACTGTGTTAATACCGTGTTTGTACTCAGGTATACACTAAAATGACGGCGATAACTCTCGAGGTAATATTATTAAGTGCAGATTAAAAAAAATCTTTACATTTTTTAAAGTATGTCAATAATTAAAACTTTTCAATATTGCTTATAAATGATTTAGTCGGTTTCTTTACAGAAATAAAAGCGTTATAGCAGGTTTGGTAAGTGTTTCGTATATAAACCAATATTCGCGGATAACCAATTAAACTTTTACACGCACAATTTCTTTAAAAATCTTTAGCAGGTCAGTTTATGTTGTTAATTATTGGACTCGTTTATTCACCACACTGACCAAGTTCTTTTCGGCGTTCGTGGAATCTGTCGGATTCCCTTCGGTAACTTCCTTTACCGGAAGCTTAAACTCAGTGGGGAACGAACCTGCGTCTCTTCGAGACGTATAGCACGAACGACCGCCTAACAAGTTCAGCAATTGCACCAAAAATATAACTGACGATAAATAAAAATATAACAAAGCAAACGATCATCTCAGTAAGCCTGTTCTGTTTAACTAAACACTGATGTCATTAGGTTTCATTACTTCAATTTCATGCTGTGAATTCTTTTACTATTCAAATTTTCATTTTAGTACTTTGTAAATGAAATGAATGATAAACCAAAGTACTTTTTCAGGAAATATTTTATTATATGATATATAACATTTTATTTTGATCAGGTCTTTAATATAATTCGATGATCTTTATTAATTATCTGTTCAAGATTTGTTATTAGAAAACAACATTGAGCTTCATCCAAAGTTACCAGGTGTAGAATCAATAGGAACAATCAAGAAGTAGCGTTATTAAACCTTCTTTTCAAAGAATAATTTAAAATATTACAACATAAAATAATTTACAACATAAGTATTACTGAAAAAGTTAACGAAAGGGTTCTAATTGAATTGATACATAGTTCTATGTTTTGTCGGTTAAACACTATGCGGAATTATTAAAAAGGTTTTTAAGAGAAACTTGAAAGGATTTCGACTTTATATTTTATAGTATTTATTCTCACGGTAATATTTGTATATATTCTCACGGTGCTCGTGTCCCCATAAACATGGTAGTTAGGAGCATTATTTCATTTTGAATCTTGTATTCCTCCGAGCGAGTACGTTGTGCGCACAATTTATGGATTCGCATAAGAATTTATAGATTTATTTGTGGTATATAAGTTATAATGATTCTCATATTGAATTTTGTGTATATAAGATAGTAATATGCTTGCTAATGTGCCACTACCTAGAATGTTAATACAACCACATAATTATTTTAAAAACATATTTATCATTGTATCTAAATTTTGAACTCAATTTCACATGCTTGCTTATCCAGAATACTTTGGCTCTCATAGGATCATAAGTAAAGTCTATTAAGTAATAAAACCGAAACACAATAGTTTTGTTTTAATGTTTTTGAATGTATCATTGTAACATTGTAAGGACAAAGTCAAGGTCAATAAAAAAATATTTATATTTACTTAAGCTTAATAAAAAGTAAAGTAACATCTTTTTTCTCGGTTGAGAAATGTTGTTTTTCACCTTTGTAAAATATTTCGTTGGACAACAAGTATTGATAAATATTTTACATTACAATATGCTATATGTGTACGTTGGTTATTTTTTTATTTACCGTTACTGTACTTTTTTATGATTATTTTGGTCATCAATTTGTTACGTAAAAGTTCTATATGACATTGTTATAACACTCTCTAACTACTTTGTAAAACAATTAAACGTATTCATAAGTTTCATCTAGAATTTTTTATTTTATTCTATGTTACCAGGTGGCGCTTTATTATTTAAGACAGACTTCGTAGTAGTAATCGGTAGGTGCTAAAGTTTGTGGTCCGTTAAGGTGAGGAGGAACCTTATCGCCTATCTACGACCTTAAAGAGGACGGTGGTTAGTTGGACATGGTCTCCAGATATTGGGGATACCTTCGAAGATGCTTAGCTCTTCTTATGTGGTCATCGGAACGGGATTCGAAAGCATAGCGTTAGAGACTCCCGAGTTGTTTTCCAAACGGAGATCCTGTATAAACGATATATAATAAACGTATACTTTATAGTTTCTTATAAAAGCTTCATATGTGAAGCGGAGCAAATTTACGAGTAGGCTTGTTATAAATTATTATAAGTTATATAGTTATTCAAGTGGGTGTTACGAATTTGTAATAACTCGTACTGAAGCTCGGACGCAAGCGTAATCAGCTCTTTTTATGCGCACCTTTAAAGATGATGACATTGATTTACGTGTTCATATTACAACTGTTACTTCCTTGTTTAATTTGATTTAATTGTGCAATAACTAGTTATTGTATTTCTTGAGAAAGACGAGTTAGAATATCCTTATCACTTTTCAGAAATAAAATCTCTGTCACTATCTCGTTATGAATCTTTTTAAACAAAAAAACTTATGAATGGATGTTTAACATTTTGGTCGTTATGAATTTTGTTCTGATTTATTAATGTTATATAATATAATATTATTTTTTTTAATTACATTGCTCACAAGTTTACTGTTAGTAACGTACTATTTGCTAAACTTCATCCCAACTATTGGTGGTTACGGCAATCACATTCCAATCTTAGGAAGGCTTATGTTCAGTGACACTAATAGCATGAAATAGTTATAATGACGATAAACTTATTCTCTCTATTATTATTTTGTTTATAAAGTACTAACTCTCACTCCTTATATAGATATTGATATTTTTTCAAGTAGTCAAGTAATCATTATCAGTGTTATAAATTTGTAACAAAAAAACCTAAACTTTTAATAATAAAAGGATTTTGTGTACATTACAGTATTGTTATACGACTTATTTATTTTGTATTTTAGTAGGCAACAAAATGAGGATGTGTCGCAATATATAATATAATAAACCCGTTGAAGTAATTTCGCTCCTAAATGTTATGTATCATGTAATTTAAATAAATGTAGTGTGAAAATCATTTCCGACAGGAAGTTTATTATTATCATGCATTTACATAAGTTTGTAGCGGATGAAGTTAATGTAATATTTAGTGAGCAAATTTCTGCAAGGCTTTAATGCTGGAAATATATTTAAAAAAACTAAAATGGTTCATGATTGCGGTGTTATCGGAGATCAGTGTTTAATATTAATTGGAGCAATAATAGAAGAATTGAAACGTTAATAAAATATACAACACCGTTGTAATTTTAAGTGGTTATACATTTTTGGTAGTTTTTATTATGATTATAAAAGACAAAAAAAATTGGGGGTTCAAACTTCCTAGATTGACTTTTTTTATGCTACGAGGCGACGATACGAGCAAGGTGTTCACCTGATGGTAATTGATACACTTGCCCATAAGTGCCGCTAGTTAAGATGGTATACACTGCACCACAAAGCGCTCGTCGCCTTGAGACAAGGTGTTAAGTCTCGTTACCTCAGTAATTTCATTAGCTTACAGCGCCTTTCAAACCGGAACACAGTAATGTTTGCATAATACTGTTTGGCAGTAAAAATAGGTATTCAATTTGGATTTTCAAAGAAAATAATGAATAGAGTTCAAACTCTCTACATTGACTTCCTAATGTGAATATTGTATATGAAACAGATGCGCTGCATTATAACGTACGTAATGTTCACCGAGACGCCATGCTGCATTTTATTGTTAGGTCGTGACAGAATCTCGGATAATTACTGATTTTACGACTGATCACCGATCACGAGTATTGTGTATAGTTCGCGAATTTGCCACACGTACACAAACTTACATACACACACATTATTAGACGATAGACGTCCTACTGGATAAAGGAAAAAAAAAATTAAATTGTTTCGGTACCTTACCCAAAAGGGATATGTATGCTTTGATCAAAATGTATATAAAGAATATTAAAATTCAATCTAAGTGTAATAATTATTAAAGAAATATAAAACCTAACAAAAAATCCGCGTTGTTTAATAAGATTACAAATAACCAGCTATTCTGTTTTCTATAAAATTCATTAAGCATCAAATTAATATTTTCTAGTGTTGTAAACCTAGAAACTTAGACAAAATGGTGGATAAATGACTTTGATTATCTCCTTATGACAAAAGACCAGGAGTCCTGGTAATGGGAACAATATGAAGCCAGTTTGTGTTTTTTGATTTTCTTACATAACAAGTATATAATCAATATGTTTTTTTCTGTATATTGTGATTACTTGATTTGTTCGTATAGGTCATTGATTTTTGTTGTTATTTATACATGTAAGCGTTATCGTTATGTACTTTATAAATATGCGCAATTTTCATTTGTAATACTCGTATACGGTAAAAAACTTATGTACGTCGCGGAGCGTTGAGTAGTTACTTAAATAACAAGTTTTAATACGAGAGGAAAAGTTTATAAAATGTTCTAGATCTTTGTTCTTAATTGGTATCTTACCTTACGACTCTAAAAAATAAATAATTATGTATGACATAAAGACATTATAATTTTTATAATTACTTGGTCGCGTTTATCTAATTATATTTGTTTACATAAGATACACGAAAAGAGGCGATAGATAGCCCCCTTAGTTTGCGGTTATGTTATAATATATTTTATAACTTTCCGTTGTTGTTCGGTGATAACAAAAATATTTAGACTACAAAAACAGTTCACTGTGTTTTCAATGCCAAAAGCCAGATTTTGTAATTGAAATTGCTATCCCACGTAATACATTATTCAGGAAGAAGTTAGCCCGAGACTTCTTCTGTGCCCATATTGCGTTAAGAATTAAGAAGAATGATTCTGTTTCTTAGTAACACTGAATTATACTCCGGAGGACCACTGCGGTTTCGAAATGTAAGACAAATTGTACTAACATATATTATCCAGTATTTTTACTGACTGCAAAGACCATTCAGATCTGATCAAACGTTTACTTCCTTTCAAACTGGTACATAGTAGTATAAGCATGTAGCTTGGCGGCAGGAACCGCTACGATGGTATGTAGTCACTACTGTGACCTCACCATTAGATCTATCAAATGTACTATTATTATTAATATCATATATAATTTTTAAATTACAACAACTGAAATAATAATCGAAGCAAAATTGCATGAGTTGATAATTTTTTTTTAAATACTGTTTATACAATAAAAAATATTAGTTTTTTCTTAGAATGCTTACAATTCCTTGTTTTTTATGGAGTTTTTATAAATCAGCATTCCAATTAATTATTAGCGACAATGTGATAAGTTAAATAATAATCAGAACGAATTTGCAAATCGATATATTTACTGCGATTGATATATAACTTATATGTGTTGCATAAAAACATTAAATTTTTTTTTGATTAACAAAAATCTGAAAGTCAGTGTTGCTACATTAATAAAATAGAATATGTTATAAATTATGTAAGCACAAAATATTGTAATCATATCAAAGTAAATCAAAGTAAAATAAAATTAGAGATTTCAATTAACACTTACTTTTTATATGCGTGCAAAATTTTCTTCTTGCAATTAAACAGTATTTTTTTCACGCGTAATCTGAAAATGTCTATAACGAACACCTATATTTTTATTTTATGGCAACAGTTTCATTAATAAACAATTATTTGTTAATTGTTAAAAAAAAATAACATCGTACGCTACACGTATCGTTTGTAACAATTCACACACGCTGTTCCTCCGACGCATGTCGGCGGACTGGCTTTAAATAAAAATTTGTTGTCAGTGTTCGTAACGCAGCGGCATGAACCGACCAAATTAAAACCACATACTGTTACAAATGAACTTTCGCAATGAAACAGCAGTTCAATTTAGTCGATTACAAATTATTACACTTTCCCGCCGATAGCATCGCTCCGTAATGGAGAACAAAGTACTAAACTGCTAGGAAGGAATTGTTAAATCGCGGTCACTCTATTTACATATCATCATTAGAGTTGTTTAATCGATAATGTTTGCTTATCATTAGTTAGAGTATAAATAATATAAAAACCTTCGTCATTCAGTAATATTACGTTCATTAAAATACGTTAACAAAGCATTAAAGTACATGATTAATAACCTTTGGATTTCATTGATGTATTTTTATTAATTCTGTTATGTTATGCAATTAAAGATAAAAAACATTTTTAAATAAATTGAATAAGCTCGAGATATTGATAAGTTTGATAGCTCAGTTTGTAAAGCGGTTGTGGGCGCAGGTTCCAATAAGATTAAGCTTCCGGTCAAGGAAAACACCGTGAGGATATCGTCGTTCCGAAAAGAACAACTTTCGTGTCTATGCGACATCGTTTTATCCGTACTTAGCCAGCATAATAAAATAACATTGGCTCTGTATGTCAGAGAAGACCCAGAGTTCCTACAGTGGGAATAATAAGGGCCTGGTAACTATTATTTTTGAGTTTTGAACTAACAAGTCTCGTGTTAGATAATATTATTGTTGTCAGAATAGTATTCACAATCCATTTACTGTGTTCCTACTACAACAGAAGTGATATGATCGTAAACAATCACAAAAAATAAGTAATTGCCCACATGGGAAAATGATGAAATCCAATTTTAGAGTTGTTTATTCATTACTTCTTTAGTTTTTACATAAATACAAAATAAATAACCTATAACTCCTTCCTTCGCCGTTTATACCAAATGCATGGAGAAACTGTAAAAGTAAAGAACTCACACATAAATATGATAACGTACTGAATATAACAGCACATATTTATAATGCTTTGAATACATAACAAGGTTGTGTACAATCCAGCTAAAATAACATTATAGGCTAACAGAAACAAAACATTGAATGATAAAGCGATTATTACATTATCATGGCTGATTAAATGATGACTTTATTCATTAACATCTCACAGAGGTCTCTAACTATGAGACATCAAATTCTTTACAATACTAACAAATTATAGGTAATATTCTTATAATCATATGAATAATAATAGTCGAATGCCACCAGGATAACAACAGAAACTTAAATAAAACTCTACATGTGAAATTGTTTTGTTTTTGTTTTCATCTGTTCTTGTTATATATCCATGTTTTAAATTTTTGTAATAAATAACAGAAATAAGGAAACTGAAAAACCTGCTCGGTACGTTTTGATAGCGAAATAAAGACTTTGTACAACAACAATACATCAGAAATACGTAAAGTTGTAGGGTAAGTAACTGTCTTCATGTTGTTAACCTTAAGTAGACGAATATTTCATGTTATACTAGTGGTAGGTCTCTTTTGAAGGAGACCGTCTAGGACCGCAGCTCCAATTTCTACCGCCAAATAGTAGTGTGCACACATTACTGCGTCCCGGTTTGAAGGGCACTGTAAAGTAGAGAACATACTGGGGTAACGAGACTTAACACCTTATGTCTCAAGGCGACGAGCGCAATGTGGTGCATTGTATGTCATCTTAACTAGCGCTAAGTTGTTATGTGCAAACGTAGAACTTACCGTCAGGTGAACGTCTCGATATCTCGCAGGATAAAAAAAAATCATGTTTTTAGCTGAAGTAACCGTAAATAAGAATTTCCTATTTCGCTTCATTTGGGATTAGTTTTTCGCGATATCCATTATTAGAACAACTGTACTTTTACAAAGAAAAACATCGAACTTGTGATCCAAGTTTGGGTAAAGTAATTTATAAAAAGTATATAGTTCCAATTATAGAAACTACTCCTGCTGAATTAATATAATAATAATGTTTTTCACATAATAATACCATAATTAAGATTATGATCATAACATTGTTACATTTAGATTAGTAATTTTTAAGAATATTAAGTGGAAGGACATCTCGGCGTCTATTTTAACTGCCTAACAGTAAGATTTAAACATCTCTATACTCTATACTGATTTGAAAAGTACTGTAGTTCGACAGTTTATTATGCTATCGAGGGTTACACAAATAAAATAAATAAACCTCTTAATCTTCCTGTTGTTGGGATTTAGAGCTATCACCTCTAACGTACCTTCTAATAAGACTGTGGAGGTCAATCACCAGCATGATTTGGAGATTAATTTTTTCAATTCTTATTTCATGATATAATTAAAAATAATACAAGATTAATAGTGATTAGGTCACCAAAAGCGTCAAGTAACAAGTTATTTGGCTCTGTTAAGGAAAGTCAGTGTTATAAAATAAAATATTTTTATACTTTTTATAAAGCCGTTAAACATTAATGTTTACAATAAAATGCGTTTTGTTATTGTGGGCTAGATGATACAGACACCAAGAGTTACAGGAGAGGATGGCGGCTTTTCAAATACCTTTTACATCTAAAACATAAAATTGATAATAGATTTTAACAAAAAATATCATGACTTCTTAAAATTACTATAACGGATTAGACGACATATTAACTTCAGTACTTTTATTACTATGAATTGTATCTTGAGGGTATTTATATGTTAAATGACAATTTGCTATCATGAATAAATCTTATTTATTATAGCAAATTTTCAAAATGATATTTAAAATGTATAATGCTTATATGCATCGTTAAATCAAGTCCTAAGTGAAGTACAAACATCTAGCTTATGTTTAGATGAGTACTGAATATTTCAGTTTGGAAAATTCTTCTTTTCTGTTGGTATATGATTTATATTATTGGGATTATCTAATAACGCGTACCATAGTCCGAGTTCAAAAACGTAATGGTTCGCGTTCGTGCTGTGATACGGAAGAGGGTCCACATAATGTGCGTGCGCGTTAGTCCTGACTGCTGTAACGTTTGCCGGATGCTCATGTGTTTACTTTAATTACTATTTTTTGGTATTCAATATCAACAAGAGATGAATTACGGATACTTCGCCTTTCGAAGGAATGTTAGAATTATGCGAGATTTTTAACCCTTTAACCGTTTTCAGTTGGTTGGTCTCTCCGTTCAGAACTCAGTAGCGACTTCTCAAACTCTAGCATATTTGATTAAATCAAAAAATATTGTATCTACATATTATGTGTTTGTTTTGTTTACCTTCATATTTTTTTTTAAAAAAAAAACGCCTTTAGTGAACGTTTTTTTTTTTAAAAACAATTTAATATATAAATTTTAGTATAAATTTGTCAGTTCTCAATGTAATGTTCTGTCGATTTCGATTATGAAAAATATTAAAATTAAACTGAAAATTTACATAAACATATTTGATTTCTCTATTGATTTGTATATTTAATATATAAGTGCCATATATGAAAAGAAATTGGTATTAAATATTAATATAAATGTAATTTGTTATACACAGAACGTGGGCCCTGTCGATTTAATGGACAAATAGGATGTGGGCCCGGTACGACCTCGATCCAATGACCTTATCCTTCTTCTCAGTGATACACAATTGGCAGTGATTTTCTTTAATATAAATATATAAATGTATATTAACAGATATAGGTTTAGAGGTCAACGTCTATACATTGATAGATTTTAAATTAATTATCTATTTCCAAAGGGAGTCTATACTAAAATTGTATGTTTTTAGGTTTTAGTCCCAATAGCCGTTTATCAAATCATCAGCAGATTAGAAAAGTTAAATTTAAATTTCATTGCGATATTTAACTCGTTTGCGATGGTGATGTAAACAGTCATACGAATATTACATTTGGAATTGTTTCTATGTAATCTAGATTCTTCCTGCTTATCGTTTTGGTGAAGCATCATTCCATATGCATGCGTAGCGCATGCACCGGCATCGGAATGAAAACGTTCAGTTGCGACATGAAATATCTCGCATAGTAATTAGTTTCTACTTACCCCAAGTATTTCCCTCGTTAACATCATCTGTTTCGATTATACAAATGTATTGTAATTTAGGGCTAACCAGGTTCTTGTATCAGCTGTTTATGATAACGAATTTTGTAATATTTTTTAAATACCTAAATGCCTACCATGTTATTTTTTTTTACAAAGTCACGAGATAATCACAGCTTTCAACTGATGGTACATTGCACCATACTAAGATCGTCGTCTTAAGTTTATTCTTTCTACTCTAACTTCTGCCACTGATAAGGAATTTAATTATGTTAATTTACTTAATTTCGTAATGTATAAAAATTTAAGTATGCATGTTTTATTTATCTGTAGTTTATATGTATATTATAATCTATGCAAAGCTGTTTGATTACATCTAATAATATTCTCATTGGAGTTGACCACGCAGTCAATTTTTCAAGGATTTGTTTTCTATTATTTTGTCTACATGACATTGGCTCACGCACAAACCGTGCTCATGCCATCAATTGGGAAGAAGAAGAATATTCTCATTATTTATGACAGCATCTTCTCAGTAAAAGATTCTATTAATTTTGGAGAACATTTTTTACGTCTGAGAAATTGTGATAATACTATCAAAACATAAAACTAGATAAGAATATTCTAGCTTTTTTTTGGTTTCACTATAATATGATGGAATATACCAGACATATTTTTTAAAGTTTGTAACATTCCTAGTAAAGCATATTTTGTACAAATATGTCACACGGAAATGTGTTGTAAACTACTCGACACAGCACAATCGTTCGCATTGCGAAATGCATTTTTTTAATGTAAAGTAAATATCTTACAACACAGTTACAGTTTCAGCTGTGGGTAATAGAATTATACAATATTCTTAACAGTTTAGTAGATATTAGTTGAAAATTTTGAAATAGAAACTTTTGTAGAACTTTGATGCTTTATGTAGTTTCGTAATAATATATATTTATAATATAGTTATTATATATTTAGTTGTTTTATAAAGTTCGTCTTTACAAAATAACTAAATGGTTGCAGGTTTGATTCCGAATGTTAGTAGGGTTCTTATGGAGCCGCTTGTCTTGAAAGATTTAATATCAAGTTTTAAATTTTTCACCTAATTGTATATAATTTTATCACATACCATATTTTATGAATCAGGATTTTAGAAAAAATTGTTATAGTAAAAGAATGTTAAGTATTATTAATGGTAGAATAATCGAGTTGTGGAATATAAACAAACGATGCGATTTTCTTGACATGGAATCTAATTAATATATTGTTTGTTGGAAAAAATGCTAAGATGGTTCTTTTCAAACATACATTTCTAGCATAGTTATAGATGTTTGAATTCTTGTATGTTTTTTATACGTTTTCACGAAGTTATGTACGACGATAGATTTTTACGAAGATCATAGAC
Organism: Byasa hedistus; assembly: GCA_029286795.1. Lineage (NCBI taxonomy): Eukaryota > Metazoa > Arthropoda > Insecta > Lepidoptera > Papilionidae > Byasa > Byasa hedistus. Next base: position 6,375,108 of record JAGSMW010000009.1, on the reverse strand, counting down.
AACTGTGAATTAATTTTTCGCACTCTGGTCTTTTAAGTTTGTGTGAGTCTAGGTATCATAAATGTTATGTTATCTGTGGTAAAAACATTCTAGTAAATAATTCCGTAAAAAAAGAATTACGTATGTAGATATTAATTTTTTATAACCCTGACTTAAATATAACATAGTCAGGGTTCAGCAAAACTATTTAAGTTCGTTGATCTTTACTCGTGTCTGGTTTTCGTTTAGTATTAACTTGAATAAGTTATTCTTCCATTAAAGTATGATGTTATAAAAATTTACAACAAAAACAAGTTATTAAAATTGTGAAATAACATTCCTCTCATCGTCGTTACTAGAATTTATTAATTGTTACTCATCAGGAGAATTATGAGATTTTTATATTTACGAAGCGACGAGACTATGACCTTGGTCTGATGGTAAGTGATACGCTCCTTATAATAATGTGGTCATAAATTAGGATAATATACACTGCACCATATTGTGATCTACGGCTTGAGATATGGGTATTAAATCTCGTTACTATAGGAATTTATACTAGCTTCAGTTTCAAACCGGTACACAGTAATGTTTACACATCAAAGAAATTTGCGATCAGAAAATATGTTATAGTTTTAACAAAACACTTTTGTTTAATTTTTTTTAAAGAAAATAACGGAGTTATTATAATAGGAAAAAATTGTATTAGGGTTTGTTAAGATTTGTATATTCGTAGTTATCAGATTATCAGCACACGGTTTCAAGATCCCCGTCTTCATGTTTACGAGAAATTCATTTGCAATTCGTTGGACGTGCAATGTTTTTGTTTTTATTTTAAATGCGTCGCAAATACCTAAGGTAGGATAAAGTGTTTCTGCGAACCATCAAATAAAATCTAACGGTATACAGTAAGCAATAAAGCGTTTATAGACAGCATATGGATTCGTGAATTGATTTAAGACTGCCAAAGTTTAAATTCAATTGAACTAAATTTCTTGGATCGAGCTTATTTAAAAGTTAAGTATTACGATAAACAATGTAATAAATCTAAAGTATTTTTAGTATAATAATTTTGAGTTACTAAATATTTATGTTGAAGGATCATACCCTCGCCTTCTCATTTAATTATATCAATATATACTTTCTTTATTTGTTAATATATTTGCGTTTTAATTTTGTATGTATAAATGGTTTCTTTTTATTATTTATAATATTATTTCTCATTAGACATCTCACTCAATCATCTGTATTCTCAAAGGTATATTGTCAGGGAATGTCTCTTGACATTAAGCTTTATTAACAAAATACTGCAAAGATGTTTACTCGTCTTGGCAAAACTTTAAAGTCGTTGAACTTAACAAAATATTCAAATAGGATCAGGGCGACGTCCGCTTTTATAATATGAATATATTTTGAAATACCAAGGTATGAAGCACATATAAAATAACACAACATAACGTGTGCAAGATTTAGGAAAAAGAAAAGATAGTAAATACTATTTATTATCATTATAAATGGTTGAAGTGTAAGAAAACTGATATTTTGCAATAGTATATCCGGTGAAAATTTCAAATCTTTTCATATAAAAATGTAGTACATGTTATGATTCCATATTGTTATATTTTTATTAGGAATAAGTAAGACATTTTTTTCCTTCAGTTTGTTTTAAATAAAATTAAAAGTGATTTTTTTTAAATAAAACAAAATTAGTACTGAAAGAATGCTTAATTTCATATATTGCTTCAAGCATCGGTGGTTCAGTGGTAGAATGCTCGCCTGCCACGCGGGCGGCCCGGGTTCGATTCCCGGCCGATGCAAGCTTTTTGAAAATTCGTCTACTTTTTACATGTCGAGTAATAAATTTTGGTTATCAATATTCATTTTAATTTTGTGGATTAATTTAATGTTTTATGTATGCAAATTATGTTTTTTCCATAACATCAAAAAATAATACTATTTTTAAATAAATATTAGACTTTTGTTATAATACACAAAATATTGTGTTAGGTACGGCATAAACTCTTTACCTCTTTTTTTTGCTAAATATTAATGATTCTTGCGCTGTTTTAAACACTGTGTGTATACGTAATGTAATTATTTGCTAATTTTTACCTGAACGGAACTCTGTTAGGTAAGTAAAATTATAATAACGCCACCTAGCGGAGAAGCTTATAAATAACATACCAACTTTAGTAACAATCTTTTTAGAGATGTTAGCACTAAACAATAGGTGGCGCTAAGAGTCTGCTCAAATGTATTAAAAGAAATTATATTTGTGAGAGTAGTAACCATTGCTATACTGTTTATTATAACAAATATTTTGTAACGTGCTTTTTGTAGGCAGTGAAAGAAAAGGAAACGTCGCATGAAAAGTGTATCTGAAGACCAAATTACTTTTCACAATCTCGCCGTCGAACTTCAGTTTCAAGTAAGTACTTCATAATGTTGATGACAAATACAAGAGCATTGTTGTGCATGAATGCTAACCTATTTTTAAAATTTCTTAGTTATGTTTGCTGTCTGGAGTAGACTTAGTTTTTCTTTCACTTTTATATAGCAATGTTTCAAGTAAATGAACATTTTAAATTGCTGTAAATAGGGTATTAATATAATATTTGCAAATATTTCATAAGAATATACTTGAATTCAAAGCTGATGAAGGCAATAGAACATGGTGTGCATCACGTAAACGCGTGGGTTCTTTCCCCAACTATCTTGAGCTTTGGTGTAGGAGAACATTACATTTATTCAAAGAACAATAGCTCTCGTGGATATGTGATATTCACCAACTTGCATTTGAGCAGTGCGGTGAATAAATGTCCTGGACTATGTCCTCGTGAAGAGAAGGCTCCGAGTTCCGTTAGCATTATGAGGGCTGTAATTATTACAGTTGAAATCAAAATGGCATACCCCGCTCCCTCTTTAGTTCCAGACATGCCTGCGTTTCATGTTTTGTCATGAACGCCCTGCTGTCCACATTTAAATCCGCTTAAAGGGATAATCCGTTCCAATGCGCGCAGCTCACGTAGCTTTCATTTGTAAAACCGGTAGCCAGTTAGCTTTGTTTAGGTTAAATAATAAATTTAATACTGCTTACTTAAAAGGCAATAAACAATTTTAAAATTTGATTGATGCCACTACTGAGGTTGACTGGTTGAAAATGCCCTATAGCATTAAGTCTGCCCTTTTATGTGTGTGCAAATAAAGTTTTTTAATAAAAAGTTAATAAATTTGCTTGAACACAACAATTTCGTAATGGAGGCAGATTTACAAAATAAGGGCTGTAGGTAGCTAGGTGAATTCCGAAAAACCGTATCACTAACCAAACTCATGTGCCCTGTGCATGTGTCCTGCATGTTACAGAATAAGCGTTTAACAGAGATGTAACACTATTAAAATAAACATGTTGCATATAAATATTAGTACATATATATCGCAATAAAAACGTATGGAAATGTTTGTATATGTATATAAACAAATTCTTAAATAAGGTCTCCTAAAGTTAGCTTTATACAATCACTGATTGTAAAAAGAAAATACCTAACTTTGCTGTAGGTATTAAAGTCCTGGAGGATTCCATTCGCGACATCGTATTTTCGAGGTCCAAAAAATTTACAATGGCCGCGTCGTGGGTGTGGATTACCGGATAATTGGACGCAAAGCGTGTGCCGCAACAAAAGAGTAGGTCCTGTTTTATTTTAAAAATCAAAAAATAAAGACCCGAGGAGGATAAGTTGGACCTTACAATGCGCTCGTTTGTTTCAATGCGACCTCCGGAGGATTTTTCGAGTTCGTAAATCTCTGAATTGAATTATAAAGCTTAAGCCGCTTGTGATCTTAACCTTTAATGCATTATTACGAACATACAAAATCTCTTCCGCAGTTTTTTGAAACAAGCTTTGTTTTGATTATACTAAGTTTATTTTTATTTTCTTTATCCGCTCAACTATTAATTTGAGAATATGTATTCCATAACACTTCACTGGCTTCGTTGGTAACACTTTTAAAGTTTAGACAAAACGACTCTGAAACTGTTTGATTGATGATATTAGAAGAGTTGTAGATAAAAATTGTTTTAGGAGAATGATAAGAAGTTTTTATATAGACACTCAAGAGTAGTTCTAGACATATATGTATGTATTTAATTATATATAAGTAAGTGTATATATACCAAACTTTGTTTCTTTTACATTTAATTACATTTTTTATCTACCATTTCGTATCTCCACTTCCTAGAGTGGTAAAAAATATCCACAGGCTTTAAGTTCGCTTTTTACCACGTTGTGCTCGTCGGCTTGAGACAATATGTATAAGACTATTCATTTCAGTAATTTACTAACTATAGCGTCCTTAAAACTGGAACACAGTAATGTTTTCACACTACTGTTTGACAGAAAAATAAGCTTCGGTGGTATCTACCTAGACCGTCTCCAGCAACACAGTCCCATTCCTTTACACTCCTATTCCACTAGTCCTATGCCAATTAGTAATATCACATGAAAAATAAGTTTTTAAATACCAAGTCTATTATTTGAAACTAAATGCAAGCGTATGTAATATTTTAGTAAGTAATATATTTACGAGTTTCTTTGATTCTAGTTAAATAACCCGCAGTTTATATTTATGGTATGAAGTTCATTAGTTCGTTGCGATGCAGGGTCTGACTTTTGGCCTAGATATCAGGCCCAGCACAATTATTATTATTGCTTTGTGATTTCTGCTATCATTTCCACAGATAAAAATGGCACCATCGAGACAATGTCGGCAGTGACTCAGTACTGTGACACATGTGGCAAATATGTTCATAACAGTTATGAGTAAAATCAATATCGTTTGATATTTATTTGCCAGCAATCTTTAGAAGTTAAAAAAAAATACACAAATCAATATAATTGTTGAGTGATATCGAAATTTTTGTAACTTATTCAAAATATAAAAGACATCTTTCATTATTTCAAAGCGTTGTAAGTTTATAATCAAGACCTCTGATGAATATTCGCCGAGTAATTAAACTAACAAATAGATTTCTGCAATAATTTAGTGAGCAATAACTTAGTTATTGGTGAAGTTAAAGACCACACTAGATAAAGACTATCGGGAGTTATTTAAAAGTCCTGTAGGCGTACCCACATGTTAGCTGGCGTGTGGAGATAACCCCAACTAATGTGGTTGGTACCAATAAATCATTGTTGTGAGCATACCATTCCCTTATCAACGAGCCTTAACTGCTCCCCAGTTTTTATACCTCTAGATAGCTCCTCTGCTTACTACTCTGTGATAATTTTGCGGAGTTATGTTTAGTTTACTAATGCATAAATTCATCGAGCTTTCTTTTTATTAATATTTGTTAACTTCTTAACAAACGTTTTTATGTAAACTATCAGAGAAATATAAATAAAACAAAAATTTAAAGAACTTTTCTCGAACAGCTACAGTTAAAAACATTTTTTAAGAATGTTAAGGTATACTTATGCAATTTATTTCAAAGAGAAAAAACACGTATGTTATGTGACATGTCATTTGTTGATGCAGTTAAGAAGTCAATTGGTATTTATGTGCTTTTTCATGTTTAAGCTTAATAAAAATGGTTAAAAATCAGTGTAGGAAATAAAAATGCGTTTACGCCCAACGTGGGGCTCGAACCCACGACCCTGAGATTAAGAGTCTCATGCTCTACCGACTGAGCTAGCCGGGCTGTTGTGGCATATTATAAAACATACAATTATAAAAAGTTAATCACTCTTGAAGATTCTTTTAAAAATTTAATGCACCGACATCTCAAAAAATATAAACAGTGTAGTAAATAATGAACATTGACGGAAGTAATAGTAATACGAAATAAAACACAAATAAAGTTTATTAAAATAGATGTACCCTAAACTATTGTTACCGCCGATAGATGTCGCTACTTACAAACATATTTTTCTATTGGAGCTTAAAATTGGGTACACAATGTGTTTGCCTTTATATTTTTAATAATACCACAGCTTTGGTACTTCATTTACTGTTTAACATTTGAGGAAAAATATTGAATAACGTTTGATAAGAAAACTTAAACATGGAAATGTTTTTGATTTTAATTAGTCGTTTATTGTGGGTATGTTTGGTCGTTATTTAATTTATCAAATGAAAAAAATATAATGAGCAAGTCAAATTTAAATATACGCAGTGTTAAGTATAGAGTAGTAATTGTTTCCATTTACCTCTATACGATTCCATATTGCGTATGGATCTTTTAAAAGTTCTTTAATGATGTTTATTGAGGGAAAGCCATATGCTGAGTGTTGTACACCGAAAAAGTAGTAAATAAACTGTCGAAATACAAATTACTAAAAGGTGATTTTATGATTTGTTTGTTAAAATAATATCTCATACAGAACACATGGTTTTCAGTATAAAAAACACAGATGATATAAACACCAAGATTCATAACCTGTTACTTTAACTGGACCCTTAAACTTTAATGGTCCATTTCAATTACGATTTTTAGTTGTAATATAAAAGTTCACCATAAAATATATTATAATAGATTATGCTTGCGTAATATCAAGAAAAGATAACTAATTCATAAAGTAAGACATAGTTTTTTATCCTGAATAATGATTAAGCGTTGTCTTTGTTGTGTGTGTGTTTTTTTAATACATGTCACAGTAAAAGGTTGCGGGTTTGATGGCGCCATCCGCATTAGTATGCTGGTGCTGGTCCCCACAGGAAATGGCGCGAAACGACAGTTAGAATTGAGTTAGCAACTCCAATGACCTAGCTCAGCATAGTGCACGGACTAAGCTTTCATCAAAACATATTTTCTATCCTGCACATCATTTTAGATCTTGAATTAAGTCACCGAAACTGTGTAGAGTAAAATTGTATTTACACTCGATTCAATATAATTGTCATTGTTAATATTGAAATACATATTTTTTATATTTACATTCGTTAACATTTAACCGCGTTTTCATACTCTAATTTTTATATGTATGTTGGAACACAGCAAAGCTATTATGACGCTAGATTAACGATGACTGTGATAACTAGTTAATTACTAAAAGTTCCAAACGATCTTACGGAACTCGAATCATGGACTTCAGTGTTGCAAGGTAAGCTGTTAACAACTTGCCTATTTTAAAACGCCTATTTTTCATGGAACTCTGTCTAGAAGTAAAAATGGAAGGATAATTGTTACTGTACGATTCCTGTGTGATAGTAAATTTTTGAAATATAGTGATAATTAAAGAAGATATTATATTATAGTATTTCATTATCAACCAGAAGATATTGGATATAGCATTTCCTCACCGTTTAATTGATAACTACGTTTTTAATTGACTGTGTAGATACCTGTTATTTATTTTCCTTTTTAAAGTAGAAAAGAAAAAAAGTTATTGCTAACAACAATAAAAAATGTTTCAGAAGAAAAATTGGTATATTTATCATGTAACGTACAATATTACATTACCGAAAATTTTTCGTATAAAACGCATTATGATATCAACTTTTTAATACAGCGCCGTGAAAGATATAACAATGTGGGCCGGTAATGTAATTTAACTTCTAAAATTGCTTATTTTTTGTTACAGCTACGCTTCCAATGAATTTTTCCTGTAGCACTGTCCTTAACTTACAGGCATTTTGATGTGTTTTGGATTTCCGTATTGAATCACTGCGACCGTCAATTAAATTCCGTCTAATGTATCGCGGTCATTTTAATAAGGTTTTAGTAAATAATACAATACTGCAGGAAGATCAGCGTTCGGATTTCCCCATGATTCACTAACGGCGGGCGTCAAAGAAATTATATTGAAAGGCTTTTTGATACCGCATTTGGGTTAATACTAGCGAATTGTAGATGAGTTTTGTTTTCGATGACTGTTACCGCTACAGGATAAATAAATAGGACGTATACTTAAGTTTTAACCAGTATTCAGAATCTATTATACAAAATATCAAAAACTTGACCATTTGCAGTCATAAAATAGTCTTATACTTTTAGTCACTTTATACCAAAATATCTGATTTGGTCTCGATGAATTTTTACTTTCGTTTAAATTCAAAAGTATTTTGCTATATCTTCTCTATTTTTGCTATTCCTCGAAATGTGTTTTTCTATTATCTTTGTGCTTAATTATAAACGTTATGTTTAAAATGAAAAAAGTTTATGTTATTTCTCATCTGAAGCCTTTTATTTATAAAACATCGTGAAATGCTATCGTAACTAATGAGTTATTAAAAACAATTAAGATGAAACCTTTTTTATACTTCCTTATTTTTTATATAACGATGTTTTTCAATTATTTAAATAAAAATTATGAATCATGAAATTGAATCCAAATCAAGTAGCTAATGACTAATTGTGTAAATATCGTAACCTGTATTTATTCTTATCTTGGATTTTTTATATTTATCTCGTATATTACTGTTCTGCGGTAAAATCATGACGGTGTGGTAAATAATAATTATGGTTGGGTAAACCCGATAATGTACTGCATTCCTTTATTGCATTTATAAAGGAAAGTACTCATGAATTAGAACATAAATATTCTCATGTTGTTATAACCGATACTTGATTTTATAGTCGGATGTCGTAAACAATTAAAATGTTGATAATATTACACTCACTGTGTATTACAGTAAACAAAAACAAGATGTTCTTGTATATTACAAAAACAAATATATCACTGTAGCAGATTACGAGCATCATCATGTAGCGAGGACGGAGTCTGCTCGTTAGTAGTTATTATAGTGCTATTTTATAAGATATAGCCTTAGTGATAAATATGTTTTCTTATGACCATGTCTTTCCTAAATGATATAGATAATTCACTGAATAATTATCTTTTACTAATAACTTTTATTATCCCATTTTGCTTTATATGTTATAAACGCAATGCATGAAAAAGTTAAACTCCTGTGACTCGCAAAAAGTGTTATATTATTCCGTGGCTGCCAAATATGTTATAATTTCAAAGAACGTAGGTATTTTAAGTATTAAGTACCTGCAAATTTGGACACTTAAAGCGCTCGATTTTATAAATCGGTGATAACAATAAACGTTAATTTGGTTCGCATTACGTTCGTTTCTCGGTACGAAGACAATATGCGCGCATATCGAATCATTCACCCTTGCTTTTACGAGCATATGTGACGGTTTTATGGTGCGGGTAATGAGCTGGATGAGGAGCATGTTTGTTGTAATTAATTTACTAGGTATCGCAAGTTATGCGCCAGCGGCCAGGTCAGCAGCCGGCGCTGATTTCAATCACGAATAATTAATTTGTTGCCTTTCGTTTACCGTTCTCTAACGATACGAACCGAAATACTTTTATTTTAATACCGACAGTACAAAATGATACGTTTTTTCAATCAACTTCTTTCTTCTATGTTTCTGTGGCGAAGTGAGTGCTTTAAATCCTATGCAGGTCTGGAAATCATGAGCTAATGTTAAAAACAATTGTACATACACAAATACATATTTTCATAAAAGAGAGGGGCAAAGAGCATATGATTATCCTAAAATGATGTAGGAGCTGAACAGGAAAAGTGTCAAATATCCTCTAGTCTAAATATCTTCCTTTGGCAAAGCCTTTCTTATATGTTTTTCTTGACTTCTCTCTCCTGACGTTGACTTTGATGCAAACTGAGAATAAAAATTAAATCCATTTTTCGAACAAATTGACACGTCAGATTAAGTGACGATCGAAATAACTTATTCCTTCTCTCGTTTAATGTGTTTAAAGTTAAAAGTCATAAGGAAACGAGCATCAATTTTATACTCACAATAACTCACGCCGATTGAACATTTCATGATGCATGCGAAGTGTAAACTTTGCTGTACCTGCTCCGATCATGGCCGGCATTGCTGCTGTAATTTCCGAAATAATAATATAAATCAATTAGGAAACAATTGTGCTAATAATAATCTATATAACTATCAATCTAGTTTTAAGACATCGAATAGTATTTGGTGCTGTACAACATCATAAGTCGTGAGTACACCGTTTACTTTTAATTGAACTGTTTCCACGCTTTGTGTTGTAAATATGTTTTATTTGTTTATTTCATTGGTCGTTACAAACATCTTTTTTGAAATAATTTCTTTAAAATAACTTTAAGGGTATTTTTGGGGGAAGTTGGAAGTTATATGTTTTTATATTAATCGGTTTGAAGTAATCAAAAATATGAATTAAAGAGTTAGTCTGTTACTGTATGTAATTAACGATTTAGTTTTAAATCATGGTTACTTATGAATAATAAAAGAACTTGAAAATTAGCTAGTTAGATATAAAAGTTAAATCTCTTACTCGGATATTAACTTCAGTAATACCTTTAAGATACGTATTCTACTGTCATGCGGTAGTATGTGAATATTACTATGTTGCAGTTCTGAGGGAGAAATGGACTGGGGTAGAGCAATGTTAAAAATTTTATGTCACAGTGCGATGAGCGCAGTTGTTGTATGAACATCTTAATTAGCATGTCTCGTCATTTCATCGAATAAAATGTACCGGTTTTTACTTTTTTTTAATTAACTGTAGTAAAGTAAATTTTTCGAGCATTTTGCTAATTTATCTATCAATTAAATTCGTTCTCATATACTGAATGAAAGAGAAATGTAAGTGCATCACTCCGCTGAGGACCGTTCCGGAGAGATGTGACTCATGGAGTGTAACTCATGTTGTTAATTAAAGGTGCATGGTCACCAGAGCGATGTCACTTGGCGAGGCATAAGTTATGTAAGTGATTATTTTTTAATCGTGATAATGTATTCAATTATAGAATAAGCCCAGATGACATCTTTTTGCAAATATCCCAATGACACGGAGGAGAGTATGACAAAGACTTATTTCTGTTATAAATTGGTTGTATTTTAATGTTAGTCATAAAAATAGAAGAAAATCTAATTTTTGTTGAAACTTTTTTCCTAGCTTACAGAAATGCATACGTAGGTTTATAATAAATCTTCAATGGGTAGCTTTAATGACGTTGATTTGTTTGAGTCACAGTGTAAAGAATGTTAACCGTAGTATATTAAACGGATGTTACTTGACATATTTAAATAAAAAATAATTTAAATTTATAATCAAAGTATATTATTAACGTATCTACATATAATTAGTCTAGTCATAATTAAGTTTATATTCTGATCAACTTGATAATTTAATGATGAATTATTAAAGATACAAGTTCAATAAGTATACTAAGGTAAACTAGTTCCAAAGATAGATCACTAGAAAGTTACAAAAACGTCGATCAATGCGGATTTCCGTAATCTAGTGATTCATATTACTGTATTAGCAATAATTACACATACTATATTGTCGAGCACCATTTTTATTTACTTTGTATATTATAAGTAGGTGACTGTTCAATTTGAAGGTCTTTGTTATACAAATAGATGAATCCATTTTTCTGACTATCTAGTATATCTCGCAAAACATATTTTATGTAATTTAAGAAATAAATATAAAAGATCACTAAGTTTAAATATAAAATATCGATATTTTTATACACCATGGTTACTCATTCGTATACTCATTAATTACTCAATCTTATATTCATTGCACTTCATAACTTTTTAGAAATTGGTTGGTTTAGAAATGTTAATAAATATTAATATTGCCCGAGTAATGTTTAAATTAAAACAAACATTAACAGCGGCAATAAATCTCTGTTTATTTTGGAAATTATAAAAGACGGTGTCCTAATTTTTAAGAGTAAGTAGTAGTTTTAAATGTACAAGTATCCTTTAAACTAGAACATTGTTACTAGAAAAAACGTACGTACATACTTTGAATTAATTATTTGTTGTAAATATTGAACGATGTGTGCAGTATACAATTTGTTACAATTAATTTCGTTGTGACGGACCGTCGACCCGACGCGACCGACATCCTGCGATACAGCGATTGCTGCATATTTAGCACGCGGACACACAATCATATTTACAATACGCATTTAACTATTACACTTAACTTCAAATGTATCAAACAGCCTTTAATTATAAATTTAAATTTGACACATGTTAGATATGATTGATATTAGTTTCGTTATGTCTCCGTTGTTTGTAAATAAAAAAATATGTCACAGCGTCGAATTAGTTTTCCATTGCATTATTATGTTTTAATAATAGATTAAAGAATGGAATCTTTGATTATATTTAACATTTTCTGTTAAATTAGTGATTTCTCGGGTTACAACAATTTTTTTAGCGGATTAAATATTTAGTATAAAGTGCTTAGCTACACGTGTAAGTGTTTTTATTGTAGTAAGTTTTACTGAACAAAATAATTTTCTAAGACGTTTGTACTCGTACAATAGTCTAAAACTTGAGGTCAATATCACATGATATCATGTGATAACGAGGCCGGAAATGGTTGACAGTGCTCGACTAGAATACTCTGTGTAATGCTTTTTCGCAACAGATTACAAATAAGTGGATGCTAAAGTAAAATTTAACTATTTTGTGGTCCCGAAAAGAAGTGTGACACTTTCGTTATATGCGATTAGCCGTTGCAACACAAAGATTACTCTTAGATTATATATAATGACTTCAAATTACTTTAAAATGTAAAGTTGGAAGGCTCTGTGTAGTCAGACTTCACATGAAGTAGACCGACGATTTTAAAAATCTCTGAGATCCCCAGACGGTAATTCGTGGAATATAAGAAACCTTTATCCGGTGGAGGCCCATCGGTTGAGATGCTGATGAAGTTTCATTGTATTAAGCCGCATAAAGAATTGTACAGTCTAATTGTCTGTATACCTTTATACATAGATATGTATTCACTTTTACTGTTTGTACCTACCACTCGTAACTAAAAGCGTAGCTCGTCCCTTGATGATTCATAAAATACATGTTATAATGACCCAGACGGTCTGACTAGCCACAATTAGTCCCATATGGTTTTTCTGTTTAGAAAATCGCGTGAGTGTTTATATTACACGGTTCGTTCATTTGTCTACCTAAGATCTTCCAGGTTTTTATTTTCGTGCTCCTATTTTTATTTTGAAACTTAAACAAGTGTTTGATTCGTAACTCTGTTTAAATGTTTTAACGTAGTACATTTTTTCGATGGCTATATTTGTTATTAAGTTAATAACGATTATACTTTCAAAAATATATAGTAGTAGTTAACTTTTATATGTATTAGGTTCGTTTCGTAGTCCGAAGTTTCTATTTTAATTAGTTTTAATGGGATAGTATTTATTGTTAACTCTCCTAAGTGTCTTAAGTATTTAGAAGAACGTATTTATCACACTATCTCTTTATCTCGCGTGTATTACAATTCATAAAAGTTAAAAACTACTACACTACACAGCGATCTACAAAGGCGTCTGTGCTACAATTAGTTACTCTTTTCGTTCACTTATTTTTCAATCAATCATTCCTTTATACTTAAAATCACTCACCGCGCGCAAATGAGCCTATTTCGGTACAGCGTCAACACCCCAAGACACAAAATTGGTTTTTAAAAATTTTCCTCTTTCTTTATTTTCTATTTTAATAGGTAAGTTATCTTTGTTAGTCTACTTAAAATACATTTCTTTTATAATTCTGTTGCTTAAGCTACATTCTTAAACCTGATTTATGAATCAGATTGATGATATGTGAATGATATGTCATTCACTATTACATTTACACTTTTTTATTCAGTTCACATTCTTAGTGTTTTTATATCTATTCTGGCTACATTATATACATATTATATTTTAAATCTAGGTCATAATTTATTAAACTAACTTTACTGTTTAAAACCCATTGAATATTATTAACATATCTTATTTCAAGTATTACTCTTAGTTTTGTATTTGCGCATAAATGTATTTCATTATGGGAGAATAACACACGTAAATTTATAAATTTAACACATAAACTATTAGTCAATAAACAAGCTAGCATTTAGGTATCAAAAAATATTAAATTAAAAATATTTGTGAATCATTTAAGTATTGCCACGTCTGGATGATCATTTATCAACCGAATCCTGAGAGAAGTCAGCTTTTTGCTCCTCAGTTATTTCTTAGAAATAGAGGTCAATCGGCAAAGGGCGCATCGGTCAAATTAAGATAGAAGGAATGGGCCATATCAATGAGAACTTGTAATCATACAAACTTTTATTATAACACGAAATATATTTTGTTTAAATCGAAACCGTTCGCTGAATATCTTGATACAAAACTACGAGTATATGTCTAAACCTTTTCGGAGCATAGTAATAAAATAATGTATTTAAAAGAATTTGTTGGCTAGTTAATTATAAAAATAGAAGATTTCAATTTTCTTTCTCCATCGAAATACTGCAATTATGGTCAACTGTAAAGTCCTAATAAAGAAGGAGTTATCATACTCATCATAATGATTTGATTAATAATTACATAAAACTTTAACTATTTCATTGCCTCAACATATTGTTTAAGATTACAATGGAAATTAACTATTACCTAATTCAATGTTATCTTTTTCGGGTTAAATACTTAATTAATTAATTAGCTAATATATATTAACAAGTGGCGAATGATTTATTTTGTATACAATGATTTACTGAAGTATTATTAATCGTTTAAATCTATTGACGTCCACTGTTGAGCATAGGTTTTCCCGGTTATTATTCCATTTCGTTTATCCCAGTTTCATAGAGTTTTCAATCGTATACAATTAATGTATGATACAATCGCCGAAAAGATTTAAGGAACCCGAGTGTTAGTCACCGCATCAGGTAACGGTACGTTTCATGTGGGTCAAGTACTCGGAAATTAGTGAGTGCCGAGTTCCCGCGTTACTCATCAGCGGCCATTGTGGCGAGTAAATATTAGAGTAAAGCAGAGGATTAGCTGAGAAAAACTAGTGAGGGGAATCATTTTGTTTTACATGCAATAAGATAGATTAAAAAGTTTATTTTACCATTCAAAAATATCAATCATGGTGTGTAATTAAATCGTACATAGCAAACAACTCAGAGCAAAGTTGTTATAAAATGTTGATTTTCAGCTACACTTTTATGTTGGATGTTGAAACAAATATTTACTAATTACAGTAGCCAATAAACATTAGTATCACTCGGTGCTCTTTGGGTTTTACCGAATCGGAAAAAACCTGTTATTAACCATTGTGATGAAATACATATCAGCTAGGGATGAGTGAAAATCTGAATGAGAGGAATAAAATTTTGGTTCACAGAGTGTCTTTTTCGCAGTTTTTCACCAAAGCTTTTAAAATTTGAATAAGAGGTGTATTATTAGTTTTTTTCGAGCATTTAGGTATTGGTGTGTCTATGGTATAGTAGCCCTTTAAAAGACTTTGACCTATTTTTTCGTTTGTAACGTGACATTATCGAGATCACGTTGTTCTTAGCTTTAAAGTAAAAATAGCACTTCTCTTTACGAGTTTATGTTGAATGTATTCAAAGTAAATAGTTAAGAACAGTTAATAAAGTAAAGATCATTTAATTTTGATGATGTTTAAATTTCTTTTATTAAAATTTGGTTATAAGGTATGTCAACGTAAACTCAAGTTATCGTCGTCAGCAATGAAATTCAAAAGGCTAGTCTTGCTAATTTTCAATTCTTTTTTATTTTCTGATCAGGCAGATAAATTGTGTTGATATCTAAACTTAATAATTGTAAATTTATGTCTATGCTATGTATGTTCTCTAGCAGATATTTGTTCTGGTTTGAAGAGCAGCCGGTAAATTATGAGGGTGATGACAATCGTATTTTACCCTAAAGTTGAAGAGTGGTGCAAGTAGTATCGTAAAATATACATTACGCCATTTGGATGGATTAATACCTGTTATTTTTTTTTAATCTAAAGGTGTGTAACAACTTGAAAGATATTGCCAGGGTTTTGTTAACGCGTACATACTCGTCATAGCATGCAGATTTGTACAGGAAAAAACATTATTACTGTTTGTATGAGTATTGAAACGTTCTAAATACGTCATAAAGCGATAAACAATGCGTTACGAACATTTCGAATTGAATAGGAACGGAACTTAAGCGACAATTTCGGCTAAATATCATCGCATAATTTTCTCGATAAGGCTCCATTAATCATTCAGACGTAGTTCATTCGACAGTCCCAGATAATGGACGCATATACAGTACGTATCCTTAAACAAATGTTATAAAGCCTTTGCGTCATTTATCCTAATTGGCTAAACCAAACCGAAAAATCATAATTATCAGTAATTTTTTACACAGCTAACTCTGTATGAGCAATGTTACTTAGATGGAAGTGAAATGCCCTGCTTTACGCTTATCAGTAGTAAGAGCTATATATGGATGGTAATATTTTAGTACTTTTTGGTAGGAATGGTTGTTTTGCTAGTAATTGATTTCTGTTATCGGAGCATTCAAAGTAGGTCCCATCGTAGCCTATTTCTGTCATTAAACAGTAATGTACTACATTATTGTGTTCCAGTTTGAAGAGCTAAACTATGTGACAATATTTAAGGTTATGTGTCTCACAGTGGCAAGCTTCCTCAGGTCCAAGATTTGTTTATCATCCTAATATCATATCAGTATACCTGTCTAAAACAGCAGGTGGACGTTTTTGCTCGTCCCTTTTTCAAATAAAAATAAGACCATCACCAAATTTTTTTTCTTGAAATAAACAGTGTTTTTAAGCTGTGGCTTAATTGATGTAATAATGTATGATGAAAGATTTATTTGCTAGCAAGAAATAATTAAAATTAATATTTTTCTTTTGTCCCGAAGTTCAAAAAAGATTTTTTAATGAATGTTGCCAATTGGAAAAAGAATAATGTCCTGTTTTATTGTGGCAATTATCTTAAGTAGACATTTTATTCATTGCTGCATTTCAAACCTATCCCATAAATTACCATGTAATACTATGATAATAACATATACTTTAAATTCAATAAATTAATCGCTTATGCGCACAAAAATCTGTAAAGCGACTATAAATTTCATTAAGTAGCATTAATCCAGAGTTATCCTCTATAATTTTCGATGTTACTGTAAATAATAATATCATTAATCATTTCATATAATGGAATTCATTTTTTATTGGATGTATCCTTTTTGCTTGTTGATTTAATAGTAGTTTAAAATATATCAAGATCAACGTATGAGTTAGGTGCAGGAAATAAAGGTTAACTTCTTTTTCGCGCGTAAATGCGAAGGTTGAGATGTTTTAATCGAACGATGTAAGTTTTAGGGATGAGACTTATTTACGCGCAGAAATTAACCTTTATTTCCTGAACCAGGTTTTAAAATTTACTTCCAAGTATACGCGCCAGGTAGCCATGTCAAAAAGTTATAAGTATTTATTACTTTAAAACGTTTTCCACTACTTTACAAGATACAACCATTTGTGAAATATTTTTATATATATTACTTACGGCGTACTTTTTACAATCACTGCAATATTTGTTGTTATTACATATAATAAACCAATAGAATTAAATTTACATAAAGTATTGACTAACCGAGCTTTCCTATTTCATTCAGTATTTACCAAAATCGATAAAATATGAGTCTCCGGAGGTATTTTCGTTTTGTACGGTTGATATTGATCTTTATTGCATTTAAATATTATATTGCATTTATTTTCCAGTTCTACGTAACTAGTATTAAAACCTGGTTTGTAGTCCTAGTATTTGATGTTACTGCAAATATCGTAACCTTGCTTAATAAGTAAACTAAAGCAGTGTAGTGACAAATAACATTCAGTTTTATATTATAATAATAATATAAAATTTATAATTAGTTAGTGGTGGCACGATTGTGACACAGCAATGGGCCACGTACACAACCATATCCGTTGGTTGGATACCTTGCGAAATGCAATCTGTTTTCTATTGCTGACGCATTGGACATCAGGTGTGGTCAAAAATTGTAAGTTCTTCATATCTTAAACATTGTTCTTTACAAATGATCGTTTTCTTAAGTTAGAAATGCAATTTATTCAACGAAGCGACAAGAGAGGACGATGTCGTCGCATTACGCCAGTAATTTTTTTTGTATAGAGAAATAATGTAATGTAAAAATTTCGCTTTTATAAAGTAAATAAACATGACTAAGAATGAGTAATGAAATATTGACGTCTTCAATAAGTGTGGGAACGGTGCAACATTTTTATGTTAATTAAAATTTAATGCAAATCATTGACTTTGACGTGTAATACCACGAAGAGGATGAGCAATTAATACATCACCATAATCATATCTATGATTTATTTCTTAAGTTTTTATCCTTTTTAAATTGTGTAAAATGTGCAACAATATATTTCACAACTAGATTCAAAAGAGTGAAGCGCAGAATATTCACTGGCACTTTAATGTTGATAACAAAACACAGGATTTATGTCATGGTGGTAGATTCACAATAAAAGGGCTAGATATTTTCGGAAAATATTTCACTATCATCCAGTAAATTTTATAGATTTTTGTCTCTAAATCTAACTAGGCAACAATTATCATTTCCTTCGCCGGTTAATTATAGTTCAACGAAAGTTTTTAAGCGATAAGTCCACAATAATGAAAATAGTATCGCGTCGGGGCTATAAAAGAACTAGTTCCACATTGAAGGTCTGATAGCAGCCGTTTAAAAACTGGTTGCTCGGTTAAATAGTTAGGTCATCGATACTTGAACGAATTTTTTTTAGATCTAAGACTCAAGCAATTGTAATATAATAAGTGCTTATTAAATAGCAGTCGTACTTTGATTGTAATCAAATATATATTTGACTGTATATTGTCCTAGATTAATTTAAAAACAGGTTGTGATTGTTTTAAGGTAGTAAGCAAATTCAGTTTAATACTGCAGTTTGATTAAAAGTAACGTTTTGTTTGTTTTTGAAACAGAATAATACTTTCTTATGTATGTTATACATTAAAGTGTTAAATAAGTAGTAAGTTAATATGACAATTGTTATATATTTTCGCTTCACAATTCTATGTGTTAGAAATAAAAAAAAAGTATCACTGTAATGTACGTCCATAACGTTCTGGTATACTGTTAAGATGTTAACAAGGTTCAAGCATCTGCCATTTTAATTACCGTCTGTTTGCATTCGCTCATAAATCTTCATTTTCTTATGTTAACCTATTAGTTTACTGCTGGCTATAACGTTTATGTTAAAGTTGTAGTGGAAAGCGGTCCGTTAACAAGTAACTTTGCAGTTAACAAACCGGAAAATAATTGCGATTTCAATTCGTTTATTACGATAAAACACTTGGCGTAGTTACTATTAAAATTCAATACGTTTCATATACGCGAGTTTATCAATAATTTTTCATAACAATAGTTCACATAAAACATTTTAACCTCATCACATCACTTAAGTTGTGGAATCTCATTTAATTACAGTTATTATTTATGCTGCGTTTCATTAGCATCTTACTTTGGTTATATCGCCATATAAACTTATCATTGAGATACGTTTGAGCCTGCCTCTACCCGTTTATCCAAACACAGCGAAATATTCTGAGCTGCCGCATTCGTTCGACACGTTATAAATACTATTCTTAGTGTTATTGCAAGACATATATATCTAAATCACTCGTACTGTCTTATTTTCTTAGTGTTAGCTGCTGTACGGGCGGGTAGAAGATTTCAATCATATAAAATAACAACACAGCAATAAGTAAATGACATGCGTATGTTTGTTTTGTATGCGTATGTTTATCGTTTTAAGTTTAAGTTTCAGTATAAATATTTATTTTGCTGAATATAATTTGAAATATATCGTCATACATCGAAATAGGATAAATTATACTAGCATCTATAACATAGAACAGAGTGATGTTTCTTTTTAAGTCTGAAACAAACTATTTAAAGTTATAGTAATATTCAAAGTAAAAATATTTTTTATATAACAGAGAGTAAGATTTCTAATTGTTTTATTGTCAGATACGTATATTTTTAGCAGCTTTTCAAATAACAAATCTAACATTGTTTTATAGATAGTAGATCTCTGTCGCCGTAAACCGTTTAAGCTACGATTATTCGTTCCACCCAGTAAAAGTGTATATATAACTGTGTTCTGATTTAAAGGCCGTGTAGTTAGCTAAATTATTAGGATAACGAGATATAAAATTATGTCTTAAAGCGATGTGCACATATATGAGTCTTTTATTTCCGTAGGAATAGTTAAGTTAATATTGATTATGACTGTTCAGCCCTTTACTTTCGATAATCGTAAAACATCAGAATAATGATTCGTCACTCACGCATTATCTCGAATCAATTGGCAAATATTTAATCGTATACGTCTGTTCATCGAAATTGATTATTATTGCGAAGAACTCATACAAACTCTGATTAATGCAGGAAGTATGAGCGATTATTATGCGAAAATTTGATGACGCTCGAGAAATTAAGTCTTCGTACGCTAAATATGAAATACGGTACGTGATATAATTTTTCGGTCCATATAATAATTACCTTAGTACATATTGATGATTAGTACTTAGTATATTATGATGCTTAATACTCAAAATATTCTAGTACATATAATATAGAAAGACAGCAATAGAACAATCACGATGAGTTGGTAATTGTATCTTTTTCATCTATAAAGTGTTAACGAACTAAGTTTCACGTGTATTACATAATGGTAAAGCGTGTTCGTCCAGATTACTCTGTCTCTTTATGCTGACAGCTTGATCCCAGCAATGCTGTTGTGACGAAATAATGCAAATAAATATAACAGTTAATTGTCTTTTTTAACTTAATAAAGCAGTATAACGAGCTGAATATTCACCAGGAGGTAAGCGTTAGGCTTATTAACGAGGTGTTAGGTCGATTACTCAGCACCACATTGCACTCGTTGCGTTAGTACATAATATGTCAAGTCCCAATACATCATTAATTTCATTACTCCACAAACAACAGTAGACGGTTTGGTGGTTTTTAGTTTAATTTGATATAATTGGTAATAAAATTTCGACATAAAAAATAACACAAACTAAGCTAATTAATAATAGCCAGAAAAATTACAATTTATTGCCTGTATACATTAGAAGAAACAGCATGAAGACTCCTCTTCAAAGTAAAATTTACAATAACATGTCGGACATATGCCCACAAAATTCGTACGATTATCAGACTACCTGACGTCTGTCTAAAGAATCAAGATGACACGATAACATTTTAGTTGAAACCTGATTTATTTCTTCCTTTTATTTTCGCAAAAGCAGCAACAACACCCGCGGTTATATTAACAAGAATAATATTAAATATATGTATGTGTTATGTAAGTGCGAATACAGACTTGTTTTTTTTAGGAATGGGTAAAGTTACGGAATAAAGTTGAAATTCTTTAAAGTTTCCTGTGAAGTCTCGCTAACTCGCTACTAAATTACAAATATGCTCCGGGTTAAGCCCAAAGCTCAAGTTGCTTGTGGAAGTCTAGACACTCCTCCAGGGAATTCTTGATCGAGTCCTATTCCTTTTTAGAAATGAACTCGCTTCATGCTCAAGTTTATTTACATTAACTACTTCCCTTTCCATTTTGAAGTCTCTAAACTCGTATATAAAATAGAAAGGATGTAAACCCGTAAAACGTGAAGAGCCCTTTCACTATAAACCCTTTGTTTACATGAGATTTCAATGGCTGTTAATTGTATGTCCGAACGTGTATAACAAACTAATAAGTTTCTCCCCAACAAAGACTATACAGAAGCTGCATGAACAAAGAGTGCTGCTAAAGCAAAAGAAATTTTAATCAAACGAAATTGTACGCACTTCATTGTGTCGACAATAACCCACAAAGCGCCGTACGCACATATTTAGATCCCGGTATACAGTAGACACACACACAGCTAGCGTATGCACTAAAGTTCACTCCTGTAGTTGGTTCCGTTCACCCGAAGTTTAGTATAGAGTCGCGCGGGTTCGCGGACGACGCGTGTTCGGCGTCCCGCTCATGGACGCTACTTATTTCCAATTTACGAAACAATACGACTGTATGCTTACCGGCCGATGATCATAACGAAATAATAACTTACCATACCATATCGACTTATTGACATTTTTATTATAATCCACAATTTATTTAACTTCTTTTCTATATACAAAAATATCGTGTTATTAAACGTTGTGCATTCTGAAAAGTTGAGTAGAACAGTGCTTTCAGTGCTAGCTGTGATGTCTGCTGTCCCCCTCTGTTGTGTCGGATGAAAGGGAAAGTAAGCTCCGTCACTGTAAGGGAGCTTTGTTTTGTTTTCGTGTGCTTCTTTGCAACAAAGTAGAGCGAATTAAGCAAATGTAAGTTTTGTACATATTTTATTATATTAAAGCGTAACAGAGAAGTACTTTATACTATAAATTACGTCTCATTTATTTAACTTTACATAATATTATTTAAAGAAGGTTAACAAAAAATTAAGGAAAGGAACAAAAATCAGCTAAAGTGTTATTTATTTTACTAAGTTTTATAAAAAGGTTCGTTCATTGCGAGTGACTAAGAAAATAAAAGCAACGTCGAAGGTAAAATCTGTTCTCTGTTTATAAGCATACGTTAAGTCTTAGAATTTATGTGTTGATTTATTTGTAGATCTCTCTCGGTAATGTGGCGGCTGTGATTATATTGGTTCGCGTTTATAAATAGTCCCACTTACTTCACACTTGCTCTTAACTTGCACCAAGCGTTATTCTACTATTGACGGCCAACCGTTGAGTATTATCACTACAAATAATTACTCAGTTTGAGTTAGAAAAACTGAGAACTGAAGAAGATAAGATATCATTATAACAGAAGATGTTTCAAAACAAAAGCATTATATATGTGCTATTATAATCTCCAAGAAATATGAAAGAATTCATTTGCAGTAAGAATTTTAAGTTCGGATCAAAACAATGAGTCTTACTGCTGTTAAAGAAACTCATTGCTAACATCTTAAACTTCACTGGTAACTAGTAGATCATAAAAGTCTATGTGCAACAACTTTTAATAAATACTAGGTCAAGTGTAGTATTACTGATACCACCTAATGAGCTAAATATTAATATTAACTTACCGTAGTAGGTTAAAATTTTATCGAAATTTTTTATAAAAATGCTACAGATTATATATTATTATTGATTAGTTACGAATAGTAATAGTGTAATTTGTATTATTTATAAATGAATATTTAAACAACTGTCTATTTCGTATTACTTTAAACTTTATTACTTATTACTTCCATGTAGTTCAAGATTAATTTAAGTTACATTAGTATGTTTCAAATCATTCAAGTTTACATTTAAAGAAAGTTTAAAAATACAAGGTTTATTAAAAAAAAATCGCGTACTTGTTTTTACTTAACTTTCATGTTTTTTTTTTAAATCACCTTATTGTCGTATATAAGCATCGTTACTAAACATAGTGAAAAATTATTATTTAAAAGTGTTTGTAACAAAATTTATATAGTTAACATATTTACAAACGTTAGTTAGTTAACATAGTTAAAAACAAAAAAATACAAATTTATTACTTGAGTATCGACTTCGATATTTCATATAAATATTTATTGATTTGAAATAATCTTCTTGATTATGCATTTTAAATTGTAATTTTGAGATTTATTTATCAACGTATACTAAATTTACTATTCCTCTAAAATAGAAACTTTGTAAAGCACACTACAGATAAGAGGATATGAGTAGAACAAGGTTGTGGTTATATCATTGTCGATAATATTTAATTTAAGTTTTTTGTACTGTACTAATTTCGCCTTTAAACATTTTTCATTGAAAATTACTACCTATATTCATAAAAAAGTGAGATATAATTAACTTAATAAAGGATATATTAACCGTGTAACAGAAACATAGCATGACTGTAAACAAATAAAGATTTATGTGGAAGAGCGACGTTATCTATGTGAGATATTTTAATACTTACTCATACTATCACTCTTCTCTCACTTATAGACGTGTGATATCAATTACATTGCTCTCGTCCTTAGACGTAATTATCACATGTCCTGTTTTAATTAACAAGGTTCAAGTGTAACTGAATATTCATAAATCAAAAATTATCGACATATACGCAATAATAGGAGTAATTTTAATTGAAATTTCAAAAATTCTGCCTGTCCTTGTTTAAAGAAAACATATAAATATTCAGTAGTTATATCAGACTTACCTTTTTCAGTTATGTACATTAATATTTAAAGTGCCGTGAAGTCTACAAACAATATTGTTTAAGACTCGAAATTTTAACGCGGATGTCGACAAAATAGGTCAACAACCGGTGAGCTATAAACCTTAGAAGTTGACACTCCCACAGATGAAACAACCCCTCACTTTGTTACTTGTCTTATCGCAGACATTCATAAAATATTATCTCTTTTTTTTGTTGCAGAAAATCGCTTCGATATCTTGTGCATACAAGAATATTATAAGTGTACAACAAACAGGCTTGCCACCCACATAACTCGATAACGCAGCATCCCGTCCGTAGAGAAATTAATCTGGCACACGGTAACAGGAAACATGCCGATAAACTGCTGGTCGCTATAGCTACGGCTTTCATGGGGAACGACTCGACATCGCCACTCTAATATGTTGAGATGACCACTTCCTTTGGCTGGTAATGGAGGTCGTAAAAACGTGAAATTACACAAGCGTATTAGATATGTAGTTAGTTACCGCAAACTTAACGGTTTATTGGAGTGAAAAGATATTCAACCGAAACTAACTACGTAAACATGAAAGCGAATCACAAAACTGTGCTACTTCACATCTCTAGCAAGGAAGCGCAATTTGATCTAGAAAGTAAAAGTAGAAAAATGGATAAGGAATATCAATGTTTATATGAAATAAAGACGACTGAAATAGATAGATATAGGTTACGAACGAGGGAAAGGTGTGAATACCGAAACGATTCCGAAAATCGATGCGTCTCTTCGTTAGCACGTGGATCATATAAGAAAGCTGATGAATACGAAGATGTATCGATAAATAGAAACAGGATCGACCTAAATGGTAATGCAAGGCGGGCCGCGAATATAAAATTTAAATGCGTACAGGATCCGCAACGGACGACGTCCTTCGGGAGGACAATGAGTGCTCATGTGCGTGTAACCGTCGCCATGGGATTGTTGTTGTTGTTGCTGGCGACGAGCAGTGCAGCGCCTGCTCGATCCCGACAGTCCAGGAGTGCACACCACTCAAAATCTGTGGTAAGTTTTATAACGCTGTTTCATATTTATTTAATTTCCAATAGGCCTAACAAACTTCTTTTGCTTGTACTTAAACATTTCAATTTCATTATAAACGTGGTAATAGTTTAATGTTCATTATTTTAACAATACAATGGTCACAATGGTTGTAATGAAAGTGCGCTTCATATGTGTCATACAGACTGTATTATGTTGTGGATAGAATATTAAGTAGGTACAATATCCTCTGCTGCTATAAGAACTTTTGTCTCGTCTGTCCCTTACCGGAAACAGACAGGGTATTTTGACGGCATTGTCTAGTTTATCTGGAGCTATAAAAAAAGGTAAGACAATTGTTGTCCTTTTTTTCTTTGCTACACAACCTGTTCATACGATACCTTACATATGTGAACACAATTTTTTTACCGTACAATTCTTATGTAAAAAGCAGAAATCTATTCCGTGTTTCGTTGGATATACAAGACATTATTTTATAGATTTATGATAAACGATACATTAATTACTGATGGTAACGAGCGATCGCATAAAACGTCTATGTTTAAAATCCACAGAAGTAATTCACATAATGAATGGGAGCCTTTGTCGTAGGTCTGTTTGATTACCCTTTAAAAGAGACCCCTATACACAGACGGATTAGGGCCCTTTTTTTGGGCGTATTTTCAAAGTGCAAGTAATATGGGGATAAAAAGCTGGCGTGTCGTATTAGATTACTGGCAGTGACAGACGGACAGACGGTTCGCGAGAAGATTAATGGGCTAAGTGACGAGTGGGAGGTGTTCCTTCCACCGTCCTCCAGCATTTCAAGAGCCGGGAAGCCATTTATGTCCATTCATCTCGTAGACAATTCGTAACTGTGAAAAATCAGACAAATTTCGGTTAGTGAATTTTTTACGTTCTTTGTGAAATTGAAACCCCGATACGACGATCCATTTAATGTTATAAATTATCGTTCCAAATTCATGGTGTATTTCGGGAATGAATTTAGAGGACCAGAAGCTTTTAACGTTCCTGTAAATAAACCATTCAAAGTTTTAAAAAAAAGCAATATAAGTAAAACAAAGAGCGTTCTTTGTTAGACTGAATTAACTTACTTATTGTAATATTATAAGTATTTCTTGATCAACTGACTTGTAGTTGTTTTTAACAGTCCGTATAAAATTTTAGCTTTCACTTGAAAGTAAATTAATTTTGAGTATTAATGAACTTTTACAAGTTATTGCAAACAGGAATTAAAAATTTTATGTAACCTTCGTTTTTAATAATAGTTGTTACTTAAAATTACGTAAAAGTCTTATTTAAGAAGAGGCATATTTACCATTGGATTTATTACAGTAAAGACAAAAATGGTATGTTTTATAAAATAATCGGAAAAGTACCTTATATAAAAAAAAAACTTTTATTTAATTTGATCAGAGGTTAGAATATTAATTTACGATACCCCATAGTTACAACTTTAATTTCTAGCCATTTTTTAAATAGTTTAAGGGCCTGTATACAAAAAATAATATTAACATGCTATCATAGCTGCTGGATGCTGGCAGCATAGGTTCGATCGTTATCACGATCTTTGAAAGAGGCTTTTGCTCATCCATGAGCATCCGGATGAAATAGAAAGAAGAATTATCGCGATCAAAACAGATTAAATTTTACTGACAGATAGTACTTTAGACCGGATTATTATTAGCAGATTTCATTTGGTTATTTAAGAATATTCAGATCATAAGTGATAAATGATTTCGAGTAGTAGTTGCGAATTTAATAACAGTTTGTACACGGCGGCCGCGGGCGGCTTCCTGCATACAACTGGGTCGTGTTTATGTTGTACTTATGTATAAATGATAAGTGGACCAACGCTGCGTTTCGGCAACTAACTAACCACACGAACATATTTTCTAACATTTAATACTATTCATTATTTACATTATCTACAAAGTGTTACGATGCCGAAAAAAGTAAATTCTTAATGAGAAAGAAAAGAGATAATATAAAACAATGTTGTGTTAATTCATGTCTTTGCCGTCGTTTCATTCCGTAATTCTTATCTTGGTCGAGTGATACGTTATCAGAGATGTCATTAAAAGAGGCTCTAATAATAAATAATGTATATTGTACAAAAGATACATTACAGATAGTAGTTTCAGTCAAGTGTGAGTTTAAAGGCGTTTTTACGAGTCCAAGTATTTATAATTCGTGTGGGCGCGTGAGGCGTTGCATTGTTTTTAGATTTATCCTCAGTGAATACTATTCTTTTCACCGTTTGGTGCTAATATAAATAAACTGAGTCGTTTGAATTTTTGCAGCTCCTAAATTATAAATTTATACTATACAGTAAAATATTAAACATAACTAAGGAATTTTATGTATTGTATATATCAGTGCGGCTTTTATACAATTTAGTTTAGAAAGAACTAAGATTCGTATCTTTTTTACAAATCGATGATTTAAAGTTTTTATATAAATGTACAAGATATTTATACATTCACGCTTTACGTTAAATGTGAATAGTATCCTTTCAGAGTACAATACACGTTTGCTGCATACATCTGTGTCGGTCATTGTCGGTTTCGTAAAATGCTAATTTCGTACCGGCGCCAACGTTTGCTTATATCGCTGTCGGATCAAGCAAACATCGGTCGTGGTAACTGACAATAGAGTTTTAAGTTAGGTGTTTATTTTTATCTAAAAACCATCTGTAAGGTGGCCAAGTTATTTATACAGTAATACGAACAATAACTTACTGATCATTATTTTGTGAAGAAAGATAACGTTAAGCGATATCCCGTTTTGGTATTAAACTTTGGATCGCGCGAGTATTGTATGATACAGATTAACTGTCTCCGTGGCGCAGTGGTTAGGGTTGAAATTCGAAGGTCTCTAGTTCGATTCCGGGGCCACATCTTGTGGAGTTTAGATGGTTACACACTTTTATTATAAACCTGTCGCGAGCCAGAGTGTTGTGGACAAGTTTGTTTAACAATCCACAGCCAGCCTCGATGTTTCTTAACACTATGTAAAATTTGGGTTCAGTATTAGCCCACAGAAACGAAAGACTTTCATTTTGCTATTTTAAAGAGAGTATTTTACAGTACAAAACCTTTTACAGAGGCTTAATTTTGAAATAAATTCTTATAATAGATAAGTCACGGTAAAGTTAATATTTTGAGTATTCACAAAACATAAATAAACTTTAATAATCTTATGTAAGTGTAAATGTGTGACTAAAAACCGTTTGTCTAATTCTTAGTAAAATTTATACAGCATCTGCAAGTAAACGAAGACGTATTTTCAAGAAATATAATAACAAACAGACACGAGCACTTAAGTAACCGCGCGTTATATCCACATTGCTTAAGACCTCATACAAATTTTGCATAAAAAGCTTGCAACAGTGTAATATGTTGTATAAACATTTAACTGTCTTAAAATCACATTTTAATCAACAAAATAAAATATGTGATCGGATACGGGAAAAGAATTAAAAAGTTTCGCCCAACGTGGGGCTCGAACCCACGACCCTGAGATTAAGAGTCTCATGCTCTACCGACTGAGCTAGCCGGGCTGTGACACAAATTTTATAATTTCCAACCTTTTGCTGTTCCTCGAGTAAGATAATTCGCGTTGGTACATTGGTCTCGTTCTCACAACAGCCTTGAACAGACATAACTAGTAGACAGTACGTCGTCTTGTCGCCATTCCCTGTAGAATTGTATAAAAACACTGTCTCGCTTTTCCATCTTTCTTATTATTTAAATCATACCTCTGTTACGTAAGTGAATAGTTAAGTTTATTTACTTTGCTTTAAATATATACATCGTGCAATTTTTATATTATCCATCTAATACAATATTTTTTTTGGAATTACAATATTACAGTGATTATTTAATGTTTTTTTTTAATGTATAATATCACCGTATAAATGGTTTATGCAACAAACGCGAAAATTTTTCTCGCATTGAATTTAGTGGGCCGGCGTCATTGACCTAAATTATCATCGTCGTGCCTATCAGTGTTATACGTACGATGACATCGCTTTGATCTCGCTCTACGGTGTATTTCGGTTCACGCATCCTCACTTTTTTACACGAGTTTAACCAAAAACCTTTATACTGATATATAGTAATAAGACGCAAGGAGATGATCAGTATATTTACTTGATAGGGAATGATACGTTATGAAATGTGTTACCAATAACAGAGGTGCAGAGTAATAAGATAAGTAGTACCGGTGCGGATGTTATTATTGTCTTCTTCATAAGTATGAACCACAGCTCATTTGCTATCACCCAGTAACCTAGTAATTTCACTATCTAAATAGCCGTTAATGTACAGCAATATTTTTATATAACTTCTTTGTTGGTAAGCGGCAGCTTCCGAGAAATCGGAACCACCGCTAAGTTAAGTGTAAAATTTCGTAACAAATGTTAAAATTATTTACAGGATTCATTACTTCATACCATATTAATCAATAACTTAAACGTTATTTTACCTAACAGTCTCACTAAAGAATTATATCAGTATTCTGAACTAACAGCATCTTACCAAAGGATTGCAAAAAATTACTATATTCACGAAGCGATCTGTTTTGTAGATTACTGAGAAACTTATAATATTATGGATTTCTTAACTACCATTCAGCAATTGACCAATTTACAAAAGTACTTACTGAATATTTAATTAATTTCACATACCCAAAATGGTCGATGACCCGCCTAATAAATAATGACTTTACTACAACGCGACGTTTTTACATTTATGATATTAAATATGTTACCAAAAGTAGCGCCATAATTAATGCACGTTAGCCGACTGCTGGAGATTGCAGACCGGCGATAAGCTTCATACGTTTCCATGAATTTTACATTTAACTTTGTACATTCACACTTGTACGTAAACGTCAATAGTGCTTCGTTGATAATATTTAATCCGAAATAAGGCAAATGCGAGCTCTGTTTCGTCGTTTGATGAGACTGGTGAGTGGTCTTTGTTTTTGCTTACTACATATGTAAAACATTTGAAAGAGGTACATTTTATCAAAAAAAATTAAGAGGAAAATATGTCTTTGGAGAGTTCTAAAATAACTATTTATTTCGGCCATCAAACTCATACAAATATGTAAAAAGTAAAAAATATTATTAATTTAACAAAAACAATGAAAAGATATACAATAATAAAGAATCCAATTGCCCATTTAACAATTATTATCTCTTAATAATACAAGCTACTTTTTACTAAAAGTAGTTTATATCTTTTTAATAGTGGATAATGATGATGATGTTAATTCTTTTTCCTGTTTTAATGTTTGTCTTTTGTTCTTCTACTGTTAGGAATATTAACATTGTTGTTGTTGCATTGGCTGCTAGTGTATGATGCTAATAGAACCTTTTAACAAAAATTATACCTACATTAAATTGATACTGAAAACACAAATTTTTATAAGAAATTCGTTGTTTGAAAATCTTCTCATTATTCTAAACATTAGGGTTGAATTATTTGCATATAATTTCCATGGGATAAATTTTAAGAGATATTTTGCAATAGCCAAAAAAAAATTTCCAACGCGATTGACAATTTTGTAAATGTTACGCGAACAGTCACATAATCTTCGGTAAACCATGTATGTAATTAGTACAGAAGTTAGCAGATTTTTATTGTATTTAGTACAATCAGCTACCAGACCCCTCCGAACAAATGGAATGCTCGGACCGGAAACTGTCCTACGGTACAAATATAGCGCTGCAGACAGACGCAGTTAAAAGCATATTGTATGCACAATACTACCCATTCTTAACGAAATATTCACTTCGAGATTCTAATTCTTTAACCAGTATATATTAAATAAGGACATAAATACTTTGTATTAGGAATAAGATGATTATAAAGTAAATACAATTATTGTGTAAATTTGAAATCTTAAAAAACAGATAATTACTGTCAATTTTTCTTAAAAAAAAAAAACGTTTTAAATATTTATTAATTAAAAATAGAATACACAAAAATAATAAACGAAAACGAGATAAAGTTAATTAGATACAACTGTATTATTTTAACTGATTACTTATACATATTTCCAATTAAGATATAAATACGTTACGTTTATATAATGTTATTTATAAAGAAGTTCAGCATTGTCACATTACATATGTTTTTGTATACGTTTATTATTAAGATGCCAAACAAGTAGCAATTTGTAAAAACATATTTAATATATGCAATTAAATAAAGCAATCAGTATGTAATATATGACATGAATTCATAAGCAGCGAGTTATCGAAAGACGATCTACATTATTATAAATAGAAAATTGTCAGATAAATTTTGATATATTATAATAGTATACCGAATTCAAATAATTAGTATTCAATGAGGGGTATCCATTAGGCGCTCGTGAGGTCCGGATTGCATACGCTGCGGTGTTCCGGTGAGTCACATCGTGTGTCCGTTCAGCAGCAGTTCGTAATCGCCTTTATGACGGTTTTGTCACAGTTTTGTCAACGAGATCTTATCAATTGATTCCTAACATAGAACACAACCTTCTTACTATATGTTTGTATAGATCGAGCTAAGACTAACAAATGAAGTGGCAAATAGCAACGTTACTAACATCACTAAAAATTTATCATTCTAACATCAAAAGATTTTATTTAAAAATATATTTATGACAGCAAATCATGTGAAAAGAGTTAATTAAAATGCCATGTAGAAACAAATCATAAATTTAAGTTTAACAAATTATAAAGTTATATGAACCGTCTTTGAATTTCGTTAGGAAAATTATCAAGTTTCGTACCCAGTTTCGTTAATTTCTGAATATTAAGCTGTGGTTCAATGCTCATCTTTCATAGGTTCAGCATTGAACTGGAGAAATATTTTCATAATTTACATGTACACGTTTGGGTTTACTGGCTATTAATTGTACTTTTGTATTTTACAACGATATTGAGTTCACAGAAGAGGAAAGTTATGAAAGTAATTAATGAAATTATAATAAAACGAGTTTAATAATACGATTGAAAATGGATCCCATCCAAAAGTGCCCTATTTTCTTTAATACTTGGTTTGATAGTGGTAGCTGTTTATTTTATTACAAAAGAAATAGTTTATGGGTCGGGAAGCGGATTTAACTGTTGTATTTATGGAGAAATATAAAACAGCAGCACCTGGGCATGACGTGTAAGAACTAAATTGTCTGTCTTAAAATAAAATTAAAAGTAGAGAAAGTAACTCTATTCTTTTATCTTTATTCTAAATTAAACTAATTTTATTTAAACGCTAGCCCCTAAGTTAAAGTACAATTTCCACCCCAAGTTTTTTAGAAGCAACCACAATACCAACGACTGAATCGCGTGTAAGTTTAATCGAAACTCATTAGTAGTTAACTAATTTAACCTCAAAATACTTTATCTCCTCTGAATAAATTGGTTATAATTTGGCTAAACCGCATGGGACATTTGCATAGATAACCTTTATTTTGATGCCGTGTACTGTGATAGTAATAGTTAAAACGACGCAGTTAATAAATATAACACGGCAAAAACAAGTGTGTGTATCTTGTTATCATTAAGCAAAATTTAGAAGTTTCAAGGTCACTTATTTCGTTTTCATTCTTAAAAATTTAGTTAACTATATATAATTGAACCACGTCATACTGCTGCCTAATTAAAAATGGTTAAAAGGACAATGTTTAAACATATCTGTAATCTAAATTTACACCGAAATTTTCAATCACGTGGAAAATCGAAAGATGTTTTGCCATGTTTATGAAGTTACATAAATTGGAGACATCAATCTATAAACTATTCTATTATTAGCAAAAAAAAAAACTCGACCACCCGCCTGGTACTAAATACCAGGCATATTATCTAAGAGACTTCAAGAGACAGTGAACTCTGTGTCGGACTGTGATCAATACTAAAAAGCCATAAATACTCAGTGATAACTATGACGTTAGTACATCTGCCACATCAGTCCTCAGATCATGACTTCTGTGAAAGCCTCATAACGACTGGGTAATCAATAATTCAACAAAGGTAATACCTTCTGTAAAATTTGGATAGATAATTACTATACTCTGTTTTTATCACACCAGAATATCCTTTTGTTACATATATCTAGGAAACGTAAAATTACGATCGAATAAGTATTGTTTTTGTGATGTTTTCATAAGTTTTTTTTTGTTACAAATGTGCCGAGCATTCTCCTCGCGCTATGTCACAGTCGTCAGGTTTCTTTAACTGTGTACATTAACCGCGGCAGTCGACGACATTACCGCGATATCGCGCAAACTATTATAGGCTGCATTGTGTTCGTAAAAAAGGTTGAGAACCGTGAAACCTGTTTCGGAATTAATGCTCGCTCTATGTGTATGCCTGTATCCTTGCCTTTGCGGCCGGGAGCCCTTAAAAGTGCAAACAGCATTCTCGTTAACATTCGTTTTATATGGTCAAGTTTATTTCTCGGTAGCGTTGTCTTTGAGCGAACGATTTCATAATGTTACGTTTCCTCATCAATATTTATCGTAAACGTATAAAGTCTTCGATAGATATTAGTTTAGTTTATCGTTGTATATCTATTATTTATCAACTGTAATACAGTAAAGTGCGAAATAGTTAATAATACTACTCCTAGAATCTTCATCGAGTAACCTGTTACAGACCTGTTCAACAGGAAGTGTAAAAAAAGTTATGGCCATAAGAAATAAATTATCACAAGACAATAATGGTCGGAAAATATTTATTATAGCTATGAAATTATTGAAAGTATAACTCCAGTTAAAATATTTTGAAAATGACGTATACGTATATACATATCAAGTTATATTTATAACGAGCAGATTTTTACAACTAATCTTTATATATTAACGTTAGCGCTTATTTCAGCATTTATTTGTTCTAATCTCATACTTGCTTACATTTTTGTTGATCAAAATGTTTTGCACGTACCGGCAATATTATATGACGGTAACGTGAAAGGAGAAAATAATCCAGGGAATTTACTCCGTCGTCGACGTCTATTTCAGAAATTACTTCGCCGTCGGTTGATCCACAATGCGGCAGATTTATCACTTTTCCTTTTTGTCCGCACAATAATAGAGAAGGTAAAAATTCTTATGTATGTATGATTAATTTTGTCGAAGGTGAGAAACTAATTTAATTTTACACTGGAACTGCCGACCGGACAAAGTGCATAATTGTATCAATTGTTTACAACCTTTTGTGCTCAAATTTCATATAATAATTAATATAATTAATGATATTATATTTTAAGGATGAAATAAGTTGGCAAAATACTATACTTATTAACTAAATATCAAATCAGTATGTAGTTCGGTTTGGAAGAAATAGTTATAAAAAACAGATGCTACTTCTAGTGTTAAGAATTCCATTTAATGTTTTATAAAACTAAAATGAACTTCGCGAAAATGTCGTATTAAAATTAATTGCGTGGATGAAATATATTACAGTTAAGATATTAAAGGATATGGTCAAAGTTTAATAAAGTGGTTAGCGCCGGGAGGAGGCGACTAGACTAATAAGTTCAACCGTGATAGGACACTTTTTGCATAATTTATCACAAGGAACGTTGTTGTCTAAGCTGATGCGTACTTTACAAAGTCTGTACTGTTTTAATCAAGTTTAACTTGTCTAAATGGATGCACTCGATGAATATGCTGCTGTGTGTCAATCTGTCTGTGCTAGTTAATTGTATAACTTATGTGCAGTGTCTTCGAGATGCATGTGCCTCCGTGGGACATTGACTGACCGCTTGCTTTATTACATATATGGTCCTCGGGTCACAGCCACATTTAGATTTGAAGTTTAGATTGTAGTGTAGTTGTTTGAACACACAGTAGTAAATTACACAAATGTGAATAAAAAAATACACATTTTTGTACTATAGCTTAAGCAAAAAAACTAACAATAACTCTTCTCATTTGAAAGCCTTATCAAAAACGTTGAAAAGAAAATACTACACGGTCACTAAAAAACTTTTTTTATATAGCAAAGAAATATAAACATTTAGAATATTATTAGAAGACAGGAGTAAATTTTATATATTCATCAAAGAATAAACTTTCTCATAACTAATGTAGCCGGTGTGTTAGAAAATAATTAACTCCAGCTGCTAAGTTTAGAATGAGGGTATGAGTGGGCTACCTGCCCCGTCTGGACCAGACTATTAATAAATCTAACGGCCACTCAACGCAGGGCGTGACCCGCGGAACAGCTGATCCGGACCGAAATTATCACATTTCATATCCACACTGCTGCATCAACCCACACCTGCTTTCGTATATATATATAAATCAATATAAATGTTATAGTACAATTTATTTACACAAATATACAGAGAGCGGCCGTCATGCTAAAGTATTATCTGCCAGATCAACCTCAAGAGATGGGTCAAGTTGAAGGCAGATGTAATTAAAGAAGAAATAAGTTATTTATTAGGATAAAAATATAGTAGAAACGATTGTTGTAGAAAATATGCCGATCATTGACAAACTAATTTTCGTTAAAAATACTCTTGAAAATTTCTTTGGAATACAAATAATAGTTTTTATAATTTAATCATACGAAATCAGTAATTTTATATTTCGTATTGCAATGAAATAAAGGGAATATTTTAATTATTAAATAAATTTATCGCTATAGTGTTTGAATTCTACTATGGATTAATTAGGAAATATAAACTAATTTAAAAGTTTGATTGAAATAATAAACTTATTTCTTAACACAAGCACGGTTAGCCAGACGTCTAAGTTACTCGACCACTTGAAACTTTGTTAACATATTAACTTGAAAATGTAGTAAGTGAATGACTGAGTAATTAATTTAGCAAAGTTTTTGTAGATAAAGGTGTATCTAATTAGCTTAGCGAACTGTAGCTTAGTATTAAAAATAATGGAACATACAGTTATAGTACAGAATTAAGTCAATTTTATTAACATTAGTCTTACAAATTATGTTTGTAAGAAGTATTTTCCATGTTTAACACTAAATATGATCAGATAAAATTCTAATAAACTTTGGCATTTGAATTAAAGTTGCAGAAACTAATTTTCTTGATAAATATGTAACAGGTAGAGTAAAGGTTGCTTTCCGTCCAAACAGAACGATAAATAACTTTTGATGTATGGACACGATTTTTTCTTGTTCATTTCTAGTCACGTAAAAATGCGGAAATTTTCCTGATATATTATAATTGAATACAGTTGTTTGTTTTTTATTGAATTAAATTGTATGTATTAACACCTAAGGTCTTTACCTTTACTACAAATACGCAATAAACTTTTCTAATAACTCAAAAATTTATGAAATATATTAAAATTAATAGATGTAATCCGATAGAAAGTTTAAGTTCATCATAGGTCTTAATAGAGGTAGAGAAAGATTAATTACATTTTATCTTGGAGATAGTATTAGGTCGCAGCAAGGATACAGGATAAGCCTGTATACAATTTATCAAGTTGTAATAAGCTTAACTAACCGTAACTGATAGGATAGACAAACATAAAATGGCTCACAGATTATAGAGAAATTAATCAAAATGTAACTTTTCGTATGTCAAAAGCCAAAAGCTTCATAATCCCTGCGAACAGATTTTAGAATTAAAATAATTTCACTCGCATAAGCAAAGCAATGAATTTAAACGTTCTCGTCACCTTATTTTTTTTTTCATTTAGATCTCACTTCACGTCTTACTTTATGTGTACATAAAATGAAAATAACCTTATAACACAAAGAATCCAAAAGCAAACAATGTCGAGAAAAAAGGAGAAATTTATTTTTATGGTTGCGGTTTAAGGAGCGACAAAGTCTATACAGCGGTGAAAAACGATGACAATGAGTTTTGGTATAACTTCTTAAAATATTCTTTATTAAAAAATATTTATTCTTTTCTTCTCCTTTTCGTAAAATCAACAATTTGACTTGGCAACACCAAATGGTGTTATGGATGCTTCCGTCCAGCTGATTATTAACAGCTAGAGATAAATATGTAATCATTATCACACTATTGTAAATATGTATTTAATAGAAGAACCAAAAAAAGTATAAAAAATTTGCAGTATAATAATATTGATTATAGTACAATGGATCGAAAAATGTCTCCACCCTAACGTGGACTCGTAAAATATTTGAAAAGGAGCTACCCCAAGCTGGTTTTAATGGCGAACGAAAACGCACCCCCCGTTTCGTAGCGACAGTGACAACCCGCCGCTAATATATCAAAATATCAATTTCCAAATGCCCCTGGCTGCATTAACGGCATCATAATAAACTTTGCAGACAAATATTTCCATAGTTTTGTTATTAATTCTAATCAACATCTCTTATAAACAGTACACCCTGCAGCTTTGTATGATTTTGATTAACTAAGAGACTTTGTCTTATCATATCTATGAAATGAATGATTAGTGGTTTAGTATTATCACAGTTAAATGATAAATACATAACCGTATACGAGTATATACAGATTTGATTAAATTTATTAGATACGGTATGCTACATCGAGTTAAAAGTTTAAATTCAGATAAGCAGCATCCATACACTTTAACTGTGTTTATAAAGTTTCGACATCGTATACCCACTCGTTATTTAACTGTATCGACAGATTTATTGATCGCGATCCATAACTTGTGTAAGACGATATGGTTTAACGAGTTTATCCTTTTTCATGTCGCCGTTAACACAAAACGTAAACTTTGTAATTGCTACAAGTTTATATATAAACAGTAAGTGTACAGTTTTTTTAGATAATCAAATGGTTTAGCGTTTAAACCTTAACTTAAAACTATATGTAATCTCTAGATATTAATATGAATAGTTTGTAGAGGTTATATTCTTGGTATAAAATGCATGTATCATTTCGTGTATACTGTAGACACTAATTGACAAGGGATAGTACATCAGTTATGTTCAATGGAGGGTTCACGATACCATGCCGGGAAGTGCAATCGATTGAAGGGGTCGACGACACAGGAACTGACCTTTGAACGGCTCAGCTGATCTAACATTGTTCAATTTCGGTAATACGCCCGGTGAAGTTCATTTAGTAACTGATATTTAAGCGAAAAATAATTTTAACAACTCACTAATCTGTTTCCAGTTAAAGATAAATAACTGAATGATCTGCGAAACTTAAATTGAAAGTTTACAATGTAATACCACATTATATTATATCAACTCAAAATTAATTTGTAACAAAATACAATTTATTAAATAAACCTGTGAAACTACTGCAGGATAATAAGGATATATTTACATTTATTAATATATTTTATCGATAATGTCAGCTGCTGTTGTATAGAAATAGTAAGCGATATAAAATAGGTTTCGGTTCCATAAAACAACAGATTTTGTGAACATGTGACATTCACCAACTCGCACTTGGCCGGCGCGGTGGATCAACGGCCTTGACTCTAGCGATAAAAGGCCCAGAGTCCCAGAAGTGGGAACATTAAGAGATTAAATAAAATAGGAATGACCAGTAAAAAACTTAACAAAGTAAAATCAATTGCAAAATTTAAGTTTCATTCAAGTTTTCTACTTAACGATAATTCTTACAAAGTTTTTGCGACTAGTCTAGAAATACATCTAGATATATTAATGTTATGATAATACTGTAATATATACATTTACGTTTAACTATATCATAAATATCTTGTACGAAAGGCATCCTTTTCTTGTGAAAAATAATATTTCGAACTGTATTCTTACTTTTAAAGTTGAATCAAATTTTCACAACCGTTTTATGACGTTGCGTCCATAAAGTGCAAACACAAATATTTGAACATTCAAATTAAAAAAAAAAACTCTCGATATTTATTTATTTAAAATTTGCGAAAACGTCGCTGCGGTATTATTTATCACGAGAATTAGTTGTTCAAATATTTTTGTATTATCGCGATATCTCTCTAGGTACTTGTATAAAATAAACGTCGTAAAGGATAACGGTCGCGATACCTTCATATAATATTACTTTCCCGTGCCCGCTGTTGGCAGAGTAAATCATTTAATTTCTGCCAGTACGGTCGTTTTGATGTTGCCGCGTTTCATTTGGCATAACATTCGCCTAATGAAGTGTTTTGTGTTCTTGACAGCGAGGAGAGGCAGTTTATGTGGCCAATTCGTCAACGGGGAGGGGTCCGAAGAATCGAGCCACTTTTTGGCCAGCGCTTGCTGATGCGTAAAATAACGTATTACGGATTCTTTTGTTGTCAAAGTGTTTGTTTATTTGCTTTGCTTACTGTGCTCAACTGAACGTTACACTCTCTTTCATCCTTCAGGCATTTTCTAAAGCGTATCATAATGAAAACTTTCTTAATAGTTGATTGTGAAATACGCAACAGATTTGAAATAGGCATTTCATTGTAATAAAATTAAAATATTACGTGAGCTATTTTTTAAATCAACTTTAGAAAGTTTTTTAAATAACTAAATTTGATTTATATAATTTACAATTACTATATCGGACTTTTTTAAAAAATATAACACAGGTGAATTTGAAAAGCTTTTATAAAATCAAAACTGTTTGAGCAAATAGCGTTATTGCTAAATGCAAATCGTAACGGAAACGAAACACGTAAACTGAATAAAGCATGAATCATCTTACATAATCATTTATAACCTGTTTTAATAAATGTGGGCCGTTGAAAGTTCAGCTTCTCGAATGATGAAACAAATACGGTTTAAAACGTATATTTGTTGACATGAATATCATACGTGTATATAAGATTTTAAAAATACCTGAAGTTTATACATATTTTACTAATTTAAAATAACTGTTCAGCAGTGGAATGGAGCTGAACTGATGATGATTTTAATGTGTTTGATAGATGTAAATTGATCTAGCTTAACATTTGTCAAAAGTAAATTATTTATCTTACAATACTGTGACCTTATGATCCTTTATTAGTTCATTAGCTACTCGATAAATTGATGACCCACTTGTAGCCCGAATGACTACAACCATTTAAGCGAATAAACATAACTCGTAGCAAGCACTACGAGAAGTTAGGGAGTGTGCTCATTGTAACTCCGCCTAGATACTTTCATTCAGTTGAATACATTACAGATGTTTGTCCAATTTGTTTTTACGGTCGTTATGTTTTATTGGTAGGAATGGAGTTATTTCTTTATTATGCCTACTGGGAACTAGAGAAAATTACTGTGATGAGTAAATTATTACAATCGAGCAATTGTAACACGCTGGAGAGGCAACGAATTGAAATTACTCTTAGACAGAAATGTCATTGCTTTAAATTATCAAAATTATCTACATTTAGTATTATTAAAAATGCAGTTTAAGTATTTACTTTTAAACTGCCATTAACTTACCGGTAAGTAACGGTTAACTTTTAAGTTTATCTTTATTAGCTCAAAAGAACTTTATGAAGAACATGTAATATTTAAAAAGAAAAAAAAACTGCCAAGATTTCTGCCGATACTCAAATGAATAACAGACAAACTGTTAATCTAATTACATCATATGTTATATACGAGAACTAAAATATGTAAAGATAATAAGCAGTTATAATTTTAACTACATAACGAATACTTCGCTCCCTAAAATAATTGAAAAAATACCTAAATTGTGAACTTCTTGTTGTTGAGTTTTAGCTAATAGATGATTTTTTCATTTATTATTCAAATTACCTTTCGGTTAAATACGTCAGCGGTTAGTCATTAGTGTGCTTAGTGTATATACTATGCATTGTTTTATCAATAATAGTCATCCCAATCGTGGTACAGTGATTGATAGTGGCCAGTCGTCCGGCAAATCAATCGGCCATTGGGCCAGTGTTGCCATCTCGGGTGAATGCCTTGTTTATTACACTGACATTATGTGATTTAATCGATCACCATTAAAATTTACTTTTAGTACGTCATTATTTACTATTATAAATGTCACTTGTTTCCTATTCAACATTTTTTTGGTTAATTCATATTTATTATAACATTCTTGCTTAAAAAATATGTTGAGTTCATATCATGACGATGTGATTACGGAATTTTATACATGTAAACTATTTTAGAAAGAGAATCATCATTAAGGAAAAGTATAGTTAAATTAAAACTGGTGAAATACTCCGTTCGTATCTTTGTTAAAGAAATCTGCCGTTCAACGATAATTGTAAAAAGCTCCAACTTTAAGCAATGACTAGTTAAAAATTAAGTTAAACATTTTTTTACAAACAGGAAAAGGATAACTTAAATGTGCCTATAATCTTCAAACATCTAAACAAATTTTGAATTATAGCTCAATGCTGACGAACAAGTTGTCGTACAAGAATAGATAAATAACTTTACACGCTTGGCATAGACAAAAAATATACTCATCAAAAAGGTATGTAAAGTATAAGACTAAAAAAGTTTTATAAAGAATATGTTTAAATTTGAATATAAATAAGTTTCCTTCGCATTCTTATCATGTTGTTTGAAAGTTTCGATAAACATCAAATATTCTTTAGTGGCTGAAAACTTTTGACTTTTAGGTTGCATTGTAAATATTATAGTATCCATACAATACACGTTAGTATAAGATGGATTATAATTATTGTATGAATGTTTAAATTTTGTATATTCTTTATATCCGATAAATTATTTAAATATTTTATCACAATCAATGATCACATGTCAAAAAAAAGTTCCTGATATGGATATTATCAATAACTTTAAATACAATCTATAAAAGTCAAAAACTGTAGAAAATTTAACTTAGCTTTGTTATTGTTATAATAAATAATAAATCTGTTATATTAATTTCATGAGATTTCTTTAAATGAAATAAATGATAACTTACGAAGACACGGAAAACTCGACTGCTTACTTATTCTCTGTTAAGTAACGTATTGAAAATCGCATTTAATCATTATCGCGTGCATATGTTAGGTGCATGGTTTATGGATGTGATGCCAAGCATGTGTGTTTTATGGCCGAGACCTGGCGCCTGCAGTAATCTCATTAATCGACTGTGCCGGTACGTTGATACTTTATGACTTTACAATGTTTTTTGAAAGTGTGCACCGCTTTTTTCCACTTAAAAAAGAAATTCTCTTCGCGCTAATAAAAAACGGAAAATGTAATCGAATTTTGTTTTGCCTTTACTATTTAGAATATTTTAGCACGGTGCAAGGGTTCGTATTGGCGCACGCCAACGAAAATTCAATTTCATAAAGTTATATTATTTATGCACGCTATTCATATCAAATACTTTCTGTACTTTATTATAGTCTTTGTTACTGTAGACAATCTAAATAGGTACCATCGCAGCCCCTAAAAAAGTGAGCAAGTTACGGTTAGAAGAGCTGTAGTATATTTGATGTTATCTAAATATCCCTGTGCATCCACATTGTTATGGGAAAGCTTCATTATATAAAAAATAGGAAAAAAATTAAACGATGTGCATAGAAGTAACTTATACGAGTATTTATTTAACAAAGGTATTGATCTCAATTTCATAAAATGAAGGTGGAGCGAATTAGCTGGCGGGATAGATGAAATACAGCAATGGTGTGGTAACTAACCATATTTCATAGAATCCTACCACCATTTAAACTCTAACCACATATGATCCAAGGATAGTGTAACAAAGTTTAAATAATACGTCACTCAGGCAGTTAAAATCTATAACATAATGATCAGGTATTTCTAAAAATCGTCTAGTTCAATTGAATCTTGTATTGTATATGCCAATGCTCCAGTGCACTGTATGCAAACTATATTTGTATCAATCAACTACGAGTATTGCACTCCCGTTGTAATTGAAACCACAGGATGTAACCCATAACGTCCATTGACGAGCTTTCCACGACATCTATTAATGTTAAATCGAACTTTAACTCAAACCAATAAGGTATAGAATTGAATAATATAAAACTACTAAGTACTATCGACCCCGACTGAATCGAGACTGTTTGAACACTGTTTATTATAAGAAATTATCGTAATCTTCATAATTTGTACACTGACATACTTTCCCAACCATTTCATTAACTCGACTATGTTTATAATGATATAAGTTAATATACAAATATTACAAGATGATACTTTTAATGATAAGAATATCTTTTTTTTTACTTTGTAATTACCAATGTTTCTAAATTAATTTTTAAGGTTTCTAATAGGGTTTATTATAAACGGGTTTTTAAAGCGCGATCAGACTCATTCACACAGAGTCGGCACAAACAAGTTTTTTTAATAAAGACTATTGTTGTGAACTTCATATAACTTGCAATCT
Source organism: Byasa hedistus (assembly GCA_029286795.1). Lineage (NCBI taxonomy): Eukaryota > Metazoa > Arthropoda > Insecta > Lepidoptera > Papilionidae > Byasa > Byasa hedistus. The sequence continues at coordinate 6,331,760 of JAGSMW010000009.1, read as the reverse complement.
GATGCCACTGCAACAACTTCAGATTCGTCCATTAATTTTTAGATATATATATAGATAAAAATACATTGGACTAATAATTTTAAGGGGTATTGTTAAGAATTTTTGATGTTTTAATTTATGCGTGTTCTCTTTTAATGTAATATTTAAATCAACCTATTGCTTTAATAAACTAATATTCTAACTAGTATTCATCACATGACATTGATTGTGACTACATGAGCCTGTATGTTTAATAACTAGTCTCAATTATACACTGCTCAGTGAATATAAAGTTTAATCAGAAACTACACTACTGGCGCATTAGTTATTAATATCAAAAGTTTATGAATTACCTTTCTTGTTACTTTTAATTATACAGTTTCTTTTCCTCTGTTCTGTATGCAATGTAATCGACCTAGGGACCACTTCAGACATCCAACTATTAAATATCGTCATCAGGATCTACAAAAAAACGATAAAGCTTGCTCTTCGCTGGATAATTGATGAGTTGTATAGACTAGGGTTTTGTTGTTTTTATTAAAAAAAAATTATTACCTAAAAAATACTTCAAGTCGTTCTTTTGCTTTTACGTTTATAATTATAGATTGTTATTGATAAAATTGTTAAGTTTAAAATAGTTACGATATATCGTGGGCTAAGTTCACAGGTATATCTTATATATTTGTTTTCGTTTGGTTAATAATTTCTATGCTTTTTCTTAAAAATGTTTACATTTTCCAATTACATAAGTAGTAATTATCTTGTGTATAATGATCTTATCATAGTTATCATCGTCAGCTTGAGGCAGTCCACGGCTTAGTCCTAAATATAGTTAGATGGTTAAATAATTTATGAAAATATGTTGTTGATAATCAAGCTCGTCTATTGATTTACATGCTGCAGCTAAACTAATAGGGTCATTGGAGTTATCGTTATTGGTCGTATAAATAACTGTATTTTATAAAGCAATGTGGCTTATCTGAAACAGTTAAACCTATTTCATATCGGATATTTTCAAAGTAAGGTTCTTATAATAACATGGATCGCAGGTGTGCTTCAATAACAAGATTTCGCGTTACACGCACACGTCGTTAAGCAGTTTCTCTCAAAATAGAAAACTTATTATTGTTCAGTGTCTAGACAAATAATATCAGAATCCAAAATCTATCTATACGACTAGAAATAGAAATAAAATGCCAAAGTTATTTTGGAAATGAAATGATATCGAATTTTTACAGCAAAAATTATTCCATTTTATTGTATATGGCTCAGATATTGCTTCTGATGTTTTTTTTTTCTCTTTTGTGAAAACGATTGGTTTCAGTCTACTATTAAGTGAATGATCTTGTTCTTCCAATTTAATCGGCTCGATTTCAGATTATTTATATTGCCTGTAACTCGAATGTTTCACATAATTCACCAACATTGTTAATAATATAACAATTATTTAACATTTGCTTACTAAACTAAAGGGACATATTGATATCAAAGTAAAGATAACTTAAGTTCAACAGTAAATGAACTTCTCTGGGTGGTCTTTCGAAATGACACTTGATGTTCTGATCAAAATACACATTGTTCTTTACCACTTGAAATACCACCACTCATATTATCAAATTCGATAACAAATCAAATCAAGTTGCTGTATGATTTATGTTATCTTTTTTTTTTGTTATAGTTAAGCACACCTTATTATATATTTATAACTTTATAAAGAATCAAGACATTTTACTGGTGATGGATCTCTGTACTGATTTCTGTTGACAAAAAATAAGCAAATATAAATATATTTCGGTATGAAGCAGTTAGTGAAATTATCAGGGTAACAACACTGTACGTAGTTTTGTTTATCATCCTAACTACTCGTAGTTAAGTTATGGGCGAGCGTATCACTATACAATCAGTTTAATGTCTTGCTTATTTCGACGCTTCTCCGTACAAAAAGTAGCTGTCTAATATAGTTTATACTTTATGTTCATCGTCTATTAAACGAGGATTGTTGCAAGAATGTTTAAGACATGTTATAACCTAAAATGAATTTATGGAAATTTATGATCCTCCAAGTTTATTACCACAAAGTTATATTAATATATCTAGAAACGAACTTACTTTTCACATTATTAAATTTTTTATTTACAACGCTCTTATTTTATGAAAACTTAAAATTTTCATATAATTTAAAACTGAGCAAAAGATTATTTTCAATTTAAAGCTTAAACTCATAACACTCTTTATATAAAATTGTTTGCGACGGAGACGTTGGGTACTCACCTAATACAAAGCCAAGTTGATTCTACTAAGCTGAACGAATATTACAGAATCGCTTCTATAATATCGCCACGATCGAGACAGATTTACAGATTTTGTGTAAAAGCGTTTGTTGAACAAAGAAAACCCGTTGATTTTTTGAATTCGAGCTCGTGAATTCAGTGTACCCGTTTTATTAGAGCTCGCCGAGGTGAACAAACGTGCATTGCTTCTTAGCGACTACTTATAGCTGTTTAAGGACTCGCGTCAAACTATCGCTTTCTTTATAAAATAGAAGTAAAAGACTGTTCTTTCTTTTTCCATACATGTTTATATTGACATATACTAAAAACAATCAGAAAGTTTGCTTGGAAATAAAATACACATCATATAAAACATTACTCAACATTACGTTAACCAATCTAAGATACTTATTGCTACTGCAGACTTTGGATCTTAACAGAAACAGATCTTATGGTGATATAACCAAAAGACGCATTTTTTATAACTCAACCGTAAATCAGTATTAAATTATAGTTGTTTATAATTAAACTGCATTTAACGTATTCATTTCCATACGGTTGAGTCAGTTGTTTACAGCGTCAAACCGGCGGCAGTTAGTTTTAAGCATGTTATTTCATCTCTGGCACTTTAAATGTCTCATTACTAATATGAGTTTCAAAAAAAATCATTCTGTATAGCTCATATGAAGTATTTCAACATTTACTTACTTGTATTCTGCTAATATACTATACAAAACCAAGAACTGGTAACATATTAAAAAGCGACCAGCTTTTTATTCCAAGAAAAGAAAATTGATAATATGATTTTATAATACAACGTGCGGTGATAGATTAAAAAATTAACAAATAAATCGTTTCGCTCGGAGGTTAAAAAACTTTCTGTTCGACAGAAAACAAAAAGGTGAAGGAAAAAGAGAAGTTAACTTATTTATTTTTGCATGTGAGAAATGTACATTATCCATTTCTACATGGATGAATCTTCTTACTAAAGGCAAGCAAAAGAATCACAAACAAAAGAAATTATTTTCAAAGTGGTTATAAGTTAAAATTTACGAACTGGTTATTGTAAAATTTCTCTTATCAATATAAGTAGTAACTTATTTAAAAATAATGCATTTATAACTGATAACCTTAATACTTCGCATTACTATATTGTCTTGTAGACATTGATTTTTCTGTTAAGAAGTCAAGGCTTAGATTAGCACTGCGTTAGTATTTTTTTTGCCGCTAAGTAAAAGTATGTAGTAATAATATAAACACCATGGTACTCCTGAATTTCCTAAATTCTATCGCTCTGACAGCCCGCACTTAATCAGCTTGGAGGATAAATATCTTCACAAGGAGAAATGAGAAAAGGTCCCTATTTCCAACAGTAGCGCTATCCGCTAGCTATGTCTATTTTGAATTTACAGTTGATTAATGAAAGGGCACAGTAAATACAACCAACACATCGTGCTTATTAGAAGTTTGATCCGTAGAAAGCTCAGGACTCGATGTGGCAGGGATTAATTATATTTACCAAAGGATGCAGTCCAGACAACACAATCATATTAGTTGGTGACGTGGCCGGACATTCATTGTTATTGCGTGTTAGGATTTAATACCACATAACTATGTTCTTTGCGATGAATTTCACTTCACCAATTTTATATATTCCGCAGATAGCAGATTCTTTTTATTGAAGTTCGTCAAAATCTTGCGAAAAAAAATTGTGTCGCAGAATTCCTTTTCTTTTTCTTGTCAACTTAAAAACGATTATCAAGAAAAAATATTGATTCATTAAATAATAATACGCTGAATTTTACTAACCAAATTGAAAAATTTAAAGTGTAGTGTCCAAGTTTTGTGAAAGTTACAAATTCAACTCACGTCCAGTTAATATTTAATTAGTAATCAACATTAACAGTAAAAATGTTGGTAGTCGTTAAAATTTTATAAGAAAATTATCATTCACTTCCTTTTTGTCAAGTAAGAAGGTTCTTGCTTGGAATGGTGAAAAATGGTAAACACGTTTACAATACAATATTATTAGTTAATAAATGGCTCAAGGAATAATATTTTCCTCAAGTTAAACAAGTCTGAAATTACATGCGACTAATCAATAATATTAAATGCGTCACTGAATACAAATCCGCTTGGTGCTTTGAATTTTTCATTGACCATCGTTTGCATAGGCGCCTTGTATTCAATGAGCGCAGTGGTGACCACATTAAATGTAAAAGCTTACCATAAATATTTTTTTAATAATTAAACACCGGTAACAAATATTGCATGCATGTGATAGAGATAATCATAGTTTCCTTGAAAACGTAGTTGCGGATATTTTATATAGCGGAAGCTAATATCCTAGACGGTCTTCGGAAACAAACACTTACCAAGTAACTAGTACAATTCTATGTAACAAGACATATGTGCTTTTAAAATGGAAGTAGCTTTAAACAAATGTAAAGTTAAGTACAAAAAACCAGTGGCAATATTTTAAATCTCTTAAGCCACTCTGTATGTAATAAAGTGGAAAAATATTCGTGTCGTAAATTTATTTTGGGACTCGTATAAATACTTTAACCCTCGCAAATGTTGTGAAAATCAGATGTTATGGAAGTATCCAACAATGTTTTATATCTAATAAAGATGCAACACCTTACGGAAACAATAAATTATTATATGGTTTATTATATTTGCGAAAAATGGAGCGAAGCACTTCTGGTAAGAAGATTGATTCACTCGATCGAATGAATTTATACGATATCCGAATATAAATTTTACTGGCTTAAATAACGAAAACTAATCATTATTTATTTTTCAAAGACTACTGAATTTCTGTAATTAGTACATTTCATGTAATAACTTAGTTACAAATATTGGATAAAAGATTCCTTGCTAAGAAATATAACCTAAAACAAGCTTAAAAAAATTCTTATATGGTGGATTTCCTATTTAAAGATATTTATATAAAATCCTCTTTTTTAAATATTATTTTATGAAGGCTTTTTGTTAATAAAAATATGTTTTCCTTACTTAGTTCTAATGTGTTTTAGTTACAGTACGATAACGTACCTTAACTTTAAGTTCTCGCTATGGTTAGTAATTATTAATAATGATCATTTGTTATCGATAATAAGTTGTCGTTTCTAATTAACTACTACTATTTCTAAAGAAAAATATAATCTTGTCTTCATCGATTGATAAAATGTGTGGTGACTCTATCTACTTTTTTAATCCGTAAATGCAATTAATGGTCTCCAATAAAAATATGTCGTGTTCGTAAATTACACCACTACAGTAAATTTCACAAACTCTTCAATTTAAGAGAACTTGAGTGTTATCAAATATAATAATTTTAAAAATTTTACAAGCGAACATATCTTGCATTTTATTTCTTACTGGTAGCAAGACACTAGTCACTGGCGATTATTGTTTGCATACTGTTTCTCTCGCGAAACATTAGTGTACTAACCCTACCTGCCTCTTTCATATGGGCAGGCGTATCACTTATCTTCAGGTGAACATGTCATTGCTAAGCGGAATAAAAAAACAACAGAAACAGTGACATTTATTTCATGCATTGTCCTTCCAACTATGTGTCCTGCCCATTGCTACAGATGCATTGCTGGTGGCCGACGTGTGACGAAGTAAGGTCTTCGAACATCGATTATATACTAGTAGGCATAATGCGAAGGCTATGTATGAAGTGTGTCGAAAATGTGGTGAAGGTCTCGGGATACTATTGGAGGCGAGCAGCAAAGGAGACATCTAGAAGAATATATTCTCCCATAAAGGCGTATCGGTTGCTAATAATGATAAATTATTGTATGTATAAAATACTGGGTAGCGTTTAGTCAATTTAACACAAGAATTATTTAAATTAAACGGAATTTTCTTTATTACAGTGCAATATATGTTTAAGTGGAAATAAAAGCGATTATCTTTGTAAAGCATTTTTCCATTTGGCTATATTTCTTTCGCGCACTGAACACCAATTTGTCAAACGAACTGACGTTAATCGAGCTCAGCTTAATATATTTCAGGCGAAAATGGGCAGAGTCTGAATTAATCCTTTAGAAGACTACGCTTATGTAAGAAAAAATACTTTTATTTTCATAACACATTGCAAAAATTTAAATTACAAATAAGTTTTCGGTGACCATTATAAGCCAAAAAAGAACTATTTATCTACAAGGTTACAGAATCAACTGATTTTTCTATTTTATATTTTGTATAACACGACAACTGACATTGAAATACGTATATTGTATTTTTTTAAAGATAAACTTAAGTGCTGAATAGTGGTTTAATCACTATCGTAGCGATTTCCGTCAATTCAACACTACACTCAGACAATGAATATCGCCGATTATACAATACACTTACAACAGCCACGGGATAGCTTGTCCTTATACTTTCATAACTTGAAACATCGTAAAGTTTAATACAAGATTTATAGCAGAAATATGCGTCAGGGGTGTTCATTTATAATGTACCACTAAATCAAATACAGTTTAAGTAAACTGTTTTATTATATCTATCTTAACAGTAAATCCAGGTAAACCTAAAGTAATATTATTAACAAGAATTGTCAACGGGTAACAATGTAATTTCCTCGTAATGCACTTAAACAGAAACTTGATAATTAAATATCCTGTAACAAACGCATAATTATAGAATTATACGCAAATCTGTGGAATTATACGGCGCCGCGGCAACGCGTTGTTTCAGCGGGTTCCTTTAATATTTGCATAATGAATGCGACATCACGCGTCATAACTTTACAGGGAATAAATTAATTAAGTCCTGTTTGGAAGATTTTCTCTTACAGCTTTAATAGTCTACCGTTACTTTGATAATTTAAGTATCGTATAAATTTTGGGTGTAACGCTCGAATGCGGTGTGACGTGAAGGAGATAGCGCGGGGAATGTATCACGCGGACGCAAGGAAATTTCATTAGAGCCGCTGCTTTGCGTGGCATGATTTACATATCAAAAGAATGGAAATAGATTGTTCGGTTCCCTAGGGAGAGCAAGTGAGTCGTTGCAGAGTGCTGTCGTCGGTTTGCGAAAATGATAGGCGCCGGGAAGGCGCTGAGTCATGACCTCGTTAATACCAGGGCGCCCAAAGCACTTCCTTGGGATGACCTAACCTGTTATTGCAAAATGCACTTATTTAACAACACGTTTAAGTTTCATTTTTGACGGCGCGTGACTCGCTTTTATTCAATTAAATCGGACGATGAGGACTCGCACTCAAATCAAAATAAGTTAATAAATGATCCTGTAAGGATCTTTCAATGAAACAAATAAAAAAAAGAGGAAATTTATATGATGCTTCCTCATTCGATAAGTATTAATACAGTCATTGTCTTTAAACTCATCAATCTTTGAAATGAGCGACTTATATTATCAACTTATCATCTTAATAACTTGATATCAACTTTACATTAAATTTCAACAAAGTTTTAGCTTATGAAATTATTTATTAACTGAAATTCAGACCGCACATGATAAACCTCGTTCAGAAAATTTCACGCTCAGTTTATTTTCACACACGAAGCATAACAGACGGTTGGAATGTGAAACACTTTAACACTGATTAATTTCCCATTTGATTTATAATAAAATCCGTTATTTTCTTCACCCAACTGTTGGTCGGTACATCTTACATAAAGATCAATAACCTTAATTCATACATTTAAAATGTCCAACCAGTACCATTTACAGGATTTATGTTTGAAATAATTACAACAGTCATTAATTCAATGGTAGATAAAATTTATTTCTTTTGTTAATTTAATAACTTGCATTTTTACAATTACTAAGTTCTTTACTGAAGACGTATTGTCAGTCAAATATGCATCAATGCATGGGATATCCTCGGCCAAGCGTTGCCTGCACCAAGTCACTGAACTTTGCGTTAACCCGAATTGGCTTGTCCGTCTGTCTGTTGTGTCCACAATAATTAATCACGCTTCTTGCTTACTGCTAAGGGACGTTAATAATGACCAAGGACTACTTCAATTTATTACAATGCTCTGACAGTACCGTCAGACCAAATAATAGTCCGGATAAACTCATCACTCGTACTGCGCGGTTAAAGTTTAATATTTTAATTAAATTTTTGAAAATCTTTATTAACAACCAACGTTTATTAGGTACAGTACAAACACTGTTCAACTGTAAAAAAATCAGTTTCATTATGAGTATAGTTTAAAAAATTGTTCATGTATTAATAATCCATTTTCGCTACAAAGACTTCATCCATTATAATATATTAAAACCTCATATGGAATTGTCATTCATTTCAATAAATTTTTTAATTTCAACAGTGGAAAATCATAAAATAAATACAAAATTATTTAATCTAACAAAATTTACGGATTTTATCGCGTTTACTTAGTTATTTACTTAGTTATTAAGCTATCAGTGGTTTAAAGTCTTCTAATGGTATGCTTAGTATTTGATTTATTTTGTTAATAATGAGATCCCATGCAGTCCCCAATCTTCGCTATTAAAATCAGTAGGTTGTTCATTTAAATAGCCTCAAATATAATCTGTTGTTTTGCAAGAATTTGTGGTCTATCATATTATAGTAATGTTTTAAATTATTCAGTGTAGTTTTATTAAATGTGTATTACGCATATAAAATAGAAATATTTTACTGTAATTTTTATTCTGTTTCATGAACACCTGTATAATCTTTTTTTGGCGAGACTTCTGGTTGAGTATGACCTTGCTATAGCTACTCGTATCTCAGTTTGGCGACCTCGCACCATATGATCGTCGAATTCGTGCGCCCGGCCGTTGACTTTGAAGTTTGTACAATCATTTCGAGCGCCCGGAATGACTCCGCGACCCAATTCGCAAATATTGTGAATGGAATGTACGATAAAGACTAAACTTTTACATCTAAATTTATAAAAACTTCCAACATTTATCGCATCTTTAATAACTAACCTAAAATCTAATACTAATTATTAAGATTAGTTATTATTACAAGCCATCAATGATATTGTTGAATCGATTTTTTAAAATAATAATAATATTAGATAGAAACAAAAATTCAAACAGGCTGAGAGATTTTTTTTTTGGATTAATGCCTAAACTTCTCTGGACTAGTTAATATTAAAAAAGGCAGGTCAAAATTGGTACAGCCGCTTAAAAATTACTTAAAACAACTTCTACCTTTTGTACAACTTATTTACGAGATGCGAGGTTAAAAAATGATAAATAAGAATAATAAAACTGTTCAACTAAAACGATGGCAGTGACCTATCCAGTGATGTTCTCAAACTCATCACCTGAACAGAGACTAGACGGTGCTGGTTCATTGACTGACTGCAAACAGTTTCGCGCACCTAATCTCAAGTAACAATAACGATCCCTGCTAAGTTTTAGTAAAGGCTGTGTTATATTAATCTAGACTAGTTGACTGGTTTTTAATTTTGCGATGTAAACAAAATAAAATATATTTTCGAAAGCTTAACGTTTAAGTCGCATAAGTTTTATAAAACTTTAAATTACATTTTATATATAAATGAAAATGTTAAAATGCCTGCAAAAGACGTTCTAAGACATGATGATTATTAACTTAATCGTTTTAAGTACACATGTTGAATTATTATCATATATAGTATAGTGATAATATTTAACAGTAACAGCGTTCAATAAATATAACAATAACTTATTAGAACGATATTAGGAAAATGCTTGATCGCTTCTAACATACGTTATTCAAAATATTTAAAAGAAGAAAATTAGAAATTAAAATACATTCTTCTCAATCGTAAGTTTTGTTTAACTGCTACCTTTTGCAAACGGAAGTCTACAGACGATTTGACCTTTTCGATTCTTCACAAAAAACCCGTACTTGTACAATATAAGTCTTGTAGATATTATTTTCTCAAAAAAAACCGTTACCTAAAATAAATAGTTTTGTTCCCGCGCTATTTTACTCAAATCCATTTATTTCAACAATACGATAGCAGTTTTTTAAAAGCACTTAAAACTTTGGTCGAGTCTTAGTGATTAATAGCATTGAAAATATCTGCATGTATAAATGTTATATTAAGACTATGTAATAGTGAAGAACAAGATCTCCGGAAGATCAGCTAAATCTCTTTTGTGGTTCCGATCAGTCCAAAAGGTTGAAACGTTTTGTGCTCTTTTAAATTTCAGTCAACATAAATTTATCCTTCAACTGAGAAAGAATTATTCCACTTTTATTGTCGACAAAATTCTTTGTTTTTTATCTATTTTAACTTAATATTAAAAAGTTACAGAAGCTTAAATATTTAAACCACCTTTTCGTAGAACTCAGTCTTCGGCTAGTGAGTTTATTACGTGTATTAGTAGAGAAGAAAATCCATTTAGTAGTCAGTAGCAACGTCATCTTGAGAGGTTACGTATTACACAGTGATAACACATTACACTATAAATCAACCTGCTGAAATCCGTGAGTTTTGAAGACTAAACAAAAAGATTTCTCTGAAAGTGTAAAATATTTCGCACTTTAACTTGGATTTAAAATAAATTACAAATGAAAAGTAGTGTGAATGAATGAGTAATATTTATTTATTAGATAGAGGATAGAAGATAGTAACAATTGTTCAGGTTGGTAGATTGTGAAATAGCAATTTTTCTCCTTTTTTTATTTGTTATAAAATTTGCAACTTGTTCGTATAATAAGAAAACATGTAACAAGGCAGGGAGCAAGACACTAACAATTATGATGAGGAAAGTATACTGTTGAACTAATGAAGGTTGCAACACTGAGTGTCGAGAGGCACGCATTCTCGCTAAAAGCAATTGTTTAAGCACCTTCATGTTTATTTACAGACCACGTAAAAGCTCCACTGTTGTATATATATAATACTGAGCTTCCGGCTTGCGTTAGCTTTTATGGTAACATGTTAAATTATATAAAGAAAGTTTTTTTCTTTGATTTAGCTGAGTTCTGCAAACAATATTTACAATATTTCAATGTTAAGTATTTATATTAAAAGATATTTATTATTAATAACATAAACAATCTCGATAAATAAAATTTATTATACAATTCTGTGTTTTACTAAGTGTGATTCTATAATAACAGATTCTTAAAATGGATAAAGTGATATGGTACTTTTTACAGTACTTTTTATACATATGTATGTCCTCAAATAGTAAACGACTGGACCCATAGCTATACAACACGGGTGGTCCCTTATAGGCGGTACCCTATTGGGGCAATCCCGTTAAAGCAAACTATCCACGCCGTGACGAGATCCTTTCCCGTCTGGACTTCGTGACTCTAACCCATAACCGGAGGACGTGTGAAACGCTTTCAAACGTTTACTCTTCAATTAGCCTTATATGGTATTCATAAAAGGACATAGTGCGTATGGATTTCATACCTAATAGAAGCTTTGATGTTGTCAAATAATTGTCCCCCTTACAATTATTTTAACTAATACAACGTAACCAACCATAAAATAAATCGTGCTCCGTTATTAAACTGCAATACTTACTACCGGAATGCAGGTATTACTCACTAAGATGTTTAAACACAGTAACAAATAGTAGATTGTGATCTGTACGAATTTACGACTCTGTAACACGGGTGTTACGGAATTGATTATAGTTAATATCTCTTTTATAATTAAGTCTTAACATAATCCATATTATTAGTCGTCTATATAATCATTGTTTTGCTAATAAATATATTATCATATATTTTAGTATTGATGTCAAAGATTATTAGACATTTATCCATACAGGAAACCATTTTTTTAGAAACACTACACACCTGTCTACATCTAAGTATTTTTTTGTTTTGAACATAACAAATGGTTCATAAGTGTAAATACATAATCTTGTACCATACAATCGTAACATAATAATTTTCTACCATTAATTGACGGAATAGATACTAAAGAAGACACAATATTCTACAGAAGTTATTTTTGAATATTTATAAGACCAACTTTAAGATAAGTCTTTAATTTTTTCTCTTGCATTTCATCCGATATATTTTCTATTAGGAGAAGGCTTCGATCTAGTTTCAAAAACTAGCTGTTACGGCTAACTTTTTCCATCAACAGAAACGTGGACTTAAAAAAGCAGTTACGTACAACGAATTACGATAATATTTAATGAACCTAGTAAGTATTTGTACAAACGTAGTAATATTTTAATGTAGTCCATTGTACTCAGCACTCGTAAATCAACACTGAACGCTTATGAAACATTACTCACGCGGCCCTTTGTGCATTTCTGCGCTGAACGCAGCCAAAGCCAGGTTTCCATAACGGTCGGTGCGGGATTCAATTCCGTAGATGTTGAATCAGAGGATTGACCGTCACTAATGCGTTAACGTGCATGTTGACATCTTATGTACTGTAACTATAATAACATACAGTTATTTATGAACTGTGGTCACGACGGAAATGACTCCAATAGTCGAAACGTACGACGGAATTATTTCTTGTTTGTTAAATAAAAGATGCACTGGTTAATTGTATATATTTATAGTACAAAGATAACATATAAACTGTTTAGTATTATTATATTTATTTTCATAAGAATGTAAACGAAATATAGATAATCTTAACTCAGTTATGTTCAACGTATAAAAAATACAATGCCGGTGCTTGTATATTTCATTACACTCGATAAGATTGCAATTGATGATACTTCACCCAATTTAAAGAGTCCCAGACCTTGTCCTGGCCACCTTCAATCAATCTTCTGTGCGGTCAGATGTCCAGACAGTGACATTCCAATAGCATTACATTTAACATTCACTTACTGTTTTGTTGCACATTGTTTTACGGAGCACATCGCTTTGTCGCACCATAGATTCGATGCAGGTATGCCATTGTTTGATATACTTCGAAAGAGTATACCTCTTTAATATTGCAGTGTATTTAAAAAAAACATTGCAGTACACCCAAAGTGTATCACAGAGTCTTTACGTTGTGAATGTATACTTATTCTTAATAATTGCTAACTCGGTCAAAGCATTATAGAAATGTTAAAGTGTGAAAAAAAATTCTATTGTTAGTTATAGATGTACGTTTCCAAAAAAGCAGCTAACGCAGCAGCTGTAATGACTGTAACTATAACAATATTACAATACACTCTGAAAAAGCTAAAATCTATCAAAGTAAAAAAAAGGATTCTCTTATTTCTGCTCAAAAAATCTTTGGCTGTTATTATCAGTGGTAACGGATTTTAAGATACGTTTAATGTTAAAAACATAACCTCTTTTTCTTTTCATCACACTCGTTACTGCCGAACCTTATTTGTATGCGCGCCGTGAACAAGCTGCATTAAAGAAGCAAGTTCGTGCCTTCGCCTTCCCGGCTTTGCTTTCCAACGACCAATTAGAATAGAGTTATAATGCTTATTATCCATAAATTCCATTGCACCTCTCTCTATTACTTTACTTTAGTTATGAATTAGATGTAAATTAAATTATTAACGAAAATCTAAAAACAATTGATTTAAAATGCTAAGTAAATTCAATGCTGTACAGCATTTCATTATACCTACCTGGTCATAACTTTTGATTCCAAAAGCAATATTGAAGTACAGTTAAAATATTCATTTAAAAAAAATATAATACACTTGGTGTAATATATGATAAATTAAAAAAAATTGTACAAAGATTGTGAGTGGATTACAGGCCGATGAAATTGGATAAGGAGCAATTGCGTCGGGCTGATGTTTAGAATGCTCGTCATTCACCAGGAGCCCCCACTCGTTGGAAATACGATAGTAATCTGATTCCAATTAACATTGCCTCAAACACAATTCACAATCAACACGCCGTGATAAATAAAAATAAACGGCGCGGCGACGACGAAAATAAATTCTAAAGGATCAACGTCAATTGAACAAAGTATAAACAAATTTGAACATTTGAATGGAAATGTAATTGCATTTTTCTTTAGTAATAAACAACACACTGATAAAGTCGGCAATATCATATATAAATAAATTTTGATCGAAAAATTGATTTTGCGGCTATAACAGCATTACTATGTCCTGGTTATCAGCATATGAAAGCCGGAATATTTTGGGCATGTTTCACCATCCACCAACGCCTCATTGTCATAAGTAAACATGAGTTCATTTTGGATAAAAAAGCATATTTGCACACGACGTTATAATAAATTATACTAACGCTATTTTCCGACGAGACGCCTCGATAAGTTATTTAAACCGTGAGCCTTGGCGATCACCAACCCTTATAAGTTTAATATTATGTCTAGACTATGCTTTAATGGATGAATTAATATTCAGTGAATGGGAAGGGCGATTTTGCACATAGATTATCGTTAGACCATGATGATAAAAACACAAATCTCTTATTTAAGAAAATAAAGGTTTATAGGCGTTTGTTTCATTGAGCGAAATCAAATCGGTTACCTACTTTGAAACAATCAAACGCTTTGTCTCTCTTTTAAGACATTTGCTTTGCATTTTTGAATTCTTTCTTTCAGTATTTATGACAACTGTATCAACATAATTTTATTATCTTATTTCTTTTAACGAAAACAGCTAACATTTTTCCTTATGCTAGAAAACCATTTTACGAGAGTAATTCAATAGTAACATTTATGTTATTAACAACTTACTTATTCGATCATTCTTATTAAATTTCAATATTAATTTCCATTATCAGCTCTTAAAATTTCTTTAAGATTTGAGCTTATACGAAACACATATGTTCAATATTTTAATTATTCATCTTTTGACTATATTGACGCACAATAGAATGTTCCTGTTGTCGAATTAAATTATAATGATGACACGATCAAATTTACTCATGAGTAATGTTAATAACTTGCATTATTTCCTTGTGCAACAAATGTTATTCCAAGAAAATCGCAATTAGTTGGTATAGTTATAATTCCCATGAACAGCTGCTCCGGCCGGCCGTTCGACGCCATCGCCGGAACAAATGTATTGTCTCGGCCGAAGTAATTTCGTGTCACTCAAATTTGAAATTCAAATGCGGGTCGCTTAGGCCACCCGAAATTTGAGCACAGATTACAGTATTGCTGAACCTTTGCTCATCCGCCTGTAGGGTAATACGGCTTTTTTGTTCTCCGGATGCTTATTATTAAGAGCGCTTTGTATGTTTTGGAATATCTGGAAGCCTATCATTACCAGTTTTAATTATAAAAATTCTATGACCGAAAAATAGATTTTTCTACAATAATTGCATAAATCTTTTACTTATCATGTCGGCCTACTTATTAAAAACAATTAACTTCATCTTCCTTTATGTCCTGGTAAATTCATTTTGTGCTAGATGTAACCATTCATACCCTGCCTTATAATATATATATTTACAACCTTGATGCAATTAATAATTATCATTAACTATAATTATATTGAAATAGAGACTATTAACAATTTCCTGATATTTCTTATCGTTTCTTCCATTTACACGACTACCAGCTAATACTAATGGCAGATAAAAGCTGCGTAAGAGTCTAGAGTATCCTTTTATACCCCGGCTCCATTATTTCCATCATCACCTGCACACTAAAATTATATACGGTTTCGTAGCCTTTATATTCTTGATTTTAAATAGAAAAAATATAAAAATTAAACATGACACCACAGAAATACGATCGGTGATTTTTTATAGTAATTTCAAAGTTTGTGCTTTAATAAAAAAAAAATGTTATTAATATGCTATTGATTTCTTCAAACCTTTACTATCATGTACAATCTTAAAAAAATTGCATTTAACAAAAATAATATTGACAGGCTAAAGTCTTGAGGAAATTAATTTAAAAAACTGACTAACAATTGCAAGATATTTTGTTAAGCCAGTATAGATCCTTTCTCCGATCCGTTTGTTTATGTGCATATCGGATTTGACATTAAACGATTGTGATGACTAAAGGAAATATTATTAAATAAAATTCCGTTGAAAATAATCATATAAAGCAAACCTGAGCAACCGATATATAAAAAAAATGTTACGAGTATTTATCATAAACTTTTGAGTTTTTCCTTATACAAACTAAATGGCAGAAATGCATTTGCAGTTTATAACCGACAGAAGAAATATTGTTATTGGACATTCTAACATAATTGCGAACCATGTAACAGTCATCGTTCGTGCTAGCATGAGTAATATAGAAGCAAGATAGATAACTTTAGATTCTATTGTTAAGAGGATCTAGGGATCGTTTGTAAGTGAAGCGACAGGCGCCGAGCTCCCACGCGGCACTAGTCGTTAACTCATTGATGCTCACCAAACAGATGTTCGCGTAACAGATGAATATTGACCCATTAACCGTCATCAGTTACTTCCTTGCAAATATAAAATATGTTAACTCATCTGCAAATCATAG
This sequence comes from Byasa hedistus, assembly GCA_029286795.1. NCBI lineage: Eukaryota > Metazoa > Arthropoda > Insecta > Lepidoptera > Papilionidae > Byasa > Byasa hedistus. The sequence continues at coordinate 6,315,160 of JAGSMW010000009.1, read as the reverse complement.
AATCTATCAAGTAATAGTATCTACGTTATAAACAGTTCTAGTTTTTATTTCTAAATACAGTTTTGAAATTGCATTTTCTACTTTCGGTTGTATTGTATGAAGAAGGGAAGTATTTGAAACAATAGATTTACATTACTGCCCCCATAAACCGGCAGCTCGTGTGGGTGACGTCATTAATAACCATATTAATATGTGCATCGGCGCCGAAAGTTTCCGCGTGAAGGGGCGAAGTCCCCCGGCTAGTCGGTTGATTAGTTTGCAATGACATCCACAACGCGTGGGGCTCGCCTGGTGATGAACACGTCATGAATATGCTAATGACTCGTTGCAACTCTGTAATTATATGCATTAATTTCGTTAGCATTCGTTTTTTTTACCGTAGTCTTGTCACCGTATTGCACGTGAAAAGATTTTGGTTTCTGTTCTAAATAATTTCTTTAGTTTGTATTGATATTTAAAAACATCCATAGCTTAACAGTTATTTGTCTATGGAAATATTACATTCTGAATATTTTCGTTCATTACACAGTAATAATTGATTGATTACTGACTTTAGAGTATCTTGTTTTGATTTAACCAATGAATTTTAAATATTTTAGGAGACTATTCAAAGAAATTATTTGAACAATTTACGCAGTAGGGACTTTTTATTTACCTTTAAATAATAACCTTTGAATACTCATTTTTTTTTACTATCCAATATACAGACTTGACATGTTTGGCATAGTTTAGGTAAACCCTAAACATTTCAGGAACTTACACCGTTATTGCCTATCCATCCAAAATGCTCAATGCGATATCTGGTCCATCCTGCCTGCTTTCGATAAAATTGCTTGAGCTGGTCTTCGGAATTTCGTCAGATTCTGATCAGTTGCTGGTTCTGCTCCTTCATACGTGGAAAGAAAATTGCAGGCTTTGTTCTCCAATTATTACATTATTAGCCATAACATAATGGAGGTACTGATTTACAGCAATAAGAAGAAATCATCTGCAGTTTTTTTATTATTTGTGCCATTAACATGTGATTCATACACGAGCTGTTAATCTAGAATGTGTATCTCTTCAATTGACGAATAATGGACTTCAATCACCGTTAAAGTAGTTCAAATAGATTATGATTTTGGGATCAATCCTATAAAACTGTATGAATTGAAAGACCGACGCATAGTAGTAAACTCTTTACACGGCTATATTGGTGATTAACATCATAACATTTAACTTTTTGTGTATTAGGTTCGTTCTACGTTTACTTAAACATATTTCTTAATCTACGGCATAACGAGTAAAAAATTTAATCAGTTGTCTTCCAACCCGTTCCTTAAAAACTTTGCCATATTAAATATTAAAAAGAAAATTACGATGGAATGACTACAATCACAAAACAAAAAGAAACCAGATAATAAAAACTGTTCAAATCAGCGGACCAAGATAATGGGGAAGTAGATCAAGCTAATGGCAGGGGTTTGCCAATTAATTAAAGGACAAAATAGGTAGGATCACGCGAAGTTAGCAACGATTCAGGTGCGGTACGGTGTCCTACATTCCCGCTCATTTGTAGCCACTTCAGACACAACGACCGACGGAGTGATCGGATGCGATTACCAATTGTATTTAGTGAGGACACGCGAAATACCAATTAATGACCTTCCGCGTTATAATTCTGCTTAAATTTGATGAGATTTTTTCCACCTCGCGCTATAAATCAATTGCATTTCCTAGTGTTCTATTGATAACTTTGCACGGTCGGTTTTGGATGCTGCGCCTATCTAAAATTTTGTAGGAAGTACGAGGCCAGGATTACGCAGAATTTCAGTAGCTTTAGCGTGTGCATATGTGGCGATTAACAAAGTATAACTTTTACAGAATGGATTTAATAATTAAATTTTTATTACACCTAAGCTGGTCCAAAAAAATTTAAATGTCAATCATTGTTGGCGGGAAATATGAAAAAATATGTTTGCACTGTGAACATCTATAAGGGTACAATGTTGATGGATTTCTTTTTGATACAAAAAACAAGTATGCTTCATAGTATAAAATTCAAATACAAATTGAAAATATGAAAGACAATTTCAACCGTAATGATGAAAAAGGAAAAGATTCTTCACATGAGCATGCTGTTGCACTCCATGACTGATACATTGGCATAATTCTTTAAAGAGACGCCATTAAACAGAAACACTTAATATTTTTAATTCTTAAAGTCAATTTTTTAACATCAAAACTTGTACAGCCTTTCGATGAAATATTTCGCGGATATTTAAAAGGTATTGAATTGTATATCACATCTTATAACAAGTAGCGATGTTGTGCAATTTATTTACATACTAGGCAGAACTTGGAAGGGGCGCGAAGCCGGGTAACCTCCTCGTGTGCCTAACTGTTGAGGTCCCCCACGGGAAATACCAACAGTTAGGACGGTGCGCCCTGGGCGCCGGATAGCAGAGATTTTGCGGTCCGGCGGCTAATAACCCGGCGAGAAGGTCTTGCTGCGTGTCTCTCTGACTAGCAGAGGGCATAGTAGCGAGGCAACGGCGGGCTCGGTGTTTCCCTAACCCGGTCGCCGAGCAGGCTGGGGAGATCTAGTGTCGACCTTGCCACCGTCACGAATCTCGTAAAACCCTATGTACTTATCGTGGATTACATCTCGCGACGTCGTAGGGAGCGAGGGTCTTGGCTTAACCGCCCGGGCCGCGAGGATGTTATTAACCTCTTAAAAAAACACCCGAATCCCAAGCGGGGGCTCACCGTGAGGGGATGCATGGCTGATGGGAAGTTCAGTCGCTAGTGATGTCCCCCGTCAGGACACCGGCCGACCTTCTGACGGGTTACGCTAGGCTTGCCTGGGTATGGAGGCTCTGCCTGGGTGGACCTTAATATTTCCTGCCATACTCGTGGGATAGTCATGGAAACAAATACAGAAAAAACAAATTTAGTAATAAGAGAAAAAGATGCGTCCGAATCGGATACGAGTCTAGTGCCAAGTGAGGGGGGGGGGGGGGGGGGGGGGGGGGGGGGGGGGGGGGGGGGGGGGGGGGGGGGGGGGGGGGGGGGGGGGGGGGGGGGGGGGGGGGGGGGGGGGGGGGGGGGGGGGGGGGGGGGGGGGGGGGGGGGGGGGGGGGGGGGGGGGGGGGGGGGGGGGGGGGGGGGGGGGGGGGGGGGGGGGGGGGGGGGGGGGGGGGGGGGGGGGGGGGGGCGAAACCGAAAGAGACAGGCGCGGATGTCGAGTCATTATCGAAAGCGGCTAAAGAAAGTCGCAAGGTCATTGGTATTGTAAACAGCGAGGGAATGGACGATCGTACAGCCGCGTTAATAAATCAGCAGGTTATAGACGACGTCAAAGTAATTTTGAGTGTGGCAACTGAGTCGAGAAACCTTAAAAGCACGTATAAACACGCGTTGAAGGATGCTGCAACATCAATTAAGGCGGCAACGACCGCATTGCAAAGTAGATCTTCTTCAGAAGAAGTGATAAGACTTCAAAGAGAGAACACTCGACTTCAACAGTCATTAGAAGAGCTGCGAAAAGAACTAGCAGAGGTCCGGAGAGATATATCAAATAAGACAACTGATGTATGTACTTGTCAATCATTGCAGGCTGACGAGTTAACAAGCTCTATAATGCGTCAAGTCGGTAATCTGATGAGCGCGCGTTTTGAAGCCCTAGAAGAAAGACTATTGCCGCAAAAGCGTATACGGCCGCCACTGGCTGCCGACCAACGTAATGCCGCAGAAGCACAAAAGAAGACACCAGCTGCTACTAGAAAGGCGAAGAAACGATCAAAGAAACTTCAGCCGGTAACAGGGTCATTAGGACAAAAAGTTACTATGGTGGAACAACGACCTGTGGTTAAGGGGAGGCCTGCAGATGAAGGGAAGTCTGATAAAAGAGGGACACCTAAAGATGACGACTGGATAACAGTCGGGAAACAAGGTAGGCACTCTAAGAAAAAGAGGACAAATGCGGCTAATGTCGGTTCTTCTGTAGTAAAGCTTCGACCGCCTCGATCGGCGGCAATTGTCATTACTATGCAGCCAGAAGCCGAAAACAGCGGATTAACGTACGCAAATATTCTAGCAGAAGCTAGAAAAAAAATAGACCTTCCTAGTCTTGGAATTGGAGCTTTACGTTACAGGCAAGCAGCAACAGGAGCTCGTATCTTGGAAGTTCCTGGTGCTACTAGCGGAGATAAAGCGGATTCGCTAGCGAAAATGTTTAAAAGAGACTTTTCCTGAAGAGATAGCAAAAGTCTCCAGACCAACTAAATTTGCGGAGCTGAGGATATCGGGTTTAGATGATTCAATCAAAGCAGAAGAAGTAGTCGCTGCTGTTGCTCAACAAGGAGAATGCACAGTAGAGTCCATAAAGTGTGGGGAAATTCGCTATGCAGCCCAAGGGATCGGTACTATTTGGATACGCTGTCCAGTGGTTGCTGCAAAAAAGGTTGTTGATAAAGGACGTTTTCTTGTGGGATGGGTATCGGCAAAAGTCCTGCTACTTAAACCCAGACCGTTGCGGTGCTACAAGTGCTTGCAGATCGGCCATGTGCGTGCACAATGCACCGAAGAGGTGGATCTCAGCGATCACTGCTACCGCTGCGGCCAGAAAGGTCATAGAGCGTCCAGTTCTCGGCTAAGCCGAAGTGCTTACTTTGTTCAGCAGCGAATAAACCAGCTGATCATGTTATAGGAAGTAAGAGGTGTATACCACCAAAACCAATAAAAAGCCGAAGAGTTGCAACAACTCAAGCTGAAGAAGCTGAAGAGGTGGAGAATATGGAGACTTAGTTAAATGGCACACCATCGTCTCCTTCAGGGTAACATTAACCACTGTGCCAGAGCACAAGATCTCCTCATGCAAAGTATGACACAATGGTCAATAGAAGTAGCAGTGGTCGCAGAGCCCTACTATGTGCTGCCCAGGGAAAACTGGATAAGTGATGTTGAAGATACGGTGGTCATCATAACATCCGGAGCTGCTATTGTACCCCCTGTCACTGTCCTTGCTAGAGGCAGAGGGTATGTGGCGATTCATTGGAGAGGAATAACGCTGGTTGGAGTGTACTTTTCTCCGAATAGATGCCTCGCTGAATTTGAGATGTTCTTGGGTGAGGTGGGAGCACTTATTGGGCAAAACCTACCTAACCCGGCTCTTGTTGTCGGTGATTTCAACGCTAAATCGGTATGTTGGGGATCCCGTAACACTAATGCGCGCGGCAAGGCGCTGGAAGAATGGGCGACTATGACCGCACTTACAGTACTCAATAGAGGAACGGTCAATACGTGTGTGCGTTGGCAGGGGGGGTCAATTGTGGATGTGTCGTTTGCATCCCCTGCTATTGCGCATCGCGTTCAAGGATGGACAGTACTTGAAAATGTAGAAACCTTATCAGACCACCTATACATACGGTTTGACATTTCCGATACCGCAGAGACGCCGTTTAGAAGTCGCCATATTCCTTCTCGTAATACAAGATGGTCTTTGAAAAGCCTCAACAAAAAATTACTTCAAGAGGCTTCCATCGTACAGGCTTGGTTAACACCACTCGATGAGCCTATTGACATTGCGAAAGAAGTGGAATGGTTCCGGGATGCCATGACACATATCTGTGATGCCTGTATGCCCAGAAATAAATCCCAGCCTCGCCGAAGTCAAGTGTACTGGTGGTCATCGCATATTGCAAAATTGCGAGAGGAATGCGTTAAAGCGCGACGACAATACTCTAGATGCCGCAGAAGGCAGATCCGTGATGAATACACTTGTGAGCAACTGTATAAGGAATACAGAGTCCGTGTTAAAACCTTGCAGTTGTCCGTCAAGGAAGCCAAAATCCGCTCGAGAAAGGAGTTCCTGGAGACACTCAACCAAGATCCGTGGGGTCGACCATATAAGTTAGTAAGGGACAAATTACGGCCTTGGTCGGTCCCTCTCACAGAAAGTCTCCAACCTCGATTTCTGGATAGTGTGCTCAACACTTTGTTCCCAAGTCGGATTGAGCGGCGCCCGCAGGAAATGACGCCCCTGAATGAAGAGCAGGAGAGGGTTAATAACGAAGTGCCGCACATAACGCAGGCGGAACTTGGCGCGGCCATTTTAAGACTCCGGGGTAAAAAAAAGGCTCCAGGGCCAGATGGTGTACCTGGTCGCGTGTGGGTCTTAACAATCGAAGCTCTGGGCGATCGACTCCGCAGGCTCTTCAGTGCCTGTCTGGAGACGGGTCGGTTTCCAAAAGAGTGGAAGACGGGCAGATTAGTCCTCCTCAAGAAAGATAGACGCCCTGCAGACTCTCCTTCTGCTTACCGCCCTATAGTTTTACTTGATGAGGTAGATAAGCTTTTTGAGCGAATAATTTCTGATCGCCTCACCAAGCACCTGAGAGAGGTAGGTCCCAATTTGTCGGACCAACAATTCGGCTTCCGAGTGGGTCGTTCAACCATCGACGCTATTAAATGCGTTAAAACCTACTCGGACGAGGCTGTTGCCCATGGTGGGGTACTGCTGGCTGTATCATTGGATATTGCCAATGCATTTAATAGTCTCCCCTGGACCGCAATTAGAGAGTCGTTGAAATTCCACAAGGTGCCTCTCTATCTCTGCCGAATTTTAGAAGATTACCTCTCGGAGCGATACATCTTTTACTACGGACAACAAGGGACTCGAGTGCAAAGGAAAATGGCTTGCGGTGTTCCACAGGGTTCAGTATTAGGACCTCTACTTTGGAACATTGGGTATGACTGGGTATTGCGGAATGAATTCTCCCCGGACGTTAATATAATCTGTTACGCGGATGATACTCTGGTAACAGCCCGAGGGGATACGTATGAGGAGGCAGCCCACCTTGCTACTCTCTCAGTGGCACAGGTTGTCGGTAAAATACGAAAGTTAGGACTAGAGGTGGCGCTTGACAAATCCGAAGCTATGTGCTTCCATAGACCACGGAAAGCTCCACCTCAGGATAGCCACATCGTAGTTAGTGACACATGTATCAAGGTCGGGTCTAACATGAAATACCTTGGACTTATCCTTGACAGTCGCTGGAATTTCCGTGAACACTTTACACGTTTGGCCCCTCGGTTGATGAGAACAGCAGCTGCTTTAAAGCGATTGCTACCCAACTTGGGCGGGCCGGATCCAAACAACCGCCGTTTGTATCTGGGGGTGGTGCGGTCCATGGCTCTCTATGGGGCACCTGTCTGGGCAGAGGCCTTAAGGGCTCGGACCATAGCCTATTTGAGACGACCTCAAAGAGCCATGGCTATCGGTGTTATACGGGGATACCGCACTATCTCCTACGAGGCGGCGTGTGTTTTGGCGGGATCTCCTCCTTGGGACCTAGAGGCGGAGATTCTGTCGGCGATATACACATGGAGTTTAGAACCTCGGTCCCGAGAAGAACAGATTCCGTCAAGAGAATGGAAACAGCGGAAGTACCACCTCCGACAGTCCATGCTCTTAAAGTGGAAAGATCGCCTAGCTTCCCCTAGTGCTGGTAGCAGAACTGTCGAAGCTGTGCGTCCCCTCCTAAACGAGTGGATGGAAAGGCGGCACGGGCCACTGACTTTCCGGTTGGTGCAGGTACTATCTGACCATGGATGTTTTGGTAAGTACCTGTGCCGTATCGCCCGAAGAGAGCCGACAACCGAGTGTCATCACTGTGGATGCGAGGAGGATACAGCGCAGCATACCTTGGAGCACTGCTCAGCGTGGGATGCCCAGCGTCATGACCTCGTCGCTGTGGTGGGGGATGACCTTTCGCTTCCAGGCCTTATCAAAGCCATGGTTGGCAGCGAGAAGTCATGGGGCGCAGGTGCAGCTTTCTGCGAAATTGTAATGTCGCAGAAAGAAGCTGCAGAGAGAGAGCGTGAAAAAAGCAGCCAACTTACAATCCGTAGGCAGAGACCTGGGCGCCGCAGAAGGATGTTCCATGCCCTGCAACCCCCATAACTGAGACCATGGTGGCGGATTCGGGGGTAATCCGTCGCCAATTATAAAAGGCCTCGAGGTGGCACGCAGTATCTCAGCGTGACATTGTCTCAAGAGGGGTGGAGAGCTCGAACTCCACCCCGGGATGTAGCTTCACCAAGGCTTCGCGTTGTCGGAACAATGGTTGTGTGCGAAAGCGTTCCCGTGGTTCCGGCCAAAAGCGTTAAGTGGGACACCGTGGGGTTTTAGCCGGTAAGAGTCCGGCATAACACTTCTGTTACCCCCGTAACAGAAGGGTATCCAATGCAGGATTTCCCCACGAAAAAAAAAATAAAAAAAAAAAAAAAAAAAAAAAAAAGGCAGAACTTGGAAAGTGGGGAGATATCGTGGACAGTAAATTGAAACGGAATGGCGTTTAATTATCATTGTAGCGATCGACGCGTGCGGCATTAACCCAATTAATAACCTACTTTGCATTGCCTTATAAGTTCATTAACCCCATAGGTATAATTTAAGCACGGAGCAATGGATTATCTTGGGGTATTACAGCTACAATCACGTTACTTTATGTGATACTTACGGAGCACATTATTTAACCTTTTTTCGAAAAGTAATTTAATGATGGTAGATTTTTTTTTGCCGAAGACTTTCTAATTAGTTACGGCACCTATTACTACTGCCAAACATTAACATTAAAGTATTCTAGTTTGTAACATCATTATAAAACGCATTTAAGAAAATTTAATAATTTAAAAAAGTACAAGGAAAAGTAAAGGTACTATTAAAAGAATTCCCGTGTACTTGGTTCTCTTAATTCGAAGAATGTAAAAGTTACTACATAAAATTAAACTACCGAATACCTTCGCAATTTACATCGTTTTAACGTAAAACGGTGTTTCAAAGTTATGTTAAAGGTAACTTAGCGGCAAATAACAGCCGGTGTTGCTTAACGGAGTCTTTGTTATAGTCCCAACTTTGAGGCGGCCTCGTAAATAAACTTTAGCGCTCAACTTGCCACAAATAAGGATTTCTACTTAAACGTACACTTTTGGACTTAAATTGTACATACTTTCTTAATTTGTAGTTAAACATTATTTAAAAAAAAAGAAACGTGTTTAGTTTACCTGGTGGAAAGTCATGCCTACTCAAAACGTACAGCGTAATGTGGGGTCGTGAATACGTTCTACACGCCACCAGATTGCGCTCGTAGTCACGTGACATAAGTAGGAAGGTCTCATTATCTTATCCTAATTGTTTAACTTGGTCTATTGCATTCAATACTCTTACACTGGAAGCGAAAGTGTTGACAGTTTGTTCCTAAAACACTACCTTTTGCGTCTCTCTTAATGCCACTAGTCATTTCTATGGAAACGCTTTCAAAGTATCGAAACGTATCTAATAAAAAAGTAATAAAGGTTTACCATAAACTAAATCAAAGTAAACTCCTTCCGAAACTCTTCCGAAAACCTGATTCGCAACACGTTGAATACACAAGTCCATTCACGATCGCTAAGGCAAGAAGCAAATGGCATAAGCTTATAGACAAGATGATATTTAATCGTGGACGTCAAAGCCTTTAGTAATTAAAAACACAAAGTAGAGAGCAGACGAAGTTTACAAAAACCGTGTTTCCTTAACCAAACCATTTTACCGTAACGAGCTTGTTCAACTGTCACCTTGAACTGTCGAATTATCGAGTTTCCGCTTGATTGGGATCAATTTGTTTAAATAACTTTTTAAAGAACGTTTTTCTATTATCAACTTTAATGTAACTCGCCTCCAGTTGTTGCTGCATCATGACAGGTATCGTTTAAACTCAGTGAGAACACTTGTCAACAGATGGCGCTGAATAGTAATGAATCTATAAGACAACCTCAAATATACCTACACTAAAATTCGTTGTAAATTTTTTATTATTCTTACCTTCGTTGCCAAATTCCTTAAAATTTAAATCATTGCTTAAGTATTATAAACGGAATGTTTTTCCTTTAAAGTTCTATACCATTTAACAAATTATATAACAACAATTTAAACAAACTAAACACCCTTTCTCATACATACACAGATAAAATAAATAAACTGACAAAATAACGTCCGCGTGGTTCGGAAAGTTTAATTGTAATTAATAACAATCACTGGAATAATATAAACCTCATTACTGACAGAATTACTGCAAACAGTATCATAAACGTCGCGATGATAATACCACCTGATTTATTGATGACGAAAAGCTGGGTCACATGTGCAAAGCCTGTCCTGCATTTGCTAATCCAACTGTCAAATTAATCATAAAATGTAAATACGTAAAATGTTCATGATCATCATTACGATGTTATATTTGAATATAAAACTCAACAGCGAAAATAATACAGACTTGTTCGGCATGTTTGTTAACTCCTTTCTTTTAACTTAATTCTATTCTTGAAACAACTGAAATTAATGCAAAAACGACGTTCACCGTCTGCCACTTATGTCTTGTACCCTGTGATCTTCGTATTAAATGATTCTATTTCTCAATTCTCATGTACACATACTTATCCTCTCGTCTGTTCGCCGTACAACAGAAATAGTACATAAACGTTATACAAACTATATGGTATTTAGTCCCCAATTTTTGGGTATTTTCCAGCAGAGTACGTATAGATAAGATATAATGATGATACATATATTTAATAAAATGTAAATTGAACTCGTACGTTGTACGGTTCACATACAGGTCCAAATTATTGCACAATATCTGTCGAATTAGCAACCAGAGTGCGGATTATGTAAAACAGGCGCGGACCCTTCGTTAGTACACTGATAGCCTTAATTACACGGATTTTGGCCGGACCTCTGGGACGGGAACAACAAAATTTCGCACATTACAACATTATTTAACTTTTAACTACTCCGAAATTACCGTTGTATTCGTTACAAAATTTAAATGGACGACATTACAGTTTAGATAATTAAAATGTTACAACTGGACGCGAAAGCTTATTAACATACTTTTGGATGATTTAACTTCAAGACAATTGTATATAAAAATGGATGACATAATCTGTTTGAGAACTTTAATCTGTCAAAACTTTCGATCATAATACAAAACAGCACGTTTTTTTAACGGGATATGGTACTTCATAATCTACCACTATTAATGTTTTACTATCAATGTTTAAGTTGTGGTTGGAATAAAGGCTTATTTATTAATGTTTTGTATGTTAAAGTTTTATAATTAATATATGCTTTTGTATCTTTTCAGAGAAGTTACCTCGAGAATTTCGGCTACTTGAAGAAAGGCCAGCCAGAGATCGCGAATCTTTTGATGGGCGACGTCGCGCAGTCCTACGAAGATGACTTCAGGATTGCAATCAAAACGTTACAGGTACGTTTTTATAATGATAAAATGAAGTGTAACTAAACCAAAGACATAAAATACTACAGTGTATACAAAACAATGTCGGTAAAAGCAATTTATTTTATTAAACATTTTTACATAGTAGTTAAATCTACGAAATTGTTATTAAATGCTTAAATTTCATATAAAACTGTATGAAAACTCTTCAATGCAAGCTCAACTTACCTACATATTATGTACATTTTACGATATACGATGTTTACGAGTTACGATTATGTACGATTGCACGATGTACTAATTATAAATATTTCTAGGAATTTGGAGGTATACCTGTTACTGGCGAAATAGATGAGGCCACTAAAGAATTGATTAAGAAAAAACGATGCGGTCGACCTGACAGAGAAGAGGGTGATTATGAAAATGGTCGAAGAAAGAAACGATTTGCTGTGCAGGGGGAGAAATGGAAATACACTAATTTAACATGGAGGTAAGTGCCGTATAATTATTACCATCGCTGTCAGATAGGTAGTTATTATTAAATAAAAACGTAAACAAAGCATTACTGTAATCCTAGACATATTAAATCATTTACTTGTCATGTAATCTTTCATATCATCTAAAAAAAAAATCGAGTAACGCTTAGTGCGTTCTGCAGATTGTATTATTTGTTATAACTGCCATCTATCGGCATCGTACAAAACAATGACGGACTGCGTTCTGTAAATAATACCGCCATCTAGCGGTCACTAGTAATATTGATTTCCATAGATTCGTTTTTTGTTTAGTGGTACGCTATTGTCCAAAAGATGGCACCTTGATCTTGATCTGTTGGTTAACGTTTTTATCTAATTCAGTTAATTTCCAATTACTTTACTTTATTTTAGGATAATCATAGTTAGGATCCCCAACGCTAACCATGATCCTCAGATATGAGGGAACAAGTTCAGAGAGAGAGTTAAGAAAACTGCTTTTATTACATTTTCAAATTATTTGAAAAATAAAACTGTTTTTTTACGTAAACGCAGATAATTTTCTTTTGAATGAAATATTGCTCTACAGCAAAATTTTTGACAAATTGATTTTTCGGACAGGGCGGCAACATGACATAAAAAAATGTATGTAAAAAGTAAATTATATAATCTGTCCAAAATTTGTACTTTTCGAGACGAGGACTTCCAACACCAGCTTTGTTATTTATAGGCAATTTCTTACATTATATTAATCTTCGTCTGAAATGTTGTATTTTATACCTAATAATCGCAACAATAGTATTTACTTTATCACCACATAAAATTCACGACAAATAATAGTTAAATCACGAAGCTCGTAAAATTTATGACACTTTCCGCGTGGCTTAATTAAAAGAATATGTCCATCTGACGCCAAACAGTCCCTCTCTTAGGTTTTATCTCGCTTTATTGTTTTAGTAAGTTTAAAATAGTACATATAGTTATTAACATGAAATTTAATTACTAAACATTTCTTGAATGTATGACCAAAATCGTGTACATGTTGAAAATATTTATTTTTATTTGAATGCTTGCAACTTTCTTGTTTTATTATTAACCTATTCAAGTCAGTTTATTCAATCATTACACGCGAATTTGTAATGAACGTAATAAAAATATAAAGCCATATGAAGACTTACTGTAAGCGATACCTAAGAAAGGTTCAGCTCAAAAACATGAAAATCCGGACTTGTTTCCAACAAACGTTTATTTGAAGCGGAAACAACCGCAGAGCACGCGGCTAATTTGAAAAGTTCACAATCACCTACACCGATCGCGGCTTCAGCACAATTTCCTGTCGAATTAATGGTCTGTCAATATTGTACTCTTCCATTACAGTTTGCTGTGCAAACCAGCAATAAAACTAAAAGAGCCATCTAGTGGTGGTTTTACGAGAGAAAGCTGAAAGCCAACAGTGATACACCGAAACTCTTAAAATTAATAAACTTTTACTTAAAACAAACATTGAGGGTAATTAATGACGTAAAAATCTTTAATATATTATACTCTAAAAATTAAATAGCAAAACTTGTAATATTTGTTTTAGAGTCATTCGCAACTTTACCTTTGTTCCATAGAATGCCTTCGATAGTTTTAGTATATACACTACTAAAACTTAGTTAATAATTGACCAAAATCATTCTATTCATATTGTATGTTTATATTATCTCATTTATTACTATTTTCATTATTCTAAAAGAAACAAGACAGCGTCTCTGTTGTGTATATTGTTAATTGAATATCCACCACGTGAACAAGTTTGTATTGTTGGTTTAGATTTTAACACAATGAAATGTAAACAAGGCCCGTTATGTTCCCGACATCCGATAACGATAGTTATTACATTGAAATAGCCGTATTGTTTTCGCTGTGTCGCTGACAGCTCAATGACAGTAGCATTTGGCCCCCCCGTCGCGTGCGGACCTGTCGCCCACATTAAAAAATGATCGGGGTAGCTATTGGATATGTATTAGATATTTGCATCACATTAATTTAATTTGAGACAAGAAGATAATATTCTGCCATTGAAAAATATACTTCAAATATAAAGTATATAATAATTGCCAATCCCCACAGATTATGATTTGTCAGTTTCTTTAATACACTATATAAGTTTTGGAATAGGGGTATGATTAGAATGAAGACAGAGAATATATATAAATTTAAACACCATCTATTTCATAACGTCGTTGTTGGGCTAACAAATAACCAGATTCTATGTTATCGTTTACATTAATAAAAGTAGAGCAGGCAACAAAATTGATTGTTAAAAAAACCTTTTAACGTAACAGTTTTAAAGTCAAAATAAATTTTGTTATGCCTTACATCTTCAGATATCTGCAAATAAAAGTTGTGTTAAAAATCGGTGTAATCATATCAGAGATATATACAACACAGAGATATAAACAAACTGACAGGTAATTTAGAAGAAAAATTTGCTGTTTTTTATAAGTATCGCGTAAATATTTATATGAAGGAGATGAAAACGAATATTTCGTTAATACAAATAATTATATTATATTGCCACTGATATCTAAGTACTTGCAGTATAAATGCCGGCCTACCTATTCAGCGTATATGACGATCATTATTAATTGCAGTAGCCGCGACACCAGGGCTCCGCCCTAGCACAGGCCCGTCGCCCCGTGTCCTGCTGAGGCCACCCTCCTCCTACTCTTGCCCCCTACACCCCCCCACGCACGCCGCAACTAGGTTGACGACGTTTCGATATTGAAGGCACTTCAGAATTCCCTCAGCGAGAATACGATGCCATAATAAATAGCTCAACATGCGCGAATTTATCGTTATAACAGAAACGTTTTGTTTAAAATTAAAAAGATCTCAAACCATATTATTTACGTTTTTGATTATATAGGAAAATAAATTAACAAATTACTTTTGTGTGGGATAGTGATAGTGATCTGCCTCCATAAAAGCTTCGTTGTGCTCCGGTTGTCAATACATGAGAGACGGAGTAGATCTTCGCGAGCACGCTTAACTTTATTCGGCGGCAATATCAATTGACATGATATGAAATTAAAGTCAAGTGTTACCCCATTGTGTTACCCCGCAAGTTATATCACATTGCGATTTCGAAAATACTATATTTAAAATCACTATACGAGCAAAGGATTTATTTAAAAATCGCTATCAGAGTACTCTAATTGAAGTTGATTAAGAATAATGTTACTTTTAAGCAAATATGTTTTTATATTCAAATGCTCATCCTGAATATCTTCGCTGTTGATCGTAAAACTTAATACGGCGTAAGTTCTTCAGGGTATTGACGCCGCCAGTTGCCAAGTGCTTTACTACGTCTACATTTAAATTAATGCATAGGCACCGCCATCTATCGGTGAATAGGCTCGACTACATTCTATTAACAATTTTTTGTGCCGCTTTAAATTTAAGTTATACAATTCAAAACAAGATTTTTTTGGAAAACAGAATCTATGTAATTCTTTATGTAGAGTTATAATAAAAGAAATCTTTGCATTGTCGATATATATTCGCAGCTAATTTTTCTGACGAAGACAAAAACTCGATAAGGTTTCATTTAGGAAAAACAAACAGAAAGCAATTTTCTGTCGTCTAATATTTCAATGCTGTCATAAGTTTTTTTCGGTTTTCTTTGCGTTAATCATTAATGGCAAAGAAATTTGTTTTCGTGTGTAAATAATATATAATTTTTGAACTTGAAACAAACTTAATAGTTCTGAGTTAATTATTATTTTTACATAAAGTCTAAATATTAATAGTAATAAGAACTAAAGCTTGGTTCTTAAAGTAATTTTTCATTACGATTTTTATTAGCCCGGATAGCTCAGTCGGTAGAGCATTGGACTTTTAATCCAAGGGTCCAGGGTTCAAGTCCCTGTTCGGGCGGTTTTTTTTTTATTTTAAAATTATTTAAAAAGTACTTCCTGATGTTTTTTCTGTTTTTGTTAAATTTATTTCATACATATTCACATGAATAAAATTGATCTCTATTTTTATTATGTGCTTAGCCACCGTATTATAAGAGTAGCTTTTATCTCTTCATTACTATAAATATTTAATGCGTAATTTTCTTAAAATTTAATTAGTGAATACGATTTTTGATAATGTATTTAGTTATATTGAATATAATGAAATACCTTACATCTTAAAGATAATTTTCTAACAACTAAGACATACCACTTCATGGTTTTTTTGTCATGTTTCCTCAGTTTTTTATGTGTATTTTTTGTTGAATGTTTATTAAAGTTGCTTTGGATATCTTTAAATTTTAAAGATTTAGTCGGAAATGCTTAATATTTATGATCAGAGAAGGCGGTTCGCCCGTTTTTGTATTGATCGAGCTAAGGCGTTATCCTCTTGTCAACTGTCCGCTGAACGCTAATGAAGAAAAGTGCGACTGATGCGATAGATTCACATTGCACATCACTTCACCATATTCTCATCTAAATAAAATAAAATTAGTTTTATATATGATAGAAGTAAATTATAAGTTTATAATTTAAATACACTTTTTATGATAAATTTACGTTTCTTTGGGTTACTAACAACATTTAAAAGAATAAATCCTCAAGAATTGCAAAAAAAGATCGATATCATAACTGATAAATTCTTTCGAAACATTTATCATATTTACTTAGTTAAATTAGTAAGATTCGCTTTATTAATTTAACGCTTTTTTAGGTTTCAATTGCGTAAGATATAAAATAAGTTCGTTCACACCTACGTTGTGATCGGTTGATATCATTATCATGAGCACCGATGAAAATTAAACTCTTTAATAAAGGCTTAGTACAGTTGGTGTTTAATAAATATGAAGAAAAATCAAAGGCAACTAAATGGAAAGGCGCTAAAAACATATTACAATGAACGCCTGTCAGAAGTCCAACAAAAACATTACTATCCAATCACATTTTGTGTTATATGTATCGTATCGGCGAACACATTACGTCGTATTGATTCTCTGATTAGTAAGAAACCTTATCGAGCCAGTCTGGGAGTGTTAAGCGATGACTAAAATGAGATACGTATACGTATAAGTACGCATAAATAGTTACTTAAACCCATGCTTGTACACAGTGACAATTGAGTTATTACATGATTATAATTTTAAGATATTAACTACAAAACTAAAGTTTTTCACTACAAAATAAAAGCTGTACAAGTTTGAAAAGAAATTTAATATGATTTTATATATTTAAATCGCTCTCAATGAATTACTTAAAATATTTTTTAATACCACACAAATATTCTTTGTTAATAACAAACTCCTTAGAAAAGGGTCACAAAATGTTTGAAGCTATTATTATCATCATTACAACCTACAGAAGTTCACTGCTCATGGTCTCTGTTAAGGAACCCCACTAAACGGGGTTTTGCGTGTTGGCTATACAGACCAACAAACGTCACCTACAAAAGAGATTGTTTACTAGTAAAGTCCGAAATTATCAAAAATGTACAAAATTTTTCAGAGTTGTGTATTATATTTATGTTAACTAAATCATACACTAACGAAATTAAATTTCCATAAATAAATATGTCTTACTTACTGTATACACTTCCTTCGTTCAGTTTTTTTTTATTTTACGAAGTGACGAGACGATAAAGGCGTTTACCGTAAGTGATACGTTGGCCCATAACAATATGGCGGTGGTTAAGATAGTATACACTGCACCACATCGCGCTCGTCGCCTTGAGACATAAAATGTTAAGTCTCGTTACCCCAGTAATTTCACTAGCTTACAACGACCTTTAAACCGGAACACAGTAACGTTTGCACAAACAACAGAGACCTACCACCAGTAGAGTTATGCATCTCTTATCTATGAATAGATGATTCAGTATTGATAAATTTTACGTCACTGTTAAAACAATTTTTTATGTAAGTTTTGACATTGTCTATCCTCAAAAATTTAGTACAATGGCCGAGCGGAAAATTCATTTGATATAACAAATTTCCAACTCTTCTTTAAATATGATCGCGTCATACTCATATGAAAATTCTCACGGACTAAAGTTTCTGAAAGCTGATACAGTGGCTCGTCGTTAACTTATCGCGTCATTAATTCGTGGCGATATAAAAAATTTATATGATTTATTCCTCCATTAAAATTTCCCTAATGCTTTACCATTTTTCTAGATGACTATGGATGCATTTTAATTCCATTTATTTTTAATAAATATGAAGCACTTGAATAATAAGCGGAAATTTCTTTATTATTCTACGCTGACCCGTTTAAGCATCAATATTATAATGAAAATTATACGGCGATCATTACTTAATTACTTTGGTTTCATTCTCTTTATTTTAACAATTTGTTAATCTTATTTTTTATGGAAGTACTTCTAAAGTATTTTTGTTACTTATTTATTTTACTGTCCCGTATTATAATTGATAAAAATAATTGTTGATATTTAGAAGCAAAACACTTGAATCAATAAGCCGTTGACCCCATTTACATAACTAACCTCAAATTTCTATAAAGCCTTCACGTACGCACTCTATTTGATATTATTAAATTAAACAGAAGAGTTAGAACTATAATCATTCACATTTTTAAGTGTTGTTTATTAAATTAATAAGTTAAAGAAATCTTATCATTGCTAATAAAACATATTACAGTATTTTTAAAATATCTCTTTATTTATCCGAAACAAGTAAATGCTTATTCTCAATAATTGTTTACCGGTATTAAAATTGAAAAGCTGCAGCGACATCTAGTGGCAATTTAATTACAAAAACCACACGGATCATCCAACTTTTGATGATCTAGAAATCTATTGATGATCTAGATAATCAGCGCGTTCAAATAATAAATACCCTTAATTTATATTACGTGTACGTGTTGGTAGAAGTATGAAGTTTAAAGCCTACTTATAACCACCGCCACCGTCTTTATGACACATCAGTTACACGTCAAACTTTTCTCTAATATAGAAGTACATGCTTTGAAATATGTTAAGAACTTTGCTAATATGTCGCTGCCTACACGGCGCAGCACTGCTGCTAAAACCAATCAGATTTTCCGCGAAACAGCAACCTCCGCTGCATCTGCAACTAATTAAATGTTTGCTTAACCGACCATAATTTTAATCGTAGCACAACCGGCTTATCTACATAAAGAGTTATAAATAATTTTATTTATATACCTATGCAGGACAAAGCTGGAAAACTAAAAAAAGAAATTGTTTTGTCTCAATTATCTCGTTGCGACATTTGGTAATAGTTACAAATGTAAAAAAACTAGTAATATGAAACAATTTATAAATTTTACAAATTTTTAACCAATTCTATATTTTGAATGAAACGATTATTTATACAAAATTTATTAGACATCATACACATAAAATTGTGTCGCAGAGTTTGTATTTACTAAAAACTGTTTCGCTGATTTTATCATATCTATTCATTTTTTGAAATTGTTTTTCATTCTTTTCATATTTTTAACTAAAATAATTGAGAGGCAACGTATTCCGAACGAACAAGCTTTAACATGTTCTGCCTCATTGTCACTTAACCTCAAGTGAAATTGAGATCAATTATAAGCCAAAATGTCAAAACTGTTTTCGCACTAGAAACACATTTCGTTACAACTATCAAAGTTATAGGTTAAATTAAATATTGTACTTTAATATATATACATTGCACGTATTTCAAACGGATCATTTCATTGACCCGTGTCCGCTCACAATATCTTTCCGTACGCAGAGTGAAGCCTTGGCTAAATCCCTGCTGATATTAAAACGTCTAGGACAATTACTAGGGCCAGAAATGTAACCTTAATCCAAGCATAAAGTTCATTCACCTTTTAATTTCATTACAAGCAAAAGCCTCCGTGATAGATAAGAGATTGATGTTTCAGACGGTAGCACAGCTCACGGTCCGAAATGGCTTAATTTTAAGTTATTACATTTCGATGTTACACCGTTCCGATATCTTTGAAAAATTTGGTTTAAAGATATATTTAAAAAGAAAGGTATTGCCATTCCAGGATCATATATTCTAATTATGTCTTGTCAGTTAAATAATAACCGTACAAGTGCAAAAATTCATAAGTTATACTTAATCTTGTGAAATCTTGAACTGGTCTAATACAAACTCTAAACCTTCTTATCCCATCTTCAAAACTAATTTTTTTGATAATTAACAAGAATCAATGGGTTCTAACTATATAATATACATTTTTGTTATTCGATGGGTGCGAAATATAATAAATAAAACAGTTGTTGTTTGTTATTGTATGAGAAAAATAAAAATAACTGTAATCGAATTGTACAGCAAATTTTACTTCTTCGTGCTCCGTCGCTTCAATGTGCTTACCATCGCTCGGTCCCGATGTGAGCCAATACTCTGTATCAAGTAGCGTAAGATTTGAATCCTTTACAGGCAATCCGATTCGGATATACGACAGACAGATATATGTAAATGTAAGAAAAGCCAGTATATTATGGTCAGTACCTTTGATAGATAGATAAATTCGTTTACTTGTTATAAATATATGATTACAAAAGATTTACACACACACATATTTTGCCTTCTAGTTAAAATTGTACAATCTGTTACATTAAAACCGAATCTTTTTACAACTGAACCTTCATATTACTTTTTTGTACTTCACACATTACTTATAAATTTATTGATTTAAAGCTATAAAGTTGTGAAATTAGCTACACAACAAAATTTGCAAGTTTTTTAAAGCAAAGTCAAATGAAAATTGTAGATATATCTTTAAAGCTTATGTTTCTCACATATCGCAAGATAACGCCGTGTGAAGTCTTAAGTAAATAATGATAGGTTTTGTTAGAAATTCGCAAATACTAAATAGGTAACGTATTATTTTAATTAATGGCGTTGACAGCCTTTTCGTTTCGACTTGACCGCGATAGCTCTTACATACTACATAATAAAAATACCGAACATTTCTGGGTTTGCGTTAAGGCGACTGGAGGGTTAAAGAAAACCACTTTTCTGCGATAAATGGAATTGCTCAGAAGTTTTATTCTGCTTATGAAAAATGTGATGTATTAGGAGCAGTTTGTTGTGAACGTTTAAATACAGAAAGTATGTAGTGCTGTTATAATCAAATCGGTATATTAATCTATCAAAAATTTACGCTGTGGATATGTAAAATTCTTAATTCACAATTGAAATTAACAATTTGTGAGGGAAACAATAGAATGAACTGGTATATGTAACGCTTGTGAAATTCCAATTAAGGGGGTAGGTGGTGGTGGAGTTCGCAGGTCGGCTGCACGCGGCGATCACTCACTTGCACTTTTAATTAATTTATTTATCGAGTCGCGAGCCGACGGCGCAACTCGGGCCTCCGCCCCACCTCTCCGGCGGCCTCGGCCTCCACCCGCCGCGCCCCGCTCCCGCCTATATATAGCGTCGAGGACTGGTGACGTCCGTCAGTTTTCTCAGGGACGCCGTGGGCGCCGGCGCCCAACCCTGAGAAAATTTGGCGGAAATACGAGGGTTGATATTCTTTTATCTCAGTCATGTAGAGATGTCGGGGCGTTTAAATGGCTCGACTGATGGAGCGGCGGAGCTGTGACCTTGAGGTAAGTCGGTGCAAGAGCGGAGTCGTTCGATAGGCCGCGGCGCGCCGCCCGCCCACGGCCTGCACTACAGCTGTTTTATTTGATAACGTCTCATTCTTTTCATTTAATCTTATACCGATTTATTGCGTTAGATGCTGTTACTCATTTCATACTCAGCGTAGACGACGCTAAATTTAGCATGTATTTTTCAATATTACAGGTACTAATTCACTGCTACGTCGTACAGTGTAGTCTCAATTCGTAGAATTATAGGAAAATATCCACGCATTATTTGTTAGACTAGACTAGTTTTAAAAATAAACACGGGAAAATATTTTAGTAAAACGTTAACAGCAAGCCATACTGCGTTTAGTTTTTCCTGAACACGCGGTCACTGTTGTAGTACAACAACGGACGGTTCGTACCCAAATATATTTTAAAAAAGCAGTCGGCTGCGAACGGTGAATTTTTTACGCCCGCTGATGCGGCACTTCGCGATAACACTCATAATACATTGCGAGCCCCCGGGCTTTGCACCAATTGAGTACTAAAAATCGGGCCCACCATAAATCGAGAAGTCTACGCGCTACGTACATAGTTGGTCCACGGCCAAACATAGCCCAGTAATTACAGCAGCAGGAGCCGCCTCTTAATTTGCTTAATTCACCCGCTGCTGAAGTAAATCTTACAGCTTAATGAGATATTCGAATGACGCGTATTGTCTTTGAGCGTCTTCAGTCTGTTATCTACACGGAAATGATGCCGGGGGATTAATCCTTTAATTCTATTTCGTCTTCCGCATTATGAAGTAAAAAAACATTATAAATTTTTACTATAGACGTGCTTGAAATAATACACACAGGTAATTCAGAATAGTTCTTAACGATTTATATAAACATTTTGTTATAAATTAAACATAATATTCATGAATAACCCAATTGCATGCTAGCTGCAGCCTCCTATTTTGTGAATAAAGTATAATGTTAAGGTTACAAAAGAACAGGCACAACTTCGAAATGCTTTACAATGGTCTGCGGACTATAAAAGCTTACCGAGTGTAAACTCCGCTTCAGTGCAGCTAAAGCGGCTTGAATTTTTTTTTTCTTTTATACCTAAGCCACTAAAATGTAAAAAGTTCACAAGAAGAGGATTTCGCCTCGAGAATGAAACACCAAAATATTAATTTTCTGTTCCAATCGAAAAGTATTTTTTAAATTGTATGTAAATTGGTCGTTAATAATTTGCCTAAATTATTACCTATTATTAATTTATCTGAAACTTAAAATTGCATATCACGTTAATTTTTAATTCGGTTAAAAAAAAAACAGTAGTATTAATATTACTAGAATTTCCTTTAAAGGAATAATGTAAAAACATGAAAACTATAATTGTACTAAACAAAAAATTTACAAGTTCTGACATAAAGTAATAAAAACATATTTCTGTCAGTCTCATAAATGTAATTATTGATATGATAAACAGAGTGAAATTCAAATTACATAATCTTGAATGAAGTTCGCATATAATATAATAAACCTGCTTGCTTTCATAAAACTATATTCACATTAGAGATTTTTTCACATATTTAAAAAGCAAGAAATTAAAGCATCCAGAAGAATCTCTTAAAATTCATTTGCTTCAAAAAATGTATGTTCAAAGGAAATGAAAAACGCTCTACAATTTAGCAAGAGATTCCCTTGCATAGTGACAATATTTTTGCTCCTTTACTAACCGTACACAAAGCTTTGTTGCAAAAAATATTTAATATTCAAGCTTTTGTTTAATAAATTTGTTTTATAGTAAAGAACAAACAGACTGATAAATGTAATTCGCATCCAGTATAAGATGAGACTGCGAACTGTTTTTAGCTGGAAAATTAGAAAAAAATGTAGAAAAAGACAGTTTACAGCAGACATTTTAAATTGTGATAAGACTAAAAGTGTTGCATACACTTTGCGACGGAATAGTTAAAATACAAGCGATTAAAGTTAATACAAAAAAATCTTATACCATTCTTAAACATCTCACACTGCTTTTAGCAGCAAACACAACGTTACTTACTCGTTTATAAAGTTACGCTTAAACTTAAAAAAGAAGCAAAATTATATATTATATTATTTAAAAAATTCTTATTTAACAATATTACACATTAAAGCTGTAAAAAGTAAATTTTATTCTTAGGTGCGACTTATAATTTGATATTTAACTTATGTTTCTTCGTCTTTTTATTTAAACAGTTTCCTTAAATTTTGGCAATTTCGGAATACCTATTTAGATTTTATTTGATTTATGCCTTTAAATAAACAGTTCGGTAAAGAAAATTCAAGAAATCTTAACGGGAAGCCAAAGAGGAAGTTTACCAAAGCTATTACGAAATTTCTATACGATATGTTCCATTTAACAATACAACCGGCGCACCGCAAGCGTCGCGTAATTTAATTGTTAAAGCACTAAAGTCCACAATATTTCACAGCACTACCAGTTCAAAAGTTTTTATTGTGCGGGAGCCCATTTTCCTGTTTGTTCCATTATTACTCTTAAACTATTATAATACTTTCATATTTAAAACGTTTTCACATAAACGAATTGTCAACCGAAAATTGACTCTTCAAATTTAAATACGATGACAAATTTAATTTCGGTTTACAACAGATCTCGGCGATATATAATTAACAATCGAAAATGAATAATGCATATGATTTTTCTAGTCCACAAGTACAAGTATATACTTGTAACGTATTTAATTCCAATTCACTTAGAAAACTTAGTACCATAATGTTAATTTTATAAGCTATCGAAATGGTTTTCAACTAAAATCATGGCAAAATGATCAAAATCTCAGTTCTGTAATAAAAATGTTTTCATGTCTCTTGATTGAAATGAGAAAAAATTTAAATAATTATTCAAGTAAAATAAAAAACAAAAACAAAATTTGCATTTGGCCATTTGCTAATTCATCAGCCTTTTCTTTCAATATACTATATGCGCAACTGTAAATTGAAATCGCAACGATTCCACAAAGCTTCGCAAACAGAGCTTTTTGAATACAGACCTGCTGAAATTTTCTTTTCCGTTCCAACTAAAACGCTGGAGGTTCCGACTCAATCAAAAATGTTTACCAACGGCGAAAGCCAGTCCAATATTTCGGCCCCCGCCGCTGTGCTGTATTATCTATTCACGTTAGAATACGGACCTATGCAAAATCGAACTTTTCGTGCCACGGAGGGATCCACCGCGATCTTTTCTGGACTCGGAACGTTGATACCTACTTATAATGTAATATTATATACACAAACATATATATAAATATCTGCATTACTAGAATTTGTAAAAAAATGTTTCTGCTTACACAAATAATAAAAAATTTGTAAATTTAAAATATATCACCCATATACGTAATTCATATAAATATTGGCCAATTATTAATATAACAAAAACCAATTTCTAAAATTATCTTTATTTTCTTATTTGTGAAACTTTCAAAGGCATATAGCTAACCATAAAAGAAAAAAAATATTTAATACAGGTATTTTAAGTCTTAGTAAATAATTGAAATTCCTCGAGAATAATCTAATAACTTTTCCGTATTTTAAATGTCTTATTACAAGAACAGAGTTCGAGGATAACGAAAATATTCGTTCGGCAATTAATACAACTATATAATCGCTATATAATGTATAATGCTACAATAGTTTTGTAGTCTTTCCATTCGTTCGTCTCACCGCATCTTAGCACAGATACTAAACATAAACTAAGAAATATGTGTTTTTGTAATACCCAAAAAGCATATTTAAATATTTTTCATTTATAATCTTAAATATGATTTTGATAGTTTTACTAAAGAAGTATAATACGAGTATAAATATTCGCAAAGCACAACAGCCTGCTCAAATTGATTCTTTAAAACTCTTATCTGAACAGGGTATTCTTTTCTATACCAAAAAAATATCTTCCTAATTATATAAAGAAAATTATAAAGTAAATTGCTCTAAGCCAGCAATTTACTTCAACAATAACAGCGAAATGAAAGAGTTTAGAATTATTTCAAAAGACTTCAACTGCTGAGTTCGCACTAATTAAAGTTTTATTAACGAGAAACACTCCAGCTAATACTCTTCAACGTTTTATCTATTATATTGGGTACGTAACCTACTTACAAATTATAATAAAACGTCTTCAATTTTGTAGAGTAGCTTATTTAGTAATAATTAATAAAATGTTTAATCTAAGTTACATCATAAAAAAGCAGTTATAAATATTGCACTGCTACAAAATACTTCTTATAAAGACTTTCTCTGTTATTCTTTTACTACTGTGTTGAAATTTATAATAGCTTTCCCTATTAACATTTTGTGTACGTAACGAATAGCTGCACAGTATCAGATATCTCACATCCTCAAACAGATGCACTGTTTTTTTTTTCTCCATTATTCTTCCCCACAAAGGATGTACGCAACAAAAGCAAACAGATACTGAAAAATGTATGCAATGCAAATCACTTTCAGCAATTACATCCAAGCCAAGGAAGGTTTCATTTGCACATCTTGCGAAGCGGGACTGGAATTTACACGGATCGCACTGCTCGTTTACATTAAAAAGTGGCGAACAGAACTACACTGATTGGAGTAATATTCACCATTAATTAAGTTTCCCTTATTTCAATAAACGCGGACGACTGATTCCTTGTTAATTGCCAGCGTGCACAATGGACTGTAGAATCAGATGCAGCGGAATTGGTGACTGCAAAATGCAAATTCGCATCCAGTTAACAACAAACGGGTGTAAATGTTTGCTAGTTGGGCTCCTTGTACAGTTTAATTATGTCCATTTGTTTACTAAAACATGAAAAATATTCCAATGTTCTTTTCCATACTTTATGTTGGATTGCCAACGTTTCATTCTAGTAAATCATTTATAACAAAACTAGTACCCATTTTTTTAATTCAGTGTTCTATTACAATTGAGTGCGAACTTCGAATTGAAGTTCAGTTCGAGAAAACTTTTACGATTCTGTGCTATTATTTTTAGTTTGGAGTTATTAAACCTTATCCACTCTCTTCTTTATCGAACGTCTTCTTTTGTGGCCTTTCGGATGTTCGTTACGACCACTTACCTTCGTAAAACAGTTTTAGAAACTGGAAAATAGTCTCCCACAGTCGGTTGCCCAAAACGCAACTTTTCTCTGCATCAAGGCTGTCATCAGCCACTGTTTGCAGCTCGCTCTTCGTAATACTTTTGAATTCCAGACGATGTGTTTCCTTCGCATGTTCTAACATTACTTTTTAATAGTGAACGCTATAATAGGTTAAATGATTATTACGTTTCGCTATATCTGTCTGTTCATCTGATTGAAGATTATCAACTTTGTCTTGTTTAAATTTTTAAATGTTTCTCTGTATCTGGGAGATAATTCAAAGTTTCTTTTACTAACATCGTATGATGTATTATATTATAAAAAAGTATTTTTGTGTAGTAATTAAAAAGTACAAATATATTTTACTGTGTGTTGTATCTTACAGTGGAATCGTTTGTTAACCTAGCTAAACTTAAAAGAAATCTCTTCAGTTGTTAGTACATGCTCTTTTCGAGTTCCTATTTCTATTACTTTTATCACAAACGATATTTGTTTATTTTGTGGGTATTTTAGAATTTTGTTACAGATGTTATTATTCACAGTACCGTACCTAAAGTTTACAGCAACTGTTTCTATAACACTCCCTGTTATTTTCCCGAGGCGGGCCGGCGCCGCCTTATTATGCGAGGTCATTGTAATCGACTCTCAGCACTCTATAAAATCAGTCTGAATATTGTATCGTTATTACAAAGTGTTTCTAAGAACGTTTTAATAAACACTCAATGATATATTATAATTACTAGAATAAGTCATCTTTTTATTTTACATAATGGGATGCTTAAGCGTTAGAGAAAATAATAGATAACATTGTAGCTTATTTTCTGAACGAAGCGTTGTTCTAAATCTTCTTTAGTAAGAAATTAGTTATCAATATTTATTTATATCAGTATTATACAAATAAAATTGGAGGGTACTCAAAAAATATCAAAGCTCTAAAAACTTGTGATAGGCCGCCGTAGTTGGAAATGGTCTAGACAGGTAGCACTAATCTGTTTCTGCTGCCAGGCAGTAACAAACGTAGATTACTGTGATACAAAAGCGATGTGAAATTATTCGGGTAACGAGGTATTATTCTTAACTTTATCTCTTTCAATATTTTTAGTTAGTGAATTGATGATTTAATAATCTACATCATTTCGTATGTGTGTAAGCAAATCAATAAAACAAAGCGCCGAATATTCATCGGATCCAAACGATACCGATTTCGCGCAATCAAAGTTTCGATACGTCAACTCGATGTTGAATTGATCGGAATCAATTTTCGTTAGGGCTGAAAACTTGAACGCATTTGCCGATTTCCGCCGGCAGTTCTCGCATTTCCTGCTGTCTGTCCTCGGGCGGTGTCCTGTTACGCAATTGCCAGGTGCATGAAATCTTCCTGATACATTCAAGATCTTAGTGATATTACAAGTAACAAAGTGAAAAACTTTAAAGTTATTATTCTACTTCGTCTTAATCAGATTTGACAAGTTTATTTTTATAACCTTTAAGCTTATCAACAAGAATACAAAAAAAAAATATTGACAGGCGATCGTAGAATTTCTTATCACTTTTATAATTTAAAACAATTTTAGTTTTAGATATATATAGAAAAAAAATCTGAATTTAAAATAATTGCTCGTCGTATTTATTCGACAACATAGCAGAGATTTAAACAAATCGTTTCATTACTAAAAATTTGTTTTTTCCAACACATCTGGCAACCCCAACTCGGCGACGTTCAGCGCGCCATTTTTATTTCATCATAATTCCGTTTTCAATTTCTAGCGAGAGCGGCAGTGGCGGGATTGGTGCGTAAAACTCGCGTAAACATTCGAGCGGTCGTGGAACGGTCCCCGCTGTAACCGGTTTATGTCGGTGCAGAGTGTAAAGAGATAAGGTTCTTTATGTATGTAATCATTTTGTGTTACGACAGTCTTCGAAGCCTCTGACTGTTATTAAGCTGTACCTTTCCCTCTTAGTCTCGTGTCGTGATTTAGACTTACATTAATAGAGAAACGGCCCAGGTCATTAGTTCGCTTTTCGCAGCAGCTCTATTTGTGTCCGGAGTTAAAATTTTTAAGAATTTATTAACGAATTCCACGAGGAAGGTAATGTGTTTAACGTCAACACGTAAATAATGTTTTATGTACCGAGTTCGCATTCCTACCTGGATTATTTTTGGCAGTCGTTCACATGTTTAAAACGATAATTTAATGAATACTATAATTTAGTCTTTGACGTATCTAAATTAAGTTTGTAAATAAATCTATTTATAGTTTTTATTGCAAAGATTTCATTTTCTGTCTTCAATTTATAACAAACACTTTTGCAACACGTGTAGTATGAACAAGCGCCGAGTGATTACGAATTTAAGCAGTCGCAGCTAATATGAATGACAACGGGTCGACCTACTCGACATTCATTTCCCCCGGCGCACCTCTCTTATAATAACTTACACGACTACATCGCCTTAAGATACGGACATATGTAGATATGGCCCAACGGGGAGCTACTCAATGATATGCTTTGACTAGCTCACTAAATAATGTAACATTATTTTTCATTCCACTCCAACAGCTTTAATCAGATTGCGCTCTCAATGTTGTATAAAATCTTCCAATTCTGAATAGAATGAAATTAGAGGCTATGCTACAATTTTTGGTTATTGAATTGCCAGACTGCAAACGCGTTAATACATATCAGATGAAGGTGCAGCTTTCGGCGCCCTATAATCCACAATCGGCCCTTGAATAGGAAGCGAATGAGCGGGTGGCCGAGGTTCTAGAGTGGCCCTTCAATCAGCCCTTCCTCACGGGCATGCGCGGGGGCCAGGGCTCGGGCCGGGGCGGGCACGAGGACCTTTGAGCTCCTGCTCTTTGACACGAGCCACTGCCGCACTCTTCAAGTAATGATTCATTCTGCTGATGACTGACGCAGCTAATGCGTCCATTCGCTCCCTCCGTATTTGGTTAAGAATTAAAGATACGACCGTTTTAAATTGGATTCCTTTTTCTTTATGAGATTATTACAAGATCGCTTTTAAATTGAGGTCAGCTATTGTTGTTTTATTGCTGGATATATAAATATTCAATTCTTGCTTATATAACAATAACGTTTACAGGCTTAAGATGGCTTAGAAATGTTTAAATGGATTAAACAACAGGAAACACTTTACTGCTTGTGGACTTCGGTTACTCACCAACTGCTCGCTAGGCAATTCTACAATTTTCCATTTATGCAACACGGTGATGACATAACACGTTAATGGATATCAACCCTGATAGTAGTACGTAATCTTTACTGGTGGCAATGACAGGTTATTTCCACCAAGTACCACAACAATCTTTTTTTTGTTGTCAAACTGTAGTGTGCAGTGTGATGTAGTGTAAACATTTAATACATTGATATAGATACGTGTATTACTTATGTGACCGTCCGAATTATCGTGTCTGTTAGTTGAATAAGAAAAAAAACTATAAACACAAACCTAATTCTAAATCTTTTAAGGTTTTTCAACTTGACTTTATTACAAAAGTAACTTCTTAGACCGTATGGAAAAAATAATTAAAAAGCAAGTGTGACCGCAAAGCAGCAGTCCGGTTGGGTGGACTTTATTTTGTGGTTTTTAATATTTTTCATAATATTATTACACCGACTTTCCACGAGCTCGTTTGTGAAATTGTTTTAATCTACTCAAAGTTGTAATTAAAAGTTTTTTAACTTGGGAAGCTTATGCCTGGCCGAGCAGATGCTTTAATTATCTACGACAATGATACTTTGGATCTTTTATTTCGTGACATATTTTTATTTTACAAATTTCATATTATCAATCTTGACGAAAGAGCGTCTTTATGGGTCTCGTTACTCATTATTAATTTTCACAAAATTGATGGAAAATAATTATGAACTAAAAGTTCATGACCAATAACTTGTAGGTAAATGCTGTAACATTCATCATGAATGTTTCTCAATACTTGGCTTATCAAATATGTACAGACTGGAGCGTTGCTTTATACTTTTCAATAATCCTCATTTCCCTCCGAAGTTCAGAGCCCTGCGTCAATAAAATATAACATATTCAGTTGATATGAGGTCGGCAGGCAGATCGTTATCATGTCAAAGAAACTATCGCACAACTGGACTCAAAGACTGCGGTTTGTTTGATGTCAGCTATGGACGATGGATTCCGTTCAATAAATTATATTACAATCTTTTTATAAAAATAATATTCAATCGGCCCTCTTCCAGTCTCACGAGGGTTTATTACAGGGGTAAGGGATCGTCCGGTTTGTTTGCACGCTTCGTATCTAAATTACTTATTGGCTTCTAGGTAAAACTACCGAGGAAAATACAACTACAAGTTCGAGTGTATAATAAAAAATATTTTAAGAATATATTAAATGAAAAGAGAAGAAAATTTTGAATGTTTAACTGAAAACAGTTTTGAATTTAAACTAACTTTTCTTCGTACCAGGAATTTTAATATTAATGCTATCGTAAACATTCCAGGTTTATTACTATAAAAGTTTTAAACTATATTACTCTTTAGTAAAACTATGTAAATGCACGTTAATTTGTACAAAACCAATAAAAAGTACTATCAGATTCTTTATGGAACGTCTATTCTTCTTTATACTTCAAACAAAAATCTTCAACGTACGTCTGCTTTAAAATAATCTTTTTTAACGTAATAGTTTTTTTAAAGTTGTTATGACTCTTGAAGCTGTATTTTCAAGTCTCGTCATCCGCCCAAAGAGTAATTCACGTCCGCGGTATAAACATATTTTAAAGGACGAAATAGAACTTCTTATTCCACTGACCGAGTCGGAATGCATTCCTGCTGCATATCAAAGCGTAAAATAACATTTCCTTAATACATCTCGAACGAGTGCGGAGTTTATGTAAATTGTAATACACGCCTGGAATATTTCGGTTCGCGCGGGCTCAGAGTACGGCTAATGTGAAAGTACACTTGTTACGGATTCAAGCCTGTGCTCCTATTAACGGACTGATGTAAAAGATATTCCTCGTGGAGAATGATACTTCAAAACTCGCCCGCATTGCCGAAGATTTTAAAATAAGACGGATGGGAGTGAATTGTTGTTTCCTTTGTTACAATCATGCGTAAGGATATCAATAATTTTCAGGCTCTCGTTCTTTTACGCCTGTACGTAACATAAAAATGGGCCAGAAATCTTATTTTCGTTTGACATACCGAACCGCTAATTGATGTCGCTGATTTTTTCTTTAATTAGTGTTATATATACACAATTAGTTTTTTATAATTACAGTTTTCGCAAACTCAATAAAAAATAATAATCTTTTAACAGTACGAACTCAAAGATTATAATTTTTATTTATGTATAAATTAAATGAAAACAGCGTCAAGTTTGCGAAATAAATTGAAGATAATAAGTATAAGCTTCACGTTGTATATTCTTTAATTAACATGAGCGGTCAAAGTATTAATTTCACCATTAATTCAGAGTAATGGAGGCGCGAATAATTTAGGCGGAATTAGAATTTAAATTGTATTTATGCTTTAATTTTTTTTTCATCCACATGGTTTCCGCCTACGTTTTTAATTGGTACAAATGACTATTGCATTATGAGCAAGTATTAAAACAAACAACGGACAGACGGAACGGAATACTAATGAAATTATTATCTATATTTTTACACACTTGAAGCTCATACTAATAAATATGAGATATATATTTTATTTAAATGCTTAGGCCTTTATTACTTCTGAAATTATATGTTTAACATACCTTGATTACTATTAAAGATAATGGCGTGTACCATTAGTTAATTAAGTAATTAACTATTTAGAAATATTTTATTGTAACTAACAACAACCTGTTAAAATACAATGAAAATAACATTGAATTAAAAAGAGGGTACAAATAGTTATAATGCAATTAAACAGATCATCATTATTCCGTTCGTTGTGAAGATCTTGTGCTTATGTCAAGCAGTAGATGTCTATCGGCTGATGATGAATGATAATAAACTAAGTTAAGACTATTAAGGTCTATTTGATCTATCTACTTTATTAAATTCGTCAAAAAATTAATGGTTAAATTTATTCTTTTTTTACAGGTACGTATCTATATGATTATTAGCAGACCGCAGCTAAATAAAGGTAAGTAGGAAAAACTCTTGATCTCCTTGTTTATGTGAATGGAAATAAATCATCAATATGCGACCTGCAACTTTCAAGACTTCTTAACTCTTTAATATAATATTTACAACAATATAACGAAACAGTAAAAACACCAGAAATCACCAATGGCGTAAGATTGAATTATATATATTCTTTAAATATTATGTTGCAAGTTTGTATGGGTACAACGAGATGATTTGAGAGGCAGTTGAAAAATGTCGTTATAGAGAAATGAAACAATTATACTATAAAGTACTTTAAAGTTATGACAATATTTTCTCATCGTTTGCATGTGAAGTTATGTTTAACTTCGCATTCGCAAGTTCCAAGCCGTCGACGGGACATGTTGAAGTAGGTCAGAGCAATGCTCAAAGATTGTCTAACAAATAAACTTGTACCTGTCTCACAGTTCCAGCTTGCTTGAATAAATTAATTGCGAGTTCTGTAGCAGATAAAATTTTTTCAGAATCCAACTTAAGTTTGATGTAGACAGGTAAAACTTGTAAGATAAATTGTTGTTAGTTCAATGACGTCTTCGAAGTCTAGGGTAAAGTTCATAATCTGGGAAAACCCTAAGTTACACCTTTTAATTTCTTATCATAATCTTTCAGTTTTTATCAACATAAGTACTAAACACAGATAAAACATTTCGGTTATTGTGTTACAAACTTACATCTGTTTATTTTTTGTAATTTTCTAATATAAACGAATTGTCTTCTTTTCGGAAACATCATAATTCTCTCCACATTCACTGTAATATTATTTAGTAGTTCTCATAATTATTAATTAACTGCTTTGTTAAATCAAATTGTATTAGTGAGTGTAAGTATTGCTCCATTTTGTTTATTCATAGTGAAATTGGATTGTTAGGAAATATTGGAACGGGCATTTGTCGGCTCCGACAGCGGAAACGCAACGTCCGGTGTCCGAGTTCCTCACATCCCCTTGCCCGCAGGATACAACCCGAAACGCCCCACAAAGGTTTCGATCCGAGCACTTGATAAACCGATACCGGATGTCTTTACTTTATTTACACCATCTGACAACGATAAATGGTCATGAAATATGTATTTCCAAGTTATTTATTGGCACTTGTTTCGTAGTAGCTTTTCCGTCGCGGCTATCGCCGCTGATTTTTTAAAATATTAGTTTTATAATTTTTTCGTTTATGTGTCCTGCGTGTTTAAAACTGTTGAAATGTATTATAAAAAAG
Source organism: Byasa hedistus (assembly GCA_029286795.1). Lineage (NCBI taxonomy): Eukaryota > Metazoa > Arthropoda > Insecta > Lepidoptera > Papilionidae > Byasa > Byasa hedistus. The sequence goes on along the minus strand of JAGSMW010000009.1, from coordinate 6,281,352 downwards.
GATTGATTATAATGAAAAAATATCTTCAACTGTCAACATCATTCTTAAATTCTGTTAAGCAACTTCATCATATACTCGTACATACATAATTTTAAAAGTGAGCGCACATGTTGAACGTATTAGAAGCGCAGAAAGCTCTAAAAGGCGTCAATACGTTAATCCCACTTTCGATATCGGTAAGCAGCTCCTCTCGCTTCCTTCCCCCCCCCCTACCCCTCTCCTCGTCTCCCGGATATAATATAAATAAGAATCACGTATGTAATAAGGCGGGATGGGGGAGCATTCCTCACACGTCCCGGGGATTCCCCGGCTTAGTCCAACTTGGCCCATTATACTAACGGCGGAGATTTCCTAGCCGCGATGTTTTGACCATCTATTACTAAATTTAAAGAGGCTACGTATTGGATAAACATTACCGATATTGCTACAGTTTTCACCGTCCGACAACTTCAATGTCCGCTATTTTATTGATACTCTTTTGTACGGACGGTGTAAGTTTTCTGTTTTACCGATCGTTCACAAAGTTCGATGCGATTGCGAACATTTTTATTTCATTCCAACATCGCTTAAGTTTTTGTATCTATATTTATTTATTATTACGTTTCCGTTGGTGATATAATAAAACTATTACTTAATACATATAATACCAATGTTGCATAATAAAACCTTTAATACGGTATAGCTAAGTTGCCGTAAATTATAACAAAAGCATGATTATTCAATTGTGATCTATCAACAATATAACAAATATACAGCTTTCAAAAAGAAATCAACGTTTACAATATTACGTTAGCATAAAAATATATTACATATAGATAATTCCGCGATTCCGTGTCGAGGGAGGGTCTTTGCTATCTGATACATCTTCACACACGTTTAATGGGAATCTTCACCCAAGAGCAGCAACCTTTTTATAGCAGCACACGCGAAATAAAATCAAACGATACAAATGAGACGAAAGCTCGACATAGTTATACATATGGTAAAGATAACACAATTGAAAATTTGTCATTGCAACATTTTTATAATATTTAAGTTCATACATTTTTAATCAAAACAAATAAACTGGGTGTGTAGTTAAATCTGTAGATACTAGTTACATTCAAAATTATATAAATTGTGAATCTTTTTATTTACCTTCATAGGAATTGTTGTTAAATGGCTAAAAGGAGATTGAGAATTTAAATAATGTATTTAGCCAGTAGCTAAGATAGTAACTAATCTTGTAGTTAGCTAGGGTCTTAGCTAGTTCTAGAAAACTTTACTACTTTTGAACCTTCATTTATAGGCCAAAAAATTTGACCATGGACCCCCGCGGTACTTCACGTAGTTAGTAGCAGAGCCGCTGGGCGTTAGAAGCAATTTTGCTTGTAATTTCTAAGACATTTCTATAGATAATATCATATGCAATAACTTTTGCGATGACTAACTGATAATATTTGTTTTAAATGGATGATCGATTTAAAAGAATTACTGTGTATAAAAACTCACTCCCCTTTATTGCTTAAAATACATTTAAAAGCACCAACGTTAATTGAAACTGCGGTCATTGTGCAAAATGGGCACTCGCTGTCATCGAGTCGTGAAAACCAGGTCGTCTACAAATAATATTGCACTACATACATTATGAAACAGAACTTTCGTATTAATAAAGTGTGCAATGTTAAATTGAATAACACATTTAGCGTTTACATGAACAGGAACAAAACTATTGTGGACATGTTGTCACCTTTTTTAAAACATAAATCCCATAATGAAAAGAGTTGATTTGATTATTGATATTCTTATTTGAATATATACATTTCATTCGCGAAGAAATTATTAGGAAATAGTCATTAGTTTTACATCTTATAAAAGATAACAATTTTGTGTTTTGTACAATTATCATAGGAATATAAACAACATTGATTGCTAATAGTCATTACATTTTTGATTGTGATTTAAAAACGTTGTGTTTAGTTATATTATAAAGTTGACACAAAACTTGGGTATTTTACAAAATTGGTTAGAGCAATTTTATGTTTAAACAACTACAAACAAATTTTAAACTACATATCGTCATATTAGGCCGTAGTTTGTAGTAATTATGGAAAATACGGGTTTTATCGGTCGCGCTTATCTCAATGCATCAGTCCATACAGTGGAACAACCCTTTGAGATTTGCAATTGCTGGCGATAGGCCCCACCGATAAGCCGATTGCTTTAAATATATGCTATAAAGCTAATAAACTTTAATAATACTTAAAAATTACTAACGAAATCTTAAATTAGTATATTATTTAACTACCGCCACTGTATCTCGTAAATGCTAAAGATTTCTTCTAATGCGCCTGGCTCTCTTTCATTATAGTATTAAGGCGAATATGTTTCACCATCTTAAGCCACATAATTTCATGTAAAGATAAGATAGTGTTAGTCCATTAGAGTAAAAAAATAATATAGTTTACAAACTGTATAAAAGACTGTACTAAAAAGCATTCCATTAAAATTTTAACTGAAAAAGGAAGCGATGAAACACGTGTAATAAAGATGATTATTATTCACCAACATCATGTTCTGTTATAACTTGAATTTCATTATTAAAGGGTAATCCGTTATTGACGGCGAAAGTTTGTAATGAATCCTTTCAAAGTAGTTAATTTCACACTAATGTCTCTTTCCCCAAAGGAGCTTACTAAATCAACGTTTTCAAAACTAAGCTCCTAACAAGTCCTCAATATTCTTACACAGTCACGTTGTGGATGTTTAAGCGATAAAATTATTCTGTAACGACATTATGTTTTCGTAGTCTATCAAGTTTCCTGTTTGGGACATGTTTAACTTCATTAAGCATAATACACGGAGCGAGCAACATACTCGTTTAAGTTCAATCTAAGTTGTGGGGAGGACGAGTTTACATGTGAATAAATTATTATCTTGCAGTTGGCAGTGGTTGGTGTGAAGCTCCGCTGTAGAGCTGTAACAACAAATTCCTTTGAATTTAAACTGTGTGCGTTTGTTAACCGCCGGAGTACGGTGTATTATAGGCGAGCAGTTGTTTATTGTGGGGCTCGGTGAGCTAACTCTCGTCTTGTGCTAACTCTTCGGTACGCGAGGCGCCGTTGTGCTTATGCGATATAATTTCAGTTGAGAACCGAGTTAGTTTCTGCAGAGATGTTTCACGACTACCATCTCAATTAAACGTTGTTGTTTCACATGCTTACGATATTTGCCACTACTTATGTTTCTTTTTTATATAGTGTAAAATAAATACATCGTTTGCCCCGTATCGAAAACATGCAAAAAAATTATAACGTATTTCTATTTTCATTTCTATAACTCTGTTTTTTAAATTTGCAGATGATAGTCCATCGAGAAATGATGAATATGTTTATCATCATCACAGGCCCGCGGCATATAAAAATCGTTCTTGTTATCACTATTTAAGTTTTCACAAATTGAATTTTTGTATAAACATTTCATAAACAGAAATAATATAATTTTATTTAATTAATATTTACTTTAAATGCACAACAGCCAAATTTATCTCGAAAAACATTCGAAACAAGCTGAATATCAGCAGTCCACACAGACAGGCTCCGCTCTCAAAAGTTCTCTCGGGTTACTGCATAATTAACACGCTAATGGCCACATTGCAAATAAAGTCCAAATTATTGCACCAAAACTTCGCCAACACGGTTCGAATGTAAAACACTTTACATCTACATCAGCCGTTCACACAATTTTGTACATCGCTTTTTGAAACATTATCAAATACACAAAAGCTAAGTTAATAATAAATACAATATTTTTTATATTCACAGAAACACAAAAGCTTTAGATATGATGCTAACTCTCTTTATCCCAGTATATTCTCTAAGTACAAACACTTTTAAACTAAAACACAGTACAGTTTATACACTACTGCTTAAAAGAAAAGCAAAACTTAATCTTGTAAGACACATCTACCAACAACGCTTTGCACGTTGAACAAACAATATCTTCTATTAGTAAATGTACATAAAATTAGAGATTATGTACTTAGTTCCCGAAAACAAATTTATACCTTATTGCCGATCAGAAATTAGGAAATTTTATTTATTTATCAGAACCTCAAATAAAATAACCCTTTAAAATTGACTTCAATCGTGATAAATTTGAAGTGACAAAAAGTAGCAAAGATATTCTAGTTCATTTGATTTATCATTTCGAAACAAGTAAGAGATGACGCCAAGCCGGCCTTTAATAATATGGCGGTATTAAGATGGTATACACTGCACCATATCGTCCTCATCACCATGAGACACAACATGTACAGTCCCGTTACCCCAGTAACTTCACTACCTACGTCTTTCGAACTAAAATACAGTAATATTCTAAATTATATTATAAGTAATCATAATAATAATTAAACAACACAAACCCCATAGACATCAACAGCTTTTCTGTCACCAACCAACCATCAATTTATTCCACCCTGGTTTTACACTTGGCTTAGGCATATCTGTAAACCGGTTCACATAAAATCAAGTCTAAATAAATACTGACAATAATTAATATTATTAAATAATAATAATTATACCATACAAAAAACAATTTTGTGATTAAAAGTAATCACGGAATGTATAGTTGTAGTCACGAAAACAACATGCAATAGTTTGTATTATACATAAAATGGAAGCGGTGTTTGATAGTGAAATTGATAGTTGTGTCGGACGTCACCGCGGTCGGTAGCTACGAGGTACAACTAACTACGTTTGAAGTTCAGGCCGGCCAGCTAAAAGGCCATTACTGGACGGTTGTATGAATTATTTGTACGTTGTACGCTAGTAACGCGAGTAATGGGGTGAAATTATTGTGCCTGCGTCACTCGGTTTCCCTTCGCTTCGGTTACGGGCTAATGTCCACTCGTTCTTTTATTCACCCGGTCTTAAGTGTCGCCCCTATACGTGAGTTCGATATGTGTTTTTCGGCCGTTTCAGTAAAATGAATGTAATCTTTTTAATATTGTATACTCTCTTGAACGAACTTTGCAATCAAAACACAATTACAAAGGGTATAGAAGAAATGTAAGGGTGTATATAGGTAGGTGGCCAGTTGTGTGAAATGCATAGAAGTGTTCGGTAAATCCAAAACTGTGCAGTAAGACAAATTTTAAAATATCAGTTAGTTCGAGAAACCACTTGCAAATGAAAAAACTGTTTATACATTGAAAACCTTCTTAGCGTTATTTTATATTACTTATTAAATAATTTAAGTTTCGTTTTCCTTAAATTCTCCTTGGCTTTTTATGACTTCAATGAGGACTTTTTGCTTCTTATAAGCATTTACTAAATTACGATAACGAAAAATTCGCGTAAAACAAATTTTTTATCGGGTGGAGATCTAACTCACACAACAGTCCACTTAAGAGTAGGCCAATTTTGGCTATAATATGTTAAAAAAGGTGACATTTTATTTACCTCAACGAGTTTATTTTAAATATCATTTTAAATTAACTCATGTGATTTGTTATATGATCTTTAACCTGCCTGCGATTGAATACATCGAAATTGATGATATTTTATTGAATACATCGAAATCGTTTAGACAATGGAAAGTAAGCGATCTTCATCGCTATTCCTTTATCAATATAAAACAAGATTTTCCATTTATTCTCAATATGCCAGCACCAATGCCTTCCCTTGTTCGCAGTCCGCCGTTTTTGAAACAGTGAAAGGTTGGGTATTGAAACGATGCAGCGATTAAAGATTTAAGGCGGCCGGCGCCGTCGGGCCGCCCCCGGCGTTGCGTGCACCAATGTTTTGTGTTATTTTCAAAGAATATAAAATCTACAGATTTATGCATATCACGTTTCGTGAGGTCTGATATTACAACAGTTGAATTCTGTGCATTTTATACGAATACACTTTTGGTTGACATAAGAATCTTATATTCGAAAAGATATAAATTTACTCATAATATCATTGTCCGTGATAGCCTAGTGGTTTGAACGCCGGCCTTCCGATGCGAAGGTACCGAGTTCGAATCCGGCCTGCACCAATGAATTTTTCAATTTATGTGCAGTTAGCATAAAACACCAACTAATATCACGTGCTTTGACGGTGAAGGAAAACATCGTGAGGAAACCTACATATCTATGTGGTGACCATCTATGGTCGGACTAGTATGTGAAATGGAGAAGGCAATGGCAAACCACTCCATTACAACTGCCAAGAGAGTCGTCGTGTGTTTCATTACACATGATGGCCACGACCCTCAGTCATGAAGAAATACGACTAAGAAGAAGATCATTGTAAGAAACTTTAGTATATGTGTACTCAGTTAACGTTTTTTATAATTATGTAAAATTCAGACCTTTAAAATATTAGTTAAAGTATTCATGGTTTGTCTCCGTTCACCCGAATATTTAGACAGAGGTATTGAGGTTACACGGTGTATCAATGATCTAATTAATGGGGACCGGATTCGAAATTGAATATTCCGCGCGACCGACGCTGCAAATGAGGTACTAACTCATATTTCAGCTTACTGCAAGCTGGATCCCACCATTGTCATAGTTATAACGTAAAAGAATAGTACAGTTAATCATATTATTAAATGTTGAAGTTTGATCTACTCATATATAAGTATATTTAATGTGCAATATGTACAACAAAAACAACCAAGAGCTTATATGGTTATTTCTATGAAAGCAATATAATATAGTACTTCTGCTATAAACATTTTAATTATAAATTATACTGACTATTACATTAAAAATTCCCAAAAAGAAAGTTTCAATATTTAGTGATTGAATAGGTAGGTCTAATGATTTCCCGGACTTCCTAACAAAGCTTTGAGGGCAATCACCAAGGTAATTTCAGTTAGTCGAATTTTCACATGAACGCAAAGAAATCTTTGAAGTAACCACTTTTAATGATTCCTCCACGACAAACATATTTTTCTTCGGCGAATTGAAATTTGGTGTTACGGTGATACAAAAATTTATTTTAATATAAACCATAACTATTTATCGCGAATTGAAAATACTTCAAAGGTATCAAATAGAAAGAAAGCATTTTGTCATTTCTTATAATATCGTGTAAATCGAAGAAATAATTGTTATCAGATCTATTGCTCAAAAAATTTAACACAAATTTAGTATGTAAAAATAGCTTTCCTGTTAGCGCGCCGTTTATACTGAATAATATAATTTAACACCGTTTTTATATCTCTTGCAGATTACATTATGTAAAATTAAAGCACTATCTATGTAGGTTAATCCCATATATCAACACACTGTCTCTGTGTAGGGATATACCGGTACTATAAATAACTTATTAGGTGCTATTCTCTTAATAATCTAATTAAAAGCTGTTAATTAGGCCACAAAACTATTGGGAACAATGGCGCACTATTCGCGAACAATAAGGTCGCGTTCCACAAAAGCGGATGTTACGGCAATACCGCCGTTACAAAGCGGATGTATTAATATTTAAATTGATTTATAGAAGCGTTACCGTAAAATGGATTTTTATTAGATCAAGCGAATGCTTCGTTCCTCTTTTTAAAAGCGCTTCGAGAGCCGATAGAAGTAGCAGTTTAATATAAAACATTTATAGATCTTGATATACTTTGTATCTTATGTAATAATAAAGAATATCTATTATTTTATTAAGAATTTAACAGACATTATCATATCTATTTATAAACTATTTCGTAAAAGAGCGTAAATTTTTTTTTGATTGAACTGTTTTCTTGACGTTTTTCCAGGGATTTATTTCAATTGTTTTTATAGAAGATAAACCGTATTTGTAATGTAAATTTGAATTTTGTTAGTTAAAGTATGATGTATGAAAAAATTTAAGCATAAACATATAAAATCTGGAATCCTCTCACTGTGTTTAATATAAGAGGCGCGTTATTTGGCAAACGGCGGAGAGTTTGTAACACAAACGAGAGTGCTTGCATCGGGACGCGTTGCTTCTGTTCACACTTCGTTGGCTCCCGTTGCTTACCGTTTAAGTATTTTAAGCCGTGCTTATGCTAACATATTACGTGCGTGTAGTCAGGCCTGGAAATCTCGCTCCAAGTGTTTATTAATTAAACGAAAATATAACGTTTCCAAAGTTCTAAGAATTTAACGCTTATAACACCAGGAATTTGTCTTACAAAACTGCCGTTGTTAATCTATGATCTTTAGATCTTTAGTTGTTAAGTAAATGTTAACAGTTCTGATAACTTAAGGCCTAAGTTGTTCACGCTACAATCCCTATTATATTGTTGTATTATAGTTTTACTTAATCGAAATGTTAGTAAGATATGATTATTAACCCTTTTTATATTAAACAACTGAAATTATTTTACATATATGTAAATATATAAAAACAGGAAGATGAATCCGCTGTGAGTAAAGTGTGGACGTAAAACGTTACACATCCGGTACTCAAGCATTGCGGCACCGGAAGTCGGCACACCGCGGCTGCAATCATACCTACCTACCTTCTCGATGTGGTTGCTTCAAACTTTTCATGTTGACCTGTTAGACCTTTTTTATGCTCATGTTCACATAAATAAATATACGTTTAATCCGTATGAAAAAATTATTAAGGCATTATTTTTCATTATCAAGCGTTATTATGGCACATGTTGTTTAAGTAGATTTTCAAAAATTGAGTATATAACCTTTAAACGGCAGTTTCCATTGCGTAAAACAAATGATTACGCAAACTCGTGAAAGCTCGTCCTTTTGTTTTGTGTAAACTCGACGTAATGGTCTTAGTATAATCCTCGTATGATTGAAGCGAACACACCGCCGTTGCCCTTTACGGCGCGCCATTAAATCGAATATTGAATATTGAAATGCGTAACATACAATGCTTTAAGCCAATTAGTTGGTCATTTTTGCAGAGGCATGGACGTAGTTCACAGGGCACGGGCCTAAGCTCGAATAATCCGAGTACATCCGGCACGAATCTAATTAAAGGACGCCATGTTCGGCCAAACGCTGACAGTTCCCATTCGGAGCTTTTTTTTTGTTCCAACGACATAACCATTTCGGCGGACGCTTTAATTGGCCGCTTTGAAAACAAAAAAGTCAACGGGTCTGTTTTTTTAATTTTCAATAAAACCCCACAACAAAACGTGAGAAACTAAGAGAAGCTAAAAAAGTATGAATAATTTGATCAAGTAATGCAGCAACCGTAGTCGCTCAAAATGAATACAATTGTTTTGTTTTCCCTTGGTAAATTTATTCTTTGTTTAGAATAATGAAACGGGAGTATTTGCTGAGGGAAATCCATTCTGTAACAATTTAAGACGGAGCAGTCTAATGTGATGTAATTTTTCGTTCATAATAGTAGTATGCAAATCAAGAATAGAGGTCTTTATAGCACTCGGCTATATACGTATCGTGGTGATTTCGTGCTCAAATTTAGAAACATTTTTTTTTTAATTCGTTTAAATCTTTAAGCTACTTGAACATCTACCTTCACGAAAATATTTAACAGGATAAAAATCATCGATCTTCATAAATTCACGATAATGAATATGTTACATTTCTATAATTTTCGTAGTTGTTTAATGGAGATGAAGACCAGGAGCGTATTACTAATAAGGGAGGTTTATTCCGCTTTCGCTTGTGACGTGTGATGGTACCAAGGGTCGCGCTTCAGTCAACGTACGACATTAAGTAAAAGAGTTTCGTGAGCTGTAATTTAGTAGAAAGCATTGAAATATTCGTGTATAATCTGAATAACATGCCGATATGAACAACGGGGGAATACGGCGGAACGTTAGGGTGTATTTTATCCAATATTAAACGTTTGGGGAACTGCGAGCGGAATATTTTACGAATTACGCGAGGGCTTTTACAATATTCAATAAGATAATAGATAGAGTAGCGAGTTTGAATTACTATAGTAACCTCTTTACTGAATCGTGTACATTCAAAATAATGTATCGGCGATTTTACTATGAAAGTAGTAGTATTTTTATATTATTATCTTTCGATAAGCCCAACCTTTCGCTTCTCTTGCGTGATGTAATTGAATAAAGTGGAAGTACTTTTCATGTTTTAGCATACAGAAACTAATCATCCTTACAGGATGCACGCTCGGTGGATTACCTACTCAAATAAATTAAGAAAGCACTGTCTGTGATTAGTTTGTGGTTGAATAAAAACAACATAGTATATGTTTATATAATACGTAACGGCAGACAGGGTTTTCTAAGACAATATGAATAAAATAACTATGGCAAACATGGCGATGTATTAATACTAGTTAGAGTAGAGAAACTATAACGTTTAATAAAAAAACATTGATAAAAGATATCCCACCGAAGAATGTGTAACCTAACGCGGTATCTCTAGTTGGTACCCATACATCCGATAGTGCACGGGAACCTCAATTTTTTCAGGACCTTTGTAATATAATTTTTCGGCTCCCCGTTTTCTTTACCCAAAAGTTAGAGCTTTATTGAAATATTGGATATCGACTGCGGCGGAGCTGTTTTTATTATTCAAAAGTTTTACGAATTCTTGACCGATATCAGGCAACGGATTGCCAGACACCGTCAGTTTGTTTTGATCTTTATTAGATTTTAGTTCAATACAATAGAGATTTGAACTATTGAGTTTCAATTTTGTATATTTTATGTACAATCGAAAGTTAAATTATAGAACCAAACTCCTTTACTCTGCTGACTTTTTAGAAAAAGCAAATTCAGCAGTAATAAATACTTCTATTAATTAAGCATTGGATTAGAAGAAAATTAGAAATTACGTACGTGTACTGTGCTATATGGATTGAATATTTTTTTAAATACCACAAAGTGAATAAACGAACAGAACGTTCACTTAATGGCGATAGTTATTATAGTAGGTTATATTTAGGTACAGTATACAGGTATAATAGGATCTATAATGTGTGCTCATGACATTTTTTGTTTGTCCATTAATATTTTGCGGCAGAAATAAGCGCTGCTTAATACTTACTTCTACTTTTCGAGACTTCTGTTTTGTGCAGCGGACATCAAAAAACAGCAACAATGAAAAATAAACTTTTTTTGTGATATAAATCTCAAAATCACATTGATTAAACTATCATTATAAATATGTATTTTATGTTAATGCACTACAACGTTTTCCATGACCAAACAATACGCGACATTTTTTTACTGTTACTCACGAAATTCTTTCGTATAACATGAAATAGCCAATAAAAGAGAATGATCGTTTCCCTGGTGAGTTGATTTGTAACAGGAATAAACTAATATAGGCGGTTATGTATCACTTGCGGCTTCCATTCGACCGCGCGAAATACGATCGCGACGGCCAGGGCGGTGTCGGTGTCGTTTCTCATCGCTTTAAAACTGCTCGAATAGGTTTTTGCATATTAATCGATATTCCTGGAATAGCACCACAGTCTTATTACACTCATAACTTTGTGTAATAGATCCATCTATTCAAAATAAATTTCAACTTATTCACACGAAGATGTCTTCATAAGCTTCAATGGCTGCGCAATTTTGTTGGTATGACTTTTATCAAATTTGTTTTTTATTTTCTCCTGGAATCGATTCTTATTCGGCACATTTTTAGTATAGTTATAAACCTGATATTACGCTTTAGTCCAATAAACATCGCTTGGTAAGGAATCATCACACGGACATATATGATCGACGACACTTTACTGTTTCATTAAAAGAGGACACGTTTTAGTTTAATGTGTGTTAAAATTCAAATGAATTTAATAATTATTAGATCTTTTGCGTTTAAATTCTAAATTTCCAAAATAGTTATTTTTTATTTTGTACTAACCCTAGTGAGCATATAAATAAACTTCAACAGACTTGAATTAAAAAAAAAACTCTTTATAAACATTTCAACGTACAGAATTCTTATATCACAATATGATAAGTGCAAGATTAGTGACAAAAAAATTATGGTTAGTGCCAAAAACTCTTAAAATCGATCAATATATGCGCTGAGAATTTGTCTAGCCCAACAAATCCCATCACACGCCTCGGAGCGATCCACTAGAGTTGTGAAAGATTCCCTTGCTTTTATTTCTATCCTGGCAACACCCGATCGCTTACAGCCCGCGGTGTCACTTCACCGCCCCGCTTGATTTATGCCACCAATATGGCGACCGCTGTCACTCCGCCGACATCGACCTTCTAGATTATCATCCGACTCGAATATGATCGTTTTATATAAAATTTTCGTTTATATAGTCCGCTCGTGTAAAATTATGAGAAAATTTTGATATGTTTTGTAGAACGGAATATATTTACTTCATGTATCTTTTTAAGTACTCATACGAAGCTATTTTTCGCGAACGACTTACGGAGAAACAATCTCAAAAGAGATTCAAGCAAACTTAAATTAATGCACATTCTTATCCAAAACAATAATTTAGTAATTAAGTATTGTCTACATCAACTACACGCACGCGATAAGTGCTTAAGACACATTTCATTAAGTATTGTAACAATTAAAAATATTGCTTATTCATATTTATATCACCCTTTAATCAAATACCGAAATCATAAAATAAGTCAAACCCTGGCCATGAACATCGCGTTCAATATTGGGTCTTAATTACATATTAATTAAACACAAATTTTCATTTATTAGCCAATTTGTTTCAATTGAATCTCGTTGTATACGTTTTAAACCGCTTACGGGAACACACTTTAGTTCAGCATAAATGTTCACATTTCGATGTGAATTTGTAACGATGAAAAAGTCGCTGTTTGCAAAAGTTGTGTGCAAATTTTACAGAGAATATTCACAAAACAAATTCAATCGGCGGTTATATTTGTCATGTGGATTTGCGCGCGTTCTCGTTAGCATATTATTTTTTTATGAAATAGGAACTGAAATTACAGATCATCAGTAAAAATCAGTAGATTTATGTAAAAGTGAAAGGTTTATGTAAGCGTTTGATAAATTTTGTTTATATCCGATTTAATTTACAACATAAATATATGTATTATAAACTTTTACGCAGAAATTCTTTAGTAACACTCAGAAGATTTATTGAAAAGAAACACGCTTAACCACTTGTTAAAAAAACATATTTTTTTTTCAAAATCCTTAGAAATTTATCACTGGCTTAATACAATGTCGTCAAGTAGGCGGCTATAGGAGACACCTCAACCAAGTCCTCTTTTCTATTACTGCCTCTAAGTAGGTCGAATAATGTGGCGAGCTCCGGAGTGCACTTCGAACCCTCCGGTAGCCTCAAGTGATCCTCGAAAGATCCTCCACACTATCGCTTGATTTGACATGATTTTAAATCGTCGATAACAAAGTATTGCAGTACAACGAAAAAATTACAAGGATAATATTAAATGAAAGTTCAATTTCTTTATCTATCATGCTCATGAAAATCTATTATTCCCCGGACATTTTGCAACAGATAATTCCCAAAGCACCGAACATTTGAGCATCAAAATGGATAATGTAGTAGAAAGCACGGCAATATACGCATTTCAGTGATTACTACATAGTGTAAAGATATGTGGGTGTATACATATTTATACTCAATGATAATAAGCACAGTGATACAATAGGTAAGAAAAACGTTGCACGGACTTTCTACATAAAAAAAAACTTTTTATCATATAATAAATAATAAAATGCTCGTAGCTTTTAAACATTTTAAAGAAACAGTTCAAACCACTCCCGTTTCTTGAAATGACGCAACCAAAAAGAATTAATAGCCAACTGCTCTTATTAATTTCTATTGAAGAAATTATTTAATTGATTTATAATTATATGTGAATTTAAAAAAGGTCAAAAGTAAATATGATTATTACATCGTTATATGGCAGTACGAGCAGAGACGAGGTGCGCTGTCACAGTGATTCAAAGCGCACATCGCTCACAGTATCTGACGGACCGACTGAGTTGGGAAATTGAAACGCTCAATCGAAAAAAATCTCCTGTGAGCAGGACATCGCTCATGACATATCTAATTATACAAGTAATATATCGATTCTCCTTGTGGCTGCGACGTTACATAGCTAAAAATGAATAAGGTTACCATATTAAGTTATCGTAACATTATTAACATGTATTCAATAGGATAAAAGTCATTACTTTTTATAAAATAAAAAAAAAAATCTTTCCCCGTTCTCCCCAATTTCGCGAACACGATCTGCTCGAGACGAGTATTTAGAGCGTTTGATAAATTGGGGCCCGTAATCGATTTATGACACAGTCGAGTTTAAAAAGAAAATGAATTCACGAAATCTGCTCGAATCTCATAATGACCTTTTCAACAATCAATACAATGAATTTCGTAACGGAGGAGACGCGCCTGTGTTATATAGAGATCGTGACATATTTCGAGCGATAAATACCGCCCGCTTCGGCGGAGCTTAATACAGAAATATGTTGGAGGCTTTCGTCTTTTTCATTGTTCAGCAAATAAGCCTAGTGGGTGGACAAAGGCGGCATGTCGTGACGACGAGCACGTAAGGGCTCCCTTCCGCCGCGCCAGCACACTCAGGCCGCGGACCCGTGCTCGAGTCTCGCCTCAAGTGCCTGTCGAGCCGAGCGCTGACGAAGCCCAACGAACAGCTGAGATTATTACGCCATACAGCCTCTCCGAAATATGCTACTACGGATTATGCAATCGGGAAACACTGCAATCAGAAAAAAAATATTAGCCCAGAAAGTGTTCAAGACGGCGCTGAAACGAGTAAAGAAACACTAAAAGTAACGTTTTAAAATTTCAACTGTATTTTAACAATGCAGTGAAAATTTTATTTTCAATTTCAAATGAATAACTACGGTTGCGCGACAATCTAGCAGAACAAAAAGTTCTATTCAACGTTTGTAATTAGACGCTGCAGAGGGCCGGCAACGGGACTGCGAACTAAACTAAGCGCTCCGGCTGAAATACGGAATGTGGGTTAAAAAAAAGAACGCCTCGCTCCGAAATTATAGCAACTCCTTTTATAATAATACCAGAGTCACAATTGGGGTAACAAAATTTAAATGTTCAAATAAAAGCTCTAATCTGCATGATATATTAAATGTTCGCTTCCGCATTTATGTGGAGACGGAACGTATAGCAGGAGCGCCTGTGGAAAATAACTCAATTAAGTTTTACATTCAAGAGTTCCACGGACACGAATAAATGTGGTTATTACAATTATCCGATGCTCAGGAAAACTAACGAGCTTGTATAACTATGATAGAACTGGCTAGCGTATAAAATAGAACTTGTTCCATTAGTACAACGTTTCCCATTAATTTTAAAAAATTACTTTGTTTTCGTGACCAGAAATGTAAATTAATTGACTGTCGTTTAATACCTTGCCATATTCTCCGTTGTACACTTAAATATTGTATATAACCTCTATAAAATGTTTCTTTGTACAAACAAGTTATTTTACGTGTAAAAAAATATTGTGAATATTTTTTACCCAGGTAAAAATTACTTTGGTGTACCTAAAATGCGTTTGTTGAGGATTTATTGGAAATCTTTTTAACCGACGACAATGAAAATGTTCTTGATTTGACTTTAAAACGCTTAACTTTTTACAGAGTAATCGGGTTTTCATAATTCTTTCCTCTTTGAATATTTAATTACAAATAATATCGATTCTAAAAATAAGCTGTCAAATTAATTTTGTACCTGTTAAAAAATTTTATTGACACTGTTCAAAAAATGTATTACTTGTAAACATGTGGAAATAACTAATATTTTACAATAATTACAAATAAACATGACATTGCTTGTTATTATGGTATTTGTATTTATTTTTCATATATCTATATATTTATACTTTATAATCATACATTTTTCCTTTTCTCTCTTCTCTAGTACTGAATCAAAATGCAAACTGGCACTGAATGCATCATGATATAAATTCCCGTTAATATACAAACAGTATTGTTAATTTAGAATTCTTAAATAAATAGCAAAAAAATACGTTCTCTAATTTCTGAAACTGGCAATACGACCAGTTAATTCTCCACGGTTGTCTTTTAAAAGAAAAGTCAAAGAAGGAAACCGATAGGGATAGTGCGCCGTCTCACGCGGCGCGTGGCGGGGCGCCTCGGCGACAAGCTCGCCTAATGGAGGGAACTGCACTCGCCGGGGGGCTATTACGCACATAGCTCTTATCGAACGAAAGCGTACACTTTCTTAATAATGAAGGATTTTATTTCCTTCTAAACAAAGTCTATATACTAGGCGACAACGTCCAAGAACACCAAAGCCGACCAGACCAACCTGTCACTGATATAGCACGGACCTGCGACCCAATTACTACTAAAGATACTTTCAATGTGAGCCTCTAATTAATGGCTCTATTAAATCTTCAACCAGAATTCTGATATCACACCGGATAGGTACAAATTGAGGACGTAATCCACTTTGTAGGTGGGAAGAACATATTAAATTTCAAGCGTAAAAGACAGGTAGTCAGTATCTTACACAAATTTAATCATTTCTATTTTCTGTACAAATAAGAGTTGAATATAATAATTGTAAAACATGCTTTAAACTACAATGTAATGTAACAAGACCGAGTCATGTGACTTCAGAATTCTATTAAAGTTTTTAAACTTGGTTCCTGCTCACTGAACTAAACATCTGCATATCCTAAACAGAAATACAGTTGAATTCTACAACCTGACTGCGAACTTAGAGTTCTACGGCTTATTTTGAAAACATACCGAGTAAACTATTACCAGCCTTAAAACTAGAACAATAAATCTTAAAACAGGTCACATGAAACGAATTAATTCTTTCACAGCTATTTTTCACAGCCACTTAAAACTTTGAAGTGAATAACAAATCTTCTCCTAAAAGTCTATTTGACAAAGTTCTTCTGCTAAATTGTTCGTTAGGAAACGGAGTACATCTTCAAAAGTTTACGGCAAGAATGCTCAAAAGAATTGGTTTATATCGCAAATGTTTCGCAGAAGTAGGAACGTTCACCGTAATTTTCCTGTATAGTGTAGTAAAATTCAGTGAAAAAAACAGCTTTTTTACATTGTTTTATATCTGTATAAATAATAAACTGTTTATTGCAATTTTTAATAAAACGTGTTTTGTTATAATAAATATATAATTTCAAGCGATTAATGAATTAGAAAGTAAATCTATTAGCCTAGAAAATTTACAGTGCAAATTAGATGTGAACGCAAAATATGAAACAGTCCAGACTATGCTTTCCGAAATATTAAATTAAAAATATGCAGCCCAAGTGAGATGTGGCAAACAGAGATTGAAAATAACCAGAGACTAATAAAAATTGCGAGACAATTAACGCCCTGCTGTCTGTCGGTGGTAACAAGAAACAATGGTATATTTACTTAATTACTAGCGCAGCGGTTGACAAATTCATTTACAACGGAACTGGGCGTTATCTTTTGTTGCCCGTCTGAGACCAATCAATTACCCGGCAGTCACCAGCGGGGAGTTGATTGCTGTTCCCTTACTAATGTTCATTTAAGAGCATCGTCCATATGCATCTAACTAATCGATACAATTCGAATCACCTTTGTTTATACTCATACCTTTTCGGCAACCCCACAAAAACTCTTTGACATAAATAAGACTTATTTCGCAACGTCCTAACATTATTTATATACTCATACTAAACCGAATTTTATAGTTTTCAGCTCAAGAAATATCGGATTTATGTTAAATGGATTATATGCCTCGGTTTCTCTTTCACTTCTGTGTACATTTGTTTAGTGTAATTTATAACAAGTATAGAAAATTAATAATAACTAATGATGGTACCTAATGGCAGATATTTTCAGTCACGCAATAATATCTTAATCGTCGCTTAAAAATGCATTAATACTTAAAAATCGACTAGGGAGGTATTCAAAAATTAAACTTTCATTGAAAAGGCGCTAAAAGATCCCTTATCTCGACTACAGTCACTTTGAATAACGATCTCAGTGTAACCCCATCGTTGCGGCTCTTTGACTTCCTTTAATTATCAAAGTTTTTTTCGTAAAGGAAAACCTTTTAATACTCTAGTCCCTGCAATCGGAACGCAACCATTAGAAATATTAAGTTAAACGTATATTTACGAAGCTTATATTTTTACTGGTGGTAGATCTGTTACAAACAATAGTGGGCAGACATTACTGTTTTCCGGCACAGAGACCTAGCATTTTGTATCACAGCATAAAGCATTGTTGATCATCCTTAGTAGCGCCTTATTATTATAGGAAAGCATATCACTCATTTATTCTTAACACTAATAGTCAAAAGATTTAAAGTATTGTATGAGACAGCTGCAGAAGCTGCTAAATAATAAGTTAGACACTTCGTCGTTATTATAACAATAAAATAAATAATCTAGTTCATTTAATAAAAATACATAACAATATTTAACAAGTGATATATACTCAGTAATAAAGTTAGCGCAACGTAATGAATTAAAATGAAGAAAAATCCTCGGCGCGAATTGTTCTTCGTCTTAATTATGTCATTTAAATCGATGCTTCCGCTCGGCATTCACCTCACGTCCTCACTCTCGTACCTATCCTGAATCAGCTTAGGGAAAACGATGGAACGGAAGTGTATACTGTAGCCCACCAACTATTTTATATTCATCTCACTTTTAACATAATGTTGCGTTCGCTAAGTAAAATTCATTTGTCAAGGACTACGCGTACATGTTTCTTACTCCCTTCTGAACGTTCGTCATTATAACTATGTTGTATTTTATTAACAGCATGGCATATACTAATATACTACACACATTCTTGCTATTTAAAATCACACAAAACTTTTAGTATATATCATACATATAGTCTTTTGAATACTAATTTTAAGAAATATTGAACACAATTTATAAACAACTTTTTAATATACTACACGAAACACACCAAAAATTATTATACAAAATTATTTATGACAAATTAATCATTATAAATTATCTATTTTTAATACGTCAGCTTGATATATATATTTTTAACAAAATAATAATCTAAATTCCATACCCTAATAAAAAATACTTTTAAAGTACTAATTTACTCATAGATGTAAATGCATTTTCAAAATTGTTATAAGTGTATTTACTTGTTATATATATATATATATATATATATATATTAAGTATGTTCTACCTATTAAAGAAGACAAAGTATCATTGTATGAATTTAACGTTTAGCTTTGCTGAAATAAAAAAAAATGAACGGGAAAGATTGTGGAGTTGTGTGACCAGACCAACAGTTAAGTAGGGCGCGGTGGGCCGAGCGTGGGTATCGATCAGCGGCTAAAACAAGCCGGTCGCCGTATGTCTAGCCAAG
The DNA here is from genome assembly GCA_029286795.1 of Byasa hedistus. Classification (NCBI taxonomy): domain Eukaryota; kingdom Metazoa; phylum Arthropoda; class Insecta; order Lepidoptera; family Papilionidae; genus Byasa; species Byasa hedistus. The sequence goes on along the minus strand of JAGSMW010000009.1, from coordinate 6,262,088 downwards.
CCTAGCACACCCTGTTGCCTATACACAGCTTGTATCACCTGCCACTGTCTGTATTTCTGGTACAATGACCTAGTAAACGATTCGAGGGAATATCGACTAACACTCGAAATAACTAACACGTTTATACTTCGACGGAAGTAATTGAAAATCGTCTGCATCAACCGCTAACGTCACTAAATACGACTTATATTTCAATTCAGTATTTATAAATGTGAATCAAATAAAACGTACCGAACACTCGGATTACAAACAGACATAAGATCTGTTTAATTTGTAAACAGGATCTCTTTCATTATTGTCCACCGCAATGAATCATTCTGAATAAACATTTTGACAAAAAAGTAAATTAAATGTCGGATTTGGTGATTGAAGAACTGGATGTTTGTTTTACATTCGGTTTCAGTGTTAATCCGAGTCATGCGATACTTTAAAGGATTTTTAAAGAACGATTTTGTTCACAAGTGACAATAGTAGATAAACATCTAAATTATTAAAGCATTTAATGTTACTACAAGCAGTGAATTGAAGCTGCAAGACCATTTTCTAAGCTTTATTCCTCACAACTTCAATTTAAAGCTTATTTTTCTCCAAATAAAGCGTCAATGCTAGCGCTGGCGTTTTCTTTTCTCCGTCATGAATGTTCCTATGCACTTAGGTCGTCCATTAAGGATACTGCAACGAACGCTGACGGAATGCAACCATAAAACCTTTATAACATCCTTCCACTACTTGTAAAGCGTTTTGAGAGTCCTAACAGTTTTATGTAAGCCACTTTAGCACGCATTATTTTAAACTTTACTATCCCCTGCCTTGCTGATCATCCGATAGTTGAAATTTGAAAAGAGTTAAATTTATTTTCACAAAAAAAAAATTATAATAATTAAAGCGTCAATACAAAGTTATTCTTTGCAAATGACTTTAAAACATTTTGAGTTTAAGATCATGAAAAGTTTAAGTTTAAGTTGGATTATGGTCGTTGTTTTAGCGCATGGAGTTTCAGTGAGTCATTACGTTTGGATCGTGATTCGCGAATCACTACATAGATAAGTTTAATCAGAGCGCCGTTAAGTTTTACTGCCTCGCCGGGTGCATACGGTTTATAGCGGAGCAGGAGCGACATTGTCAATAGATCTTGCGGCGCTCTTTACTGCTGCTGAAACGTTACTTTAACGCTTTTATAGTTTTCGTAGTTACGCCGCTCCGGCGGTCGCAGCCTCCTTAATAGCCTGCACTAAGTGCCCGCCCGAGGCGCTGCTGTCCCCAAATATCTACGTACGTCTACCCCGCGCTGTCTAGATTGCCATCTTTACGTTTTGCAAGTTTTATTCTTTTCCGTCTTTACGAGCGATGATACGTCGTCCGACGTGCAGTTTAATACTTACGTCATTCAAATTGGCTTGAATATCTCGATATATTACTATGAAGGTCTTCAATTAGTCGTGAAGCAGGTTAAAGCGCAGTAACAAGAGAGAAACGTTGCGCAGTCACTGCAGCGTCACGTCAACTGCAACCCTCTCATTATTAATTTGCAGCCGGCAAATTAATTAATAACATGTGAATGTTTCGCCATTAATCAAGGTTGCTGCGTTTCTGCCGTCACAAATTGTGGTAAACTTATATCAAAGCTAAATCACATGCCGATGAGGTCTCTGACGATGTTATTATTTCAATTAATTATCAGTTCTACATGTAACCCTGCAGATGTTCTTTTGTATATAACAAGAGAACATTTTCAGAGAACATTTTGCGAAGAAGCTTGTTTTCTTAAGAAATTATTAATTAGCAAATCATACTGCACGTAAAAGATGAAATGTATACATATTTACTGCAGCGAACTGTCTGAATTCAATTAAGCTTGAATTGTTTTCAAATTTCGTTACTACGAACTGGTTAAAATAATAAAATCTGTTGGAACGTTGGCTCTGAAAAATAATTAATTACAGTTATAGACATAGTGATATAAAACTCAGCATTAAGCCTTATTTAATAACGTTTAAGAATTTTTTTATTTATTTGATAAACAGTACTCAAAACGTTATGAAAATAAATAAGTTACTTGCTACGTAGTTGATGTGTTAGTCTCTCTCAATCCTGCTGTTACAATTTATGATATTAATCAGGCAGTAGCACTTTAATGCAAAATTTCCTCATTTGAAGCTATATTATCGAATAAGTTACTATGTAAATATATTTTGACTGAACAGTAGATATTTTAATAAAACTTTATCGCATTTATTAAATTATTTATTGCCGCGACATTTCAAGTGCTTTACAGCAACGAGGGTCACTATAGGTACTCCGAGATAACTATGATGTGTCACCACAATCCTTCCTTAACGATAGGTGCTGGAGTTGGTCTTCGGCAACCGCGGCTACTTTTTCTACCGCCAAACAGTAGTGTGCAAACATTACTGTGTCCCGGTTTGCAGGGCGCTGTAAGCTAATGAAATTTCTGGGGTAACGAGACTTTATACCTTATGTCTCAAGGTAACAATAGTAATGTGGTGCAGTATATACCATCGTAACTAGCGCCACGTCGTTATGGGTCACTTACCATCAGGTGAACGTCTCACCCGTTACGTCGTTACGTCGAATATAAGAAAACTTTATTAAATATGTAATATTTGCGTAAATATAAGAAATTGTTATATAACACATCTATTATAATTTCATATTAACATCAGACAAATGTCTGTGTAAATATTTTCCGTATTTTTCGTCGTCGTCATCGTCGATTTCGACTACAACCATTTCTTCCTGTACTCGAGTGTCGCCTCTTAAAAGCCTGGCGTCGTCGCGTCCGTACTCAAAGAGACGCGTACACCACCTCACATCTTTTTATTTTTATTATTAAGTTAGAAAAAATAATGTCAAGATTTGCTATGCCCGTATTAAAAATGTACTAATATTTATTTATTTATCTATCAAAACATCGATACAAATTAATATTCGTAAGACGAAAAAAGACGTTAAGTTTGTACCCAACGCTACACTAATTTATACACTGATCAAAAGATAAAATGTATAAAAAAATAGAATAATGATAAGTATCTTACTAATACATTAAGCAATATTATCAGAACATTTATAACTAGAAAAATTTAAAAGCTAAAAATATATTTGGATCTGAAAATCAGAAGTAAACCAATGTAATTTTTCTTTAATGCTGAAAGTGATTTACATTTGAAGATACGGAAAGTATATTTAAAGATGACATCATATAGTCGCTAAATCGTTAAGTGATTTTCGTTTCTCGAATCGAGAAATACTTCAAATCGTAAAGGAATAATATAACTCTAACTATAACGATGTTTCTGACACAACACATGGACGGTAATCAGATAATAAGATCATGTATAGGTAGTTATTACGTTTCATCGCGAGCAACAAGTGATCTGGCGTCAGAGAGCCGACGACGGAGGACTGCGGAAAGAATTTCAATCAGATCCTGATGAAAGCGCAGAGGCGCAAATTATACCGGACCGAAAATTTCCAGCCTTCCGCACTATCATTTCGTATACTAATACTTAGGAAGGAAAATACATGATAATGTCATGATTTTATTTTATGAAAAAACTTAAAAATTATACAGAAACACTCCACAAACATATTAATAAGTTGTTTGTTCTATGTCAATTCCTACAAGTTCTTTCACAACCAAATTATAATATCTGTCATGATAATTATGAATAATATAACCTTAAATTATCTTTTTGTGTTAATATTCCATTTTTAAATAAGTTCTATTTTAAACCGGAACATTGGATATGTTAGAGAAATCTAAAAAAGGGATGTATTTTCATAAATTGTCTGTGGGCGGTCCGACGGTGACGATGTTGTTTAGTTGGCGCGTAAATTGTGTTGGGTGACGTCGCGCAACAAGTAGGGCGACGCGTCGGCGCCAATAATCGACAATATCGCATGCATGTTTATAAGAATTTTATTGGAAATTCTAAACGGCGTATACTGGTATTCATTTTCATTTATAACTTTAAACAAAGTCGTTAACCTTATATTCTCCCATATAGTTCACATTACTTGTGCGTAGAAAAGCAGAATAATTTACATGCTCTTCTATGCTACGAAAGTGCTACGTGATGTAGAACTCGTAGACTTAAACAGGCATCGATTATTAATACAGCGTGTATTTATTTGACAACGTTCACTGTCTGAGACATACTTATTAAAATAGTATTTTTATGTTTTTTATTTTTATACTACTATACGACGAGACGAGCAAGACGTTCACCTGATGGTAAGTGATACGATTGCCCATGACAACGTGGTGCTAGTTAAGATGGTATACACTGCACCACATTACGCTCCTCGCCTCGAGACATAAGGTGTTCAGTCTCGTTACCCCAGTAATTACACTAGCTACAGCGCCCTTCATACCGGAACACAGTAATGTCTGCACACTACTATTTGGCGGTTGAAATAGCAGCTGCGGTGGTACCCATACAGACGGTCTCCGGCAACAGAGACCTACCACCAGTAAATTACATTAGAAAGTAGATGAGTTCATCGAAATTAACGCTCGTAACTAGTATTTTTATATATGGTAAAAGGAAAAAAAAAAAGAGGCCTGAATTATACCCGAAAAAATCGCACTGAACAAAACAGTTTTTTTTTTTTGTGTGTTGAGACCTTATACCGTACTCGTTAGGGTACGCTCATCCCATCGGGAGCCGCTTATGACACGCTTAAATAAACAAATCTCGGCAAATTTAAAAATCCAACACAAATCCTTATCATTCCTCTCTGAATTAAATTATGCCCTCTGGAAGTAGATAAGTATAATGATATGGATAATCTTTTTGTAAACACTCGATTCTGCGGTCCATTTTAATTACATATTCACAGTGTTTTCATTGCGAACAAAAATATTTAAAGTGAAGAACCAAAATGTTAATGCATTGGTACCGTAAATTTTTCTTTTAGCTTTTAATACTATTTTAAAGCATTAGTAACTTCAATCAACAGATTTTTTTTTCTGTTCATGACAATTTTTGTGACAATGTTCTAAACAATAACTATTTACCATATTGGATATAAAAATAAATTAACACTTAACTAACCCCACGCCTTTCCGAGACCTGCCTTTACGTATATGTGCGGGGTCCGTAAGGGCGTGCCGTAATAGCAGTCCACTTCCGCTTTATTAAATTTCTTCGCAAATACACTTTTATTGTCGTCGACCAACGATCTTTGCAGAGGACGCCGTTGTCTTCACCCGACGTTTGTATCGTATGCAAATAACCGAGCAAATGGGGACCGCCCTTACAACATTTTATGATTTTTATGACGTTCAAGTAGAGCGATCATATAAAATACAAAAGCTTCCCTCTTAGATGACGTAATGGTCGACTCAAGCTGTTGGGATATAAACGATCGTCATGGGAGTTAATGTTGCACAAATAATGTTTATTCATGTTCTGAAATTATGTAAAAACTTATTTTAATTACACTATTGCACAGTCAAACGCTGTCTTTAAAGAGATACATATGGATAATTTCCGATTTATTTTACATTTGGAATTTTCCTTTAATTTCTTTGATTGGTATACTAAATATTTTCAAAATCCATTATATACACTAAAGTTACATTTACTTCAGAGTACAATAGAATACAAACCAAAATTATTGATATTCTATTTCAGTCTAATATAATTATATTTCAATCAAATCAATGTAAGCGTCGGGTACGGCTATCACGTGAGGTTGACACGAAACTAATCAGAACCGAATTATTCGAGAAAATAGCTGAAAAATATATGATCGTACATTCTCAGCACGTAGGTAAGTCGCTAAAGAGTAAACAGGGTAGGTAGTGCGAGTTTGCGGAGCAATGCCTCTTCGCGCCCCGCCGACCTATGGCTTCCTAATGAAGTTGTCGCGAAGCTGAACTATGTGTGCCGTTAACATATTACACTTTCATGTTGTAGTGAGAGAAGCTAACTTACCGGCCACTAAACGTACCATACAGGTTCACAGCAAAAGTTCTAAGCTATTCATTATCACACCACTGCTCTGTATTTAGTTAAACTTCATTACCAACTATTGCGATTACAAACCTTAGTATATATATGTTAAATTTTACACCAAATAATAATAAATGTGCGCTTAAAATAAATATACCGTTTATTAAGCTATGTATTCCGCCGCTATGAAAAAAAATTGTGAATGAGCTAAATATAAATTATACAGTAAACATTAAACTTTCAAAAACAATAGACGCAACCCTACGGCGGCAGCACTTAGCCAAGCTGTAGGTTCGTCTCGAACAAATTGCTGTGATGCCCTCGCCATATTAAGTTAACCGTCCCTCCCCCCGCCGCCTTGTTCTTCACTCCCATATAATAAATACACTGTGCATTGTCATAATTTACTCGTGACATTAAAGCCAATTTAACACGATAAACGAATTAATAATTTAATTAACACAAAAATCTTTTCAGTTACATATTGTGGCAGTATACAAATGTAATAACTGTACAGTTATATTTTACTTGGTAACCGTATGTTGTAACAAACGATCAATAACTCAGGTTGTACATTTTTCATCACCACATGCAGGTAAGGTGGGGAGGGGGGTATAAATGCCAGGCGTCAGTGGGGAAGCAGGGGTAGTGCGGGTGAGGGTTGGGGGGAGGGGGGGGGAGAGGTAGAACAATGGGCACCATGACATTTAGCATGGAAGCGATCGTCACGGTCCGTTAGAGCAGTGAACCACTTAGCGTACAGCCGCTTTCCATGGCTTCTTCACTCCTTTCCTTTTACTTTACTTGTTTTTTAAAAAACCAAATACGAAGCTTTCAAATTTAACAGCGCTACATAAAGCTGTACAAATTACACAAATGTACATATATTTGGGATATGACCGATGTCTACGCAAATGAAAAAAGAAATATTATGTAAAATGAAATTAGACGGTAACGACAGTAGATACACAGTAGACAATAGAATGATAGGTATAAAAGAATTTTATATGATATCCATTATTACTCCTTCTGGAAGATAAGTAAATATATATATAATATCCCCGCTGCCATTCTAAGCAAAATAAATGGCGAGTAAGAACCAAAATAATTCTAGTGGCGACCGAACGAAATATTAAGTGTAATAAATAACAAAAAAAAGCAAAACTTATAGACAAGGCGATCGGAAACAGCTTACTCTTGCCAATATGCAAAGTTTGTAATAAGTACAAATAGGGACTCGACGGTGTTGGCACCGACCGGCCCCGCTGACTCATGATGCCTGTTTCTTTTGTCCAGGTGTAAGCAAACACCTGCGTATCTTCATTGAACTGTATAGCGAAGCATGCTGCATTCAAATATAGCAGGGACCTTATTTAAACTGCTGAAATTTATTCTGCTACCTATTTTTTCTATAATTTTGTCAGTGAAATGAAATAAAATAAACTTGAAAAGACAATATACATAATGTACTGAATAAACACTGAAGTTGATAGATCTGCATATATTTAAGTAGTGGGTTTCTACTTTTTCTATATAAGCACAATTTATAGCTGTTTACTAGTTATTTAAAAATTATTTACTGAAATAACTTATATTCATTTATAAATCCTAGAAATCCTGAAAATTTTAATAGTTCTTTTTAATATTAACATGGTTCCATTACAATTGTTAATATTTGATATTGTCTAATAAATTTTACTTATAGCCTTTTTGTATAATTATAATGCAAGTTTAAAGTTATCTGTAGCTTTCCTTCAATCATTTATGTAGGTGTCTCAGGTAACATATTACAGAGACTCAAACAGACGACGCCAGGTGATGCTGACAAGCATTCACTAAGATAATCGTCGGTATTGTTACAGGGACCCTTAATCCTGTTAAAGTAATCATATCTACAGTAAACTTGATGTAACGGAACTTTATGAAATAAGTTAAGCAACTTTTCTTTACTCGACGAGGCACAATGTGAAGTTAGTTTAATAAGTAGTCAATTCGATACTAATTATTTATTAAAAGATTACCAAAAATAATTGTACGGAAAGAAAATATGTTTGGTCTTTATGACCTAAATGTTCTATGCGCTCTACTTTCTTATCTACCAGGGCCGATCGTTAAAAGTGATATGACAGACAGCTGTCCACACGTATGTACGTCCCCGCCCCAAGGAAAGCCAGTACAGTATCGTTAGCGTGAAAAACGCAATAAAAGTCCGCCTCAACACGCCATTAACATTAAGTGACATTACTTTCATAATATTGTACTATTATTCACATCAGAAAATGATCACTGATTTTAACTTAGTTCTTTTATATCAAATCCCGTGATCCTCTTATTTATAATAAATAAGGCAACGTACTTATAACAGTACATTCAAAATTTTGAAACAAATACGTCGCATAACAAAAGCTTTTAAATACAGAAATTAACTGGAACGTTATAATTATAAAGTAATGATAACCATCAACAGCGGAACCGACTTCTTAATTATAACTAGGAGCATACTCCAGTGAGCTATCTTTTAAAAAAAAGGGAATTTAATCAAAATCGGTTCAGCAGTTTGCGACAGAAAAGCGGACATAAACATGATTACTACCGTTTTCTAGCACACTACATGAACAAATGGAAAATAAGATTAAATTATAAACCGCTCGCGGCACAAAACAAAGATATAAACCCGTCATCAAGATTAAAATGAAACTTTAAAAATTGAAGCTTATTTTAAATTGAATTTGAAGTCCGCCGAGTGCCGGGTAAGGCTAAAATTCCATTTACTTATTCGGTCGTTAGAATATCGCGATGATTTTAATGTTCCACTGTTTTATTTCGTACCGTTAACGTAAAGGCTCTGTTTAAAACGTTAATTCAAAATATTTCTTATTCATTTCGTTAAATTGATATGATCGAATGATTTTTAATGTTTTTATTCAACGCTTCACCTAGATACTAATTAAACAAGATTTATGAGTCTCTAAAGTAGATCTAAAGATCAGGCCTATGTTGCAAAGTGGGACATCGCTCGAAGAACTGATGGGTCAGTAAGGGCTTGGAGTGGTATACGCGTACCGATAGATGTAGATGGTATGGTATACTGTGGATTTGAAGGTACATCGCTGATCAGGTGAAGGTCGTGGGGATCTGCAGGATACGAACACCGCAGGACTAGTCGCGATGGAGATCGTTAAAGGAATCCTGTGCACAGCTATAAGAGTCTTCCAACTGAAAATGAATCACACTGTTTTTCGCTGAACCATCGTAGTTAATCTCTCCTACTTTCACAATTACCAGCTAGTAGAATCTGGATTCGCACGTCATTTAATTTTGACCAATTACCAGTTTATGCAAAATTACCTGTATAGAAAAACAATATTTACCGTAAAATTAAATAATTAGCAAAAATCGCCAATGTGCAACGTTGTGCCGACTTTTTTTGTGAAATATGAAAAATTAAAGAATTCGCAATAACAACACTAAGAGAGAAATTTGTAATAAACAACTTGAAATTGTTGTTACTACAACTTTAATATTCTGCGTTTTAAAGGAAAATGCAAATAAAGGCATTAACAAATTTTTATTACGTCCCCGTTCACTAACAGAGGGAGGTTGTTATGTAGCCATTTTTATTTTACGCGGTGACACTCTGAACGCCAATAGGGAAATTGGATTGATACTACTTTTAAGGGCTTTTTGGACATGAACCGTATTTTTTATGTTCCGTCCAATATTGCGTCTTTATGTTTAAGGTTTTACGACGTTTACTTATTTTAACTGAAGTAATAGACTTTATTTTTTATTGCCTTTCTTATAAAACGTTGATGTTATTGTGTTACAATTATTCTTGCTAATAGCAAATTAGAATAATTAGAAACCTTTTATTTTAATTTATGTGTATCAGTGACATTGAGTCCAACCATTGTGCCTTTTTGAAAAGTTTGCGATAGAAAAGAAACAGAAAAGACATAATATTAAAATAAAAATTAAAAATGATGAACATTGCCAGTACATATCAGCTGCTGACATCAGTTTCTTGTAGAAAAGTTAGTTTTCATAAAGCTAATGTTCAAAACAATATATTACTATGTTGCTTTGTCAAACTCAAATATCATTTCTCTACATTCGCTACGATTCCATTTGACGTTTCGGCGCAAACATAAAACAGCGAAGGATTAATCTGTAACGAAGTCACGAGCGACATCGAAGGCTCCGATATGACGAGCTCCCCAAAATAATTAAGATTCATAGCACCAACTACAAAAACATGATTTCGGCGTCCAGCTCCGTGCTGAAAAGCTAGCGGTCGATTACGTCAAAAACAGTAAAAGCAAAACAGCGTAATCCATTTATCGGATTCGTGATGCAGTTCGAGTATAAATTGGATGTGAAATACAATGAAGCTGTTAAAAGTTGTACACAGAGCAGTAGTAACCGTTGGTGCTGCTGAAGTGAAGCGGAGCAAAGTTTGCGCTCCTGCATTAATCCGATGTAACATTGGTAACAGGAAACCGCCCACGGCCATCACTGGATCTACTTCCTACGCAAAATATTGTGAGGTCTTTGCATCTAAAAGTTTTTTAATAATAAGTTTTTTAACAAGTACCGGATTTATGGTTTCAATGTATCTCATAAGTAATCAAAATACTTATGAAAACCTTAAAATTATTAAATATGTGATACAAATAATTAATAATTATTTTAAAAGAACTCACAATATGTAACTAGAATATAAGTATTTCTGATTGCCATAACAATAGATTAATTGTCAATTATTATACTTGATTGGTTTAGGGTAATATTTGATATTTTAGTTACCATGTTCACTATGATTGGAACTACGCATTCTGTATTAAAGCTTTAAGAGTGTTCACAGAACTTATGAGTTCCTCCCTTTTACTAGTATTAAAGTGGTGTATACCTACCGCAATTGATGAACTAAAAGTCGATTTCCGGTAAGAGTGTAATAACGGCGGGCTTATTGGCGTAGTAAACGAGCGTGGAGAAATAAAACAAACAACTGTCGTCAGCGTTAGTTTCACCATCGCCGAAGCGTTATCGATTCTCTAGAAATAAACTAATTTCATTATTACACAATGCTCATGTATACTTACATTCATACAGCACTATTACTTTCTCATCTCGTAGCTTGTATTGCACGAATCAAACCGTAAATACTTTATTTATTTTAATCAGCAAGCATTTTCTTAAGTTCAAACCAAATTAATATCTGTGCTGGTAATAAATGAAGTAAAACAAATAAATTTATCATAGTTCATTGTTATAGTTATTTTACCTTTCGTTCACAAATTAATAATGAAAGAAAACAATCTCATTGTTCATGGATGAATGGTGTTCATTAAACGAACAATTTTACAACGTAATAATGAAAAATGCTCAACAAAAGGATTGAAACGAAATTTAATCTCGAGTTGCGCTCTTTTAATAGATATAATGAAGTTTAAAAATCTCGGAGAAACCCAGTACAACAGAAGGCGGCAAGGTTGTGGTGATAAACGAGCGGCCAGCTCAATGTATCTCCATCAACGCGTCGCGACGTCGCAATTTCAAAATAACTGTTACTTCTTGCTCTTTCACTTTATGATCTTTATTCTGCTTAGTATGGTATAAAGTTTTTGTTACAACGCGAACAAAACAGAAAACTCCTACTAAAGAGTTTTGATGATTTTTCTTAAAGTTATTAAGTATGATAAACAAGTTCCAAAGGCGAGAGATTTCGAAACGTTCGAAAATCTTCCTGCAGATCATTACAAGTCTGAAGTCTAGTTCGATTTTATTATCGCCGCGCAATAGTTCACTAGAAGCCATCAGCTGAAATATAATAACTCAAAAGTCTATTGTACATAAAAACTCCATATCTTTAAATCACTACATTATCTACTAAGACGGACTTAATTTTTTGCAAGTGACGTTCTTAGAATTAATGCAGAAGGTCTCCGTTATAATAGTAAAGATGCAACTACTCATGACTTTAAGTACTAACTGACAATGTGTAAATATTTGCTAGAGTTTACTTAATAAACGAATAAATAAATTAAAGTCTTTTTAAGGTTTAACTACCTTTATAAAAGATAACAAAAAGGACAAGATTTGGGTCGTGTGTGTCCCATTTGTTGTCGTTTTTTCATCAGCAAGTGTCATGTTCCTGTCTACGCTCAGAAAAATCCTCATCATGACATATACATCGGTGGGAAATGGCTGATCTAGAAATACTCAATTAGCAATGTTTACTTTATAAATACATAGATTCGTTAACTCAGTTCCTTTGATATCTAAATATGAGTAAAAGGATCCACACATTGATAGTGATTTTAAAACTCTATTTTACTTTACAACACAACGTAACTATGTAAATACTTTAGTCTAATATATAATTCCGTGTTTGTTGTAATTCACTGAATTTATTTCGTTCAAAGCGTTACACGGCACAGAAAAATGTCACCCATAAAACCGGCAATGTCATTGTATTCGAACTTTGAACCCGACGATGATAAATGCTCGCCGATGGAGGCAAACTACGGATGCTTGCATGCAGCTTATCACGATATAACGCTTTTGCATGTGATTTATTTAGAAACGAAACTTAATACACTTGCGAAGCGTTCACGTTTTACGGTCAAAATGCTTCGGGAAAATTCTATCAAGTGTAATGTTGAACGAGTATTATAATGATATTTACAGCATTTGAAACAATAATATTCATGAATAACATTAATTTTTCAATTATTCCGTTACTAACCTTTAACTGTTATTACTAATTAAAGTTTACTGCTTACCGTTACCTTGTCGTCTGGATAAATAGCTAATTACCGTATGTAACTGAGGATTTTTCCTGAAACCAATATTTACATACAGAATTTATTTATTAAAATTTAAAACCTTTGTTCATACAGAAAAAAATACAAAAGGGCGTTCTTAACACTAAAGGTCTCTGTCTACCATTAATTTGAGTTGCGAAAAAAGGAAAGATGCAAGTTCCTGCTAAAATATTTTTATCACATTGCAGAATAGTTATTAAAGTCAGCCATTTTGAATAAAAATCCTATAATAACAATAGCAATAGTGTACATAACCAATGTACGCATAAAAGAAAAGATAAAAGTATATTGACAGGAAATAACGCTAACTGCGGCTGTTCAGATGGGCGGTGCGTCTATTTGCCTTCTTGTTGACTGACCAGGGCCCGCCCAGAGCCATCTGACCACAGCTATATTAAACACACGTCGCGGACGGGTTCACAGGTTTAAGTACCAGCATAAGCCGAAATTGTGCCCAGACATCATGGAAGACTCATGCCAATGATACGTGATAGGTTGTAATACAATTCGGCCTTTATACAAAACGTAGCGTTTAATGAGAATAGTTAAATTTCTAAAAATACGAAATTGCAACTACGCCAGCAAACCCAGGATGGATTTCATGTTCATTATTTGGATGTCTAGTCATTATTGCACTTCTTACTTTTTCAGTTTTTTAAGTTACAAATGACTAGAATATAATACAACTCCCTCTATCCATTATTTTTTGTATCGATCCGTATTATTTTTCATAGAACATATAATAATGATATATGGTCAGGATTGATTGGTGAGCATTGTTATTCAAAATTTAATAAAAAGTGATATCTAACTTATAGTTTTTAGAGACTTCGCTTACTTCAATCTGGGACTGATATAAAGCATGAATGCTTTACTTGAAAATCAAATAAAAGCGAACCAGCTGTCGACAGCGCAGTTGCAAAGTACTTCAATACATGCTCCTCCTAAAACCAATATACCTAACAGCATGCAATGCAATTTATGATTTATAAAGCTCAAGTTACAGCAGTCATTGTACGGACTGATACAGTTGGTGTACCATTACAATAAAAGTAGTATAGCAGAGCGAATGTTTCAGTCCACCGACCCCAGCTCATTTCATCTATGCTAAGCCCTCTATCGTCTCCCCGCGTGTACTCAATTGTCTTGAAGAAAACTTGGCGAGCTCTCGTCCCTTTCTTCATTACTTTTTATAGCTATCTGTTTTTAACCGTTTGTAATAGCATCTGTAACAAAAAGAAATTATGTAACGAAACAATAATCTTATCTGTTTTTCCACTTAACATGTAACAGTTCGTAACGCAATATCAAAAGCTTTCGTTAAGAACAATAAGGGGTATACGAGAATGCTGGAATAACAGCTCAAACGCACTACTGGGACTTTAATCCTGAGTGGGTCGAGGGAAGCACGCGCCATCCGGCTCCTGGCCGAACTGGATAATTTACATTTCGCTTAAATTTTCATGGTAACATATTATTTATATTTGTAATCTGAAATACCGCTGATTCAATTCAATACCGATCGTATTAAAAAGAGCAAATACGTAAAGACTGAGTGATAATTAATCAAAACATAGACCCATGTGTATTTATAAAATATATACTTATACGAGTTGCAATGCATGCTCGAACGTACATCTCTAAATATTTTATAAGTTTTCTTTGTTTTAATAATTATTACATATATTATAAAACATTGTGAGTGAATAAGGATTAATGAATGTTTTGATAAATGTTAAAACTAAACATTACACATGTAACGGCCCGTATTAAATCACCAGTAAATGTCGTCTCAATTTCAACAAATGAATCCAGCGATTCAAATGTAAATTTGAGCTGCGTTGTGGAATTAATATTCTGATTGGATTAATTCTATTAACACAATATCCGATCGCAACGCCAGCCACGGTTACGTTACGTACGGACTGACAATTTATTAAAACATTACATAAATATATTTGATGAAAAAAAGGATTTTATCGCATTTACAAATAAAATTAATAACAAAGCATACCACTATAAGACTTTAAAACTCAGTGAAGTCATTCTCTGTAGATCGGACTGCAAACAATAATTAAGAATCTGTAGGTACTCCGTGATAAATAATTAAATATAATAATAATCCTTAACATACTTATAACAGAAGTTGCACTGATACAATTTGAAAAAACAAAGTAGACATTTTTAAAAAAAATAATTTATGAAAGGTTTTTTATCACAATATTACTAGAATACTTTTCTGTTGTATTTAGCGATGAGGAATCATGTACCCGCTCATAAGTTAAGTTGTTTATACAGCACCACATTGCGTTGCCTTGAAGCGTAAAATGTTACTACAGTTCAGTAATTTCATTAAATACCCACCACTTATTATCTACAGCAAAGTTTAGCATCTACAGTGTAACCTAGCAGGCAGCAAATATTCAACAGCAACAGAGTTAGAAGCGGGATATTCTTACTGACAATGTTTAATACGGAATATGCAAACATAAAGTTATAAGAAATCGATTACGAAACATTCCGGTTTTCTTTTTTATTAATGGTATCTTAATCCATTTTTATTTTCCAAAAAATACCTGAGTAAAGATAACTAAGTAGTTACTAGGAGACATACGGTGGCTATTCAAAATTACGACGAACAAGATAACTACGGAATGCTTCGCCATTGTAGTGCGCGTGACGCGGGGCTTTATGTCAATGACATGGCTTTAAGCACTAGGGATATCTGGACATCCACCGGTCAGAGTTAATTTCGTTTTTATAACACCACAAACCCGAATGATCTGTTTACTAGCGGGTCAGTAATAAAAAAGGGGCCGTGGCCATTACGAGGCGAGTAGTCGTGCCGCCCGGTGTCGCCCCCTATCGGCTTTCACGTAAAATGGAGCGGGAGGGCGTCGCTGATAACGACCAATATACACGATGGTAAATATCAACTCAATTAAACTATTTGATCTAGACCTCCACACACTACATGTCCGGATCAAATAGCGTAAACTACAAGAAAAACAATATTTAACACTTAAAACGCATGATGTGAAGCTTTAGTTAAAAATATATATATCATACATGAAATTCCAAGACAATTCAAATCAAAAATAAATTCAAAAATCTCATCATAAATGTTTAAATTTGTTGACAAATATTTCCATTAGTTTCCGATGCGATGTTCGGTTAAAATTGCTTCAGTTTCCTATTATACCGAAAACAATGGAAAACTAAGCACAAATCGAAAGAATGAAGTTGAAAATACAAAATTCTAAAGAAAATTGATGTTCCACAAGACTATTATCAGATATCTGTACGAGGTACATCTTTCATCATATCAACGCCATCCATCATATTTCGACATGTTTTCTGATCCGTATTTATTGACTATCGTACTGAGCGATCGCATTTACTATACTGATTGTACTGTACTGTAGCATTACTTATATTTATGGAGAACAGAGCTTAATAGCAGTTCAGAAATTTTGACGTACTTAGCATCCGTTGTGACTTTCATATTAATAATAATAATTACCAATTATTTTTAAATACTTACACTGTCCTTTCCAGTTACAATTACAAAATCATGTTACAAATAGTTATCAACAACATCAACGAATAGCATGAACGATACATATAGATAATAATCCGAAAATGCCGAATATCCTCGAAAATCTTGAAACACTTAATCTCTCCCGGGTTTGTCTATGTTTGTACATCCCAAAAGGTCGCGTTTTGTCGCTTTGACGCTGACACATCCATTACAGTGACACTTTCCCGCCCTTTTTCTTGTCACTTTTGACAGGTCTGAATATGACTCCACTCCTACAATGTTTTGCGTATCGGAATCGATTTAGATATCGCTATCGAGACATTGTTTTTATAATTTTATCTTTTCTACTGTAAACATTTTTTTTATTCTTTGTTTTAAAAACTTTGTTGTAGCATACAAAAGTTGGGTTATAACAGGCGGATTTAATATCTATGATAATTATTTACCAGTCAAGATATTTTAAAACGCTGGACTTACGGATTTTGAGTCTTGATAATGCGAGACTGTAAAAAGGAATACTGCCAATCCAATAACAGCACTTGATTAAAAGTGTAATCAATGCCATCTATTAGTTCTCACTTGTCACTGGTCACGCTATCAGTCACAGGCAGACTCGTAGAGCGGACGTCGATGTAGTAAATTCCGTTCCTTCGGTTATTTATCGGTCAATCTTTACAAGACACCCTGGAAAAAAATCACACCGACTTCGATACCTACGGTACGGCTTTACACAATCTATCGTTTCTCGTACCTTAATTTACGTTGACACTTTATAGACTATCTGTGTAATAACTTCTTCCCAACTACAAACTAACTAAAATTTTAATTTAGCTGTAAAATTTATTATGTTTTATTGTTTCAGGTAAGTTCACAACAAAGGACATAAATACATCGCTTACATAGGAATCCAATAATTATACAAGCTACAGGTAACAATTTTTTAGTAAAACCACTAACAATTACTTAAACTTTCTTCTCAAGCTTACACTGGTATTTAGTGTCTGCACTTTACATCATAAAACAATATTTACAAAAAAAACACAAAAACTTTAGCTTTTCTACTTCCTTATTAGGTATGAAGGAAAAAATATAATGTTTGATAATTTCGATAAAAAAAAAATTATAGTAGTAGTAAAAACAGGTATGTTATTGGCTATATTTAAAAATCACATATTTATCTAACACTTTTATTATAAGGCAAGCGAAATTGAAATGAAGTAAATATTAATATCTGAAAACATGTTGAACATAACGCTCTACTGAAACGGGAGCTACCAATCGACCGTCCCTAATAAATATCATTAGAACATATGACGTCAATGGGGTAACATGGCAACCACTCTGTATCCAATTATGTCTCAAAACTACCGGACATGAATTTCGATAACACAATTTGAGACATTTTGCGAGGTTAAATCTTCAGAGGCTTTTTGTTATCAATTTACTTTAGTTAACTTTGTTACATAAATTAAAATTTAATACATAGACATCGAATGAAAAATATAGCTTATTAAATTGTACGCTTTCGACACGTATGACTTTGTGGTCTAAATTCAATATGTTGATTTAGGGACTTATTGAATTTTTAAATTTTTTACATGCTCAGAAAAGTCTTAGTGAATTTTTATATAAACGCAAACCACAACATTAGGGAGCACAGTATGTTAGTAAAAGGCACAGAAAAAACTGATGTCTTTTTGTTGAGAGTAGAATATCGGTGGAAGTATTCTAACATGCTTTCAACATTTTATTTTAAAATTTTATAGGGCTCACTTGAAACTTACTTTAATATACGTCATCAAAACTACTGTTGTTTTAATAAACCTTTACAAAACTACAAGTACTTATAAACTAAAAGTAATAACATTGAAACGTTTAAATCAAACTATATGCATTGCTTTGATACAGGAGAAAATTGAGGGGTCCAATAGGAACATATTCATTAGAATAATTTCCAATATGGATATAATGCGGTGTACGGGACGAAAGTGTTTGTTTGCGTATTAATGTTAACATCAAGGGACGGTTTAAATCACGTGAGAGAGAACGCTGGCAGATACGGGCCCGCGGCGATTCAACGTTTCAGAAGCTTAATAGAAGCAAGAATTAATCGCCGATGAAAATTTCCGGCGAGCCGTGAAATTACAATTTCGTCGACGCCTCCTCATGTGGCAACACGTAGTTACCTTTCAGCGGGTATGATTGTGTTCCCATTGAACAAACAAAAATTTAAGTCATTTTTAACCATTGCGAAGTACAATCCTGCCTGAGTAATATAAATAATTATATCAAAATTACATAACATACATTTTGATTATGAAATAGGCAAAAAATAACCAACAGAGAATATAGATAGCTTTCAATCCATCTCATAGATCTTACAGAATATTAGAAAAGTAAAGGTTTCGCGTCTATTACTTGATTTCTTTTAAAACTTGCTGTCAAAAGGCAAGAATATAATCTTTTTAAATGTTTAGTTACAACAAAAGTATTTATATACAGTATGAACGTGAATAACAATGAGACCATTCGTATGTATCAATTTATCATTGACTAAATATTCAAGAAAAAGTTAAAAGAGCTCCTGAATGAAAATTCGTCAAGAAAATAAAACAAAAATAAGCCCAGGATATTTTTCCTACAGTATTATAATGAATAAAGTCTATTGTACGGCTTATAGGTATAAGAAGCCACGATTCGGCGAAGCACATAAGTATGAAGCCATATTTTCTTTATCCGTAGTTTATGCCACGCGGCAATTCAACTGACAAATTGGATTTAAAAACTAAACTTCATATGAATAACTACATTTTAAAAAAAATATATTATGATGTTGACTAATTAATATATTAGTTACATCTGCTAAAATGTGCTCCTCAATAAATACCATTTTACGTAATAAAATCTAATCTGTGTTACACAAATTAATATAAAATGTGTTATACAAAAATTATAACATATTAAACTTTGATCTTATGTATAAAAATCATGAACATGGGCAGAGATAAGGCCGGAAACACAGTTCCTCACAACAGATGTCGGCTTATCTCCGACCATGCATTTAAAGTGCAGCTTTTAATAAGTGTGTAACGTTTATAATATCGCGTTGTTTATCGGTACACCGCCCGCTAGTACCCGCCTGCTCGTATCCGCCAGCTAGTACCCGCCAGCTCGTACCCCCCCCCCCCCCACCCGCTCGTACCCGCCTGCTCGTACCCGCCCGTAGCGTGCTAACGTCACTGAACCGATCCAGCCGTCCCAATCACACTACGCTTGGACTTCGTAGGCCGCGGTCGTCTGCACCACACCCTCTCCTAACAAATCAAATATACCATTAATTGTACATCACTCGGCGATAAAACGCGCCAAGTTTTATTACCCAGACTTTTATTTTCATTTTTATTTCGCGTCTTCTAATGCAATTGCAGTCGAGCAACGCGGACCGTATTATATATACTCTTGGTTGTTATTCTTGATTTTATGTTTTTTTTTTTCCCCGTGCGTAAGTGAAAATGATCCCCGGCTGCGAAACGGTGAGTTTACAATTTGATTATGTATTATATTTTTCTTACACTTCCTTCTTTTTATCGGCGTTATATTTAAAACTGATTTATATTTAAATATAATTATGATTTCTTTTTGTGACGTTCAGGAGCATCGTCTTTTATATTTATCAGTTATAGTAATAATTTCACTTAAGATTCCTATCTGTACGACTCGCGCGCATTGTTGACCAATCAACATTTATTAGTCCATTTATAAACGTCACAGTGAGTGTTCAATAAAAGACCACCATAAGTTATAACGTAAAGTTGTTTCGTAAAATAGTATTCAAATTAGCTGAAATATCATTTATACTCAGTTATAATAGTATGTGGCTCTTTTACTCTTAGTAGAAAATCTTGAGTTGTTTTAGTTACCTCTTCCGGTATGTTTTCATAACTATTTAATTATTATTATATTATTGATTTACCAGCAATATTTTTCGTTATATTTGCTAATACTAATTATCATTAAGTGTTGAAATAACTCCTCTGTAGAACGGTTAATTATTCTACAACAAAAGCAATTCCAGAGCTTTGATTACTCTTAACGAATGAGTGGCACGACAATACTCGCCTGCAAAAAATATTGATCGAGCAGCTTCCCTTTGGTTTGATAGCGGCCGATAAGATAGTTTATCTCTCCCGGCACCGCCCCCTTCTGTTGCTGTCGTCCCGATACCAGAAAAAAGCGAACCTACCTACTTAATGACGGCATCCAGTGCACAAAGAGGTTTTTTTACATTTTGAATTTCAAATGTAGCCGGTTAACGTCTTTTTTTTTTAAACTGTTTATTATTTACTTTGTTTGAAAATATGACAATCTTTCATCAACAAAACCACAAGTCAAGTAAAGTGCATATTTTGCAGACTATATGTTCAATTCAAAATTTATTTCAATTATTTTAATAGAAACCGCAAACAAAACACAGTACATAAAAATATAATAGAATTTTAAATACAATATAAATTATACATTCAACGATGTTATCCACATGATTTAAGAGAGTTCGTTGATAAATGGGCGTAATGTATTGAGTAATATCAAATTAGAACATAACATGTACTTTGTTTATAATTTTAGCTTACAATACTAAAGTTGGTGTAAGGAACTAGCCGGCAGTTGAATAATCCATTAATACACATTTTCATTACCTATTCCAACACCACTTACCTAAGAAACGCGTTCACAATTTTGTTTTATAAACAAACGCCTTTGTGAAACGAGTTTCATACCGGTAACCGCTTGAGTTACTCATTATTCGGGAAAATTATAACAAGAATATAATAATAGAAACGAATTTCAACGATTGAATATGATTAAAATAACAGTACGTTAATGATGTAAAAGAATATTAAATAGCGATACGTAATAGAGAAACACGAATTGGTTTAACCTAAACCAAGCCCAAATGTAGTTTCCAATAATCCCAAGAGGGAATAAACTTCTTACCTATTCAAGTTAGTCAACCTGATATAAGAACGTCGTCCTCAATTAGAAGTCATGCGAGCCAACTCACTAATCATCTATAGTGGTACCCTCAAAACTCCTTTTACCATTAGTAAAGTTACCTTTGGGCCATCAAGTGTCATCTGATATTAGTCATTTACGCTTTGAGGAAAATCGAAACGAAGGTGTTGTGAAGGAAGAACACGTAGTACTTATATCTTGATGTCCAAACCACGTGAAACCTTATAAAAACATAAGTTATCAACATGGTGCCATAATTGTTATATTATCCTTTATAACGGAGCCAACATTTATTTATTTATAAATCTACCGATAGCAGCTACAAATATAAAGTTCGTGAAATAGTTACATAATATCTCCGCGACGAAAAACAAATTTTATTATAAGTACAATTTCTTCACCATGAATGTATAAAAAGGTTAAATTATTCTTCTTCCCGGCAACGACCCGATCCTCGACAGTGTGATGGTATCATAACGACTATATTTTACATGATTTCAACAAATCGCTGCCACATCAATCACAGCCAAGTCTGTCGCACGCTCAGTAACTACATGCACATCATACACATAATATATCGCGCATTACAATATTCACAATCCAAAGAAAAAAAATTCCGCGTTCGAATAAAATATTTTTCAGGCATTTTTTTGAGAAATCCGACGAGCTTGGTCTTAATTGTTAGCACTTAATGTAGTGCGGTTTTAATTAATGAAATAGAAGTACATCGCTGAAAAATAAATTATTTATTCATGGCAGTATTTCATATAGAAATCAGATTTTATTTCAAATGAAACTTGTTTACAAAAATGTGACAAAAAATATTTTCTGCAATAATTAAAATAACAAGTACATAAACACTTTTCATTTTATGCGTAAATTTTATTTATACGATAAGCGTATAATAAAACATACATAACTTTGTATATTAGATAGATTAGATTAGCTATACAAATACATAGCAGGCAGCCCTTGACATAGTATAAAGAATATTCTCGTTATAAAACCACTAGTACGCGGCTGTGTCACACATAAAAGTCTAAGAAAGGAGGTGAGCGTCGCTCCGTGTGTAGTAGGGAATACGATCCCGACACAAATTGATTGAGAGCGACATTTGATATAAAATTGTGTTGTGATTGATGCGACCCCGCCTGGAATGGTGCTCGCTAAGTGCTCTGTCCTAGTGTCG
This sequence comes from Byasa hedistus, assembly GCA_029286795.1. NCBI lineage: Eukaryota > Metazoa > Arthropoda > Insecta > Lepidoptera > Papilionidae > Byasa > Byasa hedistus. The sequence continues at coordinate 6,239,537 of JAGSMW010000009.1, read as the reverse complement.
TCTACCTGTACGTATATACACCGCACATACATGCTCATCCATAAACGTACCTACCCCTTAAACGTCTCATGTATTGATCCATTCCACCTCGTGAAAAATAATTATTATCATAACCAATCTTTCTAGTAGCATATATTACTTAAATATGCATTGAATATATTGTAGTGTATTTGTTGAAAAATCTATTATTCATATTAATGAATAATAGATTTTTCAACAAATCGACATTGTATATGTTCAATAGTTTTCATCGTCATCATTAATTCATCTAATTCTCGTCCACTGCTAATTATAACTTCCCCAATCGATTTCTTGCGCGATCGGAAAATCGATTTTAGTATTATGAATAAACCATGTCCGGTATAAAAAATTTCAAATAATTATTTTAAGCAACCCAGCTATGTGAAATGTCATCATTAAAGCTTCATTCTTTTATCCTTTTCATTGTTACTACTAAATTACACGTGTTTAACATAACGTAGGCAGTATGATAGGTCCTGAAGCAAACAACGGTCGCGAGGCAACTAGATACTTGTAAAAGATTCTGTTCCGAGACATGTTGGCACTCAAGGTTTTCAGTTCCAGCGTGTAACTGACAGCTTGTCTTCGAACTTTACTTAATTTCGCAGGCAACTTCTGTAAGATAAAGCGTAGTTTTTTTCCGCTCGGACGTAAAGGGTGGGGAGATGCTTCCGACAAATTGCTCCACTGCTCCGCTTAATTTACTTTACAAATGCGTCGAAAGTTTTTAGTTCAACATTTTAAGTGTTCGGCGATCTCTCACTCGGAACTTATTTTATAAATTTGTTTACTTTATTTTCTGTAAAACAGCAAGTAGTACGTTAAACAACTTTTTAATCACAATCAAGCATCTAGAAAATCACTTACGTAATTCACTATTAGACCAAACTATATTTTTTACGGATTTTCATAATTTTACCGGCAATAATGTTGTATATAAAATACTTGGTGAATACAGTTTCCATGTTATAAGCATAGAATTTTGATAAAATTTTTTAATACAGCTTGAAAACCATTAAAATTAATACTTGTTATTAAGTAAAAAGTGCCAATAAAAATGGAAAAGTTGAATGTTCGCAGGTAGTATCAGACATTGTAATTGGACGAGATAAATATTATTCTCATAACTAATTAACGACAGACAAACAACTCTATACATTTTTAAAAAATTTACATAGAAATGAGAGCAATTAGAACTACGGATTTCGATCTAATTAAAAAGTTAAAATTGGATTGTAAAACAAAATCTGTTATTTGTAGTGTAGTGTAACAGGAGTTGTTTTTTCTACCATCTTTCCGTAGCTTGCGGGTGTTTTACTTTTGTACAGACATTTATAAAATTATGTCGAATATGAAGATTATTCCGTATTGTACGTATGTAGGTAGATATGACGAGGTGCGGCTTCGTTGAACATCCATCCATCACACTCTAGATTCATAACAGTCATCTCCCTGCAAATGTCCCGTGGACGTTTATAACAGATGTGCTTTGCAATATTGTACTAGCATCACGATGGACACGGAGAATATACATGTATTCACTTACACATGTGCATTATATTTGTCTCTCCCAAACAATGTATATTACATACATTTGCTTTTTATACAATTGATTACTATTGGCCACAATTTCATATTTTGTAATGTGCATTTGAGGCCGAAGATCGTGTAGCATAACTGTAATACTATGTCTCCCATATGTATGACAGTTGACAATATGTTGGTACTAACCAACATAACGTCTAAAACTTACCACCATCAAAACTTCATATATGTGGCTCTGAAATGAATCGGTGTTGTTGTCAAGCGACTTAACCGCAGCGTAAAAGCTGTTCATGTTCTTCTCAATTTTGAATTATTTGTGAATATCTTGTGAGTTTTCAAATCTTTATGTGCAGCATTGAATCGAGATCATAAATGCGACCTTTTTTTCTCGTTTAAGTAACATCGTCGGCAACTGTCACTTAAAATTGACGATGACATTATTCGTATATCGCCGAATGGCATTATGTCATAGCAACCTAAAATGAAGGAATATTAGTGATAGTAATAAAATCAGCGTATATAGGAGAGCAAGGGCTTTAAGTGGCGGATACTAGATAAATGTATTTATTCGTCGGACGGGAAGAGGATGGGAAGCGAGACGCGTAAAGATTGTCGGAGGTAAAAACCCCAGCCACCACCCCTCGCTATTGACGTCCGACGCGAATGTAATTATTGGTAGTATCGAACTTGTGGATTCTGGGACGGTCGCCGTTTCATTATGCAGACCTGTAGCGGACGGAGGCGAGGCCAAACTTAGATTGAAGACGGCGACACGAGCGCGTGCTTAAACTAAATCTAGTCTAGCTTAGACTGAGATTTATAACAACTTCGCACATTCCGTTCGAGTATACACTACAGTGTTACTTCAAAAGTCCTCTACCCCATTTTTAAACTATCTGCATGTTATGTAAAACGCGCGTACCCGTCATACTTGAAGTCTTTTTTAAAAGACTGAACTTTGGTCTTACGCAAGCAAGTTGTCGTTAAACTCTGTAAAACTATGCAAATTTTAGTATGTCGTTTGGTGTCTTGTGAACCTCTTTTATACAAGCTACACCTTTTTATTAATCGATTCTTAAGTCCAACGATGAAGTTCATAAAAATGTTAATATGATTTTGATCCCTAAAGTTACAATAACAAATGGAAAAGTACTTAATATAGAGTGCTGCCACAGTAGATTAACATTTTAATATAATTAATTAATTACTCATGAAGCCTTATCGCATTTGCCGGAAAGGCGTCCGTAGGCGGCTTCCGACGGCGCCTGCGCATGTCCGCTGATACACGACACCCACCGGGCTATATCGCGTTTCATGTCACCCCCTATCGGGTTATAGTGTATCTGAAACCACCGCGAAACCTGACTTTAGAAATCAATACTCTAGCTAAAATATTTTTATTTAAGTGACTTTACTTAAGCTTTAGTTTGGCTTCCAGTATAACGTGATTGTAAAAAGTGAATCGTGACTTCAATTTGTTAATTCTTTTTTTGTATACTTAAGTACTTATTTATTCCACTAGAGATTATTCGTCTTTTCTAAACAAGACACAAGAGACTTATTAAAACTTAAGAGTATAAACGACATAGAAAACCGGAGCTATATCAGTTTAATTATAAAATATGTTTGTATATTTCTTAGTTGAAACTCACCGCTTACGTCACGTTATATAATGAATCCCTAACAATGTTGCGCATTACGTTAATACTAGAACATTCAAAACAAACTCGCTCGCTAATAAACAGTTAAAAACAAATGCAGAAACCCCACAATTGCCGTAATTACCGCCTCCGTTACCAAATCACGAGAAAATTCACGCCCTCAACCCTCCACATCACAACAGAATGGAAGAAGCCTGTGAAAAAGCAAATTAAATTAATTGTGATGTAAACGAGGGTAGGCAGAACGTTCGCGTTGTAAATAATAGATGGCGGTAGCGTGCACCCTTTCCGCTAGTTGACTCGCCTATAAATTTTTATTTCTTCTGTGGCAGATCCGGCCCGACCATCGTAAAGGCTTGATTTTACGAGAATTCAATTAATAAATAAAATAATTTCTCCCATCTCATTTAATTTCGTCTCATAAACGATTATCTATTGTATTATATATTTAATTATATTATTAAGTATGTGTAAATACTATTTATATCGAATACAGATCGTTGTATTTAAATTCGCAGCTGCGAATATCACCTTACCACAGATACAATAAAAACTGAGAAGATATTTCTAAACGTATTTATAGATTTATTACTCTTCGATATGTGCTATAATTTATGTAATTGTTTATAAACGTTCCATGATATAAAACATATAAAGGTATTAAAAAAGTTATTATAATATAGGAAGAAACCGCGGCGATTTTGAATACATTTTTATCCTCATTCATCTTCAAGCAATGAGTCGTTTCATATTAATGTAAATTTATGTGACCCTAATGCATTTCGGAGTTGCATACATTTAAATGCATGCATTTAATGCTCCTTATATAAGAATAACAAACCAAGAAGACTTACCGATTGAATGTGTGGACTTCGTATAAACAACTATAAATTGATTGACTGCGAATAATCTTTTTAAATACAAAAACAGAAAATAGACACAGGTGCTAGCTAGGATTATATATATACACTACGTCACACCGCGATTATCACCTTAAGCAATAAGGCATTAAATCTCGTTAGCTCAATAATTACAAAAACAACACTTTCAAAATCGGTAATAATTGCATATTACTATTTGATCGCCGAAGTAGTTGCAGCGATGGTACCTACCTAGACAGTTTTTGACAACAGACCTTCCACTAGAAATGAATTGTTTACTTAGTCTACGGAGATTTATTCTGAAACAGTCTCGTATATACAATACAATGTATGTGTGTTGAAAAGACGTATTTGATAACCGTGTTTATTGAAAGTGCGCCGCCGCCGAAATAAGACGTTCGTACGGCTCACGGGCGTTTTAACATCGGTTTATTTTCATCGCTCCGTCGACCCGACCCCCGCTCGCTGCTACTACACGTTTATGCATTGATTTAAGACCAATTCAAACGCGCGTAGGTGAGATCATCATCAAGGTAAGCCGATCGTTAAATTTGTATAAAGAAAATTTGTGTCGATTGTGTGATTAAAAAAAAAACTTTCGATGATAAACATGTTAGACATACTGCTTCGATAACATTGTAATTAGAAAAGTACCAAATTATATCACTGTCGGGAAGTTCATTAAAAATGTAATAGTACTTATCAACACATGAATTATAATATTAATAACAGGATATTAGTTGATCAAAATATGTAGGATTATAAGGCGAGAATTTTATAAACATCGTAACGCACATTTTCCACAGATTTTATCAAGTTGATTTTGTGTAGTTGTTACATTTAGTAATAAATATTAAATAATCTAATTTAATTTGAAATAAGTTGTTACATACATTCATTGGCAGAAGAAAAGAAGCTGACAAGTTCAATAAAATGGAAAGAAAAAAGAAGTTCAAGAAGATCACGCTCGTTCACTGTTACTCACTCAACCTGGGTGTGATGTGTGCACATGTTGCTCAGCCCATCACAACCTCCTTGAGTGAGCGACTGTGTTCGAGTAAACAACAATCAAGATAGAAGATACGAGAATATCAGAACAAATTTGTTTCTTGTAAATAAAAAAAACAACTCTTACTGTTCGAAGGAAATTCTTAACTATAACAATTAACGGCTAATGTCAACAAATAAGTTTTTTCAAAGTTATTACTTTTCTTCTCCGTTTAATAAAACTAAGAACACATCTCAAGAAAGGCTAAACAAAAACTCTTTCCGCCCGAATGTCCCAGTTGTTTCGTAGAATCATAAAAGAAATCATGAAATTCTAATATGCCGTCACAAATCTGCTGATCGCTTACCTTGATACGTCACATCATAAGGAGATTTATAACCGCATAACAAGTGATCATGCAGGCGATCATTTACCAACCGAATATACCTACATCGGGCAAATATTGATAGAAAAACCACCGGACCGGGCACCGGCTTGGCCGAAATAGATCCACCGACGTACAGAAAACAGGCGCACATCTATAACGTGATTTATACGTTATTGACTAGAGATTTGGCGGCTCACGTTAACCCTAAAATCTGCCTGTGCAGCAGCTTTGTGAAATTTGACAAACAATAGGATTACAAGATAATTGTCAGAAACAAGTAATAACAATAGCACAAGACAGCGTTTTGTGCTATTTACTACAAGGGTCTATGTCTATATCCAGTAGTAAAGTCTCTTCTTCACATTACTTGAATTAATGACGATGATGTCAGAAACAATATAAACTAAAACTAAAAGTTAAAATTAAGTGAACGCAGCTTTTAGTTTATCCTCTTATTTTAAGTGACACACTTTTTGGACACTTATTATAATACATATTTATATTTTTTGTATAAAAAAAATCTCTCATGTATTATAACGAATAACAAATCGTATTGAACATTTGAAAAATATGTTCGCCCTAATCGAGGTACGTAAGCGTGACACACAGGAAGTGCTTCCTCTCTGTAACGCATCTGTTCTCGCATGGAAAATATATACGAAGATATCTGCTTGAATAATATCCTGTTACAATGTAAATTTTAATAAAAAAATACTGAAACGCCGATTCGGACTTTGACTATATTTTTTTTATTATATGACAACGAAAAATGTTACAATGGGCATACTGTTATTCATTTTCTACCACTCTATCCTTAGTGATAAATTTCGGTGTAGGTTACTAAATAAAATTGCATATTAAATAAGTAGTGAAACTACAATATTTATGAAATAATACATACAGTATTTAAACTATGAATATCATACTTATTAATACTTCTAATAAAGCTAAAATGACTATAGAAGATAGCGAATATAGAATGGACGAATATAGAAGATTAACTAATAATAATTTCTGCGGTTCAATAGTTAATGTTAACTATTTACTACAAATACGGCGTCCAACCAATAATCATCAAATAACCAGTAAACACCAGCAATTGTTATGGCATTATCTTCATGTTACACCTGGATGCGCTGAGTTGCATTCACTGTGCATTTGATAAGCATTCCGTCTCACACTTAATACGCTGATTGTTCTAGAGTTAGAGCAAGATACAGAACGCCCGTCTGATTTGGATAACCTTAACAATGTAAAAGGTCGTAATTGTACAAATGTTATTGTATTTATAGGTTCTTTATGTAATTTTGTGTTATGTTCGCACTTAAAAATAATCTGTTATATGTGGTCATTGTTATTCACTATTGGATATATTGCTTTCTAAATGTGTCAAATTAAAAAATAAAAAAAAAATAATAAATAAAAACTTTGATCGATGTAAATGTAAATAGTGCATAAAAAGTATCTATTAAAAAAATTATAATCCAATGCAATGATGTTGAACATAATATTTATAAATGTTTAACTACACTTTAAATCGAATATGATTTTATTGAAAATTAGTCGCACTGTTAATTATTATGTTTTCATACTATTATATATGTTTTAAAATGAACTCATTTGACATACATTATTTTAAGTGTTCTTAAATTCATGTAACATAAGACGTGAGAGACGTACGGTTCTTACTTTACGGTCCGTGCGTACGTAACGGCGGGCTTATCCTTCCCCTGGCAACTCGAGCATTCGTAGCCGTTGCCAAGAAGGGCCTACGCAGCTTAGTAGATACCAGCTATCACACGCTACGCCGTAGCAGTCAACTTGCAATAACATATACCGTGTGCCTTCTCTGAAATTACACTACAGATACTGATAGCCCATGTTTCACGAATAGCAAAATACAGTTACACAGCGATGAATTAAATTAGAATTTTTGTGATAAATTGTTTAAGTCAACATTAAGTTACACAATTATGTTAATTCAATGTAAAATTTGTTATGTCATTAACATATGAATATTTTTATATGAATATTTGAAAAAATTAAAAAGATTCAACCCTCACATTTATGTAGACGGTATAGCGACACCAGCGAATAATTTAAAAACGTATACATACTTGTAGGTCCTTTTTATAGTCCGTATGACATACAGCAACTTTCAAACAAGACCTCCTCCAGTCTGCTCTTTACATAAAAGATTTGCTCTTAATGGTGCTTAGTGTAAAAGGTCTCTCTTCCACGGTTCTTTGTGTGCCTTTATGATAGACCCGACAGTTATATAATAGCAGAATACAATAGTCAATAGATTACACGGAGCTATTTCCTTACTTTCCTTATGATATTAAATGTTGTTATCTGTAGCTATTGGAAAGTATCTGTCTAAACGGTCAAGCAATTGTTTTAAATTTTACGGCAAGGGTGTTCGTGATATTTCTTACTCGTATTTTAAATTTTATTTTAAAAATTTTCGTGTAATTGAAAAACGAAATAATTGTAAACATATTTGTAACTTACACTTATTTCAGAAATCTAGCACAGCATCCAGGTGGCTAAAGATGTCTAAATTTAAACATTACATCTAATATATACTTTAAAACTACAATGAGAATGGGCAATTGTGAATAGAAATGTTAAATTATGTATATTACCATTTATTTATTTTATAATCTTCTCACGCCTTCACTCTCCTTTTGTGCAAATGACTCGTGTCGTATGTTTGTATGTAATAAAAATCATATCAAAAAAATATAATGATTTTTAACGCACACGTACAAATCAATCAGCGACTGAATATTTTAAAGTTAGTTACTTATACAAATGTTTAAAGAATTGTAATATTTCATATGTACCAATAATTTAAAACAAAACACACCAACTCCCTGAACTGTTGTTATTACCAAATTGTACGTATAATAAGCTAATGGGTACTGCCCGGTGCCAGTGTTGCCACAGCACATATGAAACGGTATTTGGCAACATCATCGTGTTTATTGCCACGTCAATTTTGTGCCGGGCAACGTTCAGCCAAATTGTTTTTATTGTCAACAGCTATATTAGCTGTACAACAATACGCAGAGAAACTCAATACATGACAGTCTTTGACGTGTATATGCTTATATCATAAATCAAATATTAACAACTCTTGTTAAATATAAAGCAATCACTTATAATGTCAAACTATAGTTTTATTAAATCCATAAATATAAAGCTTTACGAAATGCTCGAAATCTTTTCCCATAACAATACACAGAAATAAATACAGCGAGAGTATTTTACTTTTCCTACCTAAAATGTTAAACAGCGTTACTGTTTAATATAAAAATGCGAAAAAATTATGCAAATTCATACTTGAAGAAAACGAAACATAAACTGGACTTTAATTTATTCTTCTCGCTATACAGAATCTATAAATAGAGCACATTATCATACATACAAATCCTATTTACAAAAGCAGAAAAGAAACTGGTCGCAATTATATTCAATAGCATGCCAAGTGCCTGGGCGTCATTCGCAGTTCACTAACTCTAGAAATGCGAATAGAAATATTCTGAAAGAAATGTAAAGTTCTTATATGAATATCTGGAAAATTATTTCAATATAATTCTCAGACGAACTCGTCGCTTGCAACGCTCCGGCAAATTATAGTCGATTCATCACGGTGCCGCGTCGTGCTACCATCGCCAACTAAACTTGCAGGGATGAATTTTATGAAAAAAATACATATCTTTAGTTAGAGAATTTCAGATCTACACCTAAACGTAAGTCGCACAAGAAGTCGATTGGGGAAGCCTATGTTCAGCAATGAACGGCGATAGGCTAAAATGATGATGACGATGGTCAAGAGAATTTAAAACAACACACAACAATGACACTTACTAATTATTATATCGAAAAATGTGTCTCCGATATCTGTAAATCTTTCAGGTCATAAGTGAAAGCAACTAATCTTGCAATTTTTATCAGACTATTTTTTTTTATAACTCTCTCATGAAAATTATTTCTGAATTAAAAAGCGATAAATTCTTACATTTACTTCTAATAGTAGTTACTGTTGTTGCTGTTAAATTAAATATGTTAGATGAAAATATGAACTAGCCACATTTATATTAAATAAAAAATTAGTCATAAAATATTACAAATCTTTACATGTCTAATCTGTCCGATTCTTTATTATATTTAAACAAAATTACTTTCTAAGTACTTTGATATACAATAAATTATGTAACTCTATAAAACTTAAAGCTATTATGAATTATTTTGCACAATAGTTAAACTTTTATAATATTTGCGGAAGACAAATATATGTTAGTAAAAAAGTATATTGTGAAGCATCTCTGCACTAATTGTTAGGAATTTTTAAATAAGTCGTATCTTTATAAAATAATTAAAAGGAATAACAGACAGCTCTAATTGTTTCGGAAATAATCATAAAAAATACTTTTATCTCATAAATATGTAACTGAATCCGAAATGAGAAATAAATACAACGGACAGCTGTCAGCCCTGCTCGGGCATTACATTTGCCTCCGCTGCGTCTAGTTCGTTGACAATCGAACTCTGTGATGCGATTCTGCTGTCCAGTAATTAATCAACTTGTTTAGGATCGCGATATCACTGACCGAACTGAAGGTACCTTCTAATTGTAAAAGTTTGTCACTGTTAGCTGCTCGCTGCACGCTTATAACTCTTATCGTTCGACAACGCTCTATAAACACTCTCTCTAGTCAGCTCTATTTTAATTAAAAACATCTTTGTCATATGAAAGGTGTTGTACAAAAAAGTGCACGTTAACAACTCTCCCACTATTAAATCCTGCAATAAAAGCCTTATTTCATTTCCTTTGACAAGATATTCAAAGTAATTTCAAAGAATAACTCGACAAAATATAAAAGAGTACTTTATGCAAGGGTAAACCAAAAGTCTTTAAGCGTTTAAGTTTGTCTTGCTTTTTTAGTACTTCACGTTTTCATTTTCGCATAAGTTAGGTTCCAACGTTTTCCAACATTTCTCCTTTGGCTATAAAGAAGGTGAATTCCGTTTCCATGGAAAAAGTAACAAAGTTTCCAGATAATTTTCAGGACTAGGCAGTGGCCCCCGACAAAATGAAAAGTGTTAACTTCGTATCTGCATAGGGGCGGGTTGTTTACCGTCTCCCGTCGGTCTCAAGACAATTTATTTGAAAGGTGGCGGCGCAATCCACTCTGCAGCGATCACCTCCAATACAAATAACCTTCTACAAATACCTGTGTATAAATCACTTCGCAGATATAAACCGTCCGACCTATTTGCCTAACTGGACGTGTCGACTCTAACGGCCCAGGGTAACGACATTGTGAAAGCTTAGATAGAATTAGATAAAAAGATATTCCTTATTGAAACTTTCACAAAAGAAACATATGTATTATCTGATGATGTATGTGTTGCCAGTCGTTTGACCGACTTAGAGAGCTCGTCTGTTACTGGGCTCGCGGACTCAGAATCCGCTACCCAATCACAAAGGGAACAATGGTGGAACTTAATGCTATATACCATTTTCTACCATCCAAAAAGCAAAAATTTAAGATAATAATATTAATGAAAAAAGTTTATAACGTTCTTATAAACTATAAACAAAAAATTTGTACATGAAAAATTATATTATATTTATATTTTTTAATAGTTTTTTACCTTTAATAAAACTTAATTTTACAAATTCATCCTTTCAACCGCATTCCAGCAGCCATGGTCTTATCTCTCCAATTTACATTAGAACAGACATTATAAATAAAATTAGTATTTAGTGATATCATATAGCGTTTCTTTTTGAGATTATTTTCTTTCCAGTGTTTCCTTCCTTTTATTCTCTTTAAATACTTACGTAGTTGTTTAGCCAAGTAATAAAACTTGTTTGTGAGCTACTATGGTACAACGGGTTGTGGGTGTGTGAATAGAAACGATATCTTTTACATTTAGTCTTATTTTCCATCCATGTCAATCAATGTTGTATTAAATATTATATAGAAAATAATTTTTGAAATGAAAATATTCCATTCAATGAAAAAATGAGTTGAGAAACGCTTCCATTCAAATTTCCACGCCTTTCAGAGTTCACCCACTTTATTCAGATCGGTATCTTTATAATGTAATTAAGTAAATTTCGAAGTCGTCGCGCCCCATCCACGAAATAATAAGAGTAAGAGGTTAGATAACCAGCGATTTAATGTAATTTACCGTTATTTTCTCATCTTTTATAATTAGAAAACTTCTCTGCTGGTAACGAATTCATTTGACGTGTCTTGCCTCTAGAGAGCCTACGTGAACAGGCTCTACGTACGTATATTCTTACATCCAAATATTTTATCAATCACAGTTAGGAAATATGACGTCAAAGAGGAGTCTCTCAATTATTATTCAAATATATTTAACTGTTTCCTCGCGCAACGGCTAACTTGCTTTGTAACATCAAGTTCTCCTGATCGATTCCGGAACCAAATGTTATGGAGCTTGAATGGTGGTAGCGTTGTCAGACTCGCTTGTCTATCTGCATTACTTATTAGATGGTGTTACAAAAATTTGTGGATCTGAAGTCTTGCACAATTCTTCTCTAGACGTCGTCGGTACTCTATGCCTTTTTCTACGCCGCCTCTTCATTTTTTCTTTGATCCTCTTGGACTCTTCTGTTGAGGCGCCTCTTAATCATAGCACTTACTGCTCTGCTGTTCGCCATTCGTGTCAAACACCCTGCTCATCTCACAGAACCTACTAAAGATTCTTTCTGTAGCTTTATCAATAGCTACCACCCTCACAAAAAGTTTAACAATTGATGTTATATGTCTGCAAATATCTTTTTATAAATTAAAATAAATGTTCGCTTCGCGCAGAAAGAGTTTGCGGGCAATATAATCTATTTATCTATTTCAGTGTCGATTCTGTTATCTAAGTTCGCTATCGGAAGTAAATGGAGTGTACCGTTATTACTGGCATACACGGTGCAGTCTCAATCTCGTTAGCGCTGGGTACGTCGCCGGCTGAAATAGAAAACGTCGTTGATTAATTGCCAATTACTCCAACTGGCGAGTAATTCCCGCACCCACTTGTCTACAACTTAAACTTATATAACATGCTTTTTTTTATATCTAGCAGCAATGTTTACGAATTCATATTATTTCACCTTTATTGATTACCGTTCGAAACTATATTCGATAATTTATTCTATTAAAATTACCTCCTTCTTATACATTATCAACTTTTGTATAAAAGATTGGATTTAGATAACTTTATACATTTAAAGAAACTGCCAATTTATATTTTATTTGTTACATTGTACTTAAGAAAAATCTGGGCTTATCTCTCACCTAGTCGCATATAATACAACACACAGAAAGTAAACTAATTCTAATAAGTATTTTCTTAGTTGAATATTATTATATAAAACATTTAAAAGGATGTATTAAATATAGTAAAACTTAATTCGGAATTTTCAAATTCACTTTCAAGTTTTGGACTTCCTATTATTAAATAAAAGTAATGTTGTTGATAGTTCAGTTTATACGACAGCTGTTGTACCTCTCCAAGAAGCAGGGGTTCGATCCAAGAGTTGCAAGAGGAACAGCTTTCGAGGACATGTAACATCCACTAATCCGTACTTAGCCAACTGGTGAATAACTTGAAACTTTCCTTGTTAAAAATATGCTCTGAAACCCTGCAGCAGTAACAAAAAAATTACTATCAAAAACTTCTTTATTTATTGTGTTTAATCGGTATCGAAGTAATCATACAAAAAAATTATTGAAACTCTTTGAAATTTAAATAAACTGAAAGCAAGTACGCTTCATTAATGAAAGTGTTGAGCTTAAGAGTGATGAAAATGTGGTACAAAGATTTCCCAAGAGGTGTTCAACATATTACTTTCATGAAAAAATTTAATATTCGTACTTTACTGTGTTACTATTTTTGTATAGTAAAAAAAAGATATTTTTATTATTCCACTATAAACATTTGCAATCTATTTTATTTTCAGTATATTTGTATTGAATTAAATTTAACAAATGGGTTTGATGAATTTGAAGATGATATAATAATTTTTAACTTTTCTACATTGTTCTTGAAAGTGACATGCGCGTGTATTTATTGTACTTGTCCCCTAATATTATAACTGACACATCATTTTCACTAAGACAACCGCAAAAGTAAATTCACACTGCGTCGAGTTACATCCCCAATGTAAAATTGTAATTTGCCTTGATATAATCCAATATTTAGCACGGTGTAATTGAATATTTTTCCAATTTGTCGCGCGTAATGGGGCAAGATTGAGTTGACGGTCCCCGGCGGGGGCGGAGCGCGGCGGCCCGGGGCGACGTTTCATCTTCGAACATATTTTACAATTAAGGTACTGTCCACGCAAGTGATTGCTGTCTCTTAAAATCATCATCTCACTTTACAATATAAAAGGGACAGTAAAATAAAAGTTATATTATTCGATTAAATAAAAATTCAACAGCAAACATATTTTATCATCCTCAAAAATTTATGTTTATAACATACACTAGGATATAATTTGTATTGCGTAGAGCCCGAATACGTCGCGATGACATTAGTAATGGCGGCAGAGGATGCACGTCGTGTCTCCGCACCAATATGGCTGGATTATAGCCAAACTCACTCCCACACACCCTATGCCTGTCACGCCTCATGTTTTGAATCACCGACAAAAAGACCCCCCATCTTTCATCGCCTTCTTTCCGTCCAAATAGCTTTATAATACATCCCTTCTAAATCATACACTTTGTTATCCTCTTGAAAAAGTTCCGAATGTATACTTTAATAATATAGTAGAAAATAAAACAATCACTAATGTATTTATTATATTGTATTTACTTAATGATAAATTAAATAGTTTCAAAGAATACTTTTTATTAGTATGCTTTTTTATTTTTTTAACTACAATTAGTTAACACGTGATCTTAATTTCATATGGTTTTAAGTGATATTGTGACTGTGGGTGGTAGAATGTGCTCGCCCAAAATAACCTGGCCCCTGTATGTATAGAAGTGGAATTTATAATATGATAGTGATTGCTAGCTAGGCTTGTTATGGGACACCCTATCAATTAAAAGATATTATCATAAGTTAAAATGAAGTTTATGAGAGTGAATATTTTAAAAACTCATGAAATGAGATTACGTTAGCGTGTATTGTGTTTCTAAGGCTTTTAATATAATTGGTGAGCACTTTACGGCTTTAAAATTAGGTAACGATTTCATAACTAGTTTACGAGCGGCGTGTTATTGCAATTTGACGTCTGAGAGCGACGGCCCACGTCACGTCGATCCATTCCAGTGGCGCTCGGCGGCATACTAATATTCCCTGCGACCGATTCCATGTAATTCCAGTCAATACCCCGCTACCGATTGAGTTCCGATCAGCATCTTGAATATGTTACAATAATACAGCTCAACGTACCAGAAATTCTCTGCAGCAAACCAAATTCGAATCGTCCAAAATTTCGTCACCTTTGAACTATTCTCAATAACGTCGGCTCAATTTACTTCATATTGTACAAAACCTCAATGAAACCTTCTCTTTCAAAGAAATTATATTTATGTAAATGTGCTATTTTCTCTAAGAAAATCTATTGCGAAATGTTAGTAAGTTACAAAAAGATAAAATTTACATCATTACTCAGGATTTAAAAACCGCTATTTACTGTGTAGCACCTACTTTTAAAATTGCGATGACAGCTCTGATATGAGAATTGTGAAACTACAAACTCGCTACATGACTCAACTAAGTGTTAGAATCGCATTGGTCTAGCGCTCCCACGAAACGAAAAATGGAGTGGAAATGAACATGTCAAGGAGTTACAGCTTTTGGGTACATGTGATATCCGCCAACCCGCACATGGCCAGCGTGGTGGATTAAGGCCTTGTCTCTTTCAGCAGCGAAAACATAAACAACTCGTTCATGTATATCATTTACATGTTTCATAAATTTTGGCTAAAGATTTTTACAAATGAAACAATGCATTTTTTGGTTCTTATTTTTTATAATTGAGAAGACATAAATTGTTTGTGAACGTTGATTTCGAAAATCATTATCATACACTAGAACGATCAGCCTAAAAATTGGCACTCTTTTTCTATCTTCACACAAGATGGCGCTGATGTATAAAAATCTGAGTAATAATGGGTGTTAAATAAATATACACTGACAGGACGCATTTAACAAGTTAATTAAAATTAAATATTAAGAAAACAATTTTTTTCTATGAAATTATTTTTATTTTTGTTAGAATGTAAGAAAGAAGAAATGTTTATTCACATGTTTGTGGTTTAAGGTCTAACAAACATTTACCCACAGGAGAGCTAACAACACAAAAATAAGTGAAAACTTTAAGAATTGCTTGATATGATTCAGCGGTCGTAACTCGCCTCCGCCGGGCTCTAAACAAACTCCGCTTATCGCGGCGCATAAATTGGCAGCACGTCGTAAGGCGCGCTGCGCTGCGCGCTTTATCGGCGTCTCTCGTAAACCGGCGCCCGCCGTTATTGCACCCGCGATATGTTCCTACGCTTTTTTTCATATCGCAAAACGCTGATTGTCGCGCGAACCAACGTCCGTAGCGACCGCGTCGAGGTTTTATCCGCGATAAATAAGTCTATTTGGCAGTACACTCGCCCAGAGCCGTCCGAACAGGCGCGCCTTGAGCAAGATGTGTAATTAGGGGCCAATCGTAAAACGAAAGGGTCGCGTACGGTGCATCCCATCTGATAATGAGTGCCACTGGCTCGACTCCAGCCGTTCATATTAGCCGGGTCGGACCGCTGGTGTGCTATCGCTGCGACTTTTACACTTACGAGTTGTTTAGTTCTGTACGCCGGCTGTGCGGGAGAGCTCACGCTGCCAAATGCTAGTTCGCGGCTCACCGCGCGGCCCGCCCTCTACACCCCGGTACGTGTTAATGAGATGTTCGCTTCAAGCTCGTTTGGCAGCGCAAGCCGGAGGCGATCCTTACTCGTTACCTAAACATGCAATAGTTTAATGGCCACATACGCCTTGCTTTAAATTTTATGATCCAATGCTTTGATTTTTGGCAACATTAATGTTAATAATTATTTTTAAGATAGTGTCAGGTGTTTTAACTGAAATGATGAACTAGAATGAACTTACGAAGATATCATTTATTAACAAAACGACGAGATAAGCTGAACGTTGAACTGATCGTAAAATGATACGTTTTCCCATACCAGAGGTGCAAAGTTTTGGGACATAAGGTATTAGATCTCGTTATTCCACTAATATAAATAGGTATAGACCCAAACTGAAACATAGAAATGATTGCATGCCAAGGTTGCGCGGCTGAAATGCGGTGGTACCCATCTGCAAGGGTCTGCGGAAACAGATCTACCACTAGTTTACCTGTTTCATCGACAATGGCATGTTTATTATTTAGAGGTTGTGATTTCGTAATTGATATGTCTCTGAATGTTGACTAACAAGTCTCTGTAAAATCACAAAACAAATTCTGTCAATATTGTCAAAGCTCGCTTAAATAGACTGTAATTAAGGTAGAAGGTAACTAAGAAGTAAACACGAATGAAAACGAAAATATAAATCTAATTAACACATGAAACTCTTGGATAGCTATAATTTATTTAAATATATTATATTCAAAATAACGTAGACGCAGAGCTACGAGCTACCGTTGTCATCCGTTTAGAACGGGGGCAGGGGCTCCATTCCCGATGATATCAATTTTGCTCAGTGCCTTTTAATTAACATTCTCTTTTCTTTTCTTTCCAGGTGAGTGGAGGAGTGAATACAAAACCGACAGGCTTTGTGAGGATCCCGTTGATAAAAAAGAATAAATATTATGCCGTTTTTCAATTCGAACAGAGAAGAAAAAGAATATGATTTGCACTTTTGTGAGCAAATGAGGTCCGCTTTGAAACGTTGAACTTAAATTTAAATAAGTTATCGGGCAAGTCGAGCATCTGTAAACGGTATCTAGTAAATTCGTACAAATATAAACGAAGATAATGCGCTCTTTAAATATTATTTCGCTTTTTATAGTCTGATATTTTTATTAAAACATAATATTACGGATTACATTTAAAGTTAAATGTGAATGAATGTGAGAAAACCTTATGTTTATATTGTCTATAACTTGAGTTTGTATCATATATATATATAATTTATCCAAAATCTTGCTTTGTTACTCGTCGAAGAGACGAAACGAGCAGGACCTTCACGTGATGGTAAGTGATATGCCCGTCTATGATCATTGACCACCAGTCAGATGTGCTTACAGCACCTCATGACGGCGATCCTTGAGACATAAATCTCTTAACCTTAGTAATAACGGTAACAATACCACTCTTCAAACTAGAACATAGTGCCGTTTGTTTCCGGTGATCTATTTAGACAGTCTTCGACATCACTGAACTACCGCCAGTAACAATCATAAAAATAACAATTTCATTCTAGCGCACGGACAAAGAAAATTAAAAAAAAAAACAAAGGATCGTTGACACAAACAGCTTGTTCTAATATAAATTCTAAAAATAAAAGAGCTTAGGTAATTATAAGCGGCATACGGTCGAGACTCACTCAGTTAGCACTGATAAAAGGCAGTCCCTCACAGAACCGCTCTGTAGGCCTCCTGATTACGGAGCACAAAGAGTTGTATTATAATAACGTCGAGTGCGAGCCCGGCGCGAGAGTTACGGGATAAAGCTCGTGAGAAAAATTTTTTTCGTATGCTAATTCATTCCTCATCGGACTGCTCAAACTTATTACTAGTTTTGAATGTAATTGTGATTGAACATACTCCACATCTTTCGTTCGTGTGGGAGACTGATTAGATAATTCCCATCACCAATAGCGACTTAAGTAGTACAATTCAAGAAAAAATGACATCAACTTTTCCCGTTGTTTCGTTTTCATTCGGAAAACGGTCTCCAGCAGTGAATAATGACCTGAAATTATGTAAGTTTTAATGCCCATATCTGTTCATAAATGTTTTAATAGGTAATTACTAATAAACACTACATAAATTAATTTCTTTCATAAATTCGTTAAACTGTAAATTGTAGTTAGAACTGTACATTTCGATGTATTTAAAGTAGCAAGCAGTGGACATATATCTAATGACTGCTTACATAATACTATTAAACAGGACTAAAATGACTCTGTAATATCACGTGTGTCCACAAGTTGATTTCTTATTTAAAAACTGTGTAAAAACAGTCTGTGAAAAACATACAAAAAAACTGTTTAAATGTGGAAAATACTCAAATGAACAACATTAAAGTGAAGTTCTTAATAGCTAAAGTCGAGAGCTTATTATTAATCTCGTGGATTACGTTCATTGTAAGCTTGTTCATTATAAATATTTGCTCCATATTAACTACAGCGAAAATAAAATTGCTGCTTCATATGTAATTTTTTTTTTAATATGATTCTACATTTTTAATCTGTTATATGTTATATACAGCATGTCAATCAAAATTGTGATTTTTTACTTATCCATATGATGTATGTTAGGATCTATTTAAAACTCTCAACATGAACATAATATTTCTGTAACTTATAACACCCTTCTTTTTTAACTTAACTAATTAAATACTTAGATAATCAAAAATGATTTCCCGCCGCTTGAATGATAATCAGACTAATGTTTAAAGTGTAAATATAATTATTTTATAACAAAAAGTTAATAAGTGTAACCGCGAGCCACAGCAAATTTAAATTTTGATAATAAAACGTAATATTAAATAGAATGTAGATATTGCACAACAAAGGAACTGCATCAGGAGGACTTCGACCTTCGAAGCGTCGACCTCTGAATGTAATGGAACCAGGGGCGTATCCGTAGGTAGCTACTAACTTGTACATTCACCTTTTCATAGAAACTTTTTAGAATAAACTTACTATGTAACTAGTTGACCTCGCGGCTTTGCTCGTGCAGAATATAAACAATATCGTCAAAATTAATGCACAAAAAGAATACCTAGAAAATTCTCCAGAAATACTTTCATTTTATATACCCTCCAAATTTTATTTTTGCTACTATTTGTCACCTATGTACTCCTAGATTCTATCTCTGCACAAAAAATAACATTAGTTTCTCTATTCTTTTGTATCTTCTATTCCGCTTATTCTATTCGCTAATTCTAGATAACAATTAAATAAACCAAACGGTAAAACGCTACTGTAATTCAAGCACTTAACTAATCTATACTTACACAGTTTATTTTTTAAATGTCTTTAATAAGATTATTACAAAAATTCAGTTTACTTTAAAAATATAGGATGAAGATAAGGTTATATTTCATAAGCAACACTAACTATTACTTAATAATAAAAATGAAACAACAGAACAAAAGACCAGTGAATGTTTCAGTGGAGGAAGCAACCCTTTCTGTCGTATTATATCTTCTTTAGTACCGTTGGTAACAAGATTATATTTTAAATTTATAACACCAGTATCTTAGACAAGGTAGCGAGATAAAAAATATAATATATAGTTCCAGGACTTACTATGATTTTTTTACTCTCTTTGTTGTATCATTACACACTTTAGTTGTATTTGGCTGTTCTGCTTGACTTCAGACTTTTTAGATCATAATACTTTTCAAAATAATAATTTCTTGTAAAAGAAACTAAGACTGTTTTTTTTCTGATGACATCAGCCTTCCAAGTCTACTAAAGGATTTATTAGAAATACAGAGCTGTTTACTGTACTACTATTTTCATTAAAATATTTAATATAATATGTTCTAGTGAAGAAATAAGTAAAGTTTATATCGCGGTATTAAACAAAGCTACCATCGGGAAAACAACATGAATGTATAAACACAATTGAAGTGCTCGAAGTCTAATCAGATGCAGTGGTTTCAGTGTAATTAACTAAAAAGCTGCAGCGTTTTGATTATGCGCGACAGGCGCCTTGCATACATCACTGTACATCGTACAATAGCTTTTATAGCTACACTTAAATTTCGCTCGAACACTAGAAATTATGTAAGATTATGTGCAATATTTAAATGGCAGCGATAGGACTAATAATTTAATACTCATTATTAACTCGTCTTAGCCAGCAAAGCTTTTTTAACGTGCTTATCGAATGTCTGATTTCAATCACCACGGCAAGTAATGTACTAATCTTATACTGTATTCATCCATATATCAGTTTATAACTTATTTGCACAAATCTAAATATCACATGAACCATTTCACGAGCTCATGGAGTGCTACTATCAATTGGAATTAGTAAAATTGATTTCAACTTTTATATCACCCATGTCCAAATATAATACTGTATTGTTTATGATTATTATAATTAATAATTCCTGTCACTAACATGAAGATATTTGCAAAATACCATATTATTAATATGTAACATATGTAAGTGTCGATAAAGTTTGCTTACCAACAAACTATGCTTGATAGAATGCTGTATATACTGTATATTATCTAACAAAATCTAACCCTGTAATGGACTACCGTGTAACTGACGCTCCAATTCTACTTTATCTTATTTATTTTTTTAAATAGAGACTATGAAACCGCTTGAGCATCGTCTACACTAATGCCATTGCATAAACGAGACAAGGCCATTAACCGCCGAAGCGCGGGCGTCGCCCTAAGAACACAGCATCCCGTTCATACTAAACCACGCTTTACTCCTGCAACCCCGATAACACGATTTATCAACGAACGAATTTCCGATCGCATCTAAATTACATCGATGCTCGTTGTTTGCATTACTTTGTATTCAAATGTATTCAGTATAACTGCAAAGAAAGGAAATGAATATAATTTTAACAGTAATATATGAAGTTTTCGAATTTACGTTCCGCTCACTTTTTTAACTATTTCCCATAAATGAAATTTTATGAAGATGTTTTTATTGTGATAATTTTATTATTTTCTCCTTTAGAGATATAGTATTCACAACGTGAATTTCGTTCTTTCACAATTCATTAATAAACCTGAAAATAATATTTACGTTTAATTTAATACATTTCTTTGAAAAAAAGTTAGCTGTGTGAACTAACGATTATATACATTTAACATTTTTTTTTTGAATTGCAAATCATTTGTGAACTGAACATGTTTACTAGTATGAATATTACTTCGTACAACTACAGATTTTTCCAATGTATCATTTCACTATGTGTTTTACTTTTATGATTCTTGACCTGTTACAAAAATAACGATACAAATAAGTGCCAAATAGTTTAAACTAACCGCGGAGTGTTCAGCACTCCGCAAGAACGCGCAGGCTGTTTCCAATCCACGAAGTTATAAATTTGCCTAAAGTTGTTTGAGTTGTGAATTTCCGCGATGTTTGTCCGGACGTGCGGGTCCATTTAGCCTCCAAACCTTCCGCTAACTTCTGTGCAAGCGCCGATAACTAACAAAGATTTTCAATGAAACTTTGTTACCGGTAGGCGTAACATTGAATATTGCCCGATGTTATGGTGAACTATTTCTTATGTAAATTTATAAAGTAGAAAGATACAGCAAAACACGGAACTGAAACTACATCTTAAGGGTCATAAAATATACACATCCAATATAAATGAAAAAAAAGTAACATAACTCATCGTGCATCTCAGATCGCTGTCGATGCTATATCTAGTTATGTTTGTAACTGTGATTTATAGTCCCTGATTGAAATTTCGTCGGCAGGTTGAGGCGGCGACGTATAATCCCTGGATTACGTTTACCTTCTTTCACGGCGATGTAATAAAATCCAGCTTAAAAGCACTGACTGGTGACGGTATTGGTTGAGGTTTATATTTCGTAGATATACTTCTATGCTTGAATATTTGCAACTTATCCTAAAAAAAATAATCTGAAAAAACGCTGCATTTGAGCGGGTGAACACATGTATTATAAAATGCAATTAAACTAACTTCGTGGTTATACATTAACGTTCAACTCGTTATTATAAAAAAAACAGTATTAGCTAGAAGTTATTACATTCATTTCAAGAAATTTATTCTAATTTATATTCGGAACTGTACAGAATGATGTTCAACATTTTATATAATTTTTTTAACATCAATAACTAAGGTAAATATAATTCTATTATAGCGATTCTTTATAATTAGTAATTTAAAGGCATTTAAGTATTTTCATGTAAAATTAAGGGAGTCGAGAGTCTGACGCGAGACGTCTCATTGTAAATGTATCAAAAGTTCACTTCAGCTGGCTGCAGCCCCGGCTCCGGTGGCTGAAAACAATCCGAACTGCGTTAATCACTTATTTACGCCCAGGTCCCCATCCCGCCGGAGTATTTCTAATGAACGTCGAGAATTCCGAGAAATCCTAATGAAGCGTGGGAATTTCGTTTCTAATGAAGCGCGAGAGCCAAAACTTCAGTGGTGGACCCCGTTCGGACTTTTCAATGACAATTTTCGACTTAAAAACCAGTACAACCGCACTTACGGCACGACCAGATCTAACAAACTTTGAACGCAATCACTTTAATCAAAAATGAATAAAACTAAACTATCTAATCAAAACATTCACGACAAATTTTTTATATATAGTAAATTTGACAAACTTGTAGTTTTTTTTATTTATTAAATAAGCTATAACAAGAATGTATCTGTTCCACTGAAGTTATTTATTCAAATTATATCTGAACCTTGTCCTTGATGGCGTTGTATTTTATCTTAATGCGTGTCTTTTTAGTTAATTTATTTTTTAAATAAGCACTGTTACAATATTACTTATAAACATTTCTATGTTTATTAAGGTGCAAACTGCAAATTTGCGTGCGCTTTCGGTGCGGTAGTTGTAAACATTGGAAATTCCTTATCTCATATGCTTTCTAAATCGAATTGTGTTTTACTAAAATATTGTCGCTGCACATTGGAACCGGCGCGGGAAGTAATTCCAACCGGTTCCGCCGGATATACCTCACTGGGAGCACGGAGACCTACGACTAATCGCTTTGTCATTTCCGCAATCGACCGCCTTGACGCCCTTTTGCATACCTATTTGCCCTTTGTTTACGCTTAAAATCCATTATTGACATAAAAGCACTTTTCCGTGTATTACAACTTACGAACTTCTACCCTTATTGTTTGTTTTATTTTCAATGCAGTACTACAGGAATACAGTAAACTAAACTACATTCATATTGTGACTATTATATTATCAATGGCATGCTAAATTATATCATAAAAATATATCTATTATTCATGTTTTTCTAGTTTTTTGTAAGTTAGCCATTATTTTGTTGTTTTATAAATACAAAAAAACTTTTGTTGTCCCATAATAATTTCTTCGAAAACGGTAGTAAAATGCCAACAAACTTTTAATTCTTTAAATCTTTAAGTTGTAGACGTTATATAAAAAAATAACACATTGTAATGCACTAAACTTCGCCAACTTACCTCGGTTCTAAAACTTCGATTGGCACTTTAAAAATTCAAGACAAATGCTTTTAGCGCGCCACAAGGGGACGTTAAAACCAACGTGGGAAGCCATGAGCTCTCAAAGTGCATCGGCTGAAGCTAAAACATCAAACAGCTCCGTTGACTTAGCCGATGGGGTTATTGGATAGATAAACTTAAACCGTACTTCTTAAAGCATACCTTTTCCGTTATTTTATCACATTTCCTGCAACACGTTCGCTAAGTGTTAAACGTATTAAAATATTTGCTTTGTAACTAAAACAGATTTCTTAACGGAAGAAACGTTAGTCTGTCGGTATTAAATAACTTAAGAAATGTATCTTGAATCTAAAATAACACAACATAAGTTACTATTGTACTTAACGTGGTACAGTGATATCCAAATCGATACATCGTGAACGCCAGCTAATCTGAGAGAGTTGCGAGACGTTACTTGAAAATGTTCGTACGTATTTGGCACAGACGACAGTGACGCCCCTAATCTGTGTACGTAACGGAAAGCTTGCAGGAATATTCATTAAGAGAGCGTCTGCCGCCGCAACCGGCGGTTATCGTACGGAACTACGCCTTCTAGGAAGCCTCAGAGCAGCCTCCGCAGCGAAACACCTTTGAATTTATTTCCTAACCTTTCGCAACGGGAAACTAAACGATAACTAATGACGTAAATACGACGAGATAAGAAGATACTTGTCTGAAGTTTTAAGTCCTACACAGACATGTATTTAAAATAGGAGTAAATATTATCTTTTTAAAAAAAAAACATCAACGTTCATTTCTCGACACATTTAAAGAAAATAAATCTATTGCTATCACTTCAAAAAATATTTATCTCTTGTTGATAATACTTACTATCTACTACATGGTTCTATTAAGTTAACCTTCTCTTTAAGTTCTGTTAAGTTTGTATTTTTAAATATTACGTACAATTATAGATAAACATTCGTATACAAACTTAAAGCAAACTACAGTTGATATAGTGCTTTATGCTTTAGTTTTAATCGTCTTTAATATCAAGTAATTTGATATTTATGGATGAAATTAAAGTTGTAACCGCACACGGCGCAACACGCTGCCATTGCGCCAACGCTCCACTCTCAAGTTTCCAATTATATCTCCTTTAGTTAGCCAACTCATATAAAAGTTCCAACGACCATCATCTTTAACTTGATATAACTATCTTTCGTGTAGAGATAATATGATTAAAAGCGAATCCATACCGACAGTTTTAAAACCATTCGCGGAGCCACCTTGTGTTAGTCGAATGTAACGTAGCAAATTATATAAACCGTATATTAAAGTTACGTCTCTCGTGCCTCTCGTAATAGATTCTATAATTAATTTTTATTGTTATAAAAGAAAATATATTGAATAAGATTGATGAAACTAAACATTTAGTAAACATAAAAATAACTAAATTTTTTTCTAAACTGTTCAACCAAAGAAAAAATTATATTTTATGTATTTTTGAATATATGTTTCATCGTCTAACTTCTATTTCCTTCTTAAAACATTATAATTTAATTCAGTGCCAGATTTGGTTGTGAATGCAATATTTGCCCGACTTTTATTATCAGTATTTATGCTATAATTGTACTAATACAATTCTTGTACTTTTAAATCCTACAACGTTTATTTGATAATAGTTTCTTAAATTATGTTTTTCGGTCAGTTTAGGCAAGTACCACTACAGCATCTATTTCTATCGCCAAATAGTGGTGTGGCCGACATTACTGTGATCCGGTTTGAATGGTGCTGTATCCAGTTGAATTACTGTGGTAACGATAATTAACATTTTATGTCTAAGTCACAGCTACGAGTACAATGTGCTACAGTGTTTATGGTACGGTATATATCACTTACCATAAGTTGAACATCCCGCTCGTCTCGTCGCTTCGTCTAATAAAAAAAATATTAAAAATACAAGCAAATAAAATTTTTTAATTTTCACATTCGCTTCGCAGCGTGAATATCGGAAGTGGGAATGATCGTGGATGCAATCATGTTAGTGAAAAATTGTTTCAATTCGGGGGCAGGGGCGGCGAGGAAAATGGCCGCGCGTGTGTACGGTAATATGCCATTACCTCCATAACAAAGTTACTCTCGACTTAATTCTGCCTCCCGGCACTCCATCGGCCTGATTCACTAATCCCTCTCATGCACGCGCTTGAACATGAAAATTATCACTTTTTTAATTTTATAACATCTTTCAGTGAAATAGTGAATTAACTGTAAAGGGTTAGATATTCTAGTTAGTAATTAACCTCCGCAAATACTATTCAGGTACGAAAAAAGAATTAATTAGAGATTGGTGTACGTTTTAAATTTTATTTTATGGTATCCACAAGTTATTAAAATAGTTTTATTCTCAAAAAACCTTTTTTGATTACGCATCGCCTAAAACGGCATCTGTAATTTTTTTTAACAATGATTGAAATATAGCTTAGTGCAATTTGATCCTAATGCACACATGACTTTTAAGGCGTTATAAAATAACCCTAGAAATCCATCAGAGGTTAATACTTTAAACTGACGGACTTTAAATCGCTGGCCGGCAGTAGGTATTGAACACATTTAGCAACGCGTACTACTATTTCGTAAATACATACATAGAGAGTATTTCTTTCAAAAGAGATACCTTTTATTTCTATTATTTATTACCTTTGATTAACGGCATGGAGAATATTATGAATACTGTATGTACCTCTTATTCTTTTCATAATTATGAACTCTGTTTGGCAAATTCGAGTTTGATTTTGACAATATTTTTTATAGACAAATACCTTAAATGAGAAAGTTGAGATCTCTACATTAAGACCGCCTCTTTTCAAAAAAAAAATACTTAAGTCGAAAATTATATATTAAAATAACTGTTAAGTCCTTTAAAATACGTTATAGCTTTATTGATTTTATTTTGTACTATTGAATTAAAAATGATAGTGCAGTACTTTGTCGGCAATCCTTTTCTTAGTTCGTTAATCGAATCAGTAGCCGTATAATCCGTAAACTGTAACGTCGCGTCGCGTCACCTATTCAAAATTGGAATTTTCTCGCTGTGAAAGAGTAGCTTCAAATCCTTTTCTACATCAAAGAATAGAGAAGAGGCTGCCATTGAAATCCCCAGTGAACGTCAATGCCTATTGCCACGTCGCTTATCTACAATATACGGGAGAAGCGGGACCGGAGAGGCGTTTCAAAGGAAAGCATTACTGCAACGAGTGAACAACTATTATGTCAATCGTTAACAACTATAACTGAAACCCTCTTAACTTTTCAATATAATATAAGCCAATAGTTAGGTGGAGAAATTATATCAAAATTACATCTTCAATAATTTAAATTGTCACCTAAAATGTAAAAGTTTCATTTATGATAATCTCGAATGAAGATTTATGATGGATGTAAAAATTAATATAATTACTTTTTAATTGTTATTACTTTCACAAAGAATATTCCATTGGAATAAGTGGTTTTGCATTTACTTCTATGCATGTAATATTTGCATTTAAATTTCTGTGAGCATAAATAAATAAAATATGTATAATGTTCGCATGTACTTCTTAACAGTGCAGAATCAGCATTTGCTATTTATTGAAGTGTTATTTTTTTATTTATATGTGCGTACTTGAAATTGATTTCAAGTCATACTCTTTTTTAATTAAAAAGTGCCACCGAAATCGATAGATACATTTTACGAGAGGTAATGCTCGGACACTCATAAAAAAGGACTGAAAAATACGCTTCAAATTGCAAACCTCCCTCAAGTCGCCGGTTAAAATATGATGTCCACACCGCCAGTAACCATTATGCTTGACAATCTCTTTGACATGAGGGGACGGACGCGCTCCGTGTCCGGGCGCCGCTGGAGGCCGCGCGATATTGACATTTTATTATTTTTATGCTAATATGAAAAGTGAAAAAAAGTGCTATTTTATACGTTGCCACAGCCATAGACTTCGTTTTATTGTTCACAGCGAACATTCCTTTCGTGAAAAGCTGAATTAAAAATCTTTGTTATTTACAACAAAGGAGCTGAGAAGTAGTTCGTGCAAAGTACTAGTAATTTCTGTCCAAAAACGTGAGAATTTTACTCAAGCACTGCTTTAATATATTTAAATATTTCTTACCGCCTCGCTTTACCATATTTCTTAAAATATATGAATATAAATCTCTAGTTAATACATTTCCTACAAAGAATTAAAAATGTGAAAAAGCAATGAGGACATAAATTTATCACCATCAATTTCATGTAGTAGAAGAGTAGGTATCATCAACAGGGGGCTGGCTATCCACGGACGAACAATTTTAATGGCTCGCTGACAGATTATTTCAGAAAATTAAATTTTAGCTCGTTGGACACAGACCATAAAGTTCATGCTTACAAATCTCTTTGTTATGACATCGTAACGAGATTATGTCCGTTTCTGCCGTGAAGACGTCGCCATGTCGTCACAATACGCCATCTTTTATTATTTCGCGCTATAAACGCGGGGCCCGTCCCCGGCTCCGTTCTAAGAATTACACTGAAACATTTTAATGACTGTATTGAAATTTTAAATAACAATCAGTAAATAAAGTGCAAATATTTAGTACACTTGCTATGTAATATAAATATAGTTAAAATATTATGATTTTATTGTTTAACTGCATGAACTTCGCAGATGATATTTTTAATACCTGAACGAAATACTGAACCTGAAGTGATTTTTACAAATATGCAAACCCGTTTAAAATAGATTAATTTGAATGTGTTAATAATTATAAAAGTTTTATTTAAATTCGTGTGAAAATGTATTTTATGTTTTTAAATAAAAGCCCACGTAAAGGCTTTATATTCTTAACTATATACCATTAAAAGATTCACCAAAATCACACTTCAAATTAAAAAAAATATGTAGATTGTGTTCGTTTCATTAAATTCTTCACTATCAGTGAGATGAAGGACCGCAGCGTTTATTTCTAACTCCAAGCAGTAATGTCAATACATTAATTACTGTACCACAATTTGATGTGTACTTTTACAAATTACATTTTCATATTTTATAGCCAAGTTTTACTAGAACAGATGTTTATGGACAGGCGTATTACTTGTTATTAGTTGAAAGTAAATAACACTAACGTAATAATGGAAATGTGTATTCGACATGGCTTCGACAATTCTGAAGGTTCAGCACGGGTTCGTGCATTGAGACGTTTTGTTATAAGGGTCACGTGGTCACGTGGACCCCACTCGACTGTAACTGCTCACGTGCACCGTAACACATTTTCAATACATACAAACCTGTTTAACCCTACACACTCTAGTGTGAAATCACTTTTAAAAAACTGTAGCGTTTCTATATCTTTGAGCAATACTCAATTTATATTCCTAAAATTCAATCAGAATCTAAAATGATTTAAAAAAATGTGTTAACAGTATAAAACTTCAAAACAGAGCCAACATAATTAACAATTTAAAACCGCAAGCAATGTTTGCGGCTTCACTTAAAGTCCTCAAACTTATATTGACCAACAAGTCCCTCAAAAAGACCCTCTAGTACGCAACGTGCCCCGATCCCGAAGTCCTTCAAAGAGCCAGCAACAAACTTGTTTCTCGTCACGTGTTCGTTAAACGGAAATCATTGTGTGGCACAACCTGACTTTCTCTTTTAAACATTTAACTGGCTTCGTCTCCGTTGCCAAGTTAAAATTGATTTAATGTGAAATAAAGGGGTCATGAAATATTTTGTTTGGAAACTTTCATCATAAATCGAAAACTGTAACAATAAGAAAACCTAATTTATTTTTGCGTCCCCCGACTTTATATAAGAAATGTCAACCGAAAAAAAACTCTGATAACTTAATTACTTTTTCAATTCAACGAACAATATTTTGCATTGACGTCCAACCTAACTTGTAACGTTTGATTTATTGCTACATTTGCAAATTCTAAATACCTACTCTGGATCACACAAAACACTGTCGGAGATAGTAACACATTAGTCAAAAGTTATGTGTTTCACGCATTATAGCGAGCCGACATTAACTTTGAAATGCGGCTGCAAATTTCATCAACGGTTTGCAATTAACTAGTCGACTGATGTAGTCCGAGCGAGCCAACTCTGTTAATACGGCAATAATAAATTCGAAGCGGTTTTCATCAGTCCTGGCGGACAGGAGGGCCCGTCCCGCGCTTCAAATCATTAAAAGACTGGATTAAATATTTCGTCGGTTAGCGTTATTGTTTACGATATACCGTCGCATGCAATAACAAAATTAATATGATCATATCCGAGTGTACGTGGTCGCCGTTATTCGCTTTTATTTCCCTAGCGGCATCTAATAATGGTATTGAAATTATACACAGCGACGATGGCGACATGGTTAGTATTAATTAGCCGCGGAAGCGATATTTTATACAACGAAATGTGTTGCACAAATGCACACGACGACCGCAGCACTGGCAACCGAGCGCGGTTGGCCGACATTTTGTAGTGGTGATATTGAAATAAACTAAATTATACACTGAAATTAATGAAGTGATAAACAATTTGTCGGTAACCTTTCCTGGTATACTTAAATTTCAATAGGCGAAATAAATTACTATTAATGTTTTAATTAGGGATAACATACATTAGTGTTGTGAATCTTTCTTCTTTTATAAAGAAATTATCAAAATTATGTATATGTACAAAAAAAATATTTGTTACCATATTATTGCAAGACCTAAAAATAGATAGCAAAACACGAATTTAATTTTTTGGAATGGAGGCTTTAAGAGTTCTTTCGCAGTCAACCTCATAAAGTATTTGCAATGAAATGGACAGGTTTATTTAATATAATTGTTTTTTTTTAGCCTTTCATCAGTACGGCGTCCATCACAGCTGGACCCGTACGGCACACGCAGCGTGCTCGCGCGCGCCCTCGACGTGTGGCAGCAGGCGTCCAGGCTTACGTTCACTGAAATCAATTCAGACGAGGCTGACATCGTTGTGTCCTTCGCCAAGTAAGACATCAACAACATCGACTATATTTTTTCTTAATTGCAATAAATAATCATTCATTGTTTTATAAATATGATAGCGCAGTTTCAATATTAACTCTACTCTGACAGTTTAAAATTATAAACAGGAATATCAATAACCTTGAAGAGAATAGCGTATTTATAACATAAAATTACATATTGAATATAGTTAGAGTAGTTTATGTGATACATGGGTTTTTTCGAAGCTTTTACACAATTTATATAGTGCACTGAAAACTATTTTCGTGTCTACCTGATCAATTACCTTAGCCTATCTCACCAATTGATTTCTATTCAGAGCAAACCTTGCTTACGCGATTCACTTTCTCAATGGTACGTGACTCGCCAAATTCACTTTAGTATTAATCTAATACTTACCTTACCCGCTCAAAAAGGTAAATTGTTCTATTGTTGCTGTAACAGAATTTAAAACGTTTCTCTCCAATTTACTTTTACCTCTAAATAGATAAAGGTGATACTTACCTAAAATTGACAAAATGTCGAACGAAATAATTATAAATACAAACTAAATCTCGTGAAATAATTCTGTTTATTTGTCTTCGTCTGCTATATATGTTAAGATAGTTGTTCCAAAATAATAAGTTATAAGATACAAAAAAAGTGTATCGTCTATACAAGAGTCGCATACGAATGAACGAAGGGTGAAGTTTCTCTTATTAGATGACCGTAGACGTAGAACGATATGAGAAAGTGCCACAGACAAAAACTCCGCTCGCGAACATATTGCGGCGGCCATATTGCAAACTTGCATTGCCAAGTTCTCTATGGTCTGTGTGATATTTATTTAAAAAATGTATTTTAAAAAAGTTTATGAATAGTTAATACTGTGGATAAATAATAGTTAAAAATATGTCATGGCTTGTTAAAAATTGATAGTGGTTTAGATTATAATGGCGCCGACATATCTATTAAAAAACTAAAAGTTCTTAAATAAAAAAGATCTGAACACGGCTCCTATACGGTTATTAATAATTGATGGACTTAATTTAATACAGGTTAATTCAGAATTCTGCTACAAAATGTATAAACACAAGTCATGTACCATACTTAGTAGTTAAACACTTTAAAATGTAAGTTTAGTTTCCTTGTAACGAATATTAAACTACGGAAAGTTTTAATAAAGAGACTTTGGAAAAAAAAATGTATCTGCCTTATAAATATACAAGTTGTGATATTAAAACACTTATTCTTTTGCCTTTAATATTTTTTCAAGACAGCAATAATTACAAATATGTTATGGTTTTATTGAAACATAATTAATTTTATTTAAGAATCGGAAAGTTTCATTATATATTGTGGAAAATTTATATTATATAGCACAAAATCATTCACTACATTAAAACCAGTACGTTCCCATATAACTCTATGAATTTAATGCTCGCTATTCACTTATATTACACAATATAAAGTCATCCGTTTCATGCGGCACTGCTAGAGGACTATTGAGCATTAGACGATCGTAACAATTGCAATAGCTTCAAGTAAAATGAAATATATTTTTATATTTTGTTTAGATTTTTATAGTAACTGATTTCATATTGTGGATTAAATGAAAGAAAATGAGAACTCGGTTACCAAAAACGAGGCATTACTTCGATTTTCAGAATACAAAAAATTGTGTCCATTTAAATAGCACTTATCCATCAAAGATATGAAATACCACAGTTTTACTTCGCTTAACAATATAATAATATTTTTATACAAAAACGTACTAAGCTTTTGAAAATCTTTTGTTATATAGGCTTGCACGTAAATAAAGATTGACACTGGTAAGAAAGTGTAATCTTAAACCAATGAAAATCTGAACAATTAGCAAAATACAACTGATGTTTAAAGTTAATTAAAATATTAGTTAATAACACAAAGTGTACTGGGAATAGATTATAGCAGTAATCAATAATACTGCTCTGGTAATAAAAGGTACATACAAGTAACTACTTTCCGTATCCCGCAGAAATTTTACAATTTCGTTGAAATATTCAAACTACGTAATTAATAATTTATTTAAAGTATATGATTTGAATAAAAAGTACACCGAAGGAAACATGCATTGTTTGTACGTATAAGCACTTAAAATGTGCGGTTATATATTTACATATAATTCAACAACAAAGGCAAATGCCGTCTCGGTTATAAATCATTCCCTTACTCGGAAACTTTCCATTCAGAAGCCATTAAATTTGATGACTTCTGTCAACGATACACTTCCTCATTACTGAGGGTGTACCTAAAAAGTTTCACACACTAGTTCGCGTCCTCTATTATTAATTTTCAACCGTAATATTGCATACTCATCAGTAAATATGGGTAATTGTAAATAGCAATTTCAATAAAAGCTTTGAACAGGAACTTTGATGGGAAAAGTTTCGAAACTATGAGTGTAATGCATCGAGAGCATAGAAATTGAAAAGGAAAAACTAAAGTTGTACCACATTACTCGTTCACGTTCGAGTAATACTAAAGAGATTACAGTAAGTGACTTAATAATTGAGTTACAGCTATCGTATATTCGCCGGTACTACACTTGATAGGGTTTAAATAATACAATTAATCTAATAAATCTTTTCATAGATATAGTTATCTAGGTTACGTTAAATTGAACAGGTAAACTCAGTTTTTACAAGTTACATTATATAACCAATTGAAAATTGTTTTTGGTTATTCTTTATTAGTTATCTCATTGATTGGTCCGTGTCCATTAGTCCAAAGTAATATATACAATACAGTTTTTATTTTTTCATTATAGTTTACGTTTCTTATTATATTTTATATAAGTTTTCCGAATATCAAAAAACCGTAGGCGTGGTGACCACTGAAGGGCTTTTAGGTACAAATTCTACATAACCTTACCTGTCTCTCAAAAGCCGGATATCTTTTAAAGATTCACCAACCCCCAAAACCTAAAAAGGCTCTGTTGCAGTAGACCAAGTAGTGTGCAAATATTACTCTGTTACAGATTTAGAGGTGTTTTAGCTAGCGAAGTTGCTAAAGTAAAGAGACTTACCATCTTATCATAAAGCGGCAAGCACATGTAACGTGATGCTCTTTGCTGATCATCCTAACGCTACAATATTTTGAGCAAGCGTACCATAATAAAAAAAATCTGCCACCTACAATATTATGGCTAAAACTTTTATTGCTGAAGCTCAATAACGCTGCCGGCTAATATTGCGTGAAATATGCATGGGCATTTCCGCTATTTTGTTGGCGCGAAAAATGATTAGGTTGGTAGTGGACGGGCGCGACCCGGGGGAGGCAAGTTTGATTGCTTTGCCGACTCTATCCACTGGAGCCGCTGTTGTTTGTTGCGAAATGAATACGTTACTCCTGTATGACTATTTTAATTGGGTATCTCCCGACGACTATACGAGCAACAAAGAACAAACACCGCTGACTTAATTAATAATTTTGTTTCATAAAATGTATTGTGTATTAGCTATTTTTTATTTCATACTTCCATTCGCTATTAGTTTACAACTGCTTTATATTCAAACCAAATGGGTTATAACATTAAGTATTAAAAAAAAAAATTTAAATTTAAAACTTTCTTCTGTATATCGAAGGCTATTTTTTACTTCGCTGTATAAATATTACAAAGTATATTCCCGTACATATGGAGAATTCCTAACGGCATTAAGTCCGCCTTTTGTGAACTAATTTTAGAGAAAGATTTCAAATAAATATTAAAAACTTTGAGTATATATATTACAAATTTATTTTCTTTCTTGTCTTAATACGGTTTATGCACCCATACTCAATGTACGCAGTGTTTGTCTGTAATTTAGAGTACATGTCGCTTATTGCCTAAGTTAAGAAATGTATACGATGTAACTGATACATGTATTTTTGTAGACAGACCATAATAAATAAATAAATAAACATAAGATCTTTTTTTACAGGCGTTATCATGACGACGCGTATCCGTTCGACGGTCGCGGATCAATCCTCGCCCACGCGTTTTTCCCAGGATCTGGCCGCGGCGGGGATGCACATTTCGATGATGACGAACTTTGGCTTTTGCAACCTAAGAATGACGATGAAGAAGGTAAAATTTTTTAACATCTATTACTGTGAAACTAACAAAACTGTATTCGAACAGCAAAGTGTAATTATTTGAATTATAACAATACCATAAAATATATAGATTATATGGTTAAAATTTAAACTCACGCCATTTCAAAACATGTGTTACCTTTTAATGCAGGGCCGTTACGTGTTAAACGATAATAATAATTAAAACATAGCCACACCGTGCGATGACAGTATAACATTTTAAATAAGAGATACACGAAGCTACTTTGACACGATAAAGCCCATATGGGGCAGTTAATTAAGCTTCTGTCGAAAGCGTACTTTTTACGCGAAAAGTTCGTTCGGAAATGAGCATGTCGCGGTCAGCGCTGTTTTGACATGCAAATGACGGGGCGTGGTAATCGAGCCTGGCACACCTTTCTGGCTAATGTTACTTTAACCTCGTTCCAATTTTTGGTACAACTTCCGTAAAATTATCTCAATAAAGTTATTTATTTAACATCTATTGTTTGTGCTATACATCTAACAAATACAACGAACTTGTGAGTCCCGAAGTATTCTGGACGAGCACGCTTCACCACCATGGCTACATTGTCACTTAACATCATGTAAAATTAAGGTCAATTAAAAAAATCTGGATTGATTCTTCTGACTTGCACAAAAAAAAATAACTGAATAAAACTCGGCGCCACCGCCAATGGCTGCTGCTAAAAGTTGCTCGCACACAGTTTTCGTTACATTATGTAACAGTTAAGCTATTTAAAATCACGCGCACGTAACATTAAATTTGTTTATTACGATGGACCGTTTAATGAACAAAATCGCATCATGGGTACACATCGGGTGCACGTGCACGTGCCCCGAAGTATCACAGGACGGGTATTGCACATTAATCCATCCCAGCCGCTCGCTGCACGTGTAAACACGGACACAATGCAATACGTAGAGCGACCGCAGCGGAGGCACGGCACGCTTTACACATACTCCTCTACACGTGATAATTTACACAAACACGGACACGTGGGGAGGTACGCGGTGGCCCTCCCCGCTTAGAGAGCCCAGAAAACGTGGTTCGAGCCTGTAGGCGCGGGTAACATTGTAGTGTCAATAATAGGAAATAAATTGCCTAAACTTTTGTAGAATAAATCTTGTTTAATACTCAGACGCTTGACACGGAAGATTATTTAAAATGTTAACTTAAACAAGAGGACGCTCGTTACTTAGGTTGACATTTATGTAATTATTATACAAGGAATCTTTTACCCATAATTCTTGTATTTATAAATTACGTTAGGTAGTTAAATATCTATTTATTTTATATAATACTATAATTTTACAGGCACATCTTTATTTGCGGTGGCTGCCCACGAGTTTGGACACTCTCTAGGTCTAAGCCATAGTTCGGTTAAAGGCGCTCTTATGTTCCCATGGTATCAAGGTATCCAACCTAATTTCGTGTTGCCAGAAGATGACCGTAACGGCATACAACAAATGTATGGTAAGGCAGATTTTTATATAAAATACTATTTATATGACATGTGACAGCTTTTTTTCATGTTATTTATTTTTAAGGCTCGAAAGAAACTGAGAGAAAATGGGGCAAGATACCTTACTACCGGCCTATAGAAACCCCTCCACCTACAACTACAACCACCACAACAACAACAACAACAACGACGACAAGACGACCATACATTCACCACCATCACAACACTCATCCGGAACGCCATCCTAATCATCGTCCTTACACCCCTTACCCGCGTAACCCAAGTAAATATCCTACATACTATCCAGAGAGACCAAATTACCCCGATAGAGCCAATTACCCTGATAGACCTACCTACCCCGACAGGCCAAGTTATCCAGACAAACCTTCTCATCCGGAGAGACCTACATATCCTGATAGACCTAATTATCCAACATATTATCCTGAGCGACGTCATTATAACACCAGTGAGGATCACCCGCGGCGAACCAATCATAATCACTATCCACGTCCTACAGAAACTACCACACATCCTACAACCTATCGCCCACGCTATCCTCATATCCGTCCTGAATATCCAAGTTACCCTAAACCTACGGATCCCCGAAAGGAGTATCCGAAAAGCAAACCGTACTATCCAGTCAAGACTACCGTGAGACCACGTCCGACAGCACCGCATACAACCACACCGCCAGCAAGTAAACCGGATGCTTGTGACACTAATTACGATGCCGTTGCACTTATACGCAACGAGCTGTTTATATTTAAAAATAGGGTGAGTCATTTCACAAAGTTCTTGGAGTCGATTAACCAATTCTAAGTTTTTATAATATTTTAACATCATTTACAGTATCATTGGAGGATAGGGGCTATGGGCCATTATCCCGACTACCCTATTGAAATTACGAGAATGTGGTCTGGTCTGCCCCGGAACCTCACACATGTAGATGCAGTTTATGAAAGACCCGATAGGAAAATAGCTATATTCATAGGTATGTAACTTCACTGATATAGATTAACTAAAGCCAGTCATGGCTTAGCTAGAGTAAGAGAGTGTGTAAACACTCTCTTAACTAGCGATTTTTTTTAAATATACTAAGTTTAACATAACTTCGTTTGAACCTTAACTTAACTTTACCAAAGTATGATGTTTGCCACTCGAGTTGCAATTTTACTTGATATTTTGTTTCAGGTAAAGAACTGTACTTATTTGACTCCCAGTACTTATTGCCGGGATACCCTAAACGCTTGAGAAGCCTCGGGTTACCCGAAAGTTTGGAAAAGTTGGACGCCGCCATGGTATGGGGACACAACGGCAAGACGTACTTCTACAGCGGCACTATGTATTGGAAGTAAGTAATACAACTCACTATGATCAACACGACCTGTGTTTCATTCTTAAAAGTATATAGCTGCTTACCTTTAATCAAATTCTGTTCATGGTCTACAATTTTAGTAAATAAGATTGTTTATATAAATGTATAAAAATATATAAATTAATGCAGATATATCATTCATATTATACCTATTTTCTTTTATTTACATTATACTTATTTTATTTCATTATATGTATAGCTTTCTAAATGTGCTTTATAAAATAAAAATAGGCAAATAAATACATTAATTGTAAAGTGCAATTCATTAATAACGAATCATCCTTTTAATAAAGTACATTTAAAATCTGACATTATGTAAAAGACTAACACATAAGAGTTATCACCATTTCAGTATGAAATTACATTAGCCAAACTAACTATGAACGAATTTTCAGATACGACGAAGATGAAGAACGAGTGGAGCTCGATTATCCCAGAGACATGGCTATGTGGAAAGGCGTCGGTTATAATATAGACAGCGTTTTCCAATGGAAAGACGGTAAATATTTTTATAAGAGTTATAAAAATACTACCAACTGTGCTGACAGTTAAGTAAAGCAACAGTTTTAATACAGAATCATCAACAAGAAAATTAATCAACATCATCTCAATTTATGAACGTAGATAAACTTTTGTAAAAATTACACTTAACTAACGTTACTTCTTTTCCCCCTCCACAGGTAAAACATACTTCTTTAAAGGCAAAGGTTTTTGGAAGTTCAACGATCTACGGATGCGTGTAGAACGTGAACGGCAGCAGCCCTCAGCGCCATTGTGGATGGGTTGTCCTACCGAACACGGCGGAAGACGAGCGCCTTTCAGAGCTCTCCCGGCTCCGGGTTCAACATTGCGTTCTCCTAGCTCCGCCACTAAATCCGCACTCAACTCCAGTCTCTTTTCTTTAGTTTTAATAATATTTGCAATCATTAGTCGATATAACTTGTGAAGAATGAAATTCCCAATATTATAATAGATATGTGAGAGCAAATGTCCTACACGCTCTTAATTTAAAGAGGTGATATATGAGGTTGATACTTTCTTGAATATTACTTTTGTTTACGAAGAAGGATAACTTTATATGGATACACTTACAATGTACTATAATCTTAGCCTTTAAAAATAACATTCTGCGTTATATAATAGAAATAAAAACATAATGAGTAAATCTAATAGCATGAGGCCCTGTTGTTAATTTATGTAATTTATATTAAGTATTTCTTATAATTAATTAATTAAATAGATCATCATAAAACAAATACCATTAATCTGATCTTTATATATAAAACCTCTTTTAACTGTATATAGTTTTAGTCCGGCCCTTAGACTTATATGGTATCGCCAAAACGTATTATAATCTGAGAATATACTTTTTATAACTACAACTTATATGCACGTACATATAATTATTAAGGGCTTAATAAATGTTCTTATTGTGATCGGTCAGATTTCATTTCATGATCTTAGAATGTTAAAATATATATAACATACGATCTACATCTTAATATCGAAAGTATGTCTAAAGTGTTTAAATATTATGAAATCACATATTGCGCAAATATTGCACTGCCCGTTTTAGCATTAAGTTACATATAGCCACGTTAAACAATTAAAAAGCGTGTTAGTAAAATTCTTGATATGAGGCATAAGTTTATAATGTTATATGTACATTTTGATCTCAACATGATTGAGTGTTTGGTTTTTATGATATGTAAGGTACATAACACCATTTATTTAGCTTTTGTACAGTTTGTGTTGTATTTACTACTTGCTAACAATTAGTAATATTCAGTCTATTAGATTAAGATGTAAATTAATTAGATCACTAAGTTATAACCTAAAAATGTCCGGTCAATTACAAGTATATGAATAACTTGTGCGTTTTACACTACATTGTAAATCATACCGCCACGTCAAAAATTAAATAGTCAATCTTCCATTATGTTCATAATAAAACAATGAATTTTAAAACAAAAATTAGCATAAGTATACCATAGAAATAAAAGGTTATATTCGTAACAAAATGTATGAGTTGTGCTCTTCATTGCGGAGAAACAAATTTAATATTTAAATCAAAGCAAACTAACCATTCTTTACTG
Organism: Byasa hedistus; assembly: GCA_029286795.1. Lineage (NCBI taxonomy): Eukaryota > Metazoa > Arthropoda > Insecta > Lepidoptera > Papilionidae > Byasa > Byasa hedistus. Next base: position 6,199,623 of record JAGSMW010000009.1, on the reverse strand, counting down.
ACAAGATATACCTATATTATTTATGCAGACCCCAATATATTAGGAATATTTTTATACTCAGAAATTGTTAAAGAAATTATGTCCGCTACAAAATAGTTCCACAAGAATGCCTTAGTAGACATTAAACCTTTTAAATATTTTTGTCTAAAATATTTCTATTATAGTACGTAAGTATTCAATATGTATTTTATAACATCTCTTATGCTGGTTAAGAGGTACACATATTTTGTAATTTGTAAATTATCTTGAATAGGCATAGTTAATGTGGTAATATTACTCATATATAAAATCATTTTAGCTTAAATAAAATGTAGGGCTTTATGATATTTGTAAAAACTTAAAATTATTTGATGTTTGCTTATAATTGCCACTTTATTAATTATAACAGAAGCCCTTTGATAATGATAATGGTGCTTATTATAGTTAGTTATTGTACAGAATAAATTCAACTTGGTATATTTGTGTCGTACTGTTGTGTCTGTTCTCATTATATAACAATATAATCAACTTCTTCCGTATCATATCGTACCTAACTATTCTGTTATTAACAATTCAACGCTTATAATGTATTTTAACAATGGTGCAATCTGCAGATTTTTTTTTCAAACATGAATTTATAAAATATGATTAAATTGATAAGTAGATTACCATTTTTAAGTAAAAAAATATGTGGAGGTGACTTGTACTTTAAGCATTTTTATACCTCTCGAGTCGCTCACTATTTTAGTATAGTCTATAGATGTTTTTTACAATTTCTTTGGTCACAAATAATTTAATAAATACTGTGATATTTACTTTTATGAAAAAAGCCACTTTTGGCTTTAAATGAAATCCAAAATTTATCCTTTTCTAAAGAAACTTAACAGTAAATAGTACTTGCAGTTTTGATTATTATGTAAAACATTTGTAACTATTATAAGCAAAATAAAGAAATTTCTATGAACTATTATGTTTATGTTACAAATCCTCAGCCATCTTTCTGCCATTAAGGTGATAAATATATAAAGCTAAATGTAAATGAGATTAACCTATTGATGCAAAAGAAAATTATTATTTAAATTTATTGCTTAGTGGTGTAATGTACAATACAACAAATACAAAGCATATACGCATTATAAATATTTCTTGTCTCTGCATACTTGTAAATGGATGTTAGTACATATCAACTATTTTCATTAAAATTGGTTGATGATAATGAAGTTTACTGCAGCTGTACCTGATGGCGAAAAACAACAAAGGCCATTCTCTAAGAAAAGTTAGTTATATTCATGGAGAGTGCATCTCAGAGTAGAAAGACAACATTTTTAAAATAATCTTTTGGTAGAGAGTCGTCATGTGTTTCACGACACATGATGACCACAACTCTCAGTCATGAGGAAATACGACTAAGAAGAAGGTAATCATTATTCATTCAAGTTTTAAGTAGCAATTGTGACCTCATTATACAATGGTTATCACAACTTTCACCAATGGCAACCAAAATATACATACTATCTGTTAAATATCTGTGTGTAAATTTAGAAAAAATATAATAAGAAACCTTTGCTACTCAGACATTTAACTAAATGTCGTATAATTAAACTTAACGTAGTTTAACAAATAAAAAACCTGCCTAATTATAAGAATGAAAGGCCCTCTTAACTTAGTACCACATTTTTTGATAAATTTTCAACATTTCCCCTTAATTTAGAACAGTATAACATAATATTTTATATACCAATGTATAGCAGTAATTATTCTATAGTTAGTTCCTGCCAAACTATACACTTGGAAAGTTCAATTCATTGAGACTTTAGATGAAGGATAACAACATTGGGAGAAAACCAGTATTCATAAACAAATGATGTTTTTGCATGAGCGGGTAGTACTTAAATATTTCGTTTTGTACAATGTCATATAAATTATTGGTATTTACTTAATAGAAAAAGTATAATATAGTATAGAGATAGACAAAACTTTATTGCACACCAAACAATATCAAAATTAGCAAAACACATACCAGAACACATAAACTAACACCCATAAGAATTATTGAAACTCATTTTCCTGCACTCCATTTCCTGCACAAGTATTTAATTTATATCAGATTATTTTAAATGCCATCCACATAAATTTTATTAACAGTATATTTTACCCACATAGTATGTTTAAAAATTCAACAGGAAATTAAAAAAAAATATTTAAAAGCAACACCTACATTTTATTCATAATATAAGTCTTTCTATAACATTATCTTTTAGTATCTTGAAAACCTAACTTAGACCAATCTTCCTTAGCCATAAGGTTATTTTCCATTCTACAGGATAAATATTCTTTGGCTTCGTCTCGACATAAGGAGTTGTTGTTATTGTTATTGAATAAACACTTCATAAAACTCGTCATACTCTTTTTACAAATTCCTTCATGATCTAAAGGAAAGCTTCCTTTATCTGGTGGTGTTGGAATAAATTGTTTTTGCCCAAAAGTCATAGCGGTAGACATTTTCGTTGACAATATCTTAGCCAGTCCAAATAATAATTAAAAATAACAACAAACTTGCATTGATCAACAATGACAATAAAAGTTACAGACGTACAGATAAGAAATAAATGATCTATTGTTTTTTTTTCTTTGACTGAATATGGCAAAGAACTTAAGTCATAAAGCCACATTTTTGATTACCAGCTATTCTGTACTTAAATATAAAACAAATATCATAAACATTATTAAGACATTATAAACTTTTGCCTAAATTTTTTGGAAATAATTACAATTTTATTATGTTCGATAAAGCTTTTTAACTTGTTTATATCATCAAATCATGAAACTTTTATTTAAAAAAAATTTACTCCTTTCTACGGCATTTGTTGAGGTAATGATATTGTAACCTGTAATATGTTCATTGAAAACCAATCAATAGATTATGGAAAACGTTTTCCTGTAATATTTAATTAAATGTGTAAGCGAACACTGTAGCTATTGATTTCAACATTACTCGTATCCAGAGCCGTAAAAACATTTACAAAAAAAAAAAAAAAATGTTTTCAACATCAGGATCTGTCAATGTCATTACCCACGTGTGACAATCTCTAATTTTTTAATTGCTAATATTATTGAACTGTAAACTTGAAACTGCGTGTAAAAAGCTCGGAATTATCAATTTAATTTATGAACAAATTATTAGTTTATAAAATGTCTAAATACATGTGTTTATATGAAATATAATAAAACTTGCGATTACAATGTCTAGACTTATTATTAAGAATTTGCCAAATAAAGTAAGTATTTGTACCTTTTATTTTGATAAAGTAATTAATAATTATCTCATAACTTTTGACACGTAAATAAGTAACAAAAATTAGGTTACAGTTGAAAAGCTGAAAGAAACATTTTGTCAAAAAGGAGAAGTGACTGATGTGCAGTTGAAATACACAAAAGATGGAAAATTCAGAAATTTTGGCTTTATTGGATATAGAACAGAAGAACAGGCTTCAGCTGCAAAGGAATATTTTGATGGTACTTGTATTAACTCAATGAAAATAAATGTAGAATTGTGTGCAAATTTAGGAGATGAGAAAAAACCTAGAGCTTGGAGCAAGTATGCTACTGACAGCTCTGCTTATAAAAAACTCAATAAGAATGATCAAGAAACTACACAGAAACCCCTAAAAGATAAACAAAAAAATACAGAGAAGAATAAGAACAAAATCCGAGAGTTATTGAAAAAGGTAAACATTTTTCTGAACATTGTCAATTGCATTGCTATAATCTTCATTGAGATGTCCAAATATAATTTAAACAAAAACAGAATTAAAATTTTTGTGGAATGTTATTATGTTACAAATAAATATATATTCTACTGGTCTTGCATATACTAATATACATATATTAATATGTTTAGTTAATTTCATTTTTTTTATATATATATTATTATTTGTATATTGGTAGAACAATAAGTACTTGCAATAACTAATATTGTATAAAAAATTATTACAAATAAAAATTTTTGATATTTACAGCATAGAGGAGATCCATTGTTTGAAGAATTCATAGAAGCTCATGTTAATGATAACACAATCTGGATTAAGGAAACTTTAGCAGAAATAAAAAAGAGTGACAATGAGGACAGTGGTGATGAGCAACTTGAACAAAATGAGAAATTAAATGATACCAATAAAGATAAAAATGCAACTAAGTCAGAGGTTGTTATAAATGATGAACGAAAAGTAGCAAACAAGCAGATTACTGACCTGGAGGTATTATTTATATATAGTCGAAATATTAAATTATAATTAAATTTAAACATTTACGTTACATTACACAATGTCTCCATTATTTGAATATATCTTTTCAAAAATTATAATTTAATGTAGTCTTTACAAAGCTATGTCCAACAGTGGAGATTCATCAATTAAGAAGATGATGATGATTATAATAAAAAATAATTTTCTAAAAGTTGTGATTATGGCGATTAATTTTCTTATTTGAGAATTGAATCTCTTGTAATATTAAGTCATCGAAATTTCAACCTTACTTTATTATTATTAAAAGCTATAACAATTTATTACATAGAAGCAGCAGTAATGTTACCTAGTTAAAATGATTAAAACACTTGTTAAAGTTTATTGTTCCATTACAGTACATGAAGTTACTAATGAGAAAAGTTGGAGGAGAAAGCACTGACAAAAATAAAGAAAAAGATGAAGAAAAACCGAAGAAAATCAGAAATAGGCCATTGTTCTATTGTAAAGTAAGCATTTAAAATACATCAATATATAACATACTCATGCATTTGTCAGTCAACTAAGCCACAATAGACAAATTATGGTTTATCTCAGTGACTTTTTTAATTCCACATCATGCTAGTTGCATTGAGACACAAATTGTTAAGTCTCGTTACTCTAGTAATTACATTATCTACTGCAGCCATTAAACCGGAACACAGTGATATTTGTATATACTACTGTAGTGCTATATGTCTCTGGCATTTAATACCAGTATCTCTTAATAGTTTATGTAATTTAACATATTGTTTTCATCACTTTAAAGTTACTTATTATATCTCAATAGTCCACATATTATAAAAGAAAGCCCAGTCTCAGCAAAACACAAAAAAAAAATTAACATTTATGTTGTATGAACCCAATGCTATATTTTGATCATTTTCAGATAACTGGACTACCATTTAAATGTAAAAAGAAAGATGTGAAAGAATTCTTCAGACCACTAGTGCCTTTTTCACTCAGGCTGCCTCTTGGTAAAGGAAAGAAGTTGGCTGGATTTTGCTATGTTGGCTTTAGAACAGAAAAGGAATTGAAGAAGGCACTAACTAAGGATAAGCTGTTTATAGGTATGATATTAACAAAAATCCGTGTGATATACTTTTGTTGCACTGTTACATTCCTATTAATTATGGGTTTTTTTTTTAGGCAACCACCGTGTACACATTCACAAATATGAGAGCCATTTGAAAAAAGAAGAAGAGGAAGAACAACTAAATACTAAAAAGAGACAAGAGGTATTTGATTTCTTACATAAAAACGCCTCTTAATGTTCCTATTGCCAGGACTCTGGGGCTTTCCCCACAATCAGTGTGAAAACTGTTTATCCACTACACTAGCCAAGTGCAACTTGACAGATGTAGCATGTACACAAAAATTCACTATTCTTAGAACATGCCGCTTTTTTCATGACGTTTTCCTTTACCGGAAGCACAAGCTAAGTGGGGATTGAACTCGTGCCTTTTGGAGACGTACGGCACGTACCAATACCTTTAAAAACAATGAGCGAACACACGGCTTCTTACTAACATTTGTCTTAAAATTGTTTAGCTATAATATAATTTTTTTTTTACCCAGCGAACAGATAACGAAGAAACGGTAGGAGAGAGCGGAAGTATTTTTGTGCGAAACTTACCGTATGTTGTTTCGGAAGAAGAGGTCACAAAAGCATTTGAGAAGTATGGTAAGTATACAGGGCAGTAGTGGTGTCTATAAAGAAAGGTTTTTACAGGTCTTTGTTGCGCATTAACTGATCTCAAGCCCTGTAACACGGAAGTCCCTGGTTCGACTCCGACGTTACGTGTCGTGTAGTTTGGTTGGTAGCAATACTTTCCAACTCGCTTGACTTAATCCTAATAATACAAACAACAGCATTAGTCTGTTCCGGCTGTGAACATATGAGAACTAGAATATTGTGGGCGAGCATGCTTCTTCATCCACCATATTATCACTAAAAACAATATGATGTAAATTGTATTAGTTCATTGTTGATAAAAAAAAAGACATTATAAGTATCACTGGTCAAGTGAAATTGGTAACAAGACAGTAAAATTAACCAGAAAGTAAATTCATAAGTTTCTTTTTACCAATCTACACTGTTGTGAAATAATTAAAATCATACCTATAATTCTTCAATCATTTTACAATAACACTCAATGAGACATCATCACTCAAATTAGGTAACTTTTATAATAAGGAGGGCGGTTCAGTAAACAATTAATAAAAATTAAAAACACTTTTGCATTGACTGTACACAACTTTTATTTAGTAGGTACATCAGTCACACAGATTCATCAATTCCACCCATAAGTTTGTAAAATGTACCTTCTGTTTGTTATCAAAAGAGAATGTGCAGGTTTCACACAAACTGTTTTAGGTTTAAGAAACCGAAGAATTGTTAGATTTTGTATTTTCTTTTTTAAACAAATAAATGAAAAAAAAAAAATTATCCTTCATTGCAGATAAAAATACCCTCTGTTTAATTTTTATCAGGACCTCTAGCTGATGTCAACATGCCTATAGATCCAATCCTACGACAACCAAAAGGATTCGCAACAATAACTTTCGTTATGCCCGAGCATGCAGTCAAAGCATTCACAGAATTAGATGGTACTTCGTTTTGTGGCAGAATGTTGCATTTGTTGCCAGCTAAAACTGAAAAATTGGAGAATGAGAATGAAGATGAAAGTGAGTAGCCATTAGAAACAATATTTCCTTTATTATTATTCTTTTACAAATTTACAAGAGAAAAAAAGTAGTTATAATTTATCGTGGGTATATTTATTGGTTGTTGATAGTTAGCTAAATAAAACGATAGTTATTAGTTTATTTTTTTAGGTGGTCTCACATTCAAAGAGAAAAAAGCGAAAAAATTGAAAGCACAAGCAAAATCTTCACACAACTGGAACACACTGTTTTTGGGGGCAAATGCAGTGGCCAATGTTGTTGCTGCCAACTACAGCACCACAAAAGAGCAATTGCTTAGTGATGAAAACAAAAGTAAGTTTAGCGTTTAAACCTATCCAAAACTGTTTTCTTTTTCTTCTCACTTTTAATATTTTTTTTATGTTAATACCTTGATTTAAAACTGAATGCCGTGTGATTTAAATTTTCTTAATTTTGTGTATACATATTTATTTTTACTAAATTCATTTCCTACATTTATCAATTTATTTTTCTTTATGCAATATCACCGCCGTATTTTCTTGTCTTTCCCAAGGCTTATGTGTTTAGAAGAGATTAAGTGATCAACCTGTTTGTTATCATCCTCGACGTTATATGACCACTTTATATTAATTTAAAAAATTACATACATATGTAAATAGCTCAACTAATGTTCCTGTTACTGGGAACTTTAAAGGATTTTCTCTCACAAGAAAACTGTCAAAGCTATTATATAATAAGCTGAAGCCTAAGCTGTGTTGTGAATCGAAGCAACGGCTCTTCAAGTTATACAGCGCGTACTTCCACCAGGCTTGCAACTCATCTATAACCACTTCTGAACATTAAGCGTTTTTGTAAAAATTGTTAACTAATGAAGTTAATTTCATTGCAACTTTTAGATACTAGTGCTGCTGTTAGACTGGCTCTAGGGGAGACGCAACTAGTTGCTGAAACCAGATCATTTTTGGAGAAAAATGGAGTGTATTTAGATGCATTTAATAAGGTAGTAGTCTTCTTCTTGAAATAACTGACTCAGTCGCCGTAGCGACACACACCAGAGGACACACACCCACACGCACACACACAGTCTTCTTCTGACTGCTTTAAATGACATTAGCGTTATACTAGTTGCTTATTAATATTTGTTAGAAGAAATAAACCATTAAATTAATACATAGAAAGATTATAAACAGCTCCCAAAGGGACTCGGGGCTTTCTTTCTCAGAGACGGAATCAAGATCATTTATCCACTATACTGGTCAAGTGCGAATTGGCGAATACCACATGTCAGTTTTTTATAGAACGTGTCGGTGTCCTTTATCAGAAACTCCAGTTGAACATCAGTAGGAATCGAATCCGCGCCGTTTTAAACCGTACAGCGCGTACGAACTCCTTAGATACTCCGCTGCCACTGCAACATAACCAATTAATATATCATATTTTTACAACTATACATAGTAACATAAACCAAAAGTTTTAATAGATGCCAAATACTTTTAAAAATTCTGTAGAGAGGATTATGCTCTCTATTTCAGCTTAAGTAATTCTCTTTTTCCTCATACAAGTTTGCAGATGACAGTAATAAAACCTTTATTGCAGCCAGCACAAAAACGTTCTAAAACTTGTATATTAGTCAAAAATTTACCATCCGACACCGATAAAGACGAAGTAAAGGCTATGTTCGAGAAACACGGACAAATCGCAAGATTTTTAATGCCCAAACACGGAATTACGGCATTAGTAGATTTTATAGAAACATTTGAAGCAAAAAAGGCCTTCAATAAACTCGCCTACTCGCAATTCAAAGCTGCTCCGTTATATCTGGAATGGGCACCGGAGAATGTTTTCATTAAAAGCACAGATACGAAAGAAATTAAGAATAAAGTAGAAAATAAAGAAGACACACGAAAAGAAAATGAGGTGACAATCGAAAAAATTGATGATAAGACAATAGTTGAAGAAGTAGAAGAGGAAACTGAAGTACCGGAAAACGATAGTACTATTTTTATTAAAAATCTTAATTTTAAAACTACTGAGGAAAATCTTAAACAGGTTTGTGGTCTTACTTGACTTTATAATTTTTTTTAATGCTTAAAGCCGCGCTTTCATCATAGCATTTGACAGTGTTTTCACTGACAAGAAACGCCATTTAAAATGATCTTCAGCTTTGCGCAATTCTACTACAAGGCGCAGTGGTTAACTGCTCACCTAGTAACACGGAGGTTTTCTCGAACCCACCTGGCCAGCTAACATCATCATATTGTAAATCCGTCGCCATTACAACATGGCAGTGCTCCGGCCGTCAACTTATGAGAACTAGAGTATTCTGAGCGTGAACGCCTCGTGAACGTCCATGATCTCATAGCTACTTAACACCCCGTAATTTTTTAGGTCAAGCCCATTGTAGATAAGAGAAATCGTAAATGCAATCCATTTCGTACGCATTGCAAAGAAGAATGCGAATGAACTAAAAAGTAAACTATTTCTATTTTAAAGCATTTCAGAAACTGCGGGAAAATACACAATGTGATTGTTGCTAAAAAAAAGGACCCCAAGAATCCCGGACATTTCCTTTCAATGGGTTATGGCTTTGTTCAGTTTTACAAAAAGACACAAGCAAATGAGGCTTTGAAAACTTTACAAAATTCAATCTTAGAAGGAAAAGCTTTAGAATTGAAAAGATCAGAACGGGGGAATGTGTAAGTTGATAAAATTTGTGCTAACTACATCACATTATATGGAACATTCTAAAACATATTTTTCTACGCAGAACTGAAGTTAAAACATCAAAGAAGAGCGCTAAAGATACCATACAAAACGGAACGAAGATACTTGTTCGCAATGTACCGTTCCAAGCTAACAGTAACGAATTGCATGAAATATTCAGGTAATTTAAAATAATCATACATCTTTTTTCCAATTATCGATAAAAAAGTACGTGTGATTATAGGAGTGTGTGGTAATGGGTAATACTTGTCTTATCGATGTTGTACATAAAAAAAAATGGTAAAACCTCGGCGTATTTGTAGTTTGTTAACAGTTATAATTGTTATCAAAGTAAGTCATACGTTTCGAATGATTAAAAACTCCCGAAATGACTAAATGTTTTTTATCACTTTGTACTTTTCAATAAAAAAACTATAATATTTTATTAATACAAATGTTTTGAATGTATTGTCAATACTATTTAGGAATTTGTTTATTGTTTTATTTTCAAGTCAGCCTTACGTAATCACTCACCAAAACCAAGTCGGTTGCTGAACATAGTCCTTCATACCGATCGGTCCTGCGCTGTCTGCATCCAGCAGTTTTGCGACCTTCAGATCGTCGGTCCATTTGGTGAAGAGCTTTCCAGTCTTAGATAAAACTTTAAAATTACGAAACGTTAATCGCCTAATCTGTATATTTATGATTAACGTAAAATTAACAATTGTTTCAGAGCATTCGGCGAAATAAAAACTTTAAGGTTACCCAAAAAACTAACAACTGGTTCAGAACAACATAGAGGTTTCGCATTTGTTGATTTTCATTCTAAAGCCGATGCAAAGGTTAGTGCTTATAAAATTTTTTATCGTAACTTATCTATACAACTATATATAATTGGAGTGTCTGTTTGTAACATTAAAATAACCGTTTTTTTTCAAGTTCATTTCGATGTTTAAGAATACAAATACCGAAACCACATTTTTTTAATTTTTGTCTGTCTTTCTGACCGTTTGTTCCGGGTAATCTCTGAAACGGCTCGACCGATTTTGAAGAGACTTTCACTGACAGATATCTGATGTAACAGGGAGTAACTTGGGCTACTTATTTTGAGAAAAAATATATAGGATCTCACGAAAATATATTAAAACTTTGAATATTTAATTCAAATAGGGAAGCAGTATACATTTTCTGTAACAATAACTGTTTTGTATACCACGCAGACGATGTCGCGGGCAACAGCTAGTTTTATATATATATACATAAAAGTATCGACGGGTATAAACTAAAATGTACATTTTAATTTTTAGTCTGCTTTTGAAGCATTATGTCATTCGACTCATCTTTATGGAAGAAGGCTAGTATTAGAATGGGCGGAGCAAACGGATGAAAACGAGGACGTTAATATGTTAAGAAAGAGAACAGCTGAAGCTTTTATAGCAAAAGTTCCCGGCGGTAAGAAGACTAGAAAGGCAGCAGTCGACGTTGAAAACTTTGTTAAAGGCGAATAAAACATTTAAAATATATTATTGTTTAATAAATTTATAATTCCGCCTTTTTTATTTGAGCTAAAAGGGAACCAAATCGTGAACACCTTTATTCTGAAGAAGCTAGTTCAATATGGCAAGCTTATTTTAAAAAGTTTGTATTTCTAGTACAAAACTTAGCTTAAGGTTTGCGATGGATAAGCTTCATAGATATTAATAATACATATTCAACTAAAATCAGTTATAAAAATAACTATTTTCACATATGTCGTACTTGATAACATCCCAAAAAAAATATCTGGATTGATCACTCATTCCTAGCAATGATGGTGGTAGATTGGCATTATAAATGTCGTAGACAGGTCCTTTAGAATTAAACTATTCACGATCTGTTTTTAAAAATTCTATATGATTTACAAATTTTAAAATCTTACTCTTTGTCTACCGTAACCGCAATGAACAGTAAAACCTAACACTAAAGAATCTTGACTATTGCTAGCAAATTAAAAATAAATTTATTGTTTTACTAAAAGCGTTTTACATATAACAGTACAAAATTCTAAAAATCGAGTCTTATCGGTTCCAAATTTCTTGCAGAGCTGTTTCAATATAATATCATGGCCACTCTGGAAACACATCTAAGCCTAGGTATAGGTTAGGAGATATTTCTCATAGAGTTCAGTACATTATCTACTTATGATAATCCAGGGACATAAATATAATATGCCTGTGACCTAGTTAAGGCGATAGTTTAAAAAGTAAATAAAAATGCATGGTAAGAAAATGTTGCTGATTTATAGATATAATTATATTTGTATTGGCTAATATGATAATGCAAGAAACTCATAGCATCGATCCACCTTTTCTATGAGTAATAGATGAAGCCGCTTATAGTGGACATAAAATAGGTCATCTAAAGAGTATTTAGGTGACCTTTTTTATGTCCACTATAAGCGGCTTCATCTCAATTTTGTACTACCAAAGACAAGTAAAAATTAAAACCTCCGTCTTTAGACACTGGGCTGACTACTCGTACATTCTCCACTTATTGAAAATAACAACAATGTCATCCTAAGTACAATAGACGGGTACCTCTTGTTAGTTTTATACTACACTTATTAGTGTAATAAGCAGGAAGACAACAGGGTACTGTTATAATAGCATTGTAGTATTTAGATTGTAAATATATCAGAGCCAAAGCACTCTGAGCACACTTCACCCTCTAAACTGATTGTTACTTGAAACGATATGTAATAGGGGCAAGTATCAGTATGATGCAGACAAAGAATCGCTAGTCTCCACAGCCTTACTCTCGTTTCAAAGTTTTAACAAAGTCTATAAAAGAGATAATAAGCAAAAAAAAAAACGAAATTGTAATACATAGTCATCTTTATTTTGGTGATGACAACAAAATATTAACTAACTCTGGATGGCATACATCATTACTAATTTTCTCTTAAATCACTGTCAAAAATAAAGAATACAATGGCTGTGTATTTTCAAAACGTAAGAGTGACAACATTATTAGTCTAGATTTAATCTATAGTAAAATTAAACTATCAGTTAATAAGACCAAAAGTTACACAAAAACTACATGTTAATGGTATGCAATGGTCACAGTGTAATTGCTTATGAAGCAACATATTGCACATTTATGTATAATCAAAATGATACCTGCAGAGCAAAACCCTATAAATAATAAACGGAAATTTGTGAATAAGAACATCATAGTTGCACTATTTGAAGAATTCATTTCATTCAGTAAGAATACAAAATATATTTACAGTTAAAAAAACAATAAAAACAGGCTAAAATAAAAAATAATCACTAGCATTCATTCATAGACTAAAGAATATGCATGATAAATTTGCTCAAGTCATTACTAGACTACACCCAGTCCGTTGCTTACCAAACAGCCATTCACCTCACAATTGTAAATATATTCCTAATCATTTACTAAACAATGCTTTTAAATTACAATCTGTAATTTTATCAAAGTGTATACCTAAAGCATTTTAAACACATTAATAGACACTATGTTTTGATATTTGACATGTAATTAGTTTCTTATCAGATATTTATTTTTTCACAATCAGAACCAAATATTTTTAAAGTTAGTGTAACCCTAAAGAAAATAATAAAAATATTACTTAAAAGTGTTACAGTAACTACAATTGCTGAATTTGAAATATAAACATAACTTTCTTTAATATGCAGCATATACCCTTTGTTGCAATGCATACACACTAATAATATACTAGGAATATAATATTTTACACAACAATATTTATTGAATTACACAATTTCAATCGATTTTAACAGTTGAATAAATTTTCCTGACAAATATGCTGGTACCAACATAGCCTACTGTGCCACAAATTATACCAAGTGCAAGACTGAATAGAGCCATGTAACCAAAATAGAATGCAGTTTGGAACAATCCGTACATCTTAGTTTTAAAAAGGAAATAATAGAATGAATACAAGTAAACATACAACGCCGTACTCCCAGCCGAAAGAAAGCTTGTCCACTGCCAGCGGTAGTCTTCCGCATTTAGCAAGAAGTATGTGCATACAATGGTCACACAAACTGTGACTATCATAAGAATCAAAAACACCAAGAGCATAAATCCATACACATAATAAATCTTGTATGCCCAGAATGATGTAAAAATAAAGTACATTTCAATGAATATGGATCCAAAGGGCAAAACCCCTCCCATGATAATTATAATAAACGGTTCCATAAACCACTTCTTTTCTGGGATAGGACGAGGCACAGCATTGATACGGCAAGGATAATCAGGTTGTCCTGCTAAGTTCCTCCCAAGAACAGTTCCTACTAATGTAAGAGGCAATATAACAAAAGTACAAATTGACATTACAGCAATCATACTGCCAAACGGAATAGCCCGAGATGCATGGTAGTACATTGCTATAAAGTTAATGAAAAATGCGGTCCCACATACAAGAACTGGCAACAAAAAGGCAGATAATAACATTTGTTTAATCCATAACTTTCCACCCATTCTGGCATACAATGAACCTCCAAAGTAACCATTGACAGGTGATGTAGCGGCATATATAAAGATAGCTGTGGAAAGTAGAGAACCTCTTTCAGTATATAGTTCACCAAAAATTGTGAAAATAATTACAGCCAATGTAACTACTGTTAATTGATAACCTGCACCAACAAGTGCAGAAAACATCGCTAAATGTGGAACAGGTCTAAACACATCGCCATGCACTTGCTTCCAGCCATACTCATCACCTAAATCTTTCTCTAAGTCATCCAAGTCATCATCCTTAGAATAACGGGCATAATCTTTACGTAAGGTCCTCATGAGAATCATAGAAACCAGACCTACTAAAAATATTACCATCATAAAACTGTTAAAAATACTAAACCAATGAATCCTGTGTTGGAAAAAGTTTGGATCCAAATATTTATCAAAACGGTCTTCAAATCGTATGCTGCTCTTTTTCCAATTAACTTCATAAGTGAATGGAATCTTGGCATCCGGAGTCAGTCGTTCTTTATTTTCGGCGGTAAGATTAACTTCAACAATCCTGTTACCATTGTACCCAATATCGAATTTCTTGTGAGTCCAAATGTAGTGGTTGTCGCCATCTATTTCGCCTACAATTCCCCATATTGGCAAATCATCTATGTACATCTGATACCAATAATGATTCTTTACAGCATACACGAGCGCTTTGTAGGATTGGTCGTTTAATTCTATGGCACAAAACTGCTGGGCTGGCACATTATCCTTATAAGTAATGTCCAAACCACTAAATTCCAACTCAACACCTTGCAACGCTTCAGACAGTGTTTCGTGGTAGTGGCCGATGGTGACTTTAGTCCCAACACAAAACGGTAATGAAAAATAAGCATAGGTCTCTTGACGATTGTGGTATGGGCCCACGGTGTTCATCCATAATACGACTTGTTCTCCATCTTTATATGAATGTGTATGTTCATCGCAGTTAACAGTGATCCACCACAAAAAGAAAATATAAATATACTTCATTTTGAGTTAACAGTAAAAAAACTACTAAGTAATATTATAAACATAACACGTAAGTGAAATGCCGATGTCGGACATCTAATAATATTGCCATCAAAGAAATGTTCTTAACGTCAAATAATGATTTTATTCAGTGTTGACAGCAAGTTTTTACTTCTTATTATTATACAATGTCAGGCATTATATACATAAAATTAGCACTGAACGGTAAAACTGAAAACTAATTGAAAATTGATTTGGATAATTTTTGGACGCCTTTAAAGTAATTATAATGATTATTCCATTAAAATTTTCTTGTACATTTCAAAAACGTGTAAAAAAGTTTAAAAAAAATATTGTTTTATTCATTCTCATTTAAAATAGTGGCCTTTTTTAAGTTACAATAGTTACTTTTTCGTACCAAATATTCAGGTTTTTAGACAAGTAATTTTGTCAAGCAACAGGTACATTATCGTAGAAGCTAATACTTGATTTTAAAACCTAGTCGCCTGAATATCAAAATCAATTATCAATCACTAATAACTACACTTCCATGTGACGTTGTTGACATTTTAGGTTATAAATTACTGTAGTATTTTATAAACCGTGGTTGTATAATATCAAAAATGGATATTGACGATTTACCCAGTTCCATACAAGCTAAATTCAAGTCAGATACAGGAGAAGAAATTGATAGCCCTTTAGATTTACCGTTGAATATTACAAAAGAACAACTCACCCTTATATGCAATGCTTTATTACAAGAGGTAATTGAATAATATTCATTTAAAAATTTAATAAAGAAAAATTTGTTAACCTAATGGGATTTGAATTTATATTTTTGCTTGTTTTAAGGAAAATAAACCATTTTTATTTTTTGTGAAAGACGTTGAAATAACGTCATCATTGAAAGATGCTTTGGACACTGGGAAATTAAACTCTGAGGAAGTTGTTGAAATAATATACCAGCAGCAGGCTGTTTTTAGAGTTAGACCAGTAACCCGATGTACAAGGTATTTATTTTAAAAACAATATATTAAAGTTATGTTAATGTTAACAAAAATTAAAAGTAATTTTTATTCTGGTAATTTGTTGTGTTTAAAGCTCTATACCTGGACATGCTGAGGCTGTAATATCAACGAGTTTCAGTCCATCTGGCAAGCATTTAGCTAGTGGATCAGGAGACACTACAGTTAGATTTTGGGACTTAAATACACAAACTCCACTACATGTATGTAAAGGTGATATAAATTATTACAAATTAAATAAATAAAATTCAATTCATCATTTGGTGATGGAAATCAACAATTAATGGGTTCTGCAGAATAATTAAAATGTATAATATAAGAATAAAAGTTTGCTGGTAAGCCAATTCTGTATATTGATTTCTTTTAATTATAGGTCACACAAACTGGGTGTTATGTATCAGCTGGTGTCCAGATGGCTCCAAATTAGCTTCAGCGTGTAAGCAAGGAAAAATTATTATATGGGATCCATTGACGGGAAATCAAATTGGGAAATCTATGATAGGCCATAAGCAATGGATCACTGCTTTGGCTTGGGAACCATACTTGAGGTAATTGTAATATAAAAGTAAAAGAACTTTTCAAGTTGAAAATAAAACTTTGAACACATACTTTGTGAGGTAAACTTACAGACAGTATGACTTAAGTACTAATCATTTGGCTGATATTTAATAGCGGACTATCCATCATGCTCCTGGTGGCATTTTTAGGAGAGACCTGTCTCCACCAGTCTGCTTACAATGATTATGATGTATGCCCAATTTTCAATAGATCTATTTATTTTTTAAATGTAAGTGTTAAAAACTGTTATTTCATTTTTTGTAATTTTCAGAAATGCTGAATGTCGTAAACTGGCCAGCTCATCCAAAGATGGTGATGTAAGAATATGGGACACAGTAACATGTTTAACTATCCTAAGTTTATCTGGGCATTCAAAAGCGGTCACTTCTGTGAAGTGGAGTGGCAATGGGCTTATTTACACATCCTCACAAGACAGAACAATAAAGGTGGATTTCATGTTATTACTTTTTATTTAGGAAGAAATTCAGGCCTTGACAGTTAAATAATGTTTATGGCAAGTCATTCATGCTTAAGTGTTTATTCATATAAATATATGTGATAAAATAAACTATATGTTCACTTGGTAGTATCATAGGTATATAACAAAGAAGCACTGATTGGAATAGAAGAAAATTTACACAGTATAATTTTTTACTCATCCACTATTACACCTCATCATTACAGTAATTTCAATATAAATGTCTCCAATTAAAGAAGATTCTGAATACTTCTTTATTATTTGATAGCACATACATGTAATTACTATTCAAGGTATGGAGAGCAGATGATGGAATTCTGTGCAGAACTTTAGAAGGCCATGCACATTGGGTGAACACACTCGCCCTTAGCACAGATTATGTGTTAAGAACTGGACCTTACCATCCAATACTCGATAAAAATGAACCAACTTCAGATAGTAAGTAATAATAAATTAAATTTTTTGTTGTAAAGTTAAATACTTACTAAAATTTAAGTATCTGATAGTATGTCTATCTTTGTAAGGTGACAGACTGCTTTTAAAGTATGACATCAAGAACGAAGAGAAGTAATGCAACAGTTTTATTTTATTCTAGAAACAATTCTGCAGCAACGGGCAAAAGAAAGATATGAACAAGTTTGTCCTCAAGATGGAGAACGATTGGTGTCAGGGTCAGATGATTTCACATTATTTTTATGGCTACCTGAGAAGGAAAAACGACCTCTTGCAAGAATGACAGGACATCAACAACTTATTAATGATGTTAAATTTTCTCCTGACACAAGGTACAGCAAACAATAATATTAACTGTTAACTAGATTATATTTGCTCAGGAAAATTATAGTTTTTTCATAATTGAATATGTTTCTTCACTACTAGGCCTTTGATCTTCAATATTTTTTTAGAATTATAGCATCAGCTTCTTTCGACAAATCTGTTAAGCTTTGGGATGCAGCCACTGGAAAATTTATTACTACCTTACGAGGACATGTTCAAGCTGTTTACATGGTTGCATGGTCAGCAGACTCTAGACTCCTTCTTAGTTCCAGTGCGGATTCTACTTTAAAAGGTAAAATAAAACTTTGAACACATACTTTGTGAGGTAAACTTACAGACAGTATGACTTAAGTACTAATCATTTGGCTGATATTTAATAGCGGACTATCCATCATGCTCCTGGTGGCATTTTTAGGAGAGACCTGTCTCCACCAGTCTGCTTACAATGATTATGATGTATGCCCAATTTTCAATAGATCTATTTATTTTTTAAATGTAAGTGTTAAAAACTGTTATTTCATTTTTTGTAATTTTCAGAAATGCTGAATGTCGTAAACTGGCCAGCTCATCCAAAGATGGTGATGTAAGAATATGGGACACAGTAACATGTTTAACTATCCTAAGTTTATCTGGGCATTCAAAAGCGGTCACTTCTGTGAAGTGGAGTGGCAATGGGCTTATTTACACATCCTCACAAGACAGAACAATAAAGGTGGATTTCATGTTATTACTTTTTATTTAGGAAGAAATTCAGGCCTTGACAGTTAAATAATGTTTATGGCAAGTCATTCATGCTTAAGTGTTTATTCATATAAATATATGTGATAAAATAAACTATATGTTCACTTGGTAGTATCATAGGTATATAACAAAGAAGCACTGATTGGAATAGAAGAAAATTTACACAGTATAATTTTTTACTCATCCACTATTACACCTCATCATTACAGTAATTTCAATATAAATGTCTCCAATTAAAGAAGATTCTGAATACTTCTTTATTATTTGATAGCACATACATGTAATTACTATTCAAGGTATGGAGAGCAGATGATGGAATTCTGTGCAGAACTTTAGAAGGCCATGCACATTGGGTGAACACACTCGCCCTTAGCACAGATTATGTGTTAAGAACTGGACCTTACCATCCAATACTCGATAAAAATGAACCAACTTCAGATAGTAAGTAATAATAAATTAAATTTTTTGTTGTAAAGTTAAATACTTACTAAAATTTAAGTATCTGATAGTATGTCTATCTTTGTAAGGTGACAGACTGCTTTTAAAGTATGACATCAAGAACGAAGAGAAGTAATGCAACAGTTTTATTTTATTCTAGAAACAATTCTGCAGCAACGGGCAAAAGAAAGATATGAACAAGTTTGTCCTCAAGATGGAGAACGATTGGTGTCAGGGTCAGATGATTTCACATTATTTTTATGGCTACCTGAGAAGGAAAAACGACCTCTTGCAAGAATGACAGGACATCAACAACTTATTAATGATGTTAAATTTTCTCCTGACACAAGGTACAGCAAACAATAATATTAACTGTTAACTAGATTATATTTGCTCAGGAAAATTATAGTTTTTTCATAATTGAATATGTTTCTTCACTACTAGGCCTTTGATCTTCAATATTTTTTTAGAATTATAGCATCAGCTTCTTTCGACAAATCTGTTAAGCTTTGGGATGCAGCCACTGGAAAATTTATTACTACCTTACGAGGACATGTTCAAGCTGTTTACATGGTTGCATGGTCAGCAGACTCTAGACTCCTTCTTAGTTCCAGTGCGGATTCTACTTTAAAAGGTAAAATAAAACTTATTCAAATTATATATAAAATTTGTTACTTTTGTATGCGAGACTAATATATGGAATTACTATTACCTTTAGTTATTATAATATGACAGACTTAAAAAAATTCGTGTTCTATTTTAATTGAAGCATTTTATTTCATTACTCAAAAATAATTACTTATTACTTTAAAATTTTACTCATTACAATTATATACTAAACACAGCAGGGAGTACATAAAGATAATGCTTTTCTCTTTCAGTGTGGAGTATGAAAACTAAAAAACTTGAGCTTGATTTACCTGGACACGCCGATGAAGTTTTTGCCGTAGATTGGTCCCCTGACGGAAGTTATGTAGCGTCAGGAGGAAAAGATAAAGTATTGAAATTGTAAGTGTATAAATTTTGTATGATAGGAAAAAGCCCAGAATTTATTTAAAATTATAACACAATTTAAATCAATTTTTATTTTATTCTAGAAACAATTCTGCAGCAACGGGCAAAAGAAAGATATGAACAAGTTTGTCCTCAAGATGGAGAACGATTGGTGTCAGGGTCAGATGATTTCACATTATTTTTATGGCTACCTGAGAAGGAAAAACGACCTCTTGCAAGAATGACAGGACATCAACAACTTATTAATGATGTTAAATTTTCTCCTGACACAAGGTACAGCAAACAATAATATTAACTGTTAACTAGATTATATTTGCTCAGGAAAATTATAGTTTTTTCATAATTGAATATGTTTCTTCACTACTAGGCCTTTGATCTTCAATATTTTTTTAGAATTATAGCATCAGCTTCTTTCGACAAATCTGTTAAGCTTTGGGATGCAGCCACTGGAAAATTTATTACTACCTTACGAGGACATGTTCAAGCTGTTTACATGGTTGCATGGTCAGCAGACTCTAGACTCCTTCTTAGTTCCAGTGCGGATTCTACTTTAAAAGGTAAAATAAAACTTATTCAAATTATATATAAAATTTGTTACTTTTGTATGCGAGACTAATATATGGAATTACTATTACCTTTAGTTATTATAATATGACAGACTTAAAAAAATTCGTGTTCTATTTTAATTGAAGCATTTTATTTCATTACTCAAAAATAATTACTTATTACTTTAAAATTTAACTCATTACAATTATATACTAAACACAGCAGGGAGTACATAAAGATAATGCTTTTCTCTTTCAGTGTGGAGTATGAAAACTAAAAAACTTGAGCTTGATTTACCTGGACACGCCGATGAAGTTTTTGCCGTAGATTGGTCCCCTGACGGAAGTTATGTAGCGTCAGGAGGAAAAGATAAAGTATTGAAATTGTAAGTGTATAAATTTTGTATGATAGGAAAAAGCCCAGAATTTATTTAAAATTATAACACAATTTAAATCAATTGTTTATTTATTACAGATGGCAGCATTAAAACGATTAATTATGAGTATATAATTAAAATAAAACAATTCATTATTACATGTTGTTTTTGTTATTATAAATTAATACTCCTCTCATGCTACTTAATTTTTATACTCTTTTTTACATTCGCTTTTATTCCTGATGCTTCACCACCATATCTAGCAATTTCTTTTCGTGGCTCTCTTATTGCTCCCTTCCTCCTTATCTTTGCCTTTCTATATTTTAATTTGTGTTTAACTCTCGGGTTTCTCTGTTCTTTCTTCCTATGTGGTGTTAGGCCTTTATTTTTTGCAATTTGATAAGTGATTTTACGTTTTTCACCAATATCATCACTGACCACATTTTGTAATGATGTAGATGGCTTATCTTCATTTTCAAATTCATCATTATCTGAAAAACCACTTTCTTCAGATTCATTTACATTTATTTGATGACTATCAGAAGATTGCAGCTTGAATAAGTCAACAGATGGCAAATTATCTGTAGTGCCGTCATCATCATCAGAAACACCGGTATCTTCACCATCATCTTTCTCTAATTCATTAACCAACTTAAGTTTCTTAGGAACATGTTCAGATGACTGTCTATCTGTTTTTCGTTTCTTGCTATCTTTCTGTTTCTTATTTACAACAGTCAGCTCCAATTTATTTTTAACAGCGAGTAAAATTTTGTCTATTTGTGGTTTTATTATTTCTATGTAAATGGGTTCCATCTTATTTAACATTTGCCTATATTGATAAAGGCGTTTTATTACTGGATGATTTTGAATACTAATCCTTTGACTCTTCAGAAGTAAATAAAAACTAATATTTGTGCAGTAGTTTAAAATAAGATCATAGTTGGTTTTTACAAATTTTGATGCTGGACATTTAGGAAATTTTCCTCCTTTTACTAGCTCTAAGACTGGGTGTAAATCATCTTTAGCCACTGTTAATTTAGTTTTAAAGTCATCAATAAGTCCTGCAAACTCTGGACTTTCCTTTTCAAAGATCTGCAATTTTTGTCTCTTAGACATTTGAGTTAAATCACTCTTAATTATTTTTTCTTTAATTGCATTATCAGCATTTGTTGTGTTAAAAAATTCGAGTGAAAAATCTTCTTCTCCAAGTTGTTCAATTAGGCGTTTTTGTATGTTTTTAGCTTCCTCTTCTTCCATGAGAGCGTCCTCTTCTTCATCTCCATAACCACCATAATCTTCATCCACAAAATCAGTTGAATAGTATGACCTTTTCTTTTTACCCCACGCTTTGGAATCAGGCAGGTCATCATCTGAGTTACCCTGACCCTCCACATCGCTGTCTGCAATACCTAAATCATTTTTATCATCGTCATTGTCATCTGAATCTGAGAATGCATACACTTCTTCTTCACTGCCTGATTCATCAAGTTTTCTTTTGCGTAATTTATTCAGTAGGTCTTTTTCTTTAGGAGAGTATTCATTTTCAGAATCTGATGGCTCGTAATTTCCTTGTACGTCAAACCTTGGCGGGACCCTGTAAAAAATGGAATGAAAAGCATACGCAATATAATAAGCAATCAGTATAGATATTTAATTGTGAACTTCACTGTAAAATACTATTAAAATTGCTACACAAATACATGTTGCATATCAGATAAAGTTAAACCTCGTGTGGACATATGTGATATAAAGAAATAATTTAGATGAATAAGTTACACTGTATGAATAATGTATTAATTTATTGAAATTAAATTAAATTATTGAATGAAGTATTTTTTTTTTGCTATTGAACTGGACGTACCTTATTTTATCCGCCATAGCTTACAACAAAAATATAACTAAAACATCGGCAAAAGTTGGACACATAGGTTATTAAATCAGTTTTCTTTTAAAACAGTTATTGGAGTACAATAAATATATCTCAATTGTATTTCTTTAAACAATATTTTTATATGACTGGCTTAAACATTAAGGGTACATTTTTATCAATTAAATGTTAAAGCAACACGATGAAAAGAGAAAAGACGCACAACCACAGACTATACAACACAACCAATAAAAAGTAATGGTTAAATATTAGTTTAATGTTTTACTGATTATTCTACTAAATAAAACAGTACAATGGTTTCTTGCATTAATATAACTAGTCTTAAATTTAGAAAACAAAGTAATTAGATTTATTAATAACTGTAAGAGTTACTTTTCGTTGGTGATAGTTCTTTTTGTTATATTAATTGAAGCGAAAGGAAGTATAATATAAAGAAAAATTTTAGAACATTTGAACAAAAAATATTTTATCTTAACATTAATGGTTTAACAAATAAAAAAGACTGTGAAAGTAATCAGAAAAATTTTCTTCGTTTACCATTTTTAATACAAATAAAAAAAACAATAGATTGTCAATGTCAAATACGGTTATACATAAGTGGTTGTTATTAAATCAGTTAATAAAATACATATTTATGAGATTTTCTCAAGGAAACTTTAATTCAGCAGAAAATGAGTTTCACCTGCAATGTAAAAACATTTATACAATACTTATTTCTTGTTATAAGTTTAGCTGTATTGGCAGGGGGTAAAATAAATAAATGCAGTCAGTGTAACATACTTTCAGATTCTTTTAATTATTGGCTTCAAAAAACAGCGCGAGGAAAACACGAAGGTGGTGATGTAGCGTGGGAAGAAGCGAAGCTTAAATCCTACTCTCAAAGTGAGATGCGTTTAATAGAAATACTAGAAGGCTTGTGTACAGAAGTGAAACTGCATCAGGATCAATGTTATACCCTAGCTGAGGAAGCAGAGCATTTTTTAGAACAGTGGTGGGTTCAAGAGGATCCAAATTCACAGGACTTGTTTAAATGGTTGTGCATAAATACTTTGCAATTTTGTTGTCCAAAAAATCATTATGGTTCTTTATGTAGACCTTGTCCTGTAGATGAACATAGTAAAATTTGTGGAGAAAGAGGCAAATGTAATGGTGAGGGAACACGAAGTGGAAATGGTTCGTGTATTTGTGAAAAAGGATATTCTGGTGAATTTTGTAAACATTGTGCTAAGAACTATTACAGTATAAACTATGATACTTGTCAGCCTTGTCATAATGCTTGTGATGGATGTGATGGAGATGGACCAGCAGCATGTAAACTTTGTAAAATAGGTTGGCAACTAGAGTCTGGGGTGTGTGTAGACATTAATGAATGCATAAGCTCAAACACATGTGAATCACATCAATACTGTGTTAATTTTGAAGGATCATTTTCGTGTAGAAATTGTGATGTTACTTGTAAAACATGTTATGGTAAAAGTAAGGAAAATTGTACATCTTGTGCTTTAAACCAAGTACTGTGGGATGGTATGTGTTTAGATGAGACATTAAAACATCAATTCATATCAATTGCTCTAAAGCGAGCATTAATGTACCTATTTTTGTTTACAATTACTTTTTTTATATGCTTAAAGGTTAAACCATTAGCATCATTAATTATATTATTATTTGGATTATTTATTTGTTTCCTAGAAAAAGATACTAAATTTAACATTTTGTCCATTTACTATTTGTTATGATACTTGCAGTAATATGATTACAAGGAAAGCTCATACACTGAACTGCATTAAGTTTTAATAATTGTCTTAGGACATACCAATTACAATTTGTGACTTTAAGTACACATTAATACTTTAGAAGCGCAAATTGTGGAAATATTATTTTAGCTAGTTCGAAACTTTCATTAAAGAGTAAATATAAAAAAAAATTGTCTACTAACAAAAAGTTTTTTCTAATTAAAATAGGTGAAGGTGAAAACATAAATTTCCTTTTGGTAGTAATGTTAACATAAAATACATATTTAATTAATAGATCAAATTAGGAAATCTGTTAAATACAATACATTGGTTTGTTGTATGAATTTTAGTCAGAAGCCGTCTAGATAAAAACTTAGTACATAGTTTAAAAACAAGACAATGTAATTGTCAGCCTGCCTATACCAATTTACTCTTTGAGGATTGTAAAAAGAGAATAAAATGATATAATAGATTGTCACATGAAAAATCAAGCACCATCAGAAGTCCAGCCAAAATATTCAAATAATGAAACTCATGAAAAAGGTGTATTAAAAATACATTTTATTGTGAAAGATACACAGCTATTTTTAGTATCAAATATATAAAATAAGTAAACAGTGTTGTTTAGACAATAACTAATTAGAAAAACTCTCATACAAAACATCTTCTGGACATTCCAATATGAATCTAATTATTGAACACAAAAGAGTAAAAAGTAAAATGTAATATTCAAAACAAAAGAAATACAGAATGAAGTTTATCTAAAGACCTTTAAAGTTTAATTTACACAACCGTTAAAGAATTTTTATTTGGTGCCTGAAAAACTTTTTCACAACACAAAAATTGAATGTCATACATAATAATATAAAACTTCTTAGTCATTAAAAATTTTTTTTGTTAGTTGGCAATGAATTTTGTTTGTTTGGCTTAAGTAAACACTTCAATCGGAAATATTATTAAATTTTTGTGAAAATATGTGCAGAATACTTAACCATAAGGTTATTGTGATGACTATGTCACTACTGAACGCATATCTATAACAATCATGTAATGTACAAAGTAATTAATTAATCTTAACTTAAAAATCAGCACTTAACGCAACTAATGAAAATTCATAAATTATTAAACAAAAATAAGCAAAACCTATTTCTATATATTTATGACTATTTAGAAGTTCAATTTATAAATGTTAAAATTATCAATGCTGTACGCATTAACAATTTTTTCAAAAATAAATTGTGTTATTATAATATAATGTGAAACAAAAAACAAAAAAGTGTGATATAAAACCGCAGGCACAATGTTTACTTTTGTTTTAATCAGTAAGAAAGTCTTTGGTGAAAAGAAGTAATGTTTATGCTTTGTTACAATATTAGTTACCTTAAGCTACAAATATATATTACTCAAATTAATATATCAATGTAAATTAAAGAGTAAACACTTTCAAAGAAAAAAAAAACAAAAAATTGAAATGAAAAGTAACTTTGTTCTAAATTTTCATTTTTTGGTAGATTGTCATTATTAAGTACTAATATAACTCAACTAAAAACTAATTGTGAAACAAAACACTTATTATAATTTTACACAAGCAAATTTTAAATAAAATCTTACCGAGTTACGGTTGCTGCTCCATTGTGATATTAAACACTACATTATGTCAAACTAGAAGTGGTGAGCTACATTAACATAATAAAATACTTTTAGACAATACCCACGACTAGCCTTTGAAATGCTGCATGTAAATAGCTACAACATTTTTTCTCCATAAAAATGTAATATACCTATTAGATATTATTTTATAAAGTAGTTTGTAGATAAGTGTTATTTAAACTGGTCACAATAATGCAAAGTAAGAAAATTATGATTATCAGTCTGCCTTTATATATATATACGCTAATAATTTTAATACAAGTTTCGGTCCCACATTTAAATACTCTGCAAATCGTTCCAATATTTTGCCACATTTTCACAGTTGCATTTCATATTGCAACGTAAAATGATCTTTTTCTTAGCAAATGCATGTATTTTTCGTACATACAATTGAAATGATAAAAACTGAACTAATTGAATATACTGCAAAAAATCAGTTCTTTATAGCTCTTACTCATTCACCAATAAAACGTATGTGATGGGTGTGCGTTCATTTACAAGTATTCTATTTTGATAATAATAATTTATTGTCATATATAATTTTTTAAAAAAGTTGCGGTTTGCAATGTATCCCATAATAAACAATTGTTATTAATTTAGATTTTTTATTAATAATAATTTATCCATATTATATGACAATCACATAAATTAGAGGTGAATGAGTCAACTATTTACACTAATTTTAGGTGATAAAGTTTTAAAAAACTACCTATTCACATTAAATATCGTGTAAATGATATATTTCTAATTGATATCTCTACAATATTCAGTCTGTTGTTATTTGTGGAATGTATTTTAAACTTTTAGTACATATAACAAAAGTAAAAAAACATATATATAGCAAAATTATCAAAAACTCGTACAACTATTAAGTATGGTTAGCTTTTACAATTTTTGCAGCACTGGTTCATCATTTCAGCATATTTACGTTCAATGCAGAACACAGGCATCTGCAAAAAGAAACATTTGCAGTATGCTGATATTGACCACAAGCTATTTTTTTCCTAGACAGTAGACAGTAGACAGTAAAGGGAGTGTTTATTATTTATTAGTTTGTTGCTTGGTTTAATGCCAAGAAAAAAGTTACTAGTGCAGATACTAAAGTTACATAGTGAAATTATTAGAGTAATGGGTGTTGCAGTGTATATCATCAAAACTACTGCCGCATTGCTCGAGGGTAGCATTTAGCATCTGATGAACGTCCTGCCCGTCGCGTCTTTTGTCGAATTAAATAAACTTAAACGTATAAAATATAATAAGCTCACTAGAGCCATTACAATTTACTACTTTAAGATTGATAACCATGAAATACTCATAAAAATTTTCGCCTAAAGTTTAAAATACTCCTTTAAACAGCAAAATAATTGAATTGATAAAATGAACCAAAATTGAAATCAAAATGAAATAAATAATAAAAAAAAATGCAAAGAAATCTCTTATTTAGCATGCATTAAGCGTAAACTTGTTATGTATAGTACATTTCATAATACTTAACAATGAGATCCTACTTTGATGCAGTAAGACAAGGAATGACTTTTTCCTAATGGAGCTATTATAAGGATCTTTTATTTTTTTATATCAAATATTATTGCATAAAATGTTTTTTTGTAATTTAAATTGTCTCGGCGCATTTCAAATATATATTTAATTGTAATAATAACCAGATTTCTCTTAAACAAGATCCAGACGACGCTGGGAAGAAATTTTATTAATTAATTAAAATATAACTCATCTGACATGACGAGAGTATTAGCATGGTTATCTATCACTTATATTAGCAGCCATTTGCTATTTTCTTGTGCAAACTTGTTATGGTTACAAGAGTTAATTCTTATTCCTAACTACATGTTAAAACAGACTATTTTTAATTACAAATAGGAC
Organism: Byasa hedistus; assembly: GCA_029286795.1. NCBI lineage: Eukaryota > Metazoa > Arthropoda > Insecta > Lepidoptera > Papilionidae > Byasa > Byasa hedistus. The sequence goes on along the minus strand of JAGSMW010000009.1, from coordinate 6,171,393 downwards.
GTCTTCATTATTTTGCACCAAAAGACGTACCTACCGTCTTAAGAGACAATATTGCCGCAGAAAGCGTGTGTAATATACACTAGATTTTATGGTGGCAAAACTGTGTTGCCGGAGACTGTCTTGGCAGGTGTTATTCCTATTACTGTTGCCAAATAGTAGTATGCAAACAACAATTTGTTTGGGTTTGAAGGACACTGTAGCTAATTAAATTACTGAGAACACGAGACTTATCATCTTATGTCTCAAATAACAAGCATAATGGTGCCGTGTTTATCATTCTAACTATATTGCCGTGAGTTGGTATAATCGTCTAGACGCTTAGTTAAATAAAAAAAGATAATATAATGAACTACGTCCTTAGTTTTCTATTGCATAAAGAACTGACGTTATTGTAGTACAAATAAACCATTCATTAAGAAAATGGTTGTCCCTGGACTCAAACAGCGCAAAGCCATTTTTTGTAAATTACATTACAAGAGATAAACGTCCAGCAGCAGTCGTCTATCGGTTGAAATGAGGATCGATCCACAAATCTGACATATTTGTATAAAAAAAATTTGCGTGACGTCTCACCTTAGGGACATAGCTAGCAAGATTAATTTTTTATATTATCCACCGACAAACGTCCATTTTTAGACATTGACCTCCCCTAAAGACCAGTACAAAGGAAGATTAACGAATATTAACTTTTTGAGACTTGATTACAATATGACAAAAGTACATATTATTATGAATGAAATTCAATTTTTTTTATACTTCGTAAAATCTTAATGTTAGTATCTTTACTTCCAAGTAATAAGTGACCGTGCAGATACTAAAATTTAATAAAATTACTGACGTAACTACACTTATCATTGTTTTCTCAAGGCGTCGAGCACAATGTTGGTAAATGTACATCATCTTATCTAGCATCACATTTTATGGGCGGGTGTTTAACTTATCATCAGGCGAGCGTCTCCTCAGTTCAAGGAATAAAAATAGTTTTTTTAGCGGACTGATTGTGCTATGTACAACCCCGACAAAGTCTAGTTTTCTTTATGAACGCCTCCAATGTTTATATATTTAATACTTCGTGACTCTAAAGTACTCATGGCCTAGTACCTGTATTGAAATTTCTACTCTAACATTGTTGGCCCACGGTGATGCGAAGAGAGTTGAGCAGCGAGTTGCCTTTGTTGTAACAGGCAGTATAGTATTCCGGCCTGGGCCATAGCATCGACCGTGCCGGCCGCCAGAAGATCGGTGCGCTGCTTCCCGCTGGCGCCGGTTGCCGACGGCCGCAGCAACGTTGGACCGAAAACCGTAGCGAGATTGTGAAGTGACATTTTGTTCTCTCCTTCGTGCTGATTCACTCTGCAAAATGTTTTATAGTAATAAATAACACATTTTTATTACACGAAGCGACGAGACGAGTTAAAATATAAAAAATATCTACTCACTTGACAAAATGATTAAGAAGAAAGTCTATGCAGTTCTTATTGAGATCTGGTAATTGCGCATAACATTTGAGCAGAGCGTGTCGTCTCGTATGTGCTGGTCCTGAGTCCACGGATGTTCCCACACCCTATAAAGGTTAACATTGAGATGAAATTCATGCACCTACATGACAGCTACATATTCAAAATGATCGGTTTTTTACCTGTGTGGAACCCCAAGCACGCAATAGTTCTGGATATAGTGCATCTGTGAACAATGCCTCGGGTAGCTCACGCAGATACAACTTCAATACACCAGTCACAGAATGTATATCTACTTCTTTCAATAGCTGTTCAGCTTCATATGCATCTATAAAAAAAATTATGTTATAATTTTTTTAAAAAATAAAACAGTCAAATACATAGTATATAAACATAAAACATTTTTAAAATAGTTTAACTGTTTTATGTGAGTTGACAATAAAATTATTCTAATTTCACACTATGTTAATTGACAATGAGGTCATGGATGGTGAACTGTGCTCGCTCAGATCACGACCACACACACTCTGGCTCTCACATGTTAACAGTAATTATGTTATTGCAATAAATTTACAACACGAGGGTGGTAGCTGGCTATATATTCCCGAAAAACTTAACACCATCTAAAATAAGTTTCATGAAATATTATTATTCAGTGAGCAAATGAAATTAACGTACTGGTCTCAAAGCTCTTCTTGAGGCGGTGCAGGTCTGATGCGCTGCCGGAGACGCGGTACACGCCCACTTCATGTATGCCTCGCCGCTCGACTTCGCGTACGCACGCGCTTATTATGAAAGGAATGTTTCGTTTTTCACGTCTGAGGATGACAAAAAATATAAGTAAATAACCAGTCTACTTAATGCTCCCACTACAGGGACTCGTGGAATTCTCTTACAAGGAGATAGCAAAGGCCGCTGATCTATTGCGCAGAATCAGTTTGTGTTGGTGGATGTCACATGTGCATAAAACGCAGCCGTCCACGAAACATGTCAATTTTCTCTTGATGTATTCTTTCACCAAATTATATTACGTTGCCTATGTATGCATACAGCGTTAACATATAAATTAAAAATTAAAATTGATGTTAATTTTTTTAAATATAATGTAGCCACACTTGTGGTCACTTTTAGATGGAGAAGAATATCATGGCTCTGTTATAGCGGTAAATTTACAATATGAGGGCGGTAACTAGCGAAGCGGATTTGAAAAACCCCTTTCAACAACCAATCTTCACAACATGTGGCCCTGGGTCAAACCAGAGTGTCTGTGTCTCATAGCAAGCTGTTAGTGGCTGCACAACGGAAGCAGTGCAGATTTAAAAAGTTTGTAAATAAAGTATTACTTTATGAATAAAGTAAAAAAAACGTAAAGGAACTACTTTTTCTTCTTGTATTATTACACCGGTTGAACAAAATGTAGAGTTTGAGACAGTTTTATCATATGGAAAATAAAACAAGTTATCACTTACTTGGCTACGTGTGTGATTTTAGCACCAAAGAGTGCACCAGGTTTAGCAGAGGGGACGCGTCTCGAAGACCGCTCGGGAGGCAGGAGGCGCAGACGGAGTGGAAGCGAGCCGCCGCCCAGGCACACCGTGCGCGAGACGCCGCCGCTCGCACTCTCAGCTACCCAGTCACGAGACAGCTGTAACGCTTGCTACTTAGAATTGTGTTGATATTCTAACTTATACATTTAAAGGGTTTTAATTAAAACTCTCTTCGTGTCGCAGTGACCACGCATTTGTCATATTGCGGTCAAGTGCTAGTCCATTGTAGATAAAAAAAATTCTAACATTTTGGCAACAAGGTTTGCGATTTTAATACACTTAGTTTTTCTTAAGTGACTTTACGAAAGCGTCCTCAACTGTCTCATAATCGATGCAGTTTTACAAAGTAAAGATAAATAACTAAATTTAAACTTTTTATGTATATCTGTCAAAAGATTATATAATTAATTTAATTAGACAAAAATATTATGAAAACCCAATAGTATGTTTATTCCCAACATTGTTTTTCCCTGTAGCCGTCATAGATGTTTGTAAGGCGCCGGTTCGCTCTTCATCCAGCCTGAGTTACCAGTGAAGAAATGTTGAGAGGAAAGTAACTTGTTTCAAACACAACACCTTTCATGGGTACATGACACTCTCTAAGCCGCACTTAGCCAGCGTGGTGGTTAACAGAACTTGACGCTCCCCTTGTGAGAGAAAACACAAAATCCCAGCAGTGGCGACATTAAGTGGGTAGCTTAATAATTATCTTTTGTTATTGTTTTACCTTTAAAGTGCATTTGCCTCTTAACACTGGTCTCGCCGCGTCTTCGTAAAGTAATAGACGCAAGTTCTGGGACCCCTCGAGGTCGAGGGTGAAACTCTCGTTCCAGCGTGGTTGCGCGCTGCGGCACACCAGCTTAGACTTCACTTTGCGAAAGTAGTGGCCGTATGAATCCACTTCCACTACTATATAGTAATCTGTAAAAATTTATGTAAAGGAATAGTCACAATATTAGTTTTTTTATATAAGTTACTACTATAACAGTTTCTACATGTAACTAATGAGATGAGCTATGTTAATTTATTAATGGTTATGTAAATGTAGCTTTTTGATAAATAACATCACTAATGATTTAACATTGCGCTCAAAACTATGGAACATGTAATGGTATCTCTAATTAGTAACAGGAAATACAATTATGATGTAACTGTAACATGTGTACAACTGTAATGTCAATTTAGGTGAACTCACCGGCCGCAGTATCCAGAGGTGCAGTCATTCCGCCGATGTGTAATTGGAGGTCACCTAGCAATAAGGAATCATCGCGCCCGCTGCGCAGCAGGTATGAGCCCATGTCAGTTTGTAGGTAACTCCGACACGCCGTTACCCAAGCCTGCAATTCCAGCATTGAGATTGCATTGGAACCAGCGGGAGGTACCGATGACGCCTGTAATAAAAAGAAAATATATTATTAAGAAATATAATACAAATAGACGGTTTACTAACACAATATAACATAAAAATGAGTTAATTTTTTTTACTCTTACACTGACAAATAGGCAGACTGAAATTGTTACTACATTTTTATTTTATTTTTGAATACAAATTATTTCATTCTGGTTTTAAATACCTTTCTTCAAATCGTCTGGCGTGAATATCGTCATACTTTGTTAAAGAAAATTAACAGGACGAACTTAAAAGAACACAATATTATTAGTAGTGGTTATAATTATAGCAATCATAATTATTGATTTGTTGACGTAATTTGGACTAGTTTTTAAAATTATCAAAGTATTAAACGAAAATTAAAGTATAATACCTGTAAGGCATGTATTGAGTCTATCCATTGTGTGCGTTCGTACTCGGAGCTGAGAAAGAATATGTGCTGTCTCTGTAGTGCGGCCGAGCCGCCGGGCGCTTTGACGCCCACGCGTAGTATCAGGTTCGGAGAGGCCAGAACCAACTGCCCTTCCAGCTCCGCTAATTTTTTTCTCTGTTTTTCCGCTGCGCCACGTCCGCCAATGCGTATTTTCTGAATTATAGTATGGCCTTATTTAACGAAACAAATTAAAACTATTGACTTTTAAATAAGTAAATTAAAATGAACATATTTTTTTATTGTACTCCAGTAACACAAATTATAAATAACATTGTACATGATCAAACTTAAATGTACAATCGATAATCCTATTGCTCAGACAGCAATCTCATCCAAACAACCAACAAATTACATGTTCATTAGTATTTATCATAATAAATGTAGATTCAATTATTTTGGGTTTCATGAACTGAATGAACGAGAAGTTTTTTGTGCTACAAATAAACTCGTGCTGTATTTCGAAGCGATAGTGAAAAATCTAGATAGGACTAGTCATTGCTAATGGCATCTTAGTAGAGGCAATAGTATAACGTCAATATTTACGGTACCTTGTCATCATGGGCCGCGCGCTCATCGGCGAGTATTTGATCGCGCACAGTGGAGGCCTGCGACTTTAACGCCACGATATTGGCCGGAGACGCCTCGCGCGCTTCTCCGCCCGCACTGTCCTCCTCCACTACGACTATCTCAGGCAAGGGAATAAACCACTTCAATTCAAATGTAAACTTTTCTCTACCAGACGCCTGAAAAGATACGTTAGTTACGAATATTAGGCAAAATGTACATTAACATTTTTTCCAGTCATTATTCTTGTTTTGTGTGTTAGAAACATAAATACGTTACCTTATATTTAGCGCATGCAATGACATCATTAAAAAGAAACAGATGTCTCAATTTCCTATGTCCGTCTGATAGTTCTACAATAAATGAATTTTTCACAAGCCTTCTTTGAGCACGATCAGCATTCTGAAAGGAAGTCGTGTGTAAGTGACTCAATTCAGTGTACCGTCATTAGTTTAAAAAAATTATGTACGTATATACATACAGGAAACATGGATTTTGTTTGTATAATATTGAATTCATCAAGGAAGTGCTGCGTCATGTTCAATGCATCTGTTAACATTGCATGATCCGGATGACTAGCTGGTGTATATTTAATGAGATCCTGTAAAGAAAAAACTTATAAGTTGGTCGTTAAGAGAATTGCTAACCAAAATATTACTTCATTTAACTGCCTCTACGGCGCTGTAACCATACCCGTATTATAAATTTGACGCCGTAATATATAATTGATTGAAAGAGCATGACGCGTCAATTATCGCCGATCTTCGAAAGAAGATGGCACTTTAAGACGATGAGCATTTACGATTGTTAAGTCTTATACAAGTTCAATAATTGTTTACGTGAAGGACTAGCGCGTTCTTCTGGACTCTAGCGACAGGCTTGTGCAGCAGGTCGTCGAGGGACATGGGCTGCCCGCGACATGCGATCTGTCGCGTGAGATCAGCAAAGCGCGCCGAGCTGCCGCACCGACGTCGCACCGCGTCCGTAGCTCGTCCGTAGTTGTGCAAGAACGCACCATAAACGTTTATGTTCTCCGCCTGCAAAACATATTAAGCTCTCAGTTGTCAAAATTTTACAATTTACATTCCATCTTAATGGTTCCTGCAGGGACTGCGACAAGATTTCCTTTAACTGATCTCTCTATCGTCCACGACCTAATATTCGTTGGCAGATATGCACGAAAACTCTGTTGTAAACTGTAGCCTAGAACATAGAATATCGTGGGAGTTTCGATTGGTGCAAGCCCATAAATTAAAACAGATATTATATACGCGCACAAGCACTTCACAAATAAAATCGCTCCTAAATAAGGTGGTAGCTGAAAACCAGTGCGTTGCTTACTCCGTAGCAACATTTGCACTGAGCTACGGCCTTTTTGCACCATTTCAGTACTTACAGCAAAAAGTTTTTGTAAATATAGCTATATTAATGTGCTTTCGTTTATACACCCTATATGTTTATATATTGTATCTGTTTGTTTCTGTATATTTGTACTGCATGGCCAAATAAACCATTTTATCTATCTATCTATCTATCCATAACTCTTCCTTACTCTCGAGGGGTGGGGTATGCAACAGGTATTTCCTCTATGTAAAAGCACAAAACGTCTTTTGTAGTACAACAATGCACTCGAGGCTTTGCGATTAGATACGCTATTGTATAAAAAAAGTTGTCACCATTTTTTTGAAGTGAATCCCCACAGATAGAGGCTCCTCCCAACTGGCCACAGCTGTTTTGAGACCCTCCAAAAAATTCTTATGGAGTTCATGTAATTCAGATATCTTATAGAAAATTGTGTTGAATTCGTCTTCCGTTATCACTGGCTGAGACGTGGACAGTGTTGCTTTTATTGCGTTCATATACTGCAAAAGATTATTAAATAAAGTTCAAATACTTTAAATTGAATTTTGTAGAGTAATTGCAACTAATCAAGATTTGCCTTTAATATTTACTTGTTATAATGAAAAAAAATCATGATTATTATAAACATAACTTTGTTGATATTTTTTTTCAATAGTAAGTTAAAATTATGCAACAAATAAAAGTGCAAATGTAAAAGTTCGATGATTTACGCTTCATACGCAATTTTTTTCGAAATATTCAAATATCAAAGGATTACTTTTTCCATGACGTAGAGACATTCAACATAGACAGTCTCGCTTTCAATAATACTTGTAACGATGCAACGGTGCATCGTGAGGCGTTCGGCTTCGGCATTGCTGCTGCTACTCGATTCCTGTGGAAAAATTAAATAAAGAACTATAAACAAATTTGTTCCTTTACTTTAAACATATTATTATACAACTTTCTATTGTATGTAGCCTATATATACACCGACGCTTCACTACGAGTCTCCTGATGGTAGAGCTTTAATCTAGAAGTAGTCTATTCACTCTTCTCTTAAGGATTCCCACGTTATTTCTGGACAGAAACACTGACATTGGCTGGATATTTCAATCCTTCGCAGGTAGTATTATGAATGACGAAGCGAAACGTTTTGATAACGAGGGAATGAATGCCTGCGGTATGTCTATACGTCCGGTAGTAAAAGGACTAAAGCGATATCAAATCATACAGTTTGTCCGCATATTCTCCAAAATGCATTTGGTAAAACACCGTTAAGCTTGCTACCTAAGCCGGATATTTATGTTAACCTTATAATTGTGACGTACTACTTAACAACAACATATTTTAAAAACTTTAGTTTGCTCGAAGCAAGCTATTCTTAATTTATAAAGATTTTAGCAAATCTTCCAAAAACATCGCGTATTGAAATCACGTGCAGATAATCTAGCATACATTAATTTATATTAACAATTTATTACATCATTTTCTTTTTATTAATTAGTTCATGTATGCCATGGATGTTTTTCTTTGAAGTTATTTTACTAAAGCTACATTGAGGTCCATTTCTTATAAAATAAAAATCTTTGTCAGTATAATTTTATATACGACTAGCAAGACCTCCACCTGTTGCCTAATATGTCTGCTAAAGTTAGGATTAGTTGTTAGTCTGTCAAAGTTAGGATGATAAACATTCCACCGCATTGTTCTCTTGCCCTAGAGATATAAGATGTTAAGTCTCGTTACCCAGCACTTCATATTGTAGTTAATGTACTCGTATAAACATTATTACTTTAGATAAAAACGATTCATTTTCGAGATTAAGAAATCGTTTTAATTCTGCGAAGTACAATGCAAATACATCAGACGTGTTTTAAACAGGCGGTAAAAATTATTTTACAATGGACAAAAATTGCACTTTTCTTTATGATCTCAACTTTTCTAGAATTTTTACATCTACATAATACAAAAAATTTTTAGTAAATGAAATAAAGCCAAATCTGTCGAATTTTTTGAAAAATTAAGATTATGAAAAAAATATGAAAGCTGATTGATTAAATAACTTAAGATTTTTTCTTTTTATTCTATTAGCTTTATATTGGATAACGAATTTACAATTGTAAAAATATAGAAGAAAAAAAATCTAATCACGTGTCGGCTAGTTGCGTAACGAGTTGAATGCTTAAAACAATGGGTCTTTAAAGCAACTTGTTTGGTATCGTATCAACTAGTGACTGTACAAACATTCCATATGATTCTTAAACACGTTATATCCTTAACTTCTGTTTCATATTGAAACTCAGTCAAGTTATAATACGATGACTTTAAGTTTCAGGATAGTACGTACGTATACTACGTACCTATGTTTATTTCCATTTTTAGTTGCAGAGTGCGCGGATTTTGTGTCCGATAGTAAGTATATATCTAAAATAGTCAAATTGTAAAATTAATATTTGTAATAAATGTAACATAATTAAAATTATCTATCTTTAACAGGCTACCAAATAAATCGTGTAGATTTATCACCATTCAATGATGCGGTTCTTTTCAATGACATAGCGGAGATAATTAATGATTTCGACAGCAATATGGTGTGTATAAAAATTTAGATTTTTCATTAGTTATATTTGCGCAACATACTTATACTTTTAACCCGAAAATAAAAGTAGAACTCAATTATCTCCTAACAGTCGTATTAGATTGGTTTCGGATTTCAAGGAGTCAAAGAACGATAAACAGGAATATTGTTAGGTTTTCATATGTTATTAATTCATTACAGTATCTGCCCCTACCTAGCGATAGTGATAGCGAAGAAAACATAGAAGATCTATTATCTGAATATCAACATTATTTAGACAAAGCTCATAAAGAAAAGAAAAATTATGAGGAGAAATTGAAAAGTAAAAACAAAGTACCACTTTTACGTCACGAGCAATATTCCAAAACTAGACCCCTCTCAGCCAATAAATACGCAGAATATTTAAATTATTTCTCCAATCCTATCACATTATCAGAGAGACCTCCCAATAACCAATTTGACTTATTTCTCCCTTTTAATTCCGAATTTAAATACTTTGTTAAACCCGAAATGTACAACAAGCAATTACGTAAAATTAATCGCAATGATAAAGAGGGAGTCATTACACAGGAAAAGCAATTGAATGCGCCATTGTACTCAAAAACTAATTATGATTTAAAAAAATCGCCGTGCATTTGTAAAGGCGATCAAATTCCGTGCAAGAAATGTGTGATTTTGTTTGATACACCTTTCAAAGAAAATATTGACCAACCGCAATATACAGACTTCGGTGAATACACATTACCTTTCCTATCTACTTCCGGTTTCACTAGTAATGTGCATGAAAACAATAAATCTCCAAATCGATTAACCGAAGTATCGGACAATGATTTAAATGTTCGTATAAAAATTGATATACAACTACCAAAAATATTCGAAAGTATACTGAAGCAAAAAAATCGTAGCCAAGACAAAACAACAGAAACCGATGGTAAGAATTCTATCGAAACTGGGTTTGTTATAAATTCACCAATATCAAAATTCAATATTCCTATACCGATAGACATTTTTGGATTGAAGAAACCTTTGCGAATTAATAAGCACGATTCTACATCTTTGCATAAAATAACAATTCACAAGAAAAAGAAATCGAAGTTAGGTAATAGTGGTAAAAAACACAAGAAAAAGATAATAACGTTTCATAACATAAATTTTGAACCACAAGTAATGTCATCAGTTAAAATAGATGACATTTATAACATCAACAATGCGAGTGTAACCGAGAGTGTAATCAAAGATAATGGTTTACAACCGAAAACGCCGACACTAAATAATACTCTAACATTCAATGAAACCAGTCCTAAAAGTGTAATAAATACAGTACCATTAGCAAATACTAGTATAAACACAATTACCGATAGCACTTCACAGCTCCCTTTCGTAACATTTAGTTTCGAAAATAAAACAGACGATGCACATAAAACCGATAATAGCATCGAAACAGACTACGTTAAGACTTTATCAAATAGTTCAACAGAATTGCCTCCAATATTTCGTAGCAAACGTTCATTAATATCACCAAAAACTGTAAAACTAAACGAAAATAATACATTATCAGTAATGTTAAAAGATAGCAAAAAAGAAACTAATCTTTTAAAAAACGTGAAAGAGCTAAACAAGTTGACTGTTGATTCCGAACTTTTGTATTGGCCAAATATCACTAAGAGCAGTAATAATTTAACTTCCAAAAATATTACCGAAATTATTTTAGAAAGAGAAAATAGCAAAGTAAAACTTAACATATCTCAAGAAACGATACGACGGAATCATACAATCGCGCTGGAACACGCTGTATTCGGTAACGTAGATTGGAACGATGTAGACACCGTAGCACCGGTTTTTATGTCTTTTATGGGTAAATATATCAGAGGTATATTAACCTTCTGTTCACAAAAGATATGCCACTCTATGAAATGCTATGAAAAAACTTGTGTACATAGGATTTGTGAACCGGAAGACCGATTTAATCAGAGAGGTCATTGCACTGGAACTAACAACACAGGTCAGTTTTGCGTTATTATGTTTGTCAGAGGTGATGTCAAATTTCATTGTACTTCATACCTATTATTCAGCCATGTTCTCAGTCTTTCTATCAGAATGTCATTATTATGACGAATATTCGCTCATGTTATAATTTAAATCGAATTATTTAATTAGGTGTAAAAATTAAATCTGTGTATGTGTAAAAGGTGTAGTATAATGAAGCAAAAATGTCTTGATACGGATATAACTAAAGTTACATTAAATGATAGAAATATATTGTACTTTATCAGATTTAATTGAAAATTGTTATAAAGTTAAGTCTACTAGTTTAATCTTTAATAATCCTTTCACATAAATATGTAATCAATTATAAGACAGAAAAAAGAGAAGGTAATTTTGTTTGGATTATTTCTTTAATAATCTTTCTTTCTTTTACCTTCGTTACTCAGCTGGCTGGTAAAAGTATGTATATTTTAATTTCAGATAGCGTAGCAACAATGGAAGCAATTATGGATTTACCAACCAATGTAGCATTTGAAATAGTCGATATATTGCAAGATAAAATGTTGGGAAAGATGTTTGGGAAAGTCACGCTTTGTATTAATACCAAATGCATCAGCTTAGTTGCTTCAAAGAAAAACTTTATGAAATCTAAATGTTCTGTAAAAGATTTGGATTTTTCAGGCCATTGTTCTAACCTCAAACACTCTAAAATTATGTAAAATGTTATGTACCATTGTTTTCAAAATAAAGGCTTAATGTGAAAACACTAATGGTTTTACATTTACGCTCTTAGCTATGACCTAACCTAAACTCCGATAACGTAACTCGCAGTCGTATAAAGCACTCACTTGAATACAATTTTCAAAAGGAACATGAATTACATAACAAAAGGCATAATATACATTATTATTGTTATTATGAATGTTCTACTAAAACTACAAATAACTCATCAAGTAAGTGTTGAATTACTATATTCATTCATTTCTTTTTATATTTGCTACACACACTTAGAATATCAATGCTTGTTATCTTATAGACGAAAACTTACTACTTCAGCCCATGGGCTTCAAAAAATAAAAATACCACTTTGAAGATAATTATATTTAATTCAGCGGGAGATATAGCCCAAGAAGTTTTGCCGACAGATATAATAAATATAAACAAAAATAAAATTGATGTTCATCGAAATAAAGTTGATCAAGATATTAGAAAAATTTTCAAAGATTATCTGAAGCAAATATACGGAGATATTTTCCCAGAAAAAAAACTAAGAATATTAACGCACTGCGTTAAACGCGACACAATATGCAGATTTTTAGCTTGTCCGTACATAGAAAAATTTTGTGTTTTATGTGAAGTGCAGTTAGAAAAAGAAAATGGTAACTCTACATCTTGTGAAACAATATCAACTGTATATTTAAATGCTGGATAGCACAACTATTGCATATTATAAAGCTAAAGAATACTTATAATTTGTATTTATATTTTTGGTCATAGATCTAGGCATTCGAAGTAAAAGATATATAACGTAATTCACTACTTTAGATTTACAGTATATCAAATCAGAGTTATGTTTTCAAACTTTAAAATTATACTATCCTTCTAAAATAAAACTGAAGGCGTTTGACAAAGACTCAAAATTTATTAGTAATCGCTAGAGAAATTTTAAGCGGAAAGACATCAGTTTTAGTAAATATTTAGTGTGTGCCGGACTCTTATTGGCCATAACGGAGTTCTGAAACTTCTTTCTGTTGTGAGGATGGATCGCGCGCGCACCTTGATGCTAAATCAGAAGACAGATCCGTATCCACGACATATGCCTGAATAAAAAGCATTGAAATACTTTAAGCGTCATTCTTTATCATCACCATCAGCTTACGGCAGTCATCTGCTGGACGCACCATTTAATTAATCTAACAGATAGTTGTGTAGATGGTCCGTCGAGCAGCGTGTTGTGCTTGACAGCCTCTAACGATGTTTCTGAAGAATTGCAGCTTGTAGGAGATCTTGAGTTGGAGAGATGTAGCTTAGTCGACGTTTGTAGTGTAACTCATTTGTTTTGTATAAGTATGCTCTATTTATACGAAAAGTATCCATAAATATTAGAGATCGTTAGAGCGCGTTAGCCTCTCGCCAGGTATGTGTTGCGGCGAAATATGGCCGCCAGATGTGCGGCCGAGGCGTCTGAGCGGCGCCGAACAAAAGCGCGGCGGCGTCCTTTGTCGGCGTGCATACAATGGCGCTCGATGCAAGGCGCGTTCGTTAGGTGCGCGGCATTGTGCAGCGAGTATTGTCTACGAGCGCTGCGCAGTATCGAGACGATATAATAACGTCTCTTGTTTCTATACCAAACGTCTCGTTGGTAAATGAGTAAATAATGCGATAAACATATATAGGTAGCAAGCAGCTACAGTAGTCCCTCCCTAGCGAAAGCGTACCGGCAGTTGAATGCGACGTCCTAGCCGAGTTGTCTTCATTAGCGATGACGGAGCTTGGCTGGATGTTGTTGAGCTTGCGGTGTGTGCATGTTGATTTATCGCTGGTGGGATGCTATTGGTCGAGATACTTTTATCCTGTTTCTGTTCTGCGGACGTAGGCTCGTCTTCTGTAGTATCTTCGTTGATAGTGTAGGCGGGTTTCAATCGGTCGATTGATATAACAGCTGATCTCCTATCTGGTAGCAATATTTTAAAACATTTGCTGTCTCTTTCTATTACCTTGTAAGGCCCTTCGTAGGTAAGTTGCAGCGGTTTCTTTATAGCATCTGTGCGTATGAATACTTGCTCGCACGTTTGCAAGTCTTTATGCACGAAAATAGGTTTCTTGTTTCCATGTATCGATGCGTTTTGTCTGGGAGTTATGGAGTTGATTGTGTCGCGTAATCGGCTGACGTAATCGAAGTCCATGTCGTTGCCAGTTGTAGATGAAGTTGTAAAGAAATCGCACGGTAAACGTAAGTTATTACCGTAGGTAAGTTGCGCAGATGACACTCCAGTGTCAGAATGAGGTGCTGCGCGTAGGCTCATGCGTGAGCGGTGCCAGCGTTCTATCTTGCCGTTGGATTGTGGATGAAACGCAGTTGTACAAATGTTCTGCGTGGACTTTGCCTTGTTGATACTGCGAATTGTTGGTATAGTTGTTGCCTGGACGAAACATTGCGTTGATAACTTTGTCTTCGAGTCGATTTAGCTTCCGTTGCTTGAGATCAACTAATAATCCATGGAATCGTAGAAAATCAGCGCCGAGTATAGGTATGCTGACTTCAGCGATTACGAAATTCCATCTGAATGGGCGTCGAAGGTTTAAGTCCAGTTCCATAGTTTTTTCACCGTACGTTGGAATGATCGTATTGTTAGCGGCGTACAGTTCCAAGTTGAGTGGCTTCTTCCTTTGTTCTTTGAAAGTTGGCGGTAAAACTGATATGTTCGCTCCTGTGTCGACCAAAAATGTTAGTTTGGTTTTTTGATCAGTGATGAAAAGGCGGTAGGATTGCTCAGATACGCTAGCTTCTGCCACGTCTAGCGTCATGTTTGGTTTTTCTGAATTTGAAATGGAATGTTGACTATTGTTATTATATGAACAAGGCAACATGCATTTCTTCGCGTTGGTGCCAAATTTTCGGTGATAATAACAATAGAGCGACGCAGATGGTTCCTGCGGCGTATACAAAGGATTGTATGCGCTCGCCGGCGCATTGTTGTTATTGTTTCGACTTGCAGACGGCGATCGGTTTCGCAGTAAATACTTTGTTCTGAGTTTATTGTTGTAGTTGTTGCGATTATGATGATTGTGTGTGCGTTGGTTCCATCTTTAGTTTTTGACAGCAGCGACTTGCCTTGATAATTTTTTAATTTCTTTGACTAAGTACTGTGTTTCAGCGTTGTGTGCTGAAGTAGGTTCCATGGAGGAGATGTTCGCGGAGTTGCACGAGGTAGTCTCCATCATCTTGTCTGCTAGCAGTGCGAGTTCGTCGAGTGCGGTTTTCGTGCTGAATGACTCGCTGACTGCTAATACCGATCGGACATGAGTAGGAAGATGATTGGTCCACATCAGACGTAGTGTAGAGTCTGGAACCTTATCCTTTGCTAGATCTCTCATGCGTCGAAGTAATTGCGAAGGTTTCTGGTCTCCTAGTTCGACTTCTGAAAGCAACTTTTGTAGTTGGCGTTCGTCGGACTCTTCATATACGGAGATGAGACGGTTCTTGATTGCTGCGTAATACTGATCATCGGCGGGAGGATCGTAGAGCAGGTCAGCGATTTGCTCAATATCTCGCCGTTCGAGTTGAGCGATGACCATGTGTGCCAACTGGGTTTGGCTCTTGTGCAGGTCGCTCGTAGCTGCTTCAAACTGGCAGAACCATAATTGCGTTCGTTCTCTCCAAAATGCTGGTATGCGCATTGACAGCGCTATTCCGGCGATCTCAGGCTGTGATGGTTGTGCTGGTACTGGTAATGATGTAGCTTCGTTGTGAGACATCTTTGTTCTTCAGCAGTTGATTGTTTTTTGCGGGTCACCGATGTAAATGATGATGACTGAGCAGTGGTATTCTTCAGAAGTTGTGTTGTTTGTCGAGTCACCAATGTGGATGGTGATGACCGTGCAAAATCACGTCGGTTGAATCACGCCGGTTTGATCACGTCGGTCGGCGGGTGATTCACGTCGGACAGATCACGTCGGGTGGATCACGTCGGATAGATCACGTCGGGGTCACCAATGTAGATGGTCCGTCGAGCAGCGTGTTGTGCTTGACAGCCTCTAACGATGTTTCTGAAGAATTGCAGCTTGTAGGAGATCTTGAGTTGGAGAGATGTAGCTTAGTCGACGTTTGTAGTGTAACTCATTTGTTTTGTATAAGTATGCTCTATTTATACGAAAAGTATCCATAAATATTAGAGATCGTTAGAGCGCGTTAGCCTCTCGCCAGGTATGTGTTGCGGCGAAATATGGCCGCCAGATGTGCGGCCGAGGCGTCTGAGCGGCGCCGAACAAAAGCGCGGCGGCGTCCTTTGTCGGCGTGCATACAATGGCGCTCGATGCAAGGCGCGTTCGTTAGGTGCGCGGCATTGTGCAGCGAGTATTGTCTACGAGCGCTGCGCAGTATCGAAACAATATAATAACGTCTCTTGTTTCTATAGCAAACGTCTCGTTGGTAAATGAGTAAATAATGCGATAAACATATATAGGTAGCAAGCAGCTACAGTTGTATTGTACAAACACAGTGAACCATAATTATATGTATAAAATTTACAATTTATCAAACAATCCTACGGGCATAGATTTTTACCGCACTAAACCATATTCGTCGCCAAGTTTCATTTTAAAAAATTTAATACATTCCATGTGGTCGTACGCTTATCGTTCAAACAAGATTTTTCGTGGAACAGTCGAGTACTATACCTCTACAAAAAGTTCAACGAAGAAAGTTTTTATGGCTTAATATAGTTATCTTGTTTGTCTTTTCTTTAAATGCTTTGAATAGGTTTGGGATAATTAAAAGTTTAGCTGGTATGCCGGTTCGTTGCTCATTATGTAAACATTCCCAAGGGCTTATCTTAAAGGAGATAGGGACATACCGAGCTCCGGCGTATATAAGGTTCAGGTGAGACTGTGCAAACATTTATTTCCCTAAAAGAGACTCGTGTCAACTGTCGTCATGTTGGTTTCTCGGAAACTGGTGTATTTTTTTATATTGTGCATCGCCAACACATCGTTAAGCAGCCCAATTCAAAGTAAGTAAATTTAACATTTAAATATACTCATTTACAAAAGCAAGTAACTTTTTTCTCATTTTATAAATTTGTGCAATGGAGATGCACTTACAGGCAACTAAAGTAAAATTATAGTATTTATGTCACATTCATGTCGAAAGTATTTGTATGAAAGATTACAGAAAATATTCAACAATGAGAAATATATTTTTAATTTATCCAATTGTTTCCAACCATAACCACAAAAAAAGAAATCCGTTAAAACTAACTAACAGGCAGCAAATCGTTGTCTTATCGGTAAAAGCTATTTGCTTTCCATAAACGTTGTTAATTACAAGTAATTACACAGTTGAAGAACGTATGGGTCCGGTAATTATAACTGCCGCCTTATCCAAATTAAATTTAACTTGCCTTAATTATCGAATCTGCAAAAAAGTTTTCAAAATAAAAAAAATATTATCACTTTCAGATGAAAACCAAGGCCGCGGTATACTCTCTACAATCTGGTCTTGGATAACAAATCCTTTCTCTTGGTGGAGATCAGGATCCACTACGGAGAATGAAATTAAATTTGAATCTACAACATCAGTTTTCACTCATGATAATAACATGGAGATATCCAAGCATAACGTCACTGTGTGGTGCAATGACCAGACTTGTACTACAATGAAATGCGACATCAACGGCTGCACCAATATCACATGTAACATATACGACACAGACATGTCCGGCTTATGTAGACAGTATACGATCAAACCAGAAGAAACCACTTCGACTAACAAACCTGCTACACAAATAACTGAAATGGAATCTAAGAAAACAACAGAGACGACAACAACGGTCGTCTCTTCTACAACAGCTAACGCCAACACAATCGAAGAACACCCATTAGAACTAGAAGCAGTATTATCTTCCACAGTTCCGATAAATAATGATGACGCGCCGGATCGGAAGTTATCGATTAAAGATTGAACAAATGATAAAATTACAACATGTTGCTACATATCCGTAAATAGTTTACCTGGTTAATTTTCTTACATAAAATTATAGTGTTTTTTATATATTAGAATCGAAAATATATTATTAACTTAGGATTATGATTGGGTTGGTTATGTATTTAAATAATATTTTTTAGCATCATTTTTTAGTTATCTCAAAAATAAAGAAATAAATATGAATATGTAACAGGTCAATTTCGGTAAAAGCAAAAAATGCATAATATTATTCCAACAATAATTCCAACTTTAATCCTATCTTGCTTGTTTTTGTTTATGCCTACTTGTCAACACACATTAATACAATTGTGAAGTGGATTATAAATTAAGTTGAGAAGTGTAAATGAAATTATTATAAGTCAAATAAATCTGGTGAAAGTCGCGGGAAACCGCTGGATGTTGGCAGCACAGGACCGATATACGTGGAGAACTTTGGGGAAAGGATAGGGTCAGCAGTGGGAGTATATCAGCTGATGATGATGATGAAATTATATGTTTTACGATTAGAAATTATGCCATAAAAACAGTGATAAAACCCTACTTACCCCTATTATTTGTGTAGCTTTTACGCGAAAGTGTGTGAATTACTCCTAGCAGTAGTAATCCCTGTTAAATTAGTTATTACAAATTCATGAAGTTACAATGTAGCAGAAAACAACTGGAATTATAATAAATGCATAAAAACAAAATCTTACGGATATTATCACTATTACTAGAAGCAAAACACAGGTAATTTCAGAAGAGAATAATTACATTCAATGTTTAATATACACGGACATGGAATAAATCGTTAACAATAACGATATTTCTGAAATCCCTTCCAAAAATACTCATTTTTTAAAAATTAAAAATTGCAATTTTTTTTTAACATAAGATTTTTTATCATTGGGTTAAATTGATTATTTTGGCAATTTCTACCAATCAATCCAGGGTTTGTGTAGTTTGCCAAGCCTGTTTAATAAAATGCACTCTAAATGTTCATATATAGAAGACAGACTTAGAACCTTCTCTTACACTCAAGGAAAGCGTCAACGCCATTTATCAACTTATGCTTATCAAGTAATGCCACAAAGATAAAAAACTGTCTTATATATTTTTAAATGAAAACGTTCTTTATGAAATTATTTAGTCGAAGTAAATAAAATAACGATAATTTAACACATTTTATTATTTAAAAAAAACTTAAATTCGTGTATTAAATACAGTCCAATTTTGTGCATGTATTAATATAAAAACGTATAATATTTCCTAATACTCTTTTTTTCTATTTAAAATTATTGACTACTACTAATAGTAGTAATTATATTTTCATTATGTAATTATATTCAGTTACGTACAAAACAGATATCTTGATCATTAAAAGAGTTTAAGTTATATATAATTAAATTACTGGGGCCAGGTGTCTGTTGCTAAAAATTCTGGATACGTCCATAGCGCGTATTTCTGCCGCCAAACGAAGGCGTAATAGCTAGTGATACTACTGGGATAACGAGACTTAACATCTCATATCTTAAGGCTATGAGAATAGTGTGATGCGGTGTTTATCATACTAGCTTGGGCCACATTGTTATGGGCGGACTATACTCTACCGACAGGCTGACGTCCTGCACGTCGCTTCGCCAAATAAAAAAACGTTGATTCGATCATGTTCGTATCCTAAATACGAAGTGCTATTTATCATCAGACGCTGTCCGATGCCCGCAGTATGTTCATCACTGTTCATGTTTATAAACGCAAAGGTACTCACCTGGTGTTGAAGTTTTCTCAAAACAGGAGGGGTTGCGCTTGTTTCTGTGTCAGAGGAAATTGTTCGTAGCAGGAGCGGAGTATCACTAGAGTCTGCTAAATCGGTGCTCGCATCACTAGGATCTGTGCCGTCACCGCCTTGCCTTTGAAAAAATTAGTTAGCTGTTATATCTAGACGTTGTGATAGCTTAATTTGTAAGAAAGTTGTGTAAGCTGTACATCGCGAATTACAGTTTCAGGTTAAGAAAAACATCACAAAAAACCGTCACGTTCCAAGAATAACTCTGGAGTATACATGACAACCACCAAACCGAAATTGGTTAACGTGGTATCTAATGGCTTTGGCTGTCCCGTTTAGAGAGTTTATTATTGTTATAACCTATATTCCTAATTAGAGCTGAAGAGTTTACATCCTAAAACACTTTTTTACCTAATTAATTGTATTCTTAATATTACTCATAACAGTCTTGTCTATGTAGCATGAGAGTATATCATGGGTAATTTATTAAACTATATAAAATCTATTGTTATTTATCAATGCATATTTTAACGACTTGACAACCTATTTTAGGCACACAAAACAATTCGTTTAACAGTTTTCATTACTGTTAAGCTCCATATCCTCATTATCTTTTTTAATACTAGGTGACAAAAATAGATAACAATAATAAAAAATTGCCAATTAAAATTAAGGACGCCGGTTTATGATGTCTGCCAACTTTAATGTACGTTGCTTTTGGTAAAGTAAAGGTAAACTTTTTTTTGGGATGGTGGAAATCTTTAAAGGATACTTTGCTTATGCGAGATTTCTTATCACTACCCCTACAGGCTACTTCAAAGAAACGCGCTAGCGCCCTTCTACACTACTCGAGGAAGGGTATGCGCCTCTTTCGGCTTTTGCATTTGCCATCCCACTCGAGGCCGCTAAGCGAGCGATAAAGACCCCCACTCCCAAGACGCGCGAACCCGAGGATCTTTTTAGTCGCCTTCTACGACACATAGGTTTTACTTTAGTTCCTTTAGCTCTAGCTTACAGGGCCGAGAAATAAGTTACCACCAAATACATGTGTATGATAAATACACTTTTTTACACACCATACACCTAAGTAGCCTCCCAGGCTGTTCAATTGTGTGATTACGCTTACTACACCATTTACGTCGTTACATTGGACCATATTAGTTGTTGTCCTTGACTATGTAAGGTATTGCTGCTGTACATGGTCGACAATTATAACTTACTATCATATGAACCACTTGCTCCAAACACAGTATGTAAAACTTCTCTCATATGTAGTCATTATAATACTTACTGTATGAAATAGTGTATGTTGACGTAGTTAGGCGCTGTAGCGCAAGGCGGAGAGTCGGGAGCGCGCGGAGCGGTGGGCGCGGTGGGAGCGGTGCCAGCGCTCAAAGGCAGAGTGCTGGTGCCACTGGATGCGTCCTCGCTCGAACCTGTACCACCTGTAAAAAAACTTTAATGTTAACTTGAAGCGTAGTACTGTCATGGAATATTTTTATACTGTTACTAAACAGAAACTATTTCATGTTTTACTTCTTATTTTTAATTAATTATAAGCTCTTTTAACAGAATTCTGTCTTCTTTGTGCTTAGAGGAGACCAGAGTACTGTTTTATTTTTAAAGATTTTTTACAAATTAAGTACAGTATAAATGTTTGCATGTATTACTGAACTGATATTACCATGCCTTAAAGTACAATAAATAATTAAAAACTATGTTTATACGAAATTTTATTCACTATAGTATCTGTTTACATATTGCTGCATATATTATAATAAAAAAGAAAAACGTGTAACACAAAAGTATGCACTAGCAGTTAGATGTCTTCATCTTACGTAAACAAAGACATTTTTTTTATAAATTGTTTTGTAATCATTGCAAGAGACCTATGTCGAGCACTAAATTTCCCTCAGTTGAGATGATACTGATGTACTGCCCTTGTCACATGGGCTGTAATGTTTGTAACTAGTAACATGAATATTCGTTTTCAAAGCCACATATTAGAACCAGAGTATTCTAGACTAGTACACTTCACCGTCCACAGGTTCATTGTCACTAAACACCATACAAAATTAAGATAATGTTAGCTGATAAAAAGAGAAAAAAAACTTGTGTTATTCCAAAAATATTGTATACCAACTCTACCTGCTTGTATATATACATATTCTCCATCATTTATGTCTACTGGAACTTGATCATAGTAAGGTTCATCTTCAAGAGTGGGAACTGCAGCTGGTATGCTTTCCAGTGACACAGGAGCAGATTTATCGACATCATTTCCCTCGGGTAAATCTGGTGTAGTAGAAGTTATCTCTTCATCTATTGACCGGGGTGTAGCAGCTCCTCCTGATCTTTTGCGTTCAGATGATAATGAGTTTATTGATTCATAACTTTTCACCTAAAACAAAGGGGTGTTTTAGAGTGTATCTTATTTACATTATAGAAAATACTATTATAACACAATATTATAAATGTATACTAATAATACAAATGAGGAATTTCTTGTACATTGATAAAAATAATACAATATTTTTAGTAAACTTATTATTTTAAGATAGTAATTCTGAAATAATACCTCAATAATCAATTCATGCGATCAAGCTTTTTGCCAATATATCTGAATACTTCGGATCTCTTTCTTATTGGAGGTAGGTCTCTGTTGCCATTGACCTCCATATCACTTACCATAGAAAAAGTTTTGCCCATCTCGTCATTTCTTCATTTAAAAAAGACTACTTCCATGTGGAGCTTATATATTATTACATATTACTTAAATACATATATAGATGCGTTATCATAAAATGGTTTACTCTTTCACTTATTGAGGGGGTAGAGGCACGACTGGCAATAGATTCTCGAGACTCTGCACTCCGCAGACGCCGCCCGAGTGAAGAAGGAGGGCTGTCTTCAGGAAGGCCTGTTTCTGGCAATGATGCACCACGTTTACTGAACACTTTTGGTGGTGGTCTGTTTTGGGAACATAATAAGATTTTGTAAACATTTAACATCTATAATAGTATGTAATAACATAAATTATTCACTATTTTATGTGTTGTTAAGCCACACTAAAGTAATATTCTCAAAAAAAAGATTAAGTGAACAACATTAAATTTCAAAGATACAAGCGAGGCAATGAGCAACACCTTAAGAATAAAAGTATAGAAAATAAATCAATGGCAAATATTGTTGATGAATTTAAACTCCTCCAGTTTATGTAAGGTAATTTTTGTGTATATTTAATATTAGCAATCTGGGAAGATTTCACTGTAGTCCATGTTTCTGTTAGTAAAAGACATTGACAATGAAATAACTGGGCTGAGAATACTCAACTTCATGTCTCAAAAAGGTGAGCACAATGAGCTACTATTGTATACTAACAGGGACCATATTATTATATGGTCAGGAACAAGTGGACATTCTGTTAATCTCATCAATTCATCAATCAAAAAAAATATTTAATGATATATATAAACTACACATTTTTTAGAATTTAAATTATAATTAGAGGAATTAGATTAAAATTAGAGGCCAATTTTGTGTTACATTTCTTTAGACCAAAGAATGTTATAATGTCTTAATTAAACATTTTAGAGCAATGAGCAAAAAGGTTGTAAATGACCGAAATTGTGAAAATAATTAAATAATTTTTAAAAATTATTTATGTGTGAATTAATACCTTTTAAAATTAATTTAATATAACATTTTAAATTTGGAACATCACAGAGAAATAGTGAAACTTACTTAGGAGGTACTTTCTTCTTTGACAATAAATTTGAGTCTGTTGAGGTAGTTTCAGGAGATTGAGGAGAGTCTTCTGATTTTTTAGGTGCATTCTCTGCAGCTTTGAGACCATTCACTTCAATTACTGTTACAAAATCTCCAGATTGTGATGTTGGACGGTTCTTGCTACTTTTTTCTTCTACTGCTACTGCAAAAATTGGAATCAATAATTTTTCATAAAATATCTAGTTTCATATTTCACAGAAAATATTTATAACATTAAGTTTATTAATATTATATATTTTACCATTACTATCCTTATCAGGTTCAGTTCTCTGTACCACTTCACTATTACATCTTCTTCGAGCTTCTACAGCCAAATTTGAAGAGATCTCATTGATGCATTGATTTACAGAACTTCTCTCTCCGATGTGCACTGGTTTTGGCCTGAAGTGTACTTCAGGCTCTGACGGCTCATTTATTATATCTTCATTATTACTACTGGTCAGACTTGTCTGACTTTTCTTTGAAAGTGAGTCTGTATTTGATTCCTAAAAAAATTGTATTGTTTATAAATCAAACCCACCTTTTTAGCAAAAAATTATGTAAAAAATATGCAAACACTAATGAAATATTATAATGATTTTGCTCTACAATTTTTGTAACAGTCTCCTAAATCTAATACACCTCTGCAAAACCTCTATAACAAAATAATTTTTATATCTGAATAATAATGGAAAATTAAAAAGATGTAATTGTTATTATACCATAGCTATTATCCCAGAAGTTGTGAATACATTAAAAAATAAACATTTCTTTGATTTAGCAATGAATACTAATCACTGATATGTCTTCATAAACATTTTTTTAACATTTAATGCATTAAATAACAAAAGCGATATATAATTAATAAACAGTATATAAGACTAAATTGTTACAGCAACTAGAGCTGATTTTTTTTTTGTATATTGTTGTGCATAAACATACTTCTATCATTTTCACTTCTTTATTCACATCTTCCATTTTTAATATAGATGTATTCTTTGTATAAGAAATATATCTTTAGTAACGTATTCATTTCTATGAATCACAATAAATCACATCAACGTACATAAATTGTGATTCATAATTGATATCTTTAATGTGATACTAATTGTAAGAATATAATTTTTACACATAAACTTTATTTTAGAAAAGCTATATTTTTTACGTGTATGAAGAAAAAACTGTCAAGTAATACTGTGTAAACAGAAGTGAAAAATAAACAAATTTCAATTGTTGTTAGCTATAGAATGTGCAATTTAAGGGATACCGATTAAACCGTACCTGTTTGCTATCAGAAGCCTTATCGTCATTGGTGTCAGTACCAGAGAGCGGCGCCGCCCTATTACCTTGAGCAGCTGCTTTGTGTTTTTCAACATCTGATAGCAAAGTCTCCAAATACTCAACATAAAATTCTTCCTTTTCCAGCTCTTCTCGGAGTATAGCTACTTTCTGTTTATGTTTAGCTAAATTGGCCCTGACATCCTCTTCCCAAGCGGCAGGTAAAGCACTTTCAGGAAAACGTTGCACCCACACACGTTGGAAATCCCCGAAGACACTCATCTCTCACAAAACGATTTCATGACAATTTTATGTTACAGTTATTATAAATCACAGTAGATTCAATATAAAAAACGTATTAGAAATTCTGTCATCTCAAAAAGCGATTTTTTTATCTTTACTTTATTTTTTTTAATACTGTCATGTACCAGGTACTCTGAGACTATAACTTAATTCCATAAAGCCTAGAGTAAATAATACAGATATTCTTTAGACTAAAGTAAAATGAAAATGTTTATACAAGCTAGGTGCTGTAACAAAAATTTCTTATGCAATATTTAAAAATAATTCTAACTCTAAGCCGTCCCAATCAATTATTTTTTGTTTCCAATTTAATATTCGTTTATTTTTTAATGTTATCTGGTGTTTCAATTAAAACATCAATTTGCAATAATCTATTAGAAAAAATAATCAGGTACTATTTTAATGCAAAAACTATTAACTTTTATTGGTTTTATTTCTTTTTGTTTTTATTTTGTTCTTATTTATTTATGAAAAGTAATTAATAGACTTTTTAATATATGATGACCAAAAAAAATTTATTAAATTTTTTTGTTGAAGAGCATTACCGATCACACTTTGAAATTATACTATAAGTATTGTATGCTTAATAATCCCAAACTAATAAAATAATTGTATTGTTGAAGACGCTTGATAAAATAATTATTGATAGTCTTCAGTTTTACAGAATGCAGACCTATTTCAATTAAATAGAAAAACGTCAATGTCATTTCATAGTTTTTCAGGTTGGAAGTAAACAAAAAAAAAATTGATAATTCAATGTAAACATGTATGTAGGCATACTCTTAACACTGTTATGAAGGTTTTTAGATAAATATTAATAATGGATATAAATTATGTCAAGACTCTTATAGAGAGCTTAAAATCTACATCTTCGAATCGTATTCAAGACACCCTCATAAAAATAAAAAATCATGTTATAACTAATGACAGAGGTTTAAAAATGTTTAGAGATTGTGGTGGTTTAGAATATTTGTTACCACATCTCCGGAAACCCAATGAAAAGATTCTCGATATCACTTTAAGTATACTTGGCAATTGTTGTTTAGATGAAAAAAGTCGTCTTATGGTATGTATATTTAAGACACAAATTACTTTGATGTTCTTAGAACTGTAGATTTTTATGAATTTCAATACAGTGACCTATTTTTATGATAATGATATGTAAAAAATGCTATTTTCCATTGAGATATTATTAAAATAATTATGTTATTTATAAATGGAGACAAGATTTTATTAACCTTACGTGAAGTTTTATTACTTTTGGAGGATAAAATAAAAATTTTAACTTTCAAGTTTCAAATGTTTTAATCATTTTTCTGTCAGAAATTTTTATTTAAATTTTATTACACATGTGTTTTGAAAACAATATTATTCCTGTAAAGTAAATATATATTAATTTTTTGATATAGCCTTATTACAATTAAATTGAATGTAAAATATATGATGGAAACATGATATTATTTCATATCACTAATGAATCTAATTGCAAATAAATGGTAATAAAAGTACAACTACATTCTAATTAATAAGTTTTGTTTAGAAAAGTTGTTTATATATTTGGTATGTAGTACTTTATGAATGAAATGTACATTGCAATTTTTTTTTTTGTTAAGGTTGGAAAGTTAAACATCTACAATTCTTTAGTTTCTATTTTGAAGACAGTGTGTCGGGATAGTATTTTAGGTAGAACTTGTAGAGTGATGGGTAATTTAGCACAAAGACATTCAATTGCTGAAGGTTTGCACAACCATGGAGCTGTAACAGCTATTATTGCCTTAATTGAAAGCAGAGACAAAAGCACAACTACTGCTACATTGACTATGGCTGTTCGTGTCATAAGGTGAGAGCATACTTTCATGTATATTAAGGAACAAGTCTTAGAGTAGTTGTTCATAAGCATTTAATTTTATATTAAGTAATAATAAAACTTCTGCTGGTGTCCATTGCAATGTTGCATGACAAACAGATTTTATTAATATAAAAGACATGATATTGTGTTTTGGCAATCTTAATGTAACATTAATTATTTTTTTATATACCTAAATCTCTCTTTACACAATTTTTATTGGAAACATTGCAATTGTGTAATAAGAAAATTAAATGTATTCTGTATTTAGGTGCATCCCCAACAAGACTAAATTAAATAGATGAGATTACATATGCCATGAGTAAAATATATTAACTCAACAATAATTATGTAAAATATAATAAAACAAATTTAAATCATTAAGGAAATGCTAATAAAGTTTATACATTTCAGACACCTATGGTCAGTAACAGAAAAGCGAGAAGAAATGCTTAGTGTTAATGCTGTTAGATGTATAGTAATATTGTTGACAGTACAATGTGAATCTCTTGGAATTTTAAAATCATTAAATCCCGAAAAAGAAGTAGAAGAAATGAAAAAAAGTCAGGAAGAGCTTATCATTGGTATTCTCAAATGTTTGGGCTGTTTTACAACTTATGCCAATCCTCACTGTGCAGAGCAGGTAACAAATATATTTTTTTTTAAATACTAGATATATTTAAATGGGGTCAGCTTGCAATACTTATATATTATTACCCATGCAAATAATTCTCAAATGTTGTGATTTACTATCTTGTAATGTAGTAGTAATAAATAAATAAGAAAATATGAGTGGATTATTAAAATGATGATGTATATCTAGTCTTTTAAATATTCAAGAAAACTTATACTTAGCTCAAGCTTGAAAAGAAAACAAAATACCTTTTTTAATTTATTTTTTTCATTGCTTTACAGAAACTCTAAAATGGTCTTTAATCATTAATTTCCATGCTACAAAAATACATTTGATAAATAATGTATATAACTATTATTAATTTTTAATTTTTTTTAGATACAAGGTGATGGTAGGGGATATCAGTGTCTAGTAGCTCTTACAAAATCATTTGAATCAACTGCACTAAAGTGTTTAATAAATCTATGCTATGTCTCATCCTGTCGCCCCCATTTGGGTACAGCAGGCTTAGTGGAATGTTTAGTGAGCATTTTACAAAAACTTTCCGGTAATTTTTCATATGCATCTGTTATAATATAAATAATCAAATAAATATAAAATATTATTTTAATTAATATCGATCGTCAAGACGTAGAATTGAGGTTACGATAATGAGTGGTGAGCAATTACAGTATGTATACGTGGTGAGTAATCACCAACTGGTTCCCAACTTGACGTGGCAAAAAGGGTTAGTTGCTACGGCCTTCTCTCTCATGGAAAAGCAAGTTACAGAGTGGGGAAAAGATTTTCTTTACATTCCTTTCCCCTAAACTTCGTAATGAAGGTGGAGTCGCGACAGAGGTCAATATTGCCAAGCGTTGCTTTTCGTACCGTACGTGATTAAGCGCAAAATAGGCTTTTCTGGTGGTAGGTCTCTGTTGCCGGAGACCGTCTGGATGGGTACCACCGCAGCTCCTATTTCAACCGCCAAATAGTAGTGTGCAAACATTACTGTGTTCCGGTAATTACTGGGGTAACGAGACTTAACACCTTATGTCTCAAGGCGACGAGCGCGATGTGGTGCAGTGTATACCATCTTAACTAGCACCGCATTGTCATGGGCAAGCGTATCTCTTACCATCAGGTGAACGTCTTGCTCGTCTTGTCGCATAGTAGTATAAAAAAAAAAGGCGGCAATGGGCCCATAGAAGAAGAATTCCGGTGTTGTGAGTCACCGCTACCCTTATTCTTCGGAGTGTGGTTAGTGGCAGACTTAGAAACCAGCTCTCGCCAGTGTATAGCGGAGATTTTGGTTTATTTCGGCTTTTCTTTGTGCGTCTTAGGAGAGGAATATGGGAGGGTTGTTTTTCTTTGAGACATGATCGCACGTCGAGCCGCTGTTGACTGAGTTGCGAAAATGTCCTGGAACCGTCGTGTGTCTTAATTGATGAAAATACGTTATAGTCCATGCCTGCCCATTTTGTGTACTACACGAAAGTTTGTACGATTTTTATCCTTAGAAAAAAAAGTCCGATTTCGTACAACTTTTCATTCTGTCCCTATTGTAGTCAATAACGTGCTGTAGAAACAGGCACTCCGGTAGTACCTACCTAAAGTGGCTCCGGTAACAGACAATTACTACCAGTTGTAATAAAATAAATGTAATGTTGGTTTTATGTAATTTTTTTTTTGGCACAGATGTGGCTTGGTGGCCAGAGGGCTCAGCAAAAGCTCTTGCACAATTGAGTGGCGAATCCGTAAATCGATCCCGTCTACGACATTGCGGTGGTTTGCCTTTACTAGTATCTGCAGCTAGAGTCAATCCCTATTCAATGCATGCTTTATTACAATATGTTTTCGATGACTCGTGTAAGTTTCAAAATTATTCTTAAATTTTATAGCTCGCTGTGAAAATATTATATTTAAATATTTTTTTGTTAGACTATTAATGCAGATACGTTTATACCACAACCTTTATGATTATTTCCAGCATTCCAAATCTTAGTTAATGAAGGTTTAATTAGTTTACTTACTGATAAATTAACTGATTATCTAAGAACTATGGATTTCGAACACAATGATTTAGAAAAAATTGTTCATTCGGAAGCAACAAAAAATGTAAGATCCATAGATAATAAATCTGCGAATAATGCTTGCGCAGTAAAAAGTAACGTAATAGACCATTTTAGTGACAGTAATCGTTTTGAAGGAAAAGGTTTATTTTTGAGAAGGAAAGGACAGTTAGCTTCAAAGAATGGAGACGAGTTAAAGGTAGTAATTGAAAGAGATAATATGATTGTTGGCTTTGTTGATGCTATAGACAGCGACGCTACAGATGATAGTGAAAGTGAGGATGAAAATCCACAACCAAAACGAAAAGGTTTAAAAAGGGCTAGATCCGTAAGTCCTAAATATTTAAAAAAGGTAAGTGTGATAAAACTATTAGTGCAGTGAGTGTTGTTAATAAGTTTTTTATATAATATACTTCTGTTTATTTAGAAACCTCAATTAATTAAAATGGCGAGTAAAGATTGGTCAGCAGGAGTTTATTGGGAACCTAAAAGTCCCGAATGGACGTTCAATTCCCAATCGCAAGTACCTATGAGTCCGGACCGATCGGAACAATTTCTTTTATCTCCATATTCTGACGGCAATCAATCTGGATTAAGCCCGGAATGTAGAAGATTTTCATCAAGCAAAAGGACTAAGTGGGACTGGAGTCCGCAATCTAATAACAGCACAGGGGAAGGTAGCTCGTCGTCGCCATATTGGACGGAATATCAATGGAGTCCCTCTAGTTCTGGTAGTCCTACATCGCCGTACAGTAACAATGAAGGTATTTTGGCTTTACTACAATGGGCTTAACACCTGACCTCGATTCACATATTGTTAAGTGTCAATGACGTCGCGGATACTAAATAGTGCTTACACGGAATATCTTATGGCAGCAGATTAACAATATGAGAGTTGTAGATAGACAGGCGAATTCCAAAAAAAAATAGTTCACTGTTATTTTAATCAACGTAAGCGTAAAAAAAAATACACTAGTCAGTGTTAGTGTAAAGAAGATCAAACAATGTTATTCCCATCACCTTTTACATTTACAAGATATTATTTAATTTTATTTTAGTTTAAATATTTAGCCACAAGTGTAATGCGAAAAATTAACTCTTACCCTCTTACCAAATTCTGGATTGTAAATCAATCATAGTTATCATTATCAGCCGATAGACGTCCACTGCTGGATATAGGCCGCCCCCAAAGATCTCAACACCTGGTTCTGCGATGATTGCACATTGTTTGTTTTATTTTTAAATAGACAGTTCCGATTCCGAAATCTCGGGACGTTACTCGCCTGTGTGTAGCGAACAAGACGGAGAAATCGAAGACAGCGCCGTTAATTTAACAACAAGTGAAAAAGTTCTTGAGCTTGATGCGACTCAAGTTGCTCACGACTTGGATGAGCTTATTATGGCTGATGATGAAAGTCTTGATGAAGAAGGAACTTCAGAAGGTAATACTTTATGAATGTAAAATTTGGAGAAGTTAATTATTATAAATATTTTCTGGTATATTTGGGACTCTGTTTCTCAGAAAGCCGCCTAGGCTTTCGAGTTCTTTTTAACGTTTACATCTGTCGCCAAACATTAGTGTGCTAAAGTAAAACGTAACGTAACGTAAAGTAATTAATACCGAGACTTGCGCGACTTCGACACATAAAACGCTTACGAACGTCTTACAAACTGTGCTAACAAACTTCAATCAGAGAAATTTATTTATTTCGATTATACAATACATTGGAGATCGAAAATGTGAGCATTATTGTAGTAGTATGCGTATGATGTAATAATATAATGCCGAAATCGTTTTTTTTTACGAAAGATCAGGTTTTATTAATATTTTTTTTTATTTAATGGGGTATTCACAGAAGAGGCTAACAAAATTGACGTTAACGCGAAATCATCAAATATAGCGTGCGTTTTGGTTTTGTTGTTTCGCGTGTCGCACGGTGCGTGCACTTACGGCGGCACTCGGGAGGAGCTCGTGCCGAACCGCACGCTGGACTTACTGACAGGAAGGGAATGTCTGAACGCTTTGTTGGACTACGTTGAAAGATGCAAGAGACCTTTAGGAAGAGCAGCACGGATACTCGCAAGGGTATTAAGGTAATATTTCCGCTTTAACTTGTTAAAGTATAAGCTGCGATAGCTGTTTGTATAACGCTGTAGCGAAGAGATGCGGGTTCGATTCCCAATGAGCTTGAGTTTCTTAAAAGTCGTGAAAAATTTGTCACGTCTAAAAAAACTAAAACATTCGAAATTATATTTCACCCACTAACCTGCGCTTGAACAGCGCGGTGGACAAAAACCTTGACTCTGCTTGTGAGAGCATCCAGTATGTCCCAGTAGCGGGAATAAAAAGAGGACTGTTTATTTTTTTAATGGATCATGTGATTTATGTAATCTATTTTTTTACAGTAACGCTTTGTGTTTAATGAGTATATTGAAGCATAGGCTAGCGCTTAGATTGCATACGATGTCCATAAGTTCCAAACACCCTCCCACTAAATGTCAGCAATGCAAGCAGGTGAGTATTTTGAATTCCTTATAGCTTTTTTCATTATTTATAAACGTTAATGTTGAGAGTATGCTTTCACAAATAAAAACCAATTAATTGGACAACGTATATTAGGAGAAAAGCTTTGCAAAATGATTGCGTGTTAATGCGTCTGTGGTGTCGTTTGCACTCTTGGTACTGTTGCTCTAGACATTTGGAAGTCCTCAAATTTACATATTTTATGATATTATTTCTATCCAATCCTTATTTCTATTTCGGGGTCAAACATGGACTATGTGTGATTTTATATTAATTTACATACATGTTCTTCCAGATCGTTAGGCTGAGTGTTAAATTGCTTGCTCAGTTGACAATACTTGCCGAATCAAGCTATGGAATCGGCGAGATAAGTTATCAATTACTAAAAGGCAGTCCACATATGAAACAAACACTTTCATTAACATTACCATATGTAGTAAGGTTAGTAAAATTTTATATAACTTCATTACTATTAGTCGCTTCTTATATTTATCGTGTACTGTGTACAGTATAATATACCTACAGTTTTTTTTAGTTTTATAACATAATAGCTCTTCATATAACGTATGTTATAATTCACGGTCTTCTTAATATATTCAGTACTAAATATCAGGGCCTTCTCTTGAAGGAGAGAATTAAGGATATTTATGCAATCCGCTAGCCACCTGTGGGTTCGCGAATGGTCACATATCCATGAAAGCTGTTCCTTTTGAAACGTGTTCCCTATCTTATAGATATGGTTATATGGTTTCCTTCACTAGGAGCTCTGCGGGGATCGAACCTGCGCCTTATTGAGATATATAGCGCCAATGACCTCCTCACGAACTGAGCTATACCGGCTTCATTTAATATAACAATTATTCGACAAATAACTTAGGTTTACTTAAGAATAATTGTACTATTTTTTTTTTTTCAGGACCATGAAACCTTTGAAAGTATATTTTGTGGATTGTAGCGCTTTAAATCTATTGTTCAACGTTATTTCTGATTCCAAGGAGGATATTCATGATTGTGTTACAGCTTTAGTTAAATTAGCGAATAATGTCCATATAAAAGATCCCAAAATATTGGAAAACAAATTTAAAGATAAAATCTCTGTCACTTATGATCCCATACTAGATAACCTCTCTGTTGATGAGGTAGTTACTTTCGAATTGGATGACATGTCAATGGTGAAAGCTAACAAAGTGTTCCTGTGTCAAAACTCTGATGTCTTCAGCGCAATGTTAATGGGTTGCTTTAAAGAGTCGGTTGAAAAGTGTGTGCGGTTAGGAAATGTTTCTAAACCAGCTCTAGAGTATCTCCTCACGCTTTTACACTGCGGCCTGAATAATCCCAATGACGATGTACAAATCTTTCCGCTAACTGATAGCTTGGAGACAAATCTTGAAGTTTTACTGTTGGCCGACAGATTTCTTTTCGAAAAATTGAAAGAGTTATTGAGTAGCGCCATCTTACAATTTCAACTATCACCTGAAACGGTAGATAAAGTATATGAGTGGTCATTGTGTGATGGTATGGGATTTTTATGTGTTGAATCTGCAGCATATTTGCTTACTGGTAAAATGTGTGATATTCAGCGCACCCGCTGTTTTAAAAATATATTAAACTCAAAATATAAGGAACAGTGGCTTGATGATATAAAAGGTATGATTATGAGACAACTCGTGAAATAACGATTAATAGTTTCGAGGAGAATTCTAAAGTAATCAAGTCATATTTTGCCTACATCCGTAGCGCAGTAGTGGCAATAATTTATTGTTAATTTTCAAATAAAAAATTTATATTATACAAGCCAAGGAAATTTTTAAAAGTAATTCGTAAAAGGCTGTATTGGATGAGGAAGATTTTTTTTGTTGATCTCAACAATTATGTAAAGTTTTTAGTAAAAAGAGTAATGAATAGTTTTTTTTGTATATAGTTAAGCTATTGGAGTAAGTATGAATTAAATAAGTCTCTTACTATTATCACTGCCATATATTAAGAATTAATTAAAACTAAAACTTTGTATACTTCGCCGACATGTATCCCTGATGGTGAAAAATATGATGAAATTCGCGGGAGGCCATTGGATGCACGCAGCGCAGGGTCGATCGGTGTGAAGTTCGTTTGGGGGAGGGCATGATCAACAGAAGGAACCTGTGGGCTGATGATGACGATAAAGTCAGACCTGTTAGTGCGCAATTTGATGTGGAATAGCCGTTAATAGTGCAATAGTCTAATAGCAGAGTAATATTAAGTCACTATGGTAATAGAAAACTAATTAATATTCTTACGAGAACTTGTGTTGTTTTATTACAGATAAAAAAAAATGATTTTTTTTATTTTTAACTTACTTTTATGAATTATTTTATTAACCTTACGACCCTACAAAGCATTTCGGCAAACATTAGTTACTGAGTATCCGCAATCTAGCATTGTTGTTATGTTAAATAAATGTCTTATAAAAGCATTTAATATACTGAACATCTATCATGCCTTTGTAAAAATGCAATCTATTCTGCAGGTCTCGTAAAACAACTACTTTATAAAAAAATGGATGAAATTTAATACATCTTATATCAAATGTTTTAAAGCAATAACTTCACCTGCAAATTTATGTGAATGGAATTAAATAATGAAGTAAAAAAGTGGTCCAGGTTATTATTGTTACTTTTCCAAGAGAGCATTTTAATGACATGAAGTTATTTAATTTTAAAATAATTTTTGTGTAATCAATTATATTGTACTGCCGATTGATTTAATTAAAGTTTAAAGTATTACTCTTCACAATTTGCTATCCAATTTCAACCATAGTTATAAATTGCAAAACCATGGTTTGAGTTTTTGTCAAATTCATTTTACAGTTTTAATTAACTGTGATGATAATATTTATTACTAGGGTTCTAAATTAGGATGGTATGATTAAAATAACACTACAGGTTATTCAAAAGTTGTTCTAGCCAGATTTAATTAATATATTGAATGAATTTAATAATGCATGTATGAAATAAATATTTTGAGGACACATTCACAAGTTTGGGAAAAGAAAAATTTGTAAATAGAATTAAAAAAAATCCTAAATCTTTCAGTTTGTTAATAACATATTAAAATCGTATTATTTCCTCTTCCAAGCTCATTTTATTAAGTTATAAAAGAATGTGTACTTTTTAACTGTATAAAATGATCTGTAATTTAAAATTATTTTAATAAAATTACTAGAACAATGTTAAAATTTAATTTTTATTTAAACACAGATTTTATGATAAATTGTACAAATATCATGTTATTACCTCTATAATATTAAATTCTAATAATTAACAATACTTAAAATATAATGTAGAAAAAACGAACTCATTATTTTACTTTGTTGTTTACTTTAAAAACATTATGGAAAAAACTTCTTTTCTGCCCCTTCGTTAATTTCGTAAAAATAATTACTAAAACTTGTTGTTACAAGAATTTACTTTTCTTGAGAATTTCTAGTAATAAGAAATAACTCTACATTTCCATTTGGCACCAACACTTGACAAGTGATTGGCTTAATATTTTCACCATTTTTTATTTTAAAATTGAAATTATTTATTATCTGAAAAGACACAATATCTTATAAACTATTATAAAAAGGGTTTTTTGTTTTTTTTTTTTGCATTTCCAGTATCTTTATCTGGTGTGTTATATTTTTTATCTACAAAAGACTACAACTTAAGCTCAATTTCACATGGTTTTAAGCCACAAGCTTGTGTATGGAAAAATTATGCTTGCCAAAAATGCTTTGGTCTTTAATTGTTAACAGCTGGAACACAGCAATGCTATTATGGCAGGAATACAATATAATGATGGTAGCTAACCAGGTAGATTTAAAATACCCTTCCATCAAATGCGGGACCCCGGTGTAACTAGGCAGCTCTTAGCCCCTGGAATAAAGTCAGTTAGTCAGTTAAATTATATAATAATGATTATACCTGGTATATTACTTCTGTTAGTTGCAACATAGCAATTTTTTTCCCAATGCATGTTCTAGCTCCCAAAGCAAAAGGCAATGTTGCAGAAGGAACATGATTCACAAGATTTTGTCGTCTTGGATCATTTCTATCCCATCTATATGGTAAGAACTTACTAGCATTGCTGAAATTTAGTTCATCTCTACCAGAAGTAAATATAGAAGCAATAATTGGAGTCTGGAATAAGAATAACAATTTTAAAAAAGTATATGTACAGTATATAAGAAAAATTAACTTGTTAATAAAAAAATACATTTATGGTTCCTTCTTCTGCATTATCTTTTTGATAGTAAAAGTAACTTCATCTCTTATATGGTTATAAGGTCTCTCAAGTTCACTGGGGGCTTCAGGAATTTTTAATTTTCTCCTTAGTTTTGGAGAAAGCAGACATAAGTTTTGTATTAGACCAAAACTACTTGATGTAACCCAATATAAACACATGCATGAAGGAACAGTAGCAGCAATTGGTATCATTACTACTGAAAATACTCTAAAAACATTTGTGAAAATGTTATATACTTTTGAAGGCTCTCTAAGTTTTGACATTCTTTGTATTTCAATAATTATTAAATTTGTTAGTCCAAAGGCTACTGGTAAAATAAATGAATGATCCGGCTCAGTTAAATTTGGAATCCAACCAATTCCACCTATTGACAGTTCCATAAATGTCAATAATGCAGCAGTAGTATCAGGTTGCATATAAACAAGATTTCTTAATGCAAATGACATGCACACCCAGACAGGAATTTGGATCCATATAACTAAACTAGCTTTGAACGGGTGACAATTGTCCCTTTCTATAAGATGCCGCCACTGCTTTTTTAGTGATCTTTTGTACAAAATTACTGTTTGTTTATCAGTCAAATTATAAATATTTTTGGCTGTAGCTGTTTCCCTTTTTAACTCATTAACTAAATCTTTTAATTCTAAACTGATATTCTCTACTTTGGCTAAAATAAAGTTCTGATATACAGATAAGGGCAACGTCACCAATGCTCTAATAAGTATTGTAGACGTTACTATAGTAGCCCACCATGTTAAACCAGTTGTGTCATGAAAATAAAGTAAACCTTCTTCCATTAATTTCACAAGATAACTATTCGAAATAGAAGTGTATGTTTCCGATTGCCAACGTGCAAAAGATTCTAAAGATAAATCACGTTGACTGCATAAATAAACGGGCACACTTCCTTTCCTTAAAATGGTATTTTCTGGCCGTCGATAATCATCAAATGTGTTTTGATGAAATCCATTACACAATGCACTAAATGTTCGATATTTTATATTTTTGGTCTGTATTATTCGTAGTTTCGATGCGATACTATGAAACAACATCATACAATTTCTAAAAATTATTTGTCTTAATAAATATAAAGTAAATTATATTTTTCTACATAACTCGACATATATATATGTTTGTTAGACGATTTGCAAGAAATAACCCCAAAAAGTAAAATGTTTATGAACAAACGTCAGTGTCTAAAATAGAAGTCTGTAATCTATACAACTAAATAAAATTTATGTGTCACTTTGTAACATTAAAATAACCGCTATTTTATATGTGCATTTCGGTGTATACATATCAAAACTACATTTTTTTAAAACTTTGTCTGTCTGTCTGTATGTTTGTTACAGCCTCCAGCTAATCTCTGAAACAGCTGGACCGATTTTGACGGGACTTTCACTGGCAGATAGCTAATGTAACAGGGAGTAATTTATGCTACTTTTCTTTTGAAAAATAATGGGATCTCGCAAAAAAATGTTAAAACCTATGAAAAATATAATAAAATTTTATTAAAAAAGGCAAGCTGTATACATTTTCTATATTTTTTATTGATTTAAACCATATTTCTTCTATACGGGTCGCGCGGTTTCATTCTTATAAGAGTTTTTTTTATTTATTTTTTATACATTTATTTTTTTATTAAATTTTTATCCCTTTTTAAATATTTTATAAAAGATAAAAGATTTGTGTTAAATACCACGCGGACTAAGTCGCGGGTAACAGGTAGTAGTAAATAAATTTAAAAATAAATCTTAAGTAGAAACAATACTATAATTCAAAAAATACATAAAAAACCAAAATATTTTTAGTTTTTGTAATAAAGAGTATATGTAATCACAAAAATCGAATTGTAGGTACAAGGTACAGAAACTATAGTCAATATTCAAATAGAATTTAGATCTGCAAACATATTTTTTCCGAATATTTAATATAAGTCGCTACATTATACAAAAATACATATGTGTACCAAAAAGCACAGACATAACGCTTTTCTTAAATATTTGCAGGAAAACATTTCTATGAAAATGTTTTGTAAAAATTAATGATACATACCCCTTTCTTCACATTATACGGTCCTAGTAATGAATCTTTCGGTAATATTCTTGTTAAGAACGGTGCCACAGGATACAATCGCATAGATTCTTTTACAGCGTGTTTCACGTATGTAATTCCTTTTTCACGAACCTCTTTCAAGATGTGATCATTTTCTGATAACAATAAAAGGGTCCATAGTGTTGTATAAGAGGTCTGTAATAGAGATTATCAAGAGAGGTAGATAGATAGATAGATACCGCCCGCGGTACGATCGCGAGGTAAACAAGTATGAGGACGGTCAGAGTAAACATAATATGCAGAAAGTTCATACAGTATCTCCAGCAGCAATCACGAAATCCGCCGCTATTTTTTTGATGGTTTCATTGTCAACATTATCATCACTTAGTTTTTTAATTAATCCATTAGTTGTACTTCTATTCAAAAGTATTTCGCTGACAATTTTTTGCGCTGAAAATATGTAAAATCATAATTGTACTATATAAAAATCAGAGTTACGGGTGATGATGTTAAATATACCAGCAATATTATGAAAGTTTTGAATAATATACAACATTGGCTAAAAACAAACATATAATGTTAAAAAGCAATATTTATGAAAATAATAAGATACAAGCCAAAATAACACTTTTTGATACAGTATTATTATTTCAAAATGTGTTGTTAAGAAATAATGGAATAAAATAAATGAATGTCGCAGATAACTTGGAAAACCCTAATATTGCAAGGTCTAAATTTTTTATGTATAAAATAACTTTATTATCAGCGCCAATTAGTCCACTTTTCGACTTTTGGCATAGCATAATCAATGACTACAAATAGCGACGAATTAAAAGTTTTAATACAACATACCTAAAAATACTGATGTATCAACGCTTTCTTTAAAATCAGTCCAAATTTTTAAATTCAGCCGCTGGCATAAGTTTAACGGTAAGCCATACAATTTCGTTGTCGTCTCAAATATTTTTCTAACCTCTTGTGAGAAAATTGAAACCAGATCTTCATATTGTCTACTTTCTGATAAAGAAGAATCTGTGCCTAGAAGCACTTTTATTATTACTGAAATTAGTACAATAATTATGTAACAAACGTAATGTGCATACTTATATTACTGTGTAACTTGCAACTATAATTACCATCTGTAGACAGTTTGTAAAGTTCAGAATCCAAGTCTGAAATAACACAACCACCCGAAGCGTGACTTCGCCATTTTGTTATAAAATTACTGACTGTTTGTTTAATCGGATTTTCAAACCATATGTCCGAGTTTTCCCGAAGCAAATGTCTACTCATTACACGCCTATTTTGTAACCACTCTTCACCATCCATGAAGAAAAGACCTCTTTTAAATCCATACAATTTCTCATATAAGACCCACGGATCTGGCAATATATGGGCCGGATATTTTCCTTCAAGATTTAAAAAGAGAGCTTTCATCAACCCTGGGTCACTGACAAACACTAGTTCTGTGTCTCCACTTAAAATTTCAGTGAAAACAGTTCCTAGTTGTTTATGTCTTTCATCGATGTAATCATGTAACCTGTTTAATAA
This sequence comes from Byasa hedistus, assembly GCA_029286795.1. Lineage (NCBI taxonomy): Eukaryota > Metazoa > Arthropoda > Insecta > Lepidoptera > Papilionidae > Byasa > Byasa hedistus. The sequence continues at coordinate 6,131,347 of JAGSMW010000009.1, read as the reverse complement.
AAACTTAATATTTGATTATATCAATTTAAATACATAGTTTTTCTGATAAACAATTTTAATAAAGCTCCAACGTACTTCGTCCCTCTACCAGCAAGAAAAAAATCTAGTTTTGTTCCAAGTATTGGTAAAGACTTTGGTCGGGGCATATCCTTAATGGTTAAAACGGATGTAAAATTTTGTACCGATTTAAATTTATGTCTCATTTGACATTCTCTTGAAATTCCTGCGATGCGATACATTTTGCTGTTTGTTCCTGTAATTTAAAACATCATTAGGCTGACTTAAGTACTCAACGAAAAAACTTGCTTCGATAAATACCTGAACTCACTCAGATTCGATCCCATTCGATCTAAGATAGTTTAGGCTCGACTTTATACTTCGCTCTGAAGTTAAGGTTTTAAAATTTGGACTAAAGTAATCACGGCTAACCATAGAAAAAATATATTGTTTTCAAATGTCTTAAAGAGCCGTCCTCTGCTCATGATTAAAAGACAAAAGTAAAAATGTCATTACATTTTCGAAAACTTTCTTGGGCATTTATAATTACAGTTAATTGTAGGTAGTTATAAATCCAACTTTAAATTTCGATTCCTGGCATTTTATACCAACGCCAAAGATTAATTTCACAAAAGATATCGTATTATTTGCTTATAACAAAAATTTGTTTGTACTTGTATATACTTACAAATAAATAGTAATTTATATTTTTAGTTACAAATACCATCAAGAAACAAGAAGAATTGCTAATTTGATATAGCGAAAATCATTTAAGTGTTTTTTATTATTCGGCTAAAGTAAGTTATGAACAAAACGATCACTTGATAGTAAGTGATACATTTGCTGATTACAATTTAGCGCTAGTTACGGTATTATCCCAAGTCACAATGAAAGACAAAATGTTAAGACCCATTAAACTAGTAATTTCATTAGCTACGTTACTTTACCGGTTGTTTTTTAAGGTGATGGGGGCAAATAAGAATATAGCGCAACACTTTCTTATAAAAATGTGAATAAATTGAATGGATCTAAATTAAAACCAAAACTGTTATCAAGTACCTTCGAATACGTTTTTAGTTTAGGTATGAATTTGATAAAATCAATCTATTAATAATATTTATATATATTGATTTACCGTAAAATACTATTATTAAGATAACATTTCTCAGATATTTGTAACATTTTAATATGCTTACTAAAACAATTTTGCCTGCATCTCAAAAGCTACCAATAAAATAATTTTGTTATGGTCTATTCTCTGATGAAGTTAAATACGGTTAATCATTCGATTGACTGATACAATTGATCGGATATTGGCCTCTCTGACATGGAGTCAGCAGCCTAAAATACTATTCTTTAAAACAACAAGTAAGTTATATGGTATATACTATACGTAGATAAATAATGTATGAAAGGTGACAGTAAAAAACTCACGTCCAGTAATTATAATATTCCTTTGTATTAATAACCGTGCTGAACATAGATCAAAACACTATGAAATCACGTTTTACCGTGATATTCTATAAACAGATCCTAAATCGTGTCTTTTAATACCTAATACATGAAGTTTTTGTATATCCACGAAACAATCAAATAAAAAAGAATAAGTATAGATAACTAATGTTAGTTTTAACGTAACATACTAAAAGATACATACCTGCCTAAATTACACAACCTACAACAAGTTTTTAATTAGTTCTACACGTTTATCTAATAAAAAAACAGACATTACCCGAAAACATATGTATTTTTAAATTTTAACCGTATTCTACGTCTGCTAACATTCAAATGAAATGGCTAACTGCCCTTGTAAAAATGAGCTTCTACAGAGAATACTTATGATTCGCTGAATAATACATAAATAATGTCGACTTTGGGTCCAAGTTATGGTAATCTGGATAAACACTCATGAATCTTTTTTTGCAATCCAGGTAGTCTCCTTTTGAATTATCTCGGTGCATATATATTAAGTACTAGGTGTTTTTATATTGAACAGAAATTTGCTTGCACATATTGTTGTTGATGTGTATTTATAACATCAATATCTACATAGATAAAGTTGCAAAAAAGTAATACCTAAGTAAACTCCTTCCACAACAACTGCAGCTACTGGCACAAATTTATTAACATACCTTCTAAGATTCGGATTTTAAATATTTACATTTAATATATTCTTTAACATTAGATTGCCTGAATTATTATAACAAAATAATATTTATAATTAACAGTCTCGAGCCAAAATTTGTTGTTAGTTTTATTAAGCTAACTTTCTTAATTTAATATGCTAACTTCAATTTATTATTTGATTGTGATGTTAAGTATAGATTGCATATATTTTTAATCTATGACGATGAATTTTGTTTCGGTAACCTTTTGCGATACAGTGACTTGTCAAATTTATCAAACTCATCCATTGCTCTTTTAGTTCATAGAATTTCAAAGTTTGATACTGATTACAGCCATTTAAGCATATAATTAAAAATGACTGTAAAAAATAAAACAGAAGAGCCTAAAAAAGAAAAAGCTGAAACGGCACCAGCTCCTAACGATGATTTGGTATGAATTTCATTAATCAATATTTTACCTCATAAATGCTATTGTTTAAACAATCATTTTATTTATTTTTTTTTCAGTCTGAAGAAGATAAGAGACTTCAGGAAGAGCTGAATATGCTCGTTGAAAAACTTTTGGTAGGTTTGTTAATTTTTTTTTTATTTTATAATAATTGGTTATAAATTATAAAGTATCATTTTATTGCAGGGTAACGATGCCGATTTATATTTCCCAGCTTTACAAATGTTAAGCAACTTAATAAGAACATCAACAACGTCGATGACCTCTGTACCAAAACCTTTAAAATTTTTAAGAGAACACTATCCAGCATTAAAACAAGTTTATGAAAAAATAAATGAAGAAAAGACAAAGAAATTTTGTGCAGATGTTGTCTCAGTTCTTGCAATGGGAGTTAGTGGTTCAGTTGTAAGTATTATGCAGCACTTATCATAAACTAAAACATGACAATCATGTTGTTATTAATCTTAAGTAGATTAGTAATTATTGTATAAATTAACATTTAGACATACTTTATAGGATGCTGCAGAAAAAAGAGAATGCCTGAAATACTGTCTTTTAGGAACTATGTCCAATGTTGGAGAATGGGGACATGAATATGTTAGGTATGTTAAGTTTTACAACTTATAATAAAGCTAGAAAAGAAAAAAAAATAATTTATTTCCACAATCAGAAACAAAACAAAAAGCAAAAAAATTATTCCATGTACTAGAATTATTTAGTAATCACTGTTAACATGAGTTATGTTTAATACTTTTTAGCAGTTTACTTTCAGTTGTATTAATTAATATTCCATGATTGTAGAAATCTTTTCTAATTTCTATGGTTTTACTGGGCTAAAACACATTTAAGGTATACAAGGCTGATTACTTTATATGGCTATAATATTTTATAGACAATTGGAAGGTGAAATTGCTGAGGAGTGGAATATTGAAAATATGGATACACTCCTGCCATTAGTACGTGATGTTGTTACCTTCGACATGCAACATTCAGCAGAGATTCAGGCTTGTGATCTTTTGATGGAAATCGACAGACTTGACTTGCTCACTCAGCATATGGACCAAAGCAACTATCCACGTGTTTGCTTGTATTTGATTGGGTGAGTAACTAACACACCTTAGTTCTAAGTATGTGATTAAATGGAAGCAAATTAAGGAATTTTTTGTTATTGAATAAATGGCACCGTTTATGTACCAGTATGTGGAATAATATTGTTTATTCTTTGATAAAATAAATTAGTCCACACTTATTAAAGTTTAAGTAAAGTTATAGCAAGTGTATATTGCATAATACAATATTTAAAGATAATTCAACAAGTTGTCAATTTAATTAGGTCATATATTGATATTCTGTACATGAAATATGGCCAATAAGAATTTACACGAACTGACTAGCATTACAACTTTATACCTAAAGTATAGGGAGTTCAAATTTATAGTCACTACTTCTAACTAGTGTAAAAAAGAGCTATATAAATTATTAATCTTACAGTAATCGTACAGTTTTCCAGGTGGTAGGTCTCTGTTGCCGGAGACCGTCTGGATGGGTACCACCGCAGCTCCTATTTCAACCGCCAAATAGTAATGTGCAAACATTACTGTGTTCCGGTTTGAAGGGTGCTGTAGCTAGTGTAATTACTGGGGTAAGGAGACTTAACACCTTATGTCCCAAGGCGACGAGCGCAATGTGGTGCAGTGTGTACCATCTTAACTAGCACCGCATTGTCGTGGGCAAGTGTATCACTTACCATCAGGTGAACGTCTTGCTCGTCTCGTCGCATAGTAGAATAAAAAAAGGGTCTTTTTGAATTAAGGACTGTAATATGTATATGTTTGCCATGAAAATATTACTATGGGAGAATGAATCTTTGTTGTTGAGAATATATAGGATTACCATTAACATCATTGTGTGCATAAAAAATTGTACTACTGTTTTGTTTAATTAAAATTATCTTCCAGCTGTGCAAGTTATGTTGTTGAACCAGAATCTACACAAATATTGCAAGGTGTTTTAGATACTTACTTGCGTTTCGGAGAATACCCACGAGCTTTGCTTGTAGCTATGCAACTAAATGATAAAGCAAAGTGTGAAGAAGTATTTAATGCGTGCACAGACCTGTAAGTTTAAATAATGTAGTTGTGATATTTAAATTATAAAATAAATATTACTGATAAACTTTATTCTTAGGAGATAAATATGAACAACAAATATAATTAAATTATGTTTGTGTTTTAGTTAAAGTGATATTCTTGTTCAATGTAATATTAACTGAGCCTTTTCTCAGTGCGAGAGTCACTTATTTACCACTCTGGGTCACTTGAAACTCGACGGATGTCACATTTTCATCAAAGCTGTTGTTCTTTAAAAATTATGGTTATTTCGCAGTGTAATTGTTCAATGGAAATTAACATGTGGGAATCAAACTCGCACATCCTTAACATGCATTTAAATATTGTGCAAGTTATTTCTTATTTTTACATATTTTGTTATTTCAGGTTGATAAAGAAACAGTTGTGTTATATGTTGGCAAGACAGTATATACCAATTGATGTGGATGATGAAGATTTACGTACAATACTTCTTAATGCTCACATTAATGATCATTATTTTAGTCTGGCTAGGGAGGTAAAGATACTTTTTAAAATTTATTTAATTTTTGTGTACACAAAATTAGATGTTCTAATTTGAATGGTTGTTGTAGCTAGTGACATTTCTGGGGTAACTAAACTTAACATCTTGTATCAAAGTGACAAACAAAATGAGATGCAGTGTTTATCACCTTAATGAATTAACTTATGAGCTCAACAAAATACTGCTATGGAAAAGTATTAAACATGACATTGCTGTTTTCCAAAAATTTTAATAGACATATGTTCCTTTCAAATGGAAATGATATTTATTTTTTGATTTTCAGCTGGATATAATGGAACCTAAAACTCCAGAAGAGGTATATAAAACCTGGTTGGAGTCGGCTGGATCCGCCCTGCGACCTTCGCTTTTAGCTGAACATCCAGTCGATTCTGCCAGGCAGAACCTATCTGCTACTTTCGTCAATGCATTTGTAAACGCCGGTTTCGGTCGCGATAAACTGGTCACCACTGAAGATGGTAATAAATGGATGTACAAAAATAAGGATCACGGTAAACAGATTTTTTGGTTGTATTCAAGTTTTTTTTAAATGAACATAAATTGTTTACCTTTTTTATTTTAAGACCACTTTGTAATTGTCGTACAGTTTTTCTTATAAAAATACTTATCTCTGTTTATAATTCTAGGTATGTTGTCTGCAGCTGCTTCACTCGGTATGATTCATTTATGGGATGTCGATGGTGGTTTGACCCCCATTGATAAATATTTGTATACCGCCGATGAGCATATTAAAGCAGGCGCGTTACTCGCTCTGGGTCTGGTGAACTGCGGAGTGCGCAATGAGTGCGATCCTGCGTTGGCGCTATTGTCTGACTATGTTCTGCATTCAAGTCCTAACTTACGAATTGGTAGTGTTTTGGGTAAGTTTTTCGGTTTTATCTCACTTTATTTATCTTTTACGTACAATGAGCTAACACTGGACCTCAATTTCATATGTTGTTAAAGGACAATCACATCATAGATTGTGAAGCGTGCTCCCCAAAAAACTCTTATATGGTCTAGCATAGCAATGCTATTATGTTAGCAAGTTACAATACGACCTGCGTAAATGACTCGTATGGAAGTACAGAACAGTGTCGATTACAAAATAGAGAATTAACTTTTGATTGATTGATTGTAGATATTTCCTAGGATCTTATAAATTTTTTCACTACCTTATTAAAAACATAAAGCTCATAATTAATTTACATATATCTGATTGAACATGTTAATGTATGGGCCGTAGTTCATCTAAGCATATACCCCAGCTCCTATTTCTGCAACCAAACTTACTATATTCGAGTTTAAAGGGCCTAGTGTTGTACCTAGGGCGATTACTGACGTAACAAGATTTAACATCTTGTCTTAAAGCGGGAGCACAGAGTAGTGGAGTGTATGTCACCTTAACTAACGCCATTAAGTTATGGTCGGGTGTAACACTTACGATCAGGTTGTCTTTCCTCTCGTCTCTTCGTAGATTTAAAATAAAATATGTCATCACACCCATTTTAAGAAACGCTGTAACATGTTAAACTGTCCATCAGGTTTGGGCATCGCGTACGCGGGAACCCAGCGCGATGACGTGCTGCAGCACCTGCTGCCGGTGCTGAGCGATCCGGCCGCGCCCGCCGAAATTTGCGCACTTGCGGCAATCGCTTGCGGGCTCATAGCCGTCGGCTCCTGCAATGGCGACGTAAGTTCGTCTTCTCACGTCTTCATGTCTAAAATTTTTGTTATTAATCATATCATAATGCTAATATATTAAGTTAATAATTGCTTACAGGTGACATGTGCAATCATTCAGCGTTTGATCGACGACAACAAGGAATTACATTCATCTACCTATGCTAGATTTTTACATCTCGGCTTGGGATTGTGTTTCCTAGGTATGTATGAATATTTTAAAGCAATAGACATGAAAATAACTTATACAGAAAATTTTAAATTTACATTAAAATTGTAAATCAGTTATTTGAAGGTGACATGATAATTTTCTGACGAAACTATAACTAAAATAAAAAAAATGGAAATTAATTAATAAATAGACAGAAATTTTCTTTTATAGTTAATTCTTTTCTCCGGAGATATCTATACGTTTATTTCTGTAGCTAAAATCAGTATGCATACTGTGTGTGTATCTGTATGTTTGGTTTTGAAAAAACTTGTAATATCAGGGTGTTGTATTTATTATTCTTACTGGCACCTTGAGCGGGCATTTCACCCACCGTCAGGCGAATGTTCTGCTCGCATCGTTCTTTCGTTGATAAAAAAAATGTTTACAGGATGTAAGGAGAAAACGGAGGCTACTATGGCTGCACTAGAGGTGCTGCCGGAGCCGCAGCAGTCCCTTTGCCAGACTACGTTATCGATGTGCGCGTATGCTGGAACAGGCGATGTACTCGTCGTACAGCAAATGCTGCATATATGCTCAAAGCACTATGACACTGAGGTTTGTCTGGAGTAAAACTGCTTAGATTTAATTGCATATTAATAAACACCTCTCTTATTGTTCCTACTAGTGAGACTGATCTACCTTATCGGACATTGAAAGAGTCAAAGAATTTATTTACCACACTGCTCAAGTATCGATTGTTAGTTATGTATTGAACATAAGATTCATTACAAGTTTTCTTTTATAAAGGAAATATTGTCAAAACATTGCAAATAATTCTATGTTATTGTTTAACATGTAGCGAGTATTATAATTCTAACACAATAATTTTTTTTTTAGAATGAACAATCGTCTACTGAAGATACAGCTTTCAAGAAGCAAGACAAAAAGGAAACTAAAGATGCAGGTTCATCAGGAAGTTCAAAGGATGACAAGTACAAAAGTGAGTTTTTATTTTGTACACTTTGAACTTTAAGGGATGTCCCAGTTGATGTATATTAGCTAATGGTGATGAATAACTTCTACAAGTATGTACCATTTTTAAAATAAAAATACCCTTTAGAGATTATTTGTGTTTTTACAAACTAGGCAAGTCAAAGGACAGCAAGAATAAAGAGAAGGATAAAGAAAAGGAGGCCAACAAGGAGCTGTCGTCTGTGCAGGCAGTGGCCACGCTGGGAGTAGCTGTGATCGCGCTTGCAGAGGAGACCGGTGCAGAAATGTGCACCAGGATCTTTGGACAACTGGTAAATTGAAAATAGTATAAACGTAACATAACCATCTATCAATAAAAAAAAGGCAATATTTTATTATATAAAATTCAACAAAATTAATCATTTACACAATCTGTGGTAGTAAATAATAAATTAAAAATGCAAATTCCTATTTAGGGACGTTACGGCGAACCGGCGGTGCGTCGTGCCGTACCACTGGCCATAGCCCTGTGCTCCGTCTCCAACCCACAATTGGCAGTAATCGATGTTCTCAACAAGTATTCACACGACTCGGACAACGACGTAGCTTACAATGCCATTTTTGCAATGGGACTCGTCGGCGCCGGTACAAATAATGCCAGGTATAAAAAATACTTTGTTATATTTTTTTTTGCTATAGAAACACTGTGTTGAATATTACTGTGTTCCAGTTTAAATAGAGCTGCAGTTAGTGAAATTACTTGGGAAACAACTTACGTCTTAAAGTGACAAGTGGTGTGGTGCAATGATATACATTGCATCACACTGCTTGTCATTGTTATGGTCTGGCGTATCACTTACCATCAGTTGATCATCCTGCCTGTCTCGAAGCTACGTCGAATAAAGAAAATATTTTAAAACTGGAATAATTTTACAATGACATTGATATACATAATTTAATTTCATTAATTATTGCTTAACGGTAATCACTCTTCCTAGGTTGGCTACAATGCTTCGCGCGTTGGCTCTGTACCACGGCAAGTCGCCGGTGCACCTGTTCATGGTGCGGTTGGCACAAGGTTTATGCCACGCCGGTAAGGGCACGGTGACCCTGTGCCCAGCGCACGCGGACCGCCGCCTGCTCAGCCAGCCAGCGCTTGCGGGACTGCTTGTGGTACTCACCGCCTTCCTCGACTGCAAAAACAGTGAGTTTCAATTTAAACAGCTTGTTGCCTCAGTGGTAACACGAAATAACTGGAGGGATTTTGCAGTGAATTCAAATCCACATGGCTAGCAAATCATTCTTATATTTAAATCTGCTGCTGTAACAGGATTGCAGTCTCCCCTCTGTAAATATATAGGTGCTGGAACATTCTTAGTGATCATGCTTCACCATGCACTGCCCTATTGTCGCTTATTATGTCAATTAATGCGAAGTTTTAGGCCATTGGATTTTTTTAATACCACAGTTGCATAATTCTATACCAGCAGAAGTTCTAAATCAATTAACCGAACAGAACCTTAAAATAAATAATTAAAAAAAATATTATCTTGAATAAAAAACAGCCAGTGTGTAAGCGCACGGCGCGGCTTACGTATCAGTTAGAAATTAATAATAAATGAAGGTAGTATACAAGTTAAGTGTGGACTGTGCAATGCCATCACAAACATTCAATGTTTATTGGCACCAAGTATTGTGTAACTAGAATTAAGAAAAAAATTGTAAAATATGATAATAAATAAAAAAAAAAGAATTTTTGGTTTAGGCAAGAAAATTAAATTGTTAGCAACTATGTTCAGAAGTATGATGGATTATTACTCACAAGTTAGCGGCTGTTTATGACTATTTAATAATTGAATTTTAGACAACTTTCCTGCCTACTTTCATTTTATTTCTTAGACTATATTTATTTATTCTGAGTGTTCTTCTTCTTCATAAAGTGCCTCTCCATTACTGGAGGTTGGCCGTCAGTTCTGCGAATTTCTGTCTATTTTGTGCCACCCGGAACAGTTGCTCCACATTGGTGATACCAGTCCACTCCCTTATGTTCCGTAGCCAGGATTTTTTTTCGGCTGGGGGGTAAGAGGGGAACGGAACTAACATCTGTACCGACCCTAATTTCAACCTCACCTGCACGCGCTGGTAGTTCAATGAATTGCTAGCGGCAGCGACCTTTTGGGCGCTGCGGTACTCCCTGCTAGATAACGGACGAGGCTCTGGCGATCGAATTAATGGCGGTATAACCATTCATGCCTTGTCGGGCAACCGGCTAGAAGAGGTTTCAGCAATCTTGGGGTCTAAATCTCTCCAAAAAGGTCTGGTGCAGAAGGCAATGGGAAACCACTGCACTATAACTCCCTAGTAGTCAGTTTTATGGAAAAGTCAAAGAAAAAATTCTGAGTGTTACAATATTTTAATAGTTAAGATTCATCTCAACCTTTTGTATTTTCAGTATAATGTATACTGGGTTTAAATTTACCATGGCTTTATGAAGTCACCATCATGTTTCTGCAATATCAATATCTTATTAGACAGTGTGTTCAGATTGTTTTATCGCCATTTAATAACTATAGGTTTTATTATTTTTATTAATCAACATATTCAAAGGAAATTATATATACTCTCTTTATAGTAATTCTGGGCAAATCGCACTACTTACTGTATGTGCTGGCAACTGCTATGCAACCCCGCTGGCTGGTCACCCTTGATGAAAACCTTCAACCCCTGAATGTCAGTGTCCGCGTTGGCCAGGTAAGTTTTGCCGAAATTTCATATAAAAAGTATTTAAATGTACTCATGTATATTAAACATTTAGGGCAAGGGTGCAATTTTAGCATATTATTTAAAAAAAAACATATAATATTAATAAATAAAATTTGAATATGAAATTAACTTAACATAAATAACATTTTTAATGCTTCTCTTACAGAAGTACTACTTTGTATTATTTTGTCACATATTTAATAACATTTTGTTTATAGGCAGTAGATGTCATTGGTAAAGCAGGAACTCCTAAAACAATTGCGGGATCTCATACACACACCACACCGGTACTTCTCTCTTTTGGAGAGCGTGCTGAGCTTGCCACCGATGAGTATCTCCCACTCTCACCTGTAATGGAAGGCTTTGTCATCCTCAAGAAAAACGAAGACAGCATCATGGCTTCGGTTCAGTGAACCACAAAACTAAATTTGTATTAATTAGATATCTTACTATTAGTACATGTTAAGATTTTTCAAATATAATAATGTAAACATTTATTGATCTTTAATTTACCACATAATTTTTAAATGGATGGATGTCTTTTTACATCGAGCTTAAGTTTTATGCAATGTGACTAAAACTTATTAAAAAACTTTTAATTTCAGTTGTTTTTATGAATTATCACTATTACCAGATATTTCTCTTTAGTAAAATAGCTATAATTTACTAAATAATTGCTCTTTGAAATATATCAGAAGCATCAGAATGAACCGTGAAATAAAGAATTACTTTTCAAAAAATATTATCTATGTTAAATATATTTTGATGTGTTATAACAACTTTTCTGCACTTAAAATTAAAAAAAAATAAAAACTTTAAAACTTAATAAAAAGTGTATTTCTGTATTATAAGTTTCATCATTATTACTACTTGTATGACTATTGCCACATTTACATTTTAATCATTTTCTGTATCGCTATCAGTATCATCTTCATTACACTCTGATTTTGTGGATTCATTTGGTATTTGTACTTTAGGTTTTTTCGTCTTTGCTTTTTGCTTTTTCTTTAACCTTTTAGCTCGTTTTTTCGCTGTTCGTTCTTCAGCAACTTTTCTGTTTTCTTCTAATTTTTTGTGATAATCTTCATCAAGTTTTTCCTTAAATGTACAAACACATTATTTACATTCAATGGAAAAAATACCCGATTTCTAAAGTTTTGAAATAAAAAATGTTTACCTTTTCACTTTTTTCTTGAATAAACTTTTGTCTTGCATATTCCTTTCTTCGCAGATGTCTATATACATGGAATTCTCCAGATCCTGCACCTGCACTTGATCCCATTACATTACGCACAAAATCTGGTGGAGGTGCCAACGTTTTTTGTCTTGGTGGCTCTGGTATAGCCACTGGCTTATCCTATCATAGAAAAATATTTATGTTAAGGACCATAATTTTAAAACGAAATATGAACTATATATGCAACAGAAACTAACAGGGTTTTTCATAAGTTTTTCTAATTTCAATCTTTGTAAATCAACGGCATTTTTTATAACAATTGGTTTCTTTTCTCCGTTATTCAAGTCCTTGTTATCAGACATTTTCAAAAACAATATTTTAAATTAAATAACCTTAATATAGTAGCAGTACTTAGTGTATAGCCAAACAATTATTTTGATTAAAGTATTGTTTTTTTAATTACAAGAATAAAGGCTAGGGATTTTTCCATACAGCCTATAGTTATTTAGATTAATCAAATAAATATAGTAAATTATTGATATAAATTAGTTTAGTTTTACGCAATGTTAGAGAATAGCCCCTTTAATTAATTTAACTAGACTAATTAAACTAAACAGAGCGTGATATATCTAATACTGTATGCAAAGTTATTTAGATAAATTAAATGTTGTTTTATACTTTTAAGAAATACTAATACTTGCACTCAATAATACTTACATACAAATACTAATCAGTTTGAACTACTAACAATTTTATCCACAGTTTAAACACTAAAAAATATACGTTTAAAAACATTACGTTAAACGTAGGTATATAGGTTTTGTCCATATAATAGTTTTTAAAAGAATTTTTGTCTAGCAACGGGTACGCGTACTAGAAAGCAAATATATACTTGGTTTTTTTAACTATTCTGAAAAATTTATTATCACAGCTCTAGTTTCTCCTTGTGAAGGTCAAAGGTGCAGCTAACCGGTAGATTACATAGGAGTATACTTATTTCTGTATTTTAGAAGAGGTCAGTCAGGATATTCGTGGTCTTAAACTTTGTCAGGTTTGTACAGATTTTATTTATTTTGTATTCTGATTGAGTATATTTAGAGTAACTTCAGTTGAGCTGAATTCCATTAAATATTAAGTAACCTTTTAGTACATCTGGTTTCATGATATTAACGTTTATGTACTCAATTAAATGCATGTAACTCGTTATATTATTTATTTCTGTTACAATTTCTCTCTACCCAGATTTAATGAGCTTTGTCGGATTATTATTCAATATCATTTCAAGGACAAGACAATTTATTGATTTTTATCATTGACAGGTTTTACTCATCCAAAATGCCTATCAAGTCCATCAAAGCTCGCCAGATCTTTGACTCTCGTGGTAACCCTACAGTTGAGGTCGACTTGGTAAGTTATATTTTCTGAAAAACAACGCCTTGTTAGTTAATTTGAATATTTATATAATAAATAAAAAGAAGATCCCGGCGCAAGACGGCAAATGCGAAGGAGAAAAAGAAATACATTTTGCAGTATTATTGTTTTACGAAAGATTGTAATTAAATTAGAAATTCAGCAAAATAAAACTATTTAACCAATTTAACAATGTTTTTGATCCCAAAAGGTTGGGGTAAATATAAGTTTATTTCTATTTATACTTGTATGTAAACGTAATTATGTTTAGGTTACAGAATTGGGCCTTTTCCGGGCTGCTGTGCCCTCAGGAGCATCAACTGGTGTACATGAAGCCCTTGAACTTAGGGACAACATAAAAAGTGAATATCATGGAAAAGGTGTCCTCACAGCAATTAAGAACATCAATGATATCATTGCTCCTGAACTGTTGAAACAATCTTTTGAGGTCACCCAACAAAAGGAGGTAAAAATATTTATAATTTTTTAATTATTATTAGTTTATCATTAGTATATTGATGGAAATACTTTTTTTTGTAGATTGATCAATTTATGATTAATCTGGATGCCACTGAGAATAAATCGAAGCTTGGTGCAAATGCAATCCTTGGTGTTTCCCTGGCGATTGCTAAAGCAGGTGCTGCTAAAAAGGGGGTGCCTTTATACAAGCATTTAGCTGATTTGGCTGGTAATAGCAATATTGTGCTCCCTGTTCCTGCATTTAATGTAATCAATGGTGGATCCCATGCAGGAAACAAACTGGCCATGCAAGAATTCATGATATTGCCTACTGGTAAGCAAAGTGAAGCAAATTATATATTTATTATTAACTAGCAGTTGTAATTATTAATGTATTTTTGTAATCTAGGTGCTTCATCATTCAGTGAAGCTATGCGCATGGGCTCAGAAATTTACCATCACCTGAAGAAAATCATTAAAGAGAAATTTGGCCTTGACTCAACTGCTGTAGGTGATGAGGGTGGTTTTGCTCCTAACATCCAAAATAACAAGGATGCTCTCTTCCTGATTCAAGATGCTATCCAACAAGCTGGTTACACAGGAAAGGTTAGTTGAAAACGTAAGGTTTATTAAAAAAATATTTACTTATAAGAAAATATACCTAATGCGTTTTTGTAATCTTTTTTAGATTGAAATTGGAATGGATGTTGCTGCATCAGAATTCTTTAAGAATGGCACATATGATCTTGATTTTAAGAACCCTAAATCCAACCCAAGTGATTATTTATCATCGGAGAAACTTGCTGAAGTCTACTTGGACTTTATCAAGGAATTTCCTATGGTTTCCATTGAAGATCCTTTTGACCAAGATGACTGGGCTGCGTGGACAGGTCTGACATCTCGTACTCCTATTCAGATTGTAGGAGATGATCTTACAGTAAGTATTTACAAAGATTAAAATAGTGTTTCCGCAATGCATTTTGTCAATAAACAAATTAATTGCATTTAAATATTTCTAAAAAAGCATTTGAAATATGTATTTATGCTATAAACCTTATGACATATCTGGAAAAACATATTTCAAAACATTTTTTTATGTTTTTTCTATTAGGTGACAAACCCCAAGCGTATTGCCACTGCAGTGGAAAAGAAAGCTTGCAACTGTTTGCTTTTGAAAGTGAACCAAATTGGTAGTGTAACAGAGTCGATCAATGCTCATCTCTTGGCAAAGCAGAACGGTTGGGGTACTATGGTCTCCCATAGGTAAGGCTT
Organism: Byasa hedistus; assembly: GCA_029286795.1. Taxonomy (NCBI): domain Eukaryota; kingdom Metazoa; phylum Arthropoda; class Insecta; order Lepidoptera; family Papilionidae; genus Byasa; species Byasa hedistus. The sequence continues at coordinate 6,116,261 of JAGSMW010000009.1, read as the reverse complement.
TATTGATACAACGATTTTTTTTATTGCACAAAGCAACAAAAAAAGCTCAACTATTCACCTTAAATAAATATATATAATTGTTTTGGTTTGATTTAAAATCTTATAATTCTTTTATAAACCTTCACTAGTGTTTATTTATTGTTGTACTGACCCTCTTTAGGTCTGGAGAGACTGAAGATACTTTCATTGCTGATTTGGTGGTTGGTTTATCAACTGGTCAAATCAAGACAGGCGCACCATGCCGTTCAGAGCGTCTGGCCAAGTACAATCAGATCCTACGCATTGAGGAGGAGCTGGGTGATGCTGCTAAATATGCAGGCAAAAACTTCCGCAGGCCTGTTTAAACTCCTTTGAAGAAGAAAGAGCATATTTACATACAATTATACATAGACCTAATGTGTAGTAGACATATTTGTGCTCTTTCTTTTTTTAACTTGGTTGCATGTAGTTAATACATTGATGTATTTTATGTAAAGTGCTACAGCTATTGTGCACTAGCGTTTTCAATAGTTTTGGCGTAGAATGCACGTTGAATGGTTGGATCAAAAAGACCTATTTATATTACTTTTTAAGGTAAAATTTAAAAATAAAACTGTATTTGAAAACAAAGCTGTAACGGAAATAAAATTATAATTAATATAACAGTCTTTTCATTTTTACAAACATTAATTAGTGTAAAACGTTGTTTCAATATACACATACAAGTAAATTCTACTCTCCCTTCTGGGAATTAATATGTGAAAGCAATTTATCCTTTTAAAACAATGTCTTATAATTATCAAATGTGCCGGCCAGTATCCAAATGAATTAACTCCATAAAACAAAATATTTAAAGTTATGGCTACCAAATGCTTTGACGTTAAAATTAAAAAAAAATTGAAAGTGGAGCTAAACGATTTGTACATAAGAGGGCTCAAATAATGAAAAGACAATTTTTCCCAAGCAAAACTCAATTTAAGTTTAAATTATTATTACCACACATTAGCTAAGGTGCCTCCTTTTGTAATTATAAGAATAATGTAAATCGACAGAAATAATTATTAAAAAGGCAATAAATGATTTTTTATTTTATTTTTTTCATTGTAGAAATGGTTTACTTATACCTATAACAAATTCAGTTAATTATTATCTGTAAGCTGTCAAAGTTATGTCAGAAAGTTAAATAATCGAATGCATAAATTATTTTGTAGTTTTTATATTTAATTAATACAACATGGTTAGAGTAACAACTGCTCTATTTCGAGTACCGGTTATTAAATTTAGAAAAGGTGGATTATCCCAGGCAGGGACATCTAGACCACAACCAGCTCCTGCGGCTGCGGCGCCAGCGCCTGCTGCTAGTCCTGCACCAGCTGCAGCACCGCCGCCTCCGGTGGTTTGTGTTACATGTTTAATAAATTATCTTGTTTTTTAAATTTACGATGCAATTATTTTTAAAATCTATATAGAATACGCACGAATTATTCGACATAGTAAAGCAATGGGCCCCAGATATAACGTTGATAAAAATAAATATAAATATTACCGAAATACTTTAGTTTAATGATAACGCAGTAAAGATATTTCATAAGTTAGCTACCCCACAAATGTGTTCTTTCCAATATTTTGTGTTTTCTGCAAGGTATTTTTTGAAAGTTCCCCTGTCCTCGCGTAAAATAAAATAATATGTATAATAAATAATATAAAATGTCTCTGATGATGTAGATTCTTTGAACAAAGCATATTTCTGCCACTGTACGGTAGAGAATTGTTTGAAGGAAGATGCAGCTAATGAAATTACTGGGATAATGAGAGAAACATCTTGTCTAAAAACTATGAACACATTGTGGTGTAGTGTATATTACCAGCTTCACATTACCATCAGATATGTCTTGCTGGTGTGGTTTCATATTTGTGTTTCATTATTTTTTATGTAACTTTTGTTAGTTGTGTTCATTACAGACAAGGATATTATAAAGAATCTGTTCAGTCAGATTTATTGAAAATATTAAAAAATAATAAAAGAATATTTATCACTTTATCTTATTAATGCCGACTGTTAAGAAAAATTGTGATAGGTTATAATAAAAAAAGAGGCAGTGCACTGGTGTGGTAGTCTACTATATTTGGCCTTTTTTAGACTAAATTGATGATGCAACTGCAAATAACAAAGTGCTAATAAGGAAGTTTATACAGCTCTTAACATTAAGTAATTTTACTAGCCAAAGCACCATTAAAACCTAAACATGATAATGTCAGCATATTACTGTTTGCAACAAAATATATGTTGCATATAGTCCAATAAAGAGAAAAAAAGAAATAGACCAAACACCACCATTAAAAAGATATGCTATTTTAACTTTATATCTATCTATAATAATTGGTTAAAAGTAATAAATGCTGTAATGGTTAATAAGTGGAAGTAAACTAATACTCGCTCATAAGTAATATTAAAGATGTTGCCATCAACATCTTTAAATTTCTCATTTTTATTTAATAACTTATTTTTATTTAATAACTTATTGATATATATTTAATATCTTATACACTAGTATGGTGTAATACAAATTTAATAGCATTTTCTTTTTTACAGCAACAACAACAAACAGCTGCTATGAGTACTATCTCTGATATAGATTTGCCTCATCGCTACCGTAGGGCACCATTGACCGAAGAAGAGATTGATCACATCAATGGTGGTGGAATTGTATAGTGACTCCAGTTAATCTTCTATAGATTTGATCCTAAGTAGTTATATGAATTATTTATATTCAATGTAATCATAGAATATAGATTTGAAATTCTCCTTTATGTTGTTACCATACACAAAACTATAGCATTTAAAACTGTAGTACACAGATTAAATGTAATTTGTTCTGTATCTTTTGTTTGAATATTAAATGTATTGTTACTGTTTTTGTGTTTTACTTAACTTTTGTAGTGATCACATACATATATGATTAATATTTCTAGTATCTTAAAAAAATATATGCTTTAACAATTTTTTCAAGGCATTCATATATTTCATAGAATTATGCATAGGTAGCATTAAAAAGAATATATTCCATATCCACATACATATTATGAAACATGGGAAACTTACAACTTTAAACTGTTTTAAGATTTTTTTTTGATTCAGTGAGTTTGTGTGAATAAATTTTGGTATATAAAAATTTCATTGTGTTGACGAAAATATTAATTTGATTATTGTTAGATTAATTGCTAATTCATAATTTTTTGCTATTACTTCTGTATTTGAGCACTCATAAGAATTTTATAATTCTTCAATTGAATGTATAAAAACATTATCTGTCCTATTAGATGCTACTGGTGGTAGGTCTCTGTTGCTGTAGATCGTCTATGTAGGTACCACCGCAGCTTCTATTTCAACCACCAAATAGTAGAGCGCGAACATTACTGTGTTCTAGTTAGAAGGGTGCTGGAAGCTAGTTACATTACTGAGGTAACGAGACTTAACACCTTATGTCTCAAGGCGACATGTGCAATGTGGTGCAGTGTATGCAATCTTAACCAGTACCACGTTATGGGCAATCGTATCACTCACCATCAGGTGAACACCTTGCTCGTCTCGCCGCATCATAAAAACAAAAAAGATAGAATAATCTTTGTATATTAAGTAAACAAACACCTATGTAATATTAATTTCTCGACCTTTTGGATGTGCTGGAATAAAACTCTTTTTAGCACGCCTATGTATTTTATTCCTTTTATATTTTTATTATGTAAATTGAACTGTTGTGTGTAAAATAAAAACAGATATCAACAGTTAATAAAAAAATATAAATACATTGTTTTTAAAAAAATTGTTCTGCATATGTTTATCATCACGTAAATAGTAAATTCATATCCGTGGTACTTATTAAAAATTTTCGGATCCTTAAAGTTAACGCCGTTTCCGGCATCCTACATATTTTTTTAGTCACAGGAATTTTATATAGTTTTGTATTACTGTATTTAAATTTTTTACGCATTATTCAGCTCAGTAAGTTTCTTAAATTTTTGTAGTCTAAAGTTTTTTTGCGAAAAGACATCTAGTGTTAGCGTTTCTTTTGTATTTTGTGTGAAAAAAATTAAGATTATTAGGGACGCTTAAAAATCGATTATATGACTTATTCTTTATTAAAGCAAATTTATCAAAAAAAAAAAAATATTTGAACTGTTTATATATTTCAGGATGAACCAAAACAAAAATCTCAAGACGAAAAACCTTTAAAAAGTCTCGTACTAAAATTACCTAAAACGATTGTATTACGTTGTAACAAGAAGCAGGCAAGCAGTAACGTACCAGCGAAGCCCAACAAACGAAATTGTTAAAGATTAAAAAAAAACCTTAATTTTTTTACGTCGCTTTGTTATAAACTTAAATTTGGACTTTCAAAGAATTTATTCTGGCAACAATTATTGATATTAAAAATATTTTATTATGGAGTATAATCATTGTATAAAATGTAAATGATATATATTAATGAAATAGTCAGAAATATCCTAATAATATCTAAGATTAAGTTTTTCTGTCTTGTTGGACCACATTTGTGTAACCGACCCATCGTAAGCACCATCATTGTTGCTTAGAAATTTGATTATACCAAAGGGTGCGAATTTCCGTTTCCATTGCGGGGCTTGCGGAAGTGTCAGCAGGGCTGATGAGATAGCAGTCTTAACTTCATCTGGAATAAAACAGTGATAATTTTAATAGAAAGCAAATAATTTTAAACCAGTATGTTGTTAAATATTGTACCTGCAAGTTTTGTATTAACCACTATAGGATAAGGCGGTAAACGACCTAAAGTTTCTAAAGTAATTATATCTTTCCCACCGTCTTGCATATATTTCTTTGAATATAGAAGAGTCGTTGAATCCACTGCTGCCCAATCAGCTTGCTTTGAAAGAACCATTTGAGCCGAAGCCAAATGTGATCCGGATTCTGGAATAGTTAATTGTATTTTGAGTTAATTTAGACAAATACCGTATTAAACACAAATATACTATTAAATGCAAAAAAAATACTCAGTAAAGATCCGAAGAACAAAGCATTTTCTCCTTTCTCCTTCAATGTTTTTAACACGATTCTACTACCGCTCAGAGACTCTTCGTCACTATATGCGAATGCACATCCCCGAAGATCCAATAAAGTGTTTACATTATGTGCTCTGTAAAGAATAATTAGACAACTTAAAACAATGGTAGTTCAGAGTCGATTGTGTTGTAAAACGTTTCTTATCTTTAATAGACGTTCCGTGGGTGATAACGTTAAATTTATCTATGTACGTACTTAATTTGAAGTAATGAAATTTATTGGACATGTTCAATAATAGATTGCCACAGATTTTTAAATCACGGATGTAAAATTACAAGACGCAAATAAAAGTTGTCTTATGCATCAACTACCCTATGCTCGAGGTAATTTTTGTTATTCTTTGATAACATTCTTCGAAACTATCTCCCATACACTTATTGTGGCAATATATGAGTATTTATCATCCAATAATGCCATGGTATCCAGGTATACAGGTAATTAATTTAAATCCTGCGATTTACGTAGAAATACTGTTAAGTTCAATGGTTTATATGTTATGTTTTGATATTAGACGACCGATAACAAAGATGAAAGGGTAAAATACAGTAATGTGTATTATTATTGAATTGATATAACGAAGTAATAATATAACATCATTGTCTTTAATTATTAGTCACTAAGGTTTATCACCCACGAGTGGGTCACGTGATTGAAATGTTTTTATTTTGATTACATTACACCTACTCTTGTTGCATTTGGAGGAGTTTTAGTAAAACAATTATCATATTACAAATACTATGCTACATATTGCTCAGGTAACCACAATGAGATATTTTGTACATATGTGCGAAAATGTTACGATGAAATGACATTCACTAGTGTATTTTTTATGATATACAATTATGGGTTCTAGATTTTTTAATATTTTGCGTTAAAATTTATGATGTAATAAAATAAATCATGCTCAATATCCAAAATAATTACTCGTATAGTTGATGGTGGCACTTGTGTGGTAAATTATACTTTTCTTCGAGATATTGACACTAAATGGAACGGATCCCTGGAGAACACCTGAAGTGTCCGAGCAAAATTAAGAACAAAGACCCTTTATCGCTACTACTTGTTTACATGCCTACAAACACGGATCTATGCTACAATTATTATGTATCAATCGTATCAATAGACCGGCCTAATTATTAGTAACTGACATCTAGCGGATCGATCATGTCTGTTCTGGCATTTACAACTGTAAAAGTTCCATGTGTTTAGTTCCATATGTTTTTGTGGGTATAATATATAAATTACATTACGTTTTTTAAGGATCATGTTGTAAGGACATAACTTTTGTTGTATATTTTTATAAAAAAATTGTTGTTATGTAATTAAAATAAAATAATAATTTTGACGTCGACTTATAAATGAAATACGAGTTCTAGAGACATCGCAAAGTCACAATTTTACGTTTTAATAATCAGGGTGTTGGTCCGCCGTTTGGGATTCAGGAGATACTTTCCTAGATTTAATTAAAAAATGATTATGACTAAGGATATAAAAATTGTTTATGAGATTAGTATGCACTGTGGACTGTTTCGTTAACTGATGTCAAAGGTATCAGAATTTGCTCCAAAATCATTTGTCTTCGCTTGTCTTCATATCGAGATTATATATTTTGATTCATAAATTATCCAAATATCATTTAATAATACGTAAAAGCATTAGTCGCTTGACCTGATCCCAAAAAATTCTGAATTTTATGGCTAACAGATACCTCTTGTATAAGTTTTTCCAGTTTATCGTGGTAACTATTAACATTAAAAAGCATGTTGCTTCGACTATATTTAAAACTATTTTTGTACGTAAATTTCCTTAAAACTTACTTTTTATCGCTGTGGATTATAATATCCGAAAAATATCCAGGTTTGTTCTCGACATTCATTTGATGAGTAAAAACTGGAGTCACTGGTAAAAGTTCCATATGTTTATTTCCTTCATTACGGAGTTTCATGTAAGCCGCTGCTGTCATAAAGCTGTTGATGAATTTTTTTTTAAAAAACATTATTATATCATATACAAATGTTACAGATATGTTTAGCATCGATAAAGATTTAGTCTATATAAAGTTTTTTCGGTAAGTTATAGGCGGTTTTATAAACAAATTAATTAATTAATTAACGTTATTTGTAGTTACAAGGTATAGAACCTCAAATTTTACGGTACGCATCATAATAAAAAAGAAAAATTTATTATGCAATCTAGAAACTGCAACTGCTCATTTATTGTTAAGAAAATAAATCGCAATACAATTTTTCGTAAGGTTTATTAATTTAAAGTATTTTTGTTCAATTCTAGATGGAAAATAACGAAGTTGCTTACAGTTATTATCTTTTGCATAGTAAAGTATCTTTTTCTCTTCGCATAAGGACTCCGTAATGGACAATGTGAGCCACTTTTCTCGAGAGAGTTCATACACAGAAAAAAAAATAGTACATCAAACTTTACAGAAAGTGTTGCTTAAATTGTCATAGTTGATTGAAGAGGATATAATGTAATTGTTTAGGTACATCATTTGCGGTACCCTCATGAAATAAAGTTATGATGCAAAGTATACTTTAATCGACCTGCACTGCAGACGCAGTACTGCCACTGTATATTTGATGCCCTTTGTTGTTGTGTTTTTACCCACGGAAATGTTACTCACTTATGTATCTGTTGAATTCCTATCCAATTCGATCTAGCCGTTTCTATGATTACCCGAAACAAACAGACGTGAAGCCAAAAAATTTAAATGTGTACCTTTGGAAAGTTGTGAAAATATTATTGCTTTAATTATGTCTAATAGTCAAGTGAGTAATATTTTTACTCTCTAAATATACAACTTAAAAATAAAAAAAAAAATTGTAGTAAAAAAATATACATTAATAATGCTTACGTTAGAAATAAAGAAGAAATTCAGGCAAAAGAGTTATTGTACTATTTTACCAAAATATAGTTTTAAACAATGTTATAGAGTGTATTGTGTCCATGTGATTTGCTTTGTCCATCTTTGTATGTGCTTTAAGTGACATATGCATGATTATGTGTACCACATTTATAAATGATAAATATTGACTTAGTTAAGCTAGTAAATAATAAATTATATGTGTAAAGACTATTTGTACCAATGTAGGTACTTACCTAAATCAATTTTATCAGTGCTGAAAGGATCTGGCCGATCAGGGAGTGGGCCAGGATTTCTACTTTCATACTGCAAAGTTGTGTGAAAGCCCAGAGCATCTTCAAGCAGTTCTAATATCAACTCGTAAAGTTGTACCGGATGAGTTGGGCACATGTAGGTGACGGTCCGTATTTCTGGTGTAACTTTTGACATTGTTACAAATATAATTAAAGAGTAGAGTAAACAGTAGCTCAGTCCAAGTATAAATGAATGTTGGTGTTCAAGCTGTTTTATAAATGTTGTTATTATCGAGACGTTACGATAAACAAACACGCTGAGTTCACGTAGTACCCGTCAGTCTCCGGTGAGCGTACTGGGTCATGTATGACGTCGAGTGTACCACGCGGCTGAATCGTGCTCTCCTAGCTAGGTTTGCCTACCGACTCACCGCTCAGTTAAACTCAATATTTACCTAACAATCATAATATATTCGATTCCGAATATTTGTTTAGATAAGATTACTGTACCGAAGTAGTGATGAAGAAATTAAGGGCAAATGCTAAATCATTAAAATTAACAGTAAAAGAAAAATAGTACTTAATTCGTTTACTTTAGATCCGACTTAAGTCACAGTTGTTCAACAAATATTCGTTTGATTATTTTGTACATAAGACATGAAATTTTAGAAGCAAGTATTATTTACTTTAGTTGTATAGTAAAAAAATCACTCTTTTATGTCTACAATTTAATCTGTTTTTTGTTTTATGAACTGACCCCTAACTGGTTGTAACTACAACTGTTCGGCTTTGTAAGACATTAACAATAGGAAAAGAACAATGAAATTTAGATGCATAAACATATAAAACAATTTGATATTGTGAATGTATAATAGAAATCAGAAACATCAGTGTTCTTCTCTTTTTATTAAAATACTAATTCAATTGTGCAGACGCAACCTTGTGCATTTTTTAAATTTAATGGATGATCATCTTTTTAAGTTTTACTACACCGCCATCTAGTGATATAAAAAACCACTTTATAATAGATATTTTGTAATGAATGAGAATTATTCTAGAGATTAATTAAAAAAAGTTATATAAATAATAAGAAATCGTAACAATTATGTTAAATGTTAATGTTTATATAAATCCCTTAAAATTAGATATTTATCAGCTTCTCAAAGAAATGTGAAATTGTTCATGAATTTTTTAATATTTGTGCTATGATATCGATTTATTTTTTCTTGTTTTTCACTTGTACAACGTTTTGATATGATTAAATTTTTTTTTTTTGTTATAACACCACTCTGAAGTTATTGTTGAAAAAAAATATATCTATGGTTTATTCTTTATAACCTACAATTATAAACATACTAAAATTAAAACAAGAGTAAACAACGAAAAAGTTTGTTTCTGTGTTAACTTTTAAAAAATAATGGGGAAAGAAGATACATCAACGAAAAAACGACGAAAATTAACTACTACTACTACGAGCGAGGCAACTAAACACGTACCAGTTGATGTGTATAAGGTTAGCTTTGGACTTTTATATTTTATACTTTGCTTATTCAGAGATTTAAAATTTTTAAATATTTTAGCGTGTCGTAGAGTTTGAGGAATCCGAGGCGCAGATACGGTCTGCCGAAAAAGATGCCGTTCTGTTTAAGAAAATATGCCAGGATATCCGTTTACTTTTTTCTGATATAGCAGAATTAAAAACAAAAGGATCTAACGAGGTAATTAACTCTCTAAAACGTTTTCATATAATATATACTTTGAAAGTTATACCAAAATATGTATTAATTCAGAGAATGTCTCTGTGTTTTTAGAGCAAAGAAAAAATAAACTCAAAAAGAATAGAAGCATCGTTGTTGTTAGTGGCATTAAAAAAGTTAAACCGTTTGGAAAAAGTACGTACACGGGCTGGTCGCGATGCTTTAAACAAGGAGAAACAACGCGTGGATTCAACACATTTGCTTCTACAGAATTTATTGTATGAAGCTGACCACCTCAACAAAGAAGTAACAAAGTGCCTTCAATTTAAATCTAAAGACGAAGAAATTGAATTAGTTCCTCTTAAAGATTTTTATATAGAAGCACCTACAGATATAACACGTCCTGTAAGTAGAATTGTTTAGTCCAAGAAGACTAAAGTTGTTAAAACAGTGTAGTTTGAATTTGGTGTCAGTCAAGTGCGATGTGCCCTGTATGTGTCTAGTTCTCTATCTTATTTATCTTAGTATGCAGCTTATAGCATTGTGAATCAAGCATTTATTTATGTGCACATATACTAACCAAAATTTTAAGTACTGTATTTATAAAGTTTTTAGTTTATTACATTACATAATGTGCATGTAAAATTATATACAGTAAACACAGCCAGATTTATTAATACTGTTGTGATATTGAAGTAAACAGAGTTATTAATATTTTTCTAGGATGTTACCAAGAATGATGAGCATCAGTTACAACTGGCAAGGTTGGAATGGGAACTTCGTCAGCGACGTGAATTGGCTGGTGCTTGCAATGAACTTGTGTCATCTAAAGAGAGAGTAGCTGCTGCAATTGCTGCTGCTAGATCACGGTTAGACTCCCTATCTCCCCACCTGCGTGATGTCTTAAAAGCTACAAAACCTTTGCAAGAATGTTTAGCCCTTCGCTTAGACGAAAAGAGGGATGAAGCAAGAGCTGCAGCACTTCTACCTCCACCATTATTTCTGTTATATGCTAATGCAAGTGCCTACTCTGATGTATTGGGTTTAACCATTGTAACAGTTGGTAAGTAAAACCTACATTTCAAAGTGTCACTAATTATTAACATTATAACTTTCAAACTTGATTATATTATTATATAAACAGTTTCATTACACTTTTGTAACATAATTTTTTTGTTTTTGGTCTTGATTAAAATAGGTAGTTTAATTATCATACTTTTAGTTTGCAATAAAAATAACAAAATGTCTGATTGATATTTGTTTTTGTACAATTTTAGTCATTTCTGGTGATGAAGATGAAGCAAGGAGGCTAGAGCAACTTAATACAGGTATAGAAAATGATTTAGCTGTATCTAATGATTCCGATTCTGACCAAGATAACAATGATGAAGACCAAAGGGAGAAAAAAAAGAGACATCATAGAACTGCTAAAATATCAAAAGAAGAAAAGGCAGAGGCAAAAAAGAAACAGGTTTTTCAGAAACATGCTTTAAGTGTCCAAATCACTGTTAAAATTGAAGATGGTACTGCTCTCATTTTAACTTTCTTTTATTTAGTTAATTTGAAAATTGTGGTTGTCAAATATACTATGTCACTGTCAAAGCCTATCACAGGAGTATCGGCTGCTGATGTGTTGAATGGCGATTGTATTTTAAATGAGTTATACACTGGAGATACAGGTAATGACTCCCCACATCCGGCCACCACATATTTACTTAATTCTGCTGGAATAACTGACAATTTCCAAAATTTTATTCCTGAAATTGGAAGGCCTTATGTTTGGGCACAAAGAATGTGCGGTTTAGATTTTATGGCAGTTGTGTTAGACAATGCAAAAGTTAACAAATCACTTCAACCTTGTCAAAGTTTAAGTGTAGCAACAGTGGAAAACTTTATTTTCACATTAAGAAAAAGATTGAAGGCAAGAGTTGAACTGATGAGGGAGCTCCAAGATTTGGAGTGTGGAAAAATATTACCAGTGAAAAGCAATACACCTATTAGATTATCAGGGTCACTGACTCAATGGCAATCAATAGGTTGGCCAGAATACAGCCAATCACCATCAACAGCATTTTTAATAGCAGAAGGCTTGGTTACTGCTGACAATATGTTATACAGGGCTATTATAACAAGACAATCGGCGAAGGTAGTTGCATTTGTAGCACTGAGCAGTGATTATCCTAAGACATCTCCTCTATTTTCGTTGACTTTACATTGGAATGGAACTCATCATGCTGGTATTAATGACGATATAAGAGATATTGAAAGGCTTATCAACACTAATTCGGATGCGGAAGATTCCGGCCCTCATACTCTCTCATCACAAATCACAAAGTTATTAACATGTATAGATATCCTACTTGAAACTAGTGGCTCGGTTGAATTTCCTCCAGACAAAGTGATGTTGAAAATAGTTCGAGGACGAAATCGTAGTAAACCTTATAAATTTTTAAGACAAGGATCTGGTGGTTTGTTTGTCCAATATTAATAATCATGTTTGATACTAATAATGCAATTAAATAGTTTTGCTAAATGTATAATAATAAATAAAATGATAATGAAGAACGTAACACAGAATTTTTATTTGTTTATCCTTTGTTGTGTAATGTGGAGTCACGATTTTTCGTTTTAGGCCCTAAATTTTTTATTAGATGTAGCGACGAAATAGTACATATACATTCACTTGATAGTATCTGTTACGGCTACTCATAACAATGTAGTGCTGTTTAAATGATGAACAATGCATCACATTGTGCTCGTATCGAGATACAGAATCGTAATTAGGTAATTCTATTACCTACAGAGCCGTTCAAACCAAAATACTGTAGTACTTGCACAACTACAGTTTGGCCATAGCAATAGGCGCTGCGATCGTATCTAGATGGTTTACGGTAACAGACCTAACACCAGTAATAAGTAATTAAAAATTTAATAATATTTTCGAATTAGTACTTACGACTTCTGTATTACAAAGAATTTTATCCAATTGTTTATTTTTAAATTTGTGGAGAGCCCATTTCAACCTAACAGGTATGTAGATAAAAATGTGCATTAACATAATTGTTGTTTCTTAGGTGTGATAAGTAAGGCTTGTTGCAGACTACAAAATTATTTCAATAAAAAAGTTTGCTACAGGAAGTTTCTCCAAGACGTAAGGTGCAGTAAAAAATATGTAATGAAACAAATGTACATCTACATTTTATAATACAACAGTCTTTATTCTTATTACGGTAAATTATTAAAATATCTTTGTGGATTAAACCAAATTGTTATCATAATTGAAAAACAAACAAAGAAAGAAAAATTAGTAATCGTAGAAGTAAATTTCGTACTTAATTGTCTTAATAATATGTTAAGACAATCCATAACTTAAACTAGAAATGCTGTTTTGTTATTGGTCGATAATGAGATCTCTAAAAACGTATTCATATCGAAATGTTACCTTACAATTTTTTTGCTATCACTACATTGGTAATAATAAAAAGTTAATACGGTTACGAAGACACAGAAACTACTACAAAGTCTAATCTTTTTTTTTTACATTTTTCTAATGTTTTTGCAATTCTTGTATATTTAACACAAAGTTTGGTAAAACAATGTATGAAAATGTGCTTTATTGTAAAAGTTGTACTATGTTAAGAAATAAAAGGGGAAGTTATTACTTTAATTTAAAAAACAAGATACAACGGTCGTCTACTTATCTAATATCTTAAAGCCACACTAGAATTATTCTGTGCACAAAATATTAAGACGGTTCTATAATAGTCTACATTTGTTTGCAAGACGGCTGCGGGCCACTGACTGCACGATAAAAAAATATAACATGCTATTGCAATCTCTGGGTGACCTTCCATCGCTAAACAATGATACTTTCTAGGAATCAATTAAGTTCACTTTCACTTTTTACACATTTTAATTAATACACACTTCATGTTTGAAAGTCAGTTTGACAACAAAATAAAATCACTTCACATCTCCCGTAAAATGTGCTCAATTCTTGAGATATTTGTCGTATATTATATTATGAGATCCCAGCCTCCAGTTTAACATCCATGATTTTACGCGGTCCCTTAAGGCAGTTCAGTCGCCTTTGTACCGCGTCTCGATCTATGAATAAAAAGGAAATTGTTATGTAACAATTCTTTCTCCTAAAAAAATCATCTGATTTATTTCTTATGTGTAAAAAGCAATGATACCATCGTAGCAAAACAGACATATTATTAAAACTTATATTCATTACTTTGCTTATATTAATGTAAATGTGCTATTAAACATAGTGCTGGCAGGCCCTTTATAAAGTGGACCGATCTGTTTAAGGTCACATGAAATCGCTCGATGCTGGCAGCGCAGAAGCGATCGATGTGGAAATCCTTGTCCAGCGGTGGATGTCTATCGTTTAATGATGATATAGCTAAGTGTATACTTACACTTAGAGAGCGTGGTGCGGTGCTGCGGGTGTAGCGGGTGACGCTGCACAAGCGAGTGCAGTAGCACCTGCGCGGACATGTAGCGGCGCTCGCACTCCTTCATGTCACCGAAGAGCTCTTCAATAGCGGCCATCTGGCACTGCCACGTTGGAATGTTTCGTTGTATTTAAATAAATTATGAATTTATTAACAGTGAAGGTAAATCGCGTATTTTGTCTAACAACAGCAGCTTTCGATGACTTTCTACAACCACCAACCAGTAAATAGTCAACATGGTGTATTATGACCTTGATTCTGTGAAACCTTGTCTCAATTTTATTTTATGACCATTTTGCAATAATGAAATTAGTGGGGTTTCCCATCAAAATTTTCATAAATTAATAGATGTTTTATAACGTATGTAGACAAAAAATAAATATGCGTAATTATTGCACTTTTAGAGTTATTTTTAATATACAGAATAACTCTTACCAGCTCAATAGCGTGTTCATACAGAATTTTATCACAGGTCGCTGGCGTGACGCCGGCTTCGTGCAGCCTCCTCGATTCGGTTACGATCCACTTGTACTTGCCATTCATCAAAGAAACAACTGAGAACAAAGTATCGTTAAGTTTATTGAATAAACAAATTAGGATTGTGTCATATTACACGTTTATATATATTTTCTTTGATAATCAAAGTAGATTTTATATTTTTTACAATTATTAGGAATGCTATCTAGAATCTTATCCATAGTTAATATGTACATGATTTTAATAATTTCCTCATAAATTGTTTCCTTCAAAAATATGCTTAGATTATTTCCTTTTGTGCGTGATTTGAATGTTTAATGTGAATGTAATAATATATTAAAATAAAGTGTCAAGTGTAAAGATACAGGACAATTTAGTAAGTGTTACCATTGCGGACTTGCGGGGTTGGCTGCAGTGTGCGCGTACGGTAGTGCGCGGCAGCGAGGCGCAGCCCGGCTGCTAGCGCCTGCATCGCTTGCACGAGCAGCCCTAGCCTCACGCTTGACCCGCAACGCTCTACAGTTACAGACAGAACCATAAAAAAACTATTTTAACTTTACTATTTTTATATGCCACTGATAGAAGAGAGAATGCGGCGAGACGAGTAGAACGTACACATGATAATAAGAGGTACATAACAATTTGGCGCTGTGTAATGTGCAATAACGATAACACTGCACCAGATTATACTTGTTACTTTGAGACAAAATGTTATATGTCGTTAGCCCAGTAGTTATTTGACAACAGCGCTCTTCAAATCGGAACACAGTAATGTTTGCACAATACTCTTTGTCGATAGAAATGGGCACTGATGTGTCTCCGGCAGTTTGTTGCCGGACCAGTAAATGGCTTCTATGAAATTAGAGTTTTGCTCGAGTTCAAAAGAAAAATCTGGTGAACGTTTCGTGAATATTGTAACTTATGTATGTTCTTTTAAGTACCATCTGATGTATCCATGAGAGCAGCGATGGGCGCTCCACATGAGACGGCAAGATCGGACAGTAGTTCAGCGAGCATAAGCACAAAGTTAAGTTGAGAGAAAACTTTGCTATGCTCCTCCTGAAATCAAAATAAATACAATTATAAATCAGTATTCATAGTATAGTGCACGTCATAATTACATAGTGTTAATATACGGAATTATTATTGGCATGTATATAAAATAATAGAAAGAGGCGCATTGGAGATACTTATATAGACGGTTTCCGTGCGCAGACTACTATATACTACCATCAGTCAACAAGAAAAAAGTTATTTAGTGTTTTTATTTCTTTTTAAATTACCATAATCAAGACTACTCTATTAAAAGTTCATATACTGTAATAATGATAAAAAAAATATACGCATCAGAAACGTGAGTACCAAGGCGCACATATTATTTGGATTTATGGTTTTAGGTTTACAAACAACTCACCGCCAGTATGGTGTCCTCTTGAAGATTAGGGATGTAGACGGGCGGGTCGGTCTGGTGCAGCTTGAGGCCGCGGAGCAGTGCATCAGGCAGCGCGCCACGTTTCGGTGATGCTGCCTCGCCGCTTGCCTTCAGCGCTAGTGACACCGGTGGGGACGAACCTGAATAAATGATCAATGTTAAAATAGTCAACAATTAATTATTAATTTCTATTCTTAAACTTTACATCTAGATTATAAATAACGGACGTTACATTGCATCGGCGACAATTAGTCCTTTTTTATCTGCAATGGGCTAACAACACTTGATCTCATTTTCACATGGTGTTAAGTAACAATGAGTAAAACGTGTTCGTCTAGAATATTCGGGCTATGTTAATCACCGGGACGAAACAATGCTTTCATGCAGGAAAATTTACAATATGAAGCAAATCAGAAAACCGTATCACCATACAAGCTCCATATTGAGCTCCGGAATTGAACCAAGTACCCTCATATTACAAGGCAAATCTTCAGAGAATGCAACGCGAGGCAATTAATATTGTGTGTAAATGATTTCGGAGATGAGAATCATGAGAATGGGAATAAGTTTTCATTGTTTCATTAATTTATACAAAGAGAAATTTTGCGAAGTTGTATCGCAATTAATATAGATACCTTTTACAGAAATTAGATTTTTTACCTGATCTGCGGAGTGGACTGGCGTTAGTGGGGGACACTTGCCACAGGGAGGGCGGCGGTGAGCTGCCGGACGCGCTGCGCCGACGCGTCGATGGAGGCGTGCCCATGGTGAATGGCACCTGGAAACATGCATGAGTTTTCGTGAAAAAATATCAGATGAATAACCTTTTTGAGATATTTACTTCATAATTTATGTTTTAATTTTATAAAGCAATTAAAAAAATGTTAAATTAAAACAGATCAGCGATGTGCTGTTTCGTGTGTTATTTAATTCCCTTTTTCGGATGCCACTTGTAAATTTTTTCAAATATAAAATCTTTTTGTTAAGTAAAACTAATCCAATGTTATGATAATGAAGTTATTTTCAAAACTGTCATTAGCAATACAAATAATATAAAAGTACGATTAATCTTTGTAGTAACGAGGTTTAACTTCTTTAAGTCTCAAAGCGACAAGCATGATGTGGTGCAGCGTACCCTTTCTAACGCCTCTTTGTTTGTTCATATACCATAGGTGAACGTTGCGCTCATATTGTCGATAGAGAATAAAATAGAGTATATTCTATTAAATAACTTACGGAAGGTGGAGATAGGGACCCAATATTGGCCGCTGGGTTTCGATTATTGTTCGATCGGAGTACGTCGATTGGTTGCGATCTGGGCACATTTGATGTGTGGCTTAAGGGGTTCTGGTATAAGATATAAAAAAAATAGCTTTTATTTATGAAGTGAGATGAGGTCACGCATCGTAATGCGTGTTCGTTCGGTATACTCCGACTCCCGCATATTTACAGTACAAAAAACAGCTATGAGAGGCTAATATGGGGGTGGCAAACAGCCAGGCGGTTTCGAAAAACCCTTGCCACCAATCTAACCCAAAACCATGTTCCAGTTTCATATCTGGGATTTAAGATTAATTTCTATTATTTTAGGTTAAGCCGATGCGCTACGTAGGCAGTTGACCTGGTCGCATCATCCGATGATGGAACATATTAAATTTTAACTGAAGGTAAGTTATTGAGAGCATCCGTAGAGTGTGATTTGAAAGGTAGTTAAGTGCTGAAGGTAATTCACCCTAAGTGCGGCGGGTTGTGTGTCGGGTGGCACGGGTGAAGCGGGCGATGCCGGCGTCAGCGCCAGTGAACGCGGACGTGACGCCGCTTCTGACCCCGAGGACTGTCCTGAGCACTCTGCCGAACCACTTTCCGTCGTCTCAACCACCACGAAGTCCTCTTCCCCCGCCCACGTCGTGTCAGACGATTCAGCTGTATTATTTATAAATATGATATTATAAAATGGTTTATTTTATTTGACAACATACATTTCTTGTTAACAACAGTTTTTGGTGTCTCCTTTTAGGCATTACAAAGCCTGTACCAGGAGACACCACCCTTCCATATCGTACATAAATTTTGTTGTCCTTGTTTATAATGCACACAAACTACACAATATTTATATAATCAACATTCAAATCATGCATTAGGTATACAACTATAAAAACAACAGTTTAAATGTAAACAAGAAAACATGTTCCATGTAAATAGTTGATATTTTTTAAAGTTTGATTTCTTATCGTGCGACGACTTTGCAAGGTTAAGGCATTTGACTACTGTCATTGTTCGTGCTTATATACCGATTAGTAATTATTCATATTAAATAATTAAGGATACAAAATTTAGCATAACGAATTATTGTTTAAAATGACAATGGTCGAGAGTGATGAAAGAAAATGTAGCGAAAAGAGAACGTATTGTTATGGAAGTGTGTTTGTGTGTGAAAGGTCGAGATGACTTATACAACATTGAAATTAAAACTAGAACGTAGTTTTCCAAGTTGAAATGAATCATGATGACATTCAAATAAATGTATATAACTATGGCAGAGACTTTTTCTATTCGACAAAGCAAGAAGACGAACAAGACGTTTATTTGTTATAAGTTAATAGCTTTATTTGACTCCTGTCTATGAATGCAGGAGTGAAATAAACTAATTATTATTATTAATAATCTGGCGCCAGTTGAGGTGATAAACATGTAAAGATTAACGAGATTCGAATCCACGGTTTTGAATTACTCATCAAGTTGCACTCTTATCCATTACGTTATTAGCCTCTTCAGTATTACGTTAAAAAGAATTAGATTTTCTTATAATTATGAAAGATATCATTAATATGGTTTCTTACAATATTATCGCATATAATGGATGTTGTATAACAATTATTACTACCGATACTATTTATCAATCTCATTATCGAATTCGAAGTATGTGCGAGGTAGCGTTGGTGTGTGCGATAGCGCCGACAAAATGCAGGTAAGTACTGCGATGGTTACGTAAAAAGAGGGTCGGCTGACAAAGTTAACAATTTGGCACTGCGTATTTTTCTCTCCATTGGAGATCCAACTTCATATGGGAATAGCTAGGCAGAGAAAAATTTATCAACTGACAAACTATTACTGATTTTTTATCGCGCCACTGATAATTTTTTTATGTTTATATAATTAATCGTCCGCCATCATTTTGACAAATTTATAGTTTCCATCTATAGAGTTATCGAGGACATGAACTTATAAAGCGGTTACATCGTAAGTTATAGCGGCAGTTAATTTGATTTACCGAGCTTCGTGTAATCAAAGGCACGAAAGGTTATCTAAAATTGCGGTTGCAATACTAACTATACTTTTTTATTGTAATATTAGGTGCTGTTAAAAGTTATAACTAACATATTATGTTTAAAACTTGTGAACTCGCTTATAATTAAATAATTTTATATACTTTTGATAGTAATGCCTACTTTTTCTAACAAACATTACAAAAGTAGTGCCAGGTTTTTTTAGTTCCATAAATTAGAAAAAGTTAAGCTAGCATAATTTAAACTATTTATTTATTTACAGCGAGAATCAAAACGGTAATAGTTTACTCCTTTTATTTTTTCAGTACTACATTGAATTATTTCTCACAAAATCATAACATAAGCGATAGTTAGCAATTTTGTTGTCTGTTACGAAGATTCTAAAGAGAATTAGTTTTAAGAATACTATAGGAGAAATGTGTGATGCAAATAATTATAAAAGAAACTGGAAACATTAAAAGTTGTTTTTGTTTATATGTGAATTATGTTTTTTTACTTCAATATTTGTAGAAGTTGAGTGTGCTGTAATTATGTTACAAATAAAAACAATGTGTTTATTGTATTGAATTTGTTATGTGATAAAGTGTTTTGTTGTTTTATACATATTTATTAATAGACACTTTATTGTGTATATTATAAAAATGATTACCCACATTCTTACAGTCAACCAGCTATTAGTTTCAAAGAGTAAGTTCGAATACTTATCACCTAGATCGTGAAAATTTTGGTGAAATGTTGAAGATTATCGATTGTTAATAAAATATAAATAATCAATAACAATTATCATTTTTTTACAAAACAACTTGATATGTTTAAGTTATACAAAATATTATTACTAATACTAGCCTATTATAATGGTAATTTTAGAATACACAGGTTTGGATTCACCTCATTCTACTCGATATAAAAAGAGTAATTGTTGTCTGTTAAAAATAAACGAATCTTACCAGAGGATACAGGGGCCTTAGTCATCGTTTGTGCTACTATGGGTTGTGGTATGGGGAAAGGGGAGCGCGCGTTGATGGGTGAGCGCGCTTGCACCGCCGCTCCACCCCCCATCATTCCTGTACTAGGACCCGCAGCCGCTCCGCACATGGTAGTCCCGCTTGCTGCTGCTCCTGCTGATGCGTAACAATTTAATATTTGTACAAAGATTATTGTACTCCCATTTAAAAAAAAATACGTTTATTACTATTTAACCTTATTTGTGAAGCACCAATGCGTTTTATTTCATTGTAACTTCAAAGCAACCGTTACTTGTGGGTTAAATATATTGGAATTGATATTTCTTTTAAAAAATAGTTTTCAGAAGGTTACATTTCCAAAAGTAATTGATTTGTTAGTATAGTGGTTACTGATTAATCTTAAGTCACATTTAAGTAAAACAATGACAGTAGTGTATAGATAAAAGAGTTTACTAAGAAGTAAAGAGTTCGTAATTTTTATAATGTGAATAATGATTCACTTTGAAGTCACATTACACAAACCCGATACAAGGAAGATATATGAGTTGTGAAACGATTTTGAAGCAATGAGGCGTATATATGCTATAAACTAGTCCCTGAAATTTTTGAACTTCAGCTTTAAAATCAATTAGAAGCGTTTAGTAAGTAACGAAGCCATGCCACTTGTGCTTTATTAATTAAATGAAAATTCACGTAACGTTATTTCCGCGTACATTGCTTACGAAGAACATTTTGGTTATATCACCCCATGCGTTAAAGCATAATGCTGTAGTTAAAATATGTTATACCCTGACTGTTCCAGGATTCTTCTAGGTAACAGTTAGTATCGACTTGGCTCTCCATAACACACTCCAATATATCAGGTAGATCCGTGTCCAAACCTGGACATAATAAATTAGTTCGAAAATTCCGGACTAGGAAGCCTTATTGAAGAAAAGAATAAACGTTTTATTGTATTTAACATAAACAAAATGTAACTTAATGAATATGTGTTGTATTTTAACGTAACCCGTAAAAATTTATTGTAAAGGGAAATCAAATTTAAAAATAATACTACACTCGGCGTCAAAAAAATCGCACCTTTTGAAATTTTGACTTCAAGCGAATAATACTCTTAACTTATTTATTGTACTCTACCAAAATTAATATCATTTGAAAGCACAATGAATAGACTTTAAAAATGCGTATCGTTCTTTTCTGTAAAAACAATAATCAAGAAACGTTAGGCTATTTAAAAAAAAAGTGCTGAAAAGCTCATTAGAGGACTCACGACTTGTGCCACCTTGGACACGAATAAAAGGGGGGGGTAAAAATTAATTATGGGTCATTAACTATCCAGACATCACAGAAGTCACACCTGAACAGCTCCAGTAAGAAAAAAACCCTGAAAAATGCATACCACGGCAGAAGAAGCAGCTCAAGTGGTAGCACTACTGCAATCAGGACTACGCCAAGTTGACAACTCAACATAAGCCGTTTCCGGGTGAAACGAGTATCCCAGCGGTTCCAGGAGACTGGAGGCTACATCAGGAAGCATGGATCCGGAAGACGGCGTTGCACTTCCGACAGAGACGACCGCTATATTGTGTCGACGTCTTTGCGTAACCGATTCCCCAACGCTGTTGAGCTGCAACAGCAGCTCCGAACAGCTCGGAGGACGTCGGTGAGCGTCTCCACAATAAGAAGAAGGCTGCGAGAGAAGAAAATCCAGGCCCGTAGGGCTGCTACTGGCCCCAAATTGACAGCAGAGCATAGGCGAGTCAGACTTCAGTTTGCCCGAGACCACGTGGATTGGACGTTCGACCAATGGAAGTCTCTCCTCTTCTCCGACGAGACTAGGGTATGCCTTTTCTGCAATGATAGGCGTAGAAGAGTGTACAGGAGGCAGGGGGAGCGGTACTCACAGGCCTGCTTTGAAGAAACCGTCAGCTACAGAGGAGGATCCTGCATGTTCTGGGGCGGAATTTCAATCCAAGGAAAAACCGACCGCACTGGAGGTGCACGTAGCCAGGGGTCCCTGACTGCTCATTGGTACATCACAGAGATCCTGGAGGACCATGTGGTCCCGTATGCTGGTTTTGACGGGCCTGAATTCACATTCATGCACGACAACGCCCGCTCCCATACGACAATCATTGTTCGGGACTACCTGAATCAGGTCGGGATCCCCGTGATGCAGTGGCATCCATGCTTTCTGATATAGCCTCCAGTCTCCTGGAACCCCTGGGATACTCGTTTCACCCGGAAACGGCTTATGTTGAGTAGTCGAGCAATATCAACTTGGCATAGTCCTGATTGCAGTAGCGCTACCATTTGAGCTGCTTCTTCTGCCGTGGTATCCATTTTTCAGGGTTTTTTTTCTTACTGGAGCTGTTCAGGTGTGACTTCTGTGATGTCTGGATAGCTAATAACCCATAATTAATTTTTACTCCCCCTTTTTTTCGTGTCCAAGTTGGCATATGTAGTGAGTCCTCTAATGAGCTTTTCAGCACTTTTTTTTTAAAGACCCTTACGTTTGGTGATTGTTGTTTTTACAGAAAAGAACGATACGCGTTTTTAAAGTGTATTAATTGTGCTTTCAAATGATATTAATTTTGATAGGGTACAATAAATAAGTTAAGAGTATTATTCGCTTGAAGTCAAAATTTCAAAAGGTGCGATTTTTTTGACGCTGAGTGTAGTTTCATTTGTGAAATACAATATATGAACATAACAACATAAGAAGCAAAATAAACCATCACCATGACGATTTACGATGTTAATCGGTAGTATTTTTATAGGTAAGAAAACATTGAACGATTACAAAATTTGAAAGTATAATACAATGGAAATGGGTTCAATTGATTAGTCACCGGCTCTGACTGTAATTTCATATGTTACAAAACTGGGACATGTGACTTCTTGTACACAAGACTGCAAATGTAGTGGCAAAATATTTATATTTCACTATAATATTAACAATATATAACGAAAGTTTGTTTCTAATTGTTTTACAAACCTGTTGTCTATTTTTTTTTAAGTATATAACATAACATAAATCACTCATTTGCACATGGGGTTAAAAGGCAATGAGAGCGACGATGGTGAAGTGTACACGCCCAGAATACTTTGACGCTCATACGTTGCCAGCCGGAACACAGCATTGATGTTATCGCGGCAGATTTTACAATATGTGGTCCCGGAATTTAACCTGCTACCTCCATGTTATTTTGCAAACGGTTAGCCACTGCACCACGATGGAGGTTAAATCCATTTTTATGCAAAGTCTGAGCGATTGTTTGAAAGGTTTAAGAATAATTACATGTATCGAGAAATGCGAGAAAAAGCGCATCGTTAGCTTTTGTACGTGTATAAGAAAATACTTGTTTATATTTTATAAACAAGAAGTCTGTCAGTTTGTTACAAATTAGGAAACTCACTCGTTACAGACGTGGAGCGCGGCCGCTGTAGGAACGGATGGTTGAAGAACACTTCGAAGGGCATACGCTCGCGTGGGTTTCGTCTCAGCAGACCAATTAGTAGATTACATAGCTCTGGACTCGTGCCCGCTGGCATTCTGTAAAGAAATATGTTACATAAATGCCATGTTCCTAACGCAAGCCATATTAGTAATTATTATTGTATGCTACATCAACTACTACAAGACATAAAAAAAATAATATACACCGGCAGCACCTCAGCACACGTTCAACTAGTATCAAATGAAACTACTTGTAGTCTGTGTTAAAATTTAGATAATTACAATGTTTAACTAGAAAATATTATAATGAATTGCAGGAGGATTGGCAATATTTGTGCATGTGAGTTGTATTAAAAAAAAACGTAATTTACCGTCGCCTAATCAAAAAGCATTTTTTCTTAATTTTAGTACTTAACAAAACACCAATTAATAACGTAAAAGTTTTACTATTGTTTATTTACCATTTTCTATCGCTTTCTAATACGCAAATTTAAACCCATGTTACTGAAAGAAAACTGGTAAACCCCGGGAGTAACTAACAGTCAATGCATTTTAACAATAGATGAATTTTTTTTTACTATATCGTTGGCTCATAAATCAGCATTAGAAAATGATTGACTGGCACGACGAAAAAATTCTGTCATGTTATAGATTTTATTAAAAAGCTTATTTTAGTAAACTAATTATACTGCTTAGTTTATGCCGTTCAATGAATTATAAGTTTTAACCTAATTGTTACAAATCAAATTAATATAAAAGAAGCAAATGTAGTATTTATTATTTAATGACGTTATGTCCGGAATTATTTTTATTATTTTCCTCATATCAAATACGCATATTTTTTTTACAACTGAATTAAGTTGATACAATTTTTATTGTTGTAATCTGTGACCTCCGAGGAAGTATTAGGTACGTTTTTTTTGACCTTGAACATTGGCTCCAACAGATACGGCGATATAAAAAAAACTCGGTCGTAAGTGAAAAAAAAAAACAAAGTCTGGCATTAAACACGTAGCTTAAATTGGCTTTTAAAAGGTAATACAACTCATTATATATTACAACTACAAAGGCAAACAACTGAATTATATTAAACAGTTTGTTATTCAACGTAATTCTCTAATATCCATTTAGTTTGAGAACAAATGTAAAAATGTTTCAAATTTTGTTTATTATTGTTACAAAACAGTGCAGTCCAGTTTCAAACAACATAAAATCCGGAGAAGTTAGCGTTTGACCTGCTTTTTAATAACAGACTAAAAGTATCCAAATGTGTAAGCAAACGGGTTTAAAAGTTAAAAACTCTTTTAATGTTATCCCAATAATACATTGCCTGTTCGAAAATTTATTTTCTGTAATTTTCTTTATATGATCGATCCACACTTAACTTTTTCCAGGATAGTGATATTTAGATTAAAGTTTTTGTTGGAGTTTAACAAACAAAATAAAAAAAACCAATCCAATCATAATGTAGACGACTCAGGAAAATTATAGTGATATTTTTTTTTAAGGAAGTACACTTTATGATACATTTTGTTATACTAGTAAAGGCGAAAACAACCGTCGGGTGGTTGTATAAAATATATATCGTACTGTAAAATTAACACAATAATGCTTTTGATAAATAAATAGAAAGTTTATAAAATTACCCTCTTGGTCCCTTTTTGACCCTTAGGGTGTACTTAGGTGTAGTGTAAAGGGGCTTTGTGTGTTCCGTGGGTGATCCCAAAGCCCCTTATAAAGCAAACAAGGCGACCACGGAGGGGTTTAGCATGTGTTATAGAAATCGCACATAACCCTGACTTTGTCTAATAAATCTATCCTCCGAGATATTTTCTTCGACATCAAACACGAGCTTTTGCTTTCAATCTTTATCATATAGGTCTGAAGAAAATCAACTATTTCTTATGATTGAACAATGCAATAATTTTTATTTTGAGCAGTTACATTTAATAGATAAAAATTATAATAGGCAAAGATTCTAGTTATATAATATCTATTCTAAATAAGCATGTTCGTACGCACTTGGGTTGCAGATCGACGCTGTTTTCATAGAAGGCTTTAAGTTCATGAGGTGTAGTAGCTTGAAAAGGTGCTTTCCCAGTCAGGCATTGGTACACGATAGTGCCCAGACTCCAAAGGTCCGCTTTCGCGTCGTACTTTAGTGACATTATCACTTCGGGCGCCTGTTAACAAATGTTTAACGCATTATTATTAGAAATTATATCAAATTTAGCGATAACATTTATTGTATTAATTATAACAAACATTTAAATCACAATGTTAAATTGTACAACACACAAATGTTAATATCAGATGATAAAAGAACAGTCTCTGGGATTTAATTCAAACAAACATATAAACTTGAACCTATTTAAAACACAAACACAATAAAAAACTAAACGGCTTCGTAGTAGAAACTTAATAATTCATCGTAAATCAGGGCTGTAGCAAAATTGTTGCAAGCTTGATTTTCAGCAGAGCCAAGATTGACGCACATCTGTACAAACACTAACGAGTAAACAAACATTCACACATTTCCAAATACTCACACACTCATACTTTTGTTTACTTATGCAAATAAGAAAAATATACCTTATGCGTAATAAACTTGATGATTGGTTATATATTTGGGATCGGAGCTTTGTGTACGTACTTTATAGTTAAAATGAAAGTGTATTTACCATGTACATCGGGGATCCGCACAGTGTAACAGCCATGTTGCCTTCCTCTAAAAATCTTGCGAAGCCGAAGTCAGCTAAAAAAGTTAAAGTTACCATATATAACCGTTACTTTATTACACATTAGAAAAGACATCTTTTGGACAACCTGTTGCATATGATTGATGAGTAGCACGTTAAATATATATTTGTTAACAGAAATATATTGATAATGTTCGTATTTTCATCTGCATCGTGTTATCTTAGTAATTTCACTCACCTTCAAACAAACAGCAGAAGATAAACACAGTAATATTAAGAGACTAAATTAGATTTAATTGCATTTTAGTAGCACATTTATTATTGCTTCGTTCTTCCACTCCTTGAAATTACTCTTTCTGTAAAATTGATTTATAGTGAAAATAAAACATTTCTTACCGATTTTGAGTGTGATTTCGGCAGGATGGGGTGTACGCGGCGGTGAGACATTGTGCGTGAGTAATATATTCTGCGGTTTGAGGTCTCGGTGCACGATGCCCTTGGCGTGGATGGCTCGCATCGCCTCCGCCAGCTGACGTAAGAACAGTCTGATGGTGCTCTCGCTCAGTAGCCGATTTGCTTGCAGGTAATCTGCCAAGTCGCCGCCATTGCAGTACTGATAACGAAATTTACATATTATGTTATTATTTTTGGCTTATTACTAATATAGTTTATCATAAATCTTAATTAAAAAGCTGTGTTTGGAAGCATTTATGAATAAATAGTGTTATTATAATTTCCACAGCGGGTAATCGCTTGCCTTGTAACACGAAGGGCTCTAGTTTGATTTCACTCTTTTTGTAATAGATTATTAGTTTTCATGTATATTTTAATACAACAATGAACGTAATATAATCTTTTTTTTTTGTCAATTTTGTGCACAAATTTAAGAAAAATAGTAACTGACAGTAGACAGCTGCGGTATTGGCAAACCAAAATTTTAGACTAAAAAATTTTGAAGTACTTACAATATACTTCAAGTTTTTTTACGTATCTAAACTCAGAATGAATTTGTACGAGGGAAAAAAAAATAATCGCCAAATTGAATTGGCAATAGAAAATATTATCTGTGAAATTATCACTTGTAACGCGCTGGAGATTTTTTACAAAAATATTATTAAAAATTATGAACGCTAGATTTATTAATACTTAGTATACGCTTGTATATCTACAGTTACAATGGGCATTCGAAGCGTCGTAATAGCATAACTAACTTAACGATTATCCAAGCTGAGCAATAAAACAAAAATCAATTGCCTACTAAATTAGGTACACAAGATTACAAAGCGGACCACGAGATCGTTGTGTCGCAGTGACCGACGCTGGTATCACTCGCGTTTGTTATATTTTATTAAATAGTTAAATTGTTAAGAGTTAGATAAGCAGACAAAATATACTCGATACATGCCGTTTATACGATTAGTTTTCTGTTAAGGTACTCGCCATCATAGAATTTTGGTTAAATGAATTTACGGCGTATAAGAAGGACTGGAAGATTAGTCAGTGAATTTGCAATTTAATGATACTATCTGAAGTGTAATTGTGAATGTAAAAAGGGTAATTAGTGCAAGACGCGTATCAAAAATTAAATAAGGCGTTAGAAACGGATATACATAGATGGCTACCGCGGGGAGATTGCTTTTGGAATTGTGGACATACTCTGTATAACTTTACTTGCTGTCAGATGTCGATGACGGCTACTGTTGAATAGTGTTGAGTTATTGTACACTGTAAATACGTTTACGTACGTTATTTATTGCTGTTACCGCTGTAGTCAATACACAATGCTGTGCGGAACGTAAAGTAATTCGGTAGTGTATTTGGCCTTCCCGTGCCCTATATATTATTTACATTTAAGCAGAGTTGTTATCGAGTTTGATTCGCGATAAACTGCGCCATGCCGTTGTTAATCTTATCAATGAGTGATAATAGTTTATAAGTGTCAGTGAGTTACGGGCTCCACGCACCGATGGTTACTGTTTGCGACAGGTAACTTAATTTCTTGGTGGTACTCATACAGTATATTAGTAAAATATGAAGCACGGATATCTCCTGCTATTGTTTGGATTTCTCGCGTAAGTAAATCTTTATTTTCATAACATACATATTTAAACTCCGTTATCTTGTACAGAGAGTGCTTAGTGTTGCCGTAACAGTTGGTGGACAGTAAAAGTAATTAAATATTTTTGTAGTTTCCATATCATGTTGTTCTGCTTTACACAAAAGTATTTAAAAATTGGAATTGTGACTCGGCCTTTGGTTCGGTACTGTTATATTAAAAAAAATTAACTTAAGACAATGTAAAGTATGAATTATGGAATAGTCTCATCTCCGGTAGAAACTTCTCCAT
The DNA here is from genome assembly GCA_029286795.1 of Byasa hedistus. Lineage (NCBI taxonomy): Eukaryota > Metazoa > Arthropoda > Insecta > Lepidoptera > Papilionidae > Byasa > Byasa hedistus. The sequence goes on along the minus strand of JAGSMW010000009.1, from coordinate 6,087,246 downwards.
GACAAATTTAATAATTACGGATCAATCTTATTTAACTTTTAAGATAGTTTAATTTATTTTTAAGCCGCATAGCGTAACAATTACTGTCAAGATTATTCTTTGGTTGTTACGCCCTGCAGTTATCGCCATCTTTATCAATGTACTTAGCAATTTTACGTCAGCTCGTTATGATAAAACAAAAGGTACTTATTTGTCACAGTCACGTGTTAATAACGTATTTAAATAAATTTTCAGGATCAATTTTGCGGCCGGTCAGAATGATGAGTTGCATATACCTCTAGAAAACGACAATCAATTTCCTCCAGATGAACACGTAGAACCGGAAGAAAACCCTATTGAAGGTAGTGGAGAAGGTGTTGTTGGAGAACCGGTAGAAACAACCACTGAATTACAACCGAAAATAAAAATTGAAGATATTAAACCTTCCGTGCTTTCTGAAGAAGAGACACTTACGACCTTTAATTCTGATCTTTCCACAACACCTATTACTGATGCCTGTCCAAAACCATGTGTTTGTAATATAGAGGGTGATACCAATAACTTTGTTGTGGATTGTTCTGGATACGGTCTAACAGAGTTTCCTTCGCCGATTGATACCAAAACCACGACTTTGAATTTACAGAATAACAAACTTACTGAAATACCAAAACAGGTGTCTGCTTTGAAGAATTTAAAAGTGCTCAACGTCAATAACAATGAAATTATGGAATTGGCACCGGGAGTAAGTATCATATATATTTTTTTATATAAAATCAATAGATTTAAGGTTAAATAATACAAGATGTATAACATCGTTCATTATTATTTAGATTAAAAAACTTTTGAACAGATTGAAGTAATTAAATGAAGTTTAAAAAGAGAGGCTAAATAAACATGAATACATTAATTTAAAACTAAATGCTTTTTAATTGTAGTAAACATTTCGAGGCAGTCTAAATTAATATTGTTATAAGTGTTATAACTAGTTTCAAAATAACATTTCATAATATTTATACTTTATATTATTTTCAGTCAATCAGCGAGCTTCCCGAGTTAATTACACTTAAGCTTGCCAATAACAGACTTATTGAATACCCAAGAGATCTGAAAAATAGTCTAATAGTAACAAAATTACAAGAACTGGATTTAGGAGGGAACGATATGAGAACAGTAAGATATTTAAACCACACATTTAATAAAAGTTATTTTCTTTTTTTTTGTTCTGTTTGTTCTATAACGATCGTTTTATTTATTTTTTTCAGAAACTCTCTCCAGATGCATTTTTACAATTCAAAGCTCTTAGGAAATTGACGTTACCGAATTCAACTCCTGAACTATTAGAAGAATTGTGTGCAACTTTTAAAGACCATCTAGAGACAGTTTGCACCGACTCTTGCGAATCTAAATTATATGATTGCCCTGATACACCACAAAATATAGAAGAAGGTTTGATTGATGCGACTTTACCTGGTATGATTGCTTTTAACATAGGAGTTGAAGATATCGATCCATCTGTTGGTGACGATAAAAGCTTAACAACTGAAAAATCTCAAGAAGATCTAAAATCAACAAAGTCGCCTGAAGTCGAAACTTCGAAAAATCCCGAAAAAACACAATCGCCCGGCGAATTTTCTTTGCGAACAGCGTTAAATAAAGAACCAGCAGAAAAGGTCGTTTTAAATTCTATTGTAGCGAAGCCAATAGAAGAAAACAAGACTCCTGCAAATGAAGATGAAATTAAAATAGGTGCAAAAACAACAGATGCGAAAACTGGCCAAGTAGACAAAAGTATTATAGGCGTTATTGTAGCTGGAATGGTAATAGTCGTAGCTGTTATTACAATAAAGAAGAACTGGAGCTCGATCAGTAAACGATTTGGATCATCCTCTAGACCACCAAATAATCGAACTGCAGCGACTACTAATGGCACAACAGCAGAAGAAGTTCCGTTACAAGATAAGTCACCAGTTTAATAAAACTAAATTAGTTTACGATCTGATCGAGAGGAACTATAATATAATTGTTACAATACTTCTAAAAATTCAATAAACGATACAATGAAGAAAAAGTGATTATGAGATGATGTTATATTTTAGAATGTTAAGCAAAAAGTAGACTAAGTTTCATTAAGGTAGCGTTAAAAATGTAAATAAATCTAAACAGTAATTTAACAGTTCCAAAGACACTTGTTTTATATTTACAAGCAAATAAATTTTGTCTTAGTTTTTGTACTAACTTTTTATCTATATTTTGTGCAACATTTTCTATTTTGAATATTTGTAAATCAGTATATTTAATACTTTACAAAATGTGACAAAGTTGTTAGTAGAAACAACTTTGTCCGATACTATAATAATACAATGTATCAAAGTATTCGTGAAAGTAATATTCAAAAACATCTCGAAATTCGGCATTGTACTTAAAGATTATTTTTTAAATCAAGTTTATAATAATTATTTAAACTTTTCGCTTAATACAAGTAAAGACTTTTAAATTTCACAAAAAAAAAAACATATTCAAAGCAGAATTCATAAAACATATAAGTAAGCCACAAGGGAAATTTTAAATGACTTTACCTTCTATTTATGGCAATGAATTGTTTGATTCAATCTACGGTTAGATATTAAAATTTACTATTTCTCTGTTACCAATTGTGTATAAATAAAACTTTAATATTTTCATCAACAGTTATTATAATAACATGTATAAATTACAAGGTGAACATGAACGTTGAATTTTTAATTACTTTATATAATACATATTAATTTTTTTTTTGCACTGCAGGGCTCAGAACTATGTGATGATTAAATATTTAATATTTTAACTCTTGTTTTATTAAGGCTTAATGTCTCTCTCTTGGTGTTGCAAGCGTCGATAATAATTACGAAGAAACAATGAAAGTGGAGATGAATGCAGGAATCGCTAACAACGGGTCGATGCGTACGGAACCGGATGCTCGCCTCGCTGCTTGCCAGCCTGACCGCGACAACCCCACTCATATTCCGTTAGATGTTATCCGCGATGATAAACCGGTACCAGCAATCATATAGTTCACGTGCTAATAGACATTAAACAACAGTTTTGTTTATTATTGTGGTTACACATGTCACTATAGAAAGATACATGAGTAGAACCAACACAACATCTAGAAAGTGGTTTTAGCACCGGCGTGAACTATAATAGGCACTTCACTTTCACGTAGTATTACTATACTATGTGATAAATATGTATTTAGGTACTATTCTTTTTTATTATTTAGAAGCAACTTTTCTTATTGATATTCAAAAGAGGACAAACACTTCTGTATACTCTTATTATTACTTGTCTAAAATAATTTCTTTTATTATAGTTCTAATTACTTTCATAACTATTTAATTGAACGTCCCTTTCCTCTTCTAGCATAATCGTGTAAAAAAATAGAAACAATGTAAAAACTTAGACGATGTTATTAGTTTATGTTGCTATAAAAAATAATACATAGATTCTAGTTTTTAAAGTAGCAAAGCAATTCTTTCTTCAATCTTCGTGCTCGAACATTGGCTTATGTTGTTGGTATCAAGTTTAATGGCACAAGATAGAAAAACTTGATAATCAGAATTCAGATTACAATAGCATTATGAGACTCAATAGACCTAACAAAAAATTAGCTACTCTGGATATTAAGTATAGTATATAAACTCTCTAAAGAAAATTTTTAAATTCACTATTCAATTTCTGTAGCATAACCAAAAAACGATACTGAGAAGCGTCAGGTAGTAAACGTTGGTGTAAATCATATTATTTAGAATTTTCGTGGTATTTTGAGATAGATAAAAGTTGATTGAGAATACCTTACTTTATCAGTTGCTCCATAAACTCACTGCGTAAATTACATGGAAGTGAGAGTGAATGGCTCGTGAGCTGTTATCATTGCACGACAGAGATAATGATGAAATAGTTTATTTGTAATCTTATTTAATTTCTATAAATAATATATGGACTATGAATGTAAATTTTCTAAAGAAAATTTACAAGTTTTTTAGTTAAAACTAAAAAATATAATCTGAAAACATGCATAATTATTCCTGTTTGTGTGATTGTCAAATCTACAATCACCTGGTTAGTGGTGTGGTGGTTCATTTGTAGCAAAAAGAGGCGACAAAAACAAGGGTCTACGTTAGAGTAACAAAAAGTGAGATACAATCGTTCTTAACCTAATTGTGGAGGTTTTTACCTAGTCTTCGATTTTATTAATTTGAAGCTAAAGTTTTACTATAAGACGAATTTTTAACGCCGCAAAGAATATAATTTTTTTTCTTAAAGTAAGACGGTTTTGCTAATTACCTGATTAGATCGCATATTGCCAAACTAAGCTCTGTCTGTTTATATTAGGCAAAAATTAGCTCTTTCTTTTAATATTTATAAGGTTTCTATAATAGTACATCACAAAATACAGGCGTATTCACAATGCATTCAAATATGTTAATCTATGTTACAATATAAAGCCAAAGCTATAAATACATATGCCTATTACATAAGTTAAACCAATAAACTTTTGTTTACAGTAATCAACACTGAATAACGCGTTATATATGTATGTGGTCAAATATGTTCATTGTAAATCTTTTTTTTAATAATATAAAAAACCTTGCACTTTTTTTAGCGCTAATACCACATTGTGCTCGTCGCCTTGAGACATAAGATATTAAGTCTATTACCCTAGTAATTTCACTAGCTACAACGCAATTCAAACTGGAGCTCAGTAATGTTCGCACACGATTGTTCTGTAGCAGAAATAGGAGCTGCGGTGGTGCCTACCTAGACGGCCTCCGGCAAAAGACCTACCACCAGTTTTAACAGCATGCCGGCCGGCAAACAAGCTCTAACAAGTAGTATTTGCACACATATAAAACTAAAGTAGTAATAATATATTCAGTTATTGAATATTTTTTTGTAATCTGGCAAAGTGCCCACAGTACTTATTTTTTGCAAAAAAAACTTGAGTATGACAACATATTTTTACAACTCGACAGTTCATTCCTTCCTAGTTGATTTGTCTTTTTCAATTAACGGCTATGTTTGGATGATGAAACGAACAGCAAATTTAGCTGATGTAATATTTTTACACCGCTGATCATGAAAGTAATTATTTATGATAAAAAAAGATAATACTTTTGTGATATTACACAGATCACGTGGTTGTATTATTTAACGAAAAATTGTAACTCAAATTTTATGGAACATCAATACAGTTTTTTTTTATTACAGATTTCATCTTATGTTAAAGCCATGTTTTATTCCATTAAATAAGTAAGACAAGTTACCGCACATTTACAATGCGGATACTGCTTTTTAATGCTAGATTGTTCGATCAGAGTAATTGCGGACGGCAACATCAATAATTGCGTTTGATTTATGTCACAGCGCAATAATGAAAGAATATTATTAATGTAAAAATTACATTTCCATCCACATAATTCTATAATTGAGTTCTGATGCTGTATTCTCTGAAATTAATCATTTAATCACCGTTGTTTATTACTTGACATTTGTAAGGTATAATTATTATATAATTAAGGAATGAATAAGAAAAATATTACATGATTGCTCCTATAAAGCGACCAGTGTTTGCTTATTTAATAAAGAATTCATCAAAGTTGCTTATGCGGTTATTTGAATATTTAAAAACTACTAATCATCTCAACGTAGAGTACAATGCTTAAATATCATTTTCGTTCAACCAATCCGCGGCATGGTGACAAGTTTAACTAAAACAGTAATTTCAAAGAATAGAATATATCCGAAGTAATTAAATATAGTAACTTTAATTATAATAACAGTATTTAAAAAAAATACAATTAAAATTTTCCTATACGCCTTTCGTTCACAATGACAGAAAACGAATGATTTTTACTTATATATCTTATAAGATCGTAAACTATAAATATAGGAAATTTAATAATTTAAAATTAATACTATGTACATTGAAAAAAAGTTCAAAATTTTAGAAAAACATTTATCTCAATGTAGTACAAAAAAATTAGGTAACGCCTGTGAAATTATGTACATAATAATTTAAAGATTAAATATTTATAGCTAACTGGTACTAATTTTTGGGTATATTAGCGCCACGCCGTATCTGTACTAGTACGTTTTGAACCTGTTTGCGATGTACTTATTCGACATCAAGTATTCATGTCTAGTCTCTTGTAAGTGCGTATGTAAATAAATATAACAGTATTTATGCATTAATGCATCAACCGTTCCCATCTAAGCGAAACCCTATGCAAACTGATCCAAGGCTCGATACACGTGCAGTAAGTAGGGCCTAGTGATTGTACCGTACATTAATTTGTCCACGAGGTCACCAGCTGTTCTGACAAATGGCAACGTCTGTTATATATAGCAGTGTGCTGAAATATTCAGAAATTAGTGAAAAATATTTTCATAACTCACGTTTAATATAAATTAATTTGAAAATCAAAAAACAACATTTAAATAACGGATTTTGTATGAAAACCTTTTTTACGAGTCAATTATGATTTAAATATTTTTTACATGTAACGAGGACGAAGGTAAGCTTTTAAACAGGGTTCCGCATATCGCGGGAATAATATGTACAAACATTGAAAAACAATTTGTATGAATAAATGATGAACTATTTATTCACCACTAAATAGCTAAATATTGAATATATATGAGCTAGTAGGTGTTTTTTTTAATGACTCATAGACTATAAAAAGAGTTTGCTGTGAGCAGTTTTTATTTTGATTAGTATTGACAGTATCAAATAATACAAAATGTAAGCACTAGCTATTTTATAAATTATTTAAGACGCATATTATTTATTAGTCGTTAACTTCATTATTGACTAAAAATATAAATTCTGTTAGTAACAGAAATATTATCCTTTCGTGTAAATATTATTTTAAGAATGACGAGAAATTTTGTATAGTCTTTAATAGTATTTCATTTAAAAAAAAAATATTCGCAATTTCGTTGTGATAAAAATACGATGTTTTTATTGTGCGCAGTGTTTGCGTACTCTACATACGTAGAGCAAAGACTACCAGTATTTAATGCCAATGAACTTTGTTTAGAATTGAGCGAAGGCAACGCTGATTTTTTTGACTCTACAAAACTCGTATAGAGGACCACTATATTTGACGTACCCTTGAAAATATTCTAATAATAATTCCGTATAATTTTTTGTTGAATGTCGAAATCTCCATGAGAGAGCTAGAGACGAAGTTGAGTATAAATATCTGTAGGTGTAGTATACTAGTAGTTATTTTTAAAAAGATATTTTTGTAGTATTTGCTGTAAATAGCGACATTACGCAGTAGTACTGTTGCGATATTATAATCTTGTTTTCTTATCAAGTTTTGTCTACGAATAGCCAAAATCGCTTACTATAAAGTAAACATCAGCAGCAATTATCACGAAAATAAAGAATGGGTCACAAAAGTCTATCTACAAAAAAAACTGATAACATGACTTGATAGGTGAATTAGTTTTTATGTTTATAATAAAATACAATCACCAGCATTACCAACGCTCCAGTTCTTGTGGAATTATAACGGAAATAATTTCATGCTACACTTTAAAATAACTGAAAGAGAAAGTTTACGTTCTAAAACAAAGTTAAATATTTAAATTATTTACGACATGAAATAGTGAGAAAATGTTATTCGTAACATAGCCTAATCTTATATATACAGTACGCCTCCATTCTTAATTGCTATAATAAATTGAGCAATAAAGTAGTTTCAAATTTATTGCTCGTTAAATTATTTCTGAGAAGGATATACCAATTATGTATATTAGCTATTAAATTCATTAGATATTACTATTTGTATGTGATTATAATAATCGGGTCTAAAGGGGATAAATATAACTGGTAAGATTACTGGGCTGACAACACGTGACGTCCCAAGGTGACGACGAGCGGAAAAAGTAGTTATGGGGATAGTGCGGGGACAAATTCTAAATACAACACCGCTAAGGTCACACCAGGATCATTCTACGTAAACACTACTCTTCTTATCGTGGGACAAAAATGTACAATCAAAGTTTAAATAAATGTGTAAGGAAACCTTTGATAAATAATTTATTAAGCAGTCATTTAAAATAGAGACCATAGAAGTGTGAGCCAGCAATCCATTAATAAAATACGTGCGATGTCATCATTATTAGTTACTGTTGATATGTCTTTCCTGCAGTTCATATTCCTGGTGCCAGACAGTTGAGAGCTGTATGTAGTGAAATTACTCGAGTATTGCACAAAGGGGTGTGTGTAGTGTATATATCTCTAACTAAAACACGCCTTATTGTTATGAACGGCCGCATCATTTACTATCGGGTGATGATCTGCTCGTTTCGTCGTACCTTACTGATAGCTACCACTGGCAGTTGATGTGATAAAGTTTTACATGCGCAGTAATATCTTTTATGGAAAGATGTATACATAATTGTCAACACGTCCCACACGAGCGGACGTTACACGTGTAGCGAGCGATACGCACCACGTGGTGATATTCTGAACTCACCGGCGACAAGAGCACAGTCAATTATTTTCCTTTCTATCATCATCACGTGAAAGAACATTGATAGCTCTCGTGAAAATATTATTTAAAAAATTACAAATCTTTTTTAAAAGGCGATGGAGAGCTTTAAATGAAAAGGTTCTCCAAAGGAGTATGAAAATTCAGTGAAGCCGCGTTCCGCACAATGTTACTCTTTGTTTTCATGAGAAACCAAAATAACAAAAATAATGTATGTAAAACAATTATTAAGATTATTTTTACTATACTGCCCATTACGGTTGATTTAAATAGTCTAAGAAGATATACATGACATAAACGTAATACAGTGAAGACAATAGAACATACAATAACAATTAGCTAACAATTAAACCGATAAATGAAAGGCAATTATTATGATTACTTTTGTAATTATAGTAATCACCGCATGATGTATTGTAATGGAAAAAAATATATCAAAGTTTTCGAATGTAAATGCGCTCACGAATATGATCTCGTAGAGACCACGCCTAACATATCGCAGATTGTTAACACTCGAGAAGCGAGACATATAAAGGTTAGTAGGACATGGAGCGCTGGCACTAACTAGCTATTCAGACCAGACAAGAATTACTGATTATTATACGATTTACATGGCTGCATTATTTTATCAGCGAAACTGGTTTCATTGACCTATTACGACACCTAGACATTGCAAACTACGCAGTAAAATCGACGCACGGTTAGCATATACCCAGTATTATCTCAAACTTTGAATTTATTCAGATAGCAGTAAACGTCGCAACGTTCACGCACCGTCTGCGTGTTATAGGATTAAACAGTATACTAGTCAGTGGTAAACGTTTTTATATAGGTTGTTGGAACTAGAACACCGTTGAGATGATAGTATATTACATTCCGTATAAAACAGACTTGTAAATAATACCACTAATTCGTTATAATAGTAAGAATGTAATAAATTAATGCTTTTAGTGTTCCAATTTTGAGGGAACATTTTACAAATACGAATATTTTTAGCGGTTAACCACAATTTTATTCAAAGCAATAAATTATATAAAGTAGGACAATATCCAAGTCGTGGAATTTAAAGCCAAATGGGACCGCGTGGTTTTCATTTTGACCTTGCTATGTATGATTATAACACACTTGATATACGGAAGCGGGCGTTTGGCGCGCCTAATGAAGACTTCTATTTTGGTGTTACAACAGCATACTTAACGACTTTTGTACCACGATGATGTTAGAATCAGGCAATAGAAACGCTAACTTCTATTTCTAACAATGCTATAACGAACAGTTCAGAAAGTGTGCTGCATCGTGTGAAACTTTATCGTACCTACCTGTAGTAGTTACAGTATTTGTGACGTGCCAAGCCAGCTCTAGATCTTATATTTAATAAAAAAATGTATTAAACTTTGTTATCGTTTCGTAATACATAACAGAATTGAGTGAGAGACGAGTTTTTGTTGTATTTTTTTTTATTATTTACATTGAACACGTTTTTCCGTCAAAGAAAAAAGCTTACGTCTCTATATATAGAAACAAAATTGCGCGAATGACTTCTTAATAATGTCATGTAATATTAAGAGCACATCATTTACTTTGGTTGGTTAAAATATAAACATTCGCAATCTAAATTTATTTATATATTACGTCAATATTGAGATTTTCGTTTCTACATTATCGCGACTCCAAAAAAAAACGTTTACAATGGTTAATGTATTTAAGTTTAGTACCGCCCTTGAAAATACGGGCAAGGGCACCGGGTTAAGGACAACACGAGCAAATGACAATCGCAAGCAATGCTATTTATTTCCTTTGTTTTAGTCAAAATAAAACAGGGACGACTTAATAGCATTCGTATTGTATGTTAATTTAACTTAACACCTGTATAAATTTATCAAGTTCATTGCGTATATTAATTAACCGTAACCGCAAACTAATAAAGTAAGCCACAAAATGCTACAAAATTATACTTTTATAAATGTATAAAGCAAAATCCTTAGCAGGACACTGTTACAAAATTAACCATGGTCATACATTAAAAAATACGACTCGGACATAAAACCTCTTAGTCGTTGGTAAATTACAGGACAAACATGAAATTCAGTTAAAATATATCAGAAAACTTAAACTAATGTTTTATAACATAATGTTCTAAATTATCTAAGATCTATCTTACCTCCATAACTACGTAGACGTAGGCTAGACTGTCCATGCAGTCGTGCATAGCCACGAGGTTTGTGTGGTGCAGCGCAGTCAGCTCTCGCAGGATCTTGATCTCTTTCACGAGGATCTCCGACGCTTTCTGTATGCCTTTTTTTGTGACCACTTTTACGGCCACTGATTGGGACGGGTTCTGTAAAGTAAAAACCACTTTAAACATTACATTTTACACGTTGTGCATATTTTTTATATAACTTAGAAAAGAGATGAGACCTGCACCTGGTTTTAGATTACAGGGCCCTGATAATAAGGCACTAGTAAGAATATTTATAGAGTACTGCATTGCGTCCGTTGCAGTGAATTCTGGGTAGTCTCGTTGTCCCAGTTACTTCTACAAGTAATGTTTATAGCATGGTCTACACGAATACACTATAAAATGCTAATTTCAACATAATTAGGTTCTTTAATTATAACATATTGGTATAACTAACTTACAAATCACGAGTGGTCACCATTGTGTTGTGGTCAAACGTCGTGAAATACGATCAGTATGCTAATGATGAAAAAAGAGTAATTATACAGTGGTTAATTTTATTTTGTCGTATGCTATATAAGCATCTACTGTTAATTTTTTAATTACTATTTAATATAATTGATAATAAATTAACAACAATACATATAATCGTTCGAGTTGGCTATTTTGTTTATGGTTGGCACACGCACCACACATGTATCTATAAATATTAACTACGACCAAAATGGTGAACCGCGCGTGTATCGCAACACTTAAACTTGTTTTCTTTTTTGTAACACAAATTTCCGGAAGTTTTCCCGATAATGAATATGTACAAGCGCGTGCTTTCAACTACGTCGTATTTAAATGTAAGTGCTTGCTTAAGATAAGTTTTAATAGTTTTCATTTTGATTGCTAAGAGCATAGCACTACTCATTACTTATAAAACAGAATAATAAAATATAAGTTGTTCAGAGGATATATATAAGAAAACGTTCCCGCCAACTTGCCCACTATCGACGAACACCGAAAATCGTAGGGATTCGGTGCAAGTCCGACATAATGTGCCTTTGTTCCCGCGAGGACTTGTATGTAAACAAAAAAAAAGGGCTTGATATAGTACGTCTTATATAATAGAGTGATAAACAGGTGGTGGTAGTAGTCTGTAATTACAGACCATCTAGGTAGATACCATCGCGCCTATATCTGCCATTATATAGTAGTATGCAAACGTTACTGTATTCTCCTTAGAAGAGTGTTGTAGCTGCTGAAATTATTGGGATGACAAGATCCAACATCTTCGTCTCAAATCAACAGCAAATAAGGTCCAATGTCATCATCATCATCATCATCATTTCAACCGATGGACGTCCACTGCTGGACATAGGTCTCTTGTAATGTATTCCACAAAATACGGTCTTGTGCTTTTTGAATCCAGTGACTCCCTGCGATTCTTTTAATGTCGTCTGTCCACCTAGTGGGAGGTCTGCCAACGCTACGCTTTCCTGTGCGGGGTCGCCATTCCAGCACTTTGGATCCCCAACGTCCATCGGTTCTACGAGCTATGTGCCCTGCCCATTGCCACTTCAGCCTCGTGACTCGCAGGGCTATGTCGGTTACGTTGGTTCTTCTGCGGATCTCCTCATTTCTGACTTGATCACGCAGAGATACTCCGAGCATAGCCCTCTCCATAGCTCGCTGTGTTACTCTGAGCTTCTTTATAAGGCCCATAGTTAGCGACCAAGTTTCGGAGCCATAAGTCATCACTGGCAACACGCACTGTTCGAAGACTTTAGTCTTCAGGCACTGAGGTATTTTGGACGAAAAGACCTTGCGAAGTTTCCCGAACGCTGCCCATCCGAGTTGGATCCGGCGGATTACCTCTTTCTCGAAATTGGATTTACCTAATTGGACTGTATGTCCCAGGTACACATAGTCGTCGACAATTTCGGGTGCTGAGTTCTCAACTAACACTGGGTGGCGCTGAACATGTGCATTGGACATGATTTTTGTCTTGCTCATGTTCATGTGAAGGCCTACCTGTTGAGAGACTCTGCTGAGGTCTACGAGCATTGTATTGAGGTCTTCCAGAGTCTCTGCCATAATGACTATATCATCGGCAAACCGTAAGTGAGTTATGTACTCGCCATTGATGTTGATGCCGAAACCGTTCCAATCCAAAAGCTTAAAGATGTCTTCCAACGCGGCGGTAAATAGCTTTGGAGAGATTACATCTCCCTGCCGCACTCCTCGCTGCAATTGGATAGGTCTCGTAGCTTGGTCCTGTATACGGATCGACATGGTGGCGGTATCGTACAAACACTTCAGCACTTGTATATACCGATAGTCAATCCGGCATCTCTGAAGTGACCTCAACACTGCCCAGGTTTCCACCGAATCGAAGGCTTTCTCATAGTCCACAAACGCTAAGCAAAGTGGCTGGTTATACTCCTCGGTCTTCTGTATAACCTGCCGCAGCGTATGAATGTGGTCTATGGTACTAAAGCCCTTTCGGAAACCGGCTTGTTCGGGTGGCTGGAAGTCGTCAAACCTACGAGCGAGACGATTCGTAATGACCCTCGAGAACAACTTGTAGATATGGCTCAGCAGCGAAATGGATCTGTAATTCTTCAGTAAGCTTTTGTCACCTTTCTTAAAGAAGAGTACGACCACGCCTCTGCGCCATGCCTCGGGCGTTGTGCCTTCGTGAATGACGGAATTGAACAATCTCTGAAAGATTTTTAAAACCGGTTTTCCACCTACTTTTTAGGAGTTCTGCTGTGATTCCGTCATCTCCAGGTGCCTTGTTGTTTCTAAGTTGTTTGAGAGCCATACTGATCTCGTATAGGCTGACGTCCGAATATCTTCGGTATAATGTCGGATCAATTTGGCTCTGGGGTCTATGGCCAACTCAACAGGCTTACGTATCGACGTGTATAATTGTCCGTAAAACTTCTCCACCTCTCTCAAAATCTCAGGCTTCGAGGAAATGACGCTACCATTGGCGGTCTTCAATCGCGTCAGCTGGCTCTGTCCGATAGACAAATCTCTTGCAAACACCTTCGAGCCCTTGTTTTGTTTGATGGTGTTTTTTATACGCTTGGTGTTAAAATCGCGCAGATCGCGTTTCTGAGATCTAGAGATCTGTCTATTAATCTGCCGGTAGGCAGACGCATCTACTGAAGATTGCAGCTTCATTCCCTGCCTTTCCTCCATGAGTTTAAGAGTTTGGTCGGAGAATCTCTTGGTTTTTGTACGATGGGTCCCATAAAACTTAGAACCGACCGTACGGACAATTTCCACTAGCCTGTTGTTAAGTTCGTCCGTTGACTCGCAGTTAGCCAGGGATTCAAAGCGGTTCTGCAGTTCTAGTTGGAAGTTCTCGGGGTTTTTGATATGAGTATGAGTAGGTCGGATTGTGGACTTCATCAGTTTAGATCTCTCGACCTTGATGTTAAGGTTCAATGTGCCTCTTACCATGCGGTGATCGCTTCCGGTTTTTACCCTATTGATCACAGATACATCATTGAATATATGCCGTTTTGTCGACATGATAAAGTCGATCTCATTTCTCGTGAAACCATCAGGGCTCAGCCAAGTCCATTTTCTATGTGGCCGCTTTTTGAAAAAGGAGTTCATCATAAAGAGACCTTCCTTCTCCATGAAGTCAGCTAACATCTGTCCCCTATGATTTCGCCGCCCATACCCAAATTGCCCCACTCTCAACTCTGAACCACTTCGCTCACCCAGCCTTGCATTGAAATCCCCCATCACAACATTGTAATAGGTGTTTGAGGTATATATGGCTCTTGATATATCCTCATACACAGCCTCCACCTCCTTGTCTTGATGTGCTGATGTGGGCGCGTAGACCTGTATGACCTTCAGCGAATACCGTTTGGTAATTCTGAGTATAAGGTACGCTACCCTGCTCGACACACTTTCGACTTTGACAACGCTGTTAACGAGGGACTTACGGACGATAAACCTGACACCACCCTGGGACTGTTGGTCGCCCTCCCGGTAGTAGAACAAGTTGCCGGATTCAAGAATTACTGTGTCCTCCCCCTCTCTTCGGATTTCTGATAGTCCTATAATATCCCAGTGCAACTTGCTTACTGCTTCTTCCAGCTCAAGAATCTTTTGGTCGGTTCTCAAAGTGCGTGCGTTATACGTTGCCAGGTCCAGTCGTCGGGGTTGGCAGCGGAGTCCACTCCGGAGATTCTTAACACCCCCTGCCCCGCCATTACCATGACTGCTGCCAGAGTCACGAATAGCAGAGCTGCCGGGCACTAGGGGCTGTGATTGTCTGTTGTGCAACATACAAGGTTTTGCCATAATCACCACGCTTGGCGGGCGGGTTGGTGATCGCAGTGCTCACTCTATCGCACCAATATCGCTGCTGCCCGTTATCGGTCTGTAGCATTTGAGTCAGCTAGTGATGAATGGTTATACCGCCATTAGTCGGTCGCCAGAGCCTCGTTGGTCGATCTGCAGGGTGCACCACGGGCAGGTGAGGTTGACAGTTGGGGAGATTGACTGGGACTGGATCTCCTCCTTACGCCCATATTACAAACCTTCGTTAACAGTCATGTTATTTAAAAGCTCACTAATTTAAAGCGAGTTGTAACGAAAATGTTACTATTAATGTTTGTGCACTGCCCAAAGTCCTAAAGTTATATATAGATAAAAACAGAACTTTTATTTAGTAACATTGTATATAGAGGAAACGCACATGTAATAAATGATGCAGTTAACGGAGAGAAAACGATTGCAAAAGATTGTGTAATAATCATAAATGTAGTTGCGTACGAGCGACATAAGGCCGAGCGCTCTATTATAATTTAATGTAACTTTCAAAAGAAATATTTAAAGTAGACCGTTGAGATATTTTATGCTTCTCTTAATAAATTAAGATTTGTAGAACCAGCAAACGCCTTTTTTGTTCAGTCTTCTCAAGACGTTTGAACAAAATGCGCATTTCTGTCCTATCGTTACCTATCCTGCAACATTAAATTTATTCGTAATATTTACAAATCAGTTTCATCACAAAAGTGAACACTCTTCGATTCTTCACTTCAAGGATGTGATAGTATTTTATTTAAAAAGTCAACTTCGAGTTTGTTTAGGTTTTGGTACATTAGAAGATTAATCCAGTCTCATTCGTGGTAATTTATTTAAACATACGAAAGCCGGAACATTTTAGACAAGCGCAATTCACCATTTCCGGTCCCTTAATTTCACGTTATACTGAGGTTCAAATAGTAGTTAATTGTAGATAAAAACTGGTTAAATACTTGCTTTAAAACGGCCCATGCATAGTATTATGCTTATAGGAATTTATCTAATTTGTTTTAGACAAAATTGAATAATATTTAATCTTGTTAATATCTATATAACACTTGCAGCAAAATTAGCATAAAAATGCGTCACTTGGTGAATGCACAGCATGCGTCTTTTCCGATAATAGCAAAATATAAACAAACTTCCCCTCATTCGCTACGTCACACACACTACTTGCGAAAATTCATACGTTTGTCGCCTTCTATTAATAATTGTCATCAACAACTTCACTTTACGTCAATAAAAATAACATAAATAGCCAACGCTTTAACTGATTAACGACGAAGACAATAAAAATAATACTCATTGCTTAAATAAAAAAGTGATTGATCTCTGTTATTGCGGCGAAGTGAGTCATTACATTACGTGTAGTAGGTATTTAATCCTTCAACCATAAGTATGTAGATGTAAATAAAAAAACCGCAACATATCCACACAAAGAGTATTATTACGATAATTTCACTGAAACCAAATGTTTTCATTTAAGAATTGTTCATTTAACTGCGTACTGCGTTTCTCCGCCTTTGTCTCCGCAGGGCAGGTATACGAAGGCATTGCCCCCATGTTAAAAAGGCAAAATAGTATCTGTCGTTAACATGTAAATATATTCACACGAAAAGCACATAATAATTTAACAAGATAATTTAATTTTAACGTGAGTAGAAAAAAATGTAATGAAATAGTTAATACAAAGAGAATATGCATTACGGTATTAACACAGTTATCTTGAACAACTACAAAGTGACTTGTTCTCAAAGTGCACGGAAACGAGTATAATAAACACTCCGCTGATATTTCCCAACGCATTCAAACACTTTTTACCTTGTGGGTACCGAAGTGGAGCTTTGGGAATGTGTTATGAATAAAAATATGTGCTCGCTATAAAAACCTCATGTTTAGCAGTAAAACTTTAGCTTATGAGGTTGTGAAAAAGTTCTTTCATTACCTGTACAAAAAACTATTCTCTCGCTCAAAAAAAATATGTAAGTGATTTTTATTATCATTAAGCATATATCTACCTAGTATATACCGTGTTTTAAAACAATTTTCTACAATCATGCTATTTAAGTTAGTTGATAACCGAAGTATAATTGCATTAGTTTTATCAAAGAAGTTTTATCAGAGAATAGAACCTAATGTTTCCAGAATGAAATAATTAAAAAGAATGGTGTTTTAAAGTAAGAGCGGTCGCTGCATCAATTCACTTTGATTTACTTCGAGCAGGGGCCCGTCGGGCTGCTGGTAAGCTGGGCTAACATTAGCTCGCCCTACATACCGCAGGCATATATTGCGACTTCAAATCGACCTGATTTCAACACGCGCCCTCTTACCGGATTACCGTTGCCCCAACTATTAAACAAATTGCAGATAATTTGTTCCACAAAATTATCAATATCCAAATTAAATTAGTGACACAATACAATAACCAAAAAATAAGTTACTAGAAACATTTTATCGCTAAATATCAATAGACACAAAATAATCGGATCGTGGTTGGTTAGACGAAACTCAAAAATATTGTTAATACAAATAATACATTCTTAAACTAAGAATACCTAATATAAAGTGAAAGGAGTCTACTGTTAATAGGTCTTTATATATGAACGTAATCTTTTATAGTTTCAAGTAATTTCAATTAAATAATTTTAAGGTAATAACGAAAAGAATATCATCTTCGCTTTTAGACTTTAATTTGTTCAAGACAAGGCGATGAAAAGAGCGGAACGTTGACATGATAGTTACATCAGCTCATAACATCGTGGTGCACCTTATGTTTATGTAGTACCACATTGAGTTCAACGCACTTAGACTTAACATGTTAAATCTCGTAGCTTTAGTAATTTTGTTTACTTTACAACGGTATATACAATACTACTTAACGACATTACACTCTGATACTACATATACCGATATCGTCACCTACTAAATCGATAATAATGGTTTTAGTTGACATCACGTGGAGAACTTGTAAATTTCTGGAAAACTGCGTATTTAGGTCTTAACGCCCTTGGAGTTCACAGACCATATCATATTGTACTGAACACATTGTATCATAGACCATAACACAAAGAGTTGAAACTGTATACGTCTGTAACCGGAATTACCGATGCGGTAGATTCTAGACTTACGGGCACCTTTGACGTCTATGTAAATGAAATTATAGGTACAACAGTAAACGTTATTTATATTTTGGCTCAATTTACATGTGTTCAATTTCTCTTTCTATAATCTTATTCATCTTGGAGTATCTAAATATTGTTTCATTAAAAATTGCGTAATGTTGTAAAATTATGAGAGAATGTTTTATTACACAACACTCAAAGGACGAATAGCTTATTATTATTAACAAAAGAATGACAAAAATTTGTTTAAATTATAAATATTCCTTTTTAACTAAGAATTATACTTATCGAAAAGCCAATTACAGAATAACATTATCTTTATAATAATAATTTTTGAATTTCAAAAGTAAGTGAAAGAATTTACGTTGTTAAATTGTATCAATAAAAGCACCAAACCAGATATATTATTAATTTGTTAAAATTGCTTTCAACTTTTATGTGGTTTCAGCATGTTGTAATGACGTCATTACAGTATGATTCATATAAGTACCTAAAGAAAACTTGTTAGTTCCTCACTTTTTGCACTTAATTTCGTAATACGTTTTGGTTAAATGTGTGTAATTGAATAAAAAAATTAACTATGAAAGATCACGTCAATGTACTTAACAGGAATAAAACTACTATAAACTGGATTGGGAACAGCTGTGCGGACGTCGGACTTGCTTAAACTGCATTGTGAATGCAATATTTCTTTTGTCATTCTTATATTTAATAGCAAATTGAGATGAACAGTTAGATAAACATTTTCATTTTCTCATTTGCAATATATTGTTTAAAAGAATAAAGATCGCTGGGTTTAAAATGATAGCCGGTTTTCTGGGCATGTTCCATCTGATGCAAACTGCACCTTTTTAACATTATATACACTAGTACTTTACTACGATCCCACCTGATGGTAAGTATGTATGTAGTCTAGGTGCTAAAGCACACTAGTCTAAAAGAATGCTTTTCACTCTTCTATTAAAGACTACCACAACATACTTGAAAGGAAACACTAACAGACTATTCCAAAACCCTCAATGTTGCTATTATGACAACCAAGGGATGAACTATTATCATGTAAAGATAATAGGTACATAAGCAGGAAAACCACAATCAAATCATAGTGGACATGTCTATAAGTCATACTTATCTATATTCCATAATGGAGATGTAAGTTATAATTGTGGCAAAATTTTAAATGCTATGTATCTGAAACTGGAATTAAAACTATCTTATGTTATGTATACTAAGATTGTTACCACAGGATCTACAAATCTAGGTACCCATTCTGAGGTAACATTTGTTATAAAATATGTGACTCATTGTATCAAAACTTCAAATGCTGGTATGTATGCATGTTTATGTAGATAACTATATGGGACAATTGGAATCAAGTATTTAGTTCATTTATTTTTCTTTGCAATATCGACATGATTGTGATCCATTTTTGTTTTAAGCATCTTCCTGTTACATTTGAACAAATAATTGAGCAACATTCTATTTAAAATTCAATTATTACATATACAAAAATTATTGAGCACAAGCTGCAGCTTGTGCTTATAAATATTAATAGATAGTTTTTTTCAGTTACAGCTATTTATTATTGAAGTATTTATGTGTCACAAGTAGAAAATGTTGTTAACTAATAGTTAATGATAAAACACTTTATCCATATAAAATATCATCACACAATATCTATATTTTTGGTATAGGTGTAAAAATAATTAACACATGGTTTAATGAAATATGTGTACTATTCATTGTGTATCTTAATAAAACAATCTTTATGAAAATAGGTCAATCATAAGAATATTAAGTTTTCCTAGATGTAAACATTTAGTGTTAAATCAATGATCACTGAATGTTATATGTAATTTACCTTTTACATTCAGTGCTGCTTATACTCATTGTGTCTTAATAACTTAATTTTTCAAATTGGTTACCACTTTAAAACTTTTTAAAGTCTATGCCTTAGTTATATTGTACAATATTATTCACATTTTAAAATATTTTTTTCTCTGCATCAAGTTATTACTTTTAAAATACTACGTAATTATTTTATGCTATTAATATTATCATTACTTGCATTGCTGCCTAACATAATTTAAAAAAAGAAAAGATTATTTATTGGCTGTAGAGAAATTAGCGTATGACGTTAACGCCTCCCACGGCCAAGAGCAAATCAATATTTTCGCGATGGAGCAAAACAGTTTTACAATAAAACTATAGAAGAATATACAGGTAAACAACCACTACGCAAGAACATAAAAGTTGACTAAAGAGTAACAACAATGAGTTGAAATGGTTGATTATACATACCCTTCTCTTCCTTCCTTTGTACACCATAGCAAATGCTCCATGTCCGATTATATCTTGTTTAGTAAATTCATATTCACCAACTTGAATAACTTCCATTTTCATCAATTTTCCCTTAACTACAGACATTTTTAGTTTTTATTTATATACACTTATTTCCGAGGACAAAAAGGATCGATACTATAATTTAGGAAAACTTGTTTAGGGAACTTGACTAAGCTCTACATTCTGATTCTGTGCCCATAATCACTTCCTGTAAGTTTCCATGAAAAGTTTTGTTGTCACTATATACACTAATATACCATTGTTACAGTGCCAAAACACAACACACAATGAACGCAAAATGTAGTAAAGTGATTTTATTTTGAGTTGTGTTGTGTTTGATTTTGCGAAGTAAAGACTGTATTGCCAGTTAATTGCTCGACCATATCTTATTAAAGATATATATTTTTTTAACTATGGCCTCATTGTTTATTTTAATCAAGTAAATAAATACGAATACAAAATTAATGAATTGAACTAAGTCATGACTTTATGTAATGTTTTTTTCACTATGTGATTTTATATACATATACAGAAGCGTGGATTTACAAAATAAATATATGAATATAATTCTTTTAAAGTAAATGTATATTCTTATGTGTACTTTCGTCAAATATTTGATATTAACCGGTAGGCGATAAGTTCTTGATATTATTAATGATTTGGAATAAGTTTCCAACAAATTGTAATTTTTAGACCTGGCAATTCCACCTGTACTTTTTAATGCGGTTGATTTAAAACTTAAAGCCGATACGAGAATAATTTCGTATCCATATGAATTTTTATTTCTAAAAATATTCATAATATTTTACGCATTATTCGTGATTCTTTTAAGATAGCTGACGTATTTTTAAAATGAATACAGTAGAATACAGTATACAGAGAGTACAGTAGAATAGGCATTAAGTCCGCTTTTGTGACCCAATTCTAGTGTTCCAATAAAGGTTTCAAATAAAAAATTAAATAATTAGTTTCTGCACATTATCAAGTCTCCAATAAAAATAATAAAAAAAACTAATTAATTTCAGGCTCAATTTTGAACCAATAATAATAATGCTGCAGTGCTAGAAAAGTCCACATAAAGATAAAAAATCTGGGTAATTGTCTAAAGAGGTTGCACTTTTGTTTCTTAAATCAAAAACAATTTTTTTTTACACAATAGTGACTAAAAGAGTTTAGTGGTCACCACAGGCTACAAACATCAGTAACACCAGAGATGTTGCTTGCTTGTTGCTAACATTTTATGTAGTAACAAAAAACATATTTTGTAAGGGTAAATAAGTAAAAACTAGGATTCCAATAATCACATATATTGTGAAGCTCATAAAATAAATAAATCAACACCAATGCCCAATTTCTATTTTAGTTTGAAGTCACCACAAAGTTGGACTGAATTATCTTATGTTATAAGCTCTGCATGTAAAATAGAAATTAAAGCAATGCCATAACATGTTGCTCCAGCTCTGAATTTGTGACTACCGTTTCTGATCACCTAAATCTTCAATGCTGTCTTCGTCAATCTAAAAACCAAACAAGAATAATAGTAAATACACATATTAATATAAATTATTTACTGCATTTATTCCGTAAGAGGAATATGTAATAATTTCACATTTCAGGAATTCTTTTAAAATCATTTTGAACATACAATAGGTAATTTTATTAAGCAGCCAATTTCAAAGCATCAAGTTATGTAACTGTAAGTAGTGGTTATGATGACTTCCAAGGTTCTGTTGTTATATTTCTGTTTTAAAGTTGGTTTTTTGTTTTATTGTTAAATTATGGACATTGATATGGCTTCTAATCTTTTGGATCACAAGATAAAAACACTACTGGAAATATGTGGATGTAATATAAAATTCATATACTTTTAGATATATTTGTTATTGTCTAGAAAAAACTGATTGTGGTAATCATATAAGTTTAAATTTCTCTACACACGAAGATTCTTAAGCCATACATAAAACAAGTTAATTAATTATTTACATTTGTTACATTACTAATAATTTTATTTTTTATATTTAAGTCATATCAAACCGTTCACTGTTTTTGCTTATGATTAGTTCCAAAACAGTCATGAAATGTTTCAACACAGTTTAATTTTTAGAAGGATAACTTCTGATATTGTAACAATAATGTTAACAGTTAATAAATTGTTAACCACAATAATTATTTACCTCTGGCCATTTTTCTGGTATAACATCAAATAGATCATCTTTGACATCTCCTTGTATAACTATTTCATCATCACCGGTGACAGATGATCCACAAGCAAATTTTGTACCAAAAAATTTTGCAGCAACTTTGAGGTCAATATCTGAAATGTACAGTTCAAATTTATTAATATAGTCTATTTTAATAGTCATATTCAAAAGAATTACATGAAGTTTTGGAAATTAATCAAAGGGTTCACTCCATATTTTTAGTTATTGTTAGTGTTAAACTGTCTTATATCTTTTTTTATAAATATTAATGATACGTGATGTTTTATATATCTTTGATTCCAATGGCTCCATTTTAAAGGATGTGTAATTTTATAGAAACGCATAATAATGTCTTCAAATATTTTCTTTTATTAGCAAAATTTATATAAAAAAAAAATATTTTTATTTAAATTTCCTGTATGTATGTACTTATTACCTAATAAATGGTTTCTTTCTTTCTTTCTTCTTACTATACAAAAAAATATAGATGAATTGAAATTCAATTAGGGGATTGATTGTTTAAATATTTATCTTACACAAAACTTACCAAAGGTACTTAATCCTGATACGACAGTAACAGATTTCTTTTTTCCTCTTGGTGCACGGGACACCTGTACTAGTTTAGGTACATCGTCTTTTTTCTTTGACTTAAGCATACCTTTACCTCCCCGCTTTTGACGTTTCTTTTCTTCTTCGCCACCAGCATTCTCTTCCTCGTCTTTAATAATAATAAGATAGAAGAAAGTCCACATTTCAAATATAAACAATTATCATTGTTAACCTAACTTATTAATTTTATTTTCTTGTGAAATTAAACTTACCAATCTTTACTTTTTCGAATTCTGTTGGTAAATTCTTTTCAAGCCATTGTTTACATTTATCATATTCTGGATAATATTCACAATACTCTATCGGCATAGAACAATTTCCACAATACTGCACCTTTATGGGATATATCACTCCTTCTCGAGGACCCATGGATAAGTCTCTATCAGCCATTGTAATAAAAGATAATACATACAATTTAGACTATCGCATAATAATTGAAGTAACGTTATTTTTCTTTTTTTATAAATTCCTAAAAATTAAACGATGAGCAACGTATCGCTCATTCGTTAAATGTTCAGGTGAAAGTTACCAGTACAAATTACTATTGTCTATGGTTTATTAAAAGTAAATTTTACGGTTTTTATCGCGTTTATTTAATATAATTATTTAATCCCTACGTTTCGACCGTTTTGCAGCAGTCATGGTCACTGGAGGACTGTAACATTCGCAGAAATATAAAAAGTCTATGGTTTATTTAATATTGTTAACTATATTTACCAATAATATTGTATTTTGAACGATGTTATAGTATTACAATGGAAATGTCGACGTAATTTATTTCAAGTAAATAGATGATCTTATAAGTACTAGTCCTACTACCAAAACGCGTGTCAAAACTTTTCAAAGAAAGCTGTACCAGAGCAGACCGATAATTTTTTTTTAAATACCAGGCCAGAAACTATTTCAGTTAAATTTAAACGATTTTATTTTTAATGTATACCATAGATAAAAATTTCTACAGGCGGTACTGTTTTGTATAATAGTAAAAAAATCTTAAAGTATTGTGTACTTGAAAGTTTTTTGCTCGGCCACCTTGTGCACGACAAGTAAATGAGTTTTTCATTTTATATTCATTAAAACATTGTAGAAAAAAGACGTATGTCAAAGATTAATAACATTTCAGTACTTTATTTTTACAGTACAAAGTGATGACATGAGCATGTAATTCATCTAGTATTATACCTACCGCATAATAATGAAGAGCAAGATAGGATTTTAATATTGCGCTCATCACCTTGCATTAAATTTCGTCCCCCTAGAAATTAAAATCGAAACACAGTAGTGTTTGCACACTACTGTTAGGCGGCAGAAATAGTAGCTACCTAGACAATCTGGTAATAGAGACCTACCACCAGTAAGCTTGATGATTAAAGTTACTTACATTTAAGACGGAAATATAACCTGTGATTTTTTTTGTGTTTGTTATTCTATGATTTATAGAAGTGATTATTTGATGACGTCAAATATATAATTCACAAAGTGATGATTTTTATCAATGCACCAATATTATTTAATTGCACCTCATGTTCTATTTACATTTTAATCTCAAAAACTTCCCCAAGGTGTATTATCTTCTCTTGCAATCCATTTTATATTTATTCATCCATATCCATTTTATATTTATGCTAGTCTATCTCGAATCTTCCTCGTCTGTGACTTCTTTCTCTTATCAACATGTTACTGACGTGGTATTTACTGTTAAATTAGTGCCATGTTTTGGCTTTGTATGTTAACATTATTTAGTCAGATAACCATCGACTTCGCTTCCCCGATAGGTTCTTACTTATTAAGTACTAGCTGTTACCCGCGACTTCATCCGCGTGATATTTAACAAAAAGTTATTGTTCAGTTCTTTTTAGCAATTCCAGAGATTAGCCGGAAAAAACAGACAGAGAGACGAACAGACACAAAAATATAAAAAATGTAGTTTTGGTATATATAAATAGTGTATACATCCATATGCACTAAGAAAAAAGCGGTGATTTTTATGTTACACACAGACATACCAATTTTATTTCTTTGGATATATATCCAATGATATCTTTTGACGGTCATACGAAATATAACAAAATAAACGACAGTGTTTTACATTAAATTAAAAGACAATGTTTTACATTTAGTTTTAATGATTTATTTATATTCATTTGAGATAAGACAACTGCTTCCAAAGCCGCAGTTTCGTTGCATGTACCGCATTATATGTCTGGCGGTTAAGTGTGGACTTACTTCTATATATTGTTTAGCTATATGCCTTTAAAAGTTTCATCAGAATCAGTTCAGCGGTACAGAAAATTTGGAAAAAAAAATCCTCTACTACAGCATGGTAATATTGTTTTTGTCGACGGTGGAATTGAAATGAGAAGTCAGTATTGTAACATAACTGGAGATGATTTTCTGCTCAGTAAAAAATCGTATCTTTATGTAGATAGTTTTAGTGTTTTTTTGTAATTATTTAAAATTAACCGAGATAAATAAAATTCTTTTATTGTGTAAAGTACCATTTTACTATATAAATATTAATACAAAAAAATCACATATGAAAACTTTGGTATAAATTAACTTTTGTCTTGTAAGAATTGTTTAAGCAATTGCTGAAACTATCTCTTTTATATACTCGTAATTTGGCTTATTTATGTGACATATCTAACATGCATTTATTTATTAACAAAATATAGAATTATTATTATACTTTTTATAATGCAATACATTGTTTTGTTTAACTATTTTTATTCTTTCTTCACAAATAGATACAAACATGTTAAAACAAAATAAAAATAAAATGGTTTCCCGAAAGTTAACTTTGCTAGGATCGCTTAAATTACAATCATACATAAACATAACTTAACTATTATTTATAACAGTGGGTGTTGTTAAATTCAAAATATTATGATGTTATTACTAATTATTTTATTTAATGAATTGAATTAAATGATATTTAATATTTTATACAGTTTTTCAAAAATAGTTAAGAAGACATTGAATCATGTTGAACATTCAAATCACTTTACTAATGAACGTACTAAGTTTAGGCCAAAAAAGTAGTTTCACTTAGTAGCCTTTTTTTGGGTAATTAATAAAAACAGAGATCCGGAGAGTCGAGATTATATCCAATATTATTTACAAAAAAATTTGAAAGTTAAACAATTTTTTTTTCATTTTGGGTCTAAATCTTCCGTCATTTGGATATAATATCAATGATTTATGAGTCGTTAATATCTTTATGCATGTAGTACTGATTCGAGATCTTGTTAGTTACATTCTTTTCTCCATCCAAGAAACTACGAAACGAGCAGAAAGTAAGTATAACTGATAGTAAATGATACGCCGACCATTACAGTACAAAGTGTTTGTCGTTTTCAGACACAAGATGTAAGATCTCGTTACCTTAATTCCGTTAGCTACAACAGCCTTCAAACTGAAACACAGTAAAGACTCCAAAAACAGAGCCTTACCACCAGTTAAACACACATTTAAAAAAAATTGCCAATAACATTATCGCTACAAACACTACAGTGTTAACACATATTAAAACAATTCATCTAGATTTGTGCTATTCTAATAAATTTTTTTCGTGTTATTCCAAATACTTATGTAATGAACAATAACCGGCCTTTTATATAGTTGATTTGAAATTGTTCGAACTGATACTGTTTGTTGATTAAAGCCTGATTCTGTACTTCCACTTTTTGAAATCATGTCCACTGTTTGACGATATTTTTTACTTGTCTTTGTCTATAAGACATTTGTCTATATATTTGTGTAATTTTAATTAAGACTTTCTATTAAAACGCGTCTTGCGTGATTATCATCACTATGTGACACGATCCTTTGTTTTAATCAAATACAATAACCAATTTTTATCAATTGTTCATTTAAAACTGTATATATCAGATTCAACAAACATCGCCAACATACTCTCAAAAATTGGAATTAATACGTAGTGTATCTATAGTATTGATAAATTATAAATATCAAAAGGAAACATTAAAATTCGGCCCTATTATTACAAAGAGTTATTCCGAAGTAGTATTTACATTTTATTACCGTTTGTGATATTCACTACATAGAAAATACTTTAATGTTAATCTACCTAAAAATAATAACAGTTAGGTACCAATCAAAATATTAAAGTCTAAATTCATCCAATCTTTTAAAGAGGTTGTTATTTTTAAACTAGCAACTAAGAGGAAGAGGTACCTTTTCACAATATTATGCCTATACAATGCAGTCTATGTTTTATACGTCTATAATACTATCGTGCTTTTTATCGGAAGCTTTAAGTTTCTCTTGCATTTGTGTCAACATGTCCTGCATACGTCGTATCTGCAAAATAATAATATTTGTATATAAGATCCATCACAGCTTATGTCTTCAACTAATATTTAGTAAATTTATTCAATTACAAACTCCACTCGCATTAAAAACGATTTACAATTTTTGTTGCGCCACTTGCAATGTTCTACGGATGAAATGAATAACAGCAGTTATGTTTGCTGCCGTGACATTATAATTAACTGATGTTTTTTAATACAAAAACCGCCTTCTTAGTATTACCATTGGGCCTCAGGATTTATTCACGCAAAGGGCCATTTATTTATCACGTTGACTATGTGAGGTTAAGCGGATGTATATGTCCAAGAAATCTGTGACTTTTAGAGTACAAGCTCAGTGGGGATCGAACCCGTGCCTCTTTAATACATATAGCACGTACGACCACCTTTCAAACTGAGCAATCATAATACCAACTTTAACATAGTATGTTGTACGTGTACTTTGTTAACCACACGACTAACCTATTAATGTACGAGTTCTACTTTGTTAATTAATAAAACAGCGAAGCCTATTCATTTAATTGAATGACTTCCTGTTTATAATCCGTGATGACCAATTCACTTGCACTGTCAACAATAAAAGAGAAATTCAAACATCCCGGATTATTTTGTTACAATAACAAAAGCTGGCGCGGTATGTGTATATAAATATGCTGAATCAATTTTTCTTACCTCTTCATCTTTTTGTAATAATAAACGATCGGTATCCGTTATAACTACTTCATTGTTATTACCCATTGAGTCTCTCTTCAATTTCCTGTTAATTAAAAATAATAACATTAAATTAGGTAACCAAAAACAATGAATTTTTTTCTTTTAATTATGCATTGCTTTTTAGCAAATGTTTAATTTACTTTTGTAAGAAATACGTACCCTCTTTCTCGCATAGCATGTTGTGATATTTGCGAGATGCATTGAGCGCGGAAGTTTTCATAGTGCACGTCTTGTGTAACATCCTTCAAGTCTTGCATGTGTGTAGATATTAGCATCGTCCGCAATTTTGTAAAGTCCGAATGACGAGGGTTTTCCACTGATAAAAACACATATTGACTTATAGTGTATGCCAATCTATCTATCAATAATATTTATTTATACAGTTGAAGTAAAGTCATGGACTGTAGTCCAGGGATAAAAACTTTAAAGAGTTGTAAGTGAAGTACTCACCATCGACAATACCCCAAGGGTATTGGCGGCCTCGCACTCGTTTGCCGCCCACCTCCATCACGGTGTCTGCGGCCACCACAGCGAACGGTACTGAAGCTTTCAACTCGCGGTCCTGTTGCTTGAACTCTTCATCTTCGTCACTGTCACATTCTGGGAACTGATATACCTGAAAATAATAAACTTATTAAGAAGTGAATTAAAGAAATTTTATTGTACAAAATTTACAGTGCAGAGTGTTTCCGGGGTCACAGTGGTGGTTTCGTTGGTTGGTAAAAAGGTAAACACTACCTTATTGTCAGTATTAAACAATGTCTTGAAGTTCATGTAAAAATAATGTATTTCTTTTTCCCCGTCCTAAAATGATAATAAAGGCCTTTTATGCCGCCATAACAGATTTTCTATGTTCCGGCGGTCAACATACATAACATGTGAGTCAGAGTACTGAGTTCGTCTAGAATGCTTAAACAGTTCCATCCTCATTAATATTTAATATTAATTAAAAACAAAGTACAGCGTATCTCTATTTTTAATTTAAATATCTAAAGGTTTAAAGAGCACGTTACTTGTATTTGATATTCGTCCAAGTCGTTTAATATTCGAGATTTTAGCTGCTTCACTTCCTGGATCGTTAGGGAATCAGCCTTTGCTATCACCACCACGATGTTCACTTTCCTGTGTAATCTTCTCATCATTTCCAAGTCCACTTGTCTTAGACTGCAACACAAAGTTCAATCTGTACGGAATCTACATATAAAGCAAAGTATTAAACTATGCCTTTATATTTTTATTATAATTTCATGAAGATGCAGTAAATAATTTTTCTAAAAGTTGATCATGTTTGTTTAAATGTTTACATACGAGTAGTGTTCATGAGACGATTAAAATGCCTGTGCCGGTAAGCTAAAGCTATTTTTTAAATACTTTAAATTGTTTTTATATTGATTTACAAATATTTTAATGATTACACAGTAACATAAACTATGGAATAATAAAATCATGCATATTCCCTTTTATGATATTACCACGTTGCAATTCAATTGTTATGAACGTTAACTGATCGTGAGTTTGCTCGATACCATTACTATCAATCAAATGAGGCGTATCTTCCAACGCGATTGGAAATTGAACTATTAACGCAATGAGATTTTATTGAACTGTTAGTGATATAATAAATTCTTCAGTTTATGGTAAATGAGAGCGTGAACTGCGAAGTATTTCTGTAGAATAAATATAATGACAACTCGATCTGGTTTCTATTGACGACATTTTCGAAGTAGCAACAAAAAACATCAACAAGACTGCAAGAACATCGAAAATAAAACAGATAATCATTTCATCGAGCAAATACGGTGTGACCTATTGTGGTGATATGATAAAGATTGTTCACATTTCTTTCTGGGCAAGTCAATGACACTACAATAATTGTCCTCTATATGGGAGCACGTGTGCTTCCGCAGCAATCGCCGCTATCGCCAGCCATGATCAACTCTGACCCGTCGTTTTTGTCTTGGCATGTTGTAATATCACTAACCAGATCATTAAATAAATGTGAAATATTATACGCATTTAGTTTTTACATCATTATTATCATTAACAGCCTATAGACGTCCATAGATGAACACAGGTCTTCCCTGAAGATTTCTACGCGCAACGATCCTGCGTTGCCCGCATCCAGCGATTTCTCTTAAATTTCACCAGATCGTAGTATATCACGCGTCAAAAATAGTCTACTGATCGATAAATATAATTTAGTTGAAGATCTGTTGTATTTGTATGATTACAGCACAATAAAGAAAAAAGCCACATCAATAAAAACTATTGATAAATTTTCTAAATCGTTTTGGTAATATATTGTTAATATGGATATAGTCGTACCTATGAGCCCACGGTGGGACGAAGTAAAGGCAGCAGTGCACTCTATTATCCTGCATATGCCTTCGATTGAGTCCACTCTCATCGGTAAAGTACTGGCGGAACTGCTCGTCCACGTACGCCGAGCACACCCGCCACGAGTCCTCGCAGTTGATCGCATCGCCGAAGCCGGGCGTGTCTACTATCGTTAACCGTAACTTAACTCCGCGCTCTTCAATTTCCATAGTTTTCTTCTCAATTGTTGTGGTCTTTTCTAACCTATCTATAGAGAAGATTTAAATTATGAGAAAAATACTTTGTATTATTTTAAAAAACATTTCCTTTTTTCATATCAATTAAACTTTCACTTGTAGATTCTTTTTGTTTCTGTATAAATTAAGTCATTGTCTTATCAGTAATAGACTAGGAAATCTACGCGGAAGATTATAGTGACATCTGGTTATCTAACATTTCTTCCGTTTGAAAAAAAAATCATAATAGTCTTGTAAAACTCTAACGTGTATGTTAAGCGAGATGGGGTTTACACATACATACATGAGCAGAAAAAAAATTATGTACTGTATATATTAAACAGGCCGCGGACTTTAGATTCACGAACTCGTGAACAGACAAGCAGTCTCAGTCGGTCAAACGACTAACAGCACTATACATTATCAAAGAATATATGCATAAATTCATTGATTTTATAAAATTAGACTTCATAAGTAACAACCAATGTGTAGAATTTTGGTCTAAGAAACTAAACTTATACATCAAAGGTGTAGATATGAACATAAGTACATATCAGTAAGAAAGGTAATGGAATGTATTTTTAGAAATAATTCTTTCTTCAGTCTTCTGTTATAACTCGTGGCGGTATACAACTGTTTTATTTAAAAAAAAATCTTAAAAAAATAGTAATTAGACCGGTGATTTGAAAAACTTCTATTAATTTTGTTATTAGTTCTTCATACAAAAGAAATTTAAAATTTTTTAAATATACAACTAACCTTGAATATCAGGTACTTTCCTATTTTTGTAAAGATCTCCCAAGAATAGACTGTTGATGAGTGTCGACTTCCCTAGACCGGACTCGCCGACCACCATCAACGTGAAATCGAACCCTCTTTTAACGGACTTGCGGTGCACTTGTTCAGGTAAAGTGGCGAAACCGATGTAATCGCGTTCACCCCGATCTCTTTCTGTCGATTAATAAAAACACAGTATCGGTCATGAACACAGGCATATAGAATATCGATCCTTAACGGTATCATATCTTAACAATTGTCTTTTAATTTTTTTTGATAATACAAAATCCGTTGCTATTTTCTATATATCTCAATATATTTTTCAAAATTTTATGAAAGATCACAATAATGCATTTATATATAAACTTATCTATTATATAAAAATACCTTAGTAAATTCTAGTAGTTTATAAAAGAAAAGAATTAAATTCTTTTTGGTAATCGCATACAATGCCATTTGCTGTAAACGGAATGCAAAATATATTTGTTTCGTAATGCTTATTGTTAACTTTGTTTACAATACAGAGATCTTGTTATGTTTTTTTATATTGTTCAGAATAAAGGTGAATTGATATATTCAGTTATGAGTAAACCTAGCAAGGTTTCTTATGTAATGAATTAGTCGTTATAGACGTAGACAGAACTATAAAGATTTGAATTTAGGTGATTTAATAATATTGTGCGTGCCTGTGTTTTAATGAACATTGTTATGTTCTTAACGAACATTCATTTGATATAAGTATTATTTTTACATATGTTCTACAGAGGTTGTCACAGCTGAACAGGTAGTTTAACTTATATTTAAATTCGTGAGGCGTCCATAGCTCTTGCGTCATTGAAGTTGCACAAACGATTCTCGTATCACGTCCATCTTAAACTATTTTATACTTTAGAACACAGAGCGAACATTAGATTAGAACGATCAGATAAATACACATATACTTATTTAAAAAAAAAGTTATAAAAGTGTTTAAAATTTCTTTTTGCTTATTAAAAAAATAAAATATGGTACTCATACTCATGAAGCTTCGGTACTTCGTATCTGGATCAGAAAAACTACGTGTATGGAACACATTTAAAACCACTATGTAATTTTTTGGATGGATACAGCAATTTTACAGTAGCATTATGTGTTCAGAACAAAGCATTCTATTATTCTCTCATTGCGTAGCTAACTAAAGGTCTTTAAACACTGATGTGGGAGGAGGATGTTCTACATTGCTTGTCTACGATTACGCAGGGGATTAAATTTTATGTTTATAACATTTACAATTTTAGAAAAAAAATGTATTGTGTATATAATAATACATATGATAAAAATTATGATATGTCATGTTTAACCGTCAACAATGAAGCAAGATATACGATGACATCTGTAGCTATTTCCTGTTCTCTGAAGTACTCAATTGTGCCCCCGTAATTGACTTCCTCCATTCGTAAGTGTCGCATCTATAAGACATAGAAAGCGCGTAACAATATGAACAATTTGCATGGGTGGAAGATTACGCCGTTGTTCTTCTGTTAAGGTTTATGCACCGAGAGCCTGATCATTGCAGTAAAAGCAGCGAAGTGTGAAAAGACTGGTTCCCTTCGCAGCCAGGGACATTGTTCAGCGTGTGCCCGCCTTATATCGGGGACAACTAGCGGAAGTGACATACGTGCTCATCAAAACTTCTAACTGATCATACTATCCTATTTTTAATTAGTAGTACGCGGCTTAAGGGAACGGTCGTATACATTAATGACTTCTGTACATTAACGGTAACAAATAATAACCGCAATAATACCAATACAGACAAAAAGACGAGTTTCATAGTTATTAAATATGCCTCTCACGGTAACAAACAATAGATTGTACTCTTAGGTATTTTCTTATCTATAATTACACTTCTTATGTTGTGTAGTTAATCCACAGAAAAATCAAAACCATTGTCTATATAGATCACAAAAAAGTTACTAACATTGCGATCCCTCAACGGAATTGTAAGCGTTTCTGTTGTTGTCGCACAGGTTTAAAAAAGATTTTAAAAACTCAGGTAATCTGTTAATACTGAATTTATATATTTTTGCGCACATATCAATAATCACCGATTAACTTAAGCAGAATAATAAATACTATTAACTTACGAATTTTTATCACGGTAGTTAATGGTGAAATTTTCTTCTGATTTTCATTCTTATTATTTTCGCTATGTGATTCTGTGTTTATTATATTTATATCCTTATCGTTAATGCTTATATCTACGATAGCGTACGTGTCGCTGTCTTCCATCGTTGAAATCGTTGTCAAATTTTGGTTTATTTCAAAGCAACTTCACATTTATTTAAACTTTGTCAGAGCGTTAAATTCATATGTTGAAAGCCGACGACAAAATTGTGTACAAAGGCGGGAAATGCCGCAACGTGAAGATGCGTTACGCAGTTCCTGTATCGGAGGAAGCCACTACTCGTATTTCTATACACAACTCTTAGTAAAAACCGATGGAAATGTTATAAATACTCGTAGACCAGGCGGTAGAGGAAGACGCGCGGCGAACTGTGCGCTCTACCGGTACAACGCGCGCATCAGAACTGCGCGCGCGGCTTATACAAAACCTCGTTTCCATTTGAATACAAAATTACGTCATTCGTTAACGCCAACCGAATTTAATACTAGGCCTATTATGTGACCCGTAATTTAAATTAGGTTAAATTGTACTTAGCACACAGTTATTATAAGTACAACTTTTGTTTGAGTTTCACCGCTGTACTGCTCTATCAGTCTGTCTAACATAGATATAAAAAGGTTAACACTAAGTCTGAAATACCATTTACAAATTTTGCCAAATGAGTTTTAAAAAAATTATGAATTTTACCTAAACATCTAATGTTTAATTTTTTTAAATGTTTAGTAAATGTTTATTTTTTTTAAAAATTAAACATAAGATCCTTTGGTTTATGGTTAATATTGTAGCGAAAGTAGACAATGTATGAATTTATATACTAATGGAATTAAATATCATTGAATCAATCCATTAAACTATACAATCTATGTAATATATTTTAGTATTTGGGCATTCACTTTTGTAATGCAATTTTTACATGTTTATAATATTTTCGCCCCCTAAAATAACTTGAATTGCATCAAGTGTGGTATCGATCTTTGTACAATAATAGACTAAATGTTAAAACGTAATGAGACTTTCAGTTTTTTATCAACTTCTTTTTGTTTTCATTATCAGACAAAATCTCCCGAATTTACTCTTCGGTATGATAAAGTACATTTAATACTCATATGTAAACCAAAATTGATATTGATACCTGTATACCTAAATTGATACTAATATTGATACCTTATTTCAAAAATTCTGGATTATATGTGCAGGGCACTTATGTATTTTAACGTGACAACGTCTATTAATTATATCACAAAAAATTTTGATAATAAATTTTATTATTCTTGTTTGACATGTTTATCGGGTTACAAATCAAGTTATACTAACTCTCAATTATATTTGTTAGGGATTTTATTTCTAATTATTATTGAGCAATAGAATACATCTTTTACTTTCAACCAATTCGGGCAAACGCATACCGACTTAGCGGTCGGCGTAAGCCACGCCCACTTATGTGCGGGACATTTCTCAGCACGCGCGTCCTATCTTATACCAATTTAATAGACGTTGTCACGTCAAAAGTAAAGTATTAGAGTCTTAGTATAGAGTCTACTACTAAGTGTCAGTTATATCCTTGACCATGAATTGCGGCTCGCTTTTTTTATTTTAGAATGTAATAGATAATTTACAATCTTACTATGCGTAAAGTTAAGATTTACTTAAAAAGTTTAGTTATATTACGAAATATAATTTCAGTAACATATATAATATAGAGAGCGAGATTATGAATTCCAAAGGGTGCGACCATAAGATTCCTTGATGAACAATGTAAGCATTCTCCCTACTAGTGGCTATGTGTGCTTATAGCTAAAAAAATATAATACAACAGTAGGGGCATTTATAAAAAGTTATATTGTTCAGAAGTTCATAAATTTTATTATACGTTTTACTTACCCATAGTCATGATTGTAAAGTTGGCTTCTTAATAGTAAGAAGTCTGCACAAATTATGAAAATTGTAATGAAATTTTCATAATATTATATGTTTTCTTAATATCATTGAATAAATTACATTGAAAACGAACATATTAACAACATTGAGTATTCTGTACTGTAAACCGACCAATCAATGCGGCAAATATAATAAAAGACACCGAAAATTTTCTTAATAATTTTTTAAAATTTACGTCGGTATGAAATTTCATGCTTTTTCCACATCGACACAAATAATTATTAGAGTAAAATTCGATAATTGCGCATTCAAATTATTTGAAGTTCAACAAATACGCACTCTCACTAAAAATTAATCTAGAAATATTACACTAATGCACTATAAAAATGACAAAATCAAAACGAAAGCTGTCGCGCGACACTTAATCCTAAAGTTGTAAAATTGATAAACATGTAGAAAAATGGTAAAATGAATAAAATCACATTGTTTGTGCGCCGTTCTGTGCGTGTTAGTTACGTAATGGGGTCCCGGGTACAGCTTACGCCACCAGGAGCAACCCCGCACCCCGCGAGCTGCGCGCACCATCAACGTACCGCGCAAATGGTCGATACATGGCCAAGAATCGCGCATGCGCCCCACCCTGCACCACCCTGTGCCCTTGTCCTCGCTCTTAAATAACTCTTTCATCTAACCCTTATACTTTAGTGGCCTAGAGGAAACAATCGTCTCCACAACATTCGAGGTCAAAATTATGTCTATTTGCAACCCAAGGGTTCATGAATGGCTATTCGAGCGAAAACAAAACCGCCTAATGATGTGACTTTGTTCTTGTGGAAACTCTTAAGTCTTAAGAGATGTATTCATATAAATAATCTGTAGAATAGAGAAGCCTTCACAATAATACACAAAATAATATTCACAATAATATACAGAAGTTCACTAGTAAAAAGTGAACTAGCATTGAGAATTATTTATAAATACTAGCTGACCCGACAGACTTCGTTCTGTCAAAAAAAATTGGAATGTTTTTTGTTCCTGCCTATTTTATAGCCGGGGCAAAAAAATCTCCTGAACAGAACCGTCACCCTGGTTATGGGCGGTGTGTGGGGCTCAGCACTATATATATTCATCTAATAACTAATATTTAAATATTAGTGGGTTCCAGAAGAGTGGCCAAAGTTATAATTAAAGTACATAAGTTATATTTACTATAATAATTTTTTAGGATTGTTCCTAAGTCTAACTCCTAGTTATTTGTATAACTGTCACATTCCAAATCTTTACGTTACTGGTTACTGGTTTCTGGTTTCTGGTTACTGGTTTTTGGTAACTGGTTTCTGGTTACAGGTTTCTGGTTTCTGGTTTCTAGATTTCAGATGTCAGATTTCCATTTTCCATTTTCCGATTTCCAATTTTCAATTTTCAATTTTCCAATTCTCCTTTTTCAAATTTCCATTTTCCGATTTCCGATTTCCAATTTCCAATTTCCAATTTCCAATTTCCAATTTCCAATTTCCAATTTCCAATTTCCAGTTTCCAATTTCCAATTTCCAATTTCCAATTTCCAATTTCCAATTTCCAATTTCCAATTCCAATTTCCAATTTCCAATTTCCAATTTCCAATTCCAATTTCCAATTTCCAATTTCCAATTCCAATTTCCAATTTCCAATTCCAATTTCCAATTTCCAATTTCCAATTTCCATTTTCCATTTCCAATTTCCATTTCCAATTTCCAATTTCCATTTCCAATTTCCAATTTCCATTTCCAATTTCCATTTCCAATTTCCAATTTCCATTTCCAATTTCCAATTTTCAATTTACAGTTTCCCGATTTTAGTTTTCAATTTTCCATTTTCCATTTTCCGATTTCCAATTTCCAATTCCAATTTCCAATTTCCAATTTCCAATTTCCATTTTCCGATTTCCAATTTCCAGTTTTAAATTTTCAATTTTCAGCGGTAAATAGTGTCACTATCACAAAAGATCAACAAAGTAAAGTTAAGACTTAACTACAATTGTGACCAATCTGAACTTAGGACAATGGTGTTATATAGATAGATTAATAATAAATTAATTTCAATAATATTAGTTATTAATAAATAAATAATAAAGTTGCTTGAGAATATATTTATATGTAAAGGGGGTGACAGAAGGCATAATGTTTGAGAGAAATAGAATTCGTTGTCATCCCCACTCCATGCTGTGTACTGGTGAGAGGTGACACTGGTACACACGTGGAGGGGATCACTTACCAAGTGATAATATTTTTTTTTGGAGTTTACAGCCACGCGGTTTGATACGTGGCCATGTATAATTGATGATAACGAGCGAGACAAAAATATTAAAATGACTATTAAAAAGCAGGGGTTGGTGATAGAAAATTTAGGGTTGTATGTATTTTTTGATGCCACACAATAATAAAATAAAATCGGAAAAAAATCCCAAAAAATAAAAAAAAATTTTTTGGTGTGGGCAACCCTGATCACTTAGGGGTTTGAAAAATAGATAGTAACCGATTCTCAGACCTACTGAATATGCATAAAAAATTTCATAAGAATCGGTAAAGCCGTTTCGGAGGAGTTAGGGAACGAACATTGTGACAAGAGAATTTTATATATTAGATTAGATTATGTATGTACTATTACTTTCAAATAAAACCAGTGTTTCACACCTATTCAAACGCTTGTCTGGGTGACTGATCAACCTGAATAAGAATAATAAATCTGAATAAGATTTGTATTTGTTGTGTTAAAATCGCTCCAGGCATTTTTTAAAATTACATAGACAAAAGTTAACGCACTAAATACATCGAATAAAAAAAACTTAGTCCCTATTAGATTTAAATAGCAAATATAAATACAAACTGCTCGGAGTCGGAGGGTGTTTGGAGTCGGAGGGTCTCGTAGAGTTCTCCTAGTTTGTGGTGTGCGTTCTGCAACAGCCTCATTTGATCTCCTTGTTGACTGTAGCTATAGAAAGGAATTTCTCCGAGTTAGTTATGTAAGCTTAAACGTGTTGCTAATAACTACTGCACAAACACAATTTTTTTGTGTGCTTGAGAATATGAATGCGACTCCTCGGCGACTCGGCTACGCCTTCTCGGCGACCTGCAGAAAATCATTTGAAATATTCGAATGAAATAAATTAAAAGCTGTTATTTTGATATAACATAAATACACAAAATGTTAAAACTTTTTTCGTTTTTTTTTTGGTTGTCAACATAGTTGATATAATTATAGCGAACAGTTGTCATTGTATTCATTTCAAACTATCGTATTTTAGCGAGGTTATAAAACTTCCTGTAATTTAATGGATTTCACGCAATTCTAGTACAAAAGTTAACAATAATGAGTTATCATTAGCATAGTATTAGCGGCCGCTTAAACTGTACTAATCATACTCCTTTTCAGAATCTGATTTGGTATTGTGCTTTGTATAAAAATGGTCATAGAATGTTTTCACTAAGACCTTGATGTTCTCTGGGTGGGTTTTCATCTTTTATAAACTTAAAAGTTGTGTATACGTCGTACACTCCATAGCCGATCAAACTGATTTGCACCTCCGCAACTTTTTTGTACACACCCGAAGTCTTTACAAACACCTGGAAGTGTTGATATCATTTCCGGTAGGCATGCGTCCGGGCCGCGGTGCTATCTTC
Source organism: Byasa hedistus (assembly GCA_029286795.1). NCBI lineage: Eukaryota > Metazoa > Arthropoda > Insecta > Lepidoptera > Papilionidae > Byasa > Byasa hedistus. The sequence goes on along the minus strand of JAGSMW010000009.1, from coordinate 6,047,869 downwards.
TAAAGTAAGTTTTGCAGGTCAAGTATGTTCCATATTTATCGAACTTTAACTTTAAAAGCTTGCACTAACTAAATTGCACTATTTTTTTCATATTTGTCTCCGCTGTCACCATGCAGTGAATCATTTCGATAAATACTGATTTATTCACCGGTTACCCACATAAATACTGTTAATAATTTTATCCGGATCCTATATACATGTACCCATACTACAGTATCAAATTATGACGATAACTTTTTTTGTTTTGCACGGGGAAATGCCTTTGCATGCTCATTCTCGCAGGTTTATGGACAGTTAGTTTAACCACTAAAGTGGCTCTGCTATAAATAGCAGAGACACGGAAATGCTTCCGCAAATCTCAGCGGACTTTCCTGTGCTGGGTACAATGAAGTTCCTTCTTAGGGTAGGTGAACTTTCCTTGTTCTTTTCACAATAAAACAGACATGCTTCACGCTTTTCTACTCGGCCTCTTCCCACATAGATAATGAAAACACTTTTGTGGCGTACAGTTCTATTTTTGATAAATACTTGTGATAGTCGTTTCCAACCCTGTGTAGTTCAAGGAAGTTTTTGGTAGTTTTTTTAAAAAATTGGGGGTTTTACACTATTTACAGGTTTGGTTTCTTGCAATTCCACATCGATAAGCAACTCTTCCTATACTACTTTTCTATCGCGACTCCACCACAGCGAACAGCAGTACAGACGATACTTGTACTACTTCGAGAGCAGGCCTGCCAATGTCTACCGACATACATATCAGGTGGGTTCATATAACTTACATGCTTAGCCTGTACGAAGATGTTCTGTTATGTAAACGGGATCTCTCCCCGGTTGAGACGACCCATTCACGCTACGTCAGTTTATGTATCACGTGATATGTAAAATATTTGAAATGTAAATCTTAAAACAAATTTGCTTTGAGTGCTTTGTCCGATCACGTTCGTAATGGATATGTAATATAACAAAATAAACAATCTAAAATGAAATAAAATCTGCACCATAAATTTATTACGTCAAATGCTGGAATGATTTTCCTGTTCCATCGACGCTTTAATACAGACTCTTGGGGAAAACCTTATGTTATTATTTATAATACAATAGTAAATATTGTGAGCGAATGAGATCTTTGCCATTTTTTGGCAGTTGCGTTATTTAGTGAACCCAAAGAAACTTTTAGAAGTCTTCTGCTGGCATGGTTCATATTCTCTGTAGTTGTAGGTATCCTCTATGTCCTTTTAGATTTCCTAGTACAAGCAAATGTTTGCTTGTATCATTTCCTAACACCTATAAAATTGCATTCAAGTCTGTGAAGTACGTTTTTTCTCTAATTTTTTATAGTCGGCGCTTCTGGACTAATACCTTACAAAACCAGTTTAAAACTACTGTTTCGATATACTTGTGTTTCTTCTTCAAATGCCTCTCCATTAATTATTGTGTTTAGTATTCATCAAAAGATTTAGAGATCTAGATACTTGTAGTTAATTTGTGGAGTTCAACACTAAAACTTACATTTCCAAGGTGAACATATGAAACGTAAGTTACGTTTTCATTTTCACTTAAAAATCTCTGTTTATTAGGCAGTATCGAAATACAGAAGTCGATGACATGTGTTATACAGTATCAATGAGAATTTTCACATATATTAAATATCGGGTCATATTAACAAGAAATTCAATCCGCGGGAAAATTGCCAGATGGGATGAATGGTGTGAAGGCTACGTCACAGCGCGGAAACACGCATGTGTTTCAAAACTTGCTCCTATATGCTTCAGTGTAGAGAAGAAAATGCAATATACATTGCTTAATTTATGAGCGGTTAGAAAATGAACCTTACCGCATCGTGTTAGGATCAGTTTTGTTGGTGTTGGTTAAGATAGAAAGCACTGAAGCCGCGCGCGTGTACGGATGACGCAGATGGCTTGCTCGTGGTAGCAGCATTAGTTCCCGTCACTACAGGCCTCGGCCACCTCGGCCAGTAGCCAGTCGAGTTTCGTCCGCCAGTTAATAAAGACATTAGTGTTTCGTCAGTTCCATCCGAAGTTTGCCAATGAAATAGACACGTAACTATTGCTAAATGTCGCAAGTAAATACGTGAATATTTCCAATGACAAAATATTGCAATTTTTTACTAGTGGATTTAAATTGCAAATTTAAGGTAAGCTTTTTTTTTTAAATTAACGTCGTTTTCGTTACGGAAGAAAAACGAGTTAGGTCTTAATTACTAATTAACATAAAGGCTTGCTGTTGTTTTTTAAATTGATTACACGGAAATTTACGTTTAAGAAATAGTATTAAATTTATATTTTCTATTTTATTTTTTTCTAAAACATATAACATTGTTTTTTATTAGCAAATCATAGGTATTCCGTACATACACGCTTGGCTTAAACTTTCACAGAAGAAAAAGTAACTGGCATTGACCGTGACGTGAATTATGCTAATACCCACTACGAAGCGACTTGTTTTCACTTTCTATGTTTGTTATATTCTATTTATTTTCATAGAACAGCGATTTTTATTACTAAGATCTTTTGATAACATTTTTAACATCACTTTTTTTATTTTCCAATATTTTAGCCGCATTATTGTCGCGTCCCTATACATATCGCTTGAAATGTATTGATGCCAAATCTAACCGTTACTTGGTTATCAATATCAGGTCATCGTTTCTACCGTTTTACATAAACGTACTTCCATTCCTTAACTTCACAAATATTTTACTTTTAAAATTTTAAACACTGTAAACATGTATTAGTTGTAAATAAAAGCAAGTTTTAGCATAAATTGTTTTCTTGTTAACATAAGAACGATCGAAATAAACACAGTTAAATTTTATCACTTTCTGAAAATTTATGGCTTTGTATCTCGAATACCCTTTTTAATTTTACGGTTTGTCCAACCTCCTCGTGTGGCTTTTGCGGTCAGTATAGAAAGCTGGAGACCCCATTGATTATCATTGTTTTCGGTACACCTCATTGTAGTTAATTGCATCCTTAAAGGTGTGTACCTTCCACCCTATAACTGAATGAGGGAATAAGTTTTGTAGTTATGTTTATGGTTCGATGTATTTTTTTCATTATACGGAGTATGAATAAGAAATTCACTCATAAAAACATACTATTTTTATGACGATATTTTCTATTACACAAAGCTATAGCGGAGATACAAAACGTATATAAAAAACACATATGTCTAAAAAATATCAAACGAATAGTAAAGGAATTGTAGAAAAAATTATTTGTAACATAATTAGTATAAATAATCTGTCAGATTATAATTTTTACTCTTATAACGACCAAACTTGCGATACATTCCTTATCTTTGTTTCTGTTTTCAAGCACCCGCGGGGAAAACCATAAAAATACGTCGTTATTTATCAGATGGGATCATTGAGGTCATTAATAATAATATTTTCCTGTCTGAGAAACTTGTTATTTTAAATATACTTGAACAAGGAAAAATAACATGCGAAATAACTACAATAATTGAATTATTTCGATTTTATTAAAACCTTTTGATTACATAAAATTTGTGTACAAACAAAAATATTTTAATAAAATTATTTTGTACCAAATGTAAAAAATCAAAGTATGTAGTTAAACATTTTGTCAATAACAATGTAATATAATTTATAGATCAAATTCCAAAAACCAAAAATGTTGAAGTGAAAGTCGCGAGGTATCCGTATACAGACATTTTTGAATAGTAAGCTTAAACAAACAAACACGAACTCTACTTCTTTGTATAAGATAGGTACAAACGAATTATTATTGTGTATTCTTAAAAGTAATTATTACTTATTGCTTGAAACAAAAAAAAACATCTTTCTCTTATTATTCTGTTCATCATCATAGCATCTTTACTGATATTATATATCGATTCCCAATTAAGGAGTAATTGTTGTATTCGCCACGCTCGGCATACCAACCGAGATTGGTCACAGGAACAGCTAATGCACTTTTCCCAGAGTTCATTCTTTTATTTCTCAATTCGTCTTCTGCGAGCAGGAATTTCTACCCATTTTCTTTAATTATGTTTAGACTTTCATTATGTCCATTTACTCAAACTAATAAAATATGAATATAATTAAAATTGCTCTTCACTACTCGAATATGTAATTTTTAAAACCCTACAAGTCACTCGGGTCTAGTGACCGACTGACCTTCAGATCCAGACCGGTTCTTCGACGCACCGTTTCCAACCATCAATACGTTAAAAGAAAGCAATACTAGGCATCCCCGTACAACGTTCTGCATATAAATAACCCGACTGGCATATAAAAAAATATATAGCATATATTATAACTTAATGAAAGTTGGAGTATGCAACTAATTTTAATGTCTTCACACTTAACTCGGGTTTTGAGGTCGTTGAAGTTTTAACATATATTCTGGCTAACTGAACCGTTTCTTTTCTCTATTTAATCATGTGATACTACATTATAGTATAAGTCGCGAGTAGGTACTAAGTAACTAAAAAAAACATTCTTCATGTAACAGACAACATCGTTTTTTAAAATTGTTTCTTAGGTTCAAGTATCATTAATATTAAATAAATTAAGTAAAAACGTGTTATATTAGTATTCAAAATAAACTGTTCAGTTACTTTTTTTTATTTATTTGTACAGATTGTTTTTAATGCAAGGTGATGAAATACAAATTCCTTTTCACTTACTTCAGTAGCTGACTGCTATAGTAATAATTTTCTAGCGTTTCAATACCCTATTCTTCAAAATCACGTAATCATGTTTATGCTTTATATTTGTACGATGTGAGTCAATTTTTGGTTAAATATTTAACAAAAGAATTAAGTAATTTAAAGCTAAATTATCTTCAAAAACTTAAGAAGCGGTATAAAGTGAACACATGATCAAAACTAATATTTCAGTCACAGTACATTCTTGATCATGACAACAGAACAAATTAATAATTAACATTATTTTTTTGTTTTAAAGAGTATATAATTAGTGTTAGATAAGGTTCATCAGTTAAATTACGACCTAAGCAAATTTGAGTTTATTACCCACAGACATCAGCTCAACAAATACAGTAAATTCCACTTTACAGATGGCGAGATCCATGGTAACCAGTTTTTTGATGTTTGGTTTCTTGTTTCCTACAATTTACGGACATCTTCCCGATTCCCGTTATTTAAGTAAATATAATTTTTAGCTACTTTTTGTTACTTTTGATATTTATGTTATTTGTATGATAACAACTTTTTTATTTGTAGATATAGGGTCTACAACAAATGTTAGCGAAATAGAATCTAGGCAGAACAGCCCCGACTTAGAGTTTCAGTACCACGACCATGAAGATTTGACAAAATATCTCAGATCAATATCCGCACGTTATCCTGCACTCACTGCTCTTTACTCTATTGGAAAGTCTGTAGAAGGTAAGTATCAATAAAGAAAAGAATCAGCTTAAAAATTAGCTGGATGAACGTAAAAACTAGGTTACACTTCCCAAAAGTAAATTTTTTTAAATATGAGATAACTGAAAACGAATTAAAATGATCCTTATTGTTTTAAGTAATATTTTGTCCACAAACAATAAGATTTGTAAGAAGAAATAATTTGAAGCTCTCGTGTCTTCTTGAAGACATAAAGTTGCAGATGCATTTTCTATTCTTTTCATATTACGATAAAATTTTTGAAGGATATATAATTTGCTTTGCCTGTTTGTTCCAATCACAAATAACAGTAAAATTAAGACAGATATTTATTATAAAACAATTATGATTTAAGGTCGAGACCTATGGGTAATGGTTGTTTCTGCGTCTCCGTACGAACACATGATAGGAAAACCTGACGTAAAATACGTGGCCAATATACATGGTAACGAGGTTGTCGGTCGGGAGTTGCTGCTTCATCTCATACAGGTTTGTTATAACATATTTCTATATTATATATTAAAAACAGAGAATAGTAAATTAAGGATCAAACGTAGTAGTAAAATTCTATTTGTGACATTATGTAGATGAAGCTAAGATGTTTCTTTGAAGATTACTAGCAATTTAGTTAAATTAAAGGAAGTTTATTTTTAACCAGTGTTAATGCCACGACTATTAGGAAATTAAATTCATTGGTTGCTACCAAAATTTCACACGCGCATTGTGTATATACTTGAACAAAAATAGTGGTTTTTGCTTTTTTGTCCGGAATAATATACAATTATGTTTATTCATTAAAGTCGATTTTTGTTTAATTCTTTACAAAACATTTTTTCGACACTGTGTCCGTTTCTGTCATTGCAGAAGTTACTAAATAACTTAAATTTTTTATTTCATTTTCATTTCAGTACTTAGTAACGTCGTACGAAACTGATACATATATAAAATGGCTTTTGGACAACACAAGGATCCACTTGATGCCATCAATGAATCCGGACGGATTTGCCATGTCTAACGAAGGTCAATGCGGTACCGTAGTAGGCAGGTAAAAGACATTCTTGAAAATTTACACTAATTATCAAGTATTATTTATCGAATGCCAACTAGATGAGTAGTGCAAAAACAAGGAAAATGTTTTAGTATTTTTAAATGACATCATTTTTCAAAAAGTCAAAAACGATATTACGCCCTTACAATAGTTACAATTTTCGTCATCTTAAAATCGTATAATTATAAATTCCTTTATATTACTCCTACATGCAATTATTGTTGTCTGTAACAATTGCTGAATTAGTTTTATTTCCGTCACATCTAACGATCACGAAATTGTTACATTATTTATCCAGTCCATGATAACTTATTAAGATTTGCTTATTCCCCGAAATGCTCAACAATAGACTACCGGTCAAAAGTTTACGGAACAATGAAAAATAGAATTATTTTTCTGTCTAATAATGCTGTATACATAACAATCAGAACGTAACGTTGCCCAGGTTCTCCTAATATTTATTATTATCTCGCGGTATAATTGTAATCACCTTGACATATGAATATCAATAATGAAAGTCGCAATTACTTGTTCAATCGTCATAAAAATAGAAGTTAGCCTACATTTAAACTAGGATGTTTTGTGAAATTTCTGTTTCTATTGACTGTGATTAATGCCATTTCACAAACTGTGATAAATATTTATACATTAAATGACCAAATAATACCCACACTTGTCTATAAATTATTTCGGAGATAAAATAAAATATTGATGACATTGACAATTAATACTAAATATTACTGGTGGTAGATATCTGTGGCCGCTAAACAATAGTGTTCTAAACATTACTGTGTTCCGGTAAGAAAGGCGTGTGACTAGTGAAGTTACTGGAGTAACAATCTAGTAAAGTCGATATCAACATGAGTAGGCACTTTATTATTTACCGGCGTATCACTTATAAACAATATACTGAACTTTGTTTCTTCAGGCACAACGCGCGCAAATACGACTTGAACAGAAACTTTCCTGACTTCTTCAAACCAAACACAAAGCAGCCCCAACCGGAGACCGAGGCTGTGAAAGAATGGATCAGCAAAATACAGTTCGTGTTGTCTGGTTCACTGCATGGCGGCGCGCTAGTCGCTTCTTATCCCTTCGATAATACACCGACTGCTAGTAAGTATTCATTATTTTAATCCTTTATATTATGTTGGTTTTTAAGTTTTTTAAAAGTAGCATTTCTGTTCACTATTGGAAAGTTTTCCATTTCAGTAACTTTGCAAACTCAAAGAGAACCTTTACTACTCGTTTAATCATTGATTAAGTACCAGATACATCAGCGTGATTTTTGCGTAGGTTCTATTAATCACTACAATGTTCATTGGCGGCTCTGTGAATTTTCAATATTAAATTCTCGTTTAGAATAAGTTTTGCTGATTATTTTCGCGAGGGCATATGGGGGGGCGATAGCTTGTATGGTTATAACCTTCGGGAGCGCAGAGAGAACTTCGTTAGCCAGGAATGATACGAGAACGTAAATGGATCAAAAGTGATAAGTCGAAAAGTAATAATTATAACTAACGGTAAAATGGTAAAGGTCAAAAGTAATTTATTTTGCAAACAATGGAATTTATACAGAAAAGATTTGACAGCAAAATTATAATTTTTCTAGTTTGACAAAGATTTTAAATTAATGGAATGCTGCATGCAAGGAGTTTGTAAGCTATAATAACATGCCGCTACATCACTTCCCCCCAATGACGCCGTCACAGAAGCGAACTGGAAGTGTTGATCAGCTTCTGAGACGGGGGCATTATCATTTGTAGCAGGTAGCGCCGGTTGTGAAGTCTGTGAATAAGATGGTGAAGCAGTTGTTGTAGTTGTACCAATCTTGTTGTCTTCTTGCATAAGAAATGCTGGCTTCAGTCGGTCTTCTGTGTTGCGGCGAGTCTGATGATTTTAGTCTTGTCCCCTCTCTCGAACACAAGATGCGGTCCGGAGTATTGCAGAGTCAGTGGCTTCCCGATTGCATCGTACCCAAAGATAAGGGATTAAGTCTTCAAACCCTTCTGTGTGAAGGTTGGCGTTTCATTGGGCCTTGTGAGTCAAGCTGCAAACGTTTGAAGTGCTCCCTTAGCGGGTGTACCGATCCGTCATGGTGGGCAATGAGCTGTCCATCCTATGTCGGTAACGGTGTAACGATTACGACTTGTGTGTGTCCGAATCGATCAGCGGGAACGAAGATACCTGAGGATGCATCTATGTCGGCGTACCTTCGAATGCTGACGGTCGTCACAGCTCTGAGTCCAATTGCCTGGTCGGCATTTATGCTAGACCAGAGGAAGCGCTGCGACACGTGGCGTCGTGTTCTGGGAACTCTGTAGTGACTGAAGTCGTGGATCTTAGTGAATATATCCTGGCGGTGAGCGGATGAAGCGTGGGCAGCCGAAAATGAAGTGAAGATGGCTACTTTTGTAATATCTTCATCACGTAGTGCATGGTATTTTCAACGCGTATTTTGAGCTCGCATCACGTAGCTGTTTCTCGATCATGTTCCATCACGTCGGGCAAAGGGTATGCCTCAGGCCAACGAGTAAAGCGATCGATGACCGTGAGACAAAATCGCTATTCTGCTGCAGTGCTGCACCGAGTGATGTATCCGATGCGTGGGTGAAAATAGCCAGCTCGGCGTCAGCGTCTTAAAAAATCTGCGTTTGCTGTTGTGCCGTCGCTTGTTATTTCGTTGCGTCTCCCGTAACTGTTTTTTGTTCGTGTTCCATTGTTTTCTTTGATCACGTCGGGGTCACCAAATGTGGAAGCGATAGCTTGTATAGTTAAAACCTTCGGGAGCGCAGAGAGAACTTCGTTAGCCAGGAATGATACGAGAACGTAAATGGATCAAAAGTGAATGGGTAAAAGTAATAACTAATAGTAAATGGTAAATGGTAAAGGTAAATTTATTTAGCAAAACAATGGCATTTATATAAGAATAGATTTGACAGCAAAATTTATAATTTTTCTAGTTTGACAAAGATTTAAAATTAATGGAATACTGCATGCAAGGAGTTTGTAAATTATAATAACATGCCGCTACAGGCACATTTTAATATGAAATAAAAGTCTTTTTCATTTTGTTTTATCCAAATTGCGATTGCAAACAATAAGAATTGCATACGAGTATCGCAATACTTATATTTTTAGTTTAAACTTTAGAAAAATCCGGTAAACGCCTAACTGTTTGTTATTTTTCTTACGCTGCTAAAAAGGAATATGCAGATCATCAGTACTGTGCTCGGGTGACGTATTTTTTAATAATATAATATTTATGTTAACACTAAGATATTTATAATTATTTTTCTCCCACATATCCCCTAAACGCAGTGTTCCAAAGCTACTCGCACAGTCCATCGATTTCGCCAGATGACGATGTATTCCGGCACTTGTCGCTTGTGTACTCCAACAATCACGCGAAGATGTCGAGAGGAGTCTCTTGCAAGTCTAATACGCCCAGTTTTAAAAACGGTATTACTAACGGTGCTGCCTGGTACCCTCTAACTGGTAAGTCCAATGAAAAAAGAAGAATAAGCTTGAAAACAAAATATTATATACAGCATAAGTAAAACAGAACTTTTTTGGAAATCTTGGTTATTATTTGAATTCAACATTTGAAATAATAATAACGCTTGTTACATAATTTTTTTATGCGTATATTATCATCATCGTAATCATTAACAACCGGATAACGCCCACGGGCATTATTCCGCTGGATAGATTATATGGTAAAAAATTTTTGGAACTCAATAATTACGATAATGAATGCTTTTACAGGAGGTATGCAGGACTATAATTATTTATGGCACGGATGCATGGAAATAACTTTAGAAATTTCGTGTTGCAAATATCCTCCAGCTCATGAACTGCCTAAGTATTGGATGGACAACAAACAGGTATTGTCTGTTATAATCTTGTTTATAGCACTATACTAAAAAGATGCTGAATAATTGATTTAAAAAGAGAAATATTTTAAAGAGTACTTTAAAACAAAAAAAAAATACGTTTGCCAAGGTTTTATTCTTGTCATATTATTATAGAATAATAGTATTAATAATTATAGCAATAAAATAACACATATTCACTTTCTACTCTTTACCAATAAGAAGGAAAACTAATGCAAATACCAGTAAAGATAATGAAGGAAGGATAGTTATAGATGAGTTCCACGGGTCTGCAGGCGAAAGAATACCTATAACGCCACAAGCTACCCTAGGTCCAGCGTTGCCAGTGTTGAGGGAAGCTTCGTTTCCACCCAAACCGAGATCGTCCTCTTGTTCGTGAAGGACTAAAGCTCGTCCTAAAACGCTATTCCGACCGCGAAGTGATATAACACTATCAGTGAAATTAATAATGGCCACTGCATTACTATTACCAACGAATTGTACGTTTCCTAGATCTCCCACGTGTCTAATGTCATGATCTCTTCCTCCGTGCGTGTTGTCGTCAGGTTCAAAGTGTCCACCAGTTGCGTTGCATGTACTTGTATCACCTAATTCGTGCACATGGAAACCATAAAAACCGGCGTCTAAACCCGTTATAGATCCCGTGAGATGGATACCTCCTTCAATCTCCGTAAACAATACACTGCCGACCACATTTTGCGATATAAGGTGCGCCACAGCGACTCTTGTTTCGCTGCATATTTCCACTACTGAACTCAAAATTACTAAACAAGTGAAGTAATTTAAAAACATTTTACAGTTTTTATATACAGTCTCAAAATTAACGGACAATTATGATCACTACAGTCACTCAAGTAAATGAAAATATGTTTGGTGTGAGTTCAGAAACAGCTACGCTATATAAAGATTAGATAGGAGTTATCAATATCCAAAATGCTTTGTGTATTTGATAAAAAATATTTTCTGATGTCAAATATAAGATTAATATCTTTATGTTGATTAGTTTTATTTGCAATAACGATAGCAAATTTTAAGAAAAAAGAGAAAGGTCTAACATGAATTATAAATAGCTTTATAAATTTATAGTTTTTTACCGTTGAATAGCGTCAATATCAGAACTGAATACGCAGTCATTTTTTTCAGGAAAAGTAGTATATATGAAGTAATCTTGAAGTTTAATTGATATTACTGATTTTTTGCTCCAAAGTTTTTAAGAGCACCATCTTTCTGACTACCACTTTCCACTAAAATACAATCTTTTTCAGATATCATTTACTAAAATTTCGCACTCACAAATTATCAATTTGTAATAACTGTTTATTATATACATATTATAGTTAAAGTTTAAATACATGCAATTAACTTCTCTACTCCAACAGCTTTTTAACAACTTTCATTTTGTAATGTTTAATTTGATTGAATTGAACATTTTTGATCAAAAAGAAAAATATTAAGTTCAAAAGTATTATTTTCACATATGTTGTATTGACTTCATTATCGATATGTACCTATCCTATCTTCTGATAAATATTTTACATGTAATGGAAAACATGCTGTGATACATGTGATAAGTAAACTAAAACTATTATTAATCAGTGATTTTCAAGGAATTTTGCCTTTAAATTTTTTTTCAACATGCTCTTTGAAATTAACTAAACAGTTACTCGTTACTCATATTTCAACCGGTAAAATATCTTTCCAAAACATGTATTTTTAACAATATAATGTAAACCATTTAGTATTACAGATTTGTTATATGAATAGATATAGGTAAAGGATATGGTCACAAAAATTAGATAAATAATAAGAAAATAAAAAAATCCTTTCTTGTAAAAGCCTTTTGAGTTGCAAATTAAAGACATTGATATTTTTTTTAGTCTCTAATCAAATATCTAGCGGAGGCCCATCGCGGTGCCCACGGATTTGTGATGGATGAGAACGGCAACCCTGTTGAGCGGGCTACCATCAAAGTGAAAGGTCGCAATGTCTCTTATCACACCACAAAGTATGGAGAGTTCTGGCGCATACTGCTTCCGGGAACCTATCGTCTGGATGTAAGTTGAAGATTCTGTTTTCTTATAAACTACAAAGTAATGTCGTAGTATATATGAATTGAAAAGAAATAGGTTATTTTATAAATATTTAAATAACGTCTAAGTAATTTTAACATAGATTTTAAAGATGCTAATTGTTTTCAGAGAAATCATTAAATTTATCGATAATAAATAAGATTTATATAAGTTATCAATAACTTGACAGCAAAAGATTTCATGTGAAAATTAAATTTATGTGGTACAACATTAATTTTTATGGCCTTAATTACTTTATCCGGATGGAAATAGTGAAATGATTACAATGTAATTCTCTCAGAAAACATCACATTTTCATAAACGACTTGTTTTTAAGGTTTCTGCTGAAGGCTTCATACCTCAAGAAGTAGAATTTATTGTTATTGATAGTCATCCAACGCTTCTGAACGTAACTCTACATTCAGCTAAAGTGAGTACAAAAAGCACTTAATTTTTATGTGAAATTTTTAAGTTTGTTAAAAAAATAATAATGTATATACACAATGCACAAAACTTTACGAATATTTCTTTATAGTGTATATTTTATTGTAAATATTTAAATGGTGTGTTGGTTTACAGGTTACAACTAGTTTGAATGTTTTATTCCAAAAATATTAACCAAGCACAATTATTATAAAAAGTCACAGTATGTACTATAAAATGTTGGCTCTACTCGAATCTGCAACTATTTACCGCTATCCTTAGCTTAACCTTTTTAAAGTGAATCGGTCTTTATTAATAGTTATTAAGTAAAATCAATCCTAAAATTTTAACCAAAAAAAACTTTGTAAATAACATTTTTTTTGGTGGTTTCTTTGATCCACTGATAGTTGGAGGATAGCCGAACTTTGCGCCCGAAGCTGAAATCTTCGACCCACCCCGCGTCCATCAGAAAACTCAACACTACTTGGTCCTTCCCGAAATAATAGTAATTTGGTAAATTTACAAGATCACGGGCACTCCAAAGCAAAACCAAACATACGTACTTGCAAATCATTATAAAACATCGGTAGTTTTGGTTCGGTTGCTTTGTATGTCAGTTGCTCACTATTATTGCTACACTAACGCTTTAAGCCTATGCATTATTTCCCCACTAAATCTTAACTTATCGAAAAAAATATACATAAATGTATTTTTTTAAGATTATGTTTTGCCACTTTGTTCGTCTTTAATATTTACACAAAAAGCAAGCCAAATTACAGCTTTGTAGTAATTACAAAGTAAGCTACACCACAGACAGATAGACGGACAGTCAAAGGAAAAATGTAAGGGTTTTTTGTTAACTTAGGAACTTATAAACTAATAAAGTAAATCTTTTAAGTTTTATGTCATATGTTAGGCATAAAGTGCCTTTCAGATTTCCACAAGCCGCCAATATAAATGTAAATAATGTAAAGCTTTCTCTTTGTATTGTTTCAATCATGCTTGTTGTTTTTTCGGGCCTTACCATCAAATATTTTTTTTTATAAATCCTAAATGCACATGCCATTCTTTATTACTAAAATTAAATATTGCATTTACTAATACGCATGTCATAATATAAATTACGTATGTAATTGATAAAATAATATTAAAAAAGTTATTAATACTATTCTAATTACTTAAGCGATCAAATAATGTAAAACGTAATTTGTGTATTACATTATTTGATTACTAAAGATATTAATTTTATCTAATAATTTTTTAAGCAATTAATTTAAATAAAATACTATCTTATCTACATTACTTTACCCACAGTATAGCATAAATACGTTGTATGTTTAACAAAGACGTTTTGCAAAAAAATTATAATATATGTTGAACAATTTCACAGCGAATCGACAGCGGACAGTACTACCGGCCGCTCGTTCCACGGCCACCGCCTTCGCCAGCGCCAAGTTTCCTTACCTCCATCAGCAATTCCTTCCAGAATCTCGTTAACAACTTCTTTGGATAGTATTAAAGTCACCTATCTTATTGTCTATCTGATTAAAACGTTTCACTTGATAGTAACAGAATAATTACATTAGTGCTTTTAGAAAGAAACGCAATATCTAATATTATAACGTATTCACCGTTACAACTTTTATTAAATAACTATTCCTACATTTGAACATATTGAAACCATTTTGAATGTAATTATGTAAAAGCTGAAATATTGTTGAGCTAAAAATATGACAGAAATAGACCTAATTCTAAGTGCACGTTTATTTTCTAGTTATAGAGGAAAAGTGTTCTAGAGATATTTCAATAATTTTTATTATACAAATATTTATAAAAATCTTTCGCGATTTAAATAATAATATAGCTAAGCCATACGAGTTCGTTAGTTAGGTAAGATAAAATATCTTAAAAGATCCAGTTTGTTTTTGGAGTATGTCGTACGGTATACTTATGAAACTTTATAGAGTTTGTTTCGAATGAAAAAAATCCATGAAACTGTTCTAGAAAAATAACGTGGAAAAACAATTCAACTACTATAAGTACTCATTATTTTTTTAGCCGGGGTTGTTTAATGAAGAAGTTGTAATCAATATATTTAAATTAAAGATCTCCTAATGATTTTACAATTATTTTTAGGAATTCTTGTTTAACTATACTGGACTTAATAAAAATAAAATAAAGACAAAAAAGATAGTGATTAACAATCACTATTTTTTAATTACTTAAAAATTAAACGATTGCTAAACTTTAATTACATTCAGGTACTTTATACAAGACCAGTTTATAAAGACAATAAAATGTCTAAAGTAATTTAAAACTGATTCTGTATTTTAGCTGTATATAGGCGGTTTGTTTCATCTATTTGAAAATAAATAGTTAAATCTCCTTAGTTTTCTGAAATATCAATCATACACTCAAAAATTATGTTTTTATTTGAATCAAACGCCGATAGTTGACGTTGCTCGTAAGATTCATATTATTAAGAAGACTGTAAATAATATGTAAGTTTAAAATTAACTTATTATGAACAGTGAAGAAGTAAATTACATCTGTTCAAACAATTGTGTTTTATTTTAAAAATTGTATGTTTTGCCGATGAGGTCGAAGAGATCCTCAATACGTTATATAATGCTAAATGAGTATCATGTGCAATGTCATGTAAAATTTTTGTATATTTTATTCTAAGTAAAATATGTCTATTTCGGTGTAGTTACCAAAGTAGCAAGGTATAACAAATATTTAAAACCTAATGAAGAAAAAAAGCGAGCGGAAATTTTATGTGATGGCTTAGCAGTGATTTCAAAAGAGGGCGTCACTGCCCCCTAATGATTACAAATCCGTACAGTGATGTAGTATAAATGAAATGAAAGAAGAAATGTTTTATTGGAAATGGGGCCGTAGCACAAAAAAGTTTGGGATCCACTGGCTGTTCAAACTTGAAGTTAAACAATAAAAAAGATTATGATAGTAATTTCATTCCATCAGGTTACGGTTACCTTAAAATTGAGTTTCAAAAATCGTACTTTATTTTTTTTATCTAAAATACTTCAGCAATTAAGATAAAATGTTAATTATTTTGGTCGCGCTTGACGTTTTCATATTGAAACAGTTTTAAAAATGTTATGGTATTAAGCAGAATACAATATTAACACAAAATAATAAACAGCTAGCAAAGTGATAACTTTATTAAGTTTTACATTAAACAACAGTTGTTAAGTTTCAATTCATTTAGAAATTTTACAAGGTACGTACTAAAAGAGAAGTAATAAGTAAAAATAAATTTATGAAAGCATGTATTCATTAATTAATATTCACTTATTACTTTGTTTCTTTATCTGTCTATTATGTTTTTTGTATTTTCATTTCATTATATGGGCCACTCGGCCTGAAATAAATGTTTATTTATTAATTTTATTTAAATTCCATTAAAATCTCTTCTTATTATTCATGGTTGAAAAATATATTTCTTCTATTAGGTTCATCACTAAAGTAGTGCGCAAACATTACTGTGTTCCAGTTTGGAGGTATTTTAAACAATTTACTGTAATGAATTAGCAAATATTTTAATTTTACATATGACATGTGTTTTTTTACAATATGTACCAATCAAGTTTAAAACTATTCAATTGATACTTGTTTAAGTGTATGCTATAGTTGAAGACAAAGGGAAATTAATTTATATGTACATATCTATACTTTCGTCAGCTGCAATGTTTCATAAAAATAGTTAAAACAAAGTGAATTTTATTGTGCTAAAGCTTATATTAATAAATGCCAGTAGCCAATGGTACAGGAGGACAACGCGCTATAATTTTCGGTGCACCCTACTAGAGGAAAGGAAAGAGTATCTTCTCTGAGATAGGCTGCGCATTGCACCCAGTGCTGGCGGAGTCGCAGATGCGTGCAAAAGCATTTTTCGTGGTCCTGTCCTCAAATGACGAAAAAGGAATACCATGGATTTTAGTCAAAGCAAAATAAATAAAAGTCAAAGCAAAGTGAAATAAATAAAATAGGTTATAACCTGCGATCCTAGTTCTGTTTGTCACTCAGTAGCACAAAAAATGGTGTATACGCGAAATTTTATTTAGTTTTCGATATAAAAACAACAAATATTCCTTTATTAATTATGGTTGCCTATATAAAAAAATCATTTACCTTTTTTCTAGGAATTGATTTAATAATACTCATCACAAATGATATTAAAACTTTTGTCTTCACTTTTAACTAAAATTTTAATAATCAAATTAATGTCACAAGCTGATACCCGAATCATTAATACAACAAATGGATCTATTAGAGGATTTTTGAACCATTGGAGAAATATTACATATTATTCATTTTTGGGAATCCCATATGCTGAGAGTCCAACCGGATCGCTACGATTTATGGTAATTTTTTTCAAAATATTTTTAATGTTATTGTTTTTGCAAACAATGTTTAGTTGATTTTTTTTTTTAGAAAAGTAAACGCATTCTGTTAAAAATATTTCTCAGTCTGAAAACTTCGTCTTCTAATGGAATAACTAATTATTACTTATTATACTATTAAATAACTAATAATTATTATTTTCCGCATGCACGCACAGCCGCCTGTTCCAAAAAAAGCTTGGACTCATGTTCTTGACGCAACTCACGAAAAGCCTGTCTGTCCCCAAGGTCAAGGAAAATATCCAAGAGACAAAATGAACGAAGATTGTTTATTCCTTAATATACATGTACCGATAAACGTAAATCAATATAAACATAAGTTACCTGTGTTAGTTTTTGTACACGGAGGTACTTTTCGTTACCTTTCCGGAAATAGCGACCTGTTATATGGACCACAATTATTTCTACAGCATGGAATAATATTCGTTTCAATGAACTACAGGTTATTTAAAATTATTTTTACTTAGAAATGTATCGATTATATGTAAGTTGGTGCTTCATTAACATTAATTTTTCTAGATTAGGTGCCTTGGGATTTCTCTCTCTAGATATGAACGAGGCATCAGGCAACGCAGCGATCAAAGATGTAATATTAGCTTTAAAATGGATAAACAAAAACATTGAAAAATTTGGTGGTGATCGAAATAAAATAACAATCGGAGGACATAGCTCTGGATCAGCAATGATTCACTGTATATTGATGTCTCAACAATCAGTTAATCTATTTCAACAAGCTATTATGATCAGTGGAAATGTTGCAAATCCAAGATCTTTTGCCAGACATGCCAAAGAAAATGCTTTTACATTGGCTAAAGAGCTACGTCTGCAAACGAATGACATGCAAACTCTGTTGAAAAACTTAAAAGAACTAAATGTGTTTGACATAATAGAGGCTGAAATGAAATTGTTAAAATATGATGATGTTGTTTTGCGACCGTTCTCCCTTTTCACTCCTACTATAGAAATAGAAACATCACATGCTATTATTACCTCTAACTCCGATGACTTAGGGTTACTACCAAACATATCAATTTTAACAGGTTTCAATGGCAGGGAAGGTATTTACACTATTCCAAAAATAAGAAGGGATATAGGAATTTTAAAGAAGCTTAGAGACAACATGGAACTCTCTATACCATCTAACATAGAGTACCCCCCAAATTCAAAAATGTCTATAGATTTAGCTAATTCAATCTGTAAATCTTACTTTGAAATAGATTTTTCAAATTTTACTTTAAATAATATTGTTGATTTAGCTTCTGATTCGCAGTACATTTATGGCACAGACTCTTGGATTAATAGATATAAAAAAAGTAATAAGAGTAATGATTTATTTTATTATGTCTTCAACTTTGATGGAGATTTAAATTGGGCAAAAATAGAAAATAAAATAGATTTTCCAGGTACTGCCCATGCAGATGAGTTAGGATACTTATTTGTCACAAAAAATACTGCACCAATTTTAAACCAAATCAACGACAAGAGTAGCATTGTAATGGAAACATTAATGACATTAATTTCAAACTTTATAAAATTTGGGTAAGTGTTTCGTAGAATAAAGATTACATTAAATGCATGCAAGCGCATATTTTTATTAGTTACCTAAAAAATATTAAATGTATTGCTCGAAAAACTCTTAACCTTTTAATACCTTAATATGCATTTTTTTTTTAACCTATACTTTGTATTATATTACATTTCATTGTACATTTCATACTTTTTAAAAATTCTATTTCCATTTCAGAAATCCCACACCTGAAGATTTTATTAGTGGGTTTAAATGGCCGGAATACGGCGATAAAGGGCTTATACTGTTTATTAACGAAAATCCAGTCACAGGAATACTGACAAGTCCACTCTTAGACAGACTAAAATTTTGGTACAAAATCTATGAAACGTATGATAATTACGTTAAAGATGGTGGCCAATTAGCAAAAAAGTGCATACCGTAAATGTTAGATATCTGTAATAAAATGAAAATACTTTTACTTATACATATAGAAATATTCCCCGAGTTATTAAGTATAACGAAACAATCAATTTTTAGTTAGTATTGATAAATGTCACATTTTAAAACACAGTTGATTTTACTCTTCATCGTCAGCCTATAGATGCCCATTGCCGGATAAAGGCCTCACCCAAAGATCTCCACTCTAATATGCTTGTTATTCTCTTGCCTAATACTAATTATAATTCGAAATGCCTCTAAAATTAATAACACATGCAAAGCAAATGTATGACAGAAAATATTCGCAGAATGACGTAAATCTATATAATAAAAATGAATTGCTGTTCGTTAGTCTCGCTAAAGCTCGAGAACGGCTGGACCGATTTGGCTAAATGTGGTCTTGAATTATTCGTGGAAGTCCAGGGAAGGTTTAAAAGGTGAGAATATATGGAAAAAGTGCCCGGAATATGGTAAAAACAGCAATTTCTCTTTTCCATTAAGGTGACCAGATTTTTAGATAGGCAAAGCGGGACAACTTTGAAGGAGTAATAATAATGTAACATTTTTTTTAGTTCCAACATAAGTACAATTTATAAATATAAAAATGTATAATATTTTATTCCTTGACATATTTTTATCTAAATTTCTTTTAGGGATAAGGTCGGTGACACACTTTTTGTCATTAATATAAAATATTAAGACTACGAGTATTTTAGGCTAAGTTTAAGAAAAATTATGTATTTATGAAATATACAAATAAATTACTTATGTTAATTTTATATGGTAAGAAGCAGATTTGTAATATTTATTTGTTTAATTAGGTTGCTAGCGCGCAGTACGAACACAAAGTGTATCATTTGAGAGACCAATACAATGTAACTGGGTAGCAAAAGCAACATGTTACGCAAAACAATGATTTTCATAAATAAAAAATTTTACTTAATTCTAAAAGTCGGGACTTTTGAAAAACGTCGCGTGACGCGGAATTAATTGTGAAAAAGCGGAACGTCTGGTCACCTTACTTTAGATACATAAAACGTCAAACATTTGAAGTTCGTCGCGTCATTTAGAAACCAAATACAATTTAAAAGAATATTTTTTATTTAGACATTGACATTGACAACCAACAATTTCTGATGCAGCTATAATATTTTAAGAGAAAAGGGAGTAACATGGCGGACGAATTGACCACGTAGACAATTTTTTAAGTATTTTTATTTTTTTGTTTTATACGTGTACACATGACACCGGCTCACGCACAAACCGTGCTCATGCCATTAATTGGGAAGAAGAAGAATATTTTACTTTAGCGGGAATCTGGGCTTAAGGTGGAATTGTCTCGGTTCATTTTTATTTTTTGTGCGTAATGCGGTTGAATTGATAGATGATTGGTTATCATGCAGTACATAAGTGTGTTCGTGTGCAGCGATTATAGAATCGAACCGGGAACACCGCTGTCCTGAGTACAGATTGGTTCCAAATAGTAGTTGTGTTAACTTTACTTTGTTGATCTTTTGTGACAGTGACACTATTTACCGCTGAGTGCGCGAGAACTTTCCTTACTTTGATTATCTACAATTTATAATAGCAAGGAGAAGACGTCCTTTTTTTTTTTTTTTTTGTTCTGGCTGGGGAAATGCCTTACGCATACCCCGGGCACGGGCCCGGCGGTTATGTGGGACTGCAAAGGTGTTGTGTATGCTTACCCACTAAAACCCCAGCGCTTCCCGCCTAGTCAACATATAAATTCGAGGGTCACGGGATAACATTTCAGTTCTTCCGCGACCCTCGATCGACGCCCGAGAATCGGGCCCGCCTTGCGGAGGGATCGATGTAAAGTCGTCCCTCCGCGCAGATAGTCATCGTCCGTGTGGGCGACGCGCTGGGCTCAGACGCGCCGCCATGTCCGTCCAAAGAACCCTTCCCTTAAGGGGAGGCGCCGGCCCGACGGCCCACGCCGGTCGCGACGCCAGGTTCTCCTGCCTAAGGAGGCAAACGCCGGTCGTGCGCTCGGCCCCGCCTATTGGCGGTGAGCCGTCTTCGCGCTCCGACCGCGTCCTGCTCCCTCGGCGACCGCTCCCTCAGCCGTTCAGTCTCCCGTTTCTGGGCCATCACTGACTCGCAGAATTGGGAGACCGCCGACCAGGACACCTCGCTGCCTACCATGGCGCGAACCACTGCCGGCAGCGTAAGGTCTCCGCCTACTGCCGCTACGAGCGCGGCTCTGTCCTCACCCCATCGGGGGCAATCGGCTAGGGTGTGCGACGATGTGTCCACTGGGTGTCCACATTCATCGCACACTTCGTCAGTCCTGTCTCCGTCTCCGCTCCGCTTGCGCAGGTAACTCCCGAAGCAGCCGTGCCCCGTGAGCACCTGCGTCAGGCGAAAGCTGAGATCTCCGTGGTCCCTGTTCAGCCAGTCTTTCATGACCGGCAGAACAGCCTCCACCGTGATACGTCCGTATGGCGGGTCCTGCAAACGCTGCAGCCAGCGACGAATCGCCTCCCGCTTCGCCTTTCGGCGCCACCTATCCTCTTCTTCTGGCAACGGATGCTCACCCCGCTCGAGGGCGCTCTTCCGCCGCCAGTACACTTCCGCCAGCGTCCCGGCGTCAAGTTCCCACGGAGGTGTCCCGGCGAGGACACACGCCGCGTCGAAGGACACGGTACGGTACCCGCGTATGACCCGTATGGCCATGACGCGCTGCGGAGCTCGCAGCAGCGTCCGACCGCGGGCCGACAGGTTCTGCACCCATATGGGCGCTCCGTACAGCGCCATGGACCGCACGACTCCCGTGTAGAGTCGTCGGCACTCTACGCTAGGTCCCCTCATGTTGGGCAGCAGTCGGCTCAGAGACCCGGCCGCTCGAATGAGCTTCGGGCCCAGTTGCCGAATGTGCTCGTCAAACCTCCACCGACCGTCGAGGACGAGTCCCAGGTACTTCATGGAGGTACCGATGGCGATGGCAGTTCCCCCGACCCTCAACTCTGCGCCCGGTGGAGGGGCCTTCCGAGCACCGTGGAAGCATAATGCCTCGCACTTGCTCAGCGCCACCTCCAATCCCAAACGCCGAATGCGGGCGACGACCTGCGCTACGCCCGCGGTTGCCAGCGCGCGCGCCTCCCTGAAGGTGCGTCCGCGCGCCGTCACCAAAGTGTCGTCGGCGTAGCAGGTCAGTTCGACCCCGTCCAGATTCGCGCCTTGCAACACGGAGTCGTATCCGATGTTCCACAGGAGCGGCCCGAGGACCGATCCCTGCGGAACACCGCACGTCACCTTGTGCCGGCACCACTCGTCACGTGTCGGGTACCTCACGTGCCTGTTCGAGAGGTAAGTCCCGATCAGGCGTCTCATGTAGACCGGGACCTCGAAGTGCACCAGCGCGGCGGTGATCGTTCTCCACGGGAGGGTGTTGAAGGCGTTGGCGATATCGAGTGACACCGCCAGCACCACCTCACCGTGAGACGCCGCGTCCTCCGCTATGGCCCTCACTCGAGCTATGGCGTCGATCGTCGACTTGCCCGTACGAAATCCGAACTGGGTCTCGCTCAGGTCCGGACCCGTCTCCTCCAAGTGTCGAACGAGGCGAGCTGCGATGATACGCTCGAAGAGCTTGCTCACCTCGTCCAACAGCACTATCGGCCGATATGCAGATGGTGAATCGGCCGGTTTCCCGCTCTTCTTGAGCAGGACCAGTTTCCCCGTCTTCCACAAGCTCGGGAAATGGCCCCGCTTCAGGCATGCCGTGAAGAGGTCCTGCGTCCAGGACTCTAGGGGACCCATAGCGAGGGCCCACGCACGTCCGGGTATACCGTCGGGTCCGGGAGCGGTGTCTTTGGCGCGCATCCTCCTGATGGCCGCCAAAAGTTCCCCTCCACTGACACCCGTTACGTCGTCCGCGTCGAAGGAGTCTTCGACGGCTCGCGGCTCCTCCGCGTCGTCGTCGTCCTTCCGCGGGAACAGGGCGCAGACCGTTCGGTCGAGCAGCTCCGGCTGGAGACTGCGAGTCAACGGGGGTCTCCAGGGGCGCAGCTTCTGCCGCACCCTTTTGTACGGCTTCCCAAAAGGGTCGTCGTCCAGAGACTCCAGCATTTCCTCTACAGCTGCCTTCTTGGCCGCAGAGATCGCGAGCGCGAACTCCCGTACTACGGCTCTGTGCGCCGCCTTCAGCCGCTCTTCCTCGGCCGCGTCCCGCCTCCGTCGACGTCGGTACCGGTGGTACCGTCGTCGACTCGCCACACATGCGTCCCCGGAGCCGCCCGAGCTCCGCCGACCACCAGTGTACGGCGCGCCTGGGAGGAATGGAGCGTACCCGTGGCATGCACGCGTTGCACACGTGCGCCATGGCCTCCACCATCCCTCCGGCTTCCTTCTCGACGTCGTCGATCGTGTCCACCTCTATCGTCGACGTCGTCGGGTCTGTCGCTCTTCTCCTCGTTCCTTCGCGAACCCAGGCCTCGATCAGAGCCGCCTCGATGAGGATGTCGCGGTCGATCCGCTTCAACCCCCACCGAGGGCCATCACCAATCAAGGGCCGACTGGGGTCGCTCAGGATTCCCGTGGCCGCGGAGACACCGAATCGGACATACAAATGATCCGATAGAGTCTCCACGTCCTCGAGGACCTTCCAGTCCTTGACACGGCGGGCGACGGTGTCTCCCGCGAACGTGACGTCCACGATGGAGCCGCCCTGCTGCCGCACGCACGTGTTCACGGTTCCGCGGTTGAGCACTACCAGCCCCGCTCCCACCGCGAACTCCTCGAGGACGGCGCCGCGTGCGCTCGTCCGCGGACACCCCCACGCCACGGATTTGGCGTTGAAGTCTCCGGCGAGGAGAGTGCGGTTCGACCCGTTCCGACCGATGAGAGCACCGACCTCGTCGAGTAGCCGCTCGAATTCGGCCAGGCTGCGGTTCGGCGAGAAGTAGACGCCCACCACCAGCACGTCTCCGACCCGCCCCGCAACATAGCCCCGCCCGCGCTCCACCAGCTCTAGGTCTGGTGAGCCGTTCGTGGTCATCGTTCCGATGATGACCTTCCCGTCCAAGTCCCCCGCCCAGTTTTCCCAGGATGGGACGTAGTATGGCTCGCTGGCCACCACCACGTTGATCAGCCGCTCCGCCATGCTCTGGTACAGAAGGTCCTGAGCTCTGGCGCAGTGGTTGATGTTGGCTTGGAGGAATTCGAGGTCCATTACTCGGACATTCCCACCGCCGCCTCGCGCATCGAGTTTGTACTCGTGCCCGGCGCCTGCGGTTCGGTGGCCCTAGAGCCCCTGCCGCCGCGCTTTCCCCCTCGCTGCTTTTTGGCGGGTGGCGCTGTCTTCGCGACTCGCGCCTTCCCGCATGCAGTACCGCCGCACCTGTGGTCGGCCGGTTTTCCGGCCGCACTGCAGACGTTGCAATGCGGCTGGGCGGAGCAGTCACCCGCCTTGTGTCCGGTCTTTCCGCAGCGATAGCACTCATCGCTGCGGTCAGTCTTGGACGCACACTTTGCCCGGACGTGCCCCTTCTCGAGACACTTGAAGCAACGCTGCGGTCGCTTCTCCAGCAGTGTCGCCTGCGCCGATACCCATCCGACCAGAAGTCTGCCGTCTTGCACGACTTTCTGTGCCGCGGGCACGGGACAGCGGAGCCATGTGACCCCGAGGCCGGAGGCGCTCGCCACGATGGCTCGCGCCCTGACCTGCTCGACCGGGCAGCCCCCTACTCGGGCCACCGCAGCGGCCACGTCGGCGCTCGTCACCGAGTCATCGAGCCCGGAGACCCGTAACTCGGCGCACTTCACCGGTCTGGTGATGCGCACTACCTCCTCACCTAAGAGTTCGCGGAGCCTCCCTGCGAGGTTGTCCGCTTCTCGTCGGTGTTTGCGCCGGGCAGCTGCAAAATGCGCGCTCCGGTCGCTGCCGCCTTGAACCGAATCCCGGATATACCGAGATCGGCAAGGTTCACTCGCGCCTTGGCCTGAGTGATGACTTGGGCGTACGTCACGCCCTTCTCCATCGCCTCAGGTGCCAGGGTTAATACGACCGCTGCGGACCGCGGGGCCCGCAGCTTTCGCGGCCGGCCTTTCCCGCCTCTCGCCTTCCGCTGTTGTTGCTGCGGTTGCGGCTTCGGCTGCGGCCTCTGCCGCGACCACTGTCGGCGCGTCGGCGCGTCTCGCGGTCGCGGCTGCTGCCGCTGCTTCGGCCGTCCTCTGGCCGCAACGACGTTCCACCCCTCCTCTACACGGCGTGTAGGTGGAGGGGGGGCAGGCTTGCTCACGCACGGAGGGGGGACCTTCGCCGCCGTCACCTCCTTCGCCTTCCTCCCTTTCCTGGCCCTTCTTTTCCCATTAGCCTCGGGGGCTTTGGGGACGGGGCTCGCGTTAGTCGTGGCCGTCGTGGGCGCGGGACCGGCATTAGCGGCGGCTAGTGCCGCCTGCCTCGCAGCCGCACCCAACGGTGGCCGGATCGGTTTTTCCGGGAGGAGTCTGTCCTCCAGTGCTGCCAGGCGGGCACTTACCATAGTCCCGACCTGGATCATCACCATCCGACAGATCTCCTCGGACGGCATCGTTGCCGATTCAGGATGAGCGGCGGCGGTGGTGCGCCTCCTCTTCTTTACCGGCCGGGTCGCTCCTTTTCGGGAGGACTCCTCGCCGGTGTCCGTGTGTTGGGGGGGCGCAGGTCCTTCCTGACGCTTCCTCCCGTCGTCGCAGTTTTGCCCACCCCAGAGTACGAAGGGCAGACGGTGCTAGGCACCGTGTGGGACTCCCCGACCTTGGAAACAAGGCCGGAACCCACCTGGGGACATATGTCTTTTATACTGCTTTCCATGTTTGTGTGTTTTGCTGATCCACAGCTTCGGACGCTAGGCACCAAGTTCCCCTTGGCTATTCATCCCCTCGGCACGTCAGACCTTGGGATTGGGGTAATTTTTTAGAGAGGTTGTCTTCCTCGCGACCGCGGTCTCAGTGACCGCCGTCCCCGCTCCGCTCGGGGTGTGCTATAAGCGGGCTACGGGTACGCCCGGCGTGGCCGAAGCCAACAGCCGCCCTAGGGGCGGACTCGCCGCGCGTCGTCGGATTATCGGCCGTCAGCTTCACCAGGCCCGAAGGCCCGGATCCGCTGCCGTTGCCCAGGGAACACCGGCCAAAGGGCACACGTGGAGGTTATCCGACTTCGTCCCCCAGGTTAGGTTAGGTTAGGTTAGGTTCGGTTCGGTTCGGTTAGGTTCGGTTCGGTTAGGTTCGGTTCGGTTAGGTTCGGTTCGGTTAGGTTCGGTTCGGTTAGGTTCGGTTCGGTTAGGTTCGGTTCGGTTCGGTTAGGTTCGGTTCGGTTAGGTTCGGTTCGGTTCGGTTCGGTTAGGTTCGGTTCGGTTCGGTTCGGTTAGGTTCGGTTCGGTTAGGTTCGGTTCGGTTCGGTTAGGTTCGGTTCGGTTAGGTTCGGTTCGGTTAGGTTCGGTTCGGTTCGGTTCGGTTAGGTTCGGTTCGGTTAGGTTCGGTTCGGTTCGGTTAGGTTCGGTTCGGTTAGGTTCGGTTCGGTTCGGTTAGGTTCGGTTCGGTTAGGTTCGGTTCGGTTCGGTTAGGTTCGGTTCGGTTCGGTTAGGTTCGGTTCGGTTCGGTTAGGTTCGGTTCGGTTAGGTTCGGTTCGGTTAGGTTCGGTTCGGTTCGGTTAGGTTCGGTTCGGTTAGGTTCGGTTCGGTTAGGTTCGGTTCGGTTCGGTTCGGTTAGGTTCGGTTCGGTTCGGTTCGGTTCGGTTAGGTTCGGTTCGGTTCGGTTAGGTTCGGTTCGGTTCGGTTCGGTTCGGTTAGGTTCGGTTCGGTTCGGTTAGGTTCGGTTCGGTTCGGTTCGGTTAGGTTCGGTTCGGTTAGGTTCGGTTCGGTTCGGTTCGGTTAGGTTCGGTTCGGTTCGGTTCGGTTAGGTTAGGTTAGGTTAGGTTAGGTTAGGTTAGGTTAGGTTAGGTTAGGTTAGGTTAGGTTAGGTTAGGTTAGGTTAGGTTAGGTTAGGTTAGGTTAGGTTAGGTTAGGTTAGGTTAGGTTAGGTTAGGTTCGGTTAGGTTAGGTTAGGTTAGGTTAGGTTAGGTTCGGTTAGGTTCGGTTCGGTTCGGTTCGGTTCGGTTCGGTTAGGTTCGGTTCGGTTCGGTTCGGTTAGGTTCGGTTCGGTTCGGTTAGGTTCGGTTCGGTTCGGTTCGGTTCGGTTAGGTTAGGTTCGGTTCGGTTCGGTTCGGTTAGGTTAGGTTAGGTTAGGTTAGGTTAGGTTAGGTTAGGTTAGGTTAGGTTAGGTTAGGTTAGGTTAGGTTAGGTTAGGTTAGGTTAGGTTAGGTTAGGTTAGGTTAGGTTAGGTTAGGTTAGGTTAGGTTAGGTTAGGTTCGGTTCGGTTCGGTTCGGTTAGGTTCGGTTCGGTTCGGTTAGGTTCGGTTCGGTTAGGTTCGGTTCGGTTCGGTTAGGTTAGGTTAGGTTAGGTTAGGTTAGGTTAGGTTAGGTTTTTTTTTTTTTTTTTTTTTTTTTTTTTTTTTTTTTTTTTTTTTTTTTTTTTTTTTTATTTTTTTTGTAATTTCGAATTGATTTGGCCGGCAGAAGTTTTACAGCATGGGCGACAATTCCAGGCAGAGTATCCATATTTTTTGGTCAAAACTGGCTCTATGTTTAGATTTGCCTTTTTATGGAACCAATAATCGGACACATCAAAAAAAAAATCTAGCTTGTGCGAAATAAAAAAGTTTTCTCCATTCCTAGGTCGTTGAAAACAATGAATAGACTCGAATTTTCGTTTTTTTTTCATAATCCTGAATTCAAAATTAAAAAAAAAACATACATAAAGGTTGACCAAAAAATCAGCTTTAAAACTGCATTAAAACTTATTGCTCCACCTAACATTTATTTTTAGCTAGACACCGTTAAAACTTTTAAACACTGGGTGGGCCGATAGATGTGTCCGGGAGTGTATATATCTATATAATAAAAATGAATTGCTGTTCGTTAGTCTCGCTAAAACTCGAGAACGGCTGGACCGATTTGGCTAAATGTGGTCTTGAATTATTCGTGGAAGTCCAGGGAAGGTTAATAAGGTGAGAAAATATGGAAAAAGTGCCTGGAATATGGTAAAAACAACAATTTCTCTTTTTCATTGAGGTGACCAGATTTTTAGATAGGCAAAGCGGGACAACTCTGAAGGAATAATAATATCCTAATTTTTTTTTAGTTTTAACATAAGTACAGTTTATAAATGTTTTTGTATATAAGTGAATTTGTTTGAGTAGATTGTAGTAATTTTGTAAAATATTGTAAAAAATCTTCACAAGAATTTGATAAATTAGTTTGATTGACTTGAAATATTTGCAAAATTTTATTCGTATATTACTTTCTAAAATTTCTTTCGAGGTTAAGGTGGGTGATACACGTTTTGTCATCAATATAAAATATGAAGACTACGAGTATTTTAAGCTAAGTTTAAGAAAATTTATGCATTTATGAAATATTTAAATAAATTACTTACTTTATTTTTCTATGGTAAGAAACAGATTTGTAATATTTATTTGTTTAATTATCTTGCTAGCACGCAGTACGGATACAAAGTGTATCATTTGAGAGACAAATACAATGTAACTGGGTAGCAAAAGCAATATGTTACGCAAAACAATGATTTTCATAAATTTAAAATTTTACTTAATTCTAAAAGTCGGGACTTTTGAAAACGTCGCGTGACGCGGGATTAATAGTAAAAAATCAGGACTGTCCCGCTAAAAGCGAGATGTCTGGTCTCCTTACTTTAGATACATAAAACGTCAAAAATTTGAAGTTCGTCCCGTCATTTAGACACCAAATACAATTTAAAAGAATATTTTTGATTTTGACATTTGATATTGACAACCAACAATTTCTGATGCAACTATAATATTTTACGAACTTTAGCGGGAATCTGGGCGTAAAGGTCGCGTTGTCTCGGTTGAATTTTTTTTTAGTGCATAATGCAGTTGTATGTTCAATGTGAGTGTATCATGCAGTAAATTAGTGTGTTCGTGTGCAGCGATTGTAGAATTCAAGCAGGAACACGACTTTCCTAAGTTCAGATTGGTTCAAAATAGTAGTTAAGTCTTAACTTTACTTTGTTGATCTTTTGTGATAGCGACACTATTTACCGCTGAGTGCGCGAGAACTTTCCCTACTTTGATTATCTACAATTTATAATGCCAAAGATAAGATGTCCTGACTTAGGTCAATCAACATGTGCATTTAAATATAATAGAAAAACCAAATTAATAACGGGCATTTTTTGTGATTACGAATTATTTTTTTCTGGTTAAATTTTCATCACATTCTTTACTAAAGTTGAAACAGTCTCGAATTATCAATAAGCGTTTTTTTTTATTGATTTTGAAGCGGAACGAAGTTTGCTGGGTCAGCTAGTCTTATAATAAAAATGAATTGCTGTTCGTTAGACTCACTAAAATTCGAAAACGGCTGGACTGATTTGGCTAAATGTGGTATCTTTCTAATAACTCTTGGGTTGGCTTTGAGTTCTTTATCGGTTTAGGTTCACTTTGTGATTACTTCATTAAATATGATTCCTGTACGTAATAAAATCAACGTATGAGTATATAACATAAATTTATTAATCCTTCGTAATAACAAATATTATTATTCGTTTAGTTCTTATCGGAAATAACAAGCACGAATTTGAAATTAAGACGCGAACTTTCCGCAACTTTGTTGTTATAAACTGTTCCTTACAAAAGTATAAACAGAAGCGTAAATATAGACTATAATGAAATAATAAAGATAACGACACTAAAGAAACGTGTAATGTGTGTAACACGCACCTACTCCAAGTACCGCAAAACTGATCGAAATTGAAACTATTTCAAATAAGAAGCAGAGAAACGTGCGAACGAGTCACGACTAACACGTCATCAAAAATGGACAAGACATGTAGGTTTTTCGTTTCAGTCAAAAAGAATAAACTTAAATTTTGGGTTAGGTAAAAATATTTGAATATAATTCCTTTCAACATGTGTAAATAAAATGTTTACTAAACACACTTTTACTCAGCTTAAGCAAATATGTATTATAATGTGGAACAATAGTTTGCCTCACCGGTAAGCCACATTTCTTGTGTATTATTTCAATATAGATAAGCCTACATACACAATGTGTGTTGTGTTAGTGTTCACTTGTTTTTTAATAATAAATTCCAATTTCACATGGGCGTTTAATAATAGGGAAAGAATAATTCAAACATTTAGTGGTCCCGTGAGAGGAGTTTTATTACGATATGAAGAAATTTTGTATTATTCTTATGAAGGAATACCATATGCGGAAAAACCATCTGGATCGCTTAGATTCCGGGTAATTTTGGTTTTAATTTACTTCATTCGTTTATTTCTATTTATTGTCAGCGTAACAATTTATATTAATTGTCCTTGAATATTTATATTATCAATGATGTTATGAATAGATGTTTTCAACAACAGTGTGCTTAAATAAGTTTTTTTTTAAAAAAAAAAACCTGTTTCTTACTTCATGTTATTATAAAATTTTATATTAGTATACAAATGCAGGTAATTCGTACAACTTTTTTAATAGCCTCCTATAGCGAGACGACCGTGGACGAAGGTGTTTAATGCGACACAAGAACCTCCCGTATGTCCCCAGTTAGAGTTAAAATATACAAGGGCACAAATGAGCGAAGACTGCTTACGGTTAAATATATTTGTACCGGCCAATTTAAAAGAACCCTTACCCGTTCTGGTGTTTATACACGGAGGAGCGTTTCACCTCATTTCTGGTAACACAGATTTAATATACGGTCCTCAGCTTTTGTTGCGACAAGGGATTATCTTCATCACCATAAATTATAGGTATTCATTTCCTTTAAAAATTAGTATTATACTGCTAGAATTCAAATTAATACATTCTTTTTATTATTCTAGGATAGGTGCACTGGGATTTATGTCACTAGGTATTGAAGAAGCCTCAGGTAATGCTGGTTTAAAGGACGTATTACTAGCTCTGAGGTGGATAAAAAGAAATATAAAACACTTTGGTGGTGATAGCGAAAACATATCATTAGGCGGCAACAGTTCCGGCGCTTCAATAGTTAATTTCTTATTAATGACAAAACATTCTACCGGACTTTTTCATAAAGCAATATTACTTAGTGGTAGTGCTTTAAGTTATCGAGCTCTATCACGACATCCTGTTGAGAACACGCTGACGTTAGCCAGGCAAATATGTCCTGCAAATGAAGACACAAACAAGATTTTGAAATGTCTCAGAGAAGCCAACGTATTTGATATAGCTACTGCACGCATTGAAATGAAAAAAGAAGATGGTTTACTTAAACCTTTCACGCCATTTTTACCAAGTATAGAAAAAGACTTTCCTCATGCAATAATAACTAAAGACCCCAGAGAAATTTTAGAGACCCATGGTCTGCAAAATATGCCTATTTTTGCGGGTTTCAATAGCAAGGAAGGGGTTTATATGACCTCTCTTAGTTTTAGACACCCAGACTATGTATTAAGTATGTTGAAGAAAAATATTGAATTGATCATACCTACTGACATTGAATATCCTCTTCGCTCCAAAAAATCATTAGCTTTAAGTAAATCCATTGTAAAATTTTATTTCGGCGATAAATTTTTTTCTAACTGGAGTTTGAGTAATGCCTATGATTTTATTTCTGACACGCACTACGTTTTTAGTACAGATACATGGATTAATATACACAAACAAAGGAACGACTGTGATAGTATATATTATTATATTTTTAATTTTGATGGAGATTTAAATTGGTGCAAAATATTTTATAATATAACATTTCCCGGTGCTAGTCATGCTGATGATTTGGGATATTTATTCCTTACACATAGCACAGAACCAAAACTTAAAAAGGCTGACGCGAGGAGCTTAAGAACAGTGATTATAATGACAACATTGTTATCTAACTTTGTGAAATTTGGGTAAGCAATTTTTCAATTTATGTATTTGTAAGTTTGGCAAATAAAAATGGTTCTAATCTCTTTTAAGACACCTGCACAAACAAAAAACTTTTATACAGACAATGAGTTAACTTTTCACTTCAGTTTAACATGTGACAATTACTCCGAAGATAGTGTAGCGAACGCATCAATGCTGTCATGGCGGCAGATTTATATGGGAATGGTACCTAGCCAGGCACAAATGTTTTACGTAGCCTTTGACTCCAGAAATGTCAGTTGCTGGTTTAATTTAGCATTTAGATCTGGATTGTTCTATCCGTTTATTTTTTCAGAAATCCAACACCTACAAATAGTTTGGGTTTAAGTTGGCCTGAATATAACACACATCTAAAAATGCTACTTTTAAACGATGAACCATCAAATATAAAGATGTTTGAGCCAATTAGAAGAAGATTACAATTCTGGAAAGAAGTATACAACGAGTATTATAAATACGTAAATGATGGTGGTAAATTAGAATATAAAATTGTACCATAGAAAAGCGGGAGCAGAATTTAGATAATGCAATACCTACCATGTACCTTCTAATATAGTAAATATAAATAAATACACTTAAATTTTGGGTGCAAACAAAGTTTTTATTAAGAGGTAGTTTTTACAATGACTATGCTCAATTTTACATAGAGTTAAGTGACAATAAAACCGTAGATGGTGAAACGTGCTCATCCATAATACTACGGCTCGCATACGTTGACAGCCGGAACACAGTAATAAGCGTATCTAGCCTATGTAGAGCCAGTCTACAATCATTACCCTAACTCCCTTTAGCAAGCGCATGATCAAAATGGAATAGGTATAAATGTTACATTGACATAACATATATTAACATGGGAACGTTTCTGTTTGTTAAGGTGTTAACAAAACAGGCCGGCACCCCTAACACCGCTGCGCGCGTATGCAACGCACATCCAACGCATTGGTAGCATCCCCATCCCCCAACAGTAATACTGTTGTAGCGGCAGAAAAGCCCTTTTCTAATTTGTAATTCTACCGTTAGAAACATAGTACTAAATTTAAAAAGGTAAAGCATGATGTTAACCAAAAATTACCATCTTTCTATAAGTTTTTCGAATTTACTAACTAGAATAAAACCTATTTTCCCTGTTGGTTTTAAACAGGATATTTATTTAACAAGCAGATAAACATTTGATTAAAATTACATTAATTTCATAAAGTTGTTGGTTATTATGTTGACATTTATGTTGATAAGATATTAATATCAATTTGCTCCCTCGCAACCTGGAATGCGGCAATCAGAACAGACAGTTCCACGCGATCGCTGCAACCGCTAGCGAGCCTCGCTTCCGAATCCGCCATTTTGATAAGCAGCGACACGAGCACCTCTGGTGGAAACCTCACTGAAATTAAACATGTCATGAAAAACTATTAATTCACTCGAATATACCGGGTTGCACTATTATTTAAAGCCGTTTATGTCTATCTTCAATATAATTTGGAACTTGAGTGCAATTTTACATGGAGTTAAGTGACAAACAGGAATCCCACTAGAAATTTATTTATATAAATGTGGTTAGCTTAGAAATAGACGACACAGCAATAATAATTTATCAATAAATTAATATTTAATTAATACACAAAAATCTAGAAAAGAAACCGCTCGCTTCGTTCCTTACCTCGCTGAATCCTCGTATGTATCTCGGATAAAATATCACAGAGCGCTAAACCTTTTAAAATCTTTAAATCTTGTATATCTGTACATAATGTCACTAAGAAAATTCATACCGAAATAAAAAGAAACATATTTTATTAATTGCACAGTGCGACGAGAGAGTGAGACGTTCACTTGATGTTATTTGATACACCTGCCCTTAACAATGCGGCATAAGGATAGTATAAACTGCACCACAAACTGCTAGAGACATAAGATGTTAAGTCTCTTTACTTCCAATAATGCTACTAGTCACAGCGTCCTTAAAAATGAAACAGTGATATTTGCTCTCCACTATTAGGCGGCAGAAATAGGAACTGCGGTGGTATATACCTATACAGTTTCCGGCAACAGAGAACTACCGCCAGTAAACAGGATATAATGAAATATTAAAAATTTTAAGGAGCCCCAAAGGTCTTTAAAACTCACATATATCACATTTCACTCACATATATCACATTTCACTCACATATATCACATTTCACTCACATATATCACATTTCACTCACATATATCACATTTCACTCACATATATCACATTTCACTCACATATATCACATTTCACTCACATATATCACATTTCACTCACATATATCACATTTCACTCACATATATCACATTTCACTCACATATATCACATTTCACTCACATATATCACATTTCACTCACATATATCACATTTCACTCACATATATCACATTTCACTCACATATATCACATTTCACTCACATATATCACATTTCACTCACATATATCACATTTCACTCACATATATCACATTTCACTCACATATATCACATTTCA
The DNA here is from genome assembly GCA_029286795.1 of Byasa hedistus. Taxonomy (NCBI): domain Eukaryota; kingdom Metazoa; phylum Arthropoda; class Insecta; order Lepidoptera; family Papilionidae; genus Byasa; species Byasa hedistus. The sequence goes on along the minus strand of JAGSMW010000009.1, from coordinate 6,013,209 downwards.
CTCACATATATCACATTTCACTCACATATATCACATTTCACTCACATATATCACATTTCACTCACATATATCACATTTCACTCACATATATCACATTTCACTCACATATATCACATTTCACTCACATATATCACATTTCACTCACATATATCACATTTCACTCACATATATCACATTTCACTCACATATATCACATTTCACTCACATATATCACATTTCACTCACATATATCACATTTCACTCACATATATCACATTTCACTCACATATATCACATTTCACTCACATATATCACATTTCACTCACATATATCACATTTCACTCACATATATCACATTTCACTCACATATATCACATTTCACTCACATATATCACATTTCACTCACATATATCACATTTCACTCACATATATCACATTTCACTCACATATATCACATTTCACTCACATATATCACATTTCACTCACATATATCACATTTCACTCACATATATCACATTTCACTCACATATATCACATTTCACTCACATATATCACATTTCACTCACATATATCACATTTCACTCACATATATCACATTTCACTCACATATATCACATTTCACTCACATATATCACATTTCACTCACATATATCACATTTCACTCACATATATCACATTTCACTCACATATATCACATTTCACTCACATATATCACATTTCACTCACATATATCACATTTCACTCACATATATCACATTTCACTCACATATATCACATTTCACTCACATATATCACATTTCACTCACATATATCACATTTCACTCACATATATCACATTTCACTCACATATATCACATTTCACTCACATATATCACATTTCACTCACATATATCACATTTCACTCACATATATCACATTTCACTCACATATATCACATTTCACTCACATATATCACATTTCACTCACATATATCACATTTCACTCACATATATCACATTTCACTCACATATATCACATTTCACTCACATATATCACATTTCACTCACATATATCACATTTCACTCACATATATCACATTTCACTCACATATATCACATTTCACTCACATATATCACATTTCACTCACATATATCACATTTCACTCACATATATCACATTTCACTCACATATATCACATTTCACTCACATATATCACATTTCACTCACATATATCACATTTCACTCACATATATCACATTTCACTCACATATATCACATTTCACTCACATATATCACATTTCACTCACATATATCACATTTCACTCACATATATCACATTTCACTCACATATATCACATTTCACTCACATATATCACATTTCACTCACATATATCACATTTCACTCACATATATCACATTTCACTCACATATATCACATTTCACTCACATATATCACATTTCACTCACATATATCACATTTCACTCACATATATCACATTTCACTCACATATATCACATTTCACTCACATATATCACATTTCACTCACATATATCACATTTCACTCACATATATCACATTTCACTCACATATATCACATTTCACTCACATATATCACATTTCACTCACATATATCACATTTCACTCACATATATCACATTTCACTCACATATATCACATTTCACTCACATATATCACATTTCACTCACATATATCACATTTCACTCACATATATCACATTTCACTCACATATATCACATTTCACTCACATATATCACATTTCACTCACATATATCACATTTCACTCACATATATCACATTTCACTCACATATATCACATTTCACTCACATATATCACATTTCACTCACATATATCACATTTCACTCACATATATCACATTTCACTCACATATATCACATTTCACTCACATATATCACATTTCACTCACATATATCACATTTCACTCACATATATCACATTTCACTCACATATATCACATTTCACTCACATATATCACATTTCACTCACATATATCACATTTCACTCACATATATCACATTTCACTCACATATATCACATTTCACTCACATATATCACATTTCACTCACATATATCACATTTCACTCACATATATCACATTTCACTCACATATATCACATTTCACTCACATATATCACATTTCACTCACATATATCACATTTCACTCACATATATCACATTTCACTCACATATATCACATTTCACTCACATATATCACATTTCACTCACATATATCACATTTCACTCACATATATCACATTTCACTCACATATATCACATTTCACTCACATATATCACATTTCACTCACATATATCACATTTCACTCACATATATCACATTTCACTCACATATATCACATTTCACTCACATATATCACATTTCACTCACATATATCACATTTCACTCACATATATCACATTTCACTCACATATATCACATTTCACTCACATATATCACATTTCACTCACATATATCACATTTCACTATCTACAGCGCCCTTCAAACCGAAACACAGGCAAGTTTTCACATGAATGTTTAACGACGGAAATAGGAGCTACTACCAACCTAGATGGCCTCCGACAATAAAGAGTTTTTACTGCATGGGATTTGCGAGTAAATTCCGTTTTTGGTTACCGAAGGCTAGGTATCAATCTGTGTGACGGATTAGACTACTTTCCTTGAGGGTAATAACGAATGAACAACCTTAACGACTATTTAGCGGGAGTGGTGAAAATGCTGTTTATGTACTACAGATACTTACAGGTCGCTGTTGCCAGAGATCGTCTAAGTAGGTACCACTGAAGCTCCTATTTCTGCCGCCAAACAGTAGTAAGGAAACATTACTCAGTCCCGCTTTGAAGGGTGCTGTAAGCTAGTGAAATTACTGGAGTAAAGAGAGGTGACGAGCACAATGTGGTATTGTGTATACCATCACTATACTAGCGCTTGCTCGTCTTGTCACCCAGTAGAATAAAAAAGGGATTTTTTTTAAATAAGTATTGCTTACTTTTCTTTATCTGCAATATCTTGTATTCGCGGCACAATCTGGTTATCCTGCAGAGGTGCGAACCGGAATCGGGTGCAGCGAGATTGCAGTGCGGGTATTATTTTGCCCAAGTAATTGCAAATGACGCAGAAACGCACATTGTCTGTGTATTTCTCTATTACTGCAACAAACGACATAACGTAAATACTAATTATGTCATAGACCTTTATAGTGAAAACGTGCATGGAGTAAAGATAATAAAAACTCAGAAAAACAAAAATGACAGAGACTCGAATAAGGATTTTTATACGCATCCGAATCATGTACACAACTTTCACTTCTCATTAACAATTCAACGACACCAAACTACATTTCTTAAACTAATATCTAAACTGAATTTCATTTTGATTCCTAGCTGCTGCTACTGCTGGTCTCTTAATTTTTTTCCTAAAATACCCAAAGAACATAATATTTTTAGGGATTTCTATTATATTGTACGCTTCTCAAATAAGTAAAACGACAACGAAATGCTAGTGAAGATGTAAACAATCTTTATACAAAATTAATAATTATTGCATATCTTATGAAATCTTGGTGTGCTAGAACAATAATAAAAATTCTGGTTTTAAAATGAAACACCAAAAAACATATTGTAAACTTTATTTTACTGAACACAACAGACGGATGATGAAGCTTTTCTTTGTATTTTTCTTAGAGTTTTTCTATTCATTATTAAAGGCGATGTTTGTACTCCGCACATATTGTCAGGTACAACGCTAGACTTCCGGGTTTCTTTACTTATTGCCTTAGCGTTTAATGTTACTGGTAGACGTTCTTGTATATCAAATCCTAACACACGAGCAATAAGGCTTGTAAACACATGGTTAACCTAAAAAATTAGAGAATCATATAATATATACATTGATGATATCAGAAATATTTTTGTAATTACAGTCCAATAATATTCACCATATCTCCAGTCTTAGCTGATCCTATGAAATTCTCTAATAAATATTCCGATGCGAACTTTTTAACGCACGAGAAACGAACGGCTCTTTGATGCTCCAAGTCTGACTTATTGCCAAATAATGCCATTAGTGGCTTCTTCGATTCCTGGTCAAAAATGTTTTTAACTGTTTCTTTCCACGCTTTTAATTTCTCGAAACTTTGCAAATTTGTTAAATCATATACAAACATAACTATCTAAAATTAAAAATATTTAGATTTAAACTACAAGAATATAAAACAGATAATAATAAGTTATTATAGTTTTCTTTTCAACAAATTATTATTTCTTATAAATAATAAATCATATAAAATGCTAACATCAGAATTATACAAATAGTTGCCAAGCATGCAAGTAGAGAGGCTGTTGCCAGCGACATCACACAACTGTAACGGAATCGCAGGACGAACTCCCAGACATTGCCCTGCCAAAACTTCCGCTCCCTGAGTACTACCTCCAGGTACTCCGGCGCCGTTATTTCCTAAATATCTATGACAAAGGCTGCTCTAAAAACAGAAGAAAATTAATTTCAGATGTTGAATAAATATTTGTCACATAATGTGGGTGTTTACTTACTTTTCCTGTATTAGGTTCACCAAGGACAGTGATTTTGATTGTCCTATTAATGGATTCTTCCTCCTCAATATCAGACATTTTCAAAACAAACACTTTGATTAATTTGAACTTATAAATATACTCTTACAATTAACATGAAATAAGAAATACACATATAATACAATAAAAACACTATTCAGTAGAAAAATTAGTATAAAATGAAGGGATGAATTTTATGCTTACAAATACTTTACTTAATTTGATATCATTTTATATTACATTTTCTTCATTACAAAATATATAAGTAATGTTTACTTTTATCATCACTATGGCAACTGCCTGATTTTAATTTCCCATAAAATTATAAAGACTATGAAAACATTAAACTTTTGAGATGTTTTTGTTGCTAACATTACTATTATTAACATTAGCATTACAGAACAAGGGGAATGATTTTTCCAGTAAACTTTTTGGCTAAGGAAGAAATAATTAGGTGAAAAAAAAAATTATTATGAAGCATTATTTATGTAACATAAAACAACAAAATATGAAGTGTGTGCAACACAGTGTTTGAATAAAAATTAAATAATAAATAAAAAATACTGTATTAAAAGAATTACAAAATTAGTACAAATACTTACTTCTTCTGAGAGCATTTTGTGCATCATTTGTCATTGCATCTGCTTCATCTAATATAATTAATTTTGGACCTGCTTTAAAAATTGTTCTAGTAGAAGCAAAACTAAGAATTTGACCCCTCACAATACCAATTCCTCTGTCATCAGATGCATTTAATTCAAGCACCTAAAATTTTTCATAAGCATAAATATTAAAAATCTAAATGTTACTATTTAAACGAATACATCTTGTATTCGTTATATGTGTAAATGTTATATGTTTTATACATTGTGTATATTTAGTATTATATATAATATATATAGCATTATGCACTTTCCTATTAACGAAAATTCTTACATATCCACCAGACAAATACAAAAACAACTACCAGTATTTTTTTAACTAACACCATTTTTGTAAACATTTACTAAAAGGTCTGTGAATCTCTAGCCAATTCAATAAATTTTCATGTATTGGTAAACTACTATGAGGACATTACTTACTTAGTTGGATTATAATAGTTTCATAAAACAGAAGGATGTTAAAAGTTATCCAATATTTTTTCCCTTACCATAGAATTGAATTGCTGTGGGGTATACATTTGTTTGGCACAAGCTAAAATTGTTGACGTCTTTCCAGTACCGGGTGGTCCGTAGAATAAGAGATGTGGCAATTGATTTTCATTCATAAACTGACTGACTGAAATTTAAAAATTAAAAACTACTAATGAAAACAATATCCGTTTAAGCATGTTGAAAAATGTTTTATTACATGTTTGTAATACTTACTTGTTCTGATTATATCGTCGTGGGATACCAAATCTTCTAGCTTCGTCGGTCTATATTTTTCGACCCTTTATAAAAAATAAGACAGTAAATTAATCTAAAAAAAATAATTAAAGAAAAGTATAATATTATCCCCAAATACTAACCAAGGCAAATTTTTCTTTCCATCTCCCACTGTCATTTTTAATGATTATACTGTACTGCAAATGTCTTCAAAATAAATAACTTAATTCTTTTATAAAATTTTATCGCTTTTGGCTTGAAATGAACAGCTACTGTTACTTTTTTTTTAATTGAACTTAACGACCATTGATTCCTCCATACAGCCTAGATAAGAAATATAACTCCTAGTCTTTAAAAAAAATCTTTCTTTTTTCTTAAAATCTCTTTTAAAACTCATTGAAATGTTTGTAAAATTCATCAGATACTTTATATTGTAGCAGTAGAGAATTGTTATTAAATTTTTTTCTCGTAAATAAATATTGAGGTGCAGACGTTTCTGAATAGAAAAAAAGGAAATATTTTTTTTTTGTAATCGATAAACTCGCGCAAATAAATTAAATAAGTAGTAACATAAATCTTTTAACACCACAGCAATATATATCTACAAAATGGACATGTCCTCACTGTACCTCCTCTAAAGAACTGTGAAAACCAAGGTAACGCCACAAAATAAAAAAATCTGAGTTTACGTATATGTAACACGATTATTTAGTTCTCTGACTGGTAATAACGCACTTTTGTCGTTAAAGCAGCTATACGCAATCTGCGGTCCACCAGACTTGTTTGACCCACTTGGCGTTACTTTAGTGTAAACTGTTTTGAATATTGCGCCAATATAAAAAGTAAAAACATATGCGATGATCTCGATCATAATTACTGAATTTATATCAATCGCTGAAACCTTCAAAATCGTTACTTATTTTTTTTGTTATATCTGCAGCCACCATGATATGTGCCATGATTCCAATTCAAAATTTTATTAATATTTATTTTGATAACGATTTAGTATTACTTTGTTAAGTACATAATGAGTTTTTTTAGTCAAAGCAAATTTGGATAAATTTTATTTGGACAAAAAATTTACAAATGTCGAGTTTGCTTCACAACTATTCATTATTCTCGCAGAAAACTTAATTATTGAAGTCATATATTTATCGGTAATTTAAAATATTATATAAATTTTAAATAATATCTTCTCTTACATACAAGATGACAACAATATGGGATAATACATTTTAAAACCACGGTCATGAAAACATATCTTTAATTAAATTATATTTCAATTATTTTATATACTCTATATTTACATCTTCAAACACAATAAAATACATTATTTCCTAATTTTTCTTTGCATTAGGTGTGGATATTTCCAATCATTGTAAATATGTTTTATGTAAATCATTTTCCCGTAAAAGTATTATCTACTAGAGAGAGGAGAGAATGAGTATGAACAGGTGGTACGATCGGCAACATTTATTCTTATGACATCGATTTACTACTAGTGCCAATACAAAAATTAATATTCCTTTTGTTATGTCATATTATTAATCATATATATTCACAGAAGACATTTTTAGATTTATTTCATAAAATTATTTATATACAATCACTTCATCTTATCATGTTCTGTGTTATGTATTCTTCCATATCAACCCTCGAAATTCCAACTTGCGGTTGCCCCTCAAAGATCGCAACTGCGGAATCTTCCCAAGGCCATATAACGCGACTGGAGAATGCTGACAACATATCTAATTGAGCTTCCTCTAATAGAATATATTCGCTCATTGGTTTTCTGTCCTTGCCTATTTTAAAATAATACTTAAATCCTGTTTTTTTGGATATCTGTGCTATCCAAGGGTCTGGAAAAAAAAACATTTTAATATGTTTTAAAAAAACTATTATTTCTTCAAACAGTAATTAATTTATCAAGATTGTCTTCTAAACATGTACTGATGGTTAGTCTCTGTTGGCGGAGACAGATGCGCCAATTTCTGCCCGCAAACTGTACTTATATTGTAATTCTCAAAGCGACGAGTACAAAGTGATTTTGTGTACTATCTAGCGCCGCATTATTTATTATAGCTAAGCGTATCACATATCTTGAAGTGAGCGCCTTGCTCGCCTCGACGCTTCGTTGAATAGAAATTAAGATTCATATAAACGTCTCTATGCTAAATTTCTAAAACTTTCTATAGTAGTATAAATTTTTGTTATGTTTAATTCACCTCTGATTTCTTTTAAAAACAAAACAGATCCCACAACATTGTACATTTCCTTTTCGCTATTTCTCATAGGAATTTTTGTAGTAACCCCTTTAGTTCCTCTTTTCATGTTCCTATATTCTAAGTTACTAACGACAGATGTAAAGTTTTCCATGTTAAAGAACCTCTTGCAACGCATAGGAAGATCACTAGATCGCTTCTCTAAAGCTGTGCAGAACAAGTTGCATTGATTTATTCTGAAAGTTTAATCATTATGAACAATAAAAATGTATTCAATATATACCATATAATAACTCACTTTAATTTGGTCCAAAATTTGTCCAATTGCATGACAATTTTTTATCTTGGTGTCAGGAATCATCTTTTGAAAAACAGCAGTTGTGACACATTTGAACATTTTTTTCGACAACGGGCTTACACTTGACCTCAATTTCACATGAATATAAGAGTAGCAGTTTTAGAAACCAGTAAAGTGTGTTTGAAAAATCCTTCTACCAACCAAACTAGAGTTACAATGCAAGTTTTTAGCCCCTTCGCCACAAAGGGAGTCACATATTTTATTGCTCTATACTTTTATGTTTATAAATTGGAAATTTAAAAAACTGATTTAAAATTTCTTGAAATATTTTTATTAAAAACATGGAAATACAAATTAATTTTTATTCATACCTTTCTGTCAAAGACATATGTGAAATGTCAATCCCCCCTAACATCACACCATCAATCACATGGATAGCTTTATTAAACAACTGGTTAGCGCCCTGTCCACAATGCTCCCTTACAATCTGAAAAAATTACATTTACAGTAAATACATTACTCATTTTGAATAATTTCAATAGATCACAAAATAATTTTGCATAAACTGTTAATACAATTGAATAAAGACAACATTCCATTTACCTCCCCATAAAAAAGTGTTTTCGCTGGTAAAGTTATATGAAGATCAACAAGATTTTTCCACCCGTGTGCTTCTCTCTGAACCACTCTTTTACCTCCACAACCTAAAACAAATAATATATAATTAATAATAAATTTACATTTGATTTCTTTATATAGACTAAAGAATACTTTCAGGTATTATAAAAAACAATGGTTACATCATTTTAAACAAAGACTAGAGCGATTTACGAATTTTTACAAATAGATAATGAATATATTTAAACCATTAGCAAACCTGACCCAAGTCAACAGGAAAATATATTATTAAAAAGGAACATCAAATAATAGGCAACATTCAAAAATGTATGAGTATATTGAAGAGTGCCACTAATGAGCAGACACAAGATGTTAGGTCCCCCTCGTCTTCTCTTACCAGAACAGGTGATGATGTTTGCATACTACAGTATGCCGGCAGAAACAGATTTTTTTTTTATTTTACGCGACGACGAGATGATCAAGCGGTCCGGTCCATCTGATGGTAAGTGATACGCCTTTCCAACGCGGCGCTATTTAAGATGTTATACACTGCACCATATCGCGCTCGTCGCCTTGAGACGTAAGGTGTTAAGGGTGATTACTTCAGTAATTACACTAGCTTACAGCTCCCTTCAAACCGGAACCCAGTAATGTTTGCACTCTACTGTTTGGCGGTAGAAATGAGAGCTGCGGTGGTACCCACCCAGACGGTCTCCCGCAACAGAGACCTACCATCAGTAAACTGTTGCGGTAGTAGCGTAAATATTCACTATAAAACGAATTCAATATCCACTTAAAAGAATATTTATACTTAAAAAATGATTAAAAACAGAGAGCATGCAATCAATTAACAAATTTTGTAAAACTACTATTTCACCTAAAAATATCTTCAAGTTGGGACTGTTTCTACCACTGCTTAAAAATGTGAAATGCCAGTCATAGACATTCTTCAATATTTCTAAATCTGATATTTTCTCTAAATAAGTTGGTTGTTTCCCAAAAACATTTTGCGTGTCTGGTGGTCGTTTTACCATACTGCTTAAGATTCTCTTCATTGTTTCATCTGGGTGAAGCCTTTCTGGTTGAGTTCTCATTTTATCAGGCAACTGAAAAATCAGTAAAATAAAATCACAGTTCCAGCTATTTTGTTAATGACACATTTACCAAACATGTTGCTTCAGTGGCGCGACGGTAAGCGTTTGCTTTGTAACACTAAGATCCCTGATTCTATTTCGGGGCTACATGTAGTACAGTTTAGTAGGTGTTAGTGTTTTTTCGGCTCTATCCGACTAGCTACACTCATACCAAATGTATATCAATTGAACGATTTTGATAATGTTAACAATGATTATATAAATATATGAAGAGATATTAAAGAAAAAAAACATCGAAATAGTTTGCTCCAACTGACCGCCCAACTTCACTTTGAAGATGGCACTATACGTTGATGACAAAATGTTTATTTTCTTTATGTGTAAATATATGCAAAAAATTCCAAATCAAAATCGTACTTAAGATAAACAGACGTCGACGCCGAAATTATTTATTTATTTAAATAAATAGTGTTTAGATTTAAAACATGTAAAGTCAATGTCCTTGCACTAGCCAAATCCGTTCTGCAAGGATCAATACGATCAACAATATATACACAACATATTCAGTTTTGCAATATTAACAACTGAATAACAACCAACACATAAGCGTGACATTATAATACAGAAATAGCTCAGTTTGCAAGGCGATCGTACACACCACAAATCTCGGAGCAGCGTAGGTTCGATTCCCACTGAGTATCGGGTGAAAAAACAGGGAAAGGGAACCGACATCTTACAAAAATATCAGCTTTAGTAGACATGTCAATCTACCAACCGCACTTAGCCAACATGATAAGTTAGGATTTGTTTTTTTCTCTTCATGACTAGGGCCCGAGACCCGGTAGAGGAAACAAGAGCGCTGTTTATAATAATACAAACAAGATGAAACCTACTTGCCACAAATTCAAACATTCTGTTCTCATTGTTGCCTGACTTTCTTCTATTAAATTTTTATCTTTACTAAATGCTGCAATCTTCAGTAAGTTCTCTATTTGTCTTTCGCCAAGCCTATGAATAAAATATATATGATTATCGTTAATCGCATTTAAATAAATAATTAAAACCTACAAAATAGAAAACATTTGAAAACGAGGAATTAATCATTAACGGTTTTTAAATTAAATACAAAAAAAATAAATACTCATATAAATGGTGAGTTAAAAACATGTTACATCAAACATAGGACCTTCACAAGAATTAAAACTTTGTTTATATAGCTGTTAATTTTAGAGGTTACTCAAAAATTTATTATAATTGACAATTGGTACACTATAACAGATTTTTTCATGTATATGGTTAAAAAACAGCTCAGTTTGATTTTAAATGTAATTGAATGAATAAGTGTAATAACACGTAACATAAGCTTTAACAAGTTCTAAATAATAATTAAAATCATAAATAAAAAGTAAAAAATCAATCTAGAAAGAGAAAGAGTTACTTGTGATACAGTAAGTACAGACATGCAGTTGCTTTTATATATGTATTCAGAGAACGCCGTGTCCGCCTGTATGACACTCAATGACACAAGTCCTGTGATGTCTTCTTCGCGGTCCAGCCCTCCCCATAGCAGAGAGTTCACCGAAAACAGGTGCTGTTCAACTGATTCTGTGCCCAATTTTTTCCATTTGCACACCAAGTATCTTTCTGAGTTAGCAGGCCTTGACGTCACCGGTTTATGAATAGAGACTGAAAAATTAAATCTACACTAAACTTCTATTTTTTCAAAATCCTTAGAAATTTACCCGAACATGTCTATATCAGTAATTCGCAACCTTTTCTTTCTTTCTCACGGCACTGAAAAGTTAACTATAAAAGTTGACACTTAACTATAATACACTGATTTAAAAATCAGTTTTTGTTTAAAATTTTTAATGTAAAATAAAATAATACATACAAACATTTTCAAAATTTCGCGGCACTTTTGTAAACCACAGCATTTATTGAGAATCACTAGTCTATAGACTCAAAGCTCTTCGACCCAACTTCAATTAATAAAGTAAGTAATCTCTTTACAGATGATTTTTATTACGTTTGTATGTTATATATAAAAAAAATCACCTTTTTCAAAACAACGGTACATAATATAAATAAGGCTTACGCTGAAAAGCGTAAACACGTCAAACAACTTTACGACAAAGTGGCCGCCGGTGCGCACGAGCATTAATGCAGCGAGACATTGACACAAATAAAGTTGCTTTGAAAGGATCTCCTGTATGTTCTCTTGACCTTCTACTGAAAATCCCTGAAAGAAACGAAATCAATGATTTGAAAGCTTCTAGCTTATTTTGCTTATATGGAGACTTGAGTAATTGTAAAGAGAACTTACACCATCCGCCATTAAAAAATGTACGCCTTGGTCGTCTGTTTGTTTCAGTACAAAATCTTTGAGGGATGTAAGATTAGCGGGATCAAAAATATTTCCGTCCTCTTTGACTCCGTAAAATGGGTTAAACGTTTCAGAAGTACCAGCGTAAAAGTCTGATAATTTAAAATCATTAGACGCTTTTAACGTGAACCCGAAGCCTGAAATTTACACAACCTTGTGAATGTAGAACAGATATAACATGCGGAATACTACATTACAACCATACCTACTTGTATAGAAGTTAAGTAAAATCCAAAATTTACAAAAAAAAAATACTTCTAAAGTGATAAATTAAAACCAACCACACTAATTAGTTAAAAATGTCACCCAAAATGTAAGTAGTTATTATTTATGTAATACAAATCTATAATGCCTGACTCTACATTAAATATATAAATAAATATAACCTCAGAAAACGCGTGTTGCAAACTTCAAGACCATATCTTTTTAGAAGAACAATTTACATTTACGGACGCCACGCTCGATTTTACGAAACGTATTTCTGAATATCGTAAGAAATTTTATTTAATACATATTGATTTCTATTGACATCTAAAAACAAAACCACGAACATTGATAGCATAGTTTGTAGATCTCGAAGACGCGCAGGTTCGATACCCACTGTGCTTGTGCTTCCAGTTAAGAAAAGCATTGTGATGAAACCAACATCACCCAACCCGCACTTGGCTAGAAATAGATAAATGGTCTTGACTCTCTTCTTGGGAAACAAGACCCAGAGTCACACTAATGGAAACTAAAATTGATGATTATTTTAAAACCATAAACTGTAAATAATCTTATAAGTGTGGCAAAGATAGAGCATATTAGTGCATTATTTATTGCCATGTGAGTATTCTATGAGGCAACTTCGTACCAAAGTTGCCTCATATTGTTGCCAGGTTTCAACAACTTTACTGAGAAAGTTTAAAGCAAAGAAGTTTTTTTTGCACAAAATCTTTAGAATAAATCTTATTGTACATTAAACATACAAAAATTGCATTTATGTAAAATGTGAAATAAACTTATAAAAATAACCTTTAGCTCTCCATCCCTTTCGGTACAAGACATATTCAGAGAAACCTCCAGGTCCTGCACAGACATCAGCAAAATATAAAATATCTTTACTATCAACTGCGGGTTCTCCATTTGGTTTCTTTGGATTGGTGAACATAAAATCAAACACTGCATCAATGTTGGCCATTTTAACGGCAGCTCGATTCAAAAAAATAACAGCGCCAATTGTTTCGTACGGATTGCTACGGAACCGTGCATGCCTCATATCTTCACCATCCAATGTGTCAAAAATAGACTGTAAACAAAATATTCTTTATAATATACAATGAGCCAACACTTACCACAATTTCACATTGTTTCATAGCATTGTTCTTTTCATGTGAGAACCAAAGTATTCTGGGATATTCATTAAATAATTCCCCTTTATCAATTAACATCACATGAAGCCTACTGGAAGAAATTCCATACTAGAATAAGTAGTGCCTTTGCATTTATTCTCGGCATAATGTAATTTCAGTGTAATTTTGTGTTGAGCATAAATAAATAAAATAAATGTAGTTGAGGTCAAGTTGCCCATTGCAGTTACAATTAGACATGGGTTATAACAGGACAAACACAATACCTGTTATTACTGTTACTGTTACACAATAATAACAGGTACCGATTTCTGTTATTAAATAACAACTGTTATTTTTTTCAACCACAGTCCATTAAGAATATCACAAAAAATTTGATGTTACCAGTTTGTCATTAAATTATAAACAACATAATATTATTATTAAAAATGAAAATTATAATTTTACATTAATTGTATGTGGTTTAATAAAAACAATAACTTTAAAATATAATTTAACTTTACATATATTGCAGGTCGCAAAGTGTCCACCTACGTCTACAAAATGGTCCCACACAACACTTACTCTCTTATTTACATTTGCCATTCTACTGGACTAATATTATAAAAACTCTTATACAAAATACAAATAAACCGAAATTACTTAAACAAAAAAAAAACATGTATACTATCAGAATTGCCTAGTTTGTTATGTACACAAACAAAATTAACACTTAAATATTTTTAATCGCACTTATAAAGAAAAAGCAGAAAATAAATATGTTTTTGCTATAAGTTCTCAATCGAAAAAAAATTTCAAAATTGTTTGAAAAAAAAACGACGAACAGACGAAACTTTTCAATTCGGTTTCAAATGAATATCACCTTTAATTCTACATTTGTAAAGTCGAAGTTATATTAAATATTTTGTAACAGATGCAGTAAACGTTGATAAAGACGTTCGGATACTCGCTATTATTTTAAAACTTACATTAGAAGTAAATTCTATTGTAATTTTTCTTGGAAGCAATAACTACTTCACTATTATTGAGATTTTATTAATATATCTGTACTATATTTCAACGCATGTTGAAATAGACTTTGAAACCATTCAACCATTGTGCTCCAAACCTATTTCATTGGAACGTCAATAATGCGAATAAACGTCAATACAAATTAAAATCAGAGAAAATCACAGTAAAGCGTCGCCAGGCTTAACTTGTATAAAATATGCAATTTTGTGAACAATTTATATTATGTACCTATTTAAGGAAGCAACACTTGAAATTCGAAATAACACAATAAAATAATTATGCTAACATCAGTCCTGCAGTGTATCCGAACATAAATCGGGTTATGATACTAGGTGCATCTCGTTTTAGCAACCGTCTATCAAAGGGGTGTGAGCGAGATAAATTTATCAACGAAATAACAGTTAATACGAACTAATTTAGGAGTGACATTTCAAGGATAATTATCTTCTTGTTAGGTTACCATTTGTATTTTTCGGGTCATAATACTAGTGCTTCTCGTTTTAGCAACCGTCTATCAAAGGGGTGTGAGCGAGATAGAATAATCGACTAAATAACAGATAACACGATCCAATTAAGAATTCGCTTGTCAAAGAGGATTTCTTCTTATGAAACGACTTTCTATAATTTTGGTTTATTTCAAATAAATACTAAGTGTGTCTCGTTTTAGCTTATGACAACATTGTAAAAAAGACAAAGACAAAGAACAGTTGTTCCATGTTATTAACTGTTCTGTTATTGGCTGTTCTGTTATTGGCTGTTCTGTTATTTCAAGCTGCGTTAGTGTCCGACTGTGATAGAACAGTGAAAATATCGATAGTGATTGAGTAACAGATAAAATGATATCGCAAGAACAACTGTTATCTGTTATTTGCGAATACTTGTGATTTACATCTGTTATTATAAATACGCCTCACCCCTAGTTACAATAAACTCTTAGGAGACAAAGCACATACTTTTAGCAACCCAACAATTTTTATTTTTTTATACTACTATGCGACGAGACGAGCAAGACGTTCACCTGTTGGTAAGTGATACACTTGCCCATGACAATGCGGCGCTAGTTAAGATGGTACACACTGCACCACATTGAGCTCGTCGCCTTGAGACATAAGGGGTAAAGTCTCGTTACCCCAGTAATTACACTAGCTACAGCACCCTTCAAAACGGAACACAGTAATGTTCGCACACTACTATTTGGCGGTTGAAATAGGAGCTGCGGTTGTACCCATCCAGACGGTCTCCGGCAACAGAGACCTACCACCAGTCAATTGTTGTTATTAATGCTTCTTACATTGAATTTTGTTGGCATTTAATTGTGCCTCTTTAGACTTAAGATGCACAATGTTTTGTAGGTTTTGTTTTATTTTATGTTGAATAGTATTAATGTATTGTGTTATCTTTTTTGGAGAACATACAAATAAATAAATGACTTAAAATAATTTAAAAAATCCCAACATAGTTATTAGAAGATAGAATGTAAAGCAAATAACTATGTTTAAAACAGATAAACACTACCTGTTAGAGATCCACATACCTTAGATTTCATAACCCCTTGCAAAATATGTGGTTCAACAAAGTTTGTTTCATCAGCTATTGTCAACTTCTTTGGACCTCTTTGTAACCATTCACATAAATTAACACCAGAGAGGGGCTCCTGCGGTGGAGTAGGCATCCAAAACTGAAATAATTATTTTAATTAGTTGGGTATGGACTGAATCATGTATCTCAAATTAAAAAAAATTACTTACTACTTCCTCTAAAGAGGTAGGTATGCTACCTGGTTTCCACTTAAAGTCTTTTGGTGCCTCTCCTACAACAGATGCTTGGAACCCTAATCCCCTTTTACCTTTTTGTGTTGATGCTTCCACTGGCTCCACTCTTCCATGATCAAATTTACCCAAACCTTTGCCAGGCTTGAAACCCATATTGCTCATCATACGCTTGGATTTTTCTGAATATTGGCTATGATGTGAGTCTTCTATCATGTCCGACTGATCAGAATGTTTGCCATATAAAACATTTTCATTTGATCTATCAAAACTTGGTCTGACAAATAGGTCATCATTATCATCATCATTATCTTCAGTACCAGGTCTGTAATCATCATATTGCTCATTCGGGGAAGAGCAATTTTCACTCAAACTACTCCTACTAAGTCTTAAATTACCCTGTGAACTTTGTTCTGTATAATTTAATTCTCTTTTCAGGTGTTCATTCTCTGTTCTCTGTGTACAATCATATGAATCAGGTGTTTCATCTTCATCAGAATCCGGTAAAACTGAAAAATACAAATTAAAAGTAAAAATATTTAATAAAACACAGTGGGAAACTTTATAAAAGTAATGAAAAAGTAAAAGAAAACACTGGTCATAAAGATAAAGATTTTGTATGTATACAATTAAAATAATTTGTTTGTATGGAAAAAAAAGTTTGTATGAATTATAGCCAAAAATACCTTTGGATTTCATCACTTACCAAAAAATCTAAATTAGTGGTCATTTTGGAAATTACATTACTACCCAAACAGATTTGCACATGGAGGAACTAGAGGTTAAAAGTGATTTTGAATTTTGCACACATTAGAAATCTTGAAATATACATGATGAATCCATTCATAGTTCTTTAATTAGATTTGTAACCATCTAAATACCCTGAGAAATCACCAAACTGTGCTGTAAATTAGTACATAATAGTTGATACCTGATCCATGAGATGTGGTTGATGATGCTCTGTAAGTATCAGCTCTTGCCCTTTTAGATGGTACAGAACTAACATCACTACTAGAATCTTCGTCTGAGGTAAGATCTGCAAAATTATTAAGAAAAACAATTCAAGTACAATTTTCCAAAACAAAGTTACATGCTCTTTATATTTTATTATATTCATTATCAAGCACATTATAAATCATGAGATGCAGTACACTATCTTAAAGATTGAAAAACCAGTAGATCGTCTTTTTAATCATGACTCTTTTCATTATGGCAAAAGTCATAGTTGCATATTGCCTCAGATATTAATTTTAGAAATACCTAAACTGTAAAGCTTTTTTGTCTAAAAATAACAGTAGTAATAATCAGTTATTGGATATAATGTAAAAGAAACAGTTTCATGCAGGAGTAGATAGGAAAAATCAAGTTGACTAACTATTATTATTGTCAGGAAGTAATGTGAAACAAATCTCTACACAGAAGTTAAGCTTTTTCCTTGACAAGATAAAACATGACAGCAAATATTTATGTCCTCATACATTTTTATTTATGTTCACTGCAAAACATTTTTTCTTATCCTGAGTTATAAAACATTCTTAACATTGTTACCTACCTTAGAAGATATTACATTAGCAAATTTGAAGGAAAAAATATGTGCTATTGCTTTTAAAAAAATATTTACACTTCTATTTTATTTTATCTTATAAACCATTAGATAATATTTACTGGATCAAATTACTTTACAGTAACGAATCATTAACTATGTACCACAGAAAATTCTTAATGTATCAAAACTACTACTGGTGGACTTTTTTACTGGTGGAAGGTCTCTGTTGCAGGAGACGGTCAGGGTAGATTAGTCCGTCTAGTAAGCTCCTATTTCAGCCGCTAAATAGTAGCGTGCAAACAATACTATGTTCGGGTTTGAAGGGCGCTGTAAACTAGTGAAATTACTAGGGATACGAGACTTAACATCTTGTGTCTCAAGGCGGCGATATGGTGTAGCGTATACTATCTTAACTAGCACAAAGTTGTTATGGGCAAGCGTATCAACTACAAACAGGTGAATGTCTTGCCGTTTCGTCGCCTCGTAGAATAAAAAGGGCTTGTTGGTAACACGTACAACAATATTGTAATTTCTTTTCACAATTTAGTACTTTACTACTGTAAATATACATACCAGAATTCATGGTTTCTCTTTATTTAACGATAAAAAAAATAGTTTCTAGGTATTTTATCTCATCAGACCACAGTTTTAAATAATGCTCTTAAAATATGAAGATTTTCGTTTTATGTACAATAAAAATATAAATAATCATTAAAACGCGGGGGAGACAGAGCATAGACAATTTTTGTTTCAGATATAAAAATATTTTATGGCCTGGTACCAAGACCTTTAAGCCATTTGTTTCAAATAAGTAAAGTCATAGACTTTAGAATTAAAACATAACTTTATATTTGCTAGTCCCCGTTTCCATTTGTGCAAAAACTTATATATTCATATTGTAAGTTCTTTTATATATTCTATTGATTTTTTTAATAATTCTGATTATTATTTTAAATGATATCAGATTACTAAAAAATATCTTTTACCTGTTTTGAAAACAGCCAGCATGAAGACCTTCAACAGCACGAGTCTTTTTATTGATTATTTTAAAAGATACCGGGTGTTCTTTATAGACTGGTCTAGTTTGAATGAACTTCACTTGACCGAGGCCTGCCTCTTTGTAACGCTTAGCCGCTCACATAGAAGACCATTCTTGTTCATAGGCTGTGGTATCATCAAAGACCAGGTTCTTTACAATCGATTTGACACTGAATTTGGGAGAAGACAATGCATTTATAATAGAATACTGGGTGTATCTGGCGAAATTATTTGCATTGACTCTACCACCATAGTAAAAAAGTTAACGTCGCAAAAGTATTCTTATTCCAGTGTGTATAACAAGTACACGTCAGAAATACTAGAACTAAAATAAACAAATAAAAACAATTATATTTACTGTATATACAGAATATTACAATGTATATGTGCTGGTGGAAACTTATTCTATTCAAAAGGACTCGAAGGAAATTCTGAGCTTAAAGTTCGCGCGAACTGCCTTAATCCGAACTATAAATATAGATTGAATGTTCGCAATTTTACTCTCTTAAGACATTATACTGCGGAAATATCTAAAATAAACACACTGACAGTATAAATATCTCAATTGTTTGGCTTTCCTAACTGCTGTTTCCAAGTCAGTCTTTCCCAATGTTGGCAAATGAGAGTTCCCTTGTAATTTTGAGTGTAAAATACGACTTGAACCTTGATGAAAACAGGCCATACCATTTTCAAATGGGCCGGCGTAGCGGATATCCAAGAGCAACTATTACTACTTATCATCCCAGAAGCCGTTAGTTCGTTTACGCACTTCTCCTATAAAGAAATACATATTTTTCTCATGTCACATCGTGATGTATAGTGCTAAGAGTGGTTTGACCGACATATACATAGTTTCTTACATACTCTGTTAGCGGACACGGCTGCGACGAATACGCAGGCTAGACAACGTATACGTATTGTAATCATAACAATATATACAAAAAATATTACACAAACATAATTTTTTTTTTATTAAACTGCGAAGACTCAATAAAATTGATAGTCCGTTACATCGACTTTTACATTTTTACTTGTAAATATTTAAATAAATTTGTTTCAGCATCAGTAAGTCATTGGTTTTTAAAAACATCTATAACTTATGTTACCAACTTTTTATCTTTTTAACAACGCTAATAGACAAATAGCATCGATTTCCTTTTACAAGGTGCATAGTTGTTAACTTATGAACTCAAGATTCCTGTAGAAAATTTATTCCTCTACCTATGCATACCATAAACGGTTGCACGCGGAGCCAATTGTCGTTCTCATTGTGTAAAAAAAACACGAATATTTCGGCGCTCCAAAAATAAGTTTAAAAATGTCAAGCGGGAGAAAATCTACATCTACTACATATCTTTCTAAAGAGGTACTTTATAGATAGATGAAAGGTCTCAAATTGTATTCTTTGCATTTAATACATAAAGTTAGTTTTAAATAAAAACTTAGTTTACTTTTTTATTGATTATTGCAACCTTATCAAATACAAAGAGTACAAGAAATATTTTTGAGTTTAATTATATATTAAAATTTCAGTTTTGTTAACACAGAAATTATAGGTAATGAAACTATTTCTCTTTCATTAATTGGTCAAGCTTCAACATTAATTTCTAAAACACTTGTTCTTATGTTAATTACACCAAAAATTAAAAAAAATTAAGAATAATGGTTCAATTATTATCTGTACTTTCTTGTATAGCATTTATTTTATTTGTAATATTTTTACAATGACATATTTTTTGAAAAGAAAAAAAAAACATGTTTCTGTCAGTACTTTATTACTGATGAGAATTTTCTACAACTCCTTACACAATTCTGTTCTTAAAATGTTTGTCAGGTTCTGCTTACAATCATTAAATTCGTTAAAGTCAAAAGTTATCAACTAATTATAAATGTTATTCACAAAATATTTGTATGAATCCATAACCTATGTCACTTAATTTCTTTAACATAAGCATCTAATTCTGCATCTAATTGTTCAGCTGTTGGTACAGGTTTCTTGCCACGCACACCTCCACCACCTCGTCCACCACGTCTTCCTCCACCACGCTGTCCGTTACTTTGATTTTTATTCACACCTCCCCCTTGAATAAAGAAACTTGTATCAGTAACACTAATGATTAAACAATGCAATAGAAGACAATAAATAATTATCAAAAAGACTTTTTGTATGTACAGGTGGTAAACAGATTACACATAACTGCAACATCATAAAAGGTCTATTACTAACAGCAACACTTTGCAAGTCAAAGGCACAACTGTAACCTTATGTTCTATATTGTTATACATTTTCTATTTTAAAATAGTTTATACCAAATTTTATTATATTAGTTGCAAGTTCAAATGTACTTTGTAAAAATAAACCAATAATACCAACCCCGATTAATATTCCGTTTAGGTGCAATGCCCCCAACAGGCCGACTTCTTTCTTCATTTCTGAAAGTACTTATTTCCGAAGTTGCTAATTGTATGTTCATGGCACGCCCATCGAGAGGAACACCATTATACTGTTTCATAGCTTTTAAAGCATCAGCTCTTCTTTCAAATACAACATCAGCAGTTCCTGAAATATTTTAATGTTCACATCATTTTGAATGACAAAAAACAACAAAATGGCAGAAAGTATGCAATTACATGGTTTATTTGTAAATTATACATTGTGTAAACAAATAGTTACAAGACAAATTACTAAACAATTTAGGACCTAAGAAAATTTTGAAAGTTATTGTATTTAATTAAAACAAATTAAATAAGCAACTAAAAATGCTTACCTAAAGATCTTCCAGATCTGTCATAATGAACAGCAGCACTTTTAAGCATGCCAAATTCTGAAAAGAGCTCTTGAATATCAGAGTCTGATACTCCAAAATCCAAATTTGAAACTAAAAGCTTAGTGGGGCCTGTTGTCAGAGGGGCACTCCTCTGTATCTTCCTATCACTGAAGTCATTGAACATGTCATGTTTCCAAGTGCTGTTAACATCACCCTGAAATAGTTTTGCCTTCATAGATCATGCCAACTGACCACCAGTTGCCTCTGAGCATAAACACTCAAAATACATGGCTAATTGTACATGTTCTAATCAATATAAATTTACATAAATACAATACAGTAAGTATGGATACAACATCAGATGTGTTTTAAATTAATATAAAGCTTGTTTAATCGCGAGTAACTATCACTTTCACACAACACTTATACTGATTCTGAGCACATGATGTCCCACAGAACAGAACACGATCGCACCCTTAATATCTTGTCCATGATGTCTGCAACTTGAAGCAGTAGGTAGTAAAATTCCGGGTAAATCACCCAATTTCATTATATTACATTCCGGGAGTCCACACGGCAAAGGTCGCTTGGCATCTCCAAATTAATATCTTATTGAATTTGTATTCAAATAACTTAATGAACTCCATTGTTATTCTGTAGTCATTAATTAAAGAAGGATCCAAAAAAGGATCGCATGCTAATAAATAAAATTACTTAAAACAGTTGATCATATTTTAAGTCTAGCTGCGAAAAATACAACGGAACAGGCTACGTTGAACAACAAGTTTTGCAAACAACGAATTTGTATTCGTTTGAATGACATATTGTAAGAAATTATAAAAATTCCACACTCCCAGCACGCTGCCCTTAGACATAAATCGCGCATTATATTATTTGACGCGTCATTTTCCATATCTGTCCGCCATTTGCAATTGTTAAACCATCAACTATTTTGATTTACCCTAGTATAATTGGTTGGCTTGGATACTCCTCCACGACTTCTTCCTCGCAATACACCACCGGAACGATTATTTCGAAAACCACCTCCTGCGCCACCACGAACTGCTCTTTTCACTTCAAATTTTCTACCAGCACCGCCGCCTCCTCTGCCTTTTTTACTTGCTTTTATTATATCGTCCAGTGCCATGTCAATTCTATCAACCATTTTTGCTAATTTTAATGAAATTTAAATAAAATACTTTATTTATTCCTTTCAAAAATCGCCTGTTGCAAAATTAATATAAGAAAGACACTTATCCGCGCTAGACTTCTTGAAAAAGATCGCGGCACGACTTCTTGAAATAAAGATGGCGTCTAATATAGTGATGTACAATTTGTTACCACATAATCGTTTTTAATAAAACTATATAATTTAGCAGAATAGCTTTTGAGTTGGAATAACATAATAAAATTAAAATAACTGATGCAATTTTAATCTTAGAATAATTGAAATATTTAGCGTTATGATAATATTAAATAGTAAATTTAAACGCGCATTATATTATTTGTTTTTAAATTGTTCTATGTATAGATTATTTTTAAATATTTCTTGATATATATAAGACGTTGTTTTCATTTAAGGAAACATAGTTTGTTGTATTCAATTAAAAATCACAATTTTACAACTTGTATCTAAAACTTAGATTAAAATTATAATAAAGAAATTAATTATTTAGATTGTTTTTGGTACAAATAAAAAAGTCGTAACTGTATATACCGATAAGTGCTACAAGCATGGACTTATTTTTTTTTGTCCTGTTAATAATCGACTGAATTATTTTTAACTATCATAGAGAAATAACTATTAATAATACTTGGTTCTGTTTATTCACTTTTACTTATTATTTTATCCAAAGTAAAAAAAAACAACACTTATTTATTGCTTACCAACTTAGCTATTTTCTATTTTAACTATACTAAGACGCGATTCGGTTCAAGCACTTACAATTATTTTAAATATACACGAACTTCGACTGCAGTTAAGAATGGCCTTAAATAGATTTATGCATCCTCGTAATATTTACAAAACCCCGCCTGACTTTGCAAAGTTCATAAAATTATTTGGCGAATTCGCGAATATTGCAAAAGTGGTATGTAACAATCATATATTCTCCTGTATTGCATTAAAAACTATTTTTTAAATCTAAGAATGTTGTATAATATAATTTTATTAAATTATAGTTATATTTCTTTTAGGATGTCACCGGTAAAGTGAGCCTTGATTTTAAGGATCCACGAGCACTAAGAATTTTGACAAAATGTTTGTTGAAATCAGATTTTAATTTGGATGTCGATATACCTGAAGATAGACTAGTGCCTACGCTTCCGTTGCGACTAAATTATATTCTATGGATTGAAGATTTAATGATATCCATCCATAAAAAGGATATTACTGGATTAGATATTGGTATTTCCTCATATCTATATACATTAATATTTGTAGTAATTTCTTTGTTAGAAATTAACTGATAATTTTTAGATTGGGTCATTTTGTGTACATGATTGTAGTAGTTTGTATAACATCATGTCATTATATTATTTTAGGTACAGGTGCATGTGCAATATATCCTTTACTAGCAGCTGTGAAAAATAAATGGCACATGGTTGCCACTGAAAAAGATGAAAGTAGTATGCAAAAAGCTGTGGAAAATGTTGAAAAGAATAATTTGCAAGAACTTATTAAATGTGTGTAATGCAATCAATTTTGAACATTATATATGATTTATTATTTTGGTATGAGAATCGCATTTCTCTGCATTTACTATTAACTGTTGATAGTGTACATGTGATTTATAATAATCACACCACCATTTTTGGGGACATCTACCAACATGAAAAGTGATCAATTCCATTACAAATTATTTATTTTTAACAACAGTTATTTATTCCAATTACTGCTTTATGATAATCTTATGCCAGTAAAAACAATGATAATATTGAAAAAAGATGTTTTCAGTTAAAACAAAATTTAAATGAGGAATTCTAAAAAATTACAGTGACAAAGAATACAAGTACTTCTCTGGTAGAGCATTTGTTTGTGGCAGATGCTGATCTAAAATTTGATTTTTGTATGTGCAACCCACCATTTTATAGTAATGTTCAAGATTTATGGGAGTCACGAAGTCCAGCAAGGTAAATGTTTTAAAGTTATTCACCGATTATGATTGACATCAAAGGTGTACTTTTATTATGCCACTAACAGTAGGTATTTCATTGTGTCGCAAATAGGTTAGAATGAAAACACTGTTTATTCTAAGCATTTTGTGAAACTTATAAATGGAGAAATAAATTTATAGAAAGGGCAGCAGTATTCCTTGTAAGTTTTACCTGCATAATGCATTTGCTGACGCACCCCATGTGGCTAGTGAGTTGGTTTTAGAGAGATCTATGTCCAGGAGCAGACATTAATAGACAGAATTAATAATGTTTTCTATTTAAATGAGTGATCCTGCTAGATTACCAGTGTACCATTAAAAAATATTTTTTACCTATATTCTATAATCTTTTTCAATAATGCATAACTTTTTTATAATCAATGTACAATATTGATAAATGTGTATCAATTTTATATATAGCATAAAAAAACTGTTGCAAAAAGCTTTAATTAAATCTTAATTTGTTCAAGGCCACCTCCTAAGAATGGCTTTACAGGATCACCCCAAGAGCTTATTACAGAAGGTGGTGAGCTAGAATTTTGTAGAAAGCTAATTAAGGAAAGTATTGTTTACCAAAATAATGTTTTGTAAGTATAAACAATGATTATAACAACATTGTAAAGGCATTATTAATCAATAATATTAATCATACTGATTATTATCACATCAATTACATATTTAATTTATAAAAAGAAAATTTTTACTATTCAAACAATTTTTGTCATAGAATTTTTACTACTATGATTGGCCACAAACATAATTTGAAAGAACTGATTTTGGATCTTAAAGCAGAAGGAATTAAATATACTACTGCAGAATTCTGTCAAGGCCGAGTTACCCGATGGGGCATAGCATGGACATACCAAGATTATGATTTGTATAATTTAGGTAAGAAATGATAAAAAAAAAGTTTGTGAAAAAACATTATTGTTAGTTTCAAAATAAGTGTATATATTTTATTTTATTATTATTTTTCAGTTCCTCCAAGAGATAAGCCTAGAAAAAAGAGTATTCCAATATCATTTGAATTGCCTGAAACAGGAAATCTAGCCCTTGATGTAGAAAGTGTTACAATAAAAATAAAAAAAAACTTTGATTGCCTTAACATTAATTACAATCAGGTAACGAAAAGGCAGAACGAAGTAATTCTTAACTTTACAGCATCATCAAATACATGGTCTAATCAAAGACGAAAAAGAAGACTTATGAAGAGATTAGAAGAAGTTGATATTAAAAAACAAAAAATGGAAATTCCAGAATTATACAAAAGTGATTCAGAATTAAATCGGAGCGATGTCGCACAAACGTCGAATATAGTAATTAATAGTGAACAGGATAATTATAATACATTGTTGGATAAGCAAAAACCATTGATTCAAGGTATTCTTAAAATTATCAAAAAAGTAAAAGCAATCGTCCTTGAAATGGAGTATCTGGATGGAAATGGTGGAAAAGACTGTATTCATCAAATATTACAATACATTAAAAACAATTTGAAATAAGTAGATATTTTATTTTATATCCAGTAGTTTTCAAATATTTATATGGGAACGGAATTTAAAAGAGTGACTTTTATAGCAGAGCTTCTCTAAGCTAGCGATTGGCGGCAAACTGGTATTATAAAAGAACTAGTAAAAACAATTTAAATTTAAAGAGCTATTTATTTCAAGTATAACCTTGCATTTCCTTGTGTGAGTTTACTATTCAAAAACGATTACGCGTCGCGTACAAAATGTGTTTAAAAGTATGTTTTGTATTTTCATCAAATTTTTCCCAAAAGAGCCGCATGTAGATTTAGTACTGTGTTTTCTTACTCTTGTGCTTCTGTTAAACGGATATAAAAAGGCGGGAAATTTAACATTTCCATAATTTATGTGATGGCAAATTTCAATTTGTAAGGCATTCCTGAAAACAGATCTTAAGTGAGTAAAAATAAGATGTCTCGTAGTTTGCTCCCATAAATCAAAGACGCTAATGAAAAGGTTTCATGATTTATACAATTTCAATGATATATAGACTTACTGCTACTTTGTAACTAACGATAAATTCTTAATATATTTTCTCAGAATTAGCTTTCTGTAAAACTTGAGGATTTTCAAATATTTTTATTACTTAAAAATGTACTGGAATTCCAAGTTTTTCTGTGTGTATAATAAATAAAACTGATGTTAATGTAACGCGTAAATAAGAGATTTTATCTTAAGGAGGCAAACAAAATTTTATCATCACTATTTTACTTTTTTAAAATTAAATTAATATAATACATTGTTGGATAAGCAAAAACCATTGATTCAAGGTATTCTTAAAATTATCAAAAAAGTAAAAGCAATCGTCCTTGAAATGGAGTATCTGGATGGAAATGGTGGAAAAGACTGTATTCATCAAATATTACAATACATTAAAAACAATTTGAAATAAGTAGATATTTTATTTTATATCCAGTAGTTTTCAAATATTTATATGGGAACGGAATTTAAAAGAGTGACTTTTATAGCAGAGCTTCTCTAAGCTAGCGATTGGCGGCAAACTGGTATTATAAAAGAACTAGTAAAAACAATTTAAATTTAAAGAGCTATTTATTTCAAGTATTACCTTGCATTTCCTTGTGTGAGTTTACTATTCAAAAACGATTACGCGTCGCGTACAAAATGTGTTTAAAAGTACGTTTTGTATTTTCATCAAATTTTTCCCAAAAGAGCCGCATGTAGATTTAGTACTGTGTTTTCTTACTCTTGTGCTTCTGTTAAACGGATATAAAAAGGCGGGAAATTTAACATTTCCATAATTTATCTGATGGCAAATTTCAATTTGTAAGGCATTCCTGAAAACAGATCTTAAGTGAGTAAAAATAAGATGTCTCGTAGTTTGCTCCCATAAATCAAAGACGCTAATGAAAAGGTTTCATGATTTATACAATTTCAATGATATATAGACTTACTGCTACTTTGTAACTAACGATAAATTCTTAATATATTTTCTCAGAATTAGCTTTCTGTAAAACTTGAGGATTTTCAAATATTTTTATTACTTAAAAATGTACTGGAATTCCAAGTTTTTCTGTGTGTATAATAAATAAAACTGATGTTAATGTAACGCGTAAATAAGAGATTTTATCTTAAGGAGGCAAACAAAATTTTATCATCACTATTTTACTTTTTTAAAATTAAATTAATATAATACATTGAAGTTGTTATCAATAAATAAACCTAACAATTGTTTATATTATGGTTAATTTTGATTGGCTTTGTTGGCAACTTTGTCTATTTGTCAATGTCAATTTGTCAAATTTACGCGCGTCGTTTCGCTATTTGGAAAAATTTGATAAATATTAATTAAATTTCAATAATAAGACTTTAACAACTTAATCAGTAATCAAATTAGGTTTTTAATTTTACTTTAAGATATATACATTCTTAAAAAAACAAGAAATGTTCTAAAATAAAACTTCCAAACTTATAAAGGTGTATTAATGTCTATAACATTTTTTATTTATCTCAATATTAATCACCATGAGCTCTGAAAATGTTAGGGAGGATAATTTTGAATCCAATTCATTTGGTGAGTTTGTCTGTAAATGGTACTAGTACTATAGCATCTTCATTATCAGCCCGCGGCAGTCTACTAGTGGACCTAGGCTTCTCCCCAGAAATGCCACTTTCTTTACGCATCCAGTTGCTGCTAGTCGACGTGCGCATAAATTCGCTACATTTTGTCATTCATAATATAGTATGAATTAAATTAATTGGTATAATACCAAATCTTTTCTTTTCATAATGATTTCTAGTTTCCGCGAAAGCTACAAATTTATTAAAACAAAATTTTCTTTTCAGTTCGAAAAGCAACAAAGGGAAAAATGAAACCAGATAGCAGAGAAAATTCTAGTAGTAGAAAAAAATCAAAACTAAATAGTAAAAGTGAAGATCCTAAACCTGGGTTTGTTATTTAAATACAGTTCTTAACTAATTATAATAGTCATATAACACTAAGTTCATTATTAAATGTAATATATAAGTTTTTATGTTTTAAACACTAATGTTAATGTGGTTTTTAAAGACACCTGTCTTTTTATAAATACCTATACTATATTGGTCTAACATTTTTATTTCTTACTTTTCTCAAAGAAAAATTATTATTAGTTTAGGTTGGTAAGTTCACATTATCAAATATTCCATAACTTGGCTTTTAATCATCATTTACATCTCACCTTACATACAATAGTTAATTGCTTTTTTCAGTTTTTTCTTGTTATCAATTATTCTTTTATTTGTACTGTATATTATTAAATAGTTCAAATTATATCATTTTTGAATAGGCTCTACCACATTATGGACTAATACTGTTTGCTAAACTGTAATCCATTTTCCCATATAATCATCTTTGATGTGGTGATTATTATTATTTTACAGTAAACCTGCTAAAATTCCTGAAGTTGAAACAGATCCTGCTGTGTTACAAAGACGTCAAAAACAAATTGATTATGGAAAAAATACTGTTGGGTATCACAACTATATTAAAGAAGTACCTGTGTATGTATTGGTTTGTTCAAATATTAAATAACAAATATAGCTTCATACATTTTTCAATAAAATAATGTTTCTGTTATTTATTATGATAATTTTGTATCCTGTTTAATAAAAATAATTATTTTTAGAGACAAGCGTAATAAAGAAGATCCTAAAACACCAGATAAATATTGTAAATACAGTCGAAGATCATGGGACACACAAATTAAATTATGGAGGATAAAGTTGCATCACTATGATCCAAATACAAATCCTGATTGTAAGATAAAAGGAGAATCTAATAAAATGGAATCTGATTATGATTCAGATACAAGTTAAAATAATTTATGTAATGGTCTAGATATAAGTAATTTTAGAAATAGTATAATTATACGACTTTATACTTAAGTATGTTTTCTTGTACAAAAAAAAGTTTAGGCAATACATAGAAGTACCAAATAATCTTAAAAAAATATTAAAATAATCATTAATGTAGTATCATTGATAAATACAATTATTCCTAAGAATAAAACTTTATTAACCTTTAAAATATAATTAATGAACAAAAAATTAGTACACAAATCAATTCTTGTTTGTTATACGCAAGAAAATAAAAATATATACTTCAATGCCACCTTAACCAACATTATCATTGCAAAAAAAAATATTTGAACATGTCACACAAGTTAGTCAATTAGAAACTAATAGGAACATGAGTTGGGAGCACTGGACCTAGACCTTTATTATTTAATTATTGTAATATTAAGTAATTAAAGACTGGGCATATAAATAGGCATTAAGTATTTTTTATGGTTTGGTCATTTAGGAAAGACCAGGCAAAATTTTGACTTTAGTCACTTTAGTGAAAGCGATAAATTGTCATGTCTTGAAATAAGAGTTCAAAATCTACAGCAGGAGAAAGCTGGGTATCTATGCATTCTGCAACGGCTCAGACATGGATTAATATTACTGGGGTTCTACAAATAGGTATTAATATCGGTAATAAAGTAATTTGCGAGTACAAGGTGATTATTAAATATTTCACAAAAAATTTCTTGATTGTAAAATGGATGTAGTGAAGAAATGGGATAATATAGGTCAAAATAGAAACATTTAAATATATTTACAGATTTATTCATTTATGTTATTGGTAGATCCACTCTATTCAAAATGTCTCTGGCTTGTTTAACAATAGTGTTATTTTTGTTTTCTGTAGCCAAAGTATGCAATTTATCCATATATTCGTCAATATTTGTTTCCGTTGCTCCACAAGATCCACCTGTGAAAGTATTAGCAACTTTGAGATACAAAGTCATCTATCTCTACTATTATGAATTCTTCTAAAAATTTTACTGTTTACTTCAGCAATTAAAAAATAAGAGAAATATTGATTTTGAAATTTATTTATCTATATAAGTTTGTAATGAAATTAACAACTGTCTTCTTGTTTATGAACTCAGTGTTGTGTTATCGTAGTATATTGTGGTACATGCCAGTTTCCACGCAATGTTTTCCTCCGTCAGACACTCTAGTTATGTGGGTTGATACTGTTTCTTCTCATACTACTCATACTTATAGTGTATATGATCACCTTACAAACTAAGCTGTCATTAGAAATTATAAAATAAATAAACCCATTGATAATAAAAATTTAAGCAGTGGTAAATGCCAAGGGAATCTAGCAACAGAGACCCCCTCATCATTAGATGTATATTTCTTTAGATATTCTTGATTCATTAGTTTTTGTAATTCTTGGTTCAGAAGGTATTAAAATATTTATCATTATTTACCCTGTAAGGGGATCACAAGTGGTTGCAAAGCTTGTACAAGAACGGCGACGAGCGCACGTCGATGGGCGACCAGTGAAGCTGTGCGCTCGGCGGCAGCCGTGGTCTCCGCGCGGAGACGGGTCGTCGCCGCGCTCACCTCCTCGGCATGTCTTTGAAGAATTGCATTCTGAAAAGTTTTTAAAATTTTTATGTATTATCTGTAACATTTAAAAGGTAAAGTTCAGATTGAACAATAGAATATTTAATTTAAAATTAACTTTATTGCAGATTATAATGCCAGATTGGTATAGTCACATATAATATATTTATCAAAGAACATATGTACGTTGTGATGACATACCTGTTGTTCATAATCGGAGTTAGCTTTTCGTAACTGCCGCAGTTCGGATTCCCTTAATTTGTTATGTTGAAGAAATTGATCAGTGAAAATAGGTATATCAGTGTCACCTCCAATTAGATCATCTCCCTGAAACACAATTAATATAATGATTTCTTACATTTCCACAAATGTTATAACTGAATAACTGTAAGTACAATAACTACCAAGCATGAATTGTCTTATGTTATTTAAAAGTTCATTTTTGCAAATTTAAACATTGAATTACAAAATAAGCTATAAAAATCTGCACAACCTGTCTATTTTATTCAATTTCTCAAAGTAAACTTACTAAAGCAGGAGTAATGCAAGGTCTAGGTCGAGGAGGTGTTGGCTGCCTTGGTGCTATAGGATTGGTTTGTGCTACCACATTTTGCTCTGGTTGTGCTACTGGAGCTATTCCTGTTCCTTGAATAATAAATGCATACCATTATTTTTCAGTACCTTTGTTGATAAACTAAACTAAATATTTTTTTATCACCTGTTACTACATTCTGTTGGCAAATTTCATGAGGAGTGTTATGTTTAACTTTTTTGTTTGTTATCACTGGATCTTTTTGTTCCATTTGCTGTTTTCGGAACTCTTTGTAAGCATCAGTCTTTTTATATTCAGCCCATTCTTTTATATATCTAAAATGTGACATGAACAATATTTAATAGAAATAAACTGATAAAAAAATATACAATCTTTCATTTTAGCATTTTCATCTACAAATTCTTAAAAGTTTATCTTAACAATAATATTAAATAATTAATGTTATTGAGTAGTAGTAGTATTGTGGTACTCATATTTATGAATTCCTTAAGTAATTTTTGGAATATTTTTCAATAACCACTAAAGTATTTAGCAAGATTGTGCCAGTCATGAAAAAAGTGAAAAGCAAATTATTGTAGATTCTTTCATTAATTTAAGGAAAAATAGAATGAACATGTTTTAGAAAATAGGAAAGATATTACTGAATATCTATATATAAAAAAAATAGGACATTGTTTTGTAATATCAAAATCAAAGCTTTTGTCTTAATATGTACAGGATACATCATCATCAACTAATAGACTGCACTGCTGGATATAGGCATCCCCCAGAGATTTCCACTCCAACCATTACCAAGATATATTTAATATATAGATATAGATTAGCTGGACCAATTTCAATGTTACTTTCACTTGCATATAACTAAAGTAATAAGGCATAACTAAAGCCATTTTCATTTATACAAAAGTATATAATGTTAATTATCTGAGATGGCTAATGTCCAAAGCAATTGGTTTTGGACATTAATAAATTTGATTAGATTCATACATTAAATTTGCTATATACATAAATATTTTAACAATGTTCCATTCATATATTACCTCCTTAATTGAAATTCACCTTTCGATAACTCTATATTCAACTAATTTTTATTATAAATGTTATTACATACAGGTAGAACTAGAAGTATAATACATGCAAAACATACATTTCTAAACAAGCAGAGGTTAAAAATATACACCGGCATCACTATGTCTGTATAGTATTAGCTAATTGAAATTTATAATAATTACCTTTCCTTGTCTTGGTCTGCAGCATTAAGGTACTGCTGTTTTTCCTCAGTAGGTAATTTACTCCACTCACTAGCTAACTGTCTAGTCAGTTCAGCAAAACCCAACTCTGGTTGCTCAGCACGTAGTTGATCTCGTCGTTCATTTAAAAATCTCACATAGCCTATGATATATATTTTAAACTGAGTATACCAATGTTTTGAAAATAAGTTAACAAAAAGTATCTAAAATATCTATTCTTAAATCTGTTTATTATGACAAGATTTACTAGATATAAAATTGAAGTCATACAAGTTTATGGTGTTAATAATTAAATAAAATGATTAATCCCAAATAATAACTAAGAGTGCTTAATAATAAAATTTCATTGTAATATATTTTTAATTTATTTATGCACACACAAAATTATAGAGGAATTACAACATACAGAGAAATAAGTGCAAATGCGCTACTTATTCCAATACGGAATTTATTCCAGTAGGCCTGTGATACGAAAATTTTATACATTAACATTAAATTAGATTTTTTTTAAATAATCATAACTGACAATTCATCTAAAATATTAATATCGTTTATTTATATCTCACCTGTGAGAGGCTGTCTAGGTGCTGTAATGTCACGAGGAACTTTCGGCTTCCGTTTCTTGGGTTTTTTTGGAGATGGCTTTTGTAGATCTTTCGTGATGTTTTGTATTCCAGTTTCATGATCATTTTCATTATTTGGAAGTGTATTGGTTCCTGCGGGACAGTCTTGCTCATTACCAACTACAGACGTATCTTCAATTTTATTTGTTTGTACTTCGGAAGTGTGTGTCTGCTCCAAATCCATGATTTTTCATATGTTTGTTAGTTAAAATACAAGAAATACTCTTACTGTATTCTGCCAAGAGTTAATAGATATTAGATATATACAACATAGATAAAAACACCGTAGTTTTTTTTTAATTATCGGCATCGCGCGGTTTGCGCATATGCCACTGAGTAAGTTTTTTTTAATAAGATGTATTAATTAGTTATTTACATATTTATAAAATGATATATAGATTTTATAGATATATTACATATATAACTGCTTTTAAAGTGTCTTAAGTCGTCCAGAAATGTAGAACATGAACTCAACATTTTTTTCTTTATTTCTTTGAATAAAACACAATTAGCCCAATTTCATTACGTTTACTTGTCTTAAATAAATATGTATACGTTATAGAAATACGTATGTATTACTTATAAACCAAACATTTTACTAAATTAAAAAAATTATAAAATTTCTGCGCTTCACATTTCGTAATTACATGTTTAAAAATTCATAACAGTGTTTGCTGGCAATTTAGTTCTTTAATGTCGGTCAGTGTTGTATTCTGTCATATCTCATGTGTTATTTTTCTGTCAGGATATTACAGTTTGCATTTGATTTTTCAATTGCATTTATGTTAAATATTATCGGCAAGAAGTTATTAAAATAACAACCTTAGTACATTATTCACAAAATTGTGATATTTTTGTAATTATGTAACTTATGTTATCGACACACCTGTACAATTATGGTACGAAAGATGAACACAAAACTTTAAATATTTGACTTTATTAATTTGATAATGTTATTTATATTAGTTTTAAAAGAGGAGCACAATTATACTCTAAAATTTAATATCATAATTGCAGGGTGACTTCAGTGTCGATGAGGCGTTAGCCTCGTTAGAAATGTTGATGTCGGAATTCTTTGCTCCTACTACAAATAATTTTAGAAAACGAGAAATAGAGAGCATGCTTGAAAATTTTTCTAACGGAAGAGACTCCTGGAGACATTGTTTGATATTTCTACAAAAAACTCAGAACCAGTATGTGTTAATGTTTATATTGACTACACTGGAGGTATGTCACCATTTATCACTGTTATGTAGGTCAATTAATACACATTTATTTGTGTGTCATTGTAAAATGTTTTTAAAGGTATGAAAGTACTATATAACTTAACCGTAACTGGTTTATTACTTACATAATATGTTAGTAATTA
Source organism: Byasa hedistus (assembly GCA_029286795.1). NCBI lineage: Eukaryota > Metazoa > Arthropoda > Insecta > Lepidoptera > Papilionidae > Byasa > Byasa hedistus. The sequence continues at coordinate 5,977,779 of JAGSMW010000009.1, read as the reverse complement.
ATTATTTTATTTTTATTTTTTATTAATAAAAAAATGTATAATTTAAAAATTGTAAACTATGTGAAATAATAAACCTAGTAAAACCATCTCAATTATCCACCACCCTCATAATTTTGTCAAAAAACTTTAACTGTATAAAAGTTTATAAATTAAATATTGTTTTTATGTTATATTATAATCATAAGTTTTATTTTGCAAAGTTGTCTTTTTACATACTTTTTCCTTTCTTTTTATCAATATTTCTAAATGAAATTTTTTATGCTCTGGCCCGCACACAATCATTTATATTTGTGAAATTATACCATTACTGAATTTGATAGAATATATATAGATAATATATATAGAGATAGAATAAACAGTTATTATTCTCTCATACTGCAAATATTTACTAATATTATATACTTACAGTGCTATTAATATAAAAAAGTATAAACTCATTTCAGAATATCATAAATAAATTATGGATCAGTTTGTCCCAAAATGAGAGGTCAGAAATAAGACTAACTTTATGGAATGAATTAATAGCAAAGCAAGAGCTGATGCAATACTTTATAAGGAACAAACTTGCTTCACTTATGGTGGCAATTGCCCGTTATGATTGGCCACATGATTATCCAGACTTCTTTAGCAATATTGTTGAGGTAAATAGTAACAAAACATCTATGATATATAGTCGTTTATTTAAATAATTGCACTTTATTTGTATTGTATTTCATGAAGCATTGAAATGAGCATGACTTTCATCTGATGTTAAATGATTGATAGCCTGCTCATAACAATGTAGCAATAGTGAAGATGATAAACACAACACCCCATTGTGCTCATAGTTTTGAGACACAAGATATTTTCTCATTATCCCAGTAATTATAGAGTCTTTGCGATGATTGTGTAAATAATTCTATCGCTGTTTTCTAATATAGTTAAATAGATTTTTTCTTATTTCCTTATATGCTAATCCGAAGGTCATCAATTGAACTGTAACAATAACATGTTTATTCTGATAGTGATTTTTGCTAATATTGCAGTTAAATTATAGCATAAATAAATTTCAAAAATAGTTATTTAAAAATGCACAACTACACAACACCTTTTGTCAATGAAATAAATGTTGTTTTTGTTTTCAGGATAACTAAAAAATTATTATAAGATAAAAACACACAACATAATATTTAAACAGTAATATATTCTAAAATGTTATGTTTTAGCTGATTAAAAGTGATGGGCATCGCTGTGTCTTGGGTTTGATTTTGGCACAGGCAGCAAGTGAGGAACTGGGTGCAGCCCGTGATACTGGTGTTGTGTTACCATCTACACGGCGCATTCAGCTTGAACGGCTTATGTTAAAAGGAATGCCACAAATGCTTTCAGCACTTAGTGGTAAATTCTTGTTTATATATACCCAAATTATTAACTATTTACATTTTTTTTAAGTAATTCAAAATAAATCTGATTTGATAGTATCTTTTGATTTAATCACATTAATAATGTTTAAGCCTTAATTTTTGTTACTAAAACATTCCACACATTCACATTCACTGATGTTCCTTTTGCCAGAGAGCCACTAGCTAGGTACCACCTCTGCTTATATTTAGCCACCAAACAAACATTACTGTGTTCCAGTTCGAAGGGGAAATTACTGAAGTAATGAGACTTAACATCTCATGTCTCAAGGCGACTAGCACAATGTGGTACTGTGTATACCATCTTAACTATCGCCCCACTCTTAAGAGCTAGTTTATCAGTTACCATCAGGTGAATCGCTCACGCGTCTCGTCGCTTCGACTACTAAAAAAACAGATTTGAAAAATAACGTTATTGTTTGTTTTAATTCATTTAGATATATTGGAGAAAAATGCCCAAAAGGAAGGTCAATCAAATCCACCTCCTTCTCCTACTAGTGGGTTTCCTCAAACGTCTGCTCTCCCGGATTTGTTGGCAAATGCACATGATGTTTGCACATCCGACAAGTAAGATTTGTATATCTAAATTTATTATTTATTAGCGGTATTCTTTCTCCTATAATTTTCTCAGTTTTTATAAACTCTATCACGTCTAGTCTCAATTGTGCGTACCATCTTTACGCTGACGATTTACAAATTTACGAGGAATCAGATATAGGAAATATTCACGGGGCAATTGCCAAAATAAATAATGATCTTCAGTCTATCTGCAACTGGTCTAGGCGGTTCGGTATTTCTGTCAACACTTCTAAGTGCCAAGCAATGATTGTAGGTAGCTCAAGAATGTTGCAAAAAATTGATTACACTACGATACCTCCAGTTTATTACAACATGGATCTCATACCTTTCTCTGAGTCCATCAGAAACCTTGGCCTACTAATGGATTCCTCTATGAGTTGGAACGCACAGGTCACTGAAGTCAGCCGTAGAGTCTTTTCCTCTTTACGTTCCTTATACCGCCTAAAACATTTCCTCTGTCCCAAAACTAAGATTATGCTTGTGCAGTCCTTAATAATGCCAATAATTGATTACGCAGATGTGTGCTACCTCGACTTGAATAAAGATCTTCTTAACAGCTAGAACGCCTTTCCAACAATTGTATAAGATATATTTTCGGACTTCGAAAATATGACCACATCTCTGAATACCGCTCTCGCCTTAAATGGCTCACTATTCATCAGAGGCGCAATTCTAGAATATTACTTGTTCTCTTCTCAATTTTAAATGATCCAAAAACTCCTTTGTACCTTAAAGGTAGCTTTCAATTTCTTTCTTCAACCCATGACAGGGACCTCCGCTCAACTACTAATTTAACAATTAGTATTCCACAACACTTCACTGGCTTCGTCGGTAACTCTTTTACAGTTCAGGCAGCACGACTCTGGAACTCCTTGCCCGACGATATTAGAAGGGCCCCAAACAAAAATATCTTTAAGAGAATTGTAGGAGGTTTTACTTAGATATAGAACATTAATATCTTATGTATGTTTTGTATGTGTATGTATGTATTTGTATGTGTATGTATGTATTTGTATGTGTATGTATGTATTTGTATGTGTATGTATGTATTTGTATGTGTATGTATGTATTTGTATGTGTATGTATGTATTTGTATGTGTATGTATGTATTTGTATGTGTATGTATGTATTTGTATGTGTATGTATGTATTTGTATGTGTATGTATGTATTTGTATGTGTATGTATGTATTTGTATGTGTATGTATGTATTTGTATGTGTATGTATGTATTTGTATGTGTATGTATGTATTTGTATGTGTATGTATGTATTTGTATGTGTATGTATGTATTTGTATGTGTATGTATGTATTTGTATGTGTATGTATGTATTTGTATGTGTATGTATGTATTTGTATGTGTATGTATGTATTTGTATGTGTATGTATGTATTTGTATGTGTATGTATGTATTTGTATGTGTATGTATGTATTTGTATGTGTATGTATGTATTTGTATGTGTATGTATGTATTTGTATGTGTATGTATGTATTTGTATGTGTATGTATGTATTTGTATGTGTATGTATGTATTTGTATGTGTATGTATGTATTTGTATGTGTATGTATGTATTTGTATGTGTATGTATGTATTTGTATGTGTATGTATGTATTTGTATGTGTATGTATGTATTTGTATGTGTATGTATGTATTTGTATGTGTATGTATGTATTTGTATGTGTATGTATGTATTTGTATGTGTATGTATGTATTTGTATGTGTATGTATGTATTTGTATGTGTATGTATGTATTTGTATGTGTATGTATGTATTTGTATGTGTATGTATGTATTTGTATGTGTATGTATGTATTTGTATGTGTATGTATGTATTTGTATGTGTATGTATGTATATATTAATATATATCTTCCTTTTTTTTATATATATTTTTTATAACAATACTTCTCTTTTACCCTCACCTACCACTGCATTTCCCCACTGCCGAGGTTGACTGGGAGAGAATGCCCTATGGCATTAAGTCCGCCTTTTTGTACAATTTTTATTTGTGTGCAAACAAAGTTTTTAAATAAATAAATAAATAAATATTTATGTATAATATAGTTGGGCATTCCATAAAATATAAACCATTGCAAAATAAATTTTTAATTTAAAAAGCTGGTTATAATGATCCAATGTATTGTCCACTTGCAAGAAATATTTAATTGGAATATACGTTTGGAAGGTTGTTACAATTAATATGTAACATTGGTGAAAAAAGGTTAGTTTTAATAAAGTTGTTAGTATTATAATTAACTCTTTATAAGAAATATTTATCAATTTAGTTGCATACATGTTATTAAAATATTTAGACTTGATACTTTTGTTTTTTTAAGGGTCCTCAATATGGAGATAGTTGTGAAATGTTTAACAACACTGCAACATTTGTTCTCATGGCTACCTCTTTCATCTCATGTGCCTCCTTCATTAGTTACGACTGTTTTTTATTGGGGCAGTATAGCAACACAAACTCAGGTATTTATTTTATTTTCTAACACTTTATAAACTATGGAGCTATTATTTTATTAAAAAAATATCTCATTAGTAACAACAGTTATGTTTTTGTTTACTGGTTTATTTACCATATCACAAGATGGGGTCGTATCCTTTTTCTGCCATTATATAAACCTAAGAAATATTATCTTATGCAACAAGCAAGATGTAAGAAAACATATGCAGTGTAAACAATTATAGATAAGGCCATTTTTGTGGTTGTAGTATGTAAGGTTGTGATCTCTGCTGAGCTTGAGCTTCCAGTAAAGGAAAGTATCGCTTGAGGAAATCAACATTTTCCAAGAAATTGCTTTTATGGATCTGTAACATGCACCAAACCGAAGCGAGCATGCTTCACCATCCACAGTTTCATTTAATACTTGTAAAATCAAGATCTAATGTAAGCTTAAAATAGAAAAAAAAAACGTAAGAAACGAGTAAAAAATGATTATTGAAATGTTTCATGTTTGTGTTTGTTTAGAGTGCAGAGGCTGCATTGGCCGGTCTCGGTGGCGTGTGCGAGCTGCTGTACCGTCGTTACGCGCCGCCGTCGTCCGCGGCGACCGCACTGCGATTGCATCACTGCTCGCTGCGGCTGTTACGCCATCTCACGCACGCCTCTCAGCACACCATATACCACGCGCATCATGAGTACGTATAAATGTTACAATAATCTTGGTGATAAGTGAAAAAAATTAAACTGCAACACAAAACAACGCGGCGCCAGTTAAGATGGTATACACTGCACCACATTGCGCTCGTCGCCTGGAGACATAAGGTGTTAAGTCTCGTTACCCCAGTAATTACACTAGCTACAGCGCCCTTCAAACCGGAACACAGTAATGTTTGCACACCACTATTTGGCGGTTAAAATAGGAGCTGCGGTGGTACCCATCCAGACGGTCTCCGGCAACAGAGACCTACCACCAGTGAAGAATGTCATCGTCGCAGGGAAACGAGACTTTCTCACGCACGAAAATGTTAAATTCTTTTAACCACCATGCTGATTAAGGGTGTTGGTGGATGTGACATGTCTATTAAAGTAGTTGTTCTTGAAACTTGTAGGTTCACGATGTTTTCTTTTACCGGATATGTAAAACCCTTAATGTTGACACAGTACCGAATTAAGTGTATTGTCTCCATACAAAGAGAGATAAAACTTGTTACAAAGTAACTTTACTGACCATAACACCTCATGTTTACACTATACTGCCTTGGTATATAAATAGGGTTGACATAAAAAAAGATTCCTTAGCAGTCCTCTTTACCTTTTTTTCTTTGTTTATTTAGACTTAGAGTTAGAGTTGTACAATTAAATAGTATAAATGCGTATTATAGTTTCAAAAGGCATTCTTTTCTAATCTATTTTTTGGGGTGAGAATAGAATAAATATGAGCAAATGTTATGCTTCCAGTTCAATATAGTTTGTATGCCTTATCAATGTCGCCCTTTATATGTTTTTAACATATACAGGGGAACTCGGGGCCTTCTCTGACAAGAAACATGCAATAAAATAACAGTACAGCACTAAAGAAAAAAAATACTTATGTCTATCCAAAAATACGTAAGTTGTGTATAAAAAAATTGTAATTTGCTTCAGATACCTAAATAAATTGGCAGAATTCCTTAAACTATTTGTCTCCCTGCATTTTAAAAGGCTGGAAGCTGAGCCAGAGTTTGATGCTATTGAATTTTTGTCTTACCTATTCCAGTACACATTCCAGGTATGACAATTATAAGTTACAAGTAATATATATTCATGTAACAAAAAAAAAACGCTTTAACAAATAATACACATTTTTTTTCAGGTTCCCACTTGTAGTATTTTCGTGAATTGTTTAGATATATGGATTCAATTTATAGATATTTTGAAGCCTGAAGACACGTCTAAGTAAGTTTTTGCTTTATAATAACTTTTTCTTTTTACTTGTCTTCAATTTAACTGTCATCATGGCGTAGCCGCTAAACTCTTGCCTTATAACAAAGTGTTCCGAACTTCAATTCCGGAGTCAGTCATTGATTGTAGTTTAATTGGCGGTAAGGTTTTTTTGAACACACCTATCCAGCTACCACCCACATATTGTAAATCTGCCGCCATTACAGCATTGCTGAGTGCATAATAAACGGTGGTGTTATTTTGTTGTATAATAGGCTATTATAATATAGATCTTTATGTATAGTCTAGTAGACTTGTATATATAGTTATAAATATAATTATTGTTTTACAAAAAAATTAACAAAACCGTTTAAAAGTATAAAATATTATATTTATTTGTATTCATCATCTTAAATAATTTGTGTTAAAATATAACATGTAAGTTAATTATGGCTAAGTAATAAGTATGGCGTCATTATAAGTTATATTTTTCATTTACAGATATTGGGAGGCTCTACAAGCTCTTGTTAATGGCGTTTTGAATAAAATACAATTTCAGCACAATAAGGCACAGTTACAGCATTTGGACAATGACGTGTGTGATGACGACGTAAGTAAATGTAAAAATAAAACATCGCCAAATCTATTTTTCCTACCCACCGGTCATAAGTGGGTTCTTGGAACATATTGGTATCTGCACGATTCTTTCCTTCATCGGAAGCGCAAGCTTGGATAGAACCCACGCTTCTGTCCATTGATGATGATAATGCGTAGAATGATAACTAAAAAGTGGTTCTTTTTCCAGGGAGAAACTGAGTGGCAAACATTTCTAAAACATTGTATTGAGTGCATTGCGCGAGTAGCCGATCTAGCGCCATTAGAAGTTTTTACATCTGTGGTAAGTTATTTTTAAATTAAGGGACTTTCAAATTCATTACGAGAATTATTCTTGTTGAAGTTATTGTGTATTTGTTACGATATATTATTTAATAAATCAAACAGAATATGTGCATTTAGAGACATTATTGTAAATATATCATTTGTGCTAACAATTATCGTAATAATTTCACAATATTTTTTTTTAGAAGTTGGATAATTTATGTGTATTATTTTATTAATAATCATAAAATGGTTCTTACTCATTCTTTGTTTTTGTATCCACTCATTTTTAGTTGGAACGGTGGCAGTGCTTGGCGGGAGTGTACGCTAGGGCCGTCGGTCGTACAGCGGTGGGCGGGGCGGCGGGTGGCGGCGAGCCCGATCGTTTACTCGCTGCGCTGTTAGATCTCGCCACGCTTACTCGTTTGCTGGGCCGGTTGGCGCCCCCGCTGCTGGCCGGTGAGCCTATGTATATCTTTACAAAAGCGCAACTCTTTTAATCTGCAACAGGCTAACACTTGACTTCAAATTTCCATCATGTTAAGTAACATTGAAGTTGTAGATGACGAAGCGTGCTTGTCCAGAATTCTTCGGCTCCTATATGTTGATAGTCGAGGAATTATCTCATGTTGCAGTAAAAAGGTTTTTATATTAATTATAAAAAAGAATATACCTTTAAATGTATAGTGAACGAATGTTTTTACTTACCATAAAGAAGCGGAAGGAGGACGGGGCTCAGTGGCAGGAGCGGCTCTGCTGGATCGCGCGGCGGCTGCGCTCGCCGGTGCCGCGCTTACGCGACCACACCGCGCGCATGCGCACACGCATGTACATGCACATGCGTTCGTACAAGTGTACGTGGATACTTAAAATTTATCAAAACATGTTTTTGTCTATTTATGTATATTTTACTTTATTCGGCATATTTTGCCTAGGTTATAGTATCATACAATGATCTACAGTACACAATTTTTGAACGTGTGATGTCGGCGTTCGTGTGGTAGATAAACGACCTTGTTAGTCTCCTCGACAGAGAAAGCCTTGAGTCCTAGTGGTGGGAACATTGAGAGGGTAATTATTTTCCTTGGTAATCTATAGAGGATTGATAATTTAATATAGAAATTATTTGAGATATCTTGCTTAACATGTTTCAGTCACGCGGAAATGTTTGCATGCATGGGCGCGTGGTGCTGCTACGCGAGTGAGTGTAACGTGCCCGTTCAGACTATGGAGGGTCTTTTTAACTCAGCCGTTCCTTTCCTGATACCACACGAGATGGCTGTGAGTTATTTACTGATTTTTTTTTTCATTTTCAGAAATCTAAAAGTATTAATTTTTTTAATGCTAATTTTTATACTCAATTAAAACCAAAAAAAATTGATTAATTAAGTGTTTCTTTTAGTCGCGAATTGCTATTACTTAGGCAGTTTTATATTCTAACTAACGTAACTTATAGATTGTAACATTTAAATTTTATGTTCTCGTCATTATAAACTATACATTACTATTTTCTTAAGTTTTGCATTACCTTACCAGGAACCACCACTCCTGTGTCATGCTGCAGCACATCTTCTGTTAAGTCTCTCTAAGAACGTAAAGTTCTCTACAGATCCAATAACAATGATCGGCGATCTGTATAATCACGCGCAACGTTCCTTGCATTATTTGGAACCGAAGGTAATGCTTATTTTTGTGTACAGTAGCTCTTATTTGTATACGTACTAGGGTGATACCCAATCTGCGCACTGTACTTTTCCGATATTTCACTTAGTAAGTCATAAGGTCACACAATTCACATTCGATTTCCAATTCATCGTTATTATAATATTTAGCGTGTTTCAAATAAAATATCACAAGACTAATTGGTTTACTATGTAGACGGCGGGTGTTGTACGTGAGGCATTAATGTCGTTGGCACTATCGCGGGGTCCGGCGACGGGGCTCGGTACGTCGGCAGGGACTACCGCTGCGGCGGGAGTGGCGGGCGAAGCGGCGCGGGGGCTCCTTTCCTCGTGGTCGGGCGCACTGCCTCACGCGGGCCCGGCCGCAGCTTTGCCCCCGCTCACCGACCTACTGCACGCTTTCGCCTCCGCGCCTACGCACTCCAAAAAGGTTGGTACAAAAATAAACAGATACAGATCATCATTTAAATTATATGACGATGTGGTTTCAACCGTTAGCGTACAGCCTTTTCACACGACTTGAGATGTCTATATCATAATGGATTATAGATCTGCGGATACACTGACATCGTCTCGATAGACCAATTATGTTTCGAAATATTATTGTCTATAACATCAGCTAGTAAAATTTTTTTTTTAAACAATTATTGAAAGTGTTCCTTTATTAAACATAAAGGAATTGTTTACTGGGTTCTCACCTTTTATCTTTGTATATTTTCGTATTTACTACGTTTTCTTGTTTATATTTTCGTAATGTTAATTATCTCTGTATTTTTAGTTTACTAAGAAATTGACTAAGAGACAATGCCATGCTGGAATTAAGTCCGCTCTTTTTAATTCAGATTTACTGTACAATTACGAGGAAATAAATAATTGAAATTATCGAAAAAAAATCAGTAAAGAATTCATTATTTCGTGTAACTTATGTGCCTGTCTATACTACTACTATATACGAAATTTTAAATAATTGCAGATATTGGCTGAAGGGATCCAAGGCGCGGCAGAAATGGCGCTTCAAATGTTATGCGATACTGCGTACGCGTCTGCGGAGCCCGAGATAACGGACTTCTTCCTGGCTCTTTTCAAAGCCCTGTTGCAACAACTAGGAAATTTTGCGTACACAGCGATAGATGTGTTCTTAGAAGTCGCACAAAAGTAAGATTTAATTTCAGGTCGTCTTTTTTTTGGTGTTTTTCTTGTAAATTATTCAATAATGGTGTCAAAAGACAGATGGAAAAATATTGGTAAATTAAAACAAGAAGGAGGCTTAAATGAGTAAAGGTTTCTTATTATACATAATATCGATAGAAACAGTATTTTAAATAAAAGACTGGCTCATATTTTTTAAGCATATTTGTACCACATACATGCTTACACACTGTACACACATCTGTCTGTTCGCTTATAACTTATAACATCCCTGTTTTTGTGTGTGTTGACTACCTTAGTGTGTGAAAGTGATGTATTATGAACAGAGGAGACAGCGAAGCAAGTCTCGAGCGACTGGTGGAGTGCGTGCGCCTGGGCGTGGAGGCAGGTGGAAGCGGAGTGCGCGTGCGTGCCGTGCTCGCACTGTTGCACGAGCACGTACTGCCGCGCGCAGGCCCGCATGCGCCCGCACTCGCTCGCGCCGCGCATCGCCTTCTCTCCAGGTTCTATTTTTTTATATGCAATGGCTCTCAACTCTTGACCTCAGTTTTACACGGTGTCAAATGGTAATGATGTCGTAGGAGGTGAAGCGTGCTAGTCTACAATCAGTGTGAGAATCTCTCATTTTTGTATACTGTGACTTTTACGCAGATTGAGCATGCCAGTTATATATTATAAAGTAATAGTACAATATACTAATAACTTCTTACAAACATTTATTTGTCATAAAACTATTATATAATAATAAATTCAACTTACTGTGTGTCATTTATATTTTACCTTTTCACAAGCGCAGCGTGCTGCTGCACCGCTGGCGGTATTTCTTCCCGCATAAGTGCGAGGGCACAGAGGGCGCGCGCCGTGCGGACGAGCTGCGTGGCGCGCTGACCGCTCTCGGGCGCGCGCTGCTCACCGACGACATAGAGCTGCTGCGCATCGCACTCGCAGCACTCGAACTTCTCAATTCTAACTGGAAACTCTACCATAAGGTTATTCAAGAAAACTTAACTTTCATTATCTATGACTAAACTCAGAAATAGGCGACGTCGCTTCCTCACTACGATAATATGGTAAAGTATGTATTTATATATTTTTTGTTATCACCGGGGAATTCTTCGAAAGATACTCAGCTTCTAACGTAAGACATGATCATGTGAGTTTTCCTCCCTTTAAAAATCCTTTCGGTAGTCTCCTTCAGTAGCTTTCAAGGATCGCCGGGATCTCCTGTGGACCGCACCGGTAACCCTTACACTACGCCTAAGCACGTTCTAGGAAGCGCTATATCCCTCCCCAACATAGTAAATACACGGTTCGTATTTGTCGTCCCTCCCGGGATTGCTTTTAGTATTATTGTTGGTGTTAGATGCTGTTTCGTTCGGAGTTCTTGTGCGAATTCCTGTCGGTGCTGCTGTCGGGGTTGGCGAGCGGTGGCGCTCGCGCGCTTCTCCGCGACGAGGCGCTTGCAGCCGCGCACGCTATGGCCTGCGTGGACTTTCCCGCCTTCCGGCTGGCCTTTCTGCCAAGATTCCTTGGCGCGTTACCCGGTCTGACGCCCCAACACGCCGAGCACCTGCAGCAGTTTCCACCTGACACTGTATGTTTTCATTTACACAGTTACTATTTAGTATCTTTATTATTGTTAAACTAATCTCTACAGTCAAGTGATAAGTCACGGGCTATTTTAAAAGGTTTTGAATTTGGTGTAAACTCATCAAAGTAAATGAAAAGTAAAAAAAAAGGCTATACCTGCTGTAGACTTCATTTACTTTAACTTAATAAATGCATTAGCAAAAAATAAAACATTGTAGTTGCAATTGACCATTAATAGAAAATTTAGCTTTTTTAGAAGTTTTTTAACATTCATATTTTTATTTTAGGATTTCCCGTCGTTTACGCAAAACATACAACGTCTAATGAACGATGTAAATTGTTATCGAACTTACCAATCACTGGCATCTGTGGACAACATGGTAGTTTAACTGGTGAAATTGCTGTTGCTGTGACGTAGACAGACTTCCGAACAACCTTTTTAATAAATAATAAAACTATATATGTATATTAATCTATATATATAAAAATGAATTGCTGTTCGTTAGACTCGCTAAAGCTCGAGAACGGCTGGACCGATTTGGCTAAATGTGGTCTTGAATTATTCGTGAAAGTCCAGGGAAGGTTTAAAATATAAAAAAAATGCTTGGAATATGGTAAAAACAACAATTTCGCTTTTCCATTTTTACATTAAGGTGACTAGATTTTTGTATGGGCAAAGGGACAACTCTATACTCATACAGAATAAAAATAATATTTTTTTTATTTTTAACACAAGTACAATTTATAAATATAAAAAATGTATAATATTTTATTCCTTGACATGTTTTTTATTTTAATGAATTACTTTCAATAGATTGTTGTCATTTTCTAAAATATTGTGAAAACCTTTACAAGAATTTGTCAAATTAGTTTGATTGGCTTAAAATATTTGCAAAATTTCATTCGTATATTTCTTTCTAAAACTCTTTTAAGGTTAAGTTAATACTTTTAGTCATCAATACAAAATATGAAGACTACGAGTATTTTGAGTTAAGTCTAAGAAAATGTATGTATTTAGCAAGTATAAATAAATAATTTACTTTAACTTTCTACGGTAAGAAACAGATTTGTAATATTTGTTTGTTTAATTAGCTTGCTAGCACGCAGTGCGAACGCAAAGTGTATCATTTGAGAGACAAATACGATGTAACCGGGTAGCAAAAGCAACATGTTAGACGTCGTAGCCCGTAGGATTCTTAAAACGCAATACAATGATTTTCATAAATAAAATTTAATTTAATTCTAAAAGTCGGGACTTTTAAAAACGTCGCAGGACGCGGGACAAATTGTGAAAAAGCGGAACGTCTGGTCACCTTACCTTAGATACTATTTCTTTGCTTTTGAATGTCAAATATTTGAAGTTTGTCCCGTCATTTAGAAACCCAATACAATTTAAAAGAATATTTTTGACATTCGTCATTGACAACTAACAATTTCGGATCTCAAATATAATATTGTATTTTACGAACTTTAGCGGGAATCTGGGCGTAAAGGTTATTTCAGTTGAAATTAATTTTTTTGTGCATAATGCGGTGGAATGTACAATGTGAGTGTATCATGCAGTAAATTAGTTTGTACGTGTGCAGCGATTGTAGAATTCAAGCGGAAACACCACTGCCGAAGTTCAGATTGCACCAAAATTGTAGTTAAGTCGTACGTTACTTTGTTAATCTTTGTGATAGTGACATTATTGACAGTTGAGTTTGCGAGATCTTTTCTTACTTTGATTATCTACAATTTACAATGTCAAGGAGAAGACGACCTGGCTTAGATCGTCGAAGGCAATTAAATGTGTGAAAGGATAAGACAGATAATGAAAATAGTCGTAATGGTACCTATGTCAGAATTGAGTTCTTCTTCTAAGTCGTGTTTCCTCATGACTGAGGGTCGTGGTCATCATGTGTAATGAAACAAACAATGACTTACTTAGTTGAGTTTTAGAGTGAGTGAAAATTAAGTGGATCGGCTTAGAATGCAACGAGTTCGTGCACATCGGACACAACAATGTGTATTTAAAAATAATAATAAAGCCAAATTCAAATCGAGCATTTTACGAATTTTTTACTAAAGTTGAAACATTCTGAAATTTTTCATTCAGCTTTTTTTATTTATTGATTATGAGGCGATACGAAGTTTGCCGGGTCAGCTAGTGAATAAATAAATTTATAAACGTTTAACATACTTCATAAGTAATTGTGTCATTAAATTTATTGTTAATGAATGTTTAAAAAAGATTGTAACATTACTCAGTAAAACAGTAATTCTTAACAGGATCTTAAATTTTTTAATGTGCAATGGGCCAGTATTTGTCATAATGGGGCCAGAGATGGTGAAGTATGCTCACATCACATTTCATATGATGACAATTGGGATGCAGCGATGCTGTTATGGAGGCAGTTTTACCAACGAGGGTGGTAGCTAGCTTGGCGAGTTCGAAATACCATACCACAAAATATTACTCCGGGACATGCTACTAGCCACTGCGCGTTGTATGCAGTTAAATTTGTGTTATATAGATAGTTAAATTACGTGTGATGTGTTGGGAAATATTTACTGTTTAGTGTTACCATATTTGGCTACAGCAATGACTAACATAATAATTTGTTGAATTTTTATTTGATTAAAATAGAATTACTATGTTCTATCACTATTCTTTTATATCTATTGTATTCGCGTGTTAAAACGTGCATAGTATGTAATAAGAATAATCTTAGATTGAAAAGTTTGATTTAAAAGTAGTGAAGCCTGATAGATTATGTACTTTATATTACCACACAGATTGATTTATATTTGTTTAGCAAGGAATAACTAAGTCCAGCCCATATTAACTGAATATATTTCGATGTAATCATATATTTTATTACCAGTTACTTCATCAAGTTAGCCAAGTTCAGGTTTCTGGAATTCACATGTTTATGCAGTAGGGCACAGATATATTGAAAATAACGTTTTAGGATGTACATTGTAGGTACTAGTCATTTTTAATTGAGGAGCAATCTAAAATAGTTTTTAAGAAAAAAGCTGGCAATTTATTAACTCTCTGGCTATTGGCAAATTTTCTAATCAAAAATTTTGTTACAGTTTTGCATGCAAATTCACACTTTAATTACAAATTTTGTATGATTTTTACTTTATAATGAAAAAACTTTCATTCCCAACGTAGCACTTCAGTTCAAGCAGTTATTGGTTAGATGGTTAATATTTTTAACACATTTTTTTCTATAATATTCAGTCCCAAGTTTTGTGTGATAACTAAATGTGGGATTGAATTATATTTGTGTGTGCTGTAAAAGGAAAAAAAAAAGTGTATAACAAATATATTTTTTTTAAATAATACTATGATGAGGGACCAACATATTTTTGGATCTCAAAATAATTATTACTTAATATGCAAATATCATTGAATGCCACAATTGGCTGTAGCATTATGTTCTAGAAAAGTATTTCAAATAGTTTTCGTTTAGTATATATCCTCTTTAGTGCAACATGTTATTGATATATACTAATGCACTACATGTGTTAATAAAAGATAAAAATATTTTGTTTTATTATTTCTTGGAACTACTTTTTCTATAACAAAACAAGCCCAGCAGCTTTAATCTTTCGAGATGTAAGGTATAGATAACTAAATAATTTTATTAGTAACAACATCCTTCATAATCGACTCAACATGAGTAAAGTTTGGATGCAGAAATTGAAACAGTTCCTACCTAAATGGTCATCAACAACAGGGACCTATTATCAGTGTAATAAATTAATAAAAATCGTTACAAAATATTTATAAGCATATTAGTCAGATAACAATTTCTTATACACTTCTGTTACAATAAATTTGTGGCTTGCATATAATTTTATATCTGGAGTAATGTCTACCCATTGCACACCAACTGCATCATCCCCTGCATTTAATTTCAGAGCACCAACTGTTGAGCCGTCTTCATCATGATAGTTATATGCAACTGTTTCCATCCAAGCATTATCTGTATTTCGTGGATCGTCCACATAACCACTGTACACTTTGACACCTTTATTGAAGAAGTTATCAAAATTTTGAACCCATTGAGATTTTTCATCTGAAAATTAATGACCAATAGGGCACAAATTAGTTAGAGCAATCTTTACTTTTGTAAAAAAATTATACTTTATCTTTTTTACGTGAATCTTTATATTATTTCAGTAATAGGAGTAATACCTTTATCATTATGGTTTCACATACTGATGCTTGGGTTTTGAGGTAATATGAGAAATTTCCAACAATAAATACCCTGCTTTTTAATCAGGGGTAAAGTTAAATATAGGGTTTTAATATATAATTTTTGTAAATAATTAAACCAGAAGTAACTGTACCAAATTAAAACATTGTATATAAATGAATATTCATGTTAATTTGATACTTTTAAACTATATTCTGTTATAAATATTCTTGAGTTTAATTAATATAAAAGATGATGAACCTTCTGTAGCTGCAAAGGAATTCATTGCTTCTTCTTTAAATTCTCTAACTGCTGTAATAGCAACATTTTCACCAGGATTCACCATGCCTCCTGGCAGAGCCCATTCTCCACTGTCTCCACGTTTTATTGCGATAAATTGGAGGATTTGCCTGAAGTGTTTGTCAGTTTCAATTAAGTATACAAATAATGATGTAAAAATGTAGAGAGTTTGTAGACAATATATTTGTTTCATAAGAATAATTATTTATTATGTTAAAGTTTTAAAAAAATAAAATAATCGAAACCAAATACAATAAGGAGTTTACCTATTATTACTTTTGTTAATTTCTGGTTGGCCATCTGCAAGTTTCTTCCATCTTGTAACTACTGGATCTGCTGCATGGTTTGGTCCCCAACGTCCTAATACTCCTCTGCCGCTTATTCCAGTTCTTCCAGCTGGATTGATGGGATATCCATTTGTTATTACATATATGCCCGTGTGACTTTTTCTATTGACATTCCCATCTAGACTATTCCATTTTGGTTTAAAATGTGAGTCACCTTAAACAAATTCAATTTTAGAAATTTGCTGTTTTTGGGCATAAAATTATAAAATTTTCAATAAAAATAATTGAAGACAGGTGCTCAATAATGGTTTTCTTTAAAAGTTATAACAGAAATTAAGTTTTGTAAGGAACGTTGGTAATTCTTGTGATATATTCAATATTTTAGGTGGAATAATATGAAAGAGAAAAGGCCAAACAAAATAAAATAAATTAAAAAAACTGATTTTTTTTATGAATAATACCTATCTCAAGATCTGCCCACGGCTTGCCATTAACAGAATTTGAAGTATAATTTATCGGGTTGTATTCTTTGTATTCAACGGTCCAATCCACTTTATCATCGGGAACCGGAAATCTTTGAATTGTAGATCTGGGGTAAACACCACAGCGAGCTTTCATGTGTCGGAGAATCATCGTTGAATTAAACACAAGTTTAATAAGTAAACAACTAAATATTACATAAATAAAGTACATCTAAAGTTAAATGTTAACATATCTAAAAGTTAACCTAAATATCAGGAGTAAATAAAAACAATGTAGGAGTACAGTAAATGTAACGTAAAATACTCTGTACTTTTTGATAATATGTATACGTAACAGGTACAAAATCAGTCATACTTATTTTATCATATTTTAAAGCTTTATGGCTTTGACTTATTTCTCGATAAAAATAAACTTATTTTTATTTATACTACCATGCGATGAGACGAGCAAGACGTTCACCTGAAGGTAAGTGATACGCTTGTCCATAACAACGCGGCGCTAATTAAGATGGTACACACTGCACCACATTGCGCTCGTCGCCTTGAGACATAAGGTGTTAAGTCTCGTTACCCCAGTAATTACACTAGCTACAGCGCCCTTCAAACCGGAACACAGTAATGTTTGCACACTACTATTTGGCGGTTGAAACAGGAGCTGCGGTGGTACCCATCCAGACGGTCTCCGGCAACAGAGACCTTCCACCTGGAAAAGTTATAGCCATTAAGCGAGTGCCATAACTATTTTGACTTCATATTTATTTATTCTTTGAAAAGATCTACGTTCAGGAGTGACTATCTATCTACTGATGATTGAAGTCGAAAATAATGAGAGTGAAATATTGTTTTTACAATATACTTACTATCCGTTGTTACCCGCGACTTTGTCCCCGTGGTTTTTAACAAAAATGTTATTGTTCAGATCGCAGAGTTTACGATAACTTATTAATTCTGTATTTCGCGTAAAGAAATACCTTAGCCAATTTTAATGAAATTCTGAAGAAAGACGCGTAGAAACTGTAATTATTGTTTACTAATGTTCTAACCGTAGTCGTTCATTCCTCCCAGAACTATTCTCATTCAATCAGGATTTAGGACAGACAGACATACAAAAATTAAAAAAAAAAGTTTTATTATATGCATTGTGTACACATTCAAATATACTTAGTAAAAAGCGGTTATATATACATTATATTACAAACAGACATTCCACTTTTATTTAATTGTATAGATAACAATGAATCTTCACGATATTTTGTAGCCACTTATTCATGTTATTTCTCACCGCCGTGGCATAATGATGCATGGTAACACTTCGATTACACATAAAACATTTTGAGATGAGGTCAGATGTATATGTCTTAATTCATTAAAAATTTAAATCATTCCTCTCTGAAACATACTCAACTTTTTCTGAAAGTATGTTAGTATTAATTTCTTCTTGAGATAAGGCACCCCATTCTTCTTTGTCGGTATTACTCTTGTCAGAATGCTCGTCCCATCAGAACTTAATAATTGTGTAATAAAATATGTACAAATTTTATCATTTCAAATAGTTTAGACGTTATCTTTTCCTTTACGTCGCGTTCAGGTAGCAATAGACTTTACTCTAGTCATATTTGTTTAGATCGCAGAAAATAGGTTTTTATTCTCCTAATAGCATATATGGGTAACAGCATGGTAATTTATTACAAAAAATAATACTATCTGCCTTAAAACATTTATTTAATAATTCGTTTAGATTAAGAGTAGGTAAAAAAACATTAAAAGAACTATCATCAACAATAAAAATATTTATTTTTTAATTTTTGGCTCAATATTGTAAAGCTAGTATCTCTTGCGTATACCTCCTTTACGTGACCCGGGTTTTTTGAATACATTATCATCCGATTTTTTTTGAAATTCATCATCATCTGAAAAAGTTTTAAAATATTATGTTGTATATTTGTTATCTACTTCAGGAAGTGCAAATTAACCAATTACTTATTATATCTAGACGCATACCTAAGTCTTCTGAATCCGCAACTACTTTTTTCTTTCCAGCAACTTTTCTACTTGATTTTCTTACTGATAATGGTGTGTCAGATGGATTGTTGGGTGGTTCATTCTGAAAAGGAACATAAAAAAAATTATGATTACTTACCCTATTTGTTTAATGGAGAAATAGGCCAACAATCATGTCCACATCATAATATTAATACAGGGCACTCTAACTTGTTTATATCATCGTCAAATATTTTGTGAGATTAAAAATAAGTTCACCTCATCAGGACTGGAAGATGAGCGTCTTCTCATTCTTCTAGAGGGAGCCTTCCTAGGGGTAGGCCTCGGCGCATCGTTTCTTTTTTCTGTGCTGTCAATGGCCTGTTCATTATCATCGGCTTCTCCGTCGCGCACCGTAAAGCATTCCTCAATTTTATCACCCAATTCATTTACCAATGTCTGCAAATTAATTAAGACTGTTTTTTGAATTATTGTTCATAATAAGTTGTGTTAATATTTATCATTTTTGTATTTATTTATGTTAAGCAAAAACCATATTGTTATTATTAAAAAAACAATCAATATAATTTATGTAATAAACAACAATGATATCTGTGTATTTTTCTTTTTCGTAAATAATTCAAAGACATGTTGCTGTGCCACAAGCAAACATCTTAATAAATAAATAATGCTTGCAAACCTTTATTTCGTTCTTAGCCATTTTGGAAGCATTATTCATCAGGGAAGTAAAGGATTCCATGACGCCTGGGCAATGCAACTTATCTTTATAGCAATCCAAGTTTTCTATAAGCTTTTTGAGTGAACGTTCATTGTATGTAAAAAGGGATAGACAATATGCAAGGTCCCGCCATTGTCTTTCCTCTGTGGACATTTTGAACCGTTGGCAGAGTTTTTCTACTAGTGCTTCCATTTGCCTATCTTTTTGTATGAGAGATGTTATGTATCTGTAAATTAAATAACATGTTTGTTTATTTTTAAAATCAAGTAATAAATAAGAAATTAAATTATTTTTCCAATAACCGTTATGATGTGAAGTATGGGTGGGGCGTGGGTTTGATTTCCGATGAAAAAACATCGCGTGGATACCGACATGCTCCAATAATAACAGCTATCCTGATCATATCACAACCACTAATCTGTATTTGAATAGTGTAGTTGCCAAATTGCCTCTACTCTTTCTCTCTTTGTAAGAGAAGGTAACATTAAGAGCTTAGTAGAGGAAACATTAACACGTTCAGTGCCGGTGACACAACTGTTGTGTCCACCAAAATTTTTCTCCAGTGCCGGCGACACAAACGGTGTGACCACTGTTTTTGGTTAATATTTCTAAAATGCATGCGTATATTCGGTTCAAAATTATAGTGTAGACCTAATATGGTGTTATTTACATACTCCCTTCGTGGTTTGAGTGTGACGCGATATTTTTATTTTTTTTAAAAAAAAGTGATTATGCCACTGTTTGTCAAACTTTTGATGCATAAATATTGGACGATGACGTCAATACAAAAGTTTGTATAGTACGTATACCTAGAACATAATGAATGTAACACAAACGTGGTTTTTGCGTCGGTTGATATAGCGTTCAAATCGACAAGTATATTGATTTACTAATGATGACTGAATGATTGAATGAACAAATTAGATAATGAGGGAAAGGTAATAAAAACATTATTAATTAGTACTTTAGCATACGGTTTATAGACTCGAGTGCTTTTTCGACTACTTTGTCAACTATTATAGGACTTTGGATGGGAAAAATTATCTTGGTTCTTCTTCTTCAAGTGCCTCTCCATTACTGGAGGTTGGCCGACAGTTTTGCGAATTTTGCCTATCATGAGCCATATGGAACAGTTGCTCTACGTTAGTGATACCAGTCCACTCCTTTATGTTTTTCTTGGTTAGTGGTCTGAAATTTTTTGATAAATATTGATGGCTGCAACGACCTTGAAAACCGGTAAATACTATCAACTACAGTCTTTTTTTACTAAAAATGCCACCGATATTGATGTAAAAACTAAAGCGGGAGTTATGTCGATATAATGACAATAAACAGCACCTGTGATGGGCTGTCATTGTTTCGGCGGGCCGGGTAGTAGCTCAAGCGATTATCGACGGGCGTTAAATAGTTATTTTAATAGCCGCAATAAATCTAAGTATTGTAAACCTCGCTGAGTCGCTATTGTTCGGCGGTGCACCTGCGCGGGTAACGCCAGTGGCTAGTTTCAAGTCGGCTATTATCTCCAGATGCGTAACCGAAAATATGGCTTCAAAAATGGTAATGCAGTTAGGAAGTAGATTTAGGGAGAAATTAAGTAATGCTATGTCAAGAAATAGATTTCTTTTAATTTTACGTATGTTATGTGTTCATGTAGGACAAGTAACATCTAGTTATTATAAAGTTAAAAATATTATTGATTATTTTAATACTAAAATGTTATCCGATTATTATCCAACTAAAGAAATCACTGTCGACGAATCGATGATGTTATGGAGAGGACGATTAGGATTTAGGCAATATATGCAGAGGAAACGTCACAAATACGGTCTTAAATTCTACGCATTGGCTGACCAACTCGGGGTTATTATGAAATCGCATTTATACGGTGGTGCCTCTGATGTTCTTATAGGGAACAAAAATCATGTCCAAAAAGTGGTGGACTATTTTCTCCATGATTTTATTAAGGCAGGACATCATTTGTTTATAGACAATTTTTACGCTAGTGTTAACACTGTTGAAAGGTTATATTTGAATATAACTTATTGTACGGGAACGCTCTGGCAGAGGAGGCAAAATAATCCGAATGAAATAGAATCGACAAAACTTAAAAAAGGAGAATTATGCATAGTTCATAAAAATAATATATGTGTAATAAATTGGGTCGACCAAAGGGAAGTATGAGCGATTCCAAGTAAATATGGCGGCGATTTAAAACATACGCGAAACTGACAAGGCATTTTAAAAACAAAGCCGCAAATGATATAATATTAAAATATAACAAATATATGAAAGCAATAGATCGTCATGACCAAATGTTGTCTTACTATTCATGCGAACACATAACTTTGAGGTGGTATAAAAAAGTTATTATACATATAATGCAAGTCTTATTGGTCAACTCTTATTAATTATATAATAAATATAGCAATATAACTATCACCTTATTCGATTTCCGTTTAAATGTTATTAAGACAATAATAGAACCTCATCTGCCTTGCCAATTACAAACACCTTTAGTAAATAAAATCCACTGCTTGATTAAACTATCCAAAAACAATAAGAGCAAAATAAAACGAAAGCGTTGTAATCAATGCTGGCGCACATTAAAAAAAAGGTGTCAATCCCCTTTCGCATGCGAAGATTGTACGGTCAGCCAGGATTGTGCGTTGAATGTTTTAGACCGTACCACACATATTAAGACTGTTTATGTTATATAGTTGATATGAAAATGGGAATAATAAATATTCAATTATGTTTAAAATTCTTGTTTAAGTTATTCATAAAACTGACAGAAATATTAATACAAAATAAAATCTTAACAACAACGACAACTGTATGTTGAGAACCGCTGGATGAATTACGTAACAAAATTACGTTTAATTTTATCCTTTGAGTTTTTAGCCATATTTATATGTAAAATACACTAATTAATCTTCAAACACTTTATACTATTTATATAAACTAAATAGAGGCGGCGACGGCCACAAAAACAACAAAATATAAATTTTACCCAAACGCAGTGCCGGTGACACAACTGTTGTGACCACCAAAATTTTTCTCCAGTGCCGGCGACACAAACGGTGTGTCCGACACCCAATGTATGGCGGCCCCTGGGAAGACATCGTCAAAAGCGAGGTGGCAGTGAACGTGTTAAGATATTCTATTCTGTATATTGCTGTATATTCCTGTTCTTACAAGGTAACAGTTAATTTAGGAGCTTTGTAAACACTAACTAAACAATTAAACTAATTTAGGAGTTTCTAAAATTATTCTCAAATTGTATGTCTTACTTCATTATAAATCTGTACTGGTCCTCTTGTACGTTGAGCTCGGGATCGCTAAGACGCGATATGATGTCGGGCATCACATTGTAAAGAGCATTCCCTTTCAGTGACAGCTGTTTGAAGAATATTCGCGTCATCATGGCAACTCGCGCATCCTTGTCCGCGCAGCACAGCGCCATGTCAGCTATTTGACCTTTTACGCGAACCATTTCGTGGAGTACCAGGAATGACAGCATTTTAACTGCGCACTGACGGACTTCTAATTCCTCATCGCTTAAACTAAAGTACCAATTAGTAAGATAAATGTAAATAGATATAAATGAAAAAGTGTATTTTAATGATAGCCTGTTTTTGAAACAAATTCTAACAATGTAATTGATTCTTTCAAATATTATATACACTGAGGATTGATATAGCATTTGATCTCAATTGCACAAAATGGTGTTTACGTGACAATGGGATCGTCGATGGTTTTTATATAGATTTATAATGCTAGTCAGGCGGATTTGAAAAATCCCTCTGGTTCCAGTGAAAAACAGAACAGCAGTTTTTGCAGCAGCATGTAGCTAAGCAGGGTTGCCATCGAAATTGAACCAGGAATTTTGTGTTATCACGGCCATGTGGTCTGTCTTGTTGTAGAGTCTCTGTTATTATGTTAATGTATTATTTTATTATAAAAAAATAGTTCTTTTACGAAGATTATACAAAAGCGAACTCCTCCAAATTATTACCACAATTACGTAAAAAAAGATTGTTCATTAAACTTACATATCATAAATGTGATATGTCCAAGGCTGCGTGAGGTTTGGGAACCGTAAAGTTAGATCGGCGAATGCAATAGTCAAATTTGTTCTAAGGGAGACGTTCTTGGACTTCTTCAGAATAGTGACCATCAGTTGAAGACCCTCTTCACATACAGAACTTGACACTAGCATAAACCTGTTAGATAAAATGAATGTATGTCACATAAACACAAGCATACGGCTATCCATATTTATGTCATAGTTTCAATTTACTGTTGGTAGGTCTCTATTCTCGGTGACCGTCTAGGCCGGAACCGCAGTGCCTCCTTCTGCCGCCAGACAATAATGTACACACACTACTGTGTTCCGGTTTGAATAGCGCTGTCGTTAGTGAAATTACTGGAGTAACAAGATATCTAAAAGTGATGTAAACAAGGTTATGTAGATTTTATTATCCTAACTAGCGCCACATTGCTGTGGGCAGGCGTATTACTTACCTTTAGGTGAACTTCCTGCTAATGTAGTCGCTTCGTGTAATTTTAACTGATAGGATCCGAAGATTCTTATTTCAATGCGTATTTTTTTGGTTTATCAGCTCAAACCTATGGTAGACTGGGAGAGAATACCTTATGGCATTAAGGCCGCGTTTTTGTACAATTTTTTTTTAGTGCGCAAATAAAGTTTTAAATAAGTAAATAACCATAATTTATACGAAAAAAAGTAACCTATTTTTGTCAAGTCTCAAAAAAAATCAATACTACACATTTTAGTGTTTGTATGATGTCGTAAGTGTGAAAAGAGGTAAAGCTCAGTGGGCTATGATGGCCCCATTTTCGAAACACGTGAAACCTGAAGACATTTTTGTTGGATCATTTACGAATCCTTGGAGATAAAGTGGCACTTTTATGGAAAGCCCAAGACTATAGGTCTAGATGAGTGTACCTAGTCAAGGCAAGGGCAGCGACGGTTTGCAAGCGGAGGCAGGTGCGCGTCGGGTTAGTCAGCAGCCAGCGCAGCAGAGGCGTGTAGCGAGCGAGCGCCGTGCCCGCGCCGACCACGTCGCGCTCGCACACCGCGCGCACGTACTCAGCGTCCGCATCGTCCGCCACAGCGCCTTCAAGGCCTGTTTCTTCTTCACTCATAGTCGTGTTTGTCTGATATTGAAGAACGCCATTTTTGTGGATTAAATTTCTCGGTATGCAAGAGATGAACGTGTACAGGGCCGCCGTCAACAATCTGTGCGTTTATTACTTTTTCTATGAGTCGTCATACTTGATTACCAGTCTGACAAGACAGAAATGAGAGAGAGAAATAACTCCCGTTTGTCGTGTATATATGATTAAGTCGTAATATTTTGTGTTTCTTTTCAAAATTCTAATGAAGCTGTTTTAAAATTATAATATTAGTTAAAAAAATGAGGCTTACTATTTAATTTTATTAATATTTGTCACTGATCAAAATTACTACTTCCTCTCTCTCACCCTCTTCATTCGAAGGTCTGCGATCAATAAGGCAACCTGAACTTTCGATACAGCAGCGTAGGTTCTCTAACTAGGATGTTCTCCTTCAGACTGCGCATGTGCTTTCTTAAGTAGACACAAGATTACTATATCACAACGAATAAATTTAAAACAAGCTTACCGAAGTACCCTTATTAGAAACGACACTGGCCGATCGCTGCCCGCGAGACGATGCGCTGGCGTTGCTTGCATTCATTAGGGTCCGCCGCCGCAAGTCATCCACCCGACCGCGACGCAAAGGCGTGGCAAAGGCAGTAACTTTATTCTTCCGTTTCTCCTCAGCTTTTCTTTCTTCACGAACCTTTCAGAAAATCATTATTTAAAGATTTTGTGTATATATGTGCAATCTGACTCTGTAGCGCATGGTAATAAGAACGTAGTTAGTAAACCGAGTTCGCCTAGAATATTCTGACTTGCATAAGTTGACAACTGATACACAGTAATGCTGTTATGACGATAGGTTACAATATAAGCGTGGTAGATAACCAGGCGTATTCGAAAAATACTATTACTAACCAAACTACATGTGGGTCCGAAATCGAGCATGAAACCTCCGTGTTACTAGGCAAAAAGATAAGTCACTCCTACACAGAAGCAGTTAGTTTCTGCATGAAAATATTGTAGTAAAACCAAAGTCTTAACAGAAAATTTGCAGTTGACTGTTATTCAAAAATACTTAGATTTTATTGTATTGTTGCCAATAATATTGTAATATATATTTAATTATATAACAAATGTAACAAGCAATGAGCTGTTGTTTATTTTTTTATATCTGACATCATGATATACCACAAAGATGTCCACTACTAAGCATAGGCTTCCTTTAAGGATCCCTACATTTGAAATCAGTAAGCATTTAATGATGTTTTGACTTAACAATCATCTTTGACTTTAATAGAGTAATTCCGTTACCTGATTCCGCCTCCTTAGTTCGCTGTAAACATAAATATCGAGATAAATTAGCTGCTGCAGAGCAATGTGTCCCAACGCAAAAACAAATCTATTTAGTAATTCTATTGGTACACTTATTTCTTCCTCATTGCCTTCACCTTTGACTGTAACTTCCTCAATTTTCTGATACATGTCGGCCAATAACTTCGCGCACAGTACATCGGGAGTATCGCATACAGCGTAAATAAAATCAATAGCATTTGCGGCAAAAGACGCAAAATGATCGAATGTATTGAAAGTCTCCATTAAGCTGTCGTAAAGAGAGGTAAATATAGAATGTTCGGCTGGATAGCGTTGATTTTTTTTTGATAAAGACAGCAGCAACTGAGCACACATGTTTCTAGTATTATAGTCCCCAGTGAAGCCGTGGCTTTGTATAACCTCTAGATTTGCTTGCGCTACCGTTGGTTTGGACTTTGTTATCATAGTAAGTAAAGACAGAGCTGCGTAACTATCTACGTCTGTGGTACCGTCGATTTTCTTTAGAAACATTTCCCAAAACACCTAAAATTTTAATGGCACATAAGTATAAC
The DNA here is from genome assembly GCA_029286795.1 of Byasa hedistus. NCBI lineage: Eukaryota > Metazoa > Arthropoda > Insecta > Lepidoptera > Papilionidae > Byasa > Byasa hedistus. Next base: position 5,951,124 of record JAGSMW010000009.1, on the reverse strand, counting down.
AATTTTTTATAAATGTTTGCATAAAAATCAAGTTTTTTCTATCTGCAATCTTTTACCTGTATAATGGAAGGTGTTACATCGCCTTTGCTAACCCACTTGTCTATTAAATGTTCCAATGCTAAAGCACTGCCGTAGTCCACGTGTGTTAGAAGGGTGACCAAGTTTTTAGCTATCGTAAATGCGCGGGCCCGTTCCGCTTTGTTGTCGCACTCCAAATACATCTCCCTGTAGGCGCGTTCTACGGACTCCCGTTTGTCCTGAACGTATACAAATGATTATAAAAGCCAACAGAAACCGTTACAGCTCAATTTAAAACGCGATTATGCGTACATCTCGAAAAAGCGCGAGTTCTATCTCCACTATGTTTGATACACTGGTGAAGGAAAACATCGCGGAAATACGACATGTATTAAGAATCATAGCTTTCATGGACATGCGAGGTCCACCAATCGGCACTTGGCCAGAGTGATGGTAAATGGCCGGCCTTGACTCACCCCTTGTAAGAGAAGACTATGAGTCTCAGTAATAGGCATGTGCCTATAAAAAGTAATCAGACTTCTTAATGTTAAAGAAGTCTGATTACTTTTTATAAATGCCAACATGTAATATTTAGTTTATAAATAATAACAAAATATTAAGAATTTCATCAATTCGAAAAAAGATAATATTTTCATATAAATAAACTTACCTGATCTGGTGACCAGACAAGTAGCAACATATTGGCCACGCCCACTTTTGCAGACTCGATGTTGAAGTGATGCGCCGCGGTGAAGAAATCGATTGCCTCGTTAACGTCCCCCGCTTGCTTTGACATGAGCAAAGTATTTACCAAAGGTACGGCGTCCGATACCATTCTACTGAAGTTTACCGACTCTTGGAGAAAAGCGACTATATTCTCTTTCTCTTCCACCCTTTTGTAAAGCGCTAATTCATTATCACAGTGCTGTGTCGACGTTATTGATTGTCGTCTATCCGGTATTATGAAGATGTTTCGAAGCAAAGCCACGAAATACTCAATCTGGCGACAGATTAAATTTATAATGTTATATGTACAAATACATCTATACTAAACTCAAGCTTGATGTTCAAGGAAAAGATCGTGATGACACTGGCATACTCCAAAAACTACAGCTTTCGTGTACATGTGACATCGGTCGACATGCAATTGCTCAATATGGTGGATAATTTTTAGATATTATATATCCGTATCACAGAAAAAATATAAAAATTATAGTAATTAAGACAGTAAAACTAGTTTACAGGGTGAAATGAACATCAATGAATAAATATGTATTCAACTTGTTTGCACCTGATCACTTTTCGGCATGTCACATCTCAATAGTTTAGCATCCGGGTACTGTCTCTCTGTATGCTTAACAATTAAAAAGGCCTTGTAATAGTTCTTTTCCCTCAAACTACCGCGTATTGCCTCATACAAATTTTCTAAAGTAGCTTGCGATAATTCAGGCTCATCTTGCGTAAGCGTGTCCAATTTTTCCTTGATAGTATTCACGACCATTTTTTCAATTTTCTCCCATTTTTTAACGAGATCACGATCCGGTTCCGGATTAAGTTTTTTTAGAAGTTCTTCTAATATTTTTTGTTCACTCGCCAATTGTTCCTCCAGGAGGTCTAATTTTAGCTGAGCGGAAAATGGGTTGCATTCAAGGAACACCTGCAAGCGTCATTAAAGTATTTTTTCTTATTTTACAATGCTGTGAAAATTTTGCGTTCTAAAAACTACCAATGGCTAATTATAAAAAAAATAACTATTTATTTTTTCAAATTATTGATAAAAATTCATCTATTTTCTTTTCTTAAGCCATGAGACATAACGATAAGTTGTATATAGCATAATAAACGCAATACCGCATGTTACACAAGACGTTAAATCTACTTGACCCAGGTTATTTTACTATTTACAGGGCCCCTCAATCTGGTACAAATTAAAATAAATATTTAATAGAAAAAAAATATATACAATTAATATAAAATATGATTTACCTTAAGAAGCTGTATTGCTGCTTTCCTTACTAAAGCTGCTTTATCTTTTAAGCGGCCGATGGCCCTCTCCAATACCGAATGTTGCTTGTTCACTGGTATACTGTTCTCTCTTTGTAAACGCGACCAGAATTGGAGTACCTAAAATTGAACCACCTTTTTCTCTAAGAAATGCATTCATTTATAATTTAAACATAGTTCCCAGTGCTGAGACTGGGCGTTCAAGAACTAGATATGATTAATATTATTATATATGAATTCATGTACTTTTTGCAACTTTTAATCTAATTCAAGTTATTTACAACTTACTAGAATATTCCTCGTGCCAGCGACAATTTTCAGAAGAACCCAATATTCTTTTATTATAAAAATTACAATATTGTAGAAATAAACAACGAAGTAAAATAAACAGGAAGTTACTATTGTATGTTACTTACCGAACATACGTGCTTCCGTGCGGTAATAATATCGAGTTGATAGCAAAACGTATTTTATTGTACGTGGGTTATTTCAGTTAAATATTTTTGTTTCACTAGGTGAACTGACAAAGGATTTGTAAGAAGTCACAGGACTATGTCCAACAGTGGACTTCCCTTAATTGAGATAATTATGGTAATTATGTGTCGCGAGAGTCATTACCTTATGGCGCACGTAAGCCGAGAAGTCATGTATATGCTCGTATAGCTCGTCTAGAAATTCGTCACGCTGCAAACGTTGCGCGTCCGTCAAGCCTTCTCCGCGCAACTCGACGCTTATCACTTCACACATCATGCCCAGCACGGTTATGCGGAGTGTGTAGCTCTACAGGAAAACTTACATTACAACAGTGAAATTAAGGCATTATTCCTTTTTTATTTTTTTGCATCATAAGGAAATATAGTAACAGGCAGAACAGTAGAACAAGTTGCCTCTTAAATAAAAATTAATCTGTTTGTGGCTAAAACTTAATTTTTTTTATTGATATAAAATAATTAGTCATCTTAATGTTTTCACTAATGGAAGCCAGAGGCCTCATTCACAAGATGAGGGTCAAATCCGCCATATTAGCCAAGTGTAGACAGACACAAGCGCGCCCTCGAGACAAATAGCGTGTACGACCCACCCACTAAATTGAGACATCATACATTTTTCTCTAACTCATTCTATTCTACTTAAAAAAAAAACTGCTATGAAAATTAAATTCTAGTGCAAAAAAATATTCCAAATATTTTTTACCTCATCTGTTTCTAAATATGGTTGCAGTGATGAAATGGCATTTGTCATTTCCTTTGGCAACTCCTTTGTTAATTCTAACAGAAATGTACCACAGTTTCTGGCGGCTCCCTGCTCTGTGCCTGCATTTATTGCTTCTTCCTCTGAAGATGCCAATGCCAATGCTATTTCTCGCACCTTACAAACATAACATGAGCATATTACTTACCACATGTATATTAGTATCATTCACTATCCAGTTTTTGACCATAGATGGATGGCAAGACAAAATAATCATAATGTAATAAATATTATTTAGATATTTTGTAATGTATTACACAAAACATGGAAGAGATCCATAATATTTGTTGTTGAACTATTTACCATCTGTGGTCCAAAAGTACCAAGTCCAAATTCCTTTGTCAATTGTACTACACCTGCACAGATAGGAATTACTGCATGCTCTGCTATTACTAAAACCTAAAAAATAAAATAAAAAAATAGTTTGCACATAATTGATTGCACAATTTTACAAAAAATTATTAAGTTTACTCTTTAATATATTCACATACCTGAACTAATTTAATGAGACAAGCTGTACCATGGTTATACTTCTTTATTAGTACCCCTAAAACTTGAAAAACTGTTTCTCTAACTGCCTTTGTTTTTATGATTTGTTCTTCTAGTGCCTTATAGCAAGGCTCTGCTACCATTCTGAAAAATGGTAAATGTTATAGTATAACTAATTAACTACTAACAGATGCTTAAATTTAAAAAGAAATATATACAACTCACACCACAAAATTATCTTCTGCGAGTGGTGGGTCCCAGAGACGAGATAATGGCTGCTGTAGTAACAAATGTAGCGCTAGTAAAGCTTCCTGTTTTTCAGATTCAGTCCACCCACAAAACTCTTCATCAGTATTTTTCTTGTTTTTTTTACCTAATGTTAACTTTGTGGAATTCTATAACAATTCACAATTGGTGATAAATTTCAAATAATTAGAAAGATAGTCTTATATACAAATTAAGTATTTTTTCTGTTATTTCATTTGTTTTTTTACAACATGATTAACTTTTAATTCAATAATTTTTTTAACTTTTTCTGTTGTTGGTTATTCATGTATCAATAACAGTAAACTTCACAACATTTATACAAGTGTTTACAATGTTTAGCAACACTGTTTATGAATTTATTAAAAACTTTGAATGTATGTAATGGACAAGCAAAAAATAAATGTCTATCCAATAGCATAAAAAAGAAAGTAGAAAAAGTAATGCTTTCTTCTTTAAAGTAACACTGAATGCTTTATTATATAAAAACAAGGGAAACAAGTGTGAGGAAGATTAATCTTTGGAGCACAGAGATTATGACATTTATTTGATTAATCAAAAATTACTCACATCTGCAGTTAGTTTTGCATCCTTAGTTTTCATGATTTGAGTAAATAAGTACATAATCATTTTAACAACATTAAGATATTTACTTCTCACTTCTTTATCAAGGTCCTGGTCCTGAAAAATCACTTCTAATTGGCTACAAAGGCATTTAACAGCCCTAAGAATATGGTCAAATCCTGAAATTTTTTATAACATTGTTATTATCTTTGAAGTTGTTATACATAAAAAACTGTTTTACAATTACTAATCTCTTGAAAAAAAAATTTACTGCAAAATTTTGTGTATTTTACCAAATATTATATACATTTTAATGTTACTGTAGCAGATCAAAAACTATACTATTCAGTATTTTTTTAAATAATTAATATATAATCACTAACAGTTTTCAGATATAATAGATTTTCTGCCAGAACAACATCTGCAGGTTTCATTTACATTACATATAAATTACGAACCAATGTCATAATAAAAATGTTTTATTTTTATTAACAATGAGCTGATTAGATCACAATTAAAGTCACGCGATAATGAGGACTTAGGTGGCGAAGTGTTCGAAAAACTTTACCACAATCCAAATTTCATTAATCACGTAACCCTGGAGTTGAACCAAAGACTGGTGTGCTTCAAAATACTATTTATAATTTCTTCATTATTAATAAACAAATCAATAATTTACCTTTATTAATTACGTTCCACTCTAGTTTGGTTCCATGTATAATAATAGAGAAATAGGTGTCAAAGTGTTCCAAAACATATTCAACGCCATCGGTATTATAAGCGCGAGCGGCATCTGAAAAAATTGGTTTATTATTTAAAATGGATTATATTCATAATTTATAAATTCTACTTTCATTTACGTTTAAAACCAAACCGCTACGCAGCGTTTTGGCGGAAATCAAACACTTACCTTGCAGCTTAGACAACAATATCCTTGGTTGTACAACGTCTTCCACGTAATAACATCCAGAAGAAGATTCTAGGAGATTCTCTTTTCGTAAAGGTATAGAAAATTCCACGAACATTTTCTATATTGTTTCCCAATACATCCACAACAGACTTTTAAAATTCATAAAACGTTCAATTTTTTTTTAATTTTATAGCATGGTAACGAGAACTTTAAGCCAACTTTTATATCCCGGCACTATTTTTCACTTTTTTTTACGTGTATTTTACTTTTTAATAAAAAGGAAAAATTGATACAAAGAAATAAAAATATACAAATATCTATAAACTATGGTTTTGGCTAATGTTTTCAGTTTAGTATACATATACAGCAATAATGATAAAAATTATAATTATATTGAGTATAAGGAATAAAAAACTAATAACATTTTGTAATTTGTTATGTATATTTAAAGTTAGGCTATGAATAGATAATACATATTACTATTTCTTGTTTGTGTGCTATGACTATGACGATGAAAGAATATGATGACGAAAAGAAAAAACTAAATTTAATTAAACTAAAAAAGAAAAAAGTAAATTTTAATATTGTATAATTTTATACTCCGCTATCTAGATATCTGTTAAAACAATTATATGATAATTATTCATGAATAATTAAACATTTTCGGTGCAAAAATTAGCTGGTATAGTTTCTGACACGTTGTTAGTACCAAACAAAACGTCAAGTGACATGTAACTCCAACGTCATTGATGTTAAAGTACTTGATCTGATTTTCTATCTTGTCAGCTGTGGATACGAGTTACACGTATTAATAATTGTCTGCGTTGTGATTATTTGGTAACATAATAATATTCTATAAATATGTCTGGAAAAGGTAATAAAGCATTCACAAAAGAGGAAGAACTTCTTCTACAAGATTTTAGTAGGAATGTGTCAACTAAATCTTCGGCGTTATTTTATGGAAATGCCTTTATTGTTTCTGCAATTCCAATTTGTAAGTACAAATATGTTTTAAAAATTTATTTATATAAAAATATGTATTAATTATAAAACTACATAAATAATAAATAGATCATTTCTAATTTGCAATTGGTGAAAGTAAAATGAGATTAACTAGTTACATTGTCGTAAAAAGTTTAGAATAATTCTTATTTCTAATTTCAGGGCTGTTTTGGAGAGTGCATGCATTAGAAGTTAGCCCATCACTTGCCTGGTTTGCAGCAGTGACTACAGTTAGTACTTGGTTGTTAGCTTTAGCATACCGTAATACCAAGTTCCAACTGAAACACCGTGTGGCTGTACGTCGGGAAGATGCTGTTGCTAGGGAAATGACACGGAAGTTAGCTGATGATAAGAAAATGAGCAGGAAGGAAAAAGATGAAAGGTAATCTCTTGTTTTATTATACTTACTACGCTTGAAGTGAAAGTGTATTTTATATAACACCGAAAGAGTTTATGGGAGTTTCAATTTTATAGTTTGCAAATAATTAAACCTTTCTTGCTGATAAACATTTCAGAATTCTTTGGAAGAAGAATGAAGTTGCTGACTATGAAGCTACAACTTTTTCCATCTTCTATAATAATGCTCTGTTCCTGACTATTGTGATCCTGAGCAGCTTTTACCTACTGCGCTCATTCACACCCACTGTGTATCCTTTTTAAAAATTCAATTTTGTTTAAACTTGTTTAATCATGTTTTTTTTCCTGTTACATATTAGGCTAATTTATGTACTTGTTTCCACCAAAACATCCTTTTACTAATTTGATGTATGATATGGTATGAGGTTAGATAATAGAATTAATCTTTGAATTTTATATAATATCCATATTAAGAAATTATTAATTAATTTGTTATTTACAATACTATGCATTTTTAAGTATATACTGTACTTAAATATTAAAGATATAATTTGTGCAGAATATTTATTTCCTAGACATTTATTGAAAATGTCTTAGTGCTTACCTTGCTACAATGCAGCTAATATGTATACTATACATTAACAGCAAGCTATATAGTGGTATGGTAGTTTTAGTATTTTTTAGTTGTTTAAGTAATTGTGTTTTTTTACATTTTGTTTCATGTTATTCAAAGCATGTGTAGTGACTACATAGAACAGGTTAGATAAACATTGGGTGGTAATGTGTATCTGATTTTCCTTTTTTTTAATTATGTTCACATATAAGGAAATGTCTTTTTTGTCTTGTTGCATTGTAGGATAAAAAAATACTATATTTCATTAACTATCTAGTCTATTTTTAAGTTTAAAATATTACTGTGATAATCCAATTTTTTCCTTAATGTTTTATACAGAAACTATATTGTATCTTTGACAGCTGCTTCTGGACTCTTAGCACTCTTATCTACTGGAACAAAATGATGGAAAAGAAAAACAATGACTGAGTGCTGTGCTTATGATGCTTGATCGCACAAATGTTGAAGCACAACACAATAGTGCTTACTCAGTTTTAAGTTATTGAAGGAGTGTTTGATATGAATACATTTTGTTATTATAATTAATTTTTAATGATTTGATTAAGAAATAAAACCATTTTCAACAATATCCAGTTTTATTTACAAATTTTCAAGAAAGCAGGCTTAGCTTAAAATTTTGAACTTACATTTTAGTGATACTAAAACAATAGAAGATGTTTCTACTAGTGAGGGTGGGTTCAATACAAAGTAGTATATAAATCACAAAATGATTTCCATGCACATTTTTACTCCAAAAGTTATCTTCAGTTATTGTATATATATTATAAAAAAAAGAACTGAACTATTTACATATCACTAAAATTGTTTTTATTAACACAATCATTCACACTCTTAACATAACTTTCGAAGGTTTATTACGCTTTATAAATATATCTCAATTACCAACCTCAATCAAAGTGTTTGAGATTTGTAATTGGTCATTCATTCAGTAATTTCTATTTTCTTAGGCATGTTGACTTTTAGCAGTTGCACTGTCAAATCTCACTGTTCTCGTTGGGAACTTTGGTTTGTCAGAGGCTCAGTACATCATGCCGACGTGCAACGGCTCGGAGCGTTGAAAGAAGACGTTAGGATTGCTACTAAAAGTGGGCTCCACGCTCGTGTACACGTTGCCCTCCTCCGGTCGCATCATCACACCTGTAAATATAATAATTACTATTAGTCAACAAATTTTATGTAAATACTAGAGTTTTAATACAAATAAAATGATTATTGTCTTATTACATTTAGATTTTCAAAAAAAAGTTATTGTACAAATCTTGCTGTATATGTAAGCCATGTACACGTAGATTATATGATTGCAAGCTTACAGAATATCATAGTTAAAATTTAGACTTTATGAAATGGATAATTATAATGATTAGCTAATTTAGATGTAAATAGCTAACAATTCTAATATTCTGTTTCTTTTTCCTGTACCGTGTAGTGTTCAAGAAGAAAAAGCTAATCTGTGTTGAAATAAAAATTTAAAAGGTGTGCTCGGTGCGATAGTTACCTGGTGGCAGAAGGTAATTATAAGGCGGATAATTAAATTGATAGTGCATTAATGGGTGCATTGGGTAGTGCGGCGGAGAGCACAAGGGGCGTGCGTGCAGGTGTGGGCTTGAGAACATCGCGCCGTATGGATCTGCAATCATAATGTGATGAGCTGCGATCAAACTTTGTGCGTGGAAGCGCTAGTTCTTACTTATTAGCGCGTTCTAGATACTTAACTAACCGGCTTGCTGAGCAGGGGGCTCTTTCCGGTCGAGGATAGGCAGCGGGGCGGGGGCTGCTGCTGCTGATACCATTCCGTACTTCACTGGCTTAAAGTGAAAGAATGAAGGCGAATAGCCTGATCCACCAGCACCTAATGAGCTTAGGCCTTCGTCGCGGTCTGCGTCCCACCGGCCCTCACGACCGAGTGCGGCCAATCTTCGTCCTTTAGGAGCAAACATAATTGCGAACACAACTACACAGGTAGCTAACAGTCCGGCCGCAACACATACGTCTCGATGTTGTTCCGGCGCACCTAAAGCGGCAGCCACCCAGCATACCCAGATAGCGGCAGTCGCCCCACTAGCTCCGGCGATGTGAGTGGCTTCTCGGTAATTATCACGAATACCACGAGATCGTAAAGCTACTCCACACACTACTGCAATAAGAAAAGCAGCATAACACAGGGACAATAGTAGATCTGAGAGTGCAGAGTCACATCGTGCACCACCTGGCGCTATTCGCGGGGGAGAGCTACCGAGCCATTGTGAACCGATGGCAACTTGTATCATTACAGCAAAAAATAGGAGCAGTCCCTGATAAGCAGCTGGTAAATACACTCCGCCGTTTAAACTTAACAAGAAAACGCATTTAACTAGTAGCGACGCGAAGACGATTACGTAAGCAACGCCTGTTCCGAATCGAACTGCACCACATGTAAAGGCGTTTGGTGTCGCGGTGTAGAGAGCAGCGGTAGCGGCACTCAGGAATAGTCCGAATAATAAGGTTTGGCCTAGCAATAAATGGCGATGACTAGGCGCCTTGCGGCTAGCGCCCCACACTATAAAAACTTCAAATCCACTCAGAGTCAACATACTAACACACGCGATTGCAAGTATTGGTACTGCCCATGCTTCTGACCTCAAGGCACTTATAGAAGTTGTTTTAAGAATCGGTGATGTTGTGGTATTTCCCGGGATCGGCAATTTAGATATAATGGCAGTTCGCGAGGAAGTCGGCGAGGGCTTCGGAGAAGTGCGCTCGGGAATAACAAAGTATTCAGTGCTCATTTCAAGGCGGTGAGCTTCGGTACGGGCGGGGCGTCGCGGTGGTGGTTCTGTTTCAGGCAACGCTTCTTCATCGGAGTGATTGTGTTCTTCGTAATCCTGCTCATACTCCTCATAATCGTTTCCAGGGTAGGGATGTGCTGATGGTGCAGGCCGCGGTGCGTACGCGGATGGCACTCGGGGAGCGAGTCGGTCGCCAAATCGGGCCGCGCCGGCCTCCGCCAGAGTCGCCAGCGCTGCTGTAAACAGCAATGTGCGCACCGCTGCTGTCGCCATCAAGCCACCCCGGCCTCAATACTCCGCGCTCGCCAGAGACACATCGGCGCTAAATGCGCCACCCCTGTGGAAACAAACGGTTTTGTCAGTTTCACGCCCAATGCCCGACGTCCGATCTCACCGTCTCGACTTTAAGATAACCATACAAAGAATCTCCCGGTCAAACCGGTTTGACGTCTTGCACCTCTAGGGACCCTAACTTTGCCGATTTGGTATTTCTTTTTCTTTATTTTCAACGTTGTCTACAATGCTTCCAAGTACTAAATTTAAGTCTTAGGGTATGTGTTATTTAATGTAGGTATGAACCAGAATGTGCTTTTTCTTGTGTTTCTCATTTATAATTCCAGTTTCATTTAATGTAATCTAGGTACTACCAATTTATCTTATAAATAATATTTATAATTTGTTGAACTGTAAAAGCAATTGAAATGAACGCACTGTCTAGCTAATGTTATTTATTTTTAATTATTATATTTGTTATTTATACCTTCTTCGTGATCTGATAATCACAATAGTTATGAAGATTAGCGTTTTCGTACAATGTTTTCCATTTGTATTTAAACATATAAATAATTGTCCATTAAAATGGTCTTTTCATTAAATTTACTCGATTTTTCAATTTATTTTTTGGCTAAGACGTATCTATTCACATAAATCTTTGACAATGAAAGTTCTATGTGCATTTTGTCATTACCGGTTGCATAAAAAGAAACGCCGTAACAATAAACTGATTTCATTGTTATAAAGTTGTTAAGGTTAGGATCAGTTGTGAATGTTGTTTGTTTTAATAAACTCTAACGATTGATTTGAATTATTTAAAAGCAGCAACTATTTTAAGCTAATCCAGATTAAGTACATTTAATGACTTGTTACCGACGTACAGTACTTTTATACCGCTAAGGCTTGCAGCATGTAGCAATGAAACAGGCGAAACATGTTATACGCTATTATGACATAGCGGAGAGGGCTCCCAAGTATGGGAATCGTTTCTAACCATAAGTATGACGGACTTTCCAAGGGTTACTTTAGATTACTTTGGATTTGCTGCACGTGCGTCTCCAAGTATTATTGTTCGCCTTAGCAAAAAAAAAAATTAAACGAAACGAATAAAATGCAGTTAACCGTAACCATTACAAGTTTTGGCGATGTTTTTAAACAGCAGATTCAGTAAAGACGAATTGGTGTAAGTTTATGGTGGAACCAGTTTGTGAATAGTTTTTATTCAGTAACAACCAATAAGTTTATTGAATAGTATAAGTAACAACAGGACTAGTGTCAACCTATTCGCAATCTGCGCAAAGGTTTTTAAAAACAAATTAAAAAGAACGAGCGGTACGAAAAAGGCTGTAGCCCATTTAAATTGTGTTTCTTTGGTCGCCGCTAACATTTATTAATTATAATGAAAATTAAAAATAGCTATTTTATGTTTATGTATCGTTTGCATTAGTGTATATGTGAATTTGTGTTTTGGATGTGGCAATTCAACTGGCAAATGGCTAAATTGATTTATAACTCGTAAAGCTCTGGTTTAAAAATCTGTTAAACCATTTTAAAAACTGTCTGCTCAACTCAGAAACGCATAAAAGAAAATATTTATTAAAATACTAGCTGACCCAGCAAACTTCGTTTCGCCTCAAAATCAATAAATAAAAAAGCTTATTGATAATTCCAGGCTGTTTCAACTTTAGTAAATAATGTGGTGAAAACTTAACCAGAAAAAAATAATTCGTTATCAAAAGAAATGCCCGTTATTAATTTGGTTTTTCTATTATATTTAAATGCACACGTTGATTGACTTCGACGACCTAAGTCAGGACGTCTTCTCCTTGGTAGTATAAATTGTAGATAATCAAAGTAAGGAAAGTTCTCGCGCACTCAGCGGTTAATAGTGTCACTATCACAAAAGATTAACAAAGTAAAGTTAAGACTTAACTACAATTTTGAACCAATGTGAACTCAGGACAGCGGTGTTCCCGGTTGGATTCTATAATCGCTGCACACGAACACACTTATTTACTGCATGATAACCAATCATCTATCAATTCAACCGCATTATGCACAAAAAAATTAAAATGAACCGAGACAATTTCACCTTAAGCCCAGATTCCCGCTAAAGTAAAATATTCTTCTTCTTCCCAATTAATGGCATGAGCACGGTTTCTGCGTGAGCCAGTGTCATGTGTACACGTATAAAACAAAAAAATAAAAGTACTTAAAAAATTGTCTACGAGGTCAATTCGTCCGCCATGTTACTCTCTTTTCTCTTAAAATATTATAGTTGCATCAGAAATTGTTGGTTGTCAATGTCAATGTCTTAATCAAAAATATTCTTTTAAATTGTATTTGGTTTCTAAATGACGGGACGAACTTCAAATATTTGACGTTTTATGTATTTACGGTAAGGTGACCAGACGTTCCGCTCTTTCACAATTAATTCCGCGTCCCGCGACGTTTTTCAAAAGTCCCGACTTTTAGAATTAAGTTAAATTTTATATTTATGAAAACCATTGTTTTGCGTATCACGTTGCTTTGCTACCAGTTACAATGTATTTGTTTCTCAGATGATACACTTTGTGTTCTGCTTCTTGCCATATAAAATTAAGGAATATTTCATAAATACATAAGTCTGCTTAAACTAAGCTTAAAATACTTATAGTCTTAAAATTTTATATTAATGACAAAAAGTATGTCACCGACCTTACCCCTAAAAGAAATTTAGAGAGAAATATGTCAAGGAATAAAATATTATACATTTTTATATTTATAAATTGTATTTATGTTGGAACTAAAAAGAATGTTACGTTATTATTACTCCTTCAAAGTTGTCCCGCTTTGCCGATCTAAAAATCTGGTCACCTTAATGGAAAAGAGAAATTGTTGTTTTTACCATATTCCAGGCACTTTTTCCATATTTTCTCACCTTATTAACCTTCCCTGGACTTCCACGAATAATTCAAGACCACATTTAGCCAAATCGGTCCAGCCGTTCTCGAGTTTTAGCGAGACTAACGAACAGCAATTCATTTTTATTATATAGATAACTAAAACAAAAAAATACGTTTGTCAAACAAGTGTTGTGATACGTAGTACCTAGGCAATCATTGGCAGCCCTAGAGACGGATACCTGTCGCGACACCGCAGCGCGACGTCTGACCGGATAGGGGCAACGAACCTATTAATTCGCATCCCCTGAAGGCATAGAAGAATATAGATGTATGAGCAAACTCATTCGAACATATTGAATGTTGGATAAAAGTCCTATACTTAAAGGTTTTTCTAGAATACAATGTTGATTTTCAAGTTTGCGCTGCGAAAAACATTTATAAGGCGACTGGTTTCTAAAAATTTAATCTGCACTTAGCCGGCCCGGTAAATATATGGTCTTAACTCTCTCAGTGTGACAGGTCTTTGGGTCCCAGTTGTGGGAACATTAAGAGAGATATTTATTTATACTGCTTGTACACTTACAATGGATATTATTTATAGCTTGCTTACTAAACTAGAAAAGGTGATAAAAGAAATATGTGTATTATTAAGGAATGACTGCAATATATCATGATGCATTATGTGTAACCTTATTTATAATACTGATTTAAGCTTTTGTTATCAAAGAAAAAGTAAAACATGCAACCTAGGATCCATTAATGAAACTTGTTTACAGCACTAAGGAATAATTTGAGCGAGTAATGATGATTTAGGACTGAAAAACAAACGTTCGCTTAATAGCTAGGTTTTGGAAATGCTTACAAAACATCACTTCTCTCCTATAGTGGTTGCACATCAATATTCAATTTAACAACTTTTTATTTTTACTGGAATACAGAGTGCGCTTTTGAAAAATACCTATAGCACCAAGGTTTAAGAATAAAAAAATATTTTAGATCATAGTGGATAAAGATTCAATATCGTCGTCCTGAACTACAAAGAATCTATTCACATGTGTAATAAAAAAAAAAAAAATATATACATAATTTAGATAGAAGGTGAACGAAAATTTAAAATATAATACGCAAAATTACTAAGATTCATTATTATATTAATTGTATAAAGTTTATAATTTATCCACATAAAGTAGAAATCATCCAAATTTGGTGAACAAACCATAAAAGAGACAAAGGAAGCCATTACCAGCAAATATCTATCTATGTAAGGAAATAGATAAGAGAATAGATAGTATAAGAGTTTACGAAGCGGCGTCGTGACTACAAACTTAAAGCGAGCACACTGAGATTTGGAGCTGAAATAACGGGAATCAATTTCGTGAACATCTCGGGGAGAACCGAATCAAAAAGCCGTCGGTCGTACAGATGAAATACAACGGTATAAGGTAGTGTTATCTAAATGTAAATCGTTACGAATTTATTTTAAAAAATATTTTTTTTTACGCATATTGGATTTAACATATGTGTAATGTTTCATTTGACAAATACAACAATGTTTCTTGTACATTTAATAAGAAATTGAACAGTGATTTTAAATACACAAAGAACATAATTAAAGATTTATAAAAATAAAAATGATGTACAACATATTAACTTTTGGAGCCATATCTGAATAAATAATAGATAACTTGAATGTGGATTATAACACAAAAAATATGGATGTCAAAGACCAAACGTGTAACGGCTGTGCTTGGTAATTTTAAGATGTGATGTATGCAGATTGACTTGATATATATGGGACAGAAGGTATGCGTAATTAACAAGATTATAGTGTATACGGCACTGAAAATAAGTACCTTATACACAATGTCCTTAAATTAATTAAACAGCTACTCGTCCAAGTGAAGAATAATTATAACAATATTTTTTGTACGTTGTTATATAAAGACAAAAAAGATTACATCGGGAGGTTGCATTTGTGTTTTGTAATCTTACTCTATAAGCGACCAATAGCACAGTTTGAGTTTATAACACGCGAAACAGTTTCCATCCGTAGTAATTTCTTTCATCGCACGCAAGTATGGCTACGTAATAAAGATGTGATTTGCTGCTTTTACTCCTAAAGATACACAGCAACCATTTAAAAATTTTATATCAACCAAAGTAGTTATTTAATTAAATGTGTAGTTAGTAGTGTTTTTTTTTCAGTTTATTTTGTCTACCCATCAAAGGGTTTTGTTATACGTAGTTAACATGGCTAGTTTGGAATTAAGAATAAAAGAAATTAATTCATGAAAGTAAATGTGAAGAGATGAGAATTGAATATGACATATTACATAATGTCATTGTGCGCTCGCGAGTTCCTTATCGATACTATTCTAAATCACAACTTTTGTTTTGCGTTTAAATATCAGTTGCATAAACGGTACTAGTTGTGTGTAACTTGTTTGCGAAATACATGTTCAGTTCATGTGGCATATTGTTATAATAACATAAAAATTACTTCTACTTATTACTATTACTACATATTAACATAAAAATTCCTGTATTAGGAACAGTAATAATAACATCGAAGTTAGTTTAAAAAGAGATTGAATTTCTTGGAGCTTAGTAAAAAGATTAGATAATATTTTTAGCTTTTTAAATATACTACACCTTAGTTCGTTTTGCCGCCATCTTCGAGTTTGTGAAACAGAAATCTTTTATTAATTGCTAAATAACGTAACTATCCCTTTGCTATTTTACAGGCGATGTGCAACTCGCGGACGTAACTTTTAAATCATGTAAAGAAAAACAGGTACAAATGTTTTAATGGCTTTTAAAACATATATATTTATATGTGTATAATGATGTCGTTTAGTAGTGGAAAGTCAAAGTATTCGATTAAACCGCGTGTTACACCGGAGACAATAAGACTTCGGGAAACAGAGCGTTGTTCGTGCGCGGCCGCGCGTTGTAAAAGCGACAACGCGAATACTCCAGGTGAAACTCGGCTGAACTGATTGCTCCGTGACTACTTCTGCCATACATTCCTATGCCATGGAGAATTAACACAAGAAAAAAAATTCGGCTGCAAACTGACCTTTAAACTCGCTATTTAACTCTTAATTTTCCAGGCAAAAACTCTAACAGACGTGGCGACATGTACGTTTTGTTACAAAATAATGAAAAACTTAGTTCAAATGTTCAACTTATCGTTAAATAAATAATACTTTTCAAACGCAAATCTACCAGATGTAAAACGAATTATGTTAATATATAAAGGTGAAATAATAATTCTGTAAAAATATTAAATAATAGGAGCTTTTAAATAGCTTATATAAAAAAAATATATTTCAATTTTAGTTAGTAAGTTAAATACATAAAACAGTGAAAGTTAAAACAGCACACAGACGTGTTTCCTAAAATTTCGTAGTTATATAAAAATAATTATAAAAAAAATTAGACAAACATTAACAATGCTAAGAATGAACAGTATTCATTTTCTTGATGGAAATTATATATTTTAAAAACTCTTAATTATCACAATATCATGAAGATCATCGCTAGTCTTATAAGATTTTTTGAATCTCCTAATTAGAGAAGTTATGGTAATGCATTTGCCCTTTATTGATTTGCTTATAAGGTGGTGTCACCAGATAGTACCTTAAGTAACCGTAATCGTAAAGCATAGATATTAGGTTTCAGCAATAATTAAAACCGATTTACCACAATATTTCGTGAACATTATTAAATTTCGCTTGCTTTTAAAATATCTACTAAATAATTAACAATGTTATAGTTTAATTCTACGATTTGTAACCATTAATATAAAATGGCCGGCATTCAGTGAAAGCTTCCAGTATTTTCTTTAAAATCGTTTATACATTATTCCATTTTTTACTATTGTAATTGATACGTTTGTGCAGCTAATATGCCATAGTAGTCGTGTTTTTGTGTTTGTAAATGTAAATACATTAATACGCTATGAAATTGTAAAAATGTTTAATGAGAGAAAAGAACTTGATGTTTCATTTAACATCTTGTTTTAAAATTTACCTGTTTTTAAACTAAAATAAGTTTACATTTTAATAAATATCAGAAAATCTAAATATTTGACATTAATCACTTCCGAAAAATAAAAAGGCAATAGTTGAAATTAAAAATTTTATGCATAAACGCAAAACACTACGAAAGAAGTTAAACACAAAAATATATAACGAATATAAATCAATGCGGGACGTGCATTTTTCGATACCAATTTATAATATTTATTTGATTATTTATATCAGATAATGAAAATTATTTCATTATTTAATAATTGCTCTATTACAACGTAATAATTCCTAGCAATGACAAGTAAGTTTAAACGATAATTGGAGAAAGATTTTACGTAGTCTAAGTGCCTATAATAGGTAGATTATGCTTAGGCATAATTTAAAAAAAACAGTTAATTGTTATCATTTTTTGAGGAAGCTTGCATCTGATTAAACTTCCCAAATTACAGTGCAGCGTGTTATTTCGTAAGTAAATGAAAGTAAAGTTGTTTTATCACCTAAGTGTAAGTAAGCAACCAGAAGAGACATTATATTCTTGCTTTAGCTCTTGTACATGTGTATATTAATGTGCTTTGGAGTAACATAAACTTTTTTATTAAAAAGGTAGTTCTTTTTTAGTAATTTCAGTATTAATTATAAAATTTTAATTTAACTCTTTTCATAAAAACCACCACTAGTGTGTATAAATGAGCAGGGAAAATAGAATAAAATTTAAAATAGGGGCAAAATGAACTATACCATTTACACAAATTTGAAAGTATTAAACTATCGTAGGTTTAATAATTATGGTTTAGTTATGGTTACGTACATTTTAAGATATTATAGAAATGTTAAACAAAAAATGTAAACTATAGGAGTTTTAAAGTTTGCGAAGCACGGCAAATAAGGTGAACAACGGGTTAAGTACCGATGGAGGTGGACTCGCTGAACCCGTAACAAGAGACAAGAGTCACGACGAACATGGGTCAAAGCCCTTGTATGATGTTTATAAAATCACTACTTACGAATCGATTATTGTATCCTCGAGCGGTGAATAGAGACAACACTACGCGTGAATCGAAAACATCAATAGATAATTTATCATAATCACTGGTCGCGGTAAATGGTGGGCCTCCATGCGTGCGAATGGTGCGATGTCTGACGACAAACTAAGTGAATTTCTTAGTAACCGTGATGCGTGACGACTGCACGTGCCCGGAACGCGAGCACATCTCCACTGTGCTAAAGGCTAAGGGCTAAGGGCTTTTTTTTGTACCATCATCCCCCTGCGTGGTAGGGTCAGAGCCTAGTTCCCGCATACCAGTTCTCGCTTTCATTCCGTTTTGCTGTCTTTCATACCGCTAATTTTCATCCTTCTCTCATACATCGCGCTCGTTGAGTGAAGACTCCGTCGTCTTTTACAATGTCTGCTATTTGGAGAGCTGTGGAGCATACTTTTGGCATAAATCTGAAATAAAATCATCCCATACAATTTCTCCTTCTCTTCTTCTTCCTCTAGTTTTTCCTTTCTGCTTACAATTTTTCCTACTTACTACAATATATTTATCTTACTTACTTACTATTTCTATTTCTATTACTACTTACTCTATTATCACAGCTCTCTCATTGCTTTACAATAATTTCCTTACGCTATAGCCTTAATCTAGTATCACAGTTTATGTCTTATTTAAGTTACTCCTGTGTCTAATGTCCTGTTTCGTTTTATAATGTCGGCTGTAACTTCTTCACAATACTTTAAAATATGGGACGACTAGCGTCTTCACTTATCAGAAAGGCGTCGCTACCAGCGCATATCTTCTTTTTTTTTTTTTTATACGAGGGGAAATCTTCAAAAGATACTCGGCACCGTGGGGAGCGGCGCCGGGTTATGTGGGATTTTCACCCACTAAAACCCCTCGGCGTTTCCTTCTCCGCGCGTTTTACTGGCGGCAAAGCGAGATCGACAGGGTCATGCTATCGCTATGCCGCCCGCGCCTGGTCCTTGGGACTCCACCTTCTTTGATAGGCTGTGGGCCAGCCATTTCCCCTGCTCTAAAGCAGCATGCTGAAAACGCCCAGCATGCTGCTCGCACTCCGAGCCGTGATGTTACCGAGTGTCAGACTCCCCATCCAACACCCGCGGCTCCGCTCATAGCTTGCCGCCTTCGCCCCGTGCATCGTCGGCGAATGCGCGCCGAGGAGGGATCTTTTTCCCTTTCTCGCTCGGCGGCCTCTTTCTGGGATATGACGGCCTCGCAAAACGAGGCGACCGCCTCCCACGACCTCTCTCTGTCCACCATGGCGCGGATCACACCAGGTAATGAGAGGTCGTTGCCGATCTCCGCACAGAGATTGGCTCGCTCCGTCGCCCACGCGGGGCACTCCGCCAGCGTATGCTGAGCTGTGTCATCATCACAATCGCAATGATGACACTCCGCTGTCGGCTCGCTTCCTGCGGTGTGACAGAGATACCTCCCGAAGCTACCATGCCCCGAGAGGATCTGCACCAGTCGGAAGGTAAGCGATTTGTGGCGCCGGTCCACCCACTCTTTGAGGAGCGGACGAATAGCCTCCACAGTTCGCTGCCCAGCTCTCGGAGCGCATATCTTCTGTCCTAACTCCAGTTCACAGTTTGTCAGTTTATGCACTTAAGGGCTAAGGACTCCAACACAAAGTCGACTCTGAAATATAAATAATGAAATTAACATCCCTTTTATTGTTAACATTTATAGGATCCAGTACCTTCTCTCACCAAGGTGAGAATAAATGGTTAAGGCTATTTATCCACCATCCTGGCCGTGTGCTGGTTGGGGGATAACACTCGTTCGCGAAAGCAGTTGTTTATTGGAACATGTCGGTTACTTCATGATCTTTTCCTTCACTGGACACGTAAGCTTGGTTGGGATACAACCAGCGCCTCTTCGTGTACAATCATTAGAAGCTGAAATGTCTATTTCAAAAACTTTTTATAAAATTATTCACAAACTATATCAATAAATTTCATACTTTATTGTATTGTAAAAATTATTAACGATGGCTCGAATCACTCCAGTTAAAATAGACACTAATAATTATAGTTTTTAAACCGCATGACGGTTGTAAGTAAAAATAATCTATATTTAAAAACCTTTAATAAATCATTATTGCCTTTTATTTAAAAATCGTCAGTTCGCACGAGCCTTAACTGTTAAGGTAAGATTAAATTTAACGCGTATTTAACAATTGGATAATAAAGCGCTGAATGGCATGATAAATACTGTAAGCTGAAGGTAAAAGGAAATTTTCGGTGTCTAAATGAAATTAAAATTATAATATCTTTAGTATTGAACAAAATAGTGGTTTTTTCATTAAACTTTACATGAATAAATTTTGTTCTACAGGAATGAATAAACCTAAGTAATTAAAATGTTTAGGGAAATAATAAGTGATTGATCCAATAATTTCGGATATTAGCCTTACCTTCCATTTATAAGTATATAAAATAGATATTTATATAAAATAGTAAACTCTGATGTAAAATGCAATTTGTTACTATCTAATATAAATATTTCAGTTCCGTTTAAAACACCTAGATACCCGGTAACAAACACTTTTTGTCCTCCACCGTCTAGAACCAATCTAGGTTCTCAGCCGCCCATATCCAGAATGTGCGTTACATATAATTCAGTTTGCAAAGATGATCCGCATATTGACATATTTCACGATCCTCCAGATAATTACAAGAACAAAATATTAAAGTATCTCGAATAAAGCCATTGTCTCTACTCCGCGCAATAACTGTAACATGTACCTATTTAAAATGTAAGCCTAGCATTTAGCATTATAATAATGTACTCATTACTACTTAAATGTATTTACAAAATTGTTTCTTTGTTATATTTTTCTTTTTCTTTTAATTGTTTACCTATTTTTCTTAAGTTTTTCTTTTTTATCTTTAAGAAATTTTAAATTTAGTTTCTAATTTAATAATAATGCGTGCATTGTGAATGTTGTGTACTCCATTAACTGGTACACACATCAGATATTAAGCTGTGTGTAAATTTTTCTGTACTAATGTTATTATGTGTGTACTGTTGGAGAACCTAATTAAATAAATAAATAAGTACATAGAATAATTACTGTTCATTATTTTTACACTAGCCTATGTAAAACAAGTTTAATAAGTTTTTTGTGTCCAATTTCAAGTTAATGAATGCTGCATGACGCTTTGTGTTTTTGCAAAGATATTGTTAATATAGCCAGCAGCGCCACTAACCAGTTCTAGCTAAAAATATACTTCTCCCTTAGGTTCTTTTATGATGTTGTTGTCTATTATATTTCTTTCAAGCAACAAACGCTAATTTATTACTTATATACGTACTTCTTGGGCTATGTATGAAAATACAAGTTAGTCAATACTTTTTATGAATATAATATAAATAACATTTAGGTCATTGTAGTTATAATTCAAAATTCAAAAATATTTATTCACCAAAAATACATTTTACATAAACAGTGGAGTCCCTGCCCTCTGCTTTAGCTTTCGCTGTGTTGCAGAAGGCAGTGTCTTCCCTATAATGATCAAATTAAAAAGATACATATGCACAAATAAAAATAAATTATAACCTCAAAAAGGAAAACATAAATATTCAAAACAAAATATTTTACGTAAATTTTAATTATGTTATAAAAACAGAGTAAACAAAGATTTTTTTTTTTAAATCTTTGTGCTTTTTAATAGAAGAGTTGAAATATAAATTTTAGACATTTTTAAATGACTGCTTGCATATCAATTAAACCATTATAATCTGGTATCAAATACACGCCCTGCCTTTGTTAATCAATTTAAGTATCGGGGCAAACATGGATTTGCCTGTTAAAAACCGTTTACTGATATTGTGAAAAAAATCTGATTAAAAAAATATCACAACGTGCTCAGTAATATAGTTTATTAGTTTATTTTGTAATGTAAATAGCCTTAACGTTGTCCTGTAGTTAAGCGTATACAAGCTGACAGTTAATTTAAAACTGATACGACTAAGTTTCATTTCTACGAACTATAAAGTATGGTCTTCAACTCTTCAACAAGTATTTTTTAAATGTTATTACCGAGTTATACATTGCAAAAAAATGCTTAAAATAACCCAAACTTCCATACCTTTTTGTAGTTCGTGTATATGTAGTAACTTGTATGTATATATAGATATTTAAAACTAGCCTCAAAAAAGTATAAAGGTTGGCATTGCATTCTAAACGTACATATATTACCGAGATCTATTATTTAAAATTCTAAGTCACTACCAGCCACTCTTCCTTAACCGTAGCTGGTCAAATTATGCCTCATGTATTTTTTTACAAAGATGTTGATGTTCAGTTAATTTTTATACCACCACAAACACCGTCGGTATGAACTCGATAAAAAGTTGATCTTCTAGCATATCCCCTGATCAAATCAGTGGATATGCTAGAAGAGTGGAACGGTAACACCAGTGTAAAGCTACTATTCCACAATTAAGAGGCATGTTATGGAAAGAAGAGTTAATGTTAAGATTCGTTGTGAAGTCAATTCTTGGAACTTAAAATACGTTTTTACAAATATTTCAAACCTCCGGTCCATAAATACTGTTTTTGATTAGATATAAAATAACTGTATAAAGTATTATGTTTTGTGTTATATTAGTTGCTAGTTACAGACAATTACTTTCCTCACGGTAAGTATTGAATATCGGATCATGTGATATTAAATGTAGTAATATTGTTTTTGTATTACTTATTTAAGAATGCGACTTTCCCGCACCGGCACGCCGTATGTATCGATAAACGTATTGTTGTTTATGCGCCTGTTGACTGCTCATCGCGCCCTAATAATTTTTGATGATGTAGTCTTATATCTAAAGATTGTCACATATCACTATTGATAATATTGATCAGGCTATAGACAAAAACTCTTTAGAACTTACTTTGTACTCTGAAATACAAAATATTTTTTATTCATAATTATAAGAGTTATAAAACGTTTCTTGAAATAAGTCATATGTTAAAATGATTTTGGTTTATAATTTTTTTTCTGCAGTTCTCCACTTGCTATCAATTTCACATGGTGTTAAGTGAGGTGGGTGGTGAAGCGTGCTCGCCCAGAATTCTTAGACTCTTATATGTTGAAAGCCGAAGCACATCGATGTTATTAATGTGCAAATTTGCAAAGTATGGATGGTAGTCAGGTGGGTTCGAAAAACTTTGCCACCACCCAAACTCCACAACTTGTGACCCTGGAATCAAACCGGAACCAAGGCAAGCACTTGCTGCACGGAGGCGATTAAAAATAAATAACGAAAAAATTTTTTTGTAAAATAATTTAATAGTTAATAACATTTTATTATTAGCGTTGAAATGAAATAATAAATTTATAAGAAACACTATATTGGCCGCTAAAACGTTAGCTGTGATGGTTTTTTTTTTATTAATTTCTGTTATTTATACAATCGTATGTCTTCAAACTTTGGTATAAATATTACCTTTTGACCTAGACATTGCATTTATGTATTGGATGCGACAAGCAATAGGATTCCGTGAATGAAATAAGTCTTATGCATATGTAATTTGTTATAAAGGGGGTTTCTGACGATGACATCTTTATACCACTTCAACTATAAAAAACATCTACAAAGCAAAGTTTACATTTTTTCATGTTGTAATTTTTTTACAGGACTTTTAATTCAAAATACTTAAGGTATAGTTTGATATTTTGTACTTCATTAATGTGGAATGCTATATAATTTTACTGTTGTACATGAAAAATTTTTTTTGATAATAACTAATTCAATTAACATTATATGCACGATATCCAAAATTTTGGTACGATTAATTTATTTAAATATTAAATTATTTTGATTTTACTGCATAAAATATATAACAAGTAAGGTTTTTTTTATTTTTACATATATTTATTTTTCTTATACAAAGTCATTGTCTCAATCCTCTTAACTCTGATAAACAAAAGTTAGTTTATGTAAACACCTGCGATGAGATATTGGCAAAACAATATAAATTTGACTTTTAAAAAAACATACATAGTTTACCTAAATTTAGAATGTTTATTATTACACGGTAGTAATTAAACTTAACCATTATAGTTCCCTACTTAAATAGCCAATGACTCGACATTATGGGTAACTTTGCATTTATTTAATAAGAAGAGAGACTTTCGACTATACAAAGGTACAAAGTTAGCCGATGTGTGACGTGAAAATGAATTCTTCCATTTAAAATATTATACTTTCTCATATAAAATTATTATTATATTGGGGGTATTCATACTATTACAGTTATCGCATGACAAAACTAGAGTGGGTAACGTATTTTTCCAGCTTTTTGTTACATTAAAATGTTAAAAACTTTTCTCTCTAACTGGTTCCTCGGGACAATTTGCAATTACAACAATTAATATTTTTTAGGCTACTTAATACAATTACAATCAAATATAACTTTTAAAATTTATATTTTTTTGTATATCTAATAAAGCAGTATGATAGCGCTTTAACATGTACTTTTTAATGTCGCATGTGATCAGATATTTAAAAACAACCCACATTTTCCAAGAATAATATCATTATATTTGACCTTACAAACCTAGTCTTTTACCTTCTGAAATCTCTTAAATAACCCATCGTGTAAGACTATCAAATGATGAAATCTATATTGGCAGCCTTATTGCGTTTCCATGGCAAAGCTAAAAAATTTCTTAACAATAGTATTTACAATTAAATTACTTTTAAGTTTTCAATATCTGGAAATGTAGCCGTAATTCATACAGACTAAAATTATTTTGCTATGATTACTTTATTCCATTCATCTTTCATGATTCGTATTCATGAATAAACAAATTAATCATATATAAAAGAAAAATACGTAATATACTTACGTGTAATACAAAATTTATTAACATGATTTTGCTTAAATCAAATTTAGGATGTAGTTTTATAAAAAAATCAGTTTATGGCAATACTTCACAATTATTAATTGTGACAAAACCACGCTTTAACGCCCATAAAGTAAATTCATAGTAATCAGTCTATTTGTAAACTAAATCTTGTGTTGTGGGCGGTCTTCTTCGTCGCTGTGCTCCTCCTGTAGCAGGAGGGAATCGGGAGGACCGCGAGGCACCGCGCGTGAGCTGCCGCTTCGCTTCGGCCCGCCGCGTGTGAACATCCTCGATAGTTGAGCGAACTTCTTGCGAGATGCTAAAGTACGAATTACATATTAAATATGTTTATGTTTACTACAATACGTCTAAATATGTTAGGACAGTCCTAGACAGACTCAGAAATTCATAAATTAGTTTTTGTGTGCATAAGCTTCTTTAGAAACAATGATATGAATCAAATATGACTTAATGGTTTCAAATAAAATAAATATAGTAAATAATCAATAAAGTAATTACCCAAAAAATTATTTATAAAATAATTTATAACTTCGAGTACATCATGGGAGAATATTGAATAAATGACATTTTGAGAAAAAAATGCCAACATTTAGTGAATTACTTATTTTTCAAGTCATAAGACGATGAACACTGAAAGACTTTCTGAAGAGCTATCTCTAAAAAGCTTTAAAAGTTTATCGCCTCCAACGCTTCTGTATCTTACAAATGAATTTTAATTACAAATGCAAGAGTGCATTGACGAATGACCAAAACATTGATTAAAGCCATCAGAAATATTTAAAAAAAAAATATACCTATTTTTTATATAACTCCAAATTGAAATAGGTAAGTTTTAAAATCATCTAAATCTTAATACTTTTTAGTAATGGTAACTTATGAATATGACAAGGAAGCAATTTTACGCTTTTATTCGTATTTCATTACAACTTGATTACTGGCATGCTCATGCTTTGGAAGTGTTGACAGTGATGTATTTGTTCACATCGTTGGCTTATGGCCTGGCTTACTCGAGGCATGTGAAAAGTACAAGCACTTCACTCAATTAACTTAATTTTTTTGTGTGTGTTTCTAATTGCCCGAAATTTCTAAATTTTAAGTCAAAAACGACAATTCAATGAATTTCTTATAGATTATACCTAACAAACTTTTTGAAGGTTGAAGCATTAATATTCAGTGTTACAATTTACATCATCGTAGTGCTATCTGTATCTCTTCATCTTGCGTTGTTCGACGAATTCAAGATACGCAAGCCAATTATTATTCTTACCCTTAAACGTATAAAATATTATGACGGCAAATATAATATATTTAGATGTGTTTGACGTCAATAGTGAACAGCTAGTCGTAATATAAATCACGATCAAGAGAAACCTCATTATTTATACCACGGAATAATAACATATGTAAACATCTATCGATGTAAATGAAATACATATTAATATAATTTAATATTGACTTTAGAAGTAAATGTTCTATTGTTAGCTTTTAATGAAACTTCTTGATAGTAAACTCAGTTTTTGTACCCAATAGAGGTAGAAATAAAGTTATTCATAAAAAATTTGGATAACAGAAAAAAGTGCCTTAGAAATCTGCTGCTACAACTACTGACTTACATTTTCCCATATTTTTCAGTCTTTCTTTAAATACTGCTTCGTCATCATGACATTTAGTTTTGTGGTCTTGCTCACTATCCAAGGCTGCTATGAACTCTTGGTTCCACCGCAGTTCTGCCATGAACTCTTCGTTTTGTAAAAAAGCAGCAATTTTATCATCATCCATATCTAAACTTAAATCAACTCTTGCATCGCTGGCCGGCGCTATGCGCAGAAACGTTGGTGGAAGCGGAGCTAGCATTCTTGGGACCCATCTCTTCCTTGTAGCAAGAGGCAGGGATTCATCGTTGATGTCTCTGTAAATAACACCTATATCAAAATGAACATGTCAGTTGTAGTTAAATATTGTAACTATTTAGTAAATTGTCTTGAAGTATTGTAAAAATATTGCACATAATCGCTGCTGTATAAAACTGTAATTGAAATTAATTTCTTATATAAAAGTATTACACCCCCATTGTTCATTTAACGTATATAAAAAGTTACAGTTTTTATACAATTTAGTTACATTTTATGAATAACCACTTATAAACGTACGTGTGATTTGACGTCGTCGGGTTACTAGAAATTTGTGTATCAAATTTCTAAATTTTAAGTCAAAAACGACAATTCAATGAATTTCTTATAGATTATACCTAACAAACTTTTTGAAGGTTGAAGCATTAATATTCAGTGTTACAATTTACATCATCGTAGTGCTATCTGTATCTCTTCATCTTGCGTTGTTCGACGAATTCAAGATACGCAAGCCAATTATTATTCTTACCCTTAAACGTATAAAATATTATGACGGCAAATATAATATATTTAGATGTGTTTGACGTCAATAGTGAACAGCTAGTCGTAATATAAATCACGATCAAGAGAAACCTCATTATTTATACCACGGAATAATAACATATGTAAACATCTATCGATGTAAATGAAATACATATTAATATAATTTAATATTGACTTTAGAAGTAAATGTTCTATTGTTAGCTTTTAATGAAACTTCTTGATAGTTAACTCAGTTTTTGTACCCAATAGAGGTAGAAATAAAGTTATTCATAAAAAATTTGGATAACAGAAAAAAGTGCCTTAGAAATCTGCTGCTACAACTACTGACTTACATTTTCCCATATTTTTCAGTCTTTCTTTAAATACTGCTTCGTCATCATGACATTTAGTTTTGTGGTCTTGCTCACTATCCAAGGCTGCTATGAACTCTTGGTTCCACCGCAGTTCTGCCATGAACTCTTCGTTTTGTAAAAAAGCAGCAATTTTATCATCATCCATATCTAAACTTAAATCAACTCTTGCATCGCTGGCCGGCGCTATGCGCAGAAACGTTGGTGGAAGCGGAGCTAGCATTCTTGGGACCCATCTCTTCCTTGTAGCAAGAGGCAGGGATTCATCGTTGATGTCTCTGTAAATAACACCTATATCAAAATGAACATGTCAGTTGTAGTTAAATATTGTAACTATTTAGTAAATTGTCTTGAAGTATTGTAAAAATATTGCACATAATCGCTGCTGTATAAAACTGTAATTGAAATTAATTTCTTATATAAAAGTATTACACCCCCATTGTTCATTTAACGTATATAAAAAGTTACAGTTTTTATACAATTTAGTTACATTTTATGAATAACCACTTATAAACGTACGTGTGATTTGACGTCGTCGGGTTACTAGAACGAAGTCAACTCAATTAATGTAATGTACCCGTACTAGATTCACATTAATAATAAATATATTACGTATACTATTTTGTTATTTATTCTTTACATAATATTGCATAAAGTACTTCCAAACCTATTGAATAATAAAAGGAAATTTGTGTATCAATAAATATAATTTACTATCACTATATACCATATTTTTCAAGTGAATAATTATTCATCTGAAATAAATATAAACTTCATAATGTTAGCAAAGATACACAAAATTTTTTAATTTTAAAATATTGTTAAAGTAAGTTGCTTATTCTTACATAAAATTTGAGCCATTTTTGTTGTTACTATTTTCAACAGTTCGGGATGTCGGACGACGGTCCTTCCGTCGAGGAGAGTTGCATTCAACCCGCTCCATCTCCAGCCGAAGCCGTTCATTTTGATTGTCGGTACTCATCGCTAACAGCTGATCGATAGTCGCATCCACGGCTCCTTGGTTAGAGCGTAGCACCGCTTCTATTACGTCGTCATCCATGTCAGGGAACATGGTTTTGAAATCTGTCATCGCCTGTGTAAATTCAAGTTGCATTGTAGATGCCATCCTTTTGGCGTATTTCGTTGAATACGAGAGAAACGTCACGATTGTGGTTTCGGAGCCGGCACAGCTGATATCTGACGCAGTGCTACCGCAATGTCGCTGATCGCCGTGTAGGCGCTATAGTCCATCCTCGCGACGTACTTTACGCCGCTGTGTAGTGGTATACACTGGTGTTAATTAACGGTCTAATTACTGAATGTCCACAACGCAACCTGACAACACCATGATGTGCAATTTTCACTTTCGTAGTATTTAGTTGCATTGCGCATGTGCAAGCTACGAGGGCCGCGGGGAGGAGTCGATATAAATAGCAAGCGCGCGCAAATCACTGACTCGGTTTACACAAGGCCCCTTGTTCAACCGCATCATCGAGCGCGCATGTCCGATGCATTGTTTGGAAATTAACTGCGCTGTTCTGACCTCTCAAAGTCGTCATAAGAATTTATAAAACATTTTACTCAACATTTTTGTAACCGATCAATACAAGATTCTAGAACAGTACATTGAATTTTGTGTCAATATACAAAGTGTTTAAAAATAATTAAAATAGATTGCAATCGAAACATTACACTTACCATTTAGTCGTAAACAGCAATAAATAATCTGTTAAATATGTCCTTAACCCTTTCTTATTTCAAAGTCGACAATATTTCAACTTGAAGTAGATCGCATACTAATTACTTTGACGTAACTATAATTTAAATCATGGTGTAATGATAAGACATAATGATACATGTAAAAACAAATAATAGGATTAAAATATTACTATTGTAAATGTATAACAATCCAATTGTCTTATATGTATTCGCAACATGTTTTATAATAGTACGGCATATAGTTAAGGTTTTTCGTTGTTGAAAAATAAATTATTTTAAAGAGTTTGTTACATCCCTCTATATGTTGATTGTCTGACTAGTCATTTGAGGTACTTAAAACAATCTAGCACCGTACTGAAACGAAACACCTAAAACCAACTTAGTCAAAATATATGCCGCATGAATTGTTAGCAGTAATTGAAAAGGCTAGCAAAATTTCCATTTAGGAACCTTCTAACATTTATTTACAAATACCCACGAGCAGACAATACTTTTGATAAATAACGTTATTAGCAATATACTTTCAGATATAATGAAAAAGTTCCACTGCTGCTATTTGCGGCAGTAAAATGAAAAGTATGGATGTATTGTCGTTTTGTCATCTTAATTAAACATAGTTAAAACAATATGAGAGGGTAATTCATGATTGTATAAAACTGTACATTGTCGCAAAAATAAAACATCTATTGATTATTTAATTATTTATTTTTCATCATCAATAATTTAGTAACTTGGTAATGAATAGTTTTGCTAGCAGTGCTTGGTACTATCTAACATACTATTTAAACTGCACATAACTAGAAATTTATTTAGATAATTTCAGTTTTGTTGATTGTACATAATAAAATAAATAAATTAATAGAACAGTCAAAAAATTTTTAAACAACACTAATAATTTGATAAGTACAAAAAAGTAGTAAAAAAAATTATGTTTTTATTAAAAATAAGATACATAAATAATTTCGAACACGCTGTTTGTTAGAAATAAAATGAGCTATTGTAAAAGTAGTACAATTTGTTCACTAACAATGTATTATGCGGAGTTATTCAGTTTTCATGAAATTGAATTTCCAAAAGTTTAAATTTAGAATAGAAAATAAACACATTTATATTTATGAAAATGACATTTACATATATAAGTTAAAAATTTAAACAAAATAGTTAAATACGATTAAAGCGTTAAAACCGTACATTTTCGTGATTAGTTAAATGGCAACACCGAGGAAAAGTTAACTATAAATCGTACAATTATGAAACAGAGAGCACGCTTGCTAGACGAAAAAAAATCAATCATTAGGAAGATAATAGCTATGGTTACTTTTTATATCTAATATTTTGATATTCATTTTTTCTGATTTGTTTTGAAGAATTTTTTTTATGAAATGAGCTGATTTCAAACAAACTAATCGGACGGATGACTATAAAAATTAAGAAACTGGCCAAGACTTTTTATTTTCCAATAAACATATGGAATGTCACAGTAAAAAGCAATTAGGATATAACGAGAAACTTTGATACCAAAAATAAGATACTATAAAAGATGGCACTAAGGTAATCCGGGTAATGGACTAAACATGAAACATATTAAAGTTGTACACAGTACATAACCCATAAATGTAATATAAACATGAAAACAAACACTTTCACAATGTTATAAGCTTACCAAAAGCACAAGAAAATCAACATGATTTATAAAAATATATAGATTTAATGAGAGGTGAACATTATGATCCAAAAATTAATTTTTTAAAAAAAGTAATAAGTTCTAGATATCAAGAGAGACAGGTAAAAAAAAATCTAAATCATGATACAATTTTAACTATATAATAAATTAAAGAAAAGATGATTTATTTTAATCGATTTTCTTCTCTACCAGAATAATTAGTCAACAGCATTATTTGTTTATTATGAAAGTGCAATGTAAGATTCAGACGCGCGCCTGGGTCCCCTGCTGTGGCAATATCACTACGGTGTCCGTCGACACAGCTGCCGAGGGTCTAGGCAGTGTCACATGCTCGCCAGGGGCAGCCCCCACCTGTTATAATAAAAATCCGAAGGAATAATGAAAATGTAAAATATATTAAAATTAAAAGTAGTTATAGGTAATATTTTTATTACATTATTTAATTAGCAACAACAAAATTTTACACAAGTTTTTGCTTTCTGTAAACGTCTACAAAAAGCTGCATAAAATAAATCAAAATGGAATGCGATTTTGTAATTTTGATTATTACATACTCATTTTTATTTATTTATTCTTTATTGTATAGATAAAAAAGGAATACAAAAGGCGGGCTTAATGCCTGAAGGCATTCCCTACCAGCCAACCTTTAAAGAGGTGAGATGTTATGGTAGGTGGCAATCTGGCATAAAACACATTGTAATTTTTATATAAATTAAAGCGATTTTTATGAAATATTAACCTGTTTTATAATAAGAACATAATGTTTTAATTATTTGTGTATAAACAAACTTAGTTGGCAGAATATATGCTCAACACTAATTTTTTTCAGATACAGATGACACTGCTTTAATTCTTAACCACCCTACTCACCGTGGCCGCAGTGGGTTCTGCAGCGGCCATTAATGTAGCAGCGCGGTACGATGGAGGCGGCGTCTGTTTGACCGCCTCCTCGTAGTCGGGCAGCAAGCCCGAGTAGTCCGGCGCGGGCATAGCGACGTACGGCACCGGCCCCGGTGTGCCCACCTCGCTAGAGATCACGAACGGGGTGAGCGCCGGGATTGACAGCATTGTAAGGTACTTGTAGCAACGCCACACCACTCGCAAACAGTACAGCTGATGACAATAATATCTGTTATAGTTAATACTGCGAAATATTAAAATTTATGTCTGGTGGTAGGTTTTTGATACTGGGACCATTTAGATAGGCACAGGTCAGATCGGCGCTGTGGCAAAGTGAAGTAACCGGGGTTATGCGAAACCATCATATATTTCAAGGCGACAAGCACATTCTGGTGCTTATCCTCCCAACTAGAGTCACATTGTTAAGGGAGATCTTATCTCTGTCCATTAGGTGAATGCTTGCTAACGAAAATTATTGTAGTGATTAAGGTGCACTTAAAACAGCTTCATTACGTATTAAAATATCGAGAGCCCCAGTATTTTTGGGGCGAACACCATTCACAGTATCATTATCTTACTATACTACGTACTTTACATTACATGTGAAAAAAGTCAAGTGTTAGTCCAATGTAGTAAAAAAAATCTGTTTGTACTATTATATCATAATAATGTTACATAACATTAGTTTTGTTCTATAAATATTTGCAGAAACGTAATTTGTATTCATTAAAATAATTACAACTTTCATGTTACCTTAATTAGGATAGCAAGTAATATGGCGCCAAGGACGATGAGAGTGAGGGTTGGTGTTGACATTTGAAGCAATTGCTCACGCCACGGCACCCGCTTCGTTTCAGCGACCAAGTGGTGTATAGAACGCAAGTGGCACAAATATCCGGTGGCTGTCATGCTGAACAAATAATAATTCGTGATTAAACAATGATTAAAATGGACTAAACAATCAAAATCTAGACCAAAATTAAACAAATTTAGAATTATATTATAAAACAATTAATAAGAATACAAACATGTGATTAATAAATATCTGAAAATTTATGTAAAACATAAAGAACTTACACAGTAATAGCAAAGTCAAATATTTGAAGGCAAAAGAATGGGAGGAGATGGGCCGGTTTGCCCCTTGAAGCCCCATAGATCAGCATGAGGGTGATGGCCAGTGTACAGATAGTCACAAGCGCGCCGATATCCACATCATCTAGTGAAAGGATGAGGATAAATAACTGTGGTAATAAAGATCAACACAAATAATAAGGATTGGAAAAAACATTTTTCACAACTTTGCCTTTCACAATACCATTTTGTTGATTTTTTGTCAACATTTGAAAAAATGTTTTGCAAGTTATTCAATGAACGATATTGGTATAATTAAACCCACCACTGTTGAATGAGTTCTCAATGATTCAGCAGGAGGGCTGCAAGGTGAAAGGTTAATGAAAAATAATGATAGCACTGAATTGAAAACCAAAGGGAAAGTTTTAAGTAAATTGAAATAATTTTTGATTAAAATGTAATGTTATAAGATCATAAATTAACAAACTTACGGTAAATTAAACTATAATCGCGTGGCTCATTGCCGTGTTGTGGGTAAGGACTTGGCGGAGGTTCTATGTTAGAGAGTGGCGTTGGCATTGCGGCACCCAGGTCACTCCAGTCTGCTGGAGCTGAATCGCGTTCCAATTCCTCAAGGAGACGAGGGTCGCGCACAATCGCCGCCAGAAAACCTAACGCAATCAGGTGCAACATCTGTAACAGCAAGGATTCATATTGCAGTTTTAAAACATTATTGTGTTTAATTACATGTATTACAGTTATAATTAGGTACCTAACTTTTATTTTATGTGTTTTACGTTAGATAAATTACAACATAAATAAATTTATTAAAACCTTATACATATAAAAATTTATAAATAGACAAAATGTGAGTTAGTCCAGCAGTGGACAGCCGCAGGCCCATGATGATATTTATGATATTCATTTGAAAATTACTGAATTCTTACCATATTCTGTTCACATCACATCATGAGATATCCTATAATAAATGGCATACCTTAAAAATTCTGGTAATATTAGTAACTTTACAACAAATTTTTATTTACACAAAATATTCATTAGGTAATCCTTCTGACACTAAGATATTTATGCCTAAATTGTGGCACCCACTTTGGTGAATTTTTGTATGTTTTCAATTCTATTTCTATTGAGAACTAGCTGCAGACAGCATAATGAAACACTGGGGAAACATTGAGGACATTTAATGATACTATAAATTTATCAAAATTTTATTGAGTAACTTACCAAATGCCATGTCCCGAGTAGGATAGTACCAGTACGCACATGAAGACAAAAGCAACATCGCCATTCACTGTTACGGTCAGTTCCCAGCTTGGGACGCAACCTTATCATTGTTGGATATTCTGTAATTGATAGATTAATACTAATTAATTTGTGTGCCATCATCATAATGTAAACATTGTTAAGAAAAATATGTCATTATAAAATAAAACTAACATTGTTTTTATTTTAATTAAAATAATCCTGAGAATATTGAAGAATCTAATCCTATAATTTTGTAACTATTTTTGTAACCAGTGTGGCAATGTTTATTTGCAAGAGTTATTTGAGAAGAGTTAGTGGTTTGTGTAAGAGCTGATGGTGAAAATAGAATCAAAAGAAGTAGATATTTAAATTATTATTAACATTTTACTTTCATAAGTATGATGAAAACAAAATTTCGTTTCAAAAGTTTTGTTGTAAATAATATCCATATTATAGAACTGAATATATGTTGTTCTTAGCTAAAACACCAGCTTAGAGTTATAAAGAACTTATATTACTATGTAAAAAATGGTTTTTAATGGTAAATGGTAAGAACTACATTGGATTTATTAAAGCTTATTGCCTATTCTTTTGATTGATAATAATATTATGGTTTCAGTGACATTTCACTACAATTTATCCTTTAACTTAACAATTGTGATTTCGTGTTGCAAAAATATTTATTGTAATAAGCAATTCAAGAATCTAATTAATTACATACTTAAACTGACACCATCATATCTATAGCATATCAATGTTGCTGACAAAACACTTTGGCAGTAAAGAAATATCTATAAGATTGAGCATGTTTACGTATTTTGTCTTTATTTGAAAATAAATTCACGTTAATAATAATCAAGACCACATATGTTATTTATGTGTAGTTCCTTCAAACAATTGGTATTAATAAAATAACTTGTTGTGTAACCAAATAATTAATTGGAAACATAAACAAAAGCGTAAAATTGTAATTAAAAAGGGAATACCTGATCGTGTAGTTTTAAATGTGGTCTTTATGATAAAATAACAAAGCCAATAATATGTATAATATTAGAATAAATACTTATAATTAACACAACAATAAGAATTCTTACTTTTATGAATGGCGAACGAGAAAAATCACTACGTTATAGGATTGACGATTTTTTTTTTAAAAGATTTTATGGCCTGGTATCAAGACCTTTAAGCCATAGGATTGACGATTATCATAGCCAAAGACAATATTAAGTACATCCACAGATACAAGTAACATGATGTGATTGATAGGGAGGACTAGCGGCTACAGCAATTAATTAAAACGTTGTGTTTACTTGTATACGAGAAAAAATATTATTTATTATACTGATATCAAAATATAATGACACCAGATATCAAAAGTAAAAGAACATAAATCAAATTCAAAATGCAGTGCATTATAGATAAGTATACGTGGACAGCATCACGATCACGACCTTCCAACATATTGTTCATAAAGTCAATATGGAAAAAAAATTTATGTGGATAAGTTTAATGAATAAGTATAAAATATTAGCAATTCATAACATTTTTATACTTGTATTACATAACATCTTGAAGTAAATATATGGCATACAAAATAATATCCAACTTTTAAGAAATTATGTTTGAAAATAATAAATATCAAACACTATATAGCATAATAGCTTTAGATAATTAATTTGAATGCTGAGACATTCAGGAGATAAAGAATGTGTTTATATACTATACAGGAAACAGATATTATGACTTTTCCTCCTATGATTAATAATGATCTAATTAAATCAAGCACAAAATGCAGGTAAAATACTATCGTAACCTTAAGATAAACTGGTTAAAAGTGATAGGAAGATAGAGGATTTATGATAACGCGTAATTTGCGATTACTATAAGATTCATATCTTTAAGTAGTGCTTAAATTCCATGAAGGCAACGTCCATACCACGTTGAACACGCCCGTTCTCGTCTTATATTCCTTAGCATGTATTTTTGTCTTTGAAATGTTTTGACATTGACAAGTTTGCCAAATTATGAAACTAAAAGTACGTATATAAAAAAATATTGATATAGCTGAATCTGTTTTGTATTGTTCTTTTTTGTATATAAATATTTCAGTTATAATGGAAAAGATTCCAGACCAAATTGGATATTTAATATTGACTGAGGATGGCGCCGTCCTTGAATCTGGCGGCGAACTAGAAAATGATGAACGTATTGCGACAATAATAATTGATCTTATCAGTTTATCGAACACGTAAGTAGTAATATGAACTATTTGTTTTAGACTGATGTATTTTTTTTTAATGTATTTACATTTGATTTTTTAGAGTCGACCCATTGGCGTTTGGTCCAAATGAGAATTTCAAAAAAATATCAATTACTTACGATGACCATTGGTTCGTGATATGTATATCAAATAAAAAAATCTACGTAGTAAAACGGAGCATACAAACTATTGCTACTGAAGGAAACGCCATCGCTGTATGAAGAAAGAAAAATATTAACTATAAACATGGGGCGAAATTTATTGATGAGTAGTCTAGAAAATGCAACTTTCAACATTGTGCTTCAAATTTTATTTCGTTGTGTCACTTTTATAACTAATGCGTGGGTGATTAGGAATATAGGCCATGAAATATTGGGAATTATGAATGTGAGATTGCTGCTCTTGGAAAGTAGTATATTATTTCTCAGTAGAGAGCCATTTCATCGGGCATGTTTAGGACAGAAAGATGAATTTTCTTGGAGCCATATAATAAATCAAATTTGGTTATCAGTACCAATTAGTTGCTTTTTATCTATAGTGTTTGTCTATGTATGGATTTATTTATTGCCTTTAGGTCATCCAGAATATTTGTCTCAGTATGTATTTGGCTGCTGGTCAGTTGCATTTTCATGTGTTTTGGAACTGTGCTCAGCTAATTTGGCACTTGTAGCACAATTGTTTTGTTTTGTCAAATTAAAAGTAGCTCTTGATTCATTACATGTCCTAATTAGAACATTGTTATTTGTCTCTATTATCATATATGATAGATCTCTAGCACTTATTGCATTCTCAGTAGCCCAGGTTGGGAGTATTGGAGTGATAGTGTTTTGTTATTATAGTTTTTTTTATTGGTATATTAAAAGTAAGCCATTATATTCCAAAGGTGCTCTTAAAAGTTCAATAGTTCCCCTGCCAGTTTTAGATAGATTATTTAATAATATGGATGACTTTACTTTTACATCCTTGAAAGATTTTTTTCCTAAATATTTAAGTTCAGAAAGTGTATTATTTAATAAAAAATTAAGCACTCTCACCATCAGCTTTGCAAAGCAAGGTGTAGTGAAGCAGTTGTTAACAGAAGGAGAAAAGTATGTTATGTCAGTGAGTCCTGTAATGACATTTAAAGAACAAGCCACTTACGATGTGGTAAACAATCTTGGAAGCCTAGCAGCTAGGTTTGTTTTTAGACCTATAGAGGATAGTAGCTATTTCTACTTTACACAAATGGTGCAGCGGGAATTGCCTATAAATAAGCAGGACCAATACAAGATACAGGAATCATGTGCTGTGCTTTCTCAGGTGTGTAAGATTGTTAGTTCTATTGGATTAGTTGTACTTGTTTTTGGACAAAGTTATTCAAAAACATTGTTGTTGTTGTATGGTGGGGAAGCCTTTGTTGAAAGTGGATTGCCAGTTCAATTACTTACAAGTCACTGCTTAGCAATAGTGTTGTTAGCTGTTAATGGTATTACAGAATGTTATTGTTTTGCAACAATGACTAGTGCACAACTTAACAGTTATAATTATTTAATGGTATTCTTTTCTATAACCTTTCTTTTGTTATCTTATGTTTTAACTTACTTTCTTGGCCCAGTAGGTTTTATTATATCAAACTGTATCAACATGTTTTCGAGAATTCTACACAGTATTCATTTTATTAACAATAAATATAAAGGCACTGGCTATGTACCGCTAAATGGTCTTTATGTTGGTAAGTTTTTCTTGTTGACTTTAATAATTGCAGGTACTATTTGCAAAGTATCTGAATACAGAATTTTGTCAAATTCAATGTTAACACATATAGCTGTAGGGGGTATTTGTTTATTTTTTGTTTTACTGTCATGGGGGTATGAGAACAGAGATTTAATTATTAAATCATATTTGAAATTTAAAAATAAAGGTAACAAGTCATCTGTTGATTAGTAATAAGATCAGAATGAACACATGAGAGACATGTAACCAATTCTTAATGTATTTAATTATAAACATGAATTAACAATGTAAACAAATGTAACTATAAATAAAAGTAATTTAAGATTGTAGATTTTTTTTTACCTTTTTAATACTTAGTTTCGGATACTCAAATAGGATAACAGAAAAATCCTTTCATTTGCGCTTCAGATATTTGTTTTACTTCTTCTGCAATAAAGTAAAATAGTATATTAATATTACAAATACATTTGATGTTACTTCTTATTGGTATGTATTTATTTACCTGCAATTTCAATAATATTAGCATTCTTCTTTTGTATAATTACATAGAATTCCCTTTCATTAGATGATTTTCCTGTAATCCAGTATTCATCTAATGTTTTGATTATAATTTCACCATAATTACCAAGACTGTAAAATAAATTATAAGAATTAAAGTAAATTATTATCCAAGTTTTTTTGTAAAAGTTTAAACATCAAAGTCATTTACAGTTGAATATAGGCTTTTCTAATTTTGCAGGTTATTACCTTTTTAAACAAACATCCTATTGAATGTTTTCACAACGAGCTGCAACTTATTTGGACATATGAGTGATATACTCAATGTTGTGATATACATTAGGAAATAAAGTAATAACAATGAAAAACACAATATATCTTTAATATACCTTTTTCTATCTGAATGTATCCCGGCGATAATATTTAATGCTTCAGGTTTTATAGCTGCTGATGGAGTTAAACTGTTTATAGTTGCCTATAAATTTTAATAAATCAATTACATTAACAAATCACATTGATATTTGATGTGAGCCAAGAATGTTATATTAAATATACTTACTGAAGTTTTGAAAGCTAAATTTAATCTGTTGAAATATATAAACTTGTTTTCGGTGTTAACAAGTTGAGCATTTTGCAATGCGTGTATTGTGCATTGCTCACTAATTGTTGATGCAATTGAATTCAACTTTGGCCCAATAAAAGCATCAAGAGACTTAAATACTTCTAACTCCAATGTCTGGTTGGCTGAAATAATGGTAAATAGGAATGTTACTAATTTTCAAATTGTTCATAAATTTTTGGACCCATTCATATTAAATATATTTTTTTCTCATTATCACATTTGTTAAGTAATAACTTGCTTCACCATAGGTTAACTGATATTGCTCATAAATAAGCAAGAAGTCAGCAATTTGTTTTTTTAAGATAATTCTCTGACAGATAACACTACAATTACATTGGTTCTTTGATCTTTACAGCAATACTTACCACTGACAGTTAGGCAGACGGTTGCACTTAAAGTTCTATATATCACTAAATAATAAAGTTTAGCTTCTGTATCATCCTCTAATTTCAGGTACACTTTAATTAATTTATTGATATCTTCAGTTGTGTGAATGCCATTGGAAGGTGTTATGAAACGACCATGCCTTTGCGCAGCTGTTACTGCACCCCCTTGTATCTCTTTCTCTACTTCTTTAGGAAGTAAATTTTGCACTAAATACTGATATAAAGTGAGCATATCATCCATAACAAGACCATTCCTAAAACATTGTTATTGAATATAGTATAAGAAATCGTCTATTCTCAACATATCATTTAGTTTTGAATTAATGTTTATTGATAGGAATGTAAAGTAATCAATATAGCATTTTAATGGATATATTTAATATCTTAGTATACTGACTAGATAGGTACTTTCTATTTCATCGAATACTGTTATAGTTTTCTCTAACTATGTTTATAAATACAATATACTGTAAAATATTTCCATGACATACCAAATAAGTTGTTCATTGTACACAAATGCTACACATTTAAACTGGCGAAAGTCGAGTTCCAGTAAATCTATAAAGCAAACAACTTTGAAAAAAGAATTTTTTTCAAGTGGCAGATAATTTATGCCCTGTATAACATTTGTTATATCATTTGTGATATTCCTTGACAATATGTACTGAAATGAAATAATATTTAACAATTTAGTAACAATTAGACATATAATTTTAGAACTAGTTATTTTATGAACTTACAGGGGTAAAAAATTGCTGACATTTTGTGTATATATCTTCTGATGGTATATCAGCAAATAAACCAACAAACATTCTAAACATTTTGTATGCAGTTAAAAGTAGATTTTGCATAACTGATGGTTGAATCTGAAATCATAATGTCCTATATAAATAAACTTTTTTCATAATATTGCATTTAAATGTTCTCAGTTATTTTACCATTTCTCCCTTTCTGTCCCCTACTGTTGTCAGAGCTTTAGTGGCATATGGTATCCTTACTACCTGAAAGTTTATTACTATTAATATCCAAAAGAAACTATTAAATACTACATGTCGTCAATATTTTAGTACAAAGAATTTAGTAATATTACCAAAACCATCCAATAATTTTTCTCTGGTTGATAAAAAATATATCTTTTAGTTTGGGTTTGCAGTGCTTCACATGGTTCTGACGAAAATGTTCTGAAACAGAAATCAATGTTATCGTAATGTTAATAACTGTTGCATTTGATGTCTGCTCATAATATGTATTTTGTTTTATTTTACACTCACGACATAAACTTCACAACAGCTTCACACAAACCAACTTGTATTTTTCTAGCATCCGCGCTTACTTGGTTTGGATGGAAAAACAATATCCTCTTTAATTCCTATAAAGAAAACATACTTTTAATAACCTTAACGACACATTATGGTTTACATTAAATATATGTTTGTTATAAAAAAACAATTAAGAAAACAGACAAACACTGCTGCTACATACCTCTCCTTCTTTAGGACCAAATGAAGAATTAAAAATGAAGAAAGAAATAATTTTGCTATTTATGTCTATCATTGTAGGGTTTTTTATTTATTTTAAAAATAAATTGCATTGGATGTAAACAAAATAGCAGTTTGTCTGAAAGAATTGACATTTGATAACTAGTGTTTACTTTTTAGTAGAAGATTTATAAAAGATTTAAAATGATACAGCCACTCCATTGCTTAACAATATTTATTTTGTTACTTCAAAAAATATTAATAGTAATAAATATTTGTTTATTATCATCAGTGGCCAATAGACGCTGGCTGTTGATCATAGGT
The DNA here is from genome assembly GCA_029286795.1 of Byasa hedistus. Lineage (NCBI taxonomy): Eukaryota > Metazoa > Arthropoda > Insecta > Lepidoptera > Papilionidae > Byasa > Byasa hedistus. Next base: position 5,909,110 of record JAGSMW010000009.1, on the reverse strand, counting down.
TTCCTTTAAAGATCAACGAGCAGATAATACTAAAATTACACTATATCCTTCTTAGTCCATGCATCCATAGTATCACTGACAGTGAGACGATTTTATAACATTATTGTCGCTATAGAAACCAATAGTTATGTCTTGACATTGTTTCTTAGTGGAGACTTCATATTTATATAACAATTTATTTGCATTTTTTTAGTGTATAACAGTCTTCGAAAGTTTTTACAATGTCTATTCGAAATCCCAGGCTACCGTTACTACCTGGCTATGGAACAAATACTCTTGCGAGTATTATTTTCAACAAAATCTTTTATTTTATATTTTTAGAGAATAGAAAATTGTCTTCGTACCAAACGATTTATTTAAACATTGTGAAGTAATGTAATTCTATGTTAATGACATAAAATTTCTTTTACAGATTGGGAAAAAGAATTTTGGCGTTCGTCCCATTTTTACCTCTATTGATAAAGTCAATATGTTAGTTGATAAATCAGAGGGAACGAATCGCGTACCTTCTTTGTATGCTCGGAAACAGGCTCCTGAACTACCAACTTGGATAATGTACGATAAACATGTGGGTGTAATTCTTTATAAAAGTTTTTAAATTTACAATTATTATACTGGTGGTAGGTCTCTACGGTGGAGGACCGTGTCTAAAGTTAAATACTAAGATGGTACATATTGCAGCACATTGATCTTTAGGCATGCTTTGTTAAGTCTTGTTACCCTAACAATTATATATAAATAGGAGCTGCGGTGGTACCTACCTAGACAGACCGATGTCTTGTAAATGACCACACGTTGTTATGGACAGGCACACCATTTATCATCAAGTGAACGTCTTTCTCGTCTCATCGCCACGTCGAATAAAAAAATACCTTCATGTCTATATAACACGTTTTATGCTCTTGTTCACACTGCAGAGTCATCAGCTGGTAACAGAAGCAATATAAAAACTTTCTCCAATAAGATGTACATATATTTGCAAAGTTATATATTCCTCGCTATGGAAATGATTGCCTCGGAGATTAGCGATCTTAAAAACTTACAAGTGACTAAAAAAATGGTAACCGAAGGCATGTTATTGTACTGTTAAAAAAATGATTTGCAGATATTACACTTTCAAGGATATTTTCAACAAACTTTACAAGAAATGCGTTCTGCTTCTCATATTCTTCGGAAGGTGGAAATTTACTTCTTTCTTGAAGATGGTACCATAAAAGTAATGGAACCTAGGACGGAAAACAGTGGATTGTCTCAAGGTTAATATATGATTTCCATCATAATTGCTTTATCTTATAATCGTCGATATAGAAAAAAAATGCATGACTCATTTTATATCAAACGAAATTAAATAAACTTGGTATATGGCCACGTAATTTCAATGTTCTAAAAAAGGTATTAGTAATATTTAAAATTATGTTTTACAGTAAGTTTAAATTTACAGGAACATTAATTACTCGTCAAAGAATAAGGCTTCCTCACAGCTACGATATGTATTTCGACGTCCTGGATCTAAATATTGGGAGAGAAGTTACGTTTCATGGTAAAGTATTTAAGGTAAAATCTACAATGGGTTAGTTTATCGCCTTTTTTTTTTAATCTATCGGCATGATGTTAATTGCTGAATGCGGACTTGAATTCCCTTTGCTTAATGAAATTGTAATGGTAAAAGTTATTGTTTTTCATAAAAGGTAAATATTAAAATCATTACAATGTTCTCTAAATGAATACTCTTAATAGTTACATCATTAAGTTTACCTTACCATAGATAAATGAAAATAATTGTTAATTGTTCTAGATCGTGAATTGCGATAATTTCACCAGAGTATATTTGAATCGTCTTGGAATAAATGTACCAGATCCATTGTCATGGCCAGATGCAATTGAGGTTTCCATTTTTTGTTACTAAGTCTTTAAAAAAACTATAAAATGTATCAATGAGGAATAGTCAACAAAATTTTTATTTTTTTAGAGGACGCCTCCCTCTGGTAAACCGCCAAAGCATAGACCATTTAAACAATTTTTGGATCACGATAGACAGGTGTTACGGTATGACTTATAAAAGCTTCTTACATTTTGAAATATGCAAATGTGAAAAGAGTTAGTGATTGATCACATTTTTCAGGTTCTTCGGGTATTGGGACGACAGAGACACACAATTTGGTACAATACATCATCTAGAAATTCATTACTTTCTAGCTGACGACACAATAGAAATTAAAGAGGAACTTCCACCTAATTCCGGCGTCGAAGCAGCACCAATGTTTTTAAAAAGAATGCGTTTGCCCAGAGTATGATATTTTTTAATTATTACTGGAAATAATATTTTAGATGTTCTACTACTTAACATATGTAGTAATATTATTAGAAACGTGAGAATTGTATAACATAAAATAAAAACAATTAATTTTCAACGATAATATTTGGACCTTACGTTCTATTTTCAATACATTTTTTGATCTCTGCACTAAATTCAATTGTGAAGTAAATTAAAAACTTTGCATAAATTTATTATTAATGGTCAAGGTTCATAATCGTTCCGAAAATAAATTTATTTTGCTATTTTTTTTTAATGAGAAATAATGTAAACGTGCAAGACATTAATTCGTAATTATTTAGAGGCGCTTTTTTATGATTTAATTTGATGAGTTCTTGTCTTGTAAAAGTATGTTACGTTTAGAAAATTCCGCCGCACATAGAGATGACTGGAGGACCTAAAACATTATCATACGCTCCAGCAGACCTGAGTATTGGAGCGGTTCTTAATGTGTATGGAAGAAAAGTTGTTCTCACTGATTGCGATCCATTTACCAAAGAGTATTATCGTGTTACTTACGGTTTTGGTAAGTACTGACAGCGTCGCTCATCTATATAATAAAAATGAATTGCTGTTCGTTAGTCTCGCTAAAACTCGAGAACGGCTGGACCGATTTGGCTAAATGTGGTCTTGAATTATTCGTGGAAGTCCAGGGAAGGTTAATAAGGTGAGAAAATATGGAAAAAGTGCCTGGAATATGGTAAAAATAACAATTTCTCTTTTTCATTGAGGTGACCAGATTTTTAGATAGGCAAAGCGGGACAACTCTGAAGGAATAATAATATCGTAATTTTTTTTTAGTTTTAACATAAGTACAGTTTATAAATGTTTTTTTATATAAGTGAATTTGTTTGAGTAGATTGTAGTAATTTTGTAAAATATTGTAAAAATCTTCACAAGAATTTGATAAATTAGTTTGATTGACTTGAAATATTTGCAAAATTTTATTCGTATATTACTTTCTAAAATTTCTTTCGAGGTTAAGGTGGGTGATACACGTTTTGTCATCAATATAAAATATGAAGACTACGAGTATTTTAAGCTAAGTTTAAGAAAATTTATGCATTTATGAAATATTTAAATAAATTACTTACTTTATTTTTCTATGGTAAGAAACAGATTTGTAATATTTATTTGTTTAATTATCTTGCTAGCACGCAGTACGGATACAAAGTGTATCATTTGAGAGACAAATACAATGTAACTGGGTAGCAAAAGCAATATGTTACGCAAAACAATGATTTTCATAAATTTAAAATTTTACTTAATTCTAAAAGTCGGGACTTTTGAAAAACGTCGCGTGACGCGGGATTAATAGTAAAAAATCAGGACTGTCCCGCTAAAAGCGAGATGTCTGGTCTCCTTACTTTAGATACATAAAACGTCAAAAATTTGAAGTTCGTCCCGTCATTTAGACACCAAATACAATTTAAAAGAATATTTTTGATTTTGACATTTGATATTGACAACCAACAATTACTCATTGCAATTATAATATTTCACGAGAAAAGGGAGAAACATGGCGGACGAATTAACCACGCAGACAATATTTAAGGATTTTTATTCTTTTATTTTATTTGTCTACACATGACAATGGCTCACTCACAAACCGTGCTCATGCCATCAATTGGGAAGAAGAAGAATATTTTTACGAACTTTAGCGGGAATCTGGGCGTAAAGGTCGCGTTGTCTCGGTTGAATTTTTATTTTTTTGTGCATAATGCAGTTGAATGTTCAATGTGAGTGTAGTATCATGCAGTAAATTAGTGTGTTCGTGTGCAGCGATTGTAGAATTCAAGCAGGAACACTACTGTCCTAGGTTCATTGGTTAAAATTGTAGTTAAGTCTTAACTTTACTTTGTTGATCTTTTGTGATGGTGACACTATTTAACGTTGAAAATTGAAAATTGAAAACTGTAAACAGGAAATTGAAAATTGAAAGTTGAAAGTTGGAAATGGGCAATGGGCAAAGGGCAATGGGCAATGGGCAATGGGCAAAGGGAAATGGGCAATGGGCAATGGGAAATGGGCAATGGGCAATGGCAATGGGCAATGGGCAATGGGAAATGGGCAATGGGCAATGGGCAATGGGAAATGGGCAATGGGCAATGGGCAATGGGCAATGGGCAATGGGCAATGGGAAATGGGCAATGGGCAATGGGCAACGGGCAACGGGCAACGGGCAACGGGCAACGGGCAACGGGCAACGGGCAACGGGCAACGGGCAATGGGAAATGGGCAATGGGCAATGGGCAATGGGCAATGGGCAATGGGCAATGGGCAATGGGCAATGGGCAATGGGCAATGGGCAATGGGCAATGGGCATGGGCAATGGGCAATGGGAAATGGGCAATGGGCAATGGGCAATGGCAATGGGCCAATGGGGCAATGGGCAACGGGCAACGGGCAACGGCAACGGGCAACGGGCAATGGGAAATGGGCAATAGGCAATGGGCAATGGGCAATGGCCAATGGGGCAATGGGCCAATGGGGCAATGGGCAATGGGCAATGGGCAATGGGAAATGGGCAATGGGAAATGGGCAATGGGCCAATGGGGCAATGGGCAATGGGCCAATGGGGCAATGGGCCAATGGGGCAATGGTCAATGGGGCAATGGGAAATGGGCAATGGGCAATGGGCAATGGGCAATGGGAAATGGGCAATGGGCAATGGGCAATGGGCAATGGGCAATGGGCAATGGGCAATGGAATATTGGATTATTGGAATATTGGAACATTGGAACGTTGGAACGTTGGAATGTTGGAATATTGGAATATTGGAACATTGGAACGTTGGAACGTTGGAATATTGGAATATTGGAATATTGGAATATTGGAACGTTGGAATATTGGAATATTGGAATATTGGAATATTGGAATATTGGAATATTGGAATATTGGAATATTGGAATATTGGATAATGGATATTGGATATTGGATATTGGATATTGGATATGGATATTGGATATTGGATATGGATATTGGATATTGGATATTGGATATTGGATATTGGATATTGGATATTGGATATTGGATATTGGATATTGGATATTGGATATTGGATATTGGATATTGGATATTGGATATTGGATATTGGATATTGAATATTGTATACAGAATATTGAAAATGGAAAATAAAAAATTTAAATCTGACGTCTGAAATCTAGAAACCAGAAACCAGAAACCAGTAACCAGAAACCAGAACCAGAAACCAGAACCAGAAACCAGTAACCAGAAACCAGAAACCAGAAACCAGAACCAGAAACCAGAACCAGAAACCAGTAACCAGAACCAGAAACCAGTAACCAGAAACCAAAACCAGAAACCAGTAACCAGAAACCAGAAACCAGAAACCAGAAACCAGAAACCAGAACCAGAAACCAGAAACCAGAAACCAGAAACCAGAACCAGAAACCAGAAACCAGTAACCAAAAACTAGAAACCAGTAACCAGAAACCAGAACCAGAAACCAGAAACCAGTAACCAGAACCAGAAACCAGTAACCAGAAACCAGAAACAGAAACCAGAAACCAGAAACCAGAAACCAGAAACCAGTAACCAGAAACCATAAACCATAAACCAGAAACCATAAACCAGAAACCAGAAACCAGAAACTAACTAACAAAAGTTTATATTCAATTACAAGCTTTCACTGCTGTCTAAGCAATGTAGGCGCGTTCGTAACGCTAAAGAATCAAATATTAAAACGAATGAATTAATAACATAAATAGTCACAAAATGTAAGAGCTAAAGATCCACCATACTGATTTTCAATTTGGTCGGCTTTGCGATATTATTTCTTTTGTTTTAGTTTCGGCGCGCGACATAAAATGCATTCGTTTACACGTCAATACATCAGTCGAGCACAAACCGCGTTACCATCTGGCGGACCTGATAGACTACATTCTGTCAAAAAGATTTGGAATGTGACAGTTATTTGTTCCTAAAAAATTATTATAGTAAATATAACTTATGTACTTTAATTATAACTTTGGCCACTCTTCTGGAACCCACTAATATCTAAATATTAGTTATCAGATGAATACATATAGTGCTGAACCCCACACACCGCCCATAACCAGGGTGACGGTTCTGTTCAGGAGATTTTTTTGCCCCGGCTATAAAATAGGCAGGAACAAAGAACATTCCATTTTTTTTTGACAGAACGAAGTCTGTCGGGTCAGCTAGTACAAATATAAAGAAACATTACTATCTTTGTCTCTTAAAACTGTAGACTAATATCCGAAAAAGAGGTGAAATGAAATGCCAAATATTTTTCAACCAGAAAGGTTGCAGCCAAAATATCGTAGTCAGACATGTTATTCTCACAGAAATAATAATCTCTATAAGACAAGTATATCTTGTCAATTTTATTACAAAAGCTTAGGATCATAGGTACCGTTATTGTAGTAACTTCTAAGAATTAGATAATTTTCTTTAGTCAAGCTGATATCCGTTTTGATATACATGTAAAGAAAACTGCCGAGGTAAAGTTTTGCATATACAGAATATATTGACTTTATTTTTAGATAACTTTAACCCTTTACCTGTTCCTGATGATCATGGTTCAGAATGCGTAGTTGCTAATGTGAATCGAGAATTGCCTCCGTGGAATGGCTATGGTTCGTATGATGACTCCGCAGAGAATTGCAGAACTGTAGAACCCAAACCGCCGCACCGGGACTTCATTAAATTTTTGCATAAGGACAGGTAAAAAATAACATTAAAATTTTGATTTGTAATGTGAAAACTAAAATGGAACATTTCAATTATTTTCTAAATAAATAGGCTCCGACTTGGACTTCGGCGGAAGTCGTTGAAGGCGACAAGTACAAATTAAAGTTAAACCTATTTAATTATAAAAAGCAAGTAAATATATGTTCTTTAAGTAAAAATAAGCTTAAGTAATTTAAGTTCTTTTGCTAAACATTTAGGATGCACGGTTATTTCTGTTTCATTTTAGGCGGCCCCATTACGTATTTACAAAATTAAAGTAATATATTTTTTCAGGGTTGGCTTTGATTCTCACATCCTGCGTTTCGCAGCGCGACTCGTCAACGATAATCCTGAAGACGCTCAGCGTTATTTTATTGTTCTATATTATTTGTGTGACGATACTATCGGTGTATATGAATTGGGTGAAAGAAATTCAGGATTTATGGTATGGCACTATGAAATAATTTAAAATATCCTATAGTACCTATTAAATAACTAAAGCTAAAAAATAACTCAAGGCATTTACTTAAGAAACTTGTTTTTAGGGTGGAAAATTCTTTCGACGTGACAAAATGTATCTGCCAGACGTGAATTTCTTCGTTCCTAAAGAGCCACCAGCTTACACCGATAAGGATATGTGGGTTGGAAATGAGCTAGTCATCAACAAACACAGATTTCGACTTATTGCTGCAGATGAATATGCATTGCGTTACATGGAACTTAACGCTAACGAGGTTTATGCACATTCTTAGTGTTTATTGTAGCATAGGTGATAAGTTTTTGGCTACAAGAGGGATGGAACTTTAGTGTTATATGTTGTTTTTGTAATGACATTTGGCTGTAATATTTTTTTGAATATACTATTCTATTACAATAACATTCTCTACCAGTAAAATTGCGGTGAAGCAAGATATTGAAGTCTCCCACTTCGTAAGAAAAAAAATATTCTCTTCTTTAGTTTAAAAAAGTAAAGAATATTCTACATAAAATCTCAATTAACATGTATATAATTAACAAAAATAGTTTTAATATATTTTACATTATGCGAATATTAATATCTAACCATAATCCAAAGAGTGGTTTTAAATAGATATTAATACAGTATTAGATAATGTACTGTTTATGTCGATATCGCATGAAAATTCGGATATTTGTAATTCATGCACTATCGTAAATATACATAACATTACTTATAACGGTTTCAAGGGAGTTGCAACTAATGAAATTACTAGAGTAACGAGATTTAATATTTTATGTCTCAAGCACTATGTGGTGCAATGTTTGTCGTCCTAACTATGTACAAATGACCTTGAATGAGCTGCATTGCCTTTTAATGTTTTTATATATAATTTAATACAAATTAAAGAAAAAAAAAATCTGTACTTTAACAGTATCTAATGGCTAATATAGCTTTGATAATGGATAAGATACGACGAACGTTAGTTATGGAGGAAAATGGCTATAAGAATTTTGTAGCTAAATATATGAATGCCGTGGTGCCCGAGAAAAAAGAGCTGATGTCTGTGAAATGTTTTAAGTAAGAAATTTGTTTTCTATCAATATTTTTCAAAAATTAATTACCTGTGCTGATAAACTGTGTAATTCAACAATTTATGGTTCATAGGCAAGCGTTAAAAGAAATAATGTGCGAAAAGATGACGGAACATGAATTTCTGACTATTATTAGACATTTTCGTGGTGATCCGGGAAAAGAGAAAAGTCCCCGTCGAGAAATGATAAGGTAAAGGGCAAACTATGTTTTATATATAATCACATAGAGATGTATGATACTTTTCATAATTATTGTAGATCATTGGTGTTTTCGGATTTGACGAGAGGCCTGTGGGACGAGCGTCAAAGGTTGCGCGAGGGTCTGTTACACGCCGATGACACTGGGTTGGGTACATTACCTAAGGCGCGTTTGCGGCAGCTGCTTCTCGCACACCGTTTACCTATTAATGTTGATCTCATGGATTGCATGTTGGGAATGTAAGTAACATCTACGATTAAATTTTGTTATTCAAAAGTTCCCGATAGTTTTTGATACCAATTTATATTCATAAATTATTATTTATCTTGAAGAAGCTGCCATTTATATTTTTACATTCTCTGTTGGGTTATTATTGCGTGTATTAGGTATAATTTGTAATTTCAACACAAAACTTGAAATGTGCTACATGATATCAAAACTTTATTTCAAAGTCTTATGATAAATACATTTTTATTATGGTTTTTATTAGTCTGCGTACGGATGAAAATTGTAATATTTACTACGAAGATCTGATGGAGTTTCTCGATTTTCAAACTCGGCCTGTAATTAATTTAAGCGATGCTGATTACACCAAAATTCTTCGTCACGCACCACCGTTAAAGGACGTAGAGGTGAGAAAAGCTATAAATATTAAGAATTTGATTATCATAAGATATTAAGTTCGACTTTTTGATAAATACATTTGCTTGTTGAAAAAGCGAATCCATTATGAGCGGTGGTTTGTGTAGTAACTAAAACTAGATAGGAACAATATTATGGTCCGGAATCGAAAATTTTTCTGTGAAGAGGGATTTATGTATTTATACATTAATATTTGATATTTCATCATAAGGTGAAGAATTAATCTTTGAACAAATCCAATTAATAACAGCTGTTATAATTGGTACTGAATTTACTTTTAGTTATATTCCGATTAATAACACAGTATTGAAAAAACATGAAACTTCTTCTTTTTGTTCTTCTAAGTCGTATTTCCTTATGACCGAGGGTCGTGTCCATCATGTGAAATGAAACATATAATGACTTTCTTGGCAGTTATAATGGAGAGGTTTGCCATTACCTTCTCCATTACATGAAAATTAGTGATTCCTAAATTTTGTTACTCAATTTTTCGGTTTTTAGCACGACCCTTGCTTCTTTCTTTTTTTGATTGTACTATGTTGACAAAAAGTAATGCAATAATATAAATTGCGCGACAATGTTTCAATCGTCAATAAGTATTGTTAACAAAGATTATAATTGAATAACCATGATAACATATCGGGAAGGATAACACTTCCAATTACTTATAATTGTTATATAATTTTCAGTGTAAATTCTGGACTGAACAGGAAGCGATTATTAAAGAAGGTTACGTGAATTGGAACGCTTTTATTTGTCAATTGAATTTAGAACACGTCGTTAAATCGTAATAAAAAAATGATAATTACACACGTTTGTTTTTAGATTGTATAAACAATACTTTTTTCTCTTTCGCATTTAATATTAATCTTTCTGTGTGTTATACTCATAATAAAACAAATTATTCTTTGAGTTTGTTTCTATTTCATCACAATAAATACCATCGTTTACTTTACTAACAATATAAATATACATTATAAAGGTACAAGATTACTATTGTTAACACATCTCCACAATATTGAAAATCTCGTCGTTGTTTTGACACTATACAAAAATGTCAATGGATTTTTAATTTACAAAAATTTATTTTGTTGAGCTTTAAGTGTAATTCAGAAATCAGAAATTTTTGGTTAGTTATAAATTAAGCCGTTAGAGCTTCTGTCATCGACAAAAACACTTGCTTAAAGTCGTGTAAAAAAGGACTGATAATTCTTTACAACTGAATCCTATTTTTTATGTCAATGTTTTTTGTATAAAATTCAAGGTAATTTAACGGGGGCAATGAATTTTCTTTTAATTATTACAAATAAATAACTAAGCTAATAGATATATCTAAATGACTTCCTTGTTTAATATAGAGGGAGATTATTTTATCACAATCTACTTGAAAATCCTTAAAAAAAATAATCGTCAACAAATATACACTTTACAGTGATAGAGGCGATTGCTAATTCGATAATTTATATGTATATAGATATATCAAGGCTATTTTTTTAAATTTGCATACATTTATTTAACAAGAAGATTAAATGTATAAAAGACAATTTTGCATACATATTATTCTTAAGCAGAAATATAAGATATTATTTTAAGAAGAAATATGCAAAAAGCATAATGTAAAATATGTCTTACTTTCATTTAGTCAGTTTGGATTATAAATAAAGTTTCGAGATGTCTTAATAGAGTTAATTCTCTATAATTTTTTTGAGCAATTGTTTATTTTCTATGAACATGATCTAAAAAATTATTGCTAAGCAATGGTCACGTTGTTTATTTAAAAAGTTAATTATACAAAATCTTACTTGATTAATACAAGTCAATAAGCGATTTACGCAGTGTCGATATTATTGTTTTGTTCATGGCACAAAGTATTCACTCCTTTGTCTTTGTCTATTATAAACCAACTATTTATATTATTTAAATAAAAACCGCTTTTACTATTACTTTGTTGTAATACCGCCGTATAACTTATTACACTGGATACGTGTCTTATAATTTAGAATATTAACTAATAATTTACATATTTACAGTAAAAATGTATATATAACATTTGTATTTCTCTAGAAACTTCTTCGATATATCTAAGACCATATCGAAGACATCGTGTCACCATTGATTTTTCCAATTTTATATTGTCTATATCACCACATGTCTTTAACCCGTTCTGTTGCCGGCAGTTGAGGGCGATACCTGGAATTTTAATAAGTATATTTTGAGTTTAGTTCGTGTCTATTTGGTTTTTAATGCATTTTCACATATTGGTTGGTAGTTGGGTTTTTTCCTACTTGGCTGTCTACCACTCTCATAACGTAAATCTACCGCAATAAGAGAACTGTTGTGGTCCAGCTATCAACATATAAGAGCGAGAGTATTCTAGATAAACTCGCTTCATCATTTATGGCCTCATTGTCATTTAAGAATATGTGTAAAACGGAATGTTAACAACATTGTAATAATATTTGAACAAACATTTTTTAACAAAATTTTTAGTATCATTAAAAAAATGGGTATACCTGTGAGGAGAAATAGCAAGGGCTTTAGAAGTAGGGCTCCTTGGTAGAGGTGACATCTTGATACCGGAATTATTACCATTAATACTTGATCCCAAACTAGAGGCAGAGTCGACTCTGTAACAATAAGAAGCTAGACAATTATTATAGCTCATTAATTTATACTTTTATCATCGAATAATCGGAATTGCGAATTCTTCACGGAGCATTATCTATAAGCATTTTTCTTGACTTGCTGAAACAGTTTATAGGAAAAAACATTGTGTCATGGGTAATAAATATATTTTACCTGTCAATCTGCCTTCTAAAAAGCGGGTACCTCCAGGGCGAGTTAGGTTTGCGAGGCTCGTGTTGGTACGCAGGGTTGTCGCGACCGCGCTCGCCGTTCTCGTTCACCACCGTCATCGACACTGTGCGCTCCGGGTCGCGAGTTTTTGACGAAAGTCTCCTGCCATTGTAGTGTTGCTATTATTAGTAGATATATTAGGAAAACTATTGGAATTTTAGACACCCGCGAACGTTACGTTTTGCCTTTCAAACCACCACGCCAACCCGCACGCAAGCCAAGCGTGATGTGTACATCAATTACAATATTTGGCACAAGTTCAGTACAGGAAAATAATAGGCTGAAATAATCTTTCATGATGTTTTTAAAATTTCTCGCCATTTTCAATTTTTAAAATATGGTACAGTTTTAGCATAATCACATTTTATAGATGCTATAAAGAAAACACGACGGCTTACTCGTTTAAGTCGTGTGTTTCAATAAAAAAATGATGATCACGACCATCAGTCATGAGGAAATACGACTTTACGACACCAGTTTCTTTGTTGTCATAGTTTTCGTTAAGGCAATAATTTTGACAAGTAGAAGATACTAGTTTATTGGTTTTTTATACCTAAGTATTCTGCTAGGCAGCGAGTTCTGAGCTTGAGGACGCGCTCGCTGTCGACTGTCGACGATCAACACGTGCCGGTCGTACGGTGTGTCGTAGTCCACCTCTAGCACTGTAGAGAAGCGGTGTGGCCACACCAGGTCCAATGTGGCTATCACTAATCCTACCACCAAGCACAAGCAACCTGTGGATTTGACAGATATAATTAGAGGGGATGAAAATTCACGAGCTGTAGTATTTTTAAGTTTATTATGGAGATAATTTTTACGATACTTGTTGCATTACTCCTGCAAGATTTGTGGATACAATTTGCAAAATTTAGAGTAGCGAATTAGAACCAAATCACAGTTTTGTCGTAAACCACCTCTCGTGTTTAATAAGTTTTAGTTTAATACGTGAATAAAGTTAGTAATACTGTCATGATTACTACTACTATTATTATTTAAACATTTCTACATAGAGTTTTTTAAATTTGTAACATATGTACGAAATGTTCTTGAATACCAAAACAAGGAAAACTTCAAATTATACATAGATGCAGTATAAAAAGGTAGACATGAACGACAAATTTACCAATATTAGTCATAAATTCTTAAGACATACCTGCAATTAACACTAAATAGAAACACCAGCCTAGAGAAAAGAACAGCATAGAGCCATCAAGTCTAACGACCAGGGGAACATGAGGTAAGGAGGCCCAATAGCCTCCGGCCGCAGCGCACAGAGTTACGCCGACAGATGTCATGGCGTAGGCTCCGTATCTCGGTACCACTACTAAAAGCAGGTTCATGAGCAGCCACAGCGCCAATGCCGTCCTGGGATGCAAAGACAATCAACTGATTAGGTTATTGCATCCCGTTCTTTAAAAGAAGAGATAAATACCAGACATTCTTACCAGAGTAACGTTGATGTGGTGTATCCCGCTGCGCGGTACTTTGCCCCCCATTCAAATCCGTCATGTTCAGCTGCGAAGTGCTCCGCAACGGACAGTAGAGGGTAAGGCAGACCTCGGACCAAACCTTTCCGGTACCATTCTTGAATGGCGCCGGCTTCTTCCCAGCGGAACTGTTCGTTGTAATCAACGCCGGGGTCGCCAGTTGTGTTGTTGCCCCATGACAAAGCTATAAATAAATATTGTTATACAGTTTTAGATTAATTAATATTGCCACAGACAGTACATCAAAATTGAAGTTTACTTCTGGCGGTAGCTACCGCAAAGTACAGATATAAGAGAAATCTATTGAAATAATAAGTTTTCTTCTGCACTGTTGTTTTTGGAAGTTATAGTAAGTATTTTCACATACCAGTGAGTGTGACATTAACATGACCGAGGCCGACGTGGACTGCCAGCCAGCAGTCGAGGCGATCTGCAGAGAAGGCGCGGTAGGCGGCACGGGCCACCCGTGCGCCGGCCACGTGCCACGAGGAGCCGTGTTTGCACACTGAAATGTTACATTTCCACAATGATCAAAAACAATTCAGTTAACTTATAGTAGAAAAAGGTTGAAGCGTTCGATAAGTGGAATACAGAATATTAATTGGAAACTGTTAAAGGATCAAGTTCTGCGGCTCTTTCTAAACACCCGGTAGGTTGCAGGTTTTTTGTATTTAGCTAGGTTTAGAGAATTAGAGAGGAATTTGCTGAAGGAGCGGTGTTTACACTTTCACAATACTACTTTTAAAATCACAGTGCCGTTTTTCACTTCTTGTCAGTATATCACAGTTTGTAGATTTATTTTATTATAAACCAATAAAGATTCTTTAATATTCTCAAAGACTAACTTCAGAGAACCTGTTTATATCAGAACTTTATTTGAGCAAGTATTAGTAATAGAAAGAGTACCTCATAGTGACAAAATAAGAAAACGTAAATTATTGTAAAAAAAGTATTGCTATATAAACAAAAATGAAATCTCTTACCAAGTATCACAGTGCCAACGAACAGGCTTAGCGTGACGATTGTAAAGGTGGAGAATCTCTGAAACAAAATCACGTCAATACTATTATTACAAGATGATAAACGTCTGAAAATACATCTTGTTTCATAAAATCATACATTAGCTTACGTCAGGTTTTTTTATGGGTTTTATTGTATAAGTTCTTTAATATCAATAATGTTACCAGATATCGGAAATATTGAAAAAGGGTAGGTAAGTAGCATTTTTTGTCGCTCCTCTCGTGTAGCTACGTACAATAAGTATGACGAAACAATGAATTTTCTATACTGATATAAAAATACATATGTATATACTTCCGCCGAGTTCAGCAAGCGCGGTAAAAAAATTATGACTTGGTTTAGGAAATAAATTAAATTTAGGCTCGTAGATAATTTACAATGTACTTAAACAAACGAAGTCAACAAATCAGCTGGAGTGTTAACGGAAATGATTCAATTATGGTGTTTGAAGAAATTAATCTACGTAATACAAATAAATGTAATAAATTTGATATTTATTCGAAATGAGTCCTGTTCAAACAATAGGTTAGCTTGCAGGTATAATATGAGTGAATGATTAACACGAGTCATTAGAATTATATATCGATATTTGTTATTAATAAATATTTCTTATTTGGGGACATTCTTTAAAGTATTTGTTTTCCATATCATAAAGTAAAATTATTGGTTTTACTCACTGACTGCCAGCCGGCTCGTTTTTTCTAAATAGAAAATTAAAATAATTATATTACTCAAACTCTTAAACCGTCATTAACTAATGATGGATGTCACAAATATAACGCTACATTATTTTTATATTTAAGACCTAAAAGATTTATCGTTTTTGAAAAATTTATTCTGTCCTCATTTCAGTGGCATGATTTAAATCATAATGGATGTTTACCTCTTTCCTGATGCCGGGGAACACCGCCAAGAATGCCAGGTAGAGCGTCAATGCAGCTAGCAGGAGCGCGAGTGCCGGTACGTCAGCCGGCACGGCGGTGCGGTTGTGGTACGCGTACAGGGTCGGTCCGCCTTCCTCGCGGAAAGCATCGAACCACCCCTTCATCGCTCGCCCAGCCTGTAAAACCGTATTTTTTTTATACTACTATGCGACGAGACGTGCAAGACGTTCACCTGATGATAAGTGATACGCTTGCCCATGGCAACGTGATGCTATGTAAGATGGTACACACTGCACCACATTGCGCTCGTCGCCTTGAGACATAAGGTGTTAAGTCTCGTTATCCCAGTAATTACACTAGCTACAGCGCCCTTCAAACCGGAACACAGTAATGTTCGCACACTACTATTTGGCGGTTGAAATAGGAGCTGCGGTGGTACCCATCCAGACGGTCTCTGGCAATAGAGACCTACCACCAGAAAAATATCCTACCGTTTGGTTATTTGTTTTACATATAAAATAAAGACAAAGGACCTAATGAAATATTACTTTAACTCATTGACTAATGAATTTGATTAAAAAAAATATTTTGTTATAGTATATAGAGAAGAATATTATATTTAAAAACTTTATATTTCTATCGGATTTATTTGTTTATTATTTTTTTGTTTGTAACTTTAATTTTAGATACACTTTTTTATGTATCTGTTACCACAATATCTCTATCGCCTACTGTACTCCTTATCTGGAAAGTGCAAAAAATTTTTTGTGTCTTTTTAAATTAGAACCTTTACAGACAAATGAAGGGTACTTTACGCCTCAAAACTTGATAGAGTATTAGAAAGGATAAAATTTTGAATCGGGAACAAATTACTTCTCAAGTTAAGGATACAAAAAGTTGTTTATAAAAAAACATGTCTACATTTTACATTCCACGCATTCGAACTAAATGGCAGAGTGTTTAATTGTTATATAGTTTCTTAACAAAAGAATGCTGACTTTCTGCGTGTACTAGTACATTTTAAAGCGACTGGTCGAGAGGAGCGCGACGCGGAGGAATGTTCTGCGCTTGCGAAACGGCCCTGTTGCATTCGCCTTCGGGAAACGGATGTAGAATTTGCCGCTCTATGGAGCCCGCTAACAGATAATTAAATCATAACGTATTGCGATCTCGATGCTGAGATTGTGTGCAGTGTGAAACATAACTATAAGGTGTATAAGAGTAATTGGTATGCGCAAATGGTCTTTCATTTCACGTCTTAACTGCTGGATGAAGTACGCACCTACAGATTATTTAAGCTTATATTGAGAATCGATAATTTCTCAAAACAGAAATATAGACGTTCACGAAATCTGTTTTGGTGAGAAATATATGTCTCCTATATTCTATACTTCTCTAATACAAGTTTATTATTGTTCAGTAACAAGTGATATCTACGCACGGTAAGTTACTTTATCAACAAATGTCATAATTTAAAATCAATGACCTCTCTTTCCAATAGCATAAATTATTCTTTATTTTAACAAGTATGTATTTCTATACGAGATAGAAAAAAAAAAACAGCTGCGCAGTAAGTCATTACATTTGACCTTTATGCTCACGGTTAAAAGTTTTTATCGGAAGTCGGAAACGTATCAGTATTCTGTGAACGCTGATAATATATTGGTCACCGGAAGAATTAACTTATTTGCAGAATGGTGAATAAATGTATCAAAAATTTCCTTTCTAGAATAAATAAACAAGAAAAAACACCTGAAAAAAATATTCGAAACTTATCTTTATTGAGCCGATCACCGGATATCGTATAACAAGATTATTGTAACCTCCAATTCAAAACGAAGTATGTAATTAATACAACGTGTATTTTTTGTGCCTGTGTGTTTTTTACACAATGCCGAAAATATATCGGTACTGTTAATAAATATTTCTTGCCAGTTTTTAATATTGTTAAAACATTAGTAAAAGTCATGTTTTCTTTCTATTTAACGAATGCGTCAAGACGAGGCATGCGTCCATCTGGTAAACAATTCGCCTGCCTTTAGTAACGAGGTGTTAGTTTAGAAGTTTACTATGTAACACTCGTTTTGTGATATTAATATTTAAGTTACCTCCCTAATATCACCAGCTGCAGTGGCTTTTATACTAATGTTTACTGGAACCAAGTAATTTTTATATTTAATTGCTTGACGGACGAAATTGGCGCTACGATGTTCAACAACTGTTTTTGTAATTTAAAGTATTTTATGTAAAGTTGAAACATAAATGAATACACTATTTAGGTGAACTTTCTCTTTAACTCACGTTAAAATACTCTAAACTTTTATATTTATACTAGCTGACCCGACAGACTTCGTTCTGTCAAAAATTGGAATATGGCCGTTTTTGTTCTTACCTATTTTATAGCCCGCCCAAAAAAATCTGTACTAAACCGTCACCCTGGATATAGGGCGGTGTGTGGGGTTCAGCTCTTTATATGTTCATCTAATAACTAATATTTAAATATGAGTGGGTTCCAGAAGAGTGGCCAAAGTTATAATTATAGTACATAAATTATTTTTACTACTATTATTTTTTTTAGGAACAAATAACTGCCACAAACCAAAACCAAATGTTTTTGACAGAATGTAGTCTGCCAGGTCCGCCAGATGGTAACGCGGTTTTGCTCGACTGATGTATTGACGTGAAAACGAATGCATTTTATGTCGCGCGCCGAAACTGAAACAAAAGAAATAATACCGCGAAGCCGAGCAAATTGAAAATAAGTATGGTGGATCTTTAGCTCTTACATTTTGTGACTATTTATGTTATTATTTCATTCGTTTTAATTTCGGCACGCGGCGTTAGATCCTCCGACGCGCATACGCACACTGTTTTGATAGAATAATTGAATTTGAACTTTGTGCAGCTGTAATAAACTGCAAATTGACTCTTTAGCGTTACGAACGCACCTACATTGTTTAGACAGCAGTGAAAGCTTGTAATTTAATATGAACTTTTGTTTGTTTGTTTCTGGTTTCTGATTTCTGGTTTCTGGTTTCCGGTTTCCGGTTTCCGGTTTCCAGTTTATGGTTTCTGGTTTCTGGTTACTGGTTTCTGGCTTCTGGTTTCTGGTTTCTGGTTTCTAGATTCTGGTTTCTGTTTACTGGTTTCTGGTTTCTGGTTTCTGGTTTTTGGTTTCTGGTTTCCGGATTCTGGTTTCCGGATTCTGGGTTCTGGGTTCTGGGTTCTGGTTTCTGGTTTCTGGTTTCTGGTTTCCGATTTCTAGATTTCAGATGTCAGATTTCAGATTTCAGATTTTAGTTTTCAGATTTCAGTTTAATAAATAAATAATAAAGTTGCTTGAGAATATATTTATATGTAGAGGGAGTGACAGAGGGCATAATGTTTAAGAGAAATAGAATTCGTTGTCATCCCCACTCCGCGCTGTGTACTGGTGAGAGGTGACACCGGTAGACACGTGGAGGGGATCACTTACCAAGTATATTTTTTTTTGGAATTTACAGCCACACGGTTTGATACGTGGCCATGTATAATTGATGATATCGAGCGAGACAAAAATATTAAAATGACTATTAAAAAGCAGGGGTTGGTGATAGAAAAGTGAAAATGTAGGGTTGTATATATTTTTTGATGCCACACAATAAAAAAATAAAATAGAAAACAATACTCAAAAAATAAAAAAAAAATTTTTGGTGCGGGCAATCCTGATCACTTAGGGGTTTGAAAAATAGATAGTAGCCGATCCTCAGACCTACTGAATATGCATAAAAAATTTCATCAGAATCGGTAAAGCCGTTTCGGAGGAGTGTGCGAACGAACATTGTGACAAGAGAATTTTATATATTAGATGATAGATGATGATGTATATGTAATGTCCGCTTTAAACTTGGCAATTGGAATACACGTTTCTTATAGTTAAAATCATTTGGTTTCTACAGTTAATAGTATTTGGCGTTTATGTTATTATACATAAAGTTGACCTTTACAATTGTAGACGTGACTTATTACATTCATTTCAAGGAGCAAATACGATTTCTAATACTTATAGACATCAGATTGCAGTTATTAAACTTACAAATATTAAAATCTATTGACATTTATGTATTCAGTTTTTTTTACACTTTAAAATTTGTAAAGTTTGTAAAAAAAATCCATTGATCGTCATTGTGAATTTATTATTTGCATACAATGAATACTACATTAATATGAGTCCCAGGTACAAAAGAAGCAGTTTATATGAAACTACTTTTTTACGTAGTTGTGTCTTCATTGCTTTACGTCTTCGATTAATACACTCACGTATACATATATATCAACACATTAATGGTATTATGAAGTGCATGTACTCTGTGAAGCATAGAGAAACATTAAAGATTCTTTCATTTATATAATTTTCATTTTGTCCAACGATAAGGAGAAGTTCGTTGGACACAACATCATTTTGAACTGCTAACTTAATAAAACGATCAATATGAATGCACCTCATGACAAAACAACCTCAAAATTAGTTCAAGAGTATGACATCGAACTTGGCTTTCGACCTGAACCCTGCGGTTTGTGTAACTCATTGCGGAATTAGTCTATTTGGCAATGGTTAAAGTTAAGAGAATTTGGTTAAGACATTACTATAGATTTTACGGTTTTCTTAATTGGGAATTTAAATATGTCTATTTGATAATTCTGTATTAAATTTAATAAATATATAGTATTTTGGCTTAATAGTTTAAAAGGAACAATTGTTACTTTTATACCATGCAATTATAAATAGACAATCATTTGTAACTAAATATTATTATGGTTACAGAATAGCCGTAATACCATGAATTATAAGGTGAGAGAGTATACCTATCGTGGATTATGATTCATTTTAAATACGCTTAAGCTTTCGGTGATAGGAAAACATCGTGAGGAAATCAACCTATTCCAAGAACGGACTTTCGTAGTCATATGATTTCCTCCAGCTTGTATTTGACTAGCATTTTTGATAACTTGCCTTGGTTCTCTCCTTGTGAGAAAAGGCTCCAAATCCCAATCGAGGGAATATTATGAGAGCAGTTTAATTATAGAAAACAGAAAGTAAAGATTAAGTGTAATCAATATGTTTGTTTCCGCAATTACCATCCCGTACTATTTCATATCAACGTAATGTACGGATATTACATTAATTCTTGTTAAATTACCTTAACTGTTTTAGCTGTTACAATAATTCTATTAATATGAATTAGTAATGACTTGCGCAGTAGCTTATGATTATTTATTGACATACTTTGAAACCTTTTTTTCACGGCCGCCCGAAGTGTGCTTTAAGCGCAAAAATATAAACGTATACCCTCCTTTTTTATATTACAGACAAACAACGGAGGAAGTTTAATCTTTTGACCGTGTTATATTATTATATGGAAATGTAATCCGCCGTTGTGGCATCAATAAAATGAATAGAGGAAAAATTCGTAAGGTTCCTCTTTCTGACGTAATTCACGCGGAGATAATTTAAAAATGGTTTGTAACAAATCGCTACAGCGTTTATTTATTTTATATCCTGAAATCCGAGTACACGAGTAGAAAGGTTAAATTTTTTTCATAGTTTTAAATGATTATCACTGAAAATCATTGGTTATGATGCAGCATTGCTTCCGTAATTCGAGACTAGTTAAATTGTTTAATAATTGTTACTGTTACTTTAATTTTCGTTTTGTGGAATACTTGTCGTTTAAAGTTTTTAAATAAAAACAATAACGACAGTTTTAAAAGTGGGGTTCAGATTTTTAGATTACCTTAACCCGGAAAGTGATTCATTGAACTGACAGAAAAGGTCGAACATCATTGGAGAAAGAGCACAATTTTAAAGGCGAGGCTAGTTGGCCTTCGGCTTCCGTTACAGGTGATAGCAAGGGCGGGTATAGATGCCATGGCCGTTATGGATAATAAACAGGATAAAGAATAACATTTTAAAACTCAAATCATCTTAATTGCAGTTAAGTATTTTTGCTGCGGGTTTCCCACAACACGAAAATGAATATCAATGTACCTGTAAGCCTGAATATTGCTTAAAGTTATTCGTTTACTTTCATTCTTATTTGTAATGCACCACCCACTGTTACCTTGCGTCACAAATATTTGCTTTAATGATATATACATTACATATTTTAGAATGCAGTGCTTGTAATGTGTTTATTAGTATTCGATGTTTCTTTTAAACTGTTTCTTATCAGGTTTTTTTACTATTGTTAACGAAGTTTTATTAAATTTGATAAACATGACGTTGTTGGTAGAAAGTTATGTTTACTTCGTGCTCCGAAATTGAAAGATTCGCGATTTATTTAAATATTTGCTATGTTGGACTATTTGTTAATGTTTCTTTTACTACATGAAACCAAAACTAAACAAATTGTCATACTTAACGCTCATTCAAAGTTTTAAAATAGTACAAAGCCAATTTAAAATTCGGAGTGTTGAAATATTTTTTTCAATACACTCGTGTAGAACTGAAAGCGAAAAATGTAAGTGTTGTGGTTCACTTAGGCTATGTATTTAAAGTAGCCTTACCGCTTACAGCAGCTTTGTATATTTTTATTAAATCCTCTCCTTTATAATTGTAATTAAATAAATTAGTACCAGGACGTTTTAACTGGAAGAACTGACGAATAACTTCGTATAATTTGAGTAATCTCCAGGATTTGTAGACATTAACATGAATTCTCATAACAAAAGTAATTTGTAGTAATCACCTTACTATTATTACAGACTTTAATTTTCTTCACTGAGTGATACAGTAGCAATCAAAAATTCTTCTTGTTATTTTGTTAAAGCATTGCCTTAATTTTTATGATGAAGTAAATAAATCCATGTTTTTTTCCACAATTGTTGCTTTAGGTCTTATCTTTTAGTCCGATTTTAAAGTAAAAAATTGATTGATTTCGGCGCTAACATAAATTGGAAATTAACTTACCGTCGATTATAGACTTAATTAAAAGCATTAAATTAATGCTTTTTCATATATTTTTATTCGTGTTTCGTCTCAACCTTAATTTAAAGGAATGTCAAAGCTCCTATAAAATTAAAAATCTCATTGTAATCTTTATATAATTTTCTAATAGTAACCCACCGACCTAAACTAATCTTTATTAAACCACATAGTTTACTTACATCGCATAAGCTTAGTTAGATATAAAATATATTATACGTGATATGCGTTTTTAATGTCAATGGACAAGGCCAACTATCTTTAGTTTAAAGACCTGTACATCGTTTACTAGGTGACCTCGTGCCTACCACAGCATCTTATTAAAAGTTTAAGGTACCATAAAGTTTAAACGCTAAGATAAACTGTTAAAAGTTACTTTAATAATATTTTATTGTCTAGTATAAAAGCCATTATGATTGCACAAGTTCAGTAGAGGGTACAATTGATTGTGTTTATTTTCAATGTTTTTTTTCAAACATGGCAATCGTCATTATACCTCGTTATAACTATGAAAAGCAGTTTGATTGATGTTTGTCCTTGTATGTATTGTGACCGAATACGCGGGTAACGTAACTTGCAGCTGACCTTATGTACTTTGCCTTGAGAGGGCAAGTTTCGTTAGGTTCACATAATCTGCCTAACATACTCTATGGTAAACTGTTAATACGTTTTAGTATTTTTACACGTTCGTCTTAATGAAAACTAATTAAATTTCTGTTAAAATAACATTGGTACTCACTTACGCAAATAATAGAATGGCCTTCCTTTAACATTTCAGTGTTAGTTTGAATAACAACAAAAGTTTAGCAAGAGTACAAATAAAATACAACTAATATGACCGTTAGAAAAAAAATCAAATAATTATCAAAATTAGACTTGGTAACTTATTTCTGCCATCAGACAGCAGCTGGTGAAATTGGTTGGTAACGAAACTACATTTTACATGAATATGGTGCAATATAAACATCCTAGCTTGCGCTCAATAGTCTTCAAAAGGTGTATTTCTTTCCACCTAGATTAATTTCTTAGTAAATATTTGTAAAGGTTTTCTTCTTTAATAAGTTAAATAAAAAAAAATAAACACTGGTTATAATTACCTTATTGATAACATGCCTCTTGTTTATAAACACAAATCTGATACATTGTACTATGAATTGAAACTGTTGAAGTATTCATATTTTGTTTTTTTGCAAGTTAATTAGTTGTTCTTGTAAAGATACTTGATGGATTAGTGCGAATATGTAGTATGTTATCAAGGGACTTGTTCATAGTCGGTGCACTTGATGTGGGCAGGGCGTTACGTCAGCGTTTTGCGGGTTCCGATCGACTACTTGGAACTTGACCTTGTTAATAGTTCGACAACACCATCCGATCAAAAAATGTGATGTAAGCGATTGCTTAATGCTTTTTTTTAACAAGAATTTCATATGACTTTTTTTATTTGTTGCTAAGCGGTAATCTGAGTTCATAAACTGCTGGGAACTATTCATAAATAGCATATGTACTATATATTATGTATATACGAATACACTCTGTAGTAAAAATCAAACTAAAACACACACATATTTTAGTATTTAAGATAAAATAAAAGGCGTTAAATATAACGACTAATGCGAAGTTATCCGATAAGAAACATATCTAAAACGGAAATTTCACTTATGTTTATGCAAACGCTTTTAAAACTTTCAAATTAACATTTCGTTATTTTTATTATGATCGTTATAATCTTTTAATCGATGACATTTTTGGGTTATATCGGTAAATATTGCGACGACTATAAAACCATACATGAAGTAAAAAATTGCAAAATTTATTAACAGATTATATTAATAGAATCAAATGATCTATAAATGACAATTTACAAGAAACTTTTTTTGTGCTTAGTATATTTCATTAAGTAATTTATACTGGCTACCCTGTTTAAATTATTATAAATTTAGAATTACATATCGTACACAGACTAGACGATACAAAATAAGTTATTGCTCGTTTCTTTCTTCGTGTAATACTTAACAGTATCCACGTTTTAAAAAGTTATAATGAAGAAAAAATCTAAATTAATGCAATTTCTTGTGTTAATTATTTACATCCGTACGTGTATTTGGTATAGTTTTTAATTTTACTCATTGTGAGTCGGTTTTTTTTGGATTGACCGGTGTCATTAGCAGTTAAAAACTTAACCGTAACAAGTTTGCATTGAGTGTGCTTCAGTGCAACCTTCTCGAATGACAGCCCGGCATAAAAACAAACGGACGGCCGGTATTTGAGCCAAGGCCTAGTAATGAGATATTCAGATTAGATAGGTGCATTGAGAATCAAGAGAATTGTACACCGCTCGAGTAGATAACGTCTTAACTTGTAATTAATATTGTGCTCTCACTTAGTATATTTATTACTTACTCCGAAGGTTGTTGCAATTCGCTCCAACCGTGAGAAGTGCATGTATTTCTCTTAAGTCTTAGTTATTGGATTAAACAGGTTTTCGTATGTAACAGCTTACAGTGGGCAACTTCCGGCTGATGATGATGATAAAGTGAAACGTCGAACGTACTTTCTGATTAATCACAAATATTGTTATAACGACGGCGTCAGTTTTCATGTTTATTATACATCAAAGACAACTGCTTGCTAAGTAATTTAAGTTTTTAACGTAAGATGCTAACGCATTGTACCTAGATTTAAATGAAAACCTATTTTGTGTTAAAAGTTGTAAGCTATATTTATAAATAGAAGAAATCATTATGGCTATTAGTAAAAATAATTTGTCAGCTTATTAATAATAACTTTGACCCCGAATTTCTTTAATGTCGATGAAAATAGTTCATAAGTTCAGAATAATATATATTTTAAGGGAATCTTAAGATAGAGGTGATGCTTAGTAAACATTATCATAACGTTAGACAAAGACACTGGTGTTTGTGCAAGTATCAATGTGTGCTTGTATTATATTGTTGCAGTTATATTCACACGAGGTCGTGTAAAGACCTTCAGTGGACGGCTCATCTTGTTAAGATCTGTTTCGCATTATCATCTCTCTAATTGTAATACGTGAACATTATAACAGGTCTAAAAACAGATTTATTTGTTTTAAACAGACAGAACCCGTCAAAAGTTGTAATGCTATTGTACATTTACATTAACTGAAATATTATTGTTATATGATATGTAATTTATCGTGCAAAAGGGAACGTAAAGCATTTTAAACAAAAATCTGGAATTTGTTATACTTAAATATAAATTCTCATTCTAGGACAGTCACAATTTAGCAATTCTAACATTAAATCCTTATTCCTAATACTTTCGTCACTGTACAACTAAACTTAACTGGTTTAATTTAAGCGGTGAAATTCTGTTGTCTGAAATGTGAAATCGAGGTCAATAAATGTATATAGTTTAAGGTTTAGACCCTTAAAAGTTGTTAAATAATATCAAAACTTAAGTTATTATATTAAATCATTAAATGTTTCACAACGAAAATATATAGATAAAAATACTTATAGATTTTCGTTCATTCTATTAAAGTTAATAAGTAGTAAATATATTATACACAATTGTGATGTTTATAATTTACTTTGTTTTATAACATCATATTTTTAAGTTTTTCAAGGAATTCAGATAAAAATGTATATCTATTGAATATAGAACCTTCAATAATCGGTATCAAACTTAACCAGAAACTATGAGAAAATTTCTGCGAATTTTGACATAGATGATTCATTTTGGAAGGTCAATTCAAATTCTTAGAAGTTGTATATTAACAAATATTAAATTAAACTAAAACATCTATTTTTCCTTCCTGTGTTTCGTTATAATAGACTTCATGATAAATCTTCACTTGATTTATAATTTTTGCTACACTGAGCAAGCTATTTTTTTTGTTTTGTAAGTGACTTAGAAAAGCTGAAATTTTCTTTGTACTTACAGAAAAGCTTATGATAATTGTTAATGAAATTAGTTTTCTTTATATTTGAAATATACAAGATATTTAGATGACTGCAAGTAGCATGGATTTACTTCATTACATTTAATACCTAAATTTAGTTAGCAGGTTATCAGTTTGTTTGTTATACGTATTATGGCTACATGACGAAATCGTGACGCAGATATTATGAGAAGATAGAAAGTCAACAAGTAAACTAAGTTGTTAAAATTGATCTCAATTTCACATGGTGTTAACTGACAACGAGGTCCTGGATGGTGAAGCGTGTTCGCTTAGAATATTTTCATATTTCGACTGCCGGATCGCAGTAACGCTGTTTTGACAGCGGATTTATTTTGTTATACTAGTAGGTAGTAAGGGTTCGGGTAAACGTTACTACTAATCAAACTCCATGGTCCACGAATCTATCCAGGGATCCCGGTGATAAATTAACGATGGTATTTAAACCTTAATTATAATCTAGGCCCGTGGCCGGCTATTTGTAAAACATCATTACTTTAACTCTTTTTGTCTTTACGTTTCATTGACTATCTTTATTCAACTGTAGAAAATTTAACAACGACTACATTCTTACGCAAATGATTGTACTCAATAGGATTACAAATCTGTCAGCCAACATGCTAATTAGTTTAGTCAAGGTAATTGGATTTTTTTTTTTAATTTTTTTGGGCTTAATGAAGAAATTGCCTTAAGTATTTATTTACTCAGCGCAAAGTTAATCTGTTTAGGTAAAACAGAATAATTCGTGAGTTTCAAATGTTTTGTGAAGAACGAGCATAACTTTAACTTTATACAAGTATATAGAGGAAAAATAAGATCGGAGTAAACAAGGAGATTTAATTGATATTTTGTGGCCTCAATTTTAGTTTGATTTTATGTTATCATAACTTATTAAAAAAATGCAAGTACTGTTACTTTACCTCTAAATGCTTATTGCGTCTTATTAAATAAATATTATCATAATTCAGTAAGTAATGACGATCAACTAATTTAATAAAACGCATTTACAAAATTCTTTCAACGTTTTAAATTAACTGTAAAGTTTAACTGTTATAGCCGCAATATCTATTCAAGTTTCATAGTTATGAGCTTCATTATTCATCGTAAACAAAATAAGAGCCTATCATAATAAATATCTTATGTACGTTACATAAATATTATTTAATATTTTTATGTAACTCTCGAAAACATATTTCATTACGTATGCTAAATATTATCAGTTGAATAGTTTCAAAATACCGTTAAAATTTAAGGAAATATTTTGGAGGTAGTATCGGATGTGTGTCAGAGATAAAATGTTAACGCGGTGAGTAATTTGGCAAATTTGGTTTACCTTTTTACTAACGGTCATTACTAGGTCTCTATGGTGAATAAAACAAACGATAACGAAGTTTTGCACATTTAAAGTATTTGATTTAGTTAGATCTTTGTAAATTTAAAGACTATTAGAACTCACGTGGAAGCATTAGATGTCAAATAACAATTTTTCTTGGTATTGTCAGTGCTCCGTATAAGTTTCTTAACATGATAAAACATCAAAAAAATTAATAGTTTATATTTTAAACAAAACAAGATATCGTGTTTATTAAATTAAAATAATGCATGTGTTACAAAGATGATTACAATGTTTTTTTTTATTGTAATATCTGTTGTACTGTTACGGTTAAGTAACGACAAGAGGAACTATCAAGTGCTCTGTTATTGTGTTTTGTGAATTAACGAAGTTGCATAACTAGATTATATTTCGTTAAAGAATTAGCTTGAGAAATGTGAAGTAAGGTGGTAATTAACGTTGTAACGTGATGGTAAGCGTTATAACTTTTAACAATGTAGCCAGCTCTAGTTAGGACCTTTATACAACTGCACGATGCACTCATTATCTTCAAATACAATATATCTCTTGTTACTTTAGAGACTTCAATAGAATAGTTCTATTTAGATTAGACTACTGCACGACGTTTGCCTGATAGTACATAATATGATATGTATTAAACACCAAAATTGCGTTCGTCGATTTGGGATATAAGATGTTAAGTATCTTTACACCTCTAATTTCAATAGATGCAGCACCATTCAAACCAGAAAATAGTAACGTTTGCACACTACTATGTTTGGTTAGGTTCCAGTTTGTCGGTAGAATGTTAAGCTCTCATTGCTCACCACAATTATTCAGTCGAGACTGAATGAGTAAGAAGAAGAATTTCAATGAAGAGGTTGCAAAGATAAATGAGTCAAATACACGAATGAGAAAGATTTTCTCTGTAGTAGATTTGGGTGATTACATTAATGCCAAAGCTGTGTTAAAAATCATTGCTGGAGCAGGTTCAATACCGATATGATTTCACTGTACTGTTTATGAGTTTTTTTTAACTCTTAGCAGAATAGTAACATCAGTACTTTTTTGTAAAATCTTAGAACGAAACAGTACATTTGAAGCATTTTACACACATGATACACTCTTATATAAGCAGTCGTGAATGCCTATCATCCGTACGATTACAAAGAAGTTAACACACTATCTATTAAACAATGGTTTCATTTCTTTTGTTAAAGGTATAAATGTTCAATACTAATACCGTGTTTTGCAGATACTGCATAGAAATTAATTCAAGATACAAATTTGCATTCAGTAGGGAAATGTCAAATTATTATAATATTTCTGTACAAAATTTAAAGTTCATTGTCTTTGTTTAGCTGGTTAATGTATAGTGAATAAGCAATAGAGGACGTCTAATAAGTTATTACTAATACATGTCATTCTTTTCCTATTGTCTATCAGTTTTTTCCAACCGGTGTACAGTTAATATTTTCGAAAAATTAACAAAACTTAAATTTAACGTATTGATTGTTTTTATTTAATAATTTTACTAGCTCGATGTTAATAGTTTTGCAGCAATCGTGATCAAGGAGCGACTAGGTGGCAGATATTGCATAGAGTGGATACTTCGTGTCATCATGACGGAGTACACTAATAACATTTTTAATTCTTGTTTAAAGACGGATCTATGCACCTTACTGTGCTTTGAAGTCTAGTGGTGTACTTTATAATTGATTTAATTTTAATGATAATGGAACCCCAAGCCGGTATTATCCAAACATATTCTCTATGAGATGCAGTTAAGCAGGATCTAAAAAAAACATTTTTCCTAAAAGACCTTCCCTGAAGGCTGTTAACTCTAGATATAATCAGATCTTGCACAAGGTGGTAAAGTTTCAGTCAACATTCAAACTTTACTATATACAACCCCAAAATAGAACTAAGGAAGTTACGAATATAAAATTATAAGCATGCCATAGGACCCTATAAGTGATCCGGGTGTCTATTCTTCATAATAAAACAGCGATCAATTTATTGATCTATTATGTTTTGACAATAGCCACGAGCCTTGTAAAGTTGCTGTAGCTATTGTTAGTGCTTTTAAAAGTAAGTTGCGATACGGTATGACTAAAGAAGATTGATTGTGCTCTGTACAGACTTGTTTACCCAACACAAAGTTAGAAATCAAACAGACACATTACTAGTAGCCTTATTATATCTTTAATGCACTTTTCTACTGATAATAATCAGAGATTTTATTTAGATTATGAATTAAAAATGTAATTCCTCATTCAAAATTTCAGTATAAAACAGGCAGCATATATCTTTACACTAATCATAATATAAAGTCCAGTCTTATCTTCAATAAACACAATGTGATTTAGATCAATCTAAAATAAATACCGAAAAACCTGAAAGTATTCTTCACTGCAATTATTTCCAAATTAGTATCACTTTGATAAGGTTTGTCATACAAACTGAATGAATAACCTGAGAATGGGTAATATAATTCTAAATACAGTTATTAACCTAATTTTGTGAATATTTTTAAGCTTGGCTTGTGAAACAAGCGAATGGAAATCTTTAATATTGTAATGTATTCAAACAAAGAGACACGTACTTTTATTAACTATTAGGAAATTATGGTGATTTACTAATGTGCGGTTTCAACATCAGTTGATAGACGTCCATACTAGACAAACCTTATACAAAGATCTCTACGCTGATCGTTGCTAAGCTACCCGCATTGATCAGTAAATATGTAGTTTAATAATGTATTAACTATATATATGATTTCGTTTTACAATTCATTACATTGATAAGATTAAATAATATTTTTATATGTCCTTGCTAATAATTTTAAAATTTTGTGTGAAGTCCCGTGTAAAGACAATTATAAATTAAAATTAGTTAATAAATTTAAAAGTGCACATAATTTATGTTGTTGACAGTGTATCTGTTATGTTTATGTGAATCGAAGGTTCTATTCTAAATTAATCAATTGGCATTGAAAATATTTGATTTCCGGCGCCGTGCGTTGTACCCGGCAGTCATATGATGTTTCTACAATGTGAGGAAACGTTGCATCAAAAAATACTCTATATGTAGCGTATCCTGATACAAATGAGATGTTATTAATTTTTTTACAGTTGTGGAAGTTTAAGAAATTATATCGAATATTTAGAAAGGGATTTATGTGAATATTTAAATTTTATCTGAAAATCGTAAAAGACGAATTACGTCAATTATCAATAAAGATACAGATTATAAAGAAAAAAATCAAACTGTTATTATTCAAATAATGTATGTAATTTATAGATTGATAGAATAAATAGGCGTAATTAATTACTTTCGTAATTTTATTTCATCTAAAATATACTTCTTTCCTTTAAACTTTTACGATTTTTATGTAAACTGTCAATGGACAATTACACTCAATTTGCTGTTTTAGTAACGTACCCAGGATAGTAGTTAATTTATTTTTTAACAGCCTTTTTATAGATCGAAGATTTTCCATAAACTTTTGATTTATGTTTAATTGTGATTCAATTCGATGCTTATTGAATAAATTTATTAAAAGTGTAGTAAAAACCTGTGGGTAGGTTTATTATTATAAACTAATATTCACATGCCCTGAAAAGCATTTTGCAATTACTACATTAACAAACAAGTTTGTCCACTATTTTATTGAAAATAGTTAATACATATTCATTTTACGTTATATATTACTAAAGAATTTTAATTTGTACTACCTACCTTTAAATTTGTTTAGTAATAAATAACTCCTTATATGGCACAAAACATCACATACACTTAAGCACTAAGTTGTGAGTCACTGCATAATGTTTCGGCACTGGGTAGTTATTCGAGGGGTCGTTCGGGGATCATGGTTCGTCGAGCTGGTTGTGATGAAGGGCTCTCGCCGACGGTCGGTGTTGATTTGTTAAAGGCTCGGGCCGAACTGAGCGGTTTATTATTATATGGAGGGAAGGAGCGCGACTGTACTCAAGGTTCCGTCGGCCGCGGCGGCTCACGTACCGAGGCTTATCTGCCGTCGTCTTTGTCGTTCACTACTAGCTTCACTCGTTCGCCTCGTCTCCAGCGACGCGTATTCGACTGATTTACTAAAAAAAATGTTAGAAGACACTACTACTTTTGCGATAAATATAGTTTATTGTTTAGATTGAATGAAAGCATAATTCCCGCTTTAAACAAACATTTTAAATTATTGTAAAACATCGTCGGGAAGGCCGTGCAAATAATTATTAACATCGATCATCTTATTATTATTTTTGGGTGATGTGGTTAACAAGATAAGTTCAGTCCCGAATTAAACTTTTATTATGAAAACTGAATAATAATTATTCTAACAAGTTACATTTATTATTTTTTATTGAGTTCTCTAAATTGTAAGAAAGTAGTTGATGTTATACAGAAACGAATCGTACGTTTGTAATTGTTTTCATTCGTAGTCGTTGGTGTCCTATTCGGATAGTTTACAATTTGCGACTTACATTGTATTAGCCCGTATACAATGATTGTAAATTTTCGGTGTCCAATTTCAACATTAATGTTATGTATATGAAACGATGTGTTTTTAAACACTGCAAGTGACGTCACTGCCGTGTCAGGTCCGTCGTCCGCGTGCGGGAAGACACGAACCACACGGATGACGCACGAGTACAAGTCATTTCTTCGTGATGAAATTTTAAATTGCGCTTGGCATCATTAACGGGTAGTAGCACAATCGTTTTACTAGCTATATATAATCAACATCATCATGAGGCTTCGAACTGAAGTCTGGCGGTCTGATTTAGAAAACTATTCCGGTCTTCGGTTATTCTTTTTAACTGATGGTGTTCAAGCCCAGTCTTCTCTTTTATTTCGTCTAACCATTTCGAACGCTGTCTACTTCTTATATATAATCAATGAATCCTTTATAACCTTACCTTTTCGTACCAAAAATAACAATACATTTTACTCATCCAATATTACAGATGCATAGATACATATACAGCATTCTCTGTGATTAGTATCGAAAATATTAAACCATTACTTGATATTATACCATTTTTTTTTTTACAATGTTACAAAATACATTGCAATATAACTAACACGTAAGTGACAATACATATAAGTGACTCCAGCATAGTTCATAACTTTTTTTTTTTTAGTTATTTTTGGCTCTGTGCAGTGTCTGCCAGTATATTATTATTTTGTTCTGGTATATGTTCTCAAAACACGCTTTTAACATTTCATTTGTCGATAATCGTAGCCTTTGCCAGAAGGCAGCCGTGCGGCTTCTCACGATGGCGAAGTAATCGGGTACCCTTATGGGTATTTATGTGATAAATCGAAAAGAAACAAGAGACAATACAAGTGATCTATTCAAACGCCACTTAATATGAGAACTATAATCTTCTTAATTTATGAAATGTTCTGCTATAAAATTGTTTTGGAAAAACAGGCTTGATTAAGCAACTAAATACAACTTTTGTGTTTATTTAGATTTCTTGTTGAAACCACCCGGTGCCACCAGTAAAAAGGATTCGCTTTGTTAGTAATTTTTAAAGGGTTTAAATTTATTTTGCGCGGTTATTAATTATTTTTTATTAAAATAGTGTAGGTCTCATTAAAATCGGTCTAGCTGATTCCGAAATATACAGAAACACAAATTTGTTTCAAATAATCACTATCAACAGTCTACAGACATCCGGCACTGGATATAGGCCTTCAAAGATATTCACCGATAGATCCAGCAATTCTGTATTATAAAAGTGAAAACGTTTTTATTCAACGTAGGAATATACGTTCACTCATTGAACATCAAAATCTACCATCCATTTGCAAAAGAAATACTTCAAACCTGAGAACAACGAACGCATGAAATTCAACTAGCAATACATATATTAATGCCAAGCTGTCTAATAAAAATATGATGAATAAAATCCCAAATTCTATTATTTCATGTAATGTTAATGTAGTAAGTACATCAATGTCAAAAGATATGATGGAAAAACACAGCCGGATGTAGTGGTAACAAAAAACCAAGAGATTTCGTGTATTAAATAAGTGATATACAAGGATGCGACAATTGCTTGGGTTTTCTTGCAGTATTTTTTGTATCATTCAGACCTTTCTTATAAAGCATAGAGATAATATAAGACTTTTTAAGGTTAAATCATCAGTTAAATCTAAAGCGTCATGTGTTGTTCCATCCTCAATGGAGTAAAGTAATTTTTAAATGCCGGGTTATTCCGGAGGTGTATTTAAGTTATTAACTCACGATCTTCATATTACGATATTTCAGATGACGAATTATTGTTGTGTTTATTATTTTAATCATGTAAATATTCTTAACGTCCTTAGCATTTGAATTATTATTCAAACTTTTAATTTTCATCAAGAGATGCATGTATTTTATGAATATGTAAATCGCATCTAGCACCTTGCGATAATTGTTAATATGTTTTGGTTTTTTATTATTTTTGTATTAAATAACAAAAGTTATTATTGATAGTTTACTTTTATCATTTACACATTTTGTAATCTTCTGTTATTTCTACACGACTACGAAAAAATACGAGAAATTAAACTACAAACAGTTATTGTGGTATCGAGAGTCAAGACCACTACGAACTTTTAAAAAAAATGGTCAATGCCAAGGCACTTTTACGGGTTATTTTTGTATAGACAAAATAATCATGTCGGAAACATGGCAATTATCATAATGATATATATTTTGAGTTTAAAATTCATACGTGCGTTAATATTTCCGTCCAAAGATAAGTTACATTATCAGGTTTTATAATTGGAGGGCTAAGTGAGTTGACACTGAAAACTTACGAAATATATAATTAATTTACTAGAATCAAGAAAATCGCTTACCTATATGTAGCTATAATTTTTTGTTCCTAGTAAATAATAATAAGACTGTTATTTATAAAATTCAACAGCTACTAAACCAAAAAGTTTTTTTAAATTTAGTGGCAATTTATTTAGTATTGAATTATTGATATAATCTTTTGATTAGGCCACAAATAACATATTCATATATATGTCGGAAGTACTTCGTATCACGATGACCTTTCTATTTAATGTTACATTCAAGACAAAGCTGAGCGTGAAACATTAATCCGTAGTCACTTCCTTTATCAGAAGGCCGTTATCATATTGTTGTTGGAGACTAGTCTTAGAAAAGATCATATAGATATTCTGGCAACACGAGACTTGGTATTATTAGATAGGAGTCTTGTAATGCAGCAACTATTAATTAGTATAATTTCGTATGACTAAATAAGATTAGAAATTACCAGATACAATATAGGTACGAGTATTATAGAAATAAATGAAACAGAAGTATCTGTTTGTTAACAAAAACTTTGCACACCTGTTCTTCAGAAGGATTAACTGAACTGTTATTTCTTCAACAAGTAACAATAATATTTGAGAAGCGAGTACGATAATTGCAACTCAGTCATTAATTTTTAAACAAGATTATGACAAACACAAATATGTGCAACATTATAAAAAATTATTGTAATAATGTAATCTTTGTAGTCAATAGTTGGTATAAAAAAATTGATGACCTGATATTTATACTTATATGTTACAAGGCTTTCAAGATTAATGTAACGGTAATTGTTTAGTTTAAACCATAGCTAAAAGTTAGCCCCCAGCGTTACATCAAGGCGGGAATAAAACGTCAATCAATAACACAAACTAACATGATGATTGAGCTTAAAAGTATCGATGTTTAAAACTGATTGTCACTTAACATTTAAATTTTTGAACCGAACATATAAGCATGTAATATAGCGCTAAAGATTATATGTAATATAGAGTTGGTTATTATTTACTCTACCATTTCTAACATTAACATAATGAAAAAAAATATTAAATAAAATAGTATAATGCCTTTAACTTACATATTATTCAGTATAACTTTTATTGATGTATATACAAAATTAATATTCGTGTACCTTTATAAATGTAAGTATAAAAGTACGTTGTATGTCTATATAGCTTCCGTTCGTCTGTGAATAATTTGTATGTGGCTTATTTATTTAATATAAAAATTCATACATCAAAAAACCTCGTTGGTAATATAAACTTAACTATTTAAATTAAAGATATAGGAAGGTCATTTTGTCAAATTTAAAGCGGTAAAATAATTCAAACATAAATTGTTATCTCTCATTTAAAAAATATGTTACCATCGGTGTGCAAATGGAATAACGACCGGTTTTGTTTGTATGTTTAATATTTTTTGATTTTTATTATTTACTTTCTTGTACTGTGTTAAATGTACTAGTAATCACTAAGAGAAGAAAATTGCTGTTGCGTGCGTGTTTTAGAAAGTAAATAACAGGAACACTTATAAAATAATGAAAGCATAAATATCACTTGTAGAAAAACTATACATAAGTATATGTGTATGTTGCTAATCCAATGTTGTGGATGGTATGAAAAAAGTCTTAAGTTGGTCGCTCGACAGAATGAAATAATGTTCAACAATTTTGTGTTACAATTCACTGCTATTGATATTATTATTCATTTATACATAATAGTCTTCCTAAACAAGAAAGAGAATTTACCTATTTTATTGTTTATTTTTACATATATACGTAATACGAAGGTACGGGTTACTTTATGAGTAAAATACTGATTTATTTATATAAACTGTTTTTGCATTAAACACAAAATAAAATATAATCGAAACAGTTAAACAAGATGGCGAACATAATGCTTTTAGGTATTCTCTTTCCTATCAAGTTGTGAAGGGAACAAAACATTTGATTCCATAAATTTCTTTATTCCTCCGAAATCTATTTGTAACACGTATAATGTGCATATAGATGTTTAAACGGAATTTAATAATTAAAATATGATATCATAAGTTAAATCGCAGAGGCAATGACGTGTACAAGTAAATGTGCATAATAAGCAGGAGGATTATATTCCCACGGCCATAGTGGCCTCTCGCGACCACTCGCAGCAGATATTTTAACAAAACAATATTATCATCCACAACCGGCATTATATTTATTTAATATGACCCTGACTGCATTTGGCAGCGATGCATTCATAATGATTAATGATGAAGACATTTAAATAACAAAATTCTTTAAAGTTATATAAGAGCCAATGTAAAATTTATAAAGTATTTAAAGCTTCACCACGCTTACAAACAACATTTTGAGTATAATTTTAAGTTCATGTTTTATCCTATTATGGAATTACCAAAGGATAAAAAAACATCGAATACAGAATTCTTAAATTTATATTAAAACATTTTTCAGTTTTCTTTTGATTTCTAAAAAATTATAGAACTCATATACTTTACATGTTTTCTTTTTATTTTACCAAGTACATGTATAATTTATCTCATAAATAGGAAGACCAAAATTCACATTCTCAGGTCAATGTGTCATTCTAACTGCTGTGTTTTTCCGCTGTGTAATATTCCGGTGAATACACCGACGAAGATTTAAGACATTTGATGGAGATCTGACACTGTTACGCCTCTCAAAGTGTTTGGTTATTATCTTCGGTTGATTCAAAGGGATTATGCCTCCAACGTTACTTTCAAATTGTATGCTTTCTCATGAATTTTATTAACAGTTATCATTTTATTAATCATGACATAATTCATTTTTAAAATTCTACTTGCATGTTTTGTATTAAAATATTATTTAAAATATTTCTCTATTTAAAGATTTTTTATAGAACAGCTATTGGACATTGTTAGGCTCTTCTTTGGAGAGGTAAACTTTTTGTTAAACTATGCTACGATTACAGTTGTTACACTACCTATGTTGAAGATTTATTTATTTCCCCCTACTTTAAGGCAATTAGTAACTATAAAATGTGTAAATAATTATAAATTGAGGCATTTGTCTATACTTTTTTTGTATATTGGGTTGAAACCTCTTCAAGCATGGAAATCTTCTATTAACAAAACAACGTATTAACTGCTGTAACATACATATAATACAGTGTTTTAGGAAATATACATGTACTAGTTGAATATTTCGCAGACTTAATCCATACATCCTGATATTACTTAGCCCATAGGCATCATGTACTTGGAAGTAAACACAATTTTACTGCCTATTTTAACAGTAAAGACAGTTTTAGCTACAAAGTTTAATTATGAATACATTGCAAACGATGTAATAGTGGCTTTAGTAATTTAACTCACATATAAAAACACTATAAATTACAATAAGTGTTAACTTTACTATTTTACACGACGAATAACGTAATTTTGTATTTAAACGAAAACGTGTATGCACTAATAACAGCAATTTTAAAGAAAACTGCATGTCTTTCTGTTTGTTTCTCAAAAATGGTTTCACCGTACATTTACTGCCAAGTAGCTCATCATTCAAGTTGTAACTAAAATAACTTCTTTTTATATAAATAATTTATGATGTGTATTATAATAAATTGTTTATTACACTGGGGTCTTTAAAAAATGCGCCTCTATATATGTAACTTTTCACGAAGTATATAACTTCCTTATTTGTAAGCTGCTATCAGATGAGAAGTATATCAATTTCTGTATCTCACAAGCATTTTTTAAGACGACAGTATATAGCCGACACCATTAACAATATACAGCGATAATATTAATATACTCTGGCAGAATAATGTCTGCAAAAAGCTGCTAGTAGTTAAATAGCAAGTCATGAGTTTTTTGACGATGATGATGAGTATTTTCGATGTGGTTGAATACTGTAATGCGTAATTCCCCTGTTCATTTTATTCTGGAAATATACACGTTAATATCTAATGTGTTGCCCGTTCATTACATCAAAATTTAAATATAGTGTATTATATAGTGTAGTCAACGCTGAACTGCATGTGTAAGTGTGAAGCCAGGCAATAAAAACTTCAACTAATTACCACTTTTCACTTTACACTTAAAATTTAATTAGTATACGTGTTCACTAAAATGAGAAATAAACGTTTCAAATAATTAAGAAATATCTGAGTTAATTATAAGAAGTTTGTAAAGTTATAGGAACAAGTTATCGAATATATGACAGTATGAAGTATTATGAAGAACATATGAAGTAAAATATTTACAATGTACATGTACATAGCATATAATTCACGTGCCACTATCTTCTAGATCATGTAAATAAGAATTTATGAAGTAATTGTGAATACTTTGTAGGTCAATGTAGTATAACTTCTCTAAAAGATTTTTTTTCATGCTGTTTTATGCTATACGAATAAATAATTAACTTTCATAAAAGTATATACATATGATAGTTACCATAAGTATTTTATATTCTGCGGTCAAATATAAATGTTTTTTTTTCAATATCCACTTTTCGTTTGTGCGTTATTAAAAAGTCTATGGTTAAGCAAAACAAAAAAAAATGTTTTTCTCCCAACTTTGTTTCCTATTTTGTTTTCTTAGCAATCATGTTCAAAAGTATTAGTAAATTTTTAACCGGGGTCAAACAAATACCTCTTCAATACAAATGTGCCTTCAATATCACCTTGTGTTTGGAGTACTATTCAAGTTTATATTACGTATATAAAGCCAAATGTTTATGAAATTGTTAAATAATTACAGGGCAGCTTGAAGGCTAATACGTTCTAATGATGTCATGTAGAATCATAAAGATTAAAATATAACATTTATATTATTATTAATCAAATATCATTTCATGCTAATAATAAACGTAGGTTTCCCCACATTTGGTTGTGGAGCTTTGTATGCTGATAACTCTTAAAGAGTAAGCTGTTTCTGTTCCATGGAATTATTTTCAAGGAACTTAATCGTCATTTTCGACTTATACCATCGTTCGTAAGTTGTTTATCAAACGTGTACCGTATTCAATGTTTTTCTTATCGGTTAATAAGAAAACAACAATTAATAGAGTTAATGTAATTTTAAACTAATTAGATCAAGGGTACAGAATAATACTTTAATAAACATTCAATAACGTGAACTAAAGCAATACCGATCAAGTTTTTTAAAACTTGACTGAATTTTTAAAACCTGTTCTGTTTCCACGCTGGTTTCTTTTAAAGGAACTTGACCTTATTTTATTACAGTTGTATTAATTACTACGTGCCTTTAATAAATAACAAAACCTTTTTTTAATGCAAGCGATATCCGTTTAATTTTAATGGGCTTTTTGTATAGTTTCCGTCCATTTGTTGTTGTGGATAACTCAAAGAAATCTACCGAAAAGACTAAGCTTGAATTTACATTTAGAGAGTAACAGGTTTAATATTACAATTGTATTTAAAGTGAAGTCTCTTTAATAATTCGAAATAAGCATGTATTATCTCTTATTTAACATATGGTCTAAATTAACCTAGTAACAATAGTTTAATCTTCACTTTTTAAATCTATTATTATCGTTTAAATTTAGTGGATTTTAGAAATGTTCTCATTAAACTATTTACACACTTTGTTCAAAATTTCTTTAAATATTATTTCCTGAACTTAACTTTTACTCAAAATTTAACTTTTAAGCGAGCTAGGATCGGTCGCTCACTTTAAATATTAATGAGCTTAAGCATACACACGAATTGGAAATTTGCTAGTATTACCATAAAAAAATATTTAATAACAAAAGAAATTTTTACATCAAACAGATCTATGAGCAAAAAATTGTGTAAATGACAAAAAATTTTTAAAGGCGTGCGACCTAGTGATATGTTTAAACACTAAGCTTAATTCCTATTAAAGTTAGTTACGTAGTTGTAAGAATACACAGTTACAAATGTTTAAAAAACCCTCACGGTCGGTTATTGAGTTTAATTCTCTTAACATAAAGGTTTCACCTTGTTAATATGTAACGTTTTGTAATTACTTATAACTATATATGTATTTTTTTAATCTTAAAGAGATCATGGTCGCCGGTACAGATACCTCGTAAGTATGAACGTCGTTGGAATGGCTAATGGCAGGCATTTCCTCTCTGAATTAGTAATAGTACATGAACAATGTCAAAGAGCGGAACAGGTAACTGTCATTAGGTGATCCTAAGGTTCGCCTTGAGGCACTCACTACCTGAGCTGACCTCACAATGGCCTCAGCATGTCATCACAATGAACAGGTAAATCAAACGCTTCCGCACACTTGGTTTATTTAGAAGTGATCTCTTTATATGTCTTAGCATTTCTTAACGCATCCATAAATTATATTATGTTATTAATTAAATATGCGAATAGCAATTTAGCACATAATTATAACGGTTTTTAATAAACTAATAACATGCCGGTCTTCAAATTGTTCACATAATATATATTCTATTACATACATCGTCTTCTGAATATTTATCTACTGGTGGTAGGTCTCTGTTGCCGGAGACCGAATACTTTAGGCAAGCGTATCACTTACCATCAAGTGAACGTGTCACTCATTTCATCGCCTCGTAGAATAAATAAATAAAAAAATATGAACTGGTAGTATTGTTTATAATGAGCCGAATTTGATGGGATTCGGTTCAAAAAAATCGGTAAGGAGACTACTTTCACATAGGAGTTACAATTTACTTGTAAGCTGTTTCCATGGTAACATAGGTTGTAAAATGTTACGTTCAATGTTCAACTGTGCAATGACGATTATACTTTGTGTATCCGTAGTGATGGAAGATTACGATTAGCTTTTTTAAATTGCTAGTGATGCGACGCCGACGCGCCGGGTTCCGTCTCCGTAGTGTCAGTCACGCGCGGTGACGTCACTGTGACACGACTTACCACTTAAGTGCGCCGCGGCATTTTCCTAATCTATTTTTATTATGGTACGTACCACAGTCTAATTCAATTGAATACTATTTGTATACACTGACAAAATGGTTATTGATTTGTGTGCTTTGTTTTTTTTTTTTTATATTCGTCGTAACAACGTGACAAATAAGATTTTCAGTTGATAAATCATACGCTCGTAGATACTAATGTGGCGTTAGTTAGGATGATATACACTGCACTACATTGTCTTGTCGCTTTGAGATATTAGTTGCTAAATCTCTGACTCGGTAATTTCACTATAAAGCCCTGCAAATCGGAAGGCAGTTATGTTTACTCAGCACATTAAGGAAAAATAGGCGTTTCGCGGTTTCTGCATAGACGGTCCCTTGTAGTAGAGACCTATTACTGTAAAACTTACAATACAATGAAGCGAACAAATTTACGTAACTTTCCTGTATAAGGAATTGTTTATATTTTATTTTAAGATAACATTACTAAAAACCACATTAGTTAAGCTTTAAGCTTGTGTAAAATGTTGCAAAATGAACCTTCAATTCCTCAAGTCACCCTGAATTATTAAGAACAAAATAACATCCTTAACAATATGTATGAAATTATATTCTTTATTTATATTGTTACATTTATGTACACGGAAAAATGTTCATTAACCACTTCTGGTAAGGCTTCGGGATTGTCGTGATAATAACACTTGACTATTATATATTCGAGTAGTAAAGTTGATTCTGAAAAAAGGACACAAAACCATTATAGTATATGGTGCTTTGTTAGATAGTGTTATATGCATAAATAATACTAAACGACAAAGCGGCGACTCGTCAAGGTTTAGTCATGCGTCTAACCGAAGAAAGTGCAAGTAACAATCGCATGTGCGAAGGCGATGTTACGCAAGGCAAAGTTTCTCCCTGTTCGCGTATTGCCGAAATGTGGAAACCGATGTCACGGCAATAAGCTGAATCGGTCTACGGAATTTTATAAGCGATACATCTTTTAAATAAACATTTATCACATAAAAAATTATAGTGCAATTAACGTCTTTACATACCTTATACTATAATTGAAGAAATTCTTTTGGTTTACAAGTGGTTATATACTTTGTATTAGATTTTGAATAGTTTGCTGCCAATGAGTAAATTTTTGATTTTTTTTATAAATGTAACATAAACGTAGTTTCTATTAATAAAAGGTTATAATTAAAGACTTTCGCATGAGAATTTTATAACATTAGCATTTGTTGTCGTTGCTGGTGAAGCTCATATTCATATTATTCAATATGATAATACAAGGTCGTATATTGTGTCGGTGTGACTAATTAAAATTACTTCCGCCAGTGACCTCTAGAACGAAAAAGTGTGTGTCAATGACTGCATCAGACGCGTCGAGATTCAAACGATAAATCAAATTGTAATAACTACTTTTTGTTTTACGTATTGCCACGAGATCCATACATTATAATCTTTAGGAACATTGTTTTTTGTGAATCGTGTAATTCGTGAATTATGTGATCGGCCTTTAAATTATGTAACAATAGTTGCTTTAAACACTTATGTATTTTTATTGTTAGCAGACTTTAAACAATATCTAAAGTTTACAACACGAAAGCCGGCATTGTTTATTTGTGCTGTACAGTCGTCGTGATTATAATATCTCGCTTATAAAATAAAGAAACTTCGTGCAACTTAAA
Organism: Byasa hedistus; assembly: GCA_029286795.1. NCBI lineage: Eukaryota > Metazoa > Arthropoda > Insecta > Lepidoptera > Papilionidae > Byasa > Byasa hedistus. The sequence continues at coordinate 5,865,792 of JAGSMW010000009.1, read as the reverse complement.
ACAATTATATAAATAAAGATATTGTATAATTTGTTTCGCGCCATTAATCAAATAGGTAAAAGATATAAAGCAATCGATTCGTGGAAATTGTGTTTTAGTTTTTAGAGATTGCGAATCACTACCGCAACGTGCCATAGTAGCGCGGATCAGGTGCAATTTTGATTTCTTGAGAGGTTAAAAATTTGTGAACACGCTTTGAATTTTGTTCTTAGTGTTTTTCTATGCTTTCTGTGTTTATCTACTAACAATTTACTCACGCATAAAACTACGATCATACATATTATGTACTGAAGTAGAAAAATGTGTGAGTTCTTTGGTATTTGTATTAATTTTTTGGTTATTTTTTTTTTGTTAAAACTGTTAGGTTAAATTTACGACTCTTTAAAATTGCGTCTGGCTGTCTTTGGCATAATGTTATCCATTGTAACACGGAGGAGACTGTTTCGATATCAAAGCCAGAGAATTTGGAGTTTGTTTGGTGGGATAAGCTGAATTCGCATGCCTAAGTTCATATTATGAATTTGCCGACAAAACCAATGATATGTTCCGACAAACATACGAGAGTACCAAAGTGTCCTGGGCGAGTACTTTGTATCATCCATGGCCTCATTGTGAATTAATATTAAACCATGTGAAATTGAGGACAAGTGTTAAGTTATTGTGATAAAAAAGTCTAAAATCGGTGATATGAAAATTTAGTAACGATTTTTTTTAAAATAAAAAAGCGTAAACCGTTAGTGATAAATTGCGTGTTTCACATAATTATTTATTGTATGGTGTATCAGCTATTAATGGCATTGTATTAGGCAACGATAGCTAACGGCGAATGCTGGTGTAATCTCGTGGAACTATTCGCAACAGTATGTCATATTGTTATGCGCCCGCATTGATGACGCGTTGACACGGCTTTCTTTAAAAAAAATTACATATCCAATATTGTGTAACTTTACAGCGCAGTCACTTGTACAAGCATTTTACATTCGCATTTCATAGTCATATTTATTTTTTTACTATTTTTATAAAACAGTCCACTTTAAAGGTAACACTAAAATTGATTATTTGTTTATTAACAATTATATTGAAGAAAAATGATTTTTTGTTACAGTATAATATTTTTTTATGTTATGGGATAGCTATAGTAATATTTTTTATTGTATATGCAAGCATGTCTGTTACGCATCATGCGTGCAAAGATCCGGGAGCAAAGGTAAATGAATGCTTGTAAACTACACGAGAGGTGGCAAGCATGGGTGCTCATTTAGGTGATAGAGGTGATCCGTGGAAAGCGGTCGGGGCCAAACCAGTACAGCGAGGATGCTAAACTGTATAGATTACTAGAATGTAGTTTTATATGAATAAATTATTTTATAATGAAGCATTTATTGGAACGCTTCCCCGCGGACATTGTTTCAAATTCAATTGTTGAAAGTTTAAAAAAGTGATGTCTGTGAACCGGAAAGTGGTGTATACTTTCAGATGATAAATCGCAATGGTCTAGTAGAAGCATGCGTACTCATTCTTTTGAAGATTTCCATATCATATCTGGGTAACACTGACGCCATCAGGCTATTAAAATCTACCGCTGTTCGCATTAGCAAGGACCAAGCAAAACGCTTTGTCCTTGTATGCGGAATGTCTGCCGTAAGTTTATAAATAAAATGATAGTCTCATATATTCAGTTAAAATTGTGAATGTCTTTCTTCTGCCTTTATAATAATCTATTCAATGAATTATTTATAATGTGAACTTAAAAACGAATATTCGAGAAGCTCTTATGGTCCGACGTTATAAAAATGCAAGATTCAATTTCCATAAACCTTGACTAGCTAGATTCTACTAAATCATTACATGTTACGGTCATGATCTTGGCCGATACGTTGTCGAAAACATGTTTTGTTTTCGTTAAAGAAGAATAATTGTATATACGGGTACAAGAGCCGTGTACTTCGTAGAAAGTCAACTTTCTTCAACTGACGCAAGGACAAGGTATACGTGCAAAGGGCGCGCCGACGAATGACTGGGTTTTTTTTAAATGTCAAATTATATTACGGATGCTTTACCGCCGTGGTATTTCTTAATCGGACATTCCAGCAACCTACCTTAGAGGATGTTTAATTGAATGTCGTTTGTGACAGGCTTCATATATTATAGTATAATTTGATACAAACAATCTATCAGTATTTGTTGATTCCTCATTACGTCTTATACAAACATAATATTTGAAACTTGTTATTTCTGTCGTTAATATTTGAAAGAAAAATTAAAGCAATGATGCCAAGGTGATGAGGATTTTAAAGTTTATCTATAATATAAGTAATAGAGCTTAACAAAAAAAATAATAAAGAACGTTAGTAAATATGTATGTCACATGCTCTTTTACTTGTTTATCGTTAAAAGAGAAAAATTGTGCTGTTCGTAGCTGTATCCAAGTGTATATTTGTGGTATACGTATATTGTGTAATGTACGAGAAAAAAGAGACAATATTTGTTAACAACTAAACCGAAAAAATATAGAAAAATATCTGGAGCTTTTATGTAATGGTTTTTACAACAGAAATATCATAATCGTAAGTTAAACAACGTTATTTAGTCTCGATACATACAAATATGGTGGAAATATCATATTGTGTGTGCATAGTGTCACCGCTATGACTTTCTCTACCCTGTGTATACTGAACTTTACGTCACACCATACCATCGTAATGAAGATATTACGACGCTATGGTCACTAGTAAGTGGGACAATAGCCTAACGTTCATCCAATTAGTCATAATTTTTATGCTTGTGGGTCAATCTCTCTTTACATCATGTTATAGAATGTACAAAGGAATTATTTATTGAAATTAAGTCGTCCGATACGATTTATAAGCAAGAAAACTAAAAGTACGTCTTGACCTTGCTTATATTTTAGATATTATTAGCGACAGTAAATGAATAAAGCAAATGTTTATAAACAAACATAAGTATTTGGCACATATATACGTGCAGTCATTGTTCAGTACTGTAAAAGGTAGTTCTTTACTTGTGTATCAAACATTAATGTTTGTTAATATAGTTTCAGGTTATTTGCAAGTGATTTTTACCCTTGCGATATCCATCAGCACTTAGTTATCTAAGTAGAAACAGTTGTTATTTCATAGTATTTATTCGTGTGTCTGTTGGAACGAACATATATACGTCCAGTCATTGTTCAGTACTGTAAAAGGTAGTTCTTTACTTGTGTATCAAACATTAATGTTTGTTAATATAGTTTCAGGTTATTTGCAAGTGATTTTTACCCTTGCGATATCCATCAGCACTTAGTTATCTTAGTAGAAACAGTTGTTATTTTATAGTCTTTATTCGTGTGTCTGTTGGAACGAACATATATACGTCCAGTCATTGTTCAGTACTGTAAAAGGCAGTTCTTTACTTGTGTATGAAACATTAATGTTTGTTAATATAATTTCAGATTATTTGCAAGTGATTTTTACCCTTGCGATATCCATCAGCACTTAGTTATCTAAGTAGAAACAGTTGTTATTTCATAGTCTTTATTCGTGTGTCTGTTGGAACGAACATATATACGTCCAGTCATTGTTCAGTACTGTAAAAGGCAGTTCTTTACTTGTGTATGAAACATTAATGTTTGTTAATATAATTTCAGATTATTTGCAAGTGATTTTTACCCTTGCGATATCCATCAGCACTTAGTTATCTAAGTAGAAACAGTTGTTATTTCATAGTATTTATTCGTGTGTTTGTTGGAACGACTCCCACATGTCTATTGTGATGCTAAAATTGTTTTTTTTTAATTGATATAAAAGAGTTGTTTATTCCTTTCCCTTTCCGGTACTGCGCACGTTTGCGGAAATTGGTTAGGTTATTCACTGTTCGGTGATCTGCTATAAAATAGTGCAGTTATAAAAGCCAATGACAGGTGATTTGTTAACAAGAGATTTTTATAAATATTTCTGTCTCAGTCATTGATTATTTTACCTAATAATATCAATACTGGGACAACCATTGTTAATATTAATAGAAAGAAAAGTTAGATTCCGGTTAAGTTGCCATGTGAGATTATGACACCTGTTTCTGGTTTCGTTATCGCTTAACCAGTTATACCGCTACACCTATCGAAGCTTGAAGTTTTTCTTCTTAAAACCGGACATTATTGTTCGTTGACGTTTGTTTGTACAGGACCGTTTAACGAAAGGCTTACAATGGGACATACTATAATTTCATAAAAAAATTAATATTTTCTGCATAGTGTTAGTAAAAAGAAATCTTACCGGATTTTTGCGGTGTTCTTGTACTTTTCTCTTTTCATTTCCACGTGTTTAGTCAGAGCAGAAAATTTTCACTGTTCATTTCACCACGCACACACTATTTTCATATATATTGCAAGTTAGTTTTAATCACTTTGTAAATTCACTGTCTCCTTCAAACTGTTGTACACAATCTGCAACAAAAAGAAAGACTTACAAATTATATGTACATAAAAATCAATCATTTTATAATCGGAAAAAAAATAGTCGTAGGGTATTGAAACTTTATAATGATTATATTTTTAATGACAAGAACTTATATACTATCATCATTGATTTTATTATTATGAATCGATTATCAGGTTCGTACACTTTCTATTTTTTTTTAAATAATTTTATAAATAGTGTAAACACCACCAAAAAAAAAATTCGAAACTTTATAGTTCTCGATAATTGAATAGCGGATGCGACCTTGCAACATAAATTCGCAAAATGTATGCATAAACCACGAGGCTATGGATGTTTCAAAACTTTGAATGTTTTCAATCTTTTGTTACTATTGAAAAATAAATAATGTAAGTTAATAATGTAGTAAATTCTGTCAAATTATAAAGCGAGCTAAATGCCTAGTCACAAATGTATTTCAAGACAGAAGATGCGTATAAAAATAGTGGTAGTCAGCTTCTGTAGCTTAATGAAAAAGTAGCAGTGAAAGACTAATTAGTAGATATTTCTTTATTCATAATTTGTGAGTAGTTAAAGTTAAAAGTTATTATTATAAAATGCAAATAAACGCAGAAACAATTATGCAATTTAAAATGAAAGTATTTCAACCACTCTCGTTTGGTTTTTATGAATTCTTTTTGTAATACATTATGATAAGTACGGACCACCAACTTCATAATTCTCTTAACTTAGGTTGCTAAATGATTACTTATAAAAACGTTTTTGTGTTGACTTTGATTTACAGAATAATTAAGTGGGATTTTAGATAATTTCTATCTGTGAAGTATTAAAAACTTTACAAAAGTAATGCAATTATTAAAAAAGGTTTTGATTTTAAATTATTTAAATAACTTATTTTACACAAGTCATGTGTCATGCCAATGTATGCGCACACACTTATTTTCGTTTACATTGTGAAGGCAGTACGACTACTTTGGTAAGCGCTCAATCGAGCTAGACCGCTTTTATCCAGTAATGTTGTAATATTAAGCTTTTCGTAACCAAAACTGATAAGTAGCTTAAGAAACGAATAGTTTCGATGATTAGTAAGTTATTATTATAAATTGTAAACGTTTGTGTAATATCATTGTTTATTATTAAACATTATTATTATGTTCTCTGCGGTATAGACACCAGTTTATGCTACTTTAAATTTATAACCATTATTAATCTATAGAGTCGAGAATAGTTGAATTAATATTTGATTAAAATTTAATAAAATTTCTTAAATGTTTTGTTTACTTGTGTATTTCTTCATGGAGCAAGCCGATGTCGCGGAATATTCTAGAGGCATTTTATTATCCGTTGGTCGTGTTGTCGCACGAAGTCGTGAGATGTTGCGAATGTGTTGCAGTTCGCAAGAGTTGCTACGTGTATACAATACGAAGGAATCAACCGCTCTTTGCGTTTCGGACGCCTATAGAATGTAATGATATTACCAATTACGGCAACGTAAAAGTATTCACAATTCTCGATAGTTTATTCCTGTTTTTTTTTCATTGTAAGACGATGGAAATAACATCAAACTGCAAGGAAGCAATCAAAGAAGAAATTCTAAAAATCTAAAGAAGCTTAAAAAAATATATGTGCAATGTTAAATGAAATAGATCTGAAAATGAAAACTAACTAAAAAAAACTAAATAAAAAAATTACAGAACTACGATTTAGGTTAACAAAATGTATTATAGAGTAAATATAATGTAATTATTGTTTTGTATAATAGTATTTGAATAAGTTACTTGCAGTATTAACGTAGTATTTAGATTGTAACGAAATATGTATAGCGTCAAGATAAACCAACACGATCGTGTTAAAGGTTATTTGTTATAAATGTTGGTTAAATGCATCACAATCTTCACTTCAACCAGTTGTCTATAGTTGAATACAAGAGGTAATTTAATATACTCACCACGTTGGCGAAATGCAGGTAAGCGAGCACAGTAAGGTGATATAATCGTAGTTAAAGCTGTTGACTTTTTCATAGAAATATTCATCACTGGTTTGATATTGGGGTCTCACGATTTAAAGTTTACCTAGTGATAGAATTTTGCCGGCCCTTGCTCCATTCGTAAATATACCGTTTAAGTTGTCGTCTCGGCGAAAAACGTATGTGGGCTAGAGTATTCTAAGCGTACTTCGAGATTTACAACCTCATTGTCACTTAACATCAAGTGAAATGAAGGCAAGCCTTAGTCCACTGTAGAAGTAAAAAAGGTATTTTGCTGCTCGAGCCAGTCTTTACGAATCTTGCTGTGTTCCCGATTTAATAACGCTGTACTTTAGCTGTAGCTGTGGCTTTCATTGGTGGTAGGTCTCTGTTGCCGCTTTTTGTTTAAAAAAATTACAAAATAATGTCAACCTCAGTTGTATAAAGTTTTTCTTTATATTAGAAAAAGTATGTTAAATATAATAGTTCAACTTGGTACTATTACGTTACATCAAAGTATTCAGCGCTTATGCAGTTATGAGAATAACTAGTAATAGATAAAACCGTCTGGTAATGTTAACATCAGTTTCCTACAACAATCACGTTTAAAGTTAAAACGACACATCAATATTCCAACAGACACTTGAAAGACATTTGTGAGACGCTGCATCGTTAGCAGTAACTTGAATTTATTATCCTTTGTAAAGTAGCCAGGTTTCTGCCTACATCATCGGATTAACTCTTTGTTTGTATAAAATTTGAATACTAAAGAGGTATTAAGTCATATACGTATTGGGTTCGATCCCTGTGGTAATTTTCAATAACAAAACGGCCTTCATCTTTAAATCGAACAGGACCTAAGGCGATTCGAGTCAAATGCGCAATCACCTGATCGGTTACCAATGCGATTAGTTTTAACGCTAATGATTACTCGATGTTTGTTAAAACGAGTGCCTTTGGCAAGAATATTTTTAAATTAACAATATGACTATATCACGGAATGAATATTGAGTGTATACTACTCAAAAGTACGATGTACGAAAGTACGATGAAATACTTTTAAAATGTAAGAGCTTTATAAGAGCAAAAAAATTCTGCTTGTGCCAAATTGTGATGACTTTTTGGAAATGACTAAATATATTTAAGGTAACATATGTACATTTTATTATTGTAGTACTGGTGGTAGGTCTCTGTTGCCGCTTTTTGTTTAAAAAAATTACAAAATAATGTCAACCTCAGTTGTATAAAGTTTTTCTTTATATTAGAAAAAGTATGTTAAATATAATAGTTCAACTTGGTACTATTACGTTACATCAAAGTATTCAGCGCTTACGCAGTTATGAGAATAACTAGTAATAGATAAAACCGTCTGGTAATGTTAACATCAGTTTCCTACAACAATCACGTTTAAAGTTAAAACGACACATCAATATTCCAACAGACACTTGAAAGACATTTGTGAGACGCTGCATCGTTAGCAGTAACTTGAATTTATTATCCTTTGTAAAGTAGCCAGGTTTCTGCCTACATCATCGGATTAACTCTTTGTTTGTATAAAATTTGAATACTAAAGAGGTATTAAGTCATATACGTATTGGGTTCGATCCCTGTGGTAATTTTCAATAACAAAACGGCCTTCATCTTTAAATCGAACAGGACCTAAGGCGATTCGAGTCAAATGCGCAATCACCTGATCGGTTACCAATGCGATTAGTTTTAACGCTAATGATTACTCGATGTTTGTTAAAACGAGTGCCTTTGGCAAGAATATTTTTAAATTAACAATATGACTATATCACGGAATGAATATTGAGTGTATACTACTCAAAAGTACGATGTACGAAAGTACGATGAAATACTTTTAAAATGTAAGAGCTTTATAAGAGCAAAAAAATTCTGCTTGTGCCAAATTGTGATGACTTTTTGGAAATGACTAAATATATTTAAGGTAACATATGTACATTTTATTATTGTAGTACTGGTGGTAGGTCTCTGTTGCCGTAGACCACCGCTGTTCCTATTTCAGCCGCCTAATAATAGTGTGCAAACTAATGTTTTTTAAAGAGATTTTTTGATATGAGTCCCAAACTAATGTATTTGGAACACAGTAATCTGTGTTCCGGTTTGAAGGGTGCTGTAAGCTAGTGAAATTACTGGCGTATCGTGACTTAACACCCGTGTATATCAATTTAGACCAGGATTAGACCCGGATTGTTATGGGCAGCAAGCGTATCACTTACCATCAGGTTAACGTCTCGCTTGTCGCGTCGCTTCGTTGAATAATAAAAAAAACCTGAAAGTAAAACAATGTACCCTTTATAAACTCATTATAAACACTAAAGATTGCGCAAAAATAGCATAGTTTATCTACGAGTAAAAAAAAGAAATAATGCAGAAAATCACAAAAATATGCAAATTGTTTTATAAAGTCCTGTACTTACTATGTTTTGTACTTTAACAAAACATTCACTTATTAATTTCGCAACGATTTTATATTTTCAAAAAGATCATCAATTCGAAGATTGGTTAAAAAAAGTATAGTAAATTAATATTTGATAAAAAAGAGAGCAAATTTGATATAATTTATCGCACCCCGGAAACTGATAGATAACCTACCGATATCGTAATTTTTTTTAACTGTTTACGATTGTTTTTACATCATAAATTATAAAAATCCAACTAAACTTTAATTAAGTTTCGCAATCAAACTAGAAAAAAAGTGTTGATTATAATTTTGAATGTGCTCGCCTGTAAAGCTAGCAAGAAGATTGACATTGACGTCGATCTTCTCGCTGGTTTAGCACGCGTAAAAAGTAAATACAAGGAAAATCATAAAGCAAACGATCGCAACGGCAACGTCTACAGCGACTCTCGGTAACTACGTAGTACGCGAGCGAACAATTTGCGCAAGATTTCGGACAAACATCGATCACCGACGGCCTTGCCCGAAATTCCTCTCCCGACTACCGACATTAGTATAGTCTTCATTGACACTACAACTGTCGGACAAATAGATATAAAGAGAGGTAAATATTACCTTATGTTTAAAGCTCTATGTATTATCTCCAGACTATTCGTGGAAGTCTTATATTTACCATAAAATTAACGCATTTGATTTTAAATAAATTTTAGGATACTTGAGACGAGAACTTTTAGCTACAAAAAATATATATCAGAAGGATTGTATGAAGTATTTTATTGATTTTATTAAAGTATTACGCTTGTAGAACATTCATCAGGCGGCAAGCATTTAACAAAATTTGAGTTTCAATAATTTACATCACTTGGTATCTACTATATATATATGCTATATTTTTAATGTACATTTAATTTAAATCGGAATTCCTTAAGAAATATAAGGAAGTATTACAAAGTCACGAGGTGCAAATTCTTAAAGCTGGTTTCTTCAATTAAGACGTTGGAGGTACGTGAGAATCGAAGTCTCCGATGTGCGTTTGTAAGACATGTTGCACGGACACAAAGTACAAACTCACGAATTTAATCACAAACAATAGGGCGAATAAAATTAATTAAGATTTGCAATAGAGACAAGCGTGGTGTGTTGATTAATCTGTGTGATTATAACGAAACTTCCTTTGTTTATTGCTTTCTGTACGGCGTGTTACAGCGTTATGAAATGATACTCTCTATTATTATTATAGACACTACAATCAAAATTATATAAGATAAAATTGTCGATACCGAAAATACTTTGATTATAAACTATAATTTCAATCAATAGATATGAATTGCACAATGTTTGAATAAACATATTGTAATAATGAAAAATTAACTTTCTTCGAATAGTTCGTTAACAGTTAACGTATGTTTTTATAAAAGCCACAATATAGTGTGTAATAATTTGAGTAAGATCAACGATAAGGAGCAAGTGGTCATTTTATGCAAATGTCAAGATCGCAGGCGCAGCTGTGGCGGTGTTGCAACGCAGAACCAAGGGGGCCAGTTAGAAGTTGAAACAATGTTTCTGATTTTATTGCTAAACGGTAGCGAGAAGGGAGTTTGAATCTATTAAATTTTAAGCTACTATTATATCGTGATTTGGTCGTTAAATTCATTACAGTATATAACTATTATCTTATGTTTGTGTCATGTTTTATAAAAGTATTAAAATATGGTAGTTATTAAAACAAGCGACGATGATTTTGATTCAAATTTTTTTTTTTTATACTACTTTTCGGCGAGACGAGCAAGACGTTCACCTGATGGTAACTGATACGCTTGCCCATGACAACGTGGTGCTAGTTAAGATGGTACACACTGCACCACATTGCGCTCGTCGCCTGAGACAAAAGGTGTTAGGTCTCGTTACCCCAGTAATTACACTAGCTACAGCGCCCTTCAAACTGGAACACAGTAATGTTTGCACACTACTATTTGGCAGTTGAAATAGGAGCTGCGGTGGTACCCACCCAGACGGTCTCCGGCAACAGACACCAACCACCTGGTAAAAATCAAAATGGCAAAATTCTCTTGTACGCATTTTCTTGTCAAACTAAAACTAATAGATAGGTAGATAGATAAATTCTTTATTGCACACATTAACGGAAATTTACATAAATTAACAAAAACTAAGCTTAAAATCTAAATGTGGGCAAGGGCGGTAATATTACGTTATTAGTAGTTAGTAATGTTTAGTTAGATACACCCTGATGATGGAACTATGGAAAAAAAAATTCTTATTTACTTCTTAGGAAATTAGTGTAATATTTGTATGTCTACACAGTTTTTAAATTTATATACAAATATAAAAACTAAGTAGACAGTTTTTTATAACGATTTAGTAGTATTTAAACGAGTCCATTTCGTAGCGCGTAGCTACTTGCATTGAAACACGAAGATTACATGTACTGGATTTTGGATGGTAGTAGTATTCCATATTTACCATGTTCGGCCTTATTGTCACTTAATACCATGTGTAATTGAGTTCAAATGTTAGCAAATTGTAGATAAAAAGTGCTTGTTTAAATTTCTATGAGACGACATGGGAAACATTTTAACTGTATCTAATAGTATATACTAAAGAATCATGTTTGGTTTTTGTACAGAAAAAACTATTAACTATATATCATGTCGAGTACTATTCGAAAGAGAGAAATATTACATATGATTTTTTCTTAACCCACGGTAATTATGTATGTTTGCTATTGAAATAAGCTTCCTTTATATATATAAAGGAAGCTTATTTGCAAAAGCGAATCTTTTAGCTATAAGAAGTGAATGATGAACTTAAACTTCTACAATTATATTATTTCCTGCCGTGTTCAATGTTTTATAAACAACTTTAGTTAGTATTGCACGAGTAGATATAGTGTACGAGTATGCGATACTTGTTATTGGTGATAGTACGCACATTTTCCTTTTGTTATTAAACAAATCTACTTTTCTAGTTCATTTGTTTCTAGTAATTTAAATGTGTTTGTATGTTGTGCCCAATATTTTTGAATTGACACGACCATTGTTTTAATTGCGTCAATTTAATATCATCAGCTAGAATGTTTTCAAAACCCATGCGCATGACGGGTTTTGAAAACATTCTAGCTGATGATATTAAATTGACGCATTACGATTTTCGCTGACTGACTGATTGACGCGAATTGACTGATGACATATCAGTATTTTGAAATTGTTCATCCATGTACCACAGATGCCTGTTCCCTCTGAATGAGTAATTCGTTAAAAGATCAGGTCCCGGAACAGAGATTAAAGTATAAAGGAAAATTATTTATCCCTGTCGAACTCTTCTCAATGACAGCTTCTTTAAATGAATATTAAGTTCTGTCATCTATGATCTTTCTAACGCAACTCCACAGTATAACACGATCAGACATAACACCAATGGTTTGTTAATTATTACAACAAAGATACAGTAACCGTTTCTATGTACATGGTCAACTTTGTTTAAAAAAGAGAGACGATTTGTAAAATTTACTAAAACCTGTGAAGTTTAATATTATTACAGATTATATAGCAGTTATGTCAGTGTTCTGAAATCCGTAAAATTAGATGTCGGAATGAGAAATGTTATTGCATTTCGGAACTATTTACCATAAAATACTTTAAATCATCTGTAACTTGTCATTCACGGCTGAAATTGGTCTTGCGAATTGATCGGTACGTTAGTAACGGTTGCGAATGATTTCTTTTGTAACTCTATTGCAGTAAGGCTTTCAAGATGATGCCAAATAAAAATCGCACGTCAAAGTCTTTGTCGTGTGTAGTAATATACTTATAACAGTATACATGTGAGTAGTATTTAATATCTGCTTTAATATTAGTATATATGCACCGTTTCATAACGTTTTATAAAGAAATTTAAATGAAATAAATAATTATAAGTACCACAATGTTCATATAATCAGTGATCGAGTATTTTACAACAAATGATTATTTAGTTTTACTACACGATACGAAAATTTATTTCACTTGATTTTAATTAAAAATCTCCTTAATTCCATATTAAACATTGTATTTGCTTTTTTTTTGTTGTATATAAAAAAAATCATGTTTCGCTGATAAACCAAACAAAACTAAAAACACACATAGTGTGCTGCCCTGTTTTACTTTAATAATTTTGAAAATAATTAAAAATTTCGTAGATTATTTATTTTTGAATACATTTATATTATTAAAATATCGCAATAAGTACAATTTCATGTTTCTGATCGCTAATTAAGTAGTGTTAATGTGAAGGAAGTATATGTTCACATCTATAACTTATAACATTCGATTCGTTACATTTTCAGCCGAATATAGAATATGGTGAGCAGGGGAAAATACTACCAGAAAATCTTAAAATGATGAGATGTTTTTTAATGTAGCCAATATTACTTCAGGTGTCATTTATAAGAAGAAAAAGACATCACAGCCATGAACAGACGAATACGTGCGTTAATCATTTTATTTTTAACACACACACACACACTAGTTCAAATCTGTAGTATTATTATAAAAAAAAAGCAATAATAAATACAGTTTACTGACAAGAAAAAATATGAAGTCTCGTTAAGTTACGTAGCTTGATGTCATAGGTGCCGACAGTACGCACTGAAGTAGTTAAATGTTACGTATATATATACATATGGGTAGTGAGAAGTAAGTATAATTAATTTAGTGTGTAAATATCATTAACCACGTCTATCTAGTTAAGAAATAGTAGTTATAATAAAGTATGTTTATTTTCCTCATTTCTTACCAAAGCCATCGAAGAGTCTATAGTATCTTTTAATGGACAATGAAATCATAAAATTTAAAACATTCGATTATAATGTAGATAAATTAAGATTATATTAAACAAAGTATCTATGCACGTACGTTATAGTTAATATTTAAACACAATAATTAGCAATAAAGTTCAAACCTTTATCGTCACCGAAGTAAAATCATTTAAAATTATTCACTTCCAGAGATAGTTAATAAAGCCCTTGACTTCTACATAGGACCAATAGAGAGAACAACACAACACAATCACAGGGAAACGATATTACGAAGCACTTGAGGTTGCCGGCAGAGAGCGCTGCGGTCGCGCGTTTACTGCAAACTAACCTCCTTCAACTAGCAACGCACTATGAACCTCTTTGGAACGAAAGCGTGCAAGAAAGGGACGACCATTCATTTCTTTCTTTCACTCGTGTGGCGAAAACAGCTTTCTTGTCAATCAACCGCAAGTATAGTTTTTTATTTAAATGAATCGCTGCTGCAATGGTTCTACCGGATTGAGTCGATTAAGTTGACTTAAATGATATACAATTATGAATTATTAAAATTAACAACTTTCTTAATTAATTTAATCATAATAAAAAGAAATATGAAGTTTTAATTTGCTAAAAGATTTGAATGGAAATAAAATTAATTACTCTTCAAATTATGTTTTTCACGATGAGAAAGGAAAAGCAGGAAATTTCTTGATTCTAACGCCCATTCATAACAATGTGAAGCTAGTTTGAATAACACATACACTAACCTACATCGTACTTGTCGCTTTGAAACACAGGATAATTAGTCGTGTTATCCCAATTACTTTAATAGCTACAGAATCTGGTTGGTGATACTTTCAAGAATATCGAAGCTGGGTGTTTGTTATATACGGTCGTAAGTATAGTAGTTTTCAATACAAATTCAAATCTAACAAGTGTTGAAAAAGTCAATTTAGATCGACGTTTTAATGGTAATGTAGAATATTTTTTTGTTTAGATGATGTCCAACCGTGTTACGTATGAACTATTTTATCTCGAAAAGTAATAATAATGAATAAATTGTTAAGGTATCACTAATGTCGTATTAATTTTTCAACCAGCAGGAACTACTTAACTGAATCAAAAGCTATTAAATAGTCTTTTTAAAACAATTTCCCCATCAACGGCGCTGACCGTGTAATCATATTCAGGAAGTGAGGTCGGTGAGCACCGCGGCCACCGGTACGGAACATTGCGCTATTTTTAGTACTTTCTTTTAAAACAAATTTGCTGTATTTAGTTAGTGATATTAGAAAATATATATTTATTTTTTATTGCTATACACAAACATTTTTTTAATGATTTAGGCTAAAAAGATATTGCTTCCTAGTTAACGGTCCAACTTTTTACTTCCACTATATAAACGGCGTCTAAGAAGGCTAAAATTCTCAACAAGCAGAGAAACAAAAAAATCATGTTACTATAAAGCGAATACAGTATCTTCTTTTAGTTTAAATAGAATTTTACGTTGGCTATTGAAAGCTTGAATGTTGTATTTAAAATGACAGAAGAATAGTTTTATTAATAACTACCTAGTGAGAGGTATGAAGGAAAATAATATAAAAAAATTCGCGGTCAGCTATCTACCGAGTCGCAATTGTTCCCATTCTCACACAATTGCACAGCGGGCGAATTTACACTGACTACAATGAGTTTTGAATGTTAGTAACGGGGGAGACGTAGATCATTGAGGAAGTTGATTTCATGTCTCACGTAGTTTATATCTTATGTAGTTTTATGCTGTTTACGCTCCACATTTTTAGAATTGATGTACATTTATATAATCAATCGTTTTATTCTCACAGAGACTGTTGGCACGATAGTCTTCGTACAACTACCTGGTTAGAATTTTGAGTGCTTATTATTTATAACCTACACGTATTTAAAAAAAATTGTCTTAGCCTTATGCCATTAGTCATCTTTTGTAAACGCACCTTTAATATTTAAATTTTTTTGATAAAGATTACCTTTTTTAAAAATTTTTTAGTAATGATGCCTCATTAGTAAAATTCTTATACATGCCACCTATTATACATTTCGTTTGTGTTAGATGAGTTTACGACAATAGTCAAGACAAGGACACAAAGTTTTGCTGCCATTGTATTCCGCTTAGTTAAAAAATAGTGATAAATGGGATTCGCGATAAAGTATGAGACAAATTTTTGTATTAAATACTCCGCCGTTAGTTTATGATCCAGATAAGCTGAACAACAAGCACAGACAGGCCCTGTCTATGAATTTTAATACTCTATTTTTTTACAGGAAATAAGTTTCACTAAGTTGGCTCTTTAGAAGCAATGTACATTGACTATGTGTTTTAGTGAAAGTTATGTAAACGTATTTATATATAAACTTATTGTCTAAGATTGACCTCGATTCAATATAATGCAAGCGATTAGTTCCGAGATAACGTTAATGTCTGGCAACATTAGACTTCATAAAGTCTAGATAATAAAAGCAAGCTTTCCGTTCTCTCAATTTAATACTCTAGAAAATTCGACATTGTAATTTATTTTATAAAGATATTGCACCGAAACATTTGGTGCAATTGGGTAAATACAATTCACTTAAAATAAGGCAAATTACACTTACATAGCAAACTTTAATAGTTTAGTTTTTATTTTGGATATTGTTTGTTTTATTCACTTAAGTTGGATATGAAGGTTGTTGTTGCTAGTTTTAAGTCATATGAAAATGAAAGAAGATCAGAATATCATGTCTACCACATATTAGCCGATGGAGCAACTTTTTTTTGTTATTACACGAAATAAACAATCAAGCAGATTATATAACATGCCACAAACAGAGCGTTAAACTTGATGATGTTCCACGGAACGTTGATGATTTAAATTATGGCCTTAAATCCTCTGTAACATGCAAATGATTAAGTCAGAATCGTAAAAGTGACGTAAATTGTTTTGTAGATATGGCGATTAAAAACTGAAAGTAGGTTTCGAATATGTTATTTATCGTAGTATTCAATTTTAAGGAAAACGTTTGAAAATGTATAAAGTACTATTGATTTCCGAACTATGAAAAAAAACTGTTTAAGACTTAACACTTGTTTTCACATACTTACATGCCAGTACCTTTAATCGTAATATTAATATTATTCATTATACTTAAGATACAATTCACTTCCGTTCTTGTTACATTGAAATAAAAATGAGACAGTACTTTCTAATCTAGAACATAACACCATTCTATCTAAACAAGTTCTCTGCATAAACTTAATAGCTACTAGCGCAAAATGGTCTGATTTTCTAATGTCACTAGGTAACAATGTTATAAGTATCGCCTACATACGCCTAACTTAACGGTGTCACCCAGAGTCGCGAAGATGTATGACAAATCGCATATTCGTTAGTGTGCATTCTTTGGTGATGTCGTAACTGTCCATGTGTTCATCGCACTTCATTTCAGATACTGCTAAACGTGTTCTTCACATTCCTCTTAGCCAAACTAATTTGGTTTTTAATTTTTTAACTCTTAGCTTTAGACTTTGGAATGAACTCTCATCAAAATTACGGACAACTGACAATAAGACTTCCTAAACGCTGTGGGGTGTACGAAATCTCTTGTATATTTCGTTATTTTTTCTGCGTTTTCTAAAGCAATAAATAATAATGTTAATACATATTAGTCTCAAACAGTATATATTCTATTGAATGTATTATAATATCCACTACATAATTACAGTAAACTGTATATTCTCTTTTTCTTCTGCTTAATTTTTTGATGGGTTGGGAAAGAATGCTCTTTCGAATTAAGCCAGTATTTTTATTTTGTATTTTGTAAACTGTTTTGTGTGTGCGTATAAAATTCTAAACAAATTATGCAGGTTACATTTTGATAATTAATAGGGCCTTATAAAATTTTAGAGATAACACAAAAAAAAAAAATGTTTAAATTGTTGTTTTATAATCGTTGATAATATTGTAATGGTTTTTAATCCGATAATTTTAAATTTATTGATTTTGTACTGCAAAACCTGTTAAAAATTTTGTTATCGTAATATACTAGTAAGTTTACTTGTCTTTGAAAGATTGGTAGGACAGTATCATAAATTTGATTTCAACTAAATTTCGACTTGCACAATAGAGTTTAAGTAAAATTCATTTTGTTAGTACGTTAAAGGTCAAGATTTTAAAAACGATTAAAAAATCTATTGTATGATTCGGCAGATGTAACTTGAACATATTGGAAAGTTGCTACAATGATTGCCATACTTGTACAATGTATTGTACCTTGGTATGTCGCTGATGTATTAACTCTAAAGCGGATACATTATTGCTTTTCATTCATACTAAACCACTTTTACTATAGCGAGTTCTTCATTGCCGGAGATAATCTAGGTAGGTACCATCGCATTGTCTATTTTTGCGCCAAACAGTAAGTAACATACAAACGTTATAAGTTTTCAGTTTGAAGATGGTTGTGCTAGAAAATTACAGGGTTATGAGGTTCAACAAACTAGCGCCATATTGTTATGGGTAGATGACGTATCACTTACCATCAGGTTAACGAAAAACAAAGACTTTGTAAAAGTGTTCGTTTGCATCTACTTTATAAGTCAGAATATAACGTAGAGTGGTAAATAGAAGGCCAGAGCACGCGTCCTATAATAGAGTGTTGCAAGATGGAGAGCAAAACTAGATCAGCGATTTATTGGTAAGTGCAGTATGATAACATTAAATGCAGTTTGCGTTGTCTGCGGCCTTAATTATCAGACGAACGATTCGGACATCACGTTCACCACATCGCACGCGGACACTCGGTCACGAAGTTGGAACGACATTTAATAAAATCCCTTTATACATTCCTTTTAAGATATAGAAAAAGGACATAACCAGAGACCGCATATCTAAATCGACTAAAATCATAACGGAATGCTAACCACGAGATGGCAAAAGAAAAACAGGTGGACGTTAAAAGGCGGTTAGATAATATTAAGGTTATGGGAGAGACATTTTGGACAAGAAAAGCTAATAATCGAGATGAATGGAAAAGTCTGGAAGAGGCCTTTCTGTCACAAGACACGCTAATAGGTAAACGGGGAACTCATAGAAAAAGTTACAAAAGAAATTGTAACTAGTACTTAGTTACCAATAAAGGCCTTATTAATAATAAAGGCATATAAAGTAACTTTTAGAACGTAAAAATAATATAGATGTACCTTCAATATCACACAATCATCAAGGAATATAAAAGCGACCAATGTAATCTGTTAAGAACTATAATAACGAAGAAACATAATTCAGATATTTCATAGACAATAAACACGCAATAAATCACTTTCATAGACCACCTTATTAATTAAAATTAACACAAAAACTAATACCTTGCTCGTAAATCACTTTGATTGCACATAACAAGTAAACAAAGGTACTTGTTACGTTAGTTAAACTTCTTAACCGTGTGTACATGGTTTAAGTTATAGCAAGGCTAATTGCGGCCTCTTACTTCAAATTACGCGTTGGTCTTAAATCACCGACCATTCATAATTTAAGTATGAATACGAAGGTTTTGCGAACAATTGTAGTATGTATAATAATTATTCTTCTTATTATGCCTCTTTAAGTAACATTTTGTGAGAAGTATGAAAAAAGATATATTCATAACGGCATGAATATATACTTGTAGATCCGTCTTGGCATAATTATATAAAAATAGTAAAGATATTGTAGGTGTTAGTGTTTTAAAATGTTTATCGAATTATATAACTAATGAGGAACCCAATTATTGTCTGTTGTAATGTTTCAGGCAGGAATCACAGTTAATATAACCTAGTTATATTTAATGAGGTAGTGAATTTGCTTACGAGATATACCAACTTGTTTTTAGATGAGTCAAGTGAATGCGGTATTACTTACACGTTGGAAATGTTTCAAAAAGTAAAAGTAATGTGGCACAAAATTGTTACAATTAGCTCTCCTCATTGACGACTTTTTAATTTTTAAGGATTAGAGGTATTTGTACTAAAAAACTCTCAAATAGATCCAATAAAATGACTTGTCCACAGGAAACAAAATATATTTCAAGTACATCTATTTACATATTAACTAATTACATTAAAAATTTATTTATTGCTTAAATAGCCGATTTCCTATGTATAAAACATTCATATATTATATTTTATTTATTTAATTCTTAAACTTAATATCATATTTAAAAGACCGGCAATCATATTTTAAATTTAAAGAAAATTTGTTTTTATACGACAAAATGAATGTAATTCCTGTTTGTATTAAATTCGACGAACAATTTTTTATAAAGGTTAACAATTGAATAAATAAATTAACTAATTTGTGATACCAAAAACTTAACTACTATATGCGGTAGCAAAAAATAAATTACTAATAGTTGCAAACAGTAGTTTGACAAAGCTTAAATATATATCGAATATTAGATACTGGTCAATTTAATTTTGTTTGATAAAGTCCAATAAACGATTAGAGGATATTTTAACGTACAAAGGTAAAAAGGGTGATAACTTAATTTTAAAAATATAGCTATTAATTGTTAATTAGTCAATTCCACATTAGTTTGTTTGTATTTTTATCTAATAATAACGATTATTTTTTCACTTGATGTCTGGCAGTGGACGTTGTAACTCATCACAAATGCATTATCCAAAGTTTTCGAAATGATGTATAAAGTATGGCAGACGACGCGTCCGGTTGACCTGCTCGCACGCGGACATAACGGACTTTGTGAGCGGCCGCGGACCGCACGAGAACACACCGATTTTAGATACCTGTGCAGAAAAGATAATTATTATTCATTATGACATAACCTAAGAGTAAAAACGGTAATATTGTTATAATATAGAAAATGATTGAAATCTTGAAGGAAATAGTTATTAAAGTATAGCGTTACTAACATAGCTATGTTTCTTCTGAACGAATTTTAGGAATGAAGACATGTCGGGCCGGCCGAAGTGATTCACCGCCTTCAATCCCGTGAACATAGACGTGCGAGACAAACGTTGGAAGTGGTTCTCGCAGATGTACTGAAACAAATTCAAATAATTATTATCTTAACGCTTCTTAACGCTTTAACTTTTTGTTCATTCAGTATCTTCCCCTGTTCTTAAATAACCATAACTAGGAAAACGAATATATGATATAGAAGTAAGAATGATTCAGATGGTAGAAAGTTCTTGCACAAGATTGAAGTGCTACTGTGGTTAGTTTATCACGAAGATTCAAAACTTTAAGCTAACCATGGTGAGTTTGCTGTAATAATTTATCAAAAGTTTATTATTGATTAACGATTACTATACCAGCATAGTGGTCCTCAGATCGAACTTGTGAAAAAATTGCGTGATGAATATATGTATTTCAAGCACATTGGTGACATCCTTCCGTTCAACATCCCGCAGCACGTCAATGAACCACTCGAAGTGTTTATGTGATGGGCAAATCCACAGGAAGTACACCTAAGGCAAATTAAAAACTTATAATTATTTGTTACGGAAATAAAACCATGGCAATCAAATCTAAATTCACTAATTTATACAAAAGTATAAACTAAATATTGTAACAGTAAAAAATTCTGATATTGCGGTTAGGTAGATTTATAAAAAGAAAATCTAAACTACCTTCTTGCAAGCAACTCCTGAGTATCTATTGGTCGATGTTCCGAAGACCAGGTCGTTAAGGATGGAGGCATAGGGAGTAACACCAATCCCACCACCAACCATTACCGCTACTTCGAATTTGTACCAATCTTGATTGCCACCTCCGAATGGACCTTGAATTCTAGAAAAATAAATGTAATGTTAAAAAATATGAAAATCTGCAATTTAAATAGTATTTAAGTTAAGCATACTTTCTAATAATAAATGTGCTGCTAATTGATCAATTTAATAAATTAGATTTTAACGTAGTTTGTTTTTTTCAAATACGTTGATGTAAAATACAACTTATCTTACCTAATTTTCGGCTGTGTTTCAGGGTTATAGTTACAAGGATCGAAAAAGTTTCTAAGTTTCCAAGTCCAAGGTCCTTGAGCTTTGATATGACACGACAAGAAGTTCTCGTGAGGTGCAGAAGTTAACGTAAAGGAGTGATATTCTTCTTTTTTAAAGGCTGTGCAAGAGAGCCGTACCCATTGGCCTAAAAAGAAAGAAAAAAATGTTTTTACATCAACCAATAGTATCGTTTCATTGTTACTAAATATAAGAAAATTTGGGACAAAAAATTATAATATAATTTTATTTGCAAAGAAATAAAAGTAAATACAATGATATAAGAGAAATTAATTACCTGACAAATATTTAAGGTTTGGCGGTCTGTAGAACTTTATTTTGATAACATCTGATGGTAACATTTCAGTTTCTAAGACGTCTAACGCTAAATATTCTGTGCGTAGTGAAACAACCTGTAACATATTTCTCATTAAAAATATTTGGCATATTTTATTAAATTTATCTTTAAGTAAAAAGCTTAGACATGTATCAAAGGTATTTATTTTTGTCTGTAGAGTCGGAACAATATTACGGCCATGTTTTAAAGATATTATATCTGTATAATCTATCCTGCAACTTTTTAGTATTCATATATAAAATTAATAGTGATTTTAAATACTTAGTTCATGATGATTAAACTAATTATAAGGTTAATCATTTTAATTTTTACCTTGTCCAAAGTATAGATGATGGCGGGACCAAGGAAGAAAATCCAGAACCTCGGTGCCCCAGTGAGGCGTGCGAGGCCATGCACCAAACATAGTGCGTACAGCACTACATACAAAGAGTGCGCACGCCAAAACCACGGGTACGCCCTCTTGCGGATCACCGGATGTGCGAATACGAATATTATGCACATTATTATAAACAGAACCACGCCCGTTGTACCTAGAATTGTAAATATTTTTGACTGCAATGGTTACAATGATGAAGTAAAGCGTGCACTTCCAAAATACTCTAAGATAAGACGATCATCTGATGATAGGTGATACTCCTGCCCATAACAACGTGGTGCTAATTAGGATAATATACACATCATGCCATTGTATTCGTGGCCTTGAGACAAGATATTAAGCCTCCTTACCTCTGTAATTTCATTAGCTACAACGCCCTTAAACGGGAACATATTAATGTTTGCACATTATTAGCAGCAGAAAATAGGGCTAGCGATGAAAAGCTGTGCATGTTTTTTACACAATTTATAAAAAATATTTGAAGTCATGAAGCAGTGACTTTTGACATTTATGAATTATCGAGAAATTAAAGTATGTACTACTAACCTGTAATTGTTTGGAAGACCCAGTATGTGATTCCAGGTCGAAAATCAGAGGTGAAATGCACTTCTTTGGTCAGACATTTGAGATTTTCTATCGGTTGAGTGGATACATGATAGAAATTGACCATATGTCCTGCTGTGTGAAGAAGGGAGAAAAACAAAGCGGTGCATGCCACAATTTTATGAAATTGAATGCTCGAGTCGAGAGGAATATATTGTTGTATAGTAAATTCCTAAAAAAAGAGACAATAAAGATTTTAGAGCCTAATTATGTAGCATAAAATAAAGCAAAAATATTATTGAATTAATTGAATACCTTTAATTTAGTTAAGAGGTTTCTCGACATGGTTAGTAGGAGCAGACTATAACAGAATGATAACGACGCCGCTGAACCTCTTGTTATAGCTATACCAACTCCCATGATATGTCTCAGATCCAAATGCTCAGACATGAACGAGTAATGGGCGAATCTTTCTACGAATAAACCAATAGTAACAACGTAGAATATGAACAGATAGAAAATGTTCTGTCTGTTCTCTTCTAAAAATGTAGTTAGGTAATCCCATTTTAGAAGCAGACAGTGCCTAAAAATTAATTCAAATGTTACAATTTTTATTTAGTAAAAAGTCGGAAACAATTTTATGATTTTTTCAGAATTTAAGTAATAAAATATTTGATAGATCAAAATTGCAATTTAAGATAAAGTTTAAAATTTTCTTTAAAATTTTCAGTTCAACATTTTATTTACCTTGTTTGTTCCATGGACGGCTCTATGTGGAAACTTGTCATTCTCGCAACATTTGTAGAAGTGTCTAAAAAGTTTTGTTTTGCACCTTTACAGTCCAGTCCTATTGCTACAAACTCTCCTTTGTATTCCTTCATCATCAATTTGAAATCTGAATACGTGAGGTGATCTTTATGTTGAAGGCCGGCGTCCTGAAATATTAAAAAAAAATAGATAGAACTTGATGATGAATATCAAAGTAATTCAATGTCCCGGATACAAGTACTCTAGAAAATCTTCATAAAACATTGTACTTACAGAAAACATTCCATCGATAAGTTCTGTGACATGTTCGTCCCGTAACGATGTGGTTCTAGCTATCTCAACCAGGGAACGCAACATCTCGCTCAGTTCGCCTTTGTCTATCACACCGTTGCGATCGTTGTCGCACATATCGAAAATTATCCGCAATTTGTCCTCTGTTGCACCTCTCGAAAATAATACTACAGTGTCCAGAAATTCCTGTAAAGAATTTAAGCTAAGAAAAGTGTATATTTTCATCCTACTTCATATTGAAAGTCTACTGCTATAACAGAATAGCTGTATTCCACACCACCTTCGGTCTCATTATCATCGTATGAAATAAAGGAAAAAAAATATACCTGGAATGATATTCGTCCATCTCCATCTTTATCGACAATATTAAACATTTTCTTTACAAACACTGCATCCGCCTTCATACCAAGAGCGCTGGCGAATTCGCTTTTTGATAACGAAGTCCTCATTACAATAGACTAAAACAATAATAAAAAAGTTTAAACGTAAAATTTAGATGTAAATATTTCGTTTATTGTCCAAGTGTTTATAAATATACGAAAGAAAAATTACTTCAGGGTCGGCGTCTTCTGATCGTCGTCTCTTTTCTCCTGGCGCCAAACCAAAAGTAATCGCATACGCTTCTCTGAAGAAATGTTCCAATTTACGTTGCCTTCTTTCCCTCGTTTCAGCGGACGCTAATATTTGGTCTCTATTGCCCTGTAAATAAAGAATAATTAAATTACTATGTATAATAAATACCAAGATATTAATAGTCGAATGTTATAAATTAGCAGTACGTTTCAGTATCTTTTAACAAGTATGCAACGTAAGATGAAAAATGCGTAAGCATGGGCACACCTAATTTAGCCTAAAGGCTGTTAAGGACCAGTGAGCATGTTTCACTGAGTGATGGGCCCGGATAATGGGGAACAACCCCTAGGCTCGAAAATTCTCGCAGGCCAGAGCCTCGCTTCGGCAAGTTTTGCGAATGACCCGAAACTAACTAACATTTCAGTACCAATCCACTCAATGGGTTTTGTAACTTAAATTCATTAAAGTTAATAAATAAATCGTTACTTATAAATTTTAAGTTGTCTCTTCTGAAAAATATATCTTTTTTTAACATATTGTTCACTCACTTGCGTTAGATTCATGGCTTTTTTATGTTGCGCAAGGAACGTGTCCAGTTTAACGAGGAACTTGCGCCGGGACGCCGCCGAGTCCATTTCCAATACGAGGTCATGTTCACGCGGAGCACGGATGAGGACCAGAGGACGCTTATTGTTACGGGTTTCCTGGAAATGTTTTCAAATTTTTATTTTACGTTTAAGTTTTACTAGTTTTTCTAAATGTTAAGTGCCGATGGATTATCTAATAACTTTCTATATGTATCCCATTGTATTTTTAAACCACACTCATCTGGACGGGCAAAACGTTTTAAACAGTTTTCTTATCATAAAATGTCAAAGTTTGGTATAGCCCCATTTCCTGAATTGTCATAGATAATATAGAGTCCCTATTTATACATTTTAAAATTGCTTTTTTGGATGAATATTTTCTTGTACATCTTGGTACGACTATTATGACTTTTATTGTAAAGATATTTTTTTTTCTTCGAGTACATCACTGCATTTTTTATACAATTTCTGACCGATGTGTATATAATGAATCGTTCATAATTCATGAATAAAGCAACATCAGTGCTAGTAGTTGCTTTAGGATGAAATTAGACACTACTATTATCATCAAGTTCTCGTAATAACAGTAACTGATATTTGATTATTTCGTAAAAAGTCTACTGGAAGCTTATTTTAAACTATACAAACCTGACTTTCAAGAATGGTAAGTTGATCAGTGTTCTCTAACGGCACCGTACGTAACTTGTCACCTTTACGGTCGGTAACGTTTATAGCAGGTTCGGGGCCCAATCTTAACTTCACTAGTCGTTTGTGCGACGCGTGCATCCATTCACGACAAACCATTTTGTCCGCTGAACCTGAAAATATATTTTTTTAAATTGTTATTTATAAACAAAAAAACTATATATTACAGAGCCGACAGTTTCCTTGTTCCATGAATATAATATTTTGATCACAAAATATTTTTCTGTAGAGTATTTTTAGTAATAAAGACTCAATAATCCAATGATTTTTATCGTACAATGCGATGTATCATCCAAATGTTTATGACAAATTATTTTCTCGTAATCGCATCATTAGTCAATTGGCGTAACTACGATAAAAAAACAGTTTTAACTAATAAATAAACTATGTTGCAAATTTCTTAAATTTGATATGAGAACTTGTAATAACCTTTGTACTGTGCATTCTTCAGATGTTCTTGTTGTATTTTAAGGCGTCGCCGTCGACTATTCTGCAGCTTTACTACTCCGTACCCTGCGCCGGCGCAAAGAATTGGCACAAATGCCAGCGCGAGGCAGGTATAGATGTATGCGAACTCGTTGCCCTAATAATTTAATACAACATGACTCACTAATAGTTCTCGGTATACCTTTAAAAGTCAAGAGTAAATGGGCTATTTATAGGCAGGTTGGCTCGATTTACACCTCCATAAGGAATTTTCAATAATGCATGCGTATTAGAACCAGAAAATTTAAATTATTACGATGGCAAACAGTTATAAATGGCTTAGTCGACTTAGTCATAGATTAAATCAAGTTATTTTATGATTTTGTTTTAAATCGATTGAAACATTAGTTAACTTTAGTATCAATTTATTTTTATGACTCGTTTATGTACTTTTTCTGAAGTTATAAACATTATTTAATTATTGTAATAAAATCCAGCATTACGCATATGATTTAATGGAGAATAATATGTATATAAAGATTTAAAATAACATTACTAAGACGAATGTTGCCTTTATTTATAGTTTTTTTCATTTGTCACGGTGTTATTGAAGGAAAAGATTTTTACAAGTATACCTCGAAATAATCATATCCTTTTAAATATTTGCAGGGCGGCAGTTTCGAAGCATTGAGCTGGTAAGGTTGTGGACAAGGGTCGCCTCTGTTCCAATGAAACACATCGTGTTGAATGTCGTTGGGACCAACAGCCGTACTGTTTACTATGATGTCCCATAATTTTATTCGCCGGAGCTCTTCTATTTCCTCACTAGTAAAAATTCTTAAAAACAAAAGGTAAATTTAAATTATATATTTTTCTTAACAAATCGTATTACTAGATAATGATGACCATGGGCGTTTCTATCATTTTAGTTTCTTATATATGTGAAGAATTGTAGAAGAGTTTCGTGCAGTTCAATATAACCTTTTTTGAATATAAACAAAACTGTCATTAAAAAAGTAAAAATATGATAAATTAGTATCAGAATTAATAAAACATCTAATAATAAAATTACAAATTATGTTATACAATTAGTTTTAGTATTATAAACAAAAAAATAAAACATTAGTTTTGTAGGATAAAGAAAATGTAATCTTACCCATTTTTGTCATTTTCAAACCAAAACCTATCACCATCTCTTATTCTTGTAAACTGGTCAATTATTATTGCTCTAAATAGCTCTCCAGGATGACCAGACGACTCGAGCATTCCACCTGTAGTTATTATATATTACAAAAAACAAATATTCTCGCCTTCTTACTATAGGCAGATGTAAGGAAATCGATATACTGAACGACGTAATGTACATTACGGTAATATTTAGTTTTATCGCAATAAGATAATATTAGCAGAAACATTAAGGTATATAGTGTATTTAATATGTTATTATGATTAATGGATGGCGTTATTTTAATACATTAAAGTACTAACCGATATATACATCTATGTTGTCGAGTTTGCCATTATAAGCTTGCACTAATCGCTGAAGTAATTCAGGATTTTTATCAAACAGGTCAGGATTGATTTCATTAAAAGTTTTTATTTTCTTCAAACCAAAATATGATCTGAAAGAAAATTAATAATTTGTGTTCAAAATGCAAAATGTTGTTAAAATTTTCACATGTGTCTTTAAATAAATGAAACGAAATAAAGTACCTTGCAGTGTTATAATCGGGGAGTCCGTTGTCCCTTCCTCTCATGATATTCAACGCTCCGAGATCTCGCCGCGAAAATTCCATAGGGCCAAAGAGATTATCTCTCACATCAGAACATAGTAGTGCATCCTCCCGCTCAGATAATTGTGAGGCCATACCCATGAGTATTTCTTCAATGGGAACTTGCGACATCATATCCTAAAACAATTTTCCATTATCTATCTAGGTCAGCGACAGAGTTAAACTTTAAGATTTTTTCCGCGATACTATTTTACAAAAAGCTATTCAAAGAAAATAAGTTATGCAATTAAAAAACTAATCTGCGCATTTACTAATTCGTCTTGGGAATGAAACGACCGTACATTATTATATTTAAACTTAAATAGTTAGTTATTACAATGTGTTGGAATTTCATTACAACTTATTTCGGTTCTATAATAACTTTTGCCTTGCTTGATTCTACAGTAAAATGTCTAGCTATTTTTTAAAGAAATCAATTCCGGATTAAGCATCTTCAGTATAAGATTGCCATATTTGATATTAAATGTCAATAAGGCCAAAGATTATGAATCGCCCTCTTCACTTTGGTGCTCATATGTTAATAGCTAAATAATAAATCTGATAGAGCGACGATATCATGTGTGTAATATAGTTGTTACAGTACATATTATACTTACATTTCCATCCCACCAGGTTTGACATAGTCTGATAGCATCATGGCCTCCAGGTGCCCTGCTGTATCTGCAGTTTCTGTCCCGCAACAAAATGGCTGGAGGGACCAGGGTATGTCCGAAGCGAAAGGCGGCGACCGCAAACGCATGCGTTACACCTGGAGCTATCTCTGCTCGGTAACCCTCGTATGGAGGTAGAGGAACGCCAAGAAATGCTGGCACGTATTCATATAGTATGATGTTCTGGAGATTGCAGCAAATATAGAAATTGTCGATTAACGAAATAAAAAAAGTATTCACGTAACAACGATGCAATTAGATTAAGGAGATGAGTATACTGTTTAAGATTTGAGAAGTATAAGTCTAGTTGTTAATGGATTTTATCAACTACTGCACATTTTAAACATGAACTGAGAAATGACAGAAACAAGACTATTGATCGTTTTGAACAACACCTGTAAGCTGGCGATGACAATTCGTCGAGCTCTCTGAAACAGCTGCTCGTCGTCCCAGTCAGGATGCTGGCGGTGGACGCGCGCTGCCACTACGTTATGCCATCTAAGCAATAGTATACCGAAGGTCACCAATGCCGGATTTTGATTAGTCCGCGGATCTCCTAACACTATGAATGTAAAAAAGTGTATATGATATTATTGTATTTTAGATTGACGGGGTAACGATAAGTGTGATGTGTACTATGAGGCAGAATTATTAAGTCTACAATCGGTGACTCCTGAGTCCGAAGAAGTAAGAGTCGAAAAGATCGAAAAAAATAACAATAACACAACGTGTTGTTTATCTCGTCATTTCGATTTGCACTTTCTTTTATACAGCTTTTAATGCTCATGGCGGTATAACACGAAAAATATGTAGAGGTATAAAAAGTAAATAATAAATATTCTTAAATTGAAACTAAGTTGTTGCGTACTAAAATTTATGCAAAGAATATGTTTCCTCGTATTAATATTATTTGTTACAAAATGTGGGCGTTTCAAAAATTTTATTATATTCTTAGAATATTCAAATCTATGAATATTAACTACAGTGGGTGGACGTTTACAAAAGGTTTTGGCAATTTGTTTACTGTGATTTACAGGGATACCTATTTAACATTTTTTTCACACATTTAGTTAAAAATTATTAATACTTCAGTTCAGAAAATAAAGTTTCGTTATCTTGTTATGTTAACAATGACAAGTTTGAATAATGCAAACACATAGCATTGAGCGTATAAAAATCAAATATTTCAAGGTCCTAACGATTTCAATGACGAGTTCCTCAGAATTAATAATCAGAAGTCAGATAAGTAGGTAAATGATTAAACAAATAAATTAAGCTGTTTTAAATAGATATTTGAGAAGCGTCTTAAGTAATCTTCGCAGCTACTTTTAATAAATTAGGTTCCCTTGTTTGTATATTATCAGATTTTTTTGGAGGTTATGAAATTTTTCATTACGTTTACTTTCTTTTGAAATCATTACGGCAAATGTATTTTTGTAAACTTAGTTTATGTATTTAAGCAAACTAGGTTTTGTTTAATAAAGCAAACTATTGACTTACAAAACAGTCTTTCAGGGCTAAGCATCCGCATGTAATGAGGTACAGGATTGTTAAAGAGCGGAACTCTCTTTGTGTTGCGCAGTGGCATACCGGCTTCACTCGCTAAACTTCCGTTCTGTAAGTGTAATTTTATTCATTTAACAAAATAATACAAAACATACAAACATCTGTGAGGAAGATTAACAGTTTTTGATCTATTAATTAAAGTTTAGTTACACAAAAAGAAACATATTTATTATAATACGATCTTATGTCGTTCACTATTAACACTAACAAGTTTTCTATAGTTAGACTCTTGTCTAAAATATCAATTATATAACTTGGGTAAGAATAAATGGAACGAAGGGAAGTCAAGTTATAATTGTATCACTTTATAAGATACGTATACGTATAGAAATGTACATAAAGATGCAGGCGGGGCTGCTGGGTGGCACCTGAAATGACCTCATTGCATTCACCCAGGCCTCGCTGGTGCTGTAGACAAAGCTACCGTCGATCCACGATGTTATCTGGTTGATCTGAAATAAAAAATACAACTTTGACATAAACTAAAACATCTTCCCTTTTTTTTATTATAAAATACTTTTAAAATAATAATAAAAATTATTTTCAGCAATCTCAGAGAGAATATCTGGACAGAAATAGTCTAGTCAACAAGAACCTTGAACAAAATTATGAAGTAGTTTTATATTGTTATGTAAACATTTATATTAATTATGTTAAAAAACAATTGTTTTCATATTATAAACACGCCTTTCTATTATACATTTGTTTGGTTCATTCTTTATACCAAGATGTGTGATCAGGGTTTACAGAGACATAAATCCTTTTGGTTAGAATTTATCCTTCGTGAGCAGAAATAGTAAATATAAGTAACACTGACATCAACGTCATTTTACACTTAGGAATCCAATAAATTACCTACAATTGGTAAACACTCATTCGGTGACTATGTAAGCTATTTAAATAAAACTGGGCCACTAGTAGGTTAATGGTTATGGTTCTTTTTTAATCAAAGTAAATAAATAGAAATTGACACTTATAAGTACTTTAAAGAAGTAGAAAAATGGATTTGTAGCAATGCGTTTTCATTCGGTTTCCTGTAAGTTTTTTTGAATACATCGATAATATACTGATTATAAAAAGAGAATCCGTGAAATTTTCTAAGTGACGTCCGTAAGTACAGTTTTAGTTGTTTTTAATAAGATTTGATGAATGTTCAATATATTCAACTAATTCAAAAATTTACGTCGATTTTTAAATATTTTTACAACACATTAATGCTAAAAAGATTCAAATATACAAAAAGTACATAACAGTTTTATGTGTTAATACAACTGTAGTAATTTTAACGCAGCACCTTTACAAGAACCACCACTTTTTGCTTAGTAAATTATTTAAGTTTTTCATGCTGTGCTTACTTACACCTCTATATTAACATTCTGCGACACTCGGATAAATTAACGCATTTGCAACTGAAGCCGGGCATATATGAAATTCTTTAACTTATGTGGTTTTTTAAAGTATCGATCGCTCTTAACTAGTACACAGCTATGAACATGTTTCTACATAACTTAGCCTATAGTAGTATAAAGACATGTTCATATCTTTATCTATATTTTCTGATAATTGAATGGATTTAAACCTGTCACTTGTCTTAATTTAAATAATTAGTTTGTTTTTGTTAAAGAATTTTGTTCTGCAAATCTATATAATAAAAATGAATTGCTGTTCGTTAGTCTCGCTAAAACTCGAGAACGGCTGGACCGATTTGGCTAAATGTGGTCTTGAATTATTCGTGGAAGTCCAGGGAAGGTTAGTAAGGTGAGAAAATATGGAAAAAGTGCCTGGAATATGGTAAAAACAACAATTTCTCTTTTTCATTGAGGTGACCAGATTTTTAGATAGGCAAAGCGGGACAACTCTGAAGGAATAATAATATCGTAATTTTTTTTAGTTTTAACATAAGTACAGTTTATAAATGTTTTTTTATATAAGTGAATTTGTTTGAGTAGATTGTAGTAATTTTGTAAAATATTGTAAAAATCTTCATAAGAATTTGATAAATTAGTTTGATTGACTTGAAATATTTGCAAAATTTTATTCGTATATTACTTTCTAAAATTTCTTTCGAGGTTAAGGTGGGTGATACACGTTTTGTCATCAATATAAAATATGAAGACTACGAGTGTTTTAAGCTAAGTTTAAGAAAATTTATGCATTTATGAAATATTTAAATAAATTACTTACTTTATTTTTCTATGGTAAGAAACAGATTTGTAATATTTATTTGTTTAATTATCTTGCTAGCACGCAGTACGGATACAAAGTGTATCATTTGAGAGACAAATACAATGTAACTGGGTAGCAAAAGCAATATGTTACGCAAAACAATGATTTTCATAAATTTAAAATTTTACTTAATTCTAAAAGTCGGGACTTTAGAAAAACGTCGCGTGACGCGGGATTAATAGTAAAAAAATCAGGACTGTCCCGCTAAAAGCGAGATGTCTGGTCTTCTTCGTCTTCTAGACTTTAGATGCATAAAACGTCAAAAATTTGAAGTTCGTCCCGTCATTTAGACACCAAATACAATTTAAAAGAATATTTTTGATTTTGACATTTGATATTGACAACCAACAATTTCTGATGCAACTATAATATTTTACGAACTTTAGCGGGAATCTGGGCGTAAAGGTCGCGTTGTCTCGGTTGAATTTTTTTAGTGCATAATGCAGTTGAATGTTCAATGTGAGTGTATCATGCAGTAAATTAGTGTGTTCGTGTGCAGCGATTGTAGAATTCAAGCAGGAACACGACTTTCCTAAGTTCAGATTGGTTCAAAATAGTAGTTAAGTCTTAACTTTACTTTGTTGATCTTTTGTGATAGTGACACTATTTACCGCTGAGTGCGCGAGAACTATCCCTACTTTGATTATCTACAATTTATAATGCCAAAGATAAGCTGTCCTGACTTAGGTCAATCAACATGTGCATTTAAATATAATAGAAAAACCAAATTAATAACGGGCATTTTTTGTGATTACGAATTATTTTTTTCTGGTTAAATTTTTATCACATTCTTTACTAAAGTTGAAACAGTCTCGAATTATCAATAAGCGTTTTTTTTTATTGATTTTGAAGCGGATCGAAGTTTGCTGGGTCAGCTAGTATACTTATAAAACGAAATAATAATTTAAATTGTTAATGATTTTTAACAAGGTATCATTAAAAGCGATTTACTTGCTCCCGAGGGCTGTTCGGGCTCTGTCCTGTCTCCCTGTCGTAAGCTGCCCTCAGGAACGGCATGTGCTTTGCGCCTTCGCACTCAGGGTCGTACATATGATCGCACTTGTCGACGGGGATGCGATGGTGCTCTATTGGACAGCCGGATTCCGAAGCCATCACTATCTCCCCCGTTACTACTTGACCTGTGCACAGAAGAGGAATAACAGACATTTTATATTATAGAATCTATACATACACTAATAACATTCTTGGAGCTTCTTCCAAGTCGTATTTCCTCACGACTGAGGGTCGTGGTTATCATGTGTGATGAAACATACGACGACTTACTTGGCAGTTATAATGGAGTAGTTTGCCATTGCCTCCTCCATTTCACATACTAGTCCGACCACAGACGTCATGACTTAGATACGCAGGTTTCCTCACGATGTTTTCCTTCATCGTCAAAGCACGTGATATTAGTTGGTGCCAACTGCACATAAATTTAAAATTCATTGGTGCAGGCCGGATTCGAACCCGGGTACCTCCGGAGTGTATGGCAGGCGTTCAAACCACTAGGCTATCACGGCTTTTTGGAGCAAGGATTCTTGGTGCGTTTATTTATAAATCTAAAGTTGTTAGTATTATTTTTGCTTATGCTTACCAAAGAACGCTAATAATGCCGTTCTATTAGAAAGTGAGGGTAATCCATCTTGGCCGCGCATGAACAGCTTGGACAGCGTTCGCGCCCCAGGCCTGTCTGCACCAGCCATCATATACACTCCATCAGCATACGAAGCTGGCGTCTTCCGCGTGAGCCTGCTGTCTACAAACAAAAATAAATTATAAGTAAATATTACGTACAGTGATGAATACACAATAATAATAATACTTCTTATTATATGTTGCAATTCTTGCTTTAATTGAAATTCAGATTAAATACAAGTATTAATAATATCTTGTATAATGTATAAGTAAACATTACTTTATTCAATTAGGTTAGAGTGTACGTTTCTAATCAAAATTTCCCGGTTAATTCATTGTTAAAATTATTGAAATGAAATAGTTCTGATGTTGTTAATATAGAAAATTTATCAACATTATTGATTAAAAAACATCTTGTGAAAAGACACAAATCATATTTTAAATTAATCTAATTGAAATTTACGAAGTTGATCAATTTAGTGGGAGAGTAACAAAATTCGCCCCAGGCTATCATAATCATAAGTTACATGCTAATCATATAATTTATGCTGAATAAATTATTATTATATAATAGTATATTACGAATAATCCATAAAGAGTAAGTAATTTATTCAACTAAATATATTCAATTTGCTTAAATTAGTATGTGACAAACTTTATAATTTATTTACGTAAATGTAATTTTGGATAAAGAAAGTTTTTATAATATATATGTTTATAATTACTTTAATTGCAGATAATTTACATATATTAACATTAGTGTATAGCACATATTAATATTGCTTCTTTTAAATAAGATCTGGTAGGATAAAGGAGAACATGATGAGGTTACTATTTTAAGGAAATGCTTCCTTCGTCTAACCAATTTTAGAAAAGTATATGTAAGTTAGGTTAGGCAAGGTATAAGAAATAAGTTATTGAAAAATTTTTTATTAAACTCCAATAAAATACTTTTACAAGTAATGCATGTAAATGTGTTCAGCATATAGGTATAATGGTCCTAAAATTACATACAAAATATTGCGTTGTTACTAAAAGACTAAAATACATTCTATAACACATAGATCATCATTTGAATCACTTAAGTGAAGAATCCATGGTCAAAAGTGAATTTTAAATGCATTCAAAGCACGAGGGTCGATTTCAATGTTAATAGTTTATCGGTTTCATAAGATCGTTAACATTAATGGCTAGTTTTTGGTATAACAGAAGAAACAAAGGAAAAATATGATATAGTATATAATAACATGAGGTTGTCTTTCAAATATTCAGTATCAAATAAAATATTATATAGTGAGAAAGAGAGACTAGCCATAAATAATTTTACTTTATTTACCATAACATAGTAATGATATCATCGTTCTTAAACATCAACCGATAATGTCGTCTTTTGAGTTTTAAAAGAGGCTTTTAAAATATTTACAATTAATCATCATCATCAGCTGATACACGTTCACTCAATAATAGTAATATCTAATAAAGCATTGTAAACATATATACGAGGGTGGATTGAAAAGTACTCGGCCTAACACAGATCCATTCAATTCTAAAAATCAAATCTACCCACATTATTTAGTTCAGTTCAGACTAGTTCATTGTGTGAAGTTCGAAACGTGTGCGATAATTAGTTGTGATTTTATAAATTTACTAGCTGACCCGACAGACTTCGTTCTGTCAAAAAAATTGGAATGTGGCAGTTTTTTGTTCTTACCTATTTTATAGCCAGCGCAAAAAAATCTGGACTGAACCGTCACTCTGGTGATAGGGCGGTGTGTGGGGTTCAGCTCTATATATGTTCATCTAATAACTAATATTTAAATATTAGTGGGTTCCAGAAGAGTGGCCAAAGTTATAATTATAGTACATAAATTATATTTACTATTATTATTTTATTAGGAACAAATAACTGTCACATTCCAAATCTTTTTGACAGAATGTAGTCTATCAAGTCCGCCAGATGGTAACGCGGATTGTGCTCGACTGATGTAATGTCGTGAAAACGAATGCATTTTATGTCGCGTGCCGAAACTAAAACAAAAGAAATAATACCGCGAAGCCGACCAAATTGAAAATCAGTAAGAATGATCTTTAGCTCGTACATTTTGTGACTATTTGTTATTATTTCATTCGTTTTAATTTCGGCTCGCGGCGATCTTCCGACGCGCATACGCACACCATTTTGATAGAATAATTGAATTTGAACTTTGTGCAGCTGTAATAAAGTGCAAATTGACTCTTTAGCGTTACGAACGCACCTACATTGCTTAGACAGCAGTGAAAGCTTGTTATTTAATATGAACTTTTGTTTGTTTGTTTCTGGTTACTGGTTTCTGGTTTCTGGTTTCTGGTTTCTGGTTTCTGGTTACTGGTTACTGGTTTCTGGTTACTGGTTTATGGTTTATGGTTTACGGTTACTGGTTTATGGTTACTGGTTTACTGGTTACTGTTTACTGTTTACTGGTTACTGGTTTCTGGTTCTGGTTTCTGGTTCTGGTTTACTGGTTCTGGTTTCTGGTTTCTGGTTACTGGTTTCTGGTTTCTGGTTTTATGGTTACTGGTTTACTGGTTTACTGGTTTACTGTTTACTGGTTTTGGTTTACTGGTTTACGGTTTACTGGTTAATGGTTACTGGTTTACTGGTTTACTGGTTTCTGGTTTTACTGGTTTATGGTTACTGGTTATGGTTTACTGTTTATGGTTTACTGGTTTACTGGTTTACTGGTTTAATGGTTTACTGGTTTATGGTGTACTGGTTTACTGGTTTACTGGTTTACTGTGTACTGGTTTAATGGTTACTGGTTTATGGTTACTGGTTTACTGGTTTACTGGTTTAATGGTTTACTGGTTTATGGTGTACTGGTTGTACTGGTTGTACTGGTTTACTGGTTTATGGTTTACTGGTTTACTGGTTTACGGTTACTGGTTTACTGGTGTACTGGTTTACTGTTTACTGGTTTACTGGTTTACGGTTTACTGGTTACTGGTTTACTGGTACTGGTTTACTGGTTTAACTGGTTACTGGTTACTGGTTACTGGTTTTTACTGGTTTACTTGGTTTACTGGTTTACTGGTTTATGGTTTACTGGTTTTATGGTTTACTGGTTTACTGGTTTACTGGTTACTGGTTACTGGTTTACGGTTTACTGGTTACTGAGTTTACTGGTTTAATGGTTACTGGTTTAACTGGTTTACTGGTGTACTGTTTACTGGTTTACTGGTTCTGGTTTCTGGTTACTGGTTTACTGGTTACTGGTTTACTGGTTTAATGGTTACTGGTTTACTGTTTATGGTTTAATGGTTTACTGGTTTACTGGTTACTGGTTTACTGTGTACTGGTTTATGGTTTATGGTTACTGTTTACTGGTTTACTGGTGTACTGGTTTACTGTTTACTGGTGTACTGGTTTAATGGTGTACTGGTGTAATGGTTTACTGGTTTACTGGTTTACTGGTTTCTGGTTTCTGGTTTTACTGTTTATGGTTTACTGGTTTACTGGTGTACTGGTTTACTGGTTTACGGTTTAATGGTTTATGGTTACTGGTTTACTGTTTAATGGTTTACTGGTTACTGGTTTAATGGTTTATGGTTTACTGGTGTATGGTGTACTGGTTGTACTGGTTTATGGTTTACTGGTTTACTGGTTTACTGGTTTATGGTGTACTGGTTACTGGTTTACTGGTTTAATGGTTTACTGGTGTATGGTGTACTGGTTTAATGGTTTACTGGTTTATGTTTACTGGTTTACTGGTTACTGGTTTACTGGTTTACTGGTTTACTGGTTTTTACTGGTTTTACTGGTTACTGGTTTACTGGTGTACTGTGTACTGGTGTACTGGTTTACTGGTTTACTGGTTTACTGGTTGTACTGGTGTACTGTTTACTGGTTATGGTTTACTGGTTACTGGTTTACTGGTTTACTGTTTACTGTTTACTGGTTTTACTGGTTTAATGGTTTACTGGTTTTACTGGTTTTTACTGGTTTACTGTTTACTGGTTTACTGTTTACTGTTTACTGTTTACTGTTTACTGGTGTATGGTTTACTGGTTTACTGTTTACTGGTTTATGGTTTTACTGGTTTTTACTGGTTTACTGGTTATGGTTACTGGTTTAATGGTTTACTGGTTTACTGGTTTACGGTTACTGGTTTAATGGTTTATGGTTTATGGTTTACGGTTTACTGGTTACTGGTTATGGTTTACTGGTTTACTGGTTTACTGGTTTACTGGTTTACTGGTTACTGGTTTACTTGGTTTACTGGTTTAGGTTTACTGGTTTACTGGTTATGGTTACTGGTTTACTGGTTTACTGGTTACTGGTTTAATGGTTTACTGGTTTACTGGTTTAATGGTGTACTGGTTTACTGGTTTAATGGTTACTGGTTATGGTTTACTGGTGTACTGGTTTACTGGTTTACTGGTTTACTGGTTTATGGTTTACGGTTTACTGGTTTTGGTTTACTGGTTCTGGTTTCTGGTTACTGGTTTACTTGTTTACTGGTTTACTGGTTAATGGTTTACGGTTTACTGGTTTATGGTTTACTGGTTACTGGTTATGGTTTACTGGTTTACTGGTTATGGTTTATGGTTAATGGCAATATTCCAATATTCCAATATTCCAATATTCCAATATTCCAATATTCCAATATTCCAATATTCCAATATTCCAATATTCCAATATTCCAATATTCCAATATTCCAATATTCCAATATTCCAATATTCCAATATTCCAATATTCCAATATTCCAATATTCCAATATTCCAATATTCCAATATTCCAATATTCCAATATTCCAATATTCCAATATTCCAATATTCCAATATTCCAATATTCCAATATTCCAATATTCCAATATTCCAATATTCCAATATTCCAATATTCCAATATTCCAATATTCCAATATTCCAATATTCCAATATTCCAATATTCCAATATTCCAATATTCCAATATTCCAATATTCCAATATTCCAATATTCCAATATTCCAATATTCCAATATTCCAATATTCCAATATTCCAATATTCCAATATTCCAATATTCCAATATTCCAATATTCCAATATTCCAATATTCCAATATTCCAATATTCCAATATTCCAATATTCCAATATTCCAATATTCCAATATTCCAATATTCCAATATTCCAATATTCCAATATTCCAATATTCCAATATTCCAATATTCCAATATTCCAATATTCCAATATTCCAATATTCCAATATTCCAATATTCCAATATTCCAATATTCCAATATTCCAATATTCCAATATTCCAATATTCCAATATTCCAATATTCCAATATTCCAATATTCCAATATTCCAATATTCCAATATTCCAATATTCCAATATTCCAATATTCCAATATTCCAATATTCCAATATTCCAATATTCCAATATTCCAATATTCCAATATTCCAATATTCCAATATTCCAATATTCCAATATTCCAATATTCCAATATTCCAATATTCCAATATTCCAATATTCCAATATTCCAATATTCCAATATTCCAATATTCCAATATTCCAATATTCCAATATTCCAATATTCCAATATTCCAATATTCCAATATTCCAATATTCCAATATTCCAATATTCCAATATTCCAATATTCCAATATTCCAATATTCCAATATTCCAATATTCCAATATTCCAATATTCCAATATTCCAATATTCCAATATTCCAATATTCCAATATTCCAATATTCCAATATTCCAATATTCCAATATTCCAATATTCCAATATTCCAATATTCCAATATTCCAATATTCCAATATTCCAATATTCCAATATTCCAATATTCCAATATTCCAATATTCCAATATTCCAATATTCCAATATTCCAATATTCCAATATTCCAATATTCCAATATTCCAATATTCCAATATTCCAATATTCCAATATTCCAATATTCCAATATTCCAATATTCCAATATTCCAATATTCCAATATTCCAATATTCCAATATTCCAATATTCCAATATTCCAATATTCCAATATTCCAATATTCCAATATTCCAATATTCCAATATTCCAATATTCCAATATTCCAATATTCCAATATTCCAATATTCCAATATTCCAATATTCCAATATTCCAATATTCCAATATTCCAATATTCCAATATTCCAATATTCCAATATTCCAATATTCCAATATTCCAATATTCCAATATTCCAATATTCCAATATTCCAATATTCCAATATTCCAATATTCCAATATTCCAATATTCCAATATTCCAATATTCCAATATTCCAATATTCCAATATTCCAATATTCCAATATTCCAATATTCCAATATTCCAATATTCCAATATTCCAATATTCCAATATTCCAATATTCCAATATTCCAATATTCCAATATTCCAATATTCCAATATTCCAATATTCCAATATTCCAATATTCCAATATTCCAATATTCCAATATTCCAATATTCCAATATTCCAATATTCCAATATTCCAATATTCCAATATTCCAATATTCCAATATTCCAATATTCCAATATTCCAATATTCCAATATTCCAATATTCCAATATTCCAATATTCCAATATTCCAATATTCCAATATTCCAATATTCCAATATTCCAATATTCCAATATTCCAATATTCCAATATTCCAATATTCCAATATTCCAATATTCCAATATTCCAATAT
Organism: Byasa hedistus; assembly: GCA_029286795.1. NCBI lineage: Eukaryota > Metazoa > Arthropoda > Insecta > Lepidoptera > Papilionidae > Byasa > Byasa hedistus. The sequence continues at coordinate 5,824,998 of JAGSMW010000009.1, read as the reverse complement.
TCCAATATTCCAATATTCCAATATTCCAATATTCCAATATTCCAATATTCCAATATTCCAATATTCCAATATTCCAATATTCCAATATTCCAATATTCCAATATTCCAATATTCCAATATTCCAATATTCCAATATTCCAATATTCCAATATTCCAATATTCCAATATTCCAATATTCCAATATTCCAATATTCCAATATTCCAATATTCCAATATTCCAATATTCCAATATTCCAATATTCCAATATTCCAATATTCCAATATTCCAATATTCCAATATTCCAATATTCCAATATTCCAATATTCCAATATTCCAATATTCCAATATTCCAATATTCCAATATTCCAATATTCCAATATTCCAATATTCCAATATTCCAATATTCCAATATTCCAATATTCCAATATTCCAATATTCCAATATTCCAATATTCCAATATTCCAATATTCCAATATTCCAATATTCCAATATTCCAATATTCCAATATTCCAATATTCCAATATTCCAATATTCCAATATTCCAATATTCCAATATTCCAATATTCCAATATTCCAATATTCCAATATTCCAATATTCCAATATTCCAATATTCCAATATTCCAATATTCCAATATTCCAATATTCCAATATTCCAATATTCCAATATTCCAATATTCCAATATTCCAATATTCCAATATTCCAATATTCCAATATTCCAATATTCCAATATTCCAATATTCCAATATTCCAATATTCCAATATTCCAATATTCCAATATTCCAATATTCCAATATTCCAATATTCCAATATTCCAATATTCCAATATTCCAATATTCCAATATTCCAATATTCCAATATTCCAATATTCCAATATTCCAATATTCCAATATTCCAATATTCCAATATTCCAATATTCCAATATTCCAATATTCCAATATTCCAATATTCCAATATTCCAATATTCCAATATTCCAATATTCCAATATTCCAATATTCCAATATTCCAATATTCCAATATTCCAATATTCCAATATTCCAATATTCCAATATTCCAATATTCCAATATTCCAATATTCCAATATTCCAATATTCCAATATTCCAATATTCCAATATTCCAATATTCCAATATTCCAATATTCCAATATTCCAATATTCCAATATTCCAATATTCCAATATTCCAATATTCCAATATTCCAATATTCCAATATTCCAATATTCCAATATTCCAATATTCCAATATTCCAATATTCCAATATTCCAATATTCCAATATTCCAATATTCCAATATTCCAATATTCCAATATTCCAATATTCCAATATTCCAATACTGGTGTACTGGTTACTGGTTTACTGGTGTACTGGTGTACTGGTTTACTGGTTACTGGTTAATGGTTTACTGGTTTACTGTTTACTGGTTTCTGGTTTCTGGTTTCTGGTTTCCTGGTTTTACTGGTTACTGGTTACTGGTTTATGGTTACTGGTTTACTGCGTTTACTGGTTTATGGTTTATGGTTTAATGGTTTACTGGTTACTGGTTACTGGTGTACTGGTTTACTGGTTTACGGTTTACTGGTTTAATGGTTTACTGGTTTAACTGGTTTTACTGGTTTACTGGTTTACTGTTTACTGGTTTAACTGGTTTACTGTTTACTGGTTTACTGTTTACTGTTTACTGTTTACTGGTTTACTGGTTTCTGGTTTTACTGGTTTACTGGTTTACTTACTGGTTTACTGTTTACTGGTTTACTGGTTGTACTGGTTTATGGTTTACTGGTTTACTGGTTGACTGGTTTACTGGTTTCTGGTTTTACTGGTTTACTGGTTTACTGTTTAATGGTTTACTGTTTACTGGTTACTGGTTTACTGGTTTACTGGTTTACTGGTTTACTGGTTTACTGTTTACTGGTTTACTGGTTTACTGGTTTACTGGTTTCTGGTTTTACTGGTTACTGTTTACTGGTTTTACTGGTTACTGGTTACTGGTTTACTGGTTTCTGGTTTCTGGTTTCTGGTTACTGGTTTAATGGTTTACTGTTTACTGGTTTTACTGGTTTAATGGTTACTGGTTTAATGTTTACTGGTTTCCTGGTTTTACTGGTTTCCTGGTTTTACTGGTTTAACTGGTTTACTGGTTTCCTGGTTTTACTGGTTTAACTGGTTTACTGGTTTCCTGGTTTTACTGGTTTCCTGGTTTTACTGGTTTCCTGGTTTTACTGGTTTCCTGGTTTTACTGGTTTCCTGGTTTTACTGGTTTCCTGGTTTTACTGGTTAATGGTTTACTGGTTTAACTGGTTTACTGGTTTAACTGGTTTACTGGTTTAACTGGTTTACTGGTTTCCTGGTTTTACTGGTTTCCTGGTTTTACTGGTTTAATGGTTACTGGTTTACTTGTTTACTGGTTTAACTGGTTTACTGGTTTCCTGGTTTTACTGGTTTCCTGGTTTTACTGGTTAATGGTTTACTGTTTACTGGTTTAATGGTTTAATGGTTTACTGTTTACTGGTTTAATGTTTACTGGTTTAATGTTTACTGGTTTAATGGTTACTGGTTTAATGGTTTACTGTTTACTGGTTTAATGGTTACTGGTTTACTGGTTTACTGTTTACTGGTTTACCTGGTTTTACTGGTTTCCTGGTTTTACTGGTTTACTGGTTTACTTGTTTACTGGTTTCCTGGTTTTACTGGTTTCCTGGTTTTACTGGTTAATGGTTTACTGGTTTTACTGGTTTAATGGTTTAATGGTTACTGGTTTACGGTTTACTGGTTTACGGTTTACTGGTTGTACTGGTTTACTGGTGTAATGGTTTACTGGTGTAATGGTTTACTGGTTTAATGGTTACTGGTTTAATGGTTTAATGGTTACTGGTTTACTGCGTTTACTGGTTTACCTGGTTTTACTGGTGTAATGGTTTACTGGTGTAATGGTTTACTGTTTACTGGTTTACTGTGTACTGGTTTACTGTTACTGGTTTACTGTTTACTGGTTTACTGGTTTACGGTTTACTGGTTTACGGTTTACTGGTTTCCTGGTTTTACTGGTTTACTGCGTTTACTGGTTTACTGTTTACTGGTTTAACTGGTTTACTGTTACTGGTTTACTGCGTTTACTGGTTTACTGGTGTAATGGTTTACTGTTTACTGTTTACTGGTGTACTGGTTTACTGCGTTTACTGGTTTACTGCGTTTACTGGTTTACTGCGTTTACTGGTTTAATGGTTTACTGGTGTAATGGTTTACTGGTTAATGGTTTACTGGTTTAACTGGTTTACTGTTTACTGTTTACTGGTTTACGGTTTACTGGTTTACTGGTTTACTGCGTTTACTGGTTTACTGGTTTACTGGTTACTGGTTACTGGTTTACTGGTTTCTGGTTTCTGGTTACTGGTTTACTGGTTTATGGTTTAATGGTTACTGGTTTACTTGTTTACTGGTTTATGGTTACTGGTTTCTGGTTTCTGGTTTCTGGTTTCTGGTTTCTGGTTTCTGGTTTTCCATTTTCCATTTTCCATTTTCCATTTTCCATTTTCCATTTTCCATTTTCCATTTTCCATTTTCCATTTTCCATTTTCCATTTTCCATTTTCCATTTTCCATTTTCCATTTTCCATTTTCCATTTTCCATTTTCCATTTTCCATTTTCCATTTTCCATTTTCCATTTTCCATTTTCCATTTTCCATTTTCCATTTTCCATTTTCCATTTTCCATTTTCCATTTTCCATTTTCCATTTTCCATTTTCCATTTTCCATTTTCCATTTTCCATTTTCCATTTTCCATTTTCCATTTTCCATTTTCCGTTTTCCGTTTTCCGTTTTCCGTTTTCCGTTTTCCGTTTTCCGTTTTCCGTTTTCCGTTTTCCGTTTTCCGTTTTCCGTTTTCCGTTTTCCGTTTTCCGTTTTCCGTTTTCCGTTTTCCGTTTTCCGTTTTCCGTTTTCCGTTTTCCGTTTTCCGTTTTCCGTTTTCCGTTTTCCGTTTTCCGTTTTCCGTTTTCCGTTTTCCGTTTTCCGTTTTCCGTTTTCCGTTTTCCGTTTTCCGTTTTCCGTTTTCCGTTTTCCGTTTTCCGTTTTCCGTTTTCCGTTTTCCGTTTTCCGTTTTCCGTTTTCCGTTTTCCGTTTTCCGTTTTCCGTTTTCCGTTTTCCGTTTTCCGTTTTCCGTTTTCCGTTTTCCGTTTTCCGTTTTCCGTTTCCCGTTTCCCGTTTCCCGTTTTCCGTTTTCCATTTTCCGTTTTCCGTTTTCCATTTTCCATTTTCCATTTTCCGTTTTCCATTTTCCATTTTCAATTTTCAGCGGAAAATAGTGTCACTATCACAAAAGATCAACAAAGTAAAGTTAAGACTTAACTACAATTTTGAACCAATCTGAACAATAAACAATATCTAACAATTCAATTTTGTCGCTAACTTTATTTAAAAGGTTGGTAAAATAATAAAATCTAGACTAAACGCAATAAAAGCGCACCTATATTCTATGAAATTCTCTTTCATTTCATTTTATGAAAAAAACAACAAAACGTAACCGAATTTTTTTTTTACAACCACCGAGCATATCTTCAATAACAAAATGGTCACATACCTACGCACTTTTAGTGACTAAAGTCTCAAGAATTAACTAATATAAATGATAAATTTGTAATATGATGCATGTTGCTTAGACTTTTTTGATGTGTGTATGTAGAGGGAGTGACAGATGGCATAATGAAACAGAATTCGTTGTCATCCCCAGTTACTCCGTGCTGTGTAGTGGTGAGAGGTGACACCGGTACACGTGGAGGGGATCACTTACCAAGTGATAATATTTTTTTTTTGGAGTTTACAGCCACGCGGTTTGATACGTGGCCATGTACAATTGATGATATCGAGCGAGACAAAAATATTAAAATGACTATTAAAAAGCAGGGGTTGGTGATAGAAAAGTGAAAATTTAGGGTTGTATGTAGTTTTTGATGCCACACAATAATAAAATAAAATAGAAAAAAAAATCCCAAAAAATAAAAAAAAAATTTTTGGTGTGGGCAACCCTGATCACTTAGAGGTTTGAAAAATAGATAGTAACCGATTCTCAGACCTACTGAATATGCACAAAAAATTTCATAAGAATCGGTAAAGCCGTTTCGGAGGAGTATGGGAACGAACATTGTGACAAGAGAATTTTATATATTAGAAGATTAACAAAGTAATCGGACATAATTTCCGCGAATGGAGCAAATCGAGCAGCGTGCCGTTATTAAGTACCTCCATAAGAAGGGGGCTATCATCAAAAGCCATCCACGATGACATGGTCAGTACATTAGGCGATTGTGCTCTGTCATATTCATTTGCATAAAATGGATAGCAGAATTTAAGCGTGGTAGAGAGAGTGTGAAAGATGAACCCCGCTCTGGAAGGCCTTCGACGTCAACTACTGACGAAAATATTAAAAAAGTACTTGATTTAACAATGGGAGACCGCAGATTAAAAATTAGAGAGATAGCCGAGATTATAGGCATCTCTTATGAACGAACTCAAAACATCATTGTCAACGAGTTGGGTTTCCACAAGGTGTCTGCGAGGTGGGTTCCGCGACTGCTTTCAGTTGAACAAAAAAGGACGCGATTGACTATTTCACGCGACTGTTTGGAGTTATTTGAAGCCGATGCAGATGATTTTTTGAATCGTTTTGTTACTATGGACGAAACATGGGTTCATTACTGTACACCGAAAACAAAACAACAATCAAAACAGTGGAGAAGACCTGGTTCACCACCCCCTAAAAACTCTAAGTCGATTTTGTCGGCAAATAAGGTGATGGCTTCAGTATTCTGGGACTCGAAAGGTGTGATTATGATTGATTATCTTGAAAGGGGTCAGACTATAAACTCTGATTACTACTGCACCTTACTACGTCGTTTACGAGAGGAAATAAAAGAAAAACGTCGAGGAATGCTCAGAAGAAAAGTCCTGTTTCATCAAGATAACGCCCGTGTTCACACGTCAGCACAGTCAATGGCTGAAATTCACAACTGTGGCTTTGAAATGTTACCTCATCCGTCGTATTCACCTGATCTGGCACCATCAGACTTCTTTCTGTTCCCTAACCTAAAAAAGCACTTGGGAGGTCAAAGACTTTCGTCAAACGACGAGGTCAAAGCAGCTGTAGACGCATATTTTGACTCTAAGGAAGAATCATTTTTTTTCAACGGTCTAAATGCTTGGAAGGGGAGGTGGCAAAAGTGTATTGAACTTGATGGTGATTATGTAGAAAAATAAAAATGTAGCTGATTTAGTATGTGTTTATTTTCTTGGTTAGTCCGAGTACTTTTCAATCCACCCTCGTAATATTGATAAGTTTTCACAAATATTTGAATTATCTATTATTGCAATAATTATAAACGAACATTTAACTTATATGGGTAAAGCGTATAAAAGAAGAAAATTAAATATTATAAGATTTATAACTGACGTTGTGTATTTGCTTTATGACCTTTGTCTGAATCTGATATGTAATCTACATGGATCTGATTTTACGCAACGCATTTATTACTTTTAAACTGCATCGTTACAAACTGTAAATGAACAACCTAATAATACAGAGTAAGGTTGTTTACATTAACATTAAATGAAACCCAAAATATCGGAAAGTTATATCTTACGCAATATTAGTGAAACTTGCATTACGACGATTAATCAAGTTTTGTTTTAAATAAGGCCCATGACCCCGACTAAATGAAATAATATATACGGAATTATTATTAACACGACATGTATCATGTCACACAACATAAGTGTGGAAAATTTAAATAGAATTATGCAAATTTATGAATCAAAAGGAAAAACTGATATAAGAACTATTGAATTAAGAAATTTGGGATCAATTTTGTTTATATTTGTATTAGTAGTAATGAATTTTCCTTGTGTTTATAAATTTATTTAGAGGTTTCTGTTGTAATGAACAATGAATTGTGTAATCTAAACATATATTTTCTATTTTTTAATTGTTTCCGCGCTTTTCTTGTTATTCGGAGGTTCCCGGCTCGATTCCTGGGACATATATTATGGACTGTGGTTGATGGTATGGTTGTTTTTGTACCCGCCTGGCTAGCTACCACGCACATATTGTAAATCTGCTTTTACAACAGAATTGCTGTGTTCCGGCTGTCGACGTATGAGGGCCGGAATATTTTACGCGATCACGCTTCACATTCTACGCAATAGACAAACACTATATGAAATTGAGGCCAAGTGTTAGCCGATTGCTGACAAAAAATATGTGTGTTATATTATGTTACTATTTGTATTCAGAGCGTAATAAAATACGTACATAATCAATCTATTTGACGTGCACTAACACATAATCAAACATAATTTTTCTTAAGACAAAGCTGTCTTGAACTATAAATTTTCAATAATGGTTGCCAAGCGAACTAAACGTGATCGTATATCTTAACGGTTTACACGAACATATTCATTACTTTTGTTCGGGCGTCTCATGCTTATTGTAGAGCCTTTGTACAGAAAATACCAACGCGTCTGTGTAGATAGCAATCAGTTAGACAAGACGAATGACAAATTAAATTAGCTTATATCCGTAGACATTAAATTCATTATCGACCGCGACATAACGCTCAAGCGATCAACGTGACTTTCCAATAGATTAGCAGCACGGATTTGTTTTTGTGAGACGTTTGATTACACGTACAACATTAGGGTCACATACCTTTATAATTAATCATATTTAGCAATCAATGTATAGTAGCAATATAATTATATATTTTTATAAGACCCTCACTATTTTACGACTCATTAAGTTTCAAGTTACATATTGGAAATTAGTATTAAAGTAACTAAAAGAAAAACTTTGTTGATTTAAATCAATATTTAAATTTAGTAATCTAAAAACAAACGACTATCAATTAATATTTTAGTTTGTGGCCTTTACTGATGAAATCTGTTAAAAATGTACTATTAACAGATTAAAAATTCTATTAACCTGGTGACAAAATATTCCATTATTATTTATATACTATTCAAATTATTTTAAGCATTCCTAGTAATTACATTATAAACTTTTAGTCGTTTTAAATCCAATTCTCGATTGTTAGATAAGGATATATTGGGAAAGGTTTTTTTCTATATATCCTTATAATATGAATTCAGAGCGTTGAAATCTTTTACTCCTAACGTTATATGTTAACTTTTATAGGTCTATAAAAAATCTTTGGCTTCATTAATATGTAACAGTTTGTTACAATATTATATGTAAATATATAACAATACTATACCATTATATATACATATGTTGTAATATTGTGTATATAAATATATACAATATTATTTTTCTTAATTAATAAAAAAAGTCAAACAAATTTTTAAGGTCAATTATTGCATATATTGTAACGCTAAGTTATATGTATCAATTGTATATCATTAAAAGTTTATAAATAATCTTATTTGAATTCTAGGAAGTAGCGAATTAACTCATAAACTTGTTTATTTATATACCAATGAATTGTATTAAAATATTCCTACAGCGCTTCCTTTGATGCCTATGTAAATGATATACTGTAATGAATAGTTACAATAAAGTTATATCTCTCGTTGTGTATGTGAAACAGAGAACAAGTGTTAGCCTGTTGCAAAAAAATCTTTATTATCAGATACATTTGATCATAGCTTCGAAGCGGTGGTAGTTATTTCATAAATTTGAATGGATTCGTTTGACAGCAGAAAAGTGTGCACCTGTATCAACTTAGCTAAGCTCTTACGCCGAGGTCAAACAGATAAATCAAATTCTTTACTATGATTGAACCTGAATACCAGCAGCACAGACAATAGCTATCTGTGGCAATGTTATTTATTGATCTGTTGCAATCGTGCGCGTTTTAAGTCTTGATTTATATTTGCATGTGTGTATCAGTTATCTATAGTAATTATAATAAATAAAAATTAAATATTTTGTGTAAAATAACAAGATAAGAAAAAACTAAAAAAATTTTAAATAATTTATAAATAAATATGGGTTTTAAAGTAAAGAAAACGCTCCATTAATTTGATTTTAATAATGCAATATTTTGAAAACGAGAAACTTAGGCAACTTATGTTACTGATTCTAATATGAAAACTTAACAAAAATTTGTAATTTTGATGTCTATTCAATAATAGTAAAAAATACTTACCGACGGATCCCCAATCGGGATATGCTCTGTTGTTGTACCAACCATCGTACCGCTGTTTCTCATAATATATTTCTGAAACAACAAAAACATTTTAGTCATAACAACAAAAAATACTTATATTTTAATGAGTGCAAAAAATTATTTAGAAGCATCATTGCTTCTTGTTTATGCAATTTTTTTTGTTAATGTCATTTTCGATTAATAACAAAAACTCTTTAGATCGTTGCTAAGAGGAAGTCTTTGTTCAATGTATTCCAGATTTATTCAAATAATGTTAAATCGAAATAAATAACTTAAATCTTTTATAGTTTTAAGATGAGTTAAATGTGATGAAATTGTCTGTAATTATATTTGAGAAGTAGGTCTTTTAAATTTTTGTTACCCTGAACTTTCCAAAGATGTTCTAACGTCATAGTCATCACGGAGTGCCTACAGCTATTTTATTATTATTTCCAGTCCGATTTACGAAGAAGAAAGTCACTATTTCTTCAAGTATATTAGTGATAATGAGTATTTAGAACGGCTACAGAACTTGCACTTTGGTCAATAGATTTTCGAATACTCCAGAACAACATTCTTCAACGTATACAATTAACGTCTTACGTGAGATGCAAACGAAGCAAGGTTTATTGTAGCGAGTGGCATTTCGAACTAATCTGCAGTTCATCCAGACGACTTGCATCCATAATAAGATGCTCATTCAGTGACGAATAACTACGGAACATGCATTTTATCTAGGTAAGTCTTTTAACATATAAAATAAGAGAAAAGTATTCGATCTTTATAACTTTACGGAATTATTAACGTATATAGTATTTTGGTCTATTTTATATTTAAACGGAACAATCTTCATAGTACATGCATATACATAAACAACTCTCTTAATGTTCCCACTACTGGGAGTCTGGGCTTTCTTTCACTTGGAAAGAGTCAAGTTTATTTTCTAGTCTTATCTGCCAAGTGCTGGTTTGGATATATTTCATACCACCATAAAATAACACAAATTATTTTTTTATCATAAAGCCTTGTACTCAGTCTTTTTCATAGTTAAGTAAAACAATATTTTAACAGCTAAAGTATAAAATTAATATTACAAGAAATAAATACCTTGTAATAAAAATTTATGGTTTTTTTAACTTCATTTATATTTGTTGTATAATATAATAATATATAACTTGTACGTTATTGGCCTACATAAATAGTATATAATAATTATTCGGGTCAATATTAAACATACAAGACTGTAAAATATTTACAAGGCAATAATTATCAAAGAAAAACGTGCAGTTATAATTGAAATTGATTTGCGATAGGTTTGCCTGCAGCGAGTGCCACCTGCAGCCTTTGCTGCATTATGTATGTTACATGAGCAATTATTATACAAACGCCTTCACTTATATACGAGTATTAAATATCGACAAAAATCTGAACAAGTTTTTGCTTGACAATGTCTATTTCTTTAGTAAATAATAAAACCAACGCAAAGTATTCAATCTGTCAAAATTGATGTAGTTTTTTCTCCGACTGAATTAAGTCTTAAATATTTATATACCATAGCCATAGCCATACGTATATAAAATATAATGATAATACGATAGTAATAAAACAATTTTTAGTATACAGCTTACCTAAAGTGACCAGAACTTGTTAACAACAACAATGATTCCGCAATTAAACAATCTAACAATCAATAAAAGTTTCAACTCATGATGTGATATCATCATTGCTTTAAGACTAAAAAATATTTTCTTTTCGTTTAAATAAACTCTTGAAACAAATCATGTAATATACCTAAATCGACAAATTTTATTGGGATGATAGTTTTGTATTCCGACAGTCGCCGTGTACTGCAACAGGTAACCACAGTTAGCCTATTTTAGTTTTAAAGAATTACACTAAAAGTTAAGTGGTGTTATACTTGTAGTGTTAAATAAGTTATAAAATACATTTAGCTGATTATATATTGATTATATTTCTTAGAAGGCTTAATGCTTAAAATTTCTAGTCATATTATCGCTGACTCGTGAAATATCGTGAAATACTGCAATGGATAAAGTAATAATGTCAGATATTAAATAATAATTAATTCTTAATGGTAAAATAGTTACGGAAATGTTGGTAATTTTTTGACAACATTTCTTGTTTATGGTACATCTAATTTATCATGCGTTTTGTTAAATCTCTTGCTATTGTATTATATTTGTTAGTATTATGTGATACCTGCTGGTATAATTATTACAGGCTCATATAGCAAATAATGGTACATTATTAGTAATTAGCAAAGATTGGAAGTAAACTTTGATTTCTGTTATTCCATTATTCTGTTAAATTCGTATTCAACTATTTGTATCATTTTCTTTCCTTAAACGACATAATGCTTTACGGATTCAAAATTCATTTTACCACTTTGGACTTTCATACATTTCTTTATACCAGTAAACAGTAGTAAAATGTGTTTATGGGGACAGTATTTTTATATCCAACTACTTTATATTAATATTATATTCCAAGGGACACTGGAGAGCATTTTAAAAAAAAATGTCGTTCAACCTTTCGACATACGATCAAGATATCGATTTATATAATTTATAAAGTGGAGGCTGATAATATTATAAGAGCAGCTGTCAGTGGTTCATTGACTGATAGACAGTAGGTGTGGCAGCGACAGGCACACCAACACTGTACATCCGACCTGCTCCACTTTCGCAACTGACAAACGATATTCTGACTTCCACACTTATCGATTAATTCATCGATTATAATTGATGGATATGAAAGCGCTGGCAATTAATTTTCATGTTATCTATGCTTGAGAAAACATGACATTTTAAAACGTAACAATGATAAGTACATTTTTACTATTACGTAAAGAAAATTTTAATCTTCATAAAAGTAACAATGGTAGTATAGTAGTTAGAAAAAGTTTCATTGGTGGTAGGTCCTCGTAAGCGTAGCATCTATTTTTCCCGCCGAATAGTAATCTGACAACATTACTGCGATACGCTTAGAAGGGCGTTGTAGGTATGAAAATTATTGGGGCAACGAGACTTGACATTTTATGTCTTAAGCCGACAACCACGATATGATGTAGTAGATAATATATATTACTAGCTGACCCAGCAAACTTCGTTTCGCCTCAAAATCAATAAATAAAAAAGCTTATTGATAATTCCAGGCTGTTTCAACTTTAGTAAATAATGTGGTGAAAACTTAACCAGAAAAAAATAATTCGTTATCAAAAGAAATGCCCGTTATTAATTTGGTTTTTCTATTATATTTAAATGCACACGTTGATTGACTTCGACGACCTAAGTCAGGACGTCTTCTCCTTGGTAGTATAAATTGTAGATAATCAAAGTAAGGAAAGTTCTCGCGCACTCAGCGGTTAATAGTGTCACTATCACAAAAGATCAACAAAGTAAAGTTAAGACTTAACTACTATTTTGAACCAATGTGAACTTAGGACAGCGGTGTTCCCGGTTGGATTCTATAATCGCTGCACACGAACACACTTATTTACTGCATGATAACCAATCATCTATCAATTCAACCGCATTATGCACAAAAAAATTAAAATGAACCGAGACAATTTCACCTTAAGCCCAGATTTCCGCTAAAGTAAAATATTCTTCTTCTTCCCAATTAATGGCATGAGCACGGTTTCTGCGTGAGCCAGTGTCATGTGTACACGTATAAAACAAAAAATAAAAATACTTAAAAAATTGTCTACGTGGTCAATTCGTTCGCCATGTTACTCCCTTTTCTCTTAAAATATTATAGTTGCATCAGAAATTGTTGGTTGTCAATGTCAATGTCTAAATCAAAAATATTCTTTTAAATTGTATTTGGTTTCTAAATGACGGGACGAACTTCAAATGTTTGACGTTTTATGTATTTACGGTAAGGTGACCAGACGTTCCGCTCTTTCACAATTAATTCCGCGTCCCGCGACGTTTTTCAAAAGTCCCGACTTTTAGAATTAAGTTAAATTTTATATTTATGAAAACCATTGTTTTGCGTATCACGTTGCTTTTGCTACCCAGTTACAATGTATTTGTTTCTCAGATGATACACTTTGTGTTCTTCTGCTTCTTGCCATATAAAATTAAGGAATATTTCATAAATACATAAGTCTGCTTAAACTAAGCTTAAAATACTTATAGTCTTAAAATTTTATATTAATGACAAAAAGTATGTCACCCACCTTACCCCTAAAAGAAATTTAGATAGAAATATGTCAAGGAATAAAATATTATACATTTTTATATTTATAAATTGTATTTATGTTGGAACTAAAAAGAATGTTACGTTATTATTACTCCTTCAAAGTTGTCCCGCTTTGCCGATCTAATAATCTGGTCACCTTAATGAAAAAGAGAAATTGTTGTTTTTACCATATCCCGGGCACTTTTTCCATATTTTCTCACCTTTTCAACCTTCCCTGGACTACCACGAATAATTCAAGACCACATTTAGCCAAATCGGTCCAGCCGTTCTCGAGTTTTAGCGAGACTAACGAACAGCAATTCATTTTTATTATATAGATATGTCATCTAAACTAGTATTGTTATGGGAGTATGTATCTCGTATCATAGATGAACGTCCTGCTAGTCGCGTCGCTTCTTCGAACGAAAAGTGCTTATCACTCATCTCAAGTTCTTTCCTCCATTTTTTTTCTCGACATTGTTTCAGCTCAATTATTTGATTACAAATAATGTCTTAAACAGTTAGTCTCTACTATATAGTTACTACGCATGTTGCATCCTAAACAACTGTACAACTGTTGCATCCTAAATACTAAACAGCTAACCCTAAATGTACGTACTAATTGTAAACATCGTTTTCTTATACATCAGCTTTTTAATTCCGTCATTTAATGAAAATGTTTTAAAAAAATGTTTTGATATACTTAACATTTGTACATTACATTTCTTATTCAACTCCATAATTCGTTCAAAGTTATATGATATATTCAAACGTTGCCTGCGTTTGTATGTAGGTGAACTGTTAAGACTAAGAGACATTTAAGATGTCAATTCTGCGTTTGCTTTGAGCTTCATTTGCTAACTGTACTTTGCTGTTTAAGTAGGTTAAAGCATTTTGAATTAATAGGTTCTATTTGCTTCAATTACTTTACATTATCATCTCTATGTATATAATATGTAATGAGCTATTATTAATAGCATTGGCACAAATAGATATTTACATTTCTTTTCGTTATCTACAATGGACTAAGACTTGATATTATTTCAAATGGTTAACTCGCCCAAAATATGTCTCTTTTATTTGAACAGCGTTACTATGGTGGACCATTATCCAAGCTGTGAAATCGAATTATGGACCTCAGTGCTACAAAGTAGAATTCTGTAAATATGTGAGTTTAAGGCGTATGTAATTTTTTGGTATCTCTATTTTCTTTAACTTTCCTTTTGTAGATATCTTCCAGATGGATTGTATTGATTCCAATTTGATCGACATCAACAGACTATGCACTCAAATGTCAACAATGCTTTTCTATTAGTAACATATTTGTAACGTTTATGTTTTGGTATATATTATAATTGTACATAATATAAGATAATGTAAAACACAAGAAATATCATGTGTTTATAACGTGTACCCCTTTTTGCATTTTCATGTTTCCACAAAGTTCGCACGTAAAGTTTTTTTTTTATGTAAATACTTCTTACAAAGCTCAAAGGATGATCAAACAAAATGCGTGACATGCAAATCACCATATTCACTCACATAGTAGTGCTAATTGTAACACATTACTTCACAAAAAGGTAATTAGGTTTTTTTTATTGAGTTCAATCGGAATTGACGCAAGCTTTAAATGGATGAGAGGCAAAAACAGTATCGTATCCGCGTGTAAAATGAAATCCGGTACATTCAGCAGGGTAATTCAATTATAAAGAATTAAAAAAAAATATATGTTATAATAAAAGCTCTTGTAGCAAATGAGATCATGACTTGAAAAAATGGCGTAAGCTTAAATGGATGAGGCCACTTTTTGTTTGGGATACTTTGCTTTATTTCTCTGCAATTTGACTTTGAACGAATTATTTCTGTACACACATATGATAAATGAGTGCTTTTGTCAGTCTCATGATATTCCTTTCAGAAGAAATACATACGTAAAGACAATTGCCAAACACGGATCATGGCTTAACGACTGGTACTAATCTTATTTTTGAATGAATAGTATACTTCACAAAAATTTAACCGACTAACTGTAACCATTTGTAAAATAATGTCAAAAGTCGTTATTAAAAAACATTAAATACTTTTTGAATATATTTCCAACCTAATAAAGAATATTTTATTTTATTCTGTGTTGTAAATGTACTGCGTTTGGCAAAGCAGAATTTAGGCATGCATTTATTAATATGCAAGTGTGGTTAAATATTATACAAATAAACTATTTTATTGCAACTTTGTAATGTTGTTTATAATTCTACAACGTATGCAACTTATGCACTTAATGCAGAAGATAAATATCTTCGTGCTAGTAAATGGTTATTTACTGGGATATTTACAAATGAAACGGTAATGGACGCGAAGGTGTGAGATATTCTCACATATATATTAAGTTTCAGAGCAAATGCACAGTCTTTGCTTTAATGCAACCAGGAAATAATTAATTCGTTGGCACGGACAACTTCAATAGATTATGTACACAGGAGAAGTACCTGGCTCCGTCACGTTTTGATCAGCTAACAGTTATACGTTACATTAAAGTTTATGATGATCAACTGTGAACTGTAATAAATATTCTGAAGAAAATTTTCGCGAAAGAGACTAACAGTTATAACCACAATTTGTTTTAAAAACTTTAAATAAAAATTACACCAAAAAATCAATCTAAATATGTTAAAATCGAATTGTACATCGTCTCGATATGGTTTAAATACACAGGGAGATAATGGTAAAAATATTAAGGCTATTTTACGAATGACATAATACATAATCTAAAAACAATGAAACTAATTAACTCATGCTTTAGTCCCAGGAAACAAATTTTACTTATCTTCCTTTAAACAGTTAAAAATTATGTATATGATAGTATTATAAGTTCCATAGCCGTTATTTTAAGATTGAATGTAATGTATCAAAAAATAACCAGTTTTGACTAAAAGTGAAAATTTAAAAGGTGTTTGACCACATCTGTACTACGGTTTTAATGTTAACATTAAATATACTGGAACGTTAAAAGAACCTTAAAAAAAAACTTACTTTTAAAGTTAAGCTTAATTCAAACTTAAATTTTATAATTCATTGGGATTCCATCAGATTAATTATATGAAATTTTAATAATACCACTGTAGTTTTTTATTGTTTAAATAGTGTGTGTTTGATATAAGTAATCAAAAACGTCATCAAGAGTCATCGTCTAAATATCTAAGTGGTTTGTGAGGGCGATATATTATGGAGGCGACCTTCGTCCGCTTTCTCCAGCGAGGCGCGCGGACGCACGCGGCTAGGGTATACAAGTACGGATTTATGTTAGCCATTACTGGTAGCAAGAGAAACGAGGTCTACAAAAAAGGAGACCCACGAATATAATGTCAAAAATAATTAAAAGATTTTTTCAAGAATAAATAATTATTTTACAATGATCACATTTCCGCAAAGAAGATGAAAATTGCTCTATAAATGTTTCTAAAATTATACAGCAAAATCTAAAAAACAGTTCTTTCTAATACAATAATCTTACCCTCCGTGTCTATTTATTACTAAACCTTTGTCCTTCTAAAAAGTATATGGAAAATAACTTTGCATATTCATATCCGTAATATTAATGTAGATTTATAGCGAAAAAATAATTGTAAACCGAAAATTTCTTTTAGAAACATATTGGTTTTAAAAAAATATGGCAAAAGTATAAAGCAAACTAAACTTTTTTGCTTATTTAAATTTAAAATTGTTGTATTATTTTACTTTTGCCTTTTTAACCAATTTATATTTTATTTTTAATTGTCTTAAAGTTAATAAAATCTGATTAAGCTTACCTTTTTTAATGTGTATTATATCTATAAGACAATATTATTGTTATTTGTATATCAAAGCAGTTGTTGCAAATGTTCAACTTAAAGTACTAAAGTTTATTAAATTGAGGAAGTGTTTATCCTATGCTTCAATTTCAGGAAGTTACTCACTGATTGAAAAACACTTCCAAATGACATTTAAATGTCAAAAATGTTCCGGATGCCCGTTGAGTGAACGTTAGCTTTACAGTGTGCTCATATATATGCTTTTCAATTATTGTGATATGTGTAATTTTTATTTAGATATTATAATATAATGAAATAAATCCAAAATAAGGTCATCAATTATTTGTGAAATGTATATTATTGTTAATTATAATTAAAGCCACAACTTGCTACCATGTTTAACTAAATAAAATATATGAAATAAAAATTAAACCAAAAGTCAGGATATTTGGCGTTTTTTTATAAATACAACTCAACCATAAAATTTTAGGCCAATTTAATGTTTGCACTGTCTGGATTGAAACGCGTCGATAGCCTCGCAAAGAAATCAATTCCTACTTTTAGATCTGGTCGGTATACGGCCTTCTATAAAATAGCATTAACGTTTACAGGTAACGTAATTTGTTTCAAATTATTAACTGATGGGTATTAAATTCATCAGAATATATCATCATTCATTGCAGAAAAAAATAATTACTTCCTTTTAAATAATATATAAGTCCTTCATTCAAATTTGAATTATAAGGATTGAATTTCAATTAAACTGTTATCGACGAAGATGCAAATAATATTTTTGCATTAGTACGTATTATATACATGGAAATATTATAACATTTTCCTGTATCTGTAATTTGATTGTAAATTGTAATACATAATAATTTACAAAACGGGTTTACGCAATTGGAAGCGCTAAAGTTGTCAAAAATCTTTCGCTTGTAGAATATCTACATAAAAACTATTATGATAAGAACATATGAAATTTTTTATTGTTTTATAATACATATATGATTTAAAAATACTGTTTATGCCGTTATGTTGAAAGCCAGTAACTTGAATCGACAGGAAATGCAATGTAAATATTACATCATGCTCTTATGCTAGTTTTATAAATATTCAATAAATGCATAATATCATTTGGAACATATGAAAAGATGTATATCTCTTTTGTTTTTATTTTAAATAATATTTCTTTGACCTTGGACTGCCGGAAGCGGAAATAATTTGAACGTCGTGAAGAAATGTACCATAGCACATTTTGTGACTCCAACACGCTGCGCACGCGCCTAAAATGTCAAGATCTTAACGTCACGTCACCAAGTTCAAGTGTTAATGCACGAAACTTTGGTATGTGATAGTTCCTAATACCGTATAACTATACAACTAATTCTGTTTTACACGGTAGATGTGTTCCCGACCAAACCGTGTAAAAAATTACATAAAGTACATAGAAAAAAAGGTAATACTAAACAAGAATAAAATTTATACTTATACTATAAATTAGAAAAAGGAATTCACTAGTTCCTAAAAGTAAGTTTCTAAAAGATCGCGGTGAATAAAAATATTTTTCTTTAAAATTTCGGTCAACTCTCTTTTTTAATCGTGTTAAATCGAATGAAATCATGTAAAAACAGAATCAGATGTATCTAAATCTTCAGTGTATTTTTATCAATAATCTAATCATCAGAACTGTTTTAGAGCTGGCTACAACCGCTAGATCAAGCTGTTGATGATGATAAATATTCACTAATATATATTTATACATATGTTTATGGAATTGAAGTTTTATAAATAAATAATGATACTTATAAATCCTGGCCTTGTAATACGCTTTCTGGATCGATTCCAGGACCACATGTTATAGAGTTTGGTTGGTGGCAGGGTTTTTCTAACCCGTCTCGATAGCTAACGCCCACATGATATAAATTTGGCGCCATAACAGTATCACTGTGTTCCGGCTGTCAACACAAGAACTGGAGTATTCTCGACGAGCACGCTTCAGTATAATCGGCCTCATTATCACATTACGTCATGGGGTACTAAGACTTGTCAGCCCATTGTAGATAAAATAAATAAATAACACAAATGTTTAACTCTATTGAATCCTCTTTTGAAGGCGTTATGCGTGACCAAGATGTAGGTTTCCATACAAAGGTGACAAAGAGATGCCTCCTCGAACAATTTAAATCTTAGTAAATATTATTACAACTCAATAGTACCTCAGTAAATCCGTGTCGCTTTTGATATTTCTAAGATAGTATTTAATTTGTATATTAAATATTAAGTATATTCTATTATTTATTATATCACCTAAATATTATTTCTTTCATATAAAACTCAGTATACAACAAACAATTAAAAAATAGAACATTCTCTTTGTAACTTTTTTCTTGTAAATCCTGTGTCGTGTTAATTTTCTTTTAAATTTATATTTAGTATAATGAAGACTAAAAAGACAAGTTAACTTTTTCAGAAAAATCTGTTAATATGTAAAATTCTCGTTTTAACATAAAGTTGGTGTTCTTATAAATAACTGATATAACGACGTTCAAGGAAAGTAAATGTTTATTGGCAAACCATTTTACTTACCGTAACGAGTTTAATAACGTTGTTCTCAATTAAGTACACTTAAATATCTCGATAGTCGTTTTTAATCTCGAAGGCCTTCACTTACGGATAAAATCTAGGTCCGTTTTCATTTGCACGAATTGTGTCATCCTTATGAATTACATTTAGCATTAAGGAATATAAACTGTATATGATTTAAATATTATTTCTTGCTCTTAGCGATCTTCAAGGTTTAAGTTTTTATTAAAAAAACGTACCTGGATCACACGAGCACAAATTAACGGCAAGGAGAACTGTTATCATACGCAAGTTGAACCAACAGCTCCATGTTCGATCGTTGATCATCTTGATGTTTGTTAAATCTGCAATAGAGGAATTCACAATTATTATTTAATTATAAATTCATGCTAAAAATACATCAAACTATAATATTCTTATCCAATTGATTATATGTTTATTTTAGTTTTGTACTATATATGATGGAATCATTGTTTGATAGTAAAATGTAAACAAAATTAAAAAAGTGATGTAAAGTATTTAAAATAGATGTTAAAGGTAGCTAACTGATACGGCCAGTTATTAAAGTTTTAATATAATGGCGTGTATTATTATTTATTTTATTCTATGAGGGAGAAGACGAACAAGGCGTTCACCTGATTGTAAGTAATATGTTCGCCTATAGTAGTCCTTACATTAACACAAAACCTAGATCTTTGTTTACATAGTGAAGTATCACCGTAGCTAAATACAACGCCATTCCTTTTTATATACGAACTTTACATCGTTTTTTTTTTAATTCTTGTTTAAAATGAAAACACAATAGAAAGTATTAATGAAAGCATTTATTTTTTTACATTTTTTGAAAGGATTATTGTATAGTTTTCTTACTAATATTGATGAGAATGTTTCTCTTTAAATTACTAAACATTGTTACGAATGCTGAAGAAAGGCGGTAATAAAGTTCAATTGCAGATTATAATAATAAACTCTGATTACTAAAGTCATTGATCATTGGACCAAGTGTATTAAACGTAAGTGTAAATTAAATTTATTCCCATGACCATAAAACGTACGTCTTAGTATCTAAGTATATATTATATAAGTTTTATTAATATTTCATGATAGATTTTCTATGGACACAGCTATTGTCTATCGGTTTGCTATTAAACTGGTATATACAAGTAAGTCAATTACACTGATATATAATCGATTTAGTATCAAACACCTTATGTAAACAAAGTATCAATAACATATTCCAACATCGGACTAAGAGATCGTGCCATATTCGTCGAAGCGAGCCTTACGCGAATTGTGTCAACTTGTAAATATCTAGACCTTCGTACCTACGAGTGTTTGAGGTTACCCGAGTTTATTTTACAATCGACGCTTCGATTGCTACAAAGTTTCGTAGGGCCATGACTTGTGGTATATACTGCTTAAATAAATCTACTTGTTACACTTTCATTCTCTATACCTCTTGTGTACCAAATAATTATAAACATGAAATACATTTTACGTACATTAGCGTGAAAAACAAACGATTTAACGAAAAAGTCCATTTGGACTAAATATTTAAATATGTGCAAATAAGTCAAGTCAAAACAGTGTTTGGGTAATAATTTCGTTATTTAGAACATTTATAGCGACTTGTCTATAATTATTTTAGTAAACAAAGTATGAAGTTTTAATGTAATGTTATGATGAAAAGCCAATCGCTAATGTTTTTCTGGAATTTACTGGTTTATATAATAAAGTAAAACAAATGAAGAAATTAGTTAAAACATATAACAAATGAGTGTTCTGCGTACACCGCATTTAAATGCAAAAAAATTGTAGACTACGTGATATTTGAAACAGAAGTGTAATACCAAGAAGTCCAATATTGCGAAAATGTGCAACATAAATACAAAATGCTTATGAATTAAACATTTCGCAGTGGAAGGATTATTTAAATTTATAAAAGAAACGAATATTTTTTAAATCCATGAATAAATAACATTTACGAAATTAATTTACATATTTTTTGTTTATTCTGCAAATTCTTACTAAAATCACTTTTCTATTTATCACATATTATTAGAACCTTATTCTTTTTTCTTAGGACAGTTTTAATTTTCATGTATAAAATAAATTAATGAATGGTCACATCGACATAAAATAATAAATATCACAGAAGATATGAAACTATTTACATTTATACCAGTTTTTTATGATTTTTTTGTAAAGATACTTATAAACTTACGAAAAATCTATTTTACAACGATCAATAAACACAAAATATAAATTTCCATAATTAATCCATATGGACTTGAAATGATTTTAATCTTTTCATTTAAATAGTAAAGCACAATAAATTTCGATTGTGCGGGTCTCCATTGCGGTATATCCACGTAAAAGTAGGTCGCAATATACGATATAAGGTAGTATAAAATTTGTTTTATATACACATTATAAATGATAGTTTATTAGTGCATATTGTTTATGTGTATTTTATAAGCTATACGTTTTAGACGAGGAATAAATTGTTGCTGCTATTGAAACTATATAAGTTTATACTCTAGTAATAACAATTCTGCTTATTATTTTCTTATAAATACTTAATGTGGTCATCTGTATCAATATGATTAATCTATGTTTTTAAATATTATTAAAAATATATAGGTAATTTTTTAGTTATAATACTAATGTAATAAAATACGCGCATGTGTGTTATTTTTTGTAATTCTACGATCAAGGATATCAAATTGACGGAAAGATGCTCCATCGAAACTCTTGGCCCACATATCCATCGTTGTGCAATACAATACTCGTAAGCACCCAACTTACACGCAATCTTTGTTGTATGCATGCGCTAAGTTTAGACTGTTTGAAAAATATAAAAATGCTTAACGAAATTGCTCTATTTCTCAATTTATGTATTTATCAAAGCTTCGTTTCCAAACAGTCAAAAAACAATATGAATAAAATTGTTAAAATGCGAACCTAATAACTTGAACAAATATCCACTTAAACGTTTATCGTCCATGGTTGAGTCGAGAGAAAATAACAAAAAATGAGCTCATCAAATAAATAACTAAAAATTCTAAATTGAAATGCATAAAAATAAATATTTACACGCATTTACACAAGCTTCGTGTGCGGATTACATTGTAAGTATAATAAAGTGAAGTATACTACAGCGAACCAGGCCGCGAGTGATTGTTTAACCTGAGAATTAAGACATTGAGTTGAACATGAAGATATAAATAAATAACGCAAACAGTGCATGGCGAAAACGTCCATTTACTTTTATGAACATGCAAAGTACCAAACTTATTTCAAGTAGGGTAAATCGAGAGATATTAACATCAAAATTTTGTTTAAAAATATTTCACGGCAAAGTGGCGAATAGGCTCAGAAATAAATTAAAAATTTATGACTAGCCCAACAACTATTTAAATTTATATAAACGATGACCAAAATTTCAGCCAATATTCATCTTCCATTGGTAAACACAAGCCTCTGCTATTGATCTTCTCCATATAATGCTTATATTAAAATATAGATGAAAAAGATGAAAACCTGCCTCAAAATTAATCCCCGGACATTCACTCTTTTCGGAGGTTTAGAGAGTAATTATTTATAAAAGAATGTATAAAATAATAAGTTTTAAATATTAAAATGTTAGTACGTAAAGGTCTTACATCCTTATCAAGTTCTTCGCTATTTATTCTTTTAATAAACGGTTCACCAAATTTCTCATGATGTAACCGATAACCGTCGAAATCAAAAGATAAAATGACCGGTAATATATAATTGTACTCAGTAAGAGGTGCGTGCTTGTGACCCATAAAGCTAGCAACAAGGTCTTCTTGCCAAACTGGTGTCTTCGGAAAACACTAACAATTATTATATACGTCGTAACAATGCGATGAGGATGAGTACTGGGCTATGAACATCCATCAACTTTAAGATTAATTGTCTCATGTTCGATGATCTGTATACTGTGAGCTAAATGATGCTATGGATATATAACTCATGGTCGAATTATATATGTTTTAACTATGTAGCGTAGTACTTACATAACTTTTATTGTTTATCTTAAGTCATTAAGTTCGACGATCCAAATTTAATCTTTCATAACTTATTGTGGGTATGTGTATTAAGATCATAACCTCATAAGTTTAATATGTTATTAAAACGTGTACTAATACAATTGTTATACAAAATATTTTATAATATACATATGATAATTATGATTTATAAAATTTATATAAATTGAGCCCACTAACACTTGAATTTATACAAAACTAATTCATGCCACATAATTTAATAAATTGTAAAAATTTTGCGGTGTCTTCAATTCGAAGGCCTATTATTTAAGTTTCTTTCAAAGTAGGAGAAAATTATTACAATTGTAGTTTTTCCAACCTAATACATTAAATGGTATCTCATTACGTAGATTATAAAATGGACAAATCTCTTAATTATACAGTTTTCTGTAATACGTTCGCAAAATTCCATATTTCTAATGACTACATTTTGAACTTTCGTATCTAAGCACCCATCGCCGGCGTAAAATTAGTTTAACCTTCGTTTCTTATTATTTCCACTGCGATTCACACCTACCTCGGTTTGTACAAACACACTCAAGGGGGCGGCGACATCGCTTGATAACTTATATTAAAATAATTTTAAATAAGTACCTTCAATATTGCAATAAGTAATATATTATACATAATTTTGAGCTTAAATCGATTGCATTTATTTATTAATTCTTTACTGTAAACTTTAAAACTGAGATACTCGAGGTCGATCTAATATTTAAGCGGCACTCTCAAGTTCTGCATGGATATTTTGTGTATGTGCACCTTACATCCTTATGAGTTAATATGTTAAAAGTAACTGTATAATTACTATTTTTAACAACTATTAAACCTGGATTTGTCGTTTAGTAATTTATGAAAATTGTCGAATTTCCGAGTAGTTATATTTACATTACAAAATCTGTGATTTTATCACGAGCAATTTCTGGTTAAGTGTAATTAGATCGGCGCCAGCAGTCTTGGTTAAATTAGAAAATCCGGGAAAAAGCCTTTCACCGATACAAACTAAAATAAAAATCGTCAAAAGAATATTTTTAAATGTCGTGTGACATGTTATGAAGATATAATAATACATTTCGCTTAAATGGACGTTTGTTATCCCAATGTGCAACTAACAAATAAGTACAGTAATTAATCAGTTTTCATTACGATATCACTATAGTTTATTTCTTGAATAATAAAAGCACTTTATTAGCCACCTAAAAATATATTAACTCCTTTTGTAACACTGTTACACTGTCGGAGCCAAGTTTAAGATATTCTGCATATATGTAAATGACTTAAAAAAACTTGAAGTATATCTATAAAATATAGTTGCAATAGCAATATATCGTAATCTGAGAGTGCATTACAATGACTTCGGTATGACATTAGCAAAAATATAATACAGTGTGTACGGTATGGTGTAACGGTTCCGCGAGTTGTGTGACGCGTAAGCCTGTCTTACAATGCGAAGTCATTATAATGGGTCATTGGTAGGATGTCAACGGAGATCCTCAATGAATCATGCGTTTTCCCATCAGATATAACGCATCCGTCTAACAACAGTCCCTTGTCTGCTAGACCATCATTATGCGGGCAACGAGTGGGTGGATACAGTTGTGACGTCCTACGCATCAAAATTACTTAACCGAGTTGTGATTTATAAAGCTTAACTTTAACAACGATTAATATTTCTTGACTTATTGAAAGAGTATGCTTAACATCTTAAAGAGGTGCAGGTTCCCTCTGAGCGTGAGCTTCATTTGAATGTAAAAAAACATCGTGAGGAAACAGACATGTTCCAGCAACAAATTTTATGAACATGTGAAACACATCAACCAGTACTTGGCCATAGTAAGGAATAAATGACCTTCACTCTTTCCTTGTGAGAAGGGCTTGAGTCCTAATAGCGAGAACAATAACATGGATGTTTATTTATAAATATTTCTCTGATGTTTCTGGTTGATACAAAACGTCTTGATTATTATACTGGTGAACGTGTTAAGTTGATGTCATGTTATGTAAATAGAAATTCATTCGAATATTTTAGCGAAGCGTTTGGAAAGTCTATGTATGATGTTTACTGCTGGAACGCTTTGTGGGGTTTAAATATTTTTTTGTGCATCCACAGCACAAATAGGGCCTTAGAACTATATTTAGACTTTAGCGATAGGTTCAGGCAATGTGGTGACGTAGGTAACGTGACTGATCTTCCACATTGTTCTAGCAGACAGAAGAATTGAACTGTACGACTAACAAACGTATCAACTTCTTATTGAATTTGTACAAGACTAATCTAGCTACAAAATTATTGTGTTAACCAGGTAAACCAATAGTTTGTTATATTACAGATCTTGATAGAAACCTATAAGATTTGCTACGTAGTAATTAAGATACATAGTCTGATTATTTGTTTTTGCAATAATTTTTAGATAACTCATAAATTAAACAATATTAGTTGATAATAAAGGAGCTTTTTATAAAAAAAAACGATGTCGTTGTTCGATATTAAATTTTAAGATTATTGACTCGTCTGTGGTGATTGTCATGTAAATAAAGTTAGTGATAGTTATCATAAATAGAAAATAACGAAAGTTTGTATATTTTCAAATTTGGCAAGTTAAAATAATCTGTACCCAGCTAAAGATAAAAGTTTAATTGAATGATTGCGTATTGTAGCAAAAGATTGCCGTTCACGTTTTTTTCAGAAAAGAGATTAAGACATTAATCGAACTAAAAGTTGATATTATTGACAATTTTTATAAATAGTTTTGATTTAAGTCGATAATATGAATTTTAATATTATGTAGAGGAGACGGGTACTATTTTGTTACACAAATGTTTTAACAAAGTACTATCTATTATTTACTTATTTTTTATTAAAGCTATTATGTAATTATACGGAAGCTATGTTTAAATACCAGAGTTTTTATCTACGCTGGAAAAGTAGGTAGACCGCAAAAATTTATATTCAAAGAATTGAATCCAGTAGTTATTAATGGGAACCGCAGAAATTTTTAATTTTACTTTATAATAATTCATTTAGTCTACAAAGTTCAAAAGGTGAAACATATTTAAACAAAAAAAAAAAATTATGAAAAAATGTTCGATCTTCTATTCTCTGTCTGTTTAACTTTTGAATTGAAATAAACTAAACTTTAAGAAGCATCCAATACCTGGACAGTGCTCGTCCATTATATGACTATGGGTATAGTCGTCCTTGCGTTCACCAGAACAATTCGCTCGCCTTATCATAGAATGTCATCATACAGATCGGGAAGTAGA
This sequence comes from Byasa hedistus, assembly GCA_029286795.1. Taxonomy (NCBI): domain Eukaryota; kingdom Metazoa; phylum Arthropoda; class Insecta; order Lepidoptera; family Papilionidae; genus Byasa; species Byasa hedistus. Next base: position 5,797,954 of record JAGSMW010000009.1, on the reverse strand, counting down.
AAGGTGATCTTTTACATACCTCAAATTTTTAATAAGTCATCATTCAAACAGCCGACGGCACACGCACCAATTAATTTACCGGAGGATGTTGAATTTGTATGTTTGAAAATACGAGGCGTCCGCTTGTGTATGCCGAGCGAAAGCGGGGTAAATTCGAACGCGGAAGTATCACAATTTATGGGTTTAATTGTCGTTGAATGCGATCGACCCGCGCGCGTTTTCGTTCGCGACTCGATGGTCGTTTCTATAGCGTGGAGGAGAAAGTCTCGGCCGTGGTGCGCCCGCGCAGGTTGCCCGCCACGCAGTAGTGGGGGCGGTGACGTCGTATGCAAAACTAACAGATGTCAGAGCATCTTCGCGATTTTGGACACCGGTCACTATAATCACACTATTATTTTGTCCGTGTATATTATTAAATTATTCCGAATGTTACAACTTAGATAAACATTTTTTAATTTAATTGTGACAGATCATATTTATTTACAACTACGTTACCTATATATCTAAAATCAATTTAAAACTTTCATAATAATGTTTAATTTAACATTGAATAAAAACCATAAATAGTCATCGGTTAATTTTTAAAAATTAATGAAAAGAGAAATATGATAAGAGCTATAAATTACCTACTAATTATTCTTATCCGCCACAAAACTTTGTAACAAGAAACATTGTTACTTATACAAGACATTTGATAAAACAATTTGTAACAGGTAAGCGACTTTTTTAAGCAAATGCACACAGTTAAAATATATTTATTACATCTGTTTAACATCGCCTAATAGAATAGTAAAACAAATAATGATAAACATCGCTGTCCCTCGTAATATTTTTTCGTGCGAAACTTCATTAAGATGGTAAACGAACACAAATGTCTCCGGGTTGGAAGTGCCGCTCGTATAATTTAACCAATTAAACCATGTTCCCACGAATTATATCCCTCGAGAGGCGAATGGTATTAAACCTATTATTACATATATAAATGTACGTAAAATTTAATATTACATCATAATTTATAAAACGATTGTAAAATTTTAATCAAAAATTTCATCGCTATAGGGATATTGTTAGTACGAGTATATGCTGTATTAGGAACAAAATATAACGACTTTTCTCAGTTTATTTTGTAAATAATATATGAAACAGGAAAAAAACTTGTTAACTAAAATATCAGGAGTAAAGGAATTGAATTTCAGTTTGTTAATAAAATCAGTTGAAGAGAATTACAAAAAATATGCAGACTAAAAAAAGTGTCGCGAATAATCCCGTAAGTTTTCAAAAAATTATATCAAACATGTAATAAAATAAAAATCATTAATTTTGATTCCGGTACAATTTTTCTTATCTATTTAATATAATTTTCTACATCAATAGTTAAGTAAAAATCAAAATTAATTGTTTTAGCAGTATAAGCCGGTTCTATTAAACTGATTCCATCATAATGTCCATCTGTTAAGAAATAGTGTTCAGTAGAAATTTGTGAGTCAAGTCGTTGAGAAATCATTGAGGTAATTAAAAATATTTATTGTCGCAGTTAGCTTAAACTAACAGAGACAAGGCACGGGGGAGCAATCCGCGTTTTACATTCCCGATGACAACTTAGTCATTCGCCATAACAGAGACGAACTCCGGTTCCAAATATTTACATCTTTATTGCCTATGACCAAACTAAAGAATTTCCACAAAATTATTAGTTAATGTTATCACATCAATAACATACTACATTAATAAATCAATTTGTTTATATAGCGAAACATTTTGATGATTTTCTTAATTGCATGCTCAAGAGGAATTAGAGACTTTTACCACCGTATTATACTACCGCAACGTTTATTTCTGTTAATAAGCAAATGCTTTATTTCGCTTTAAAAGGCATTCTATCTAATGATATTGTTTGGGAAAGCACGTTGTGGTGATAAGCGCAATTTGGTGATGAATAAAAATGTAATATCTAGATAGACAATAACATTTTATTCGCAAATCTGTCCGCCAATACCCAACAATAGCGAAGACCTTTAAAAAGAAGATATAGTTAAAATTGTATCTTACTTATAATTATATTTACAGTCAATTGAATGTCCTGGTCGTCTTGTCTATTTGAAGTAAGAAAATTAATAGATTTTTATATAGAATGTTGTTTTTTTTTAATTTAGCGATACTAAATACGTACCCGGATGAGCAGAAGCGGGAGCGGGAGCCATCTGTTTATACAATTATCGGTTAAGAGCCGAGTCTGAGGCGCGCGCTGTTCTTCCTAAATGACTCCTTCATGAGCGATATCCATCGGGACACTTATTAGTGGACCCACAACACGCACTTGGATTAGTACGCATCTCACTTCCTCGCCGATAGTTGCGTATTATACACTCGAATTACAGAAAACACAATCGTAATATTTTAAATGGATAATTTTTTTAACTGTTCATACAATGATAATAATTGGGATCGGAATGTAGTGCATACAGTTGCATTTTCCAATTCAGCGGAAACAGTGACGAATACAAAGCAAAGGTGTCAAGCGAATGCCCGCGAACGAGACCGGACGCAGAAGTTAGTAAATATTATTTTCATGTTTGCAATCATATATAAAGTAAGTTACAAAGTTTTCCTATACATAAATAAACTTAAGTACATTTTATAAACATGGGATAATGTAAATAAAAAATCTTCTAAGCCGAATAGTTTTATACCATATCTTATTTTAAAATGTTTTTGTAAATTTTATGTATTATTGATAAAACAAATCGTATTTTTTTTATCTAACTTTTATATACATTAAGTAGTTACCTTGCCCTCAATTTCACAACAACCCGCATGTCTTTACAGGAATACATGTATTGAAAAACTGCACTGCCGTTCTGTTGCTGAAATAACTGAAAGAATATTCGACTTTTTATGTTCTTAGTGCAAATTATACCTGATTTATATATTAACACGTGAACAAAAACAGAAGCTATTTATTTGTCAGAGTAGAAGTAGGCGTCTACAGGCTGATAATGATGATCATAATCATTATCTTGAGGTGCCTTATTCATCAGACAGAGAAAACTTTTCCGATGATGATTTATCAGTCTGTTTTTGGCTGAGCTGATTCTAATACCATCGAGTGTATTCTCAGCTGTGGTTGGTTAAAAATCAGGTCTTTTCTTACTAATTCTTATTAAACTGCACAATAATTTTTTTGTTGACGGTAAGAGTATTTCAAAATCTTCATTTTGGTGTTATTTTTTTAATGTTATCAAAATATCCGTATCCGGTTTCCAAGCAGCGTCAACATGGCGTTCAACGCACTGCGGCTGCTAATCCCGACGGAGCCGCCTGATCGCAAACTCAGCAAGATTGAGATCCTCCGCCTTGCAGGCAGTTACATTACGCACCTCGACAACCAATTATATACAGGTAGTTGTAAATACATATATATTGTTATCGTTAACTAAAAACCACCTATTTCTACTGTCAAGAAATACTGAGGGAAACTTCCTCTGAAAGACGTCAGCTAGTGAAATAACTTATCTGTGGGTTAACAAGACTTAACATCTTATGTTTCAAAACGAAAAGATGTTGAAATTATTATGTTATGTTACGCTCGACGTTAAGTGTTAAATATTATAAGCAATATATAACTTTAAATATTTCGCGCAACATTTTTGAAATTCATGAGATTTTATTACTAGATACTTTTAAATCTTGTGTCTCTGGGTATCAATTTATTAAAAACATGACTAAATACCAGTTTCACGTAGAAATTGAAATAAATATAACTTAAAAATCCTTATCGCCATATACCTCTTTATTTACTGATATCATCACACTTTTTCCTGGACGTTAGCCTAAGTTATGTATGTATATATTTTGTTCTTCTATACAACCAAATAATAATAAATAATTTTTTATTACAGGTGAAATGGAACAACCTTGTCTCCTAAAAAATGAATATAATTATAAAAATACATCCTTGTGTACATTTTGTTGGTCTACTGTAAAAAAGGAGGTAATGTACAATCTTAATGTATTTCCTTTATTTATGTCAGAAATAAAAAAACATAGTACAGACAGCTTTTAAATGTCTTAATCAATAACAGACATGATATAAGTAGTAAATAAAAGTAATAGTAAATAAAGGTTTTGTCAACAAAATGGCGACGCATTTATAATCAGAAGTTTCGAAATTGTCATTTACGCCTCTTTTTGATATTTTACTCAATGCTAAAATGTTCTAGTAAAGAACTTTAATTCTATGGCATTTATGAACATTATAATAATTGGACGTATAATTAAGAACCCTATCATTTGACCTCAATTTGAAATCATGTTAAGTGACAATGAGGCCGATGATAATGAAGCTTGTTTCCTTTGAATACGTGCTCTCATATGTTTATAACTCTAATACCTTATGTAACTAGTGCGTTTTCTAAAATTGACTTTTTTATTAATTGTAAAGCTGATAATATACATAAAGTTATTATATAATATATATTCTTTTCAGAAGCAGAATTCATTGTTAAACAGCTATACTGCTAGCAAACCGTATTGATGAAGTTCTCAACAGGTTACTTATTCTCTGCTAGTCGGTGTAAAGCTTTACTTATAACTTGTAGATATTATTAAGTTCTTTAGAGAGTTTACAAATTTTGCAATGTAATCACAGTATAAATATAAAACTGTTAAAAAAATGAGTTACAATATTTTTGTAATCAAAAGAATTGGTATTTATTATCTATAAATATGGTGAAGGTAAACTAAAAATGTTTTTTTAAAATAAAATTATTAATTGTTAGACACAAGATAAGTAATAAATATATGAGAAAATATTATATGCATAACGATAACTAACAACATTCATATATATTAAACATTTAATTGCATTTTAAATTATTATTTACTCAGAATTGTTTCGTACAATTTTATAAAATTCAACTGTTTTGAAAGTAAAGTTAAAACTCGTTCAATTTACTTAAATATGATGCGTAATGTTTTGTGTTCCGTGTAAAATAAAGATAAGATCCAATGTTAGTAATATCACGAAAACCCGTAACGGAAACGCGATCATGAAACAAAGTTCCGCGTTGTTTTGAATTACTCTTCCTTTATGAAATGATTTTGACGATTATAGATACGAACAATATTTGGCATGTTTTATTTCGTTACTTTTTATTTAATAATAATAATTATTCTTTCGTTTTGTTTTAAACCCAATTTTTTAATGTCATAACATATGAATATTGTATACAAATTGCGTTTTTTAAAGTATGTAATATTGATCATTTTTATAATAAAAACTATTTTGTGTGAAACAAGAGTTAAAGGTTCATAAAGAAAGGTTTATATAACATAAATGAAACATAAATAAATGGCACCTTTTTATTATTTCCATAAACTGATTGTACGTTGAAGGTACAAAGTACTGTCGATATAATGTAAAACAGAACTAGTCACAACCAGTTTTATAAATAGTTGGTCAAGTTACAATTACTAAGTACATAATATAAAAATGACAATAGTATATTGACAGTGATTATATTAATCTCATGTAAATGTGGAAGCCATACGTGTAACGTCATCAACAAAGAATATTTTAGTACAAAACCTTAAGTAATCTCAACTATTATATTTACATTCCTTAAATTATATCCCTACACTACAACCATATTGTTAAGAGCGGAAAGTTAAGTAGTTTCTTTATACCATGTGATTTTTCAATTATATATTTGATTAAATGTCGTATTTTGTTTAAAACTATCGTTATTTTAAGTACACAAATAGAGAAAAGATCATGTTTCTGAGTAGTTAAAACTGTTCTTTATAAAATTCATATGTTTAAAATCAATGAAAATTAAAATAAATTGTGACCACAGCATTTTCACTTGGACGCCACTAAAAATAAATCTAATACGAATGTATAACAATTCTTTGACTAGTTAATAATTCTAGTCGTCATTAAGTATACGATTATAAATACTACTTCATAAATAATATTAAAGGCAAGTATTTATTTACAGAAGAATATATATCTCATTACCAACTAAAGAAATGCCAGTTGCGATAAAACAACCTTTCTAGGGTCCGTTCAAACATCAACAAAACAATATCAGCGTCTCTAAACAAACTTTAAACAAACACGCATTTTTCCTCTACGAAGACATCACAGTCAAATGATATTTATAAATAACTTACATACATTTCGTATATAAATAGAGACAACGTTGTTAACGTTCAATATAATATGTACACTGTTAGCGAAACAATTGTACTTGTAACTTAGTTTCACATTCGGACTTGAAAGTACCAAAACTTAATACACCAGCTATCGGATATTGTTTCTGTCCCGCCCTATGAACGGACTGGATTCGTGGTTGTTTTTCTCCAGGTTACCGGATAGAGTAGGGTCCGGCCTACTTCTTTTAAAGAAACCTAATTTCCACAGGGCAATGATTAATAGTATCAGTACTATGAGCCCCACGATTACAGACACTATAATAACCCACAGAGGCACTTCCGAAGGTTCACTTATCTTCAGATCTGGGTACGCTACTGTCTCGACCTGAAATATAAAAAATTGAATATAGCTCCATCTATTGTAGTAAATAAGGAATGTTTATTGTTGATATCTTTAATAATATGTTAAATATTGTTGAGATATTCACACAAATGAATCCAGATAAATATTAATATATATGGAAAAAAATTGGTTTAGTGCTGTATCTCTTGTTGGAAACCATCCAGACATGGATATATATAAAAGCATGTAGTTAGTGGAACATACGCCAATAAGGCAGACATTCGTACTTCTTCAAATGCTTCCAGTATCACATTTTCTTATTACAATTTATACAACTTTAAACACTTCCGACAGACACAAATTTTTCCAAAGTAAAAACAAAAAAATACAAGTAATCTAAAAAAAATTGAACTGTTTTAAATTATAGTAACGGACGCCGGTCGATTGATGTACTATTAAAAAAAAAACTTATTTTATGTCTACGAAGCGTTTAGCGATGTAATATACCGCTATACGTGGTAAACTTATAGCACACCTCTTCGTGAGTCCAGGGTAAAAAGTTATAACTTATTTAATTGATAATTATTGCATGAAATATAGTGAACAAAAATTATATTACCGTTGCAATGTCGTCGTGGTGTTTGCTTTGATGTATATTATAGTTATCAGGTATGCGGATAGCCGCGGTGGAGGCAATGTTGACGTGGCTCACGCGTGGGTAATCCTCCACCAAAGTGGCGTTCCATAGTCGAGCCCTGACTGTGATAGTGCTCGCCTGCATCCGACGCAGTCCGTATATGATGCAGTGGAATTGGATGCATTTGGCCGTTTTCTTTTGGCAACTCTGAAAAAAACATTTAAATGTTTATTAAATACAAGGCCATCTTTCGGTGTACGTCAAAAACAGAATTGTTTCTTGGTGACACAAAATAAGAAGAGTTTATAGAATAGTTTGCAAAATAACACAAAGAGTATATCGTAAAAGTCAAATAGTTTGAAGTTTTAAAAGTCGCTTTCGGTTTAAAAGTTACCGGCGTTATTTAATTATTACAAGGCCAATTTATATCATCATCTATTCAAATCGCCACAACAATTTCATCCTGTATATATTAATTCCTACAATTCCATAATTTGATATAGTCTGTCTGTTAGGATTTTATACCAACACCACAACCACAATTCTTAGAATTGAAATATGTGTTAGCGTTTCAAATTTGTAGCATCTACTTTGTAGTGAATATATCTTACCATATTAACAACATGCTTCCTCTGACCGTCCTTATCAGTGTATGCTTCTGCCTTTACTACATCATTATCTCTTTTTCTTCTGACTTTATTTTCAGCAGCCGTTGAATATTCAATAATCTTCCTCGTTCTATTTGAAGTTTTCTCATTGGAGCTAACGCTAAGCTTTCCCGTTGTAAGGAATGGATCCATTTCTAAATTTTCTAATAGTGGCTCCATGGCACCGGGACGCATCTTCAATTTCAGTGGATTGATTTCTGCATCGGATAGGAAACATTCTCCATTATTTTGATCTGAAAAAAAAAGTTAATGAAAATATAAAAAATCCAATGTTAATTTATAGATAAAGGAAATGTAATACATTTTGTAAAATGGGCAGGTCTCACTCTACCGCAGGCACTCTGCGGCTAATTGTTGCCAAATTCTTCCGATAACATTCATATTTATTTGTGGTGACAATAGACATAAATTTTATTAATTATCATTTACTAAATTACTTAGTACAAAAGTTGTTTATTGTAAATATTGTTAAAATTGTAAACATTAGACATTTAACATACCAGCTTCTCCATCGACAGTTGGTAAATCTTCTGGGTACAATAACCATTTACCCTGTTGACTATCGGAGGCTACTTGATGGGGCCATGAAATAACCACTTGCAAAGAAGATACTCGCAGTGGACCTTCGTTAAATATCTGTAAAAAAATAACTTATTTATTCATACAAGTTTTAATTTGAAGAGATAAAAGTATAATTAGATAAAGTGAAAAATCATTGGTAGGTATATTGATTTTATAAAGATAATCTAAGATAAAATGATCAATTATTAAATACTAATATTAACGAAATATTAAATAATCATACTTAACATTTTTTTTAATTATCTAAGAGAAAAGCGTCGATTTGTTGCTCTGGTAATAAAATCTTATAAAGTAAACTTCTAGGTTCCGGGATTCCTCTTCATAAAGGTACCATCAAGTGTGGAACGCAGAACATAAAACATCGAACGTGTATTAAAAGTTTTGAGATCTTTAATGAAAAATGTCTTAATTTGATCGTGAATGATTGTATTTCTATTCTGATTAAATTGTTTCACATATGTGGCAATTGAATTATACCTGATAAGTGTGCACCACGCGTGTGCCGATATCGTCAAAGTAAGTCATGGCAGATTCTCCCTTCACTTCGCCACCGTAGAACACCTGCTCCGGCCTTGCAGCGCTATAAACACCAATACATTGATTGGACACACAACGACCATTAGTTTATTGATAAAAATAAGGAATCGTACATAGCTTCACATTGTTCACATTTTGATTATTGAATCGTTGTGTGCGATAAAAAAAATTGGATAGGACTTTTTAAAATTGTATCCGTACAAAAAAACCTTTATTGAGTAAAATTATTAAAAAAATATTTTTACTAGTAATATACAAGAGTTGAAAGAACTTTTATATTTTGACACTGAATTTTTAAACCTATCCATCAATTCATAATTTAAAAAAAAAGTTGTAGATATTGACAAAATGACACTTCACTTTTTGGTGCAAGAGATGAGATACGTCTTTTTTAAATATTGAAATAGATTACATGTAAAATTAAAAATCATACTTACCCTTTAATCAGAAGTTCAGCGTTCTTTATGATCAATGCTTCAACTTTCGCGGGCTTCTTTCCTGGATAACGTTCTTTGGAAGTTGAATTGGCCCACACTGTGAACATCACAGATACTTCATTGTCTTCTAAGGTCCTGGCATCGAATCTCATGACAATAGGCGTGGCGCTATCCGGCTGCTTCTTGAACGGATTCTCGAGTAAACACGACACTATTGTCTTGTTTACACTTGAACATATCATATGTTTATCCTGAAATCAAGTTGTAAGTGGTTTTTTAATTAAGATTACAAAAAAAAATTAGAACAACTGTTCTGTTTTATTTTATTATAAGTATAGTTATCTATTATTAGTTAACTAATTAACCAACTTAAATAATCATTTAAATCTGTCACTAGCGAATTGCAAAAATTTACTGGTCCTAGGTGACTGAATTCCTGACTAAGAACTTAAAACACCGTGCTTTATATACGCTGTTTTATTTACTATTAGGATCTTCGTATTTGGCGGTTTTATTATAATTTCTCAAGAACTAAATTCGCAATTAAAAAGTTATTTATTGTGAGTAGCTGACATGTAGTTTATGCATTTTAATCGCTAACTCTACAATATAGCATTTGTAAACTACAGACTCTAGACGGTGTGTCAATGTTATTTGTATAAATATTAGTAAACACATAAATTCCTTTTAGGCTTTAAAAAGTTGTTTAAAAATGTGAACAAAAGTAATTATAAATACAAAAATACTCACACTGATGTTGGCTGCTATGTAGTGCAAATTTGGATGATGATGTACGAACAATTGCCCTTCGTAAGCAGACTCTCCCAAGTTGTCTACTGATATAGACAGTTTTATTTCTTCTTCTTGGCCTAACGTTAAAGTGTAGGATTTTCCATCTTCGGCTAGAATAATAATTGACAATATTACAAAAAAATATTCTCGTCCTACAAAATACATCCTTAGAAATCTTTTGTTTTAGTTTGTAAAACAAATTATTAATCTAATCAAGGATCTATCTTCAGAAAGTTGAAAACTGCGATTTACAATTTGACTTTAATTTGCAACAATTAGTCGACTCTCTTTTAAAAATATCAAACAAATGTCGACTCAAGATATGGAGTTTAGATTTCACTACACCAGCAATTTCATTACCTTCGGTTATCTCCTAAGCAAGCAATCTTTAATGCCACATTTCTCTCAATATGAAGAAAACTCTTGCACTTACTTTTAGGCAAAAGAAGCACTGGTTCCACACGCAACTCGCTGACGCATACTCCATCAGTGCCACAATCATTCAGGAAGTTGGCACTGAACGCTGTGACCGCGGTCGCGTTGAGCACGGGGTAGTCGTCGATGTTCGGCAGCGGCTTCACCGTCGAGTACTCTGGTTCCACGTTCACTAGTTTATATGTCACCAGAAACTGTCGATAAGCATTGAAGATATGTAAAATCATTAACAATACTTCGTTTCTCTTGTGTTGTTTGCAATTAATAATATTAAACAATTTTAAAAAGACTAAGCGTTTTTTCAAATTTGATATCAAACTATGGCTACCAAAAAAGCTATTTTAAGGTATAAATATATATTAACATTTATCAAAATATAATTTGGTAGATATTTACTCTCCCATAACATATATGTAGAAATACTATAATATGTTTGAAGAGATTGGAGAAAAACATTGCAGTACTCAACCGATATATCAATATGGCGAAAGTTTATATTATTTCTTTTAAGACACAAAAAATTATTGTTCTACATTTTTGTTTCATTAATTTTAGACATAATGATGTTTAATTTATTTACCTTAATAGGCGTTTGGATATCTCTTGTGTTATTCTTTAAGTATACTATGTGTTGTCTGCAAACTTCGACATCTTTACCTAAACGTAACGTCTTGTTTACAATGTTAGTTTTCTCCGAGTCCAACAGCACTCTTGAATATTTCCTTCCGCCGGGGAAAGTTTCCGCTTCAATCACATAACTCAACTCGTGTCTGTTCGTTTGTGTTGATTTTACCAATGATTTGATAATACAACACGCTTCGAAGTGGAAACAGGTATAATTGGAAGTTGGATCCTTTACGCAACCCTGTTTTGATGGATCTACATTTATAATTGTATTCGATGGTTTTATGGACGTTTTGATGTCGATGATCGGTCTCGTTCGAAGTAACGCGACGCTGCTCTGTAATGATTATATTATTATTAAAAGCGAATCAGATGATAGACTTATCCTAATCATTCATGCTATATTTCATATTACTATACAACATTACAATTACAATAGTAGTTTGAACTGCTATCGACATCACCAAACCATGGGTATGGAACAATGCTAGATGTATATGTCTACATTATAACAAGCAGAAATAAAAAAGCAATGTGTTTTTAATTTTATAACAAATTAAAAATATATTCTTTAAACTACATACTATGAACTAAATAGTACATAAAAAAAAAATTGTTCTGTCAAAGTCACAGCTAATTATAAAAGGAGATGTATGTTACTAACATTTTCGTAAGCACCGACGAGTAGATCGGGATAACCGTTCGCATCTAAGTCCATACCACCAGAGAGTGAATAGCCGAATGTCTTCATAACCCTCGGAAGTAATTCAGCCTGTATTATTTGATCGGGTTTTGCTTGTAAACCTTTCCTTCTGTCTCCTAAGTGAATGTAAACGACGCCGTTGCCTTCGTAAGGGCTGCCGATAGCAACATCTTCGCAACCATCTTTGTTCAAATCGCCGGTATTAGCTATCGCAATACCAAATTGGGATTCCGATTTACCAGTTAATTTCACGTCAAACTCCTGTCGCAGAGTATTCTTGACATTCAAATATAAATATACCGCCCCACCGGCGTCCCGTGAGAAGTAAAATGGTGCGCCCACTAACAAATCAGGTAGTCTGCAAAATGGCATCAATAAAAATACTTATTACTACAACAACAATTTAGTAGAAAAAAAATTAGCGAATAAATTTCATTAATTATTGTTTGTAAGTTGATTTTGTATTGCAGCTCTACCAGGCATTGTAACAATTAAATGTCGTATTCATTAGACAAGGTTTTATACACATATTTTTACACACAATATATTTAAACACATATTTTTCAAAAATGTATAATTTTATAAAGAAGAAATTTAAGTAAATAAGTATAATAGTTAATTTCAAATTAATATTTCATTGTAACATACCCATCACCATTAACGTCAGCGGATGCGACTTCATAGCCAAAACTGGAGCCGAACTGTTCACCGTTTAGCGTCAGGCTATGTTCGAGGATGTCGATGTCGGTCCTACTCCAGTCCTTTATCACACGTTTGCTGAAGATCACCACTTGGCCAGTGCCACGCGAGCGTGGTGCTCCCGCCGCGTACGATGGCACTGAGTTGAAGAAACCTGCGCCTGTTACTGACATACCTGGAATAATAGCCAAAATATATTCATTATTCATATAGTCTGATCAATGTCTAAATTATAGATAACGAAGGACAAAAATGTTTTAGATGACGATACTTTCTAAGCCGTTTATGTTTTAACCAATTAATGTAAGTATTCAATAGATTTACTGCTAGATTTTTATTAGTTCATTTTAGCTACACATCCACTGCTCAACATAGGTCACTTCCATTCTTGTGTAGGTTGACTTACTCGCTGCTCTTTTCCAGTAACTATTTCCTATTAATCGCGTTTTACGATACGCTGACGTTAAAGTATAAACGGCATATTCCAGCGATTTAAGGAAACAAAAAAAAACATATTTATTTCCACCTGACTTTATCCAACAGAACATATAATTACTAGTTACAGAATTTCGGATTTATTAGTTAAATTAACAGTGATCTGTTTTTTAAGGGTAGTATACAGTAAATCATTGTCGTTCATCATCAAGTTGATAGATTTAGGCTAAAGCCAAGTTTTGATGTGACATAGAAATTTATGCAAATTATTAATCTTTTCTACAAGTTTTAGTTGTATAGCTTAGGAGCCTAACAGTGGGCTGCGGTAGTTTGTGATGATTATAGCTTGCTGACATAACAATCGTTTTACTTACCAAGATAACTGTATTTTTCAACTGGACTTAAACCGTCTTCGACCGGCGCCATATAAAAAGACATGTCTCTTTCTAATAGATCGTCATTAGTGTCATGTGTGAAGATTGTTCCTCTCCATGTGTACGGACCTGGACTTCCAATGAGGAGCGTGTCGTCCTCTAAAAGAGAACTACTTGTCCCCACTTGGCAAAAGCCGAACTCTTCATGCTCTCTAAAAATTAAAAAAATTGTGTTAAATTTATGTTGTACCTTAAAATTTTTATATAATCTTATAGAACTTAAATGTATTTACTTATTTACGGATCGTCCTCTACACGGTTCCCAGGAGTCGAGAAGCTGGAGATCGTTGCTCAATGTATAACAGAGTCCTTGTCCGAATTGCGATTCGCCAGACTTTCGGATATATCTGAAAAATAGATACCAAGCCATACCTTTATTACTACTGTCGTCTTCATATATCATTGTTCCCAAGGTTTTAGAGGTAGCAACAATATTTCAATTGACATTTGATATTTTTAGAGCCAAACTATATCTAAATATGCTGTTGTTATCAACATGGCCTAATCTTATAATTATTATCAGCATATAACATTTTATCCGTCCTTTATATAAACTGTTTTTTTTTTCTCTTAAGTCAATTTCGTTTTATCTAGACTAATTTAGTGTAGTGTAGAAGACAGATAAATTTTTTTTTATCATGTTTTCTATTGAACTAGTGTTGAACAAAAGTATACAAGATATTAAACTTCAAAACTGTTCTTTAGTGAATGGATCCTTAGGTTTTTGGAATTCCCCTAAAAAAAACTATGATTTATTGTTTTATTAGTATTATTCATCTTATTTTTATAAGATTTTCTCTATTGAGAATAAACGAAGGGCGTAAGAATAAATAAGAGAGCTTACCTGTGAGCGCAAACAACGGCCTTCCTCCCAGGACCCTGGCTCCGAACAGAGACGCCCAGCCACTGACCATCCTTAATCTCATCCGCGTACGGTGCAGTAAGTGTAAGAGAGTCCAAAGCTAAACATCAAATATTACATTAAATTATATTGAGTAAAAAAAAAATACACTGCATAGTATATATAAGCGTTTTAAATTTTGTTAACTCTGCAAAAAAAACTATTGCAATTAAATACAATATACGAAAAAAATTGACAACTTAATTTAACAAATACATGGACAAAGCTAAAGTAGCTCCAAATTAGACACAAATATTAAATTAATTATACTGATTTTAGATACACTGTTAAAACTTATCCCGTCTTGAATGTAAGAGTAAAAACTCTTAAAGTCCAATAAGAGTTTTTATTGTCTTAAGCAATTAACATGACATAAGTGCCGATTGTACCCATAAATTAGTCGCATAACAATTTTTAAATTTCTCTCCCAGACAAACCGATGTGGTGGCATCTCAGCGTATGCAAAGCGCTGCAAAGGCGTGGATGATGCAAGATAAATATGATTCTCTGGCATAGCGAAAGTAAACTCTTGCAAAGTGATACCAAAAAAAAAGTATAAATCAAAATTTTCACATTACGCAAAACACCGTGCGAATGTAAATGTAACTACTGTATCCACACAGTGAAGATACGTACATGCACTATTATATGATCATCACAATTACTGTGGGTGACGAACTAATTCACAAAGGTTGGTGACATATCCGCATCCTGAAAACGATCATAAGGAAAACATTGTGTGAACGTAACTCAAGTGTGGTCTCAGGTTAATCGTTATCGAAATATACTACAAATGTTAATTTTGAACTGATACTGATACAAAATTATCCGACGGCCGAATCGTTAATTCACCATATAGATACCAAAATATTTTTTAATTAATTTAATGTAAGTACGACTAATTGTTACTGATTATGTTAATCGGCCCAGCATAGTTCTTTAGTTCTCGATACGCTAATTGTTAGACGGTATTACAGTTAACATACCAGATATATTTTGGTCTTTGTCGCGGCAGTTGATTAACTAAAAAATGCAAATTTTAGTTTGAAATTTTAATGTTTTTTCTATGTTAAACTGTTATTCGTTAAAATTTCCAATCACCACGTATGATTTTACTCGAGTGTTAAACTGCTCTAATGTAAAAACTGTTCCTGTATTACTTATTATCTTTCTACTTGCACCTATCTTTAAAAGCTCTAACTGATAAAGAGACATTTGAAGCCTATTTACATTCATAGTCTCTTAATAAGCAATTTCATGTTTATAACTTAGAAAAAACGCTTTCTTTTTATAATAAAAGTAATAACATCGGTTTTTGTGCTTAGCTCATGCTTGAGTGAGGTGTTCTTGCAAGCGGTTAGTATTACTCATATACATGTATTCAAGATTCATTTCTCACTTTAACAGACAGTTCATAAGTTTTTTTAATCAGATAATAACATACTATCACATATTAATATATGGTTACGAATAGTCATTATTGTAAGTAAATGAATCTTGAATAGTGTTGGTGATATTTCTACACGTGTATAGTTCCAAGTTAATTATGTGTATGTACGCATGCGTTGCAAATAACGTTATGAGAGATCAGCTGGAACTTGGAAGACATAATTGGGCTATTAGTAAAAAAAATTAAAAACAGCGATTAGTCGTTATTAGTCGAGGAGCATAATGATTAAGTACAAAAGGGGTTGAGACCACATCTCACTTACTCTTGTCTATCTTGCCGTACTTCGCTGTTTGGGGCACCACCGACAAAAGACAACATTTTAATTAAAACTTAAACAAACTACTAAACATAAATGATATCACATAGCGCTCCAGACTTTTCCCCTACGTTCGTGTATAGAAGTTAAATCTAATTTTGTGCCTACAATATCTTTAGTGACATTGTGATTTATTCTATTACATAACCAGTGTGTTTAAGCCTAATAACCTATAAATATTGTGTGAACGCTACGCTACATTTGTTAATAACTACATAACTACATACGGAAATAATAAAAAGATATCAAATAAGAAAACTGATAGAATTCGCATTCATTCTACGAATAATTCATAAATATGTTTTAAATATTTACATTAGATAACGTAATCGTTACTCTGATATACAACTATACTTATCAGCAGAGGTCGGATGACACGACTAAACGAAATGGCTATTACCGAATGAAATATTGTATGATCGTGTAAGTTTATGTTATAAATTTATCGATTTATTAATGTTAACCCTAAGTTATAACCGCTGACCTCAATACTTATCTAAGACAATTTAACTCACTCTTTCCATCTGTGATGATTTGCTCGCAGTCTCTAACAGCAGGGGACATGCGGCACTTCCACAGCGCCCCTGACCTCGTTGTGTTTGGCTGAAGGTTCTGACCCAGAGGCGCACCCACCAGTAACCTGAAAGTCGAAGTCTCGAGTTACTCTAAATGTTCTCGATATAATGAAGCTTGTACGTCCGGTATCAGTTAGTTAATAAATATATTGCAAAACTTTGGGATAATATCACTGAGCCAGTATTTCCGTTCGTTTATTTTATATTCTTCATTTCATCCCTCATCGTGATTAAATGTAAGCTATAGAGTAGAGCTAAGTTAAGCTAAAAAATTTCTATATCTGGAATAAGCTGACACTCGTCCATAAATTTATTTGGCATTAAATGAGATCGCGGTATGTGAAACGCACTTGAAAAGATGAATGAGGTGGGAAAAAAGGAAGAAAAAGTATTTTCACTGACATTATTTTTATATACTTTTCGAAATAAATATTGACGTTAATGTTAATAAATAGACACTGTATTTCATTTATTATTTACAATGTGTTAAAACAGCCTCGTTTCACCTGGTCTTAAGTAACATTGAGGCCGTGGATAGTGAAGCATTTTCACCTGGAATAATCTTGCTTATTAATATGGCTTATGTTGACAGTCGGAACACAAGAAAATGATGGCGTCAGATTTACAAAATGATGTTGAAAATTAGCCAGGTGTGTTCAACAATCAAACTCCTGAACAATATAACCCTGGGAAAATAACTTAGACATATTACAAGTCTAATGTTTAGTCACTGATTATCTGTACAGACATTCTCCGTACTATATAAAATGAAATATGTATACATCTTCCATGATTGCATGACCACATCCCAACAACCAAATTAGTTACAAGAGAATCAACATCATCATGTTCTACTTGATGATATCGACCATTAAATTTCTTGAATAAGCCATGCAGATTAGTTTGGTGTACCCCAACATTAACATTATCATCCGACATTACGACATGATGAAGCGCTCCGCATAACGATATCCGCCTCATTACAGCTCATTGTGAAAGAACTCGCCCGTTCGTTGCCATGCTATTTATTATTAGATGATTCTGTCCAACCTATGTTATTTTTTGTTATCTTAGAGGGATCTTCAAAGGATACCCTATTTTAAAATATCGTTATGCGGGATTTCGATGATCACCGTCAGAGCATTGCGGGCGGCCATAGGATCGCTCATAAAACACTACGGTGATCCATCCACAGATCCAAAATATGATTTAATCTAAAATTAAATACCTTATAAAAATGTCTGCAATTGTTCTCAACAAAGTAATCGTTAATTCTTTAATGATTGCACACGAAATTGTTTTTTACTTATATTGTAACTTTAAATATAATGATCTTGATTTCACATAAAGAATGCAAGCTTTCGCATTTTTGTTAATTAAAGAACAAACAGGGTAACGAGAAAGCTTTACGCTAAATAATTTAATTAATGAATAACAAGTTTACGGCGGGTAATGAATTTAATGACATTAAAACATGTTTTATGTTAATATGTGCTAGTATTTCACAGCTTTGCGATCATGTGGGTATTTCCGCTGAACACGAAACTAACTTAATTGTGTGGGGTCGTTTAACGACTTAGATTAAAACGATGACATCAAACGTTACAGAGATATATTTGTGATAAAATATTTCATAGTACTGTATTTATTTTAAAATAAGCGTTTAATATCAGATATTGTACGAGTATTTTCTTTGAGACCAACCAGTACTAGAGTAAGACTACTTCGCTGTGAACCGCCAAAGTACTTATTATTGCAGCGCGTATTTGAACTGCTGAACAGTAATGTATATAAAATTGTGTACTGTAAAAATATGTTTTTTATAAAAATACAGCGACTAAACTTTTCATATAATTAATTATCTGATATAGTTTCTAGCAATAGAATTACTTATTAACAAAACAGATTAACGAGGTTTGTATCAAGATTTTAATTTAAATAAAGATTAAGTTTTATTAAAAATAGGTGATTGTTTTGCTTTTTTAAAAGAGAATAAAATGTTGCAGCAAAGTTTCAGGTGTGATATCACAAAAAAAAAACAACAACAGCGTCTACTCAAATTTCTAACAGCGATCTTTAGATACTTCTAAAATCTTGGTAAAGCTGTTCAAAGATGAGTTCAGTGACATTATACGTTATTCTTAACTGGGTAATATAAATGCTATTTCTTTCCAGCTTTAAATAGCTTTCAAGTTTTTAACAGAAATAATTCTGTTATTTCGAGGATGCTTCAAAATACTACAGGCCCGCAGAGGAATGCGAAGAAAATTGTCCATGAACCTAATATTAAAATGAAACGAATTATTGAATGTGGTTTGTTATGTAGCTTCAAAATTCGTATTCAAATTCATTTTGACTTCTAAGGCCCCTATTATTGTTAAACTAACCGCTAAACCATTTATTTATTTAAATGAAAATAAATTACGCCTAGTGTCAGTGACGATGTTCCCCTTTCAGATTTCCCTCTGTTCCGTCGAGTGTTTACACATTTAATAAACATTAATTTTATGATTTATTATACATTCACTGCTAGTAATGTTGAAGTATATATTATAAATAAGAATGAAATATGTTTATTTTGATAGACTGACATCGAATACATTTTAGATTCGTATGCGTTTTTACTAAACACAGATTTATGACGGATATTGTACTAATATTAGTATTATGAATTCATGTATTAATATGTAATATATTTATATTAAGTAGTAATAATTAATGTCGTTAAGGACTTGTTTATAATTATGCGATTATTTATTGTATTGTTTCATTACACAATTTCTTCATAGTTATAATAGAGATGGTACTG
Organism: Byasa hedistus; assembly: GCA_029286795.1. Taxonomy (NCBI): domain Eukaryota; kingdom Metazoa; phylum Arthropoda; class Insecta; order Lepidoptera; family Papilionidae; genus Byasa; species Byasa hedistus. The sequence goes on along the minus strand of JAGSMW010000009.1, from coordinate 5,778,421 downwards.
TTTTCTGTAACTTATGGGCCGCCCACACTTAAAGGTCTCCGACCCTTTACAATAGCAATAAAGAAAGCATGAAAGGAGATACAATTAAGACCTCATTGTTTTACTCGGTGTTGCGACATTGTCTTATCTTAACGTTACGACAGGAGTTCTTTTAGAAGCACACTCACTTTAAGAATCTTTAACAACTGTTGGTTTTCTATCTCTAGTCAGTCGTATATTGCTGTGGATGTCTGCTGTGTCTTCTTCAGCATAACTGTACTGCTTACGTTTAAGAAAACTTTGCAAGAAATTAATAAATTAAAAGAGATGATATTTGAAACGTTCCCTTAAAAAATTAAGTACTAACCGAAATTACATTTCTCAAAAACTCTAATTGGATGACACTGAAATTGATAGACAGTTATAAAATCTGCGTGAACAAAATTATTGTTTATTTAAATAACTTTTATTATTAACAAATATGTATGTGTAAAATTTTTATTCAATTCTTTTCAATATTTAAATAGCTATCTTTTCTTTTTATAACAAATAGGATAACCTTAAATAGACCAATCAAACAAACCTGATAGTTTTAATCTCTGTATCTTAGGAACTGTGGCGTGGGTGCGGGCTTAATTTTTATAAATGCAAAAGGCAATCGGTCAGGCCCTCATGACCAATTTACGATACAAAGGGTTCGTTAAAGTGCAACGGTGTTGCGCCCACATACTACGTATCGATCTTGCCCTCATTGGGGTTAGGTGTACGGTGTGCGCCTACGCGACTGTTGGCATTACATAGTCTCAGTTCTGACTGAAACCAATTACTATGAAGTATCAGAAACAAATTACTCAAAGATTTGTGAAGATTTGATCCTCATAACATTTTTGATATACAAAGTTTTAGTTACGACGTTTTTATACCATATATTACAAACCTATATAATATAAATCATAAATTATGTCTTGTTGCTCTAAGTGTCACGGATGCCTAAATTTTTTTTACTTACTCCGACCTAATGTAATGTTTACTTCATTATTCTATTTTAAATATTTATATTTAAAACCACAATAACAAAGGAAAAGATTTCCATTAATTCAAAAATTATTTTAAGTGGCGTTAGAGATAGAAGGGATATTTAATATTGTAACATCGGCTCTAAGTTAATCTAATATCTAATATATAAAAATATATTATGTTCATGGCCGTGTTTATTACAGACAAATATTTCCAAAAAACAATTTAGCATAATGTCTTTGCGAAAGGAAACTGGATCCTTCCATTAGGTAAGCGACGAAATGCAAACAACTATCAGCAGTAAAACGGCGCGCCCTGCTACGACATCGCATCCTCGGCCGCGCCTCCCAAACTAATAAATTCCCATAAATTTATCACTCACCATACCTCACCGACAGATACTACGGTAACATTGCACTGCCATTTAGATAACACTCACAATAAAAATGAATTTCGTCCAAACTTTTGCCCTTAGCTTTGTTTAAAACATTCCTGCCGATGTATTTGGCAGATTTACAGAGACATTGATTTATTTTATGCATTTCTTATCATGTGGGACTCTACCTATGTAATTGACTTTGTTATAACAAAAACAAGTGATGGAATTCATAGTAAACAACTTAACAACTAAACTCTACATATCATCTAATATAATAGTATAAGCAGCTTAAATATTCTTTCTAAATTAGAGAATACTTTTAAAATAAGTATGTATTTAAAAATATAATAACTCTAAAGATAAGCCTGTTAAAGTCCCGTCAAATTATTTTCGGATGTAACCCGAAACAGACAGACAAAAATAATGTAAATTAAATTAATACGATTTTACTAAAAAGATGATACTTTGATATTGCGAACAGACATGCAAATTTTATTTGTTTCTAGAGACAGTATATGTACAAAACAAATAAAGCCATTTTATAAAGTTAATAAAGATTTTCTTATGATCAGAAGCTATTGAAGACTGGCATTAAGTGGATCGGAAAGATCAAAGAATACACCGAACGGGCGGGTTATGCGGAGATCGGCGATAGCACTGAATGGGATTCCTACGCATATGCAGACTACGTTTGTTAATAACGATAATGGACAAATATGCAATAAACAGTATAAAATATTATTCGAATCAATTTAATTATAGATACTAGCACAGCGTTTGTATGTTTTTTTTTTTTAATTATTTAAACAGAAATGCACTAAAAGTAACATTTGAGGTATAATGTATTTCACTATCACCGTCATGTTATAAAATTTTAGATTAAAGGTATTATAATTATTATTTGCATATTTTACCCGGTTCTTCACTCTCTTGAAATAAAGACTATGTTAACTTCTTCTGTATTGAAATTGTCAATATGTACAGCTCTAGCTCCAGAATCCCTGAAACAAGTCTACGCACGGTTTATTTTTGTAGGACACCGAAGAAATTCTCCAAACTCCTGTCAATCTCTGTACCAAATTTTAGGCGTAAAAATATAAAAGACGATGTTGAAATTTTTTAACGATAATGAAGATCGTCAAAGTAATGGCACCATTGACAAGTAAACAAGAAAGAAACACTTTAACTGTCCAAGAAGGGATGTGGTTATTGAGGGACGCGGGGCGATATCCAATATCTTGTGGTAACAGTACGATTACGTCTAACTAGGGAAATATGAAGCAAAAATTATCAAAAATCAAACTATCTGTAGCATACACACATAAATACAAATAAATCAATAGACAATTGCAAAACAAATAAGTACAGTTTTATTAAAGTAATCTAAGTTTTTGCAATACTATCCAGTAAGATCAAAGAAAAGAGATGATAAAAAAACCATTTACTTTTGATAGTTTTACGAGACACTAATGTTAACGTTGAACATTTACAATCACGAAACTTCCCCCAATTTATATCGACTCTGTAAATATAAATGTGCTGTCGTAAAAAATTACGAGTGTGAAGGAAAGCCGACTTCCCCGCCGGTGGTCTGCCGCAAACGATCCCCGAGCATTGTCCAAATTTTATTGAAAACGCACATAAACACATCCTGCTACTGCTTCACCTTTATTACCATATATTTCGTGACCATCTTCCTCGTCCTAAGCCTTTAAGAAACACGATTTGCGGTAAGACCTTAGCCGAGGTCCTTTTCTATTAGGTCTTTTTGGGCCGTTGACAGCGAAGTGGCGGGGGGTCTTACGCGTTTACGCTTCCTCGCTGTCCAGTTAAGGCTGTCCTAATAACTTGGTTTTTTTATCATCTCAGAACATGGCCGTACCATCTGAGGCATTTTTCAATGATTTCATCCATGAAAGCATCCGTTTAAAATAAAAGGCACACGCACCTGTATACGAATATTATCACGTGTTTAAGATAATAGATCAGTATAATCATATTATTTTATACAACATAGCGAAGAGACGCAAGATTATATCCTCGTTTAGGTACAAGTTAGAATGTCTACACAGCACCACATTGTGTTTGTCATCTCTCCAGGTAGTGTTTAGTTCATAGCTCCAGATTCTATAGCTACAGCTCACTTCAATCTAGAACAGCATAATATTTGCAAACTACTATTTTACAGTAGAAGTAGTTGTCAAAGTCATGCGAAATCCGGTAAAAGTAAGAACGTATATTATAACTTAAAACTTCTATAAATTACGACATCATTTGTCGTATTTGAATTAGCATATAAGTAAAAAATATAACAGTAATACTACAACAATTATAAAGTACCTAAACCCACCAAAAAAGGGGCACATAATGGAACTTCAGCATGGTAACCGCTGCAATTTCGTGGGATTTGCGTTGGTCCCTTTCATGTCCTTAAAAATATTTTTTATGTACGAAAACAATGAATAGACTACATATAATAAACGCCAAAACATGATATTACTTTTAATAATATTTTAAAGAAATATACATTCTGCTATTCGGATAATAGTTATGTACTTTTTTAGTGACGATCCTGTGAAGGTGCGCGTAAAGATAATTCAGCGGCAATAAGGCTCGTTAACCGAATATTAAAAGTGCAGCATAAATCAGTACATGTGGTTGCTGGACTGCCAAAAGGGCATGTCGGAATTGAAATTGAAATTTCATACGAGCTTTTCCCAGAAAAACGACACCGCCGCTTCGTGTGTGGAGCAAATTGTATGGAAATAAGTCTTCTCCATGCAAATCTGATGTTCAATGAAAATATAGGCTTTCATAAATTATTGCATCTTTACGGGTAACGATACTCTAAAGCAACCTCTTGCATATTTAAGCATAAACAAAACGCGGTAAAAAATAATACACAACAATCTATATAAGTTTATAAAAACATTTAAATGTTGTTTCTTTTATACAAAACATTGTTTAAACCTAATCGGCGATAAAAAGATTTAAAGAAATAGGTCAAAGAAGCGCTTAATTCTCCAACACCATAATTACTATAGTGAAGAAATCTTGACCCCATAAACCTCTCATGTCATTGTAAGTTTTGTTTTTAGTACAAGAAGATAATAGAAATCAAGTTTGTGGCGCGTCAATAAATAATATAACTTAAGCCAGAGCCCTAAGCGTTTATAATTGAATGACGCAAGCTAATGCCCCAAGTAATGGATTCAAAACGCATCATCTTCTGTGACATTTAGAATTTATTACCAGTACCGGAGTGATGGAGTGGGTGTAACCACATGCCCCGGAATTGATGTCGAAAGCGCTGATAGTAAGGTTTCGTTAAAGCAATAGCCAATTTACAATTTCCCAGCAAAATGTTAATGATGTACCGCAGCGGCTAAGATTTTTCATTGGATTTAAATGTTCACAAAAACAGAATAAATATTAAATAATACAGAACTTAACATACGTTATATTCTGCTTTAATAACTTTGTGAATAAAAACACTTTAGTAAAAATCAGTTGATATTTAGCCAATACTTCTGCAGTGAAGTGGTAATGTTATTATAAGATGGGTCTGAAAATACAATGTGATTATTGCTCTCCCCAAACACCCAATTCCGCCTTAACACCAACACCACATTTATTAGCAATACATAGCTCTAGTTTTATGTCAGTTTTAGACTAAGCTATGAGAACAACAATTAAAATAACTTAAAAATCTCGTTTCACTAACGTTACCCTGAAATTTTTTTCAAACAGTACAGAAACTAGATGAAAATTATATTAAGACAAAATTAATTTTTAAATGATTTAAATATCACTTTAAAAACATTGTTTAGCGAACTATACAAGCGGTGTTTTTTTTCATTTACTCCCGCCGTTTTTCTTTATACCTTTGTCAGCATCCATATATAAAATCCGTTGAAAATATTATATTAAGTCAGTAAAGCACGCAGATGCATTTTGTAATCGTAAGGTTACCACTTGCCATAACCAAAAAACAATTTTAAAATGCAAAAATATACGCAGTGTTGTATTACAATAAATTTTTCGCATAGTTAGCAACCCATATATTAGGGTTTAAAATGTTTAAAATTTTTTTTTTTTTTTTTTTTTTATTTATTATCATATTTTACAATTTTTCCTTAATTCTAATTACACAATACTTGGTGCCAATAAACATTGAATGTTTGTGATGGCACTGCACAGTCCACACTTAACTTGTATACTACCTTCACTTGTAGGTCAAAAGTCAGAGTTATATAGGATTTGTAATCACTAAAACCTCCTTAAATTTTTCGCCTTCACAGCTTTCGACCACAAATCCCGTAAACTCGGAAACTTACTTTACTTTAGTTTAGTCCTGTTCTTACTGTCTTCGGAATACAGTAATGGTGGTTAGCAGCCCTAGGTATCAGGCAACGCGATCGCTCATTAGCGCTGTCCCGAGATAGCGGTCAGTTCGTGACTCGCCTGTGTGCCTCCACAATGCTACTCACCCTTTTGTTGCAATCATGTTTTACAAACGGCCACTTCGTCGCATACGTTTGTAATAACCAAAAATAAACTCTCAATTTACTTCGCCTTAATATGAATAAAATGGCTGTTAAATATTTCAATTAATACAAATAAAATCATACACTGATAGTTTTATCTGTCTCCGTGACTGACGGCTTGCTTAAGTAAACGGAAGTTCCTGTTTCGATTCCGGCGATCGTCTTGTGGGTTGGTGTTAGATTTTACTCCAATCTACCCAGCTAGCTATCATTCTCATATTGTAAATCTACCATGATAACAGCATGACTGTGTATTCGGCAGACAAGATATGAGAGCTAAAGTATTGGTATAGTAAGAGCGAGCACGCGGCCACGGTGTCATTGTCATTTAACACCATGTGAAATTGAGGTTAAGCAAAGAGTTATAAATATAATGTGTCCATATTTAGTTACTTAAAACAAACATAAACTTTCATTACTACCAACAGTGTTGATTGCCGTTTATATAGTATATGCAACCAACTAATAGAATTCGGTAAACGTTGTAATGTTTTGCGATAAAGATATTCTCATTAACTCATACACTAACCAGTTAGTTAACATGATCATTGAATCTTGTCTATACATTCATGAGTTTTAATTTTTTTGACACAAAGTTATTATGAAAAAACTTAAACATTACTTAAACGTCAAGCTGCTTAATACTTGCTAAGAATAACATGAACAAACCAAAATGAACAGTCAAAAAATTTTGAGTATCATATGAATTATAAAAATTTGTTTTAATAAAAAAAAATTGTGTGTTGTGACCATAGCTTTAATAACTACATGGTGAATATTTCACTTAATAATTAGCGTCGAATAATCTTGCCTGAGCAATGTAACCAACTGGTTAACGCCGGCAATGATGAAACCACTTTCTTGAGAGAGACGAGTCGCAGCTTTCGTCTCGGCGCGATTGTTTGAACAACATCTACTGTGCGGCGCACGCACTTTAATAATCTTCCTGGAAGGCCGTCAGACCAGTAAGTTTGTAGTTATTAGGTTAAGTTCACACGTACATACAGATATAATATATGATTTTTTAATCAAAGAAATCAAAAAGAATATATAATCGTCAATCATATATTGTCAGTTCGCACTATAGAGGACTAACAAACACTTCAGAAATTCAAAATTGAATAAAACAAAGTGCAGATTTAATCAGAGTTAATTTTTTTATCCTAACAAGTAACGTAGTTTTATATTAAACTAAAATCATGTGAACTCATAACCTCTGTAGGTAATTTATAAAAATTTCGTAAATCAGAACATTCTTAATTATATATAGACTAAAAAATATCAAACTCTAACTAATAGTAATAACTTAAATTCTATGATTTCTAAATTAATTATTATACCTAACGCTACCTTAAAAAGAACTTGGATATAAAATTCGCGGAAAAACGTGACAAAATAAACTACAGTACAGTTTCCTTTTTTCTTTAAAGATAAAATTGATTGACTTCTTCTCAGAAAACTTCGCTGTAAAAAAAAATAGTACAACATTGATCTCGACTGCGGCATTTGCTTCGTTAAGCAGATATAACACGCAGGCAATTAACAGAAGTCGTTCCGTTTTTTCTTGCAACGGCAACAATGAAGACAAAAAGAAGCATTTTCTACATAGATTACTTTGTTCATGACAAAATCCATTGGATATAATAATAGTACAAATCTTTTGAATGATCTTTACCGTTAATTTATGTATTTATAAATTGGCGAAGATCGAAAAGCTGTAACTTGCCCGTAGTCTCTGAAACTAAAATACGCTGTATGTTAATCTTAAAACAATTTAATAACCAGGAAATGTCACACTGGACGTTATCCTTTCTCCATACAATACCAGACTATGTAACAAATGGCCGTTATAAATCTAAGATTCACGCGATATTTAGATATATAAATCAAACGCAGTCTCCGTAAAGCGTTGCACGCAGCGAGGGGCGAAGCTCCTTGCAGATAATCGCAAACCTGTTCTGCAAGCCGCAAGTAAATAATGACTGGTATGCATTAGTCAGATATCGAATCCCGGCGTGTGGGCGACAAAACCTAACTCTGCAGTAATAAAACCTCCCGCTGCACTAACAAATGAGATGCTAACAACATACGAACTAGAAGTTATCCGTACTGTTTGCAAATCAACGTTATAAACTGTAGTAAATGAAAAACTTTAAAGCAAGCATACAACAATTGTATACAGTTATAAGCAAATTTTCATTTCATCATCATAGACGCCCACAGCTGTACATAGGTCCCAAACATCACCACTCCTAACAATTTTCGTTTACATATGTTTATATACATACATTAAAAATAGTTTTTTTAAAAGCAGATTTACACTTTTTTGATATGAAGAAAATAGACGGATTTTTCAGTTTTGTACTCGTTAAAACAAATTAACTTAAATTATCAATACAGTGTTACATAGAAAGTGAAATGGATCGTCACATATGAAAATTTATATCTTTTAACGATATCAAGTTTTTCTTACAATTTTTTTGTTTTTAAAAGAAAATACTTAATTGAATCTTAAAACAAAGTGGCTTCCTTATCCCTTATATTTGTCTAACTTATACTAGGTGTCTAAATATGCGCTTACTAGGGCCAATATTGACGCAAGTCGATTCTTTCTCACGCGGCCGCCAGCGGCTGCGATCAGTGTGTCAATATGCCAGCGCACTGTTTATTGTGGCAATCTAACTTAATAACTTAAGTGGCATGGACATCTTCACAAACTTATTTTAAAATTAAAAATTTAAATTGCAGTTAAATCCCAAAACCATATTCAAGGATGAATGAAGTAAAACCCATTACCTAACGAATTAATTTTCTGGTGACATGACACAACTGGTGGCAGGATTTCGGGTAGTAATGGAGAGGCAGCTTAAGAAGCAGAAGGTTTTTGGAGACCGTCTGCATTGTAACTTTTGATATTACTGGGGTAACGAAACTTAAGATCTGAACTCAATGGAAATGACACTAAACATTATACATATCTAGGTTTGAATATGACTTGATGAACTGGATAAAAAGTCAATTTCCTGGGCTTATTAGTTTTAATATTTATTTATACTAAATCATTTTTTACTTAAAAATAAAACGAAATAAACAAAAATGAAAATAAATAATTCGCAGCATTGAAAGTGCTTATACTTACTAATTGAAATAGAGATAAATGAGTCCCAGCGTGAGCCGGAACGCAGCGACAGAAATAAACCTAGGCAACGACCCTCTGTGTCGGAAGTCTATTTTGGAACTTCTCTCAGGAACAGGATTCAGGTCAACGAATAATGCATTACGTATATTACAATATTTCTAAGTTATATTGAAGCGCGGTTTATTATATTTTTTATAATCAGATTGTCTTCCGACGATCTGAAACAGGTTGCGGAGGACCGATCGACGTGAAGATCTTTAATTCAATCCAGCAGTGGATATCTATCAGCTAATGATAATCAGTGGATTGATCTATTAGAATCAACATTGATGTTGACTGTATTTTTAAAAACTCTTTTTGATGTTACAAAACGGAAATGTCTTTAAATGTACCTTATAATAATTATTAATATTGAACTTCTTGATTTATTACATAAAATATTTGATAGCTTGATAATTGCAACATTTTCTTTAAATCAAAGTCTAAAGTTTATTCTTTTAGGTATCTGTTAAGACTGAAAGTATTACATAATCTCGTTTTGATTACATCTTTTTTATAATAAAAAGGGTATTTATAAAACTTTTGAAAGACAAAGGACTTAAGTATTTCGCAAATTGTCAAGCACGGTCACCTAGAATTCTCTAGCTCTCTTTCCTCACAACAAATTTTGGTCGAAATTCCGGAAAATGAATAGCGGAGGACCGTTAATTTATTTGTACATGTATAGCCGACCTTGACTAGACACATTGTCGCGAGCAGGAAGAGGCAATTGAACGAATGAGTTGGCGGCAGCGACTGAGGACCGTTCAATGGCCTGATCATGTGAGAATTGGGTCACTGTACCACGACGACGACCTTTGTCTAGTATGTTTTTTTAGAAAAAAAATACGCCTTAACAGGTAAAAATCATATAAGAGATTGTTTAATACATCAATTGGCTTTAAAATATCTTAGAAATATGCCATTTTTATTATTTTCTAGATTACCCATAAATTGTATCGATCAAGCGAGATATATGTAGTTTGCATTCAACACTTTTTAGAGGTATTATTAGTTGTTATAATTTTTATCTACAAACGGTGTATGTTTCATCAAGTTAAGACAATAAGATCGAAGAGTGTGAAAGGTGTTCGACCAAAATAATCTAGCTCTTTTTACTTGGCAAGCTATGAGAGCCAGTATTGCAGTAGTTTGGCAGCTACAACACACCATTGTTGTTAGGCGTCTCATTTATATGGTGGTGGTACTCAGGCGGTTTTTTAAAAAAACCATATGTAAACCATATCATGATTAAATTAATTTTATGGATTTTATTATATTTGCAATCCTTGCATTTTTAAAGTGAAGGTAGAGAAACATGCAAGCGATTAATTTGGTGGTAAAAGTGATAAAAGTCGCAGCAACAACTCTGAATGGCGTTTACTTTGTAAAAGAGATTGGAATTTCGTCATAATTAAATTTAATAATCAAAAAATATCTTAAAGATTTATTTACTATAACTTATGTTCAATATTATTTATTATATATTAATAAAAAGATTAAACGCAAGAAATGCATATGGCAGAGAGAACGACCCTTAATAATACAGCTCTGCACGTCAAGTAATCCTTATACGGAGAAATTTAAACTGATTGGAAGCGCATTCGACGTAACAATACATGCTTCGAATAAAACTGGATGGATATTAACCCTTAAGTATATTCCTCCACTAATTACATCCATATACGGTTGCTCATTACCAAGTGAGCTACTAGCAGCGTGTTTAAGCGCAGTTAAAATTCTGAAGAAGGACAGTTAACTCGTGTAAAATTGCTTATGTGAAAGGACCGGCTTCATCTGCATTATTCGATGCACAAAAAAATATTAAATAGACAAAATTGCATTAAAAAATAAGGATATATTTAATTAAAAGTTTTGATTTTGTTTTAATTAAAAAAAAACAGCGTAAGTTAGAGCACAATATCTCAAATATTTTCATTAGTATATAATAGAACAGACTAAAAAAATGCATGCTGCTAATAGTTGATAGGATACTACTCTCTTTAATTACAGTTTAAAGCTATTTTACACAGTTATTAAGCTCGATTGGACATTGATTTACTTAAGATCATATTTAAACTATTAACTTGCAACAGTACAGTATAACCGAGATACTTTTTATAAGTTTGAGTTCGCTGGAAATTACTTTGTTAAATATTAATTATTATCTAAAAATACTCGTCGATAAAATAAAACAAAGTCTCATATTAAAAATATCACAGTCTGTAATCAAATAAACGAATATTTTGGCTTCTACATTCGAAAAAGACGTTACTTCTGCCGAATAACGTCTTGCTAGTACTATTAGAGCCGCTATACGCATTCCACTCTAATTTTTTCAACAGTTGTGTCAACAACGAACTTTACCATGTTGATTATCATAAATTATTGAAATAAACAAAGCGGCTAGCAGTTTTCTAAGACTGAGCAATAAATTTTGGCCAATTAGCAGGCGGCGGTCGCATTATCTGGCAACAAAGCGTAGTAGGGCTCTTAACATAACTTGCGGCGGCTACCAAACGAGCGTACACAACTCGGTAGATACCTATCTTAAAAAAATCAAAACACGTATCCCTTTTTTATGATATAGGTGGAGTTTACTAAAAGCGTAAGCTTTGAACAAAAATACATAAACCCTTTAAAATTCATATATCATTGTTATTACATTTGAATAAAAGTTTCAAAAAGATTTGATTACGTACGTCCAAAAGTTCATTAAGTGCACGTATGAAAAAAAAAATTAAATATCATTAAAACTATGAACACGCCTTTATCTTAGTTATCAAATTGTTTTATTTTTAAGTGCGCGGTCATTAATAGACGTGGTATGTCTTCACAATGGCGTTGGGGTCTAGGGATGATATTTACGATTCAGAACCTCAACGGTTAGACAATGGTGAACAAGACTCGACCCATCTATTTAATTTCGAGTAGACACCTTTGTCATGTGTTTTTGTTCGCGGTTATTTCCATAAATTATTGTGGATGGCTTCGGCCGTGTCTTCCAATAGTACCTGCTATTGTTATGATAAGTAGTTATGCACACGCCCTGTCGGCGATGCCGCTACCTCCCGAAAGATGTTGTTACACGAGGACACAAGTAAAACTTATTTTAAGGGCAGAGTTAAATGTATTCTGAAGGCGTAGTTAATTCAACAATATGAACTTACACTTTAGTCAATAATAGTTTCCAAGTACGATTTAAATTTAAACAGAAAATGTTAGTAACATTGTTATAGCCGGGTTGCAAACTAACGCAACATCAAAGCTATCTAATGTAGCCCACGCATTAGCTTTGTTTACTTCCTTCCCGGTTCCGATCCCGAACAATATTCAGCTGATTTTATATAGAAAACATATTTGCGTTCAGATTGTATTAATAATAACACAATTTATTAATAGATCTCAAAATGGTTAAAAGATATCTTTAAGCTGAGCGTAGAAAAGGCATTTATTGCGGAAGATTTATATTTACTGTTAACTGTAATAAATCAAAATGCCTAATTAGTAATCCAAAAACTAAATAAATATTTTTGAATGAATAATGAAGAAGAATAACTCTTACACAAGTTAAATAATCATTTGATCCGTCTTCAACAGACGTATTGGTTACAACAAAATGTTCTCTTTCACTTGAATTTATTTCCACATACGTGAAATCGTAAATTGAACTTTGCCCAATATGCCCTAATTTTAAATAGCACACCAGAACCATTTATAATTTTCTATCAATAAATTCCTTGGGAAACCGACATTTTCACCATATCTCGGTCGTAAACGTACAAATGTTTGAACATGTATATTTACAGCTAAGTATCATCGAATGATTGCGTTAACCTAGATAACGGCTGGAAAGCGGGCCCTTCTCAAATCGAGACTTTCTATTTTTCGATAGCGAAGTCGATTCGATATTCAGACGTGGGCGAGCGCGTTTCGTAACAAAATTAAAAAGACAATGCTCTGACGCCTTACACCTCGCGTTGGAAACGGAAAAATCTATTAACCATTCGATAAAGTTATAATGATAGATACTGCAGAAGAGCTTGAGTTACTGACATAACCCAAAAGATTTCTAGACATTTTATTATTATAATAATAATATTACAATGACAATTAATATACTTATTGGCAATGAGCAGGACACGTTGCTCGAAGGGCTGACAGTCGATAGGACAATAAGATCTTCGAAAGGCGGCCTCTTATTAGACATAGTGCTTGAGGGCCTAAACCAGTTGGAGCGACAATCTGGCGAAGGTCACGGGAAGCTGCTCAATGCAGGCAGTGCGAGACCGATCGACTAGAATCCTTGGGGGAAACTAGACATTCCCTCACAAGGAGAAAGTCAAGTTAGCTTATTAAACACGCTGGCCAAGCGCGAGTTGGTCGATATCACATGCTCATTAAAGCTGTCTTGTACGACGGTTACCTCTCGATGTTTTCCTTCACCGGGAGCTGAGTGGGAATCAAACCAGCGCTTCCTCGAAACGTACGATGGCTTTATAGACTTAGACAACAAGTACTTATGAATATTATATGATAGAGGTTAATATTACCGGTAAGCGAATACACAATTCTCCAGAGTTCAGTGCTCAAGGCACGCAAGCTTCCACCCTTATAAATATGACAGTCAATAAATTATTAGTTTATATCGTGCTTATCTTTGCAAAATACTAAAACAGAAAACACGGAAGGTTATTTTTTAATAATAGTATAGTGTAGATGAGTTAATGTAATTAACATAATTTTTCATAAAAGTTTGAATACATTGAATACAGGTAGCAAACTATTATTGTATCATTATTTAATTCATAAATAATCAAATTACAATATATGTATATGAATTGTCAATATCGCTTTTATAAGCAGAGTAAATGTATATTCACAACGTTATGACACCCTCCAAATTGGTATCAAAGTAACATCAAAACATACTGCGCGATGATTTGCATACAATTGTGTTACAATGTCGGGTTAATATTTAGCCTGAAATGGCACGAGCCGCGCTCATCAATGAACATGACAGCATCTGATGATTCAATCAGCCATTTTATTTAACGGGAACTAGTCGCGAAACCATAAAATAATACGTACATAAATAATACTTCTGCAATATTACATATTAATATTCAGAAGAAACTTTTTGTATTTCTATTTACAAACGCCTGAAGATATCTTTTGGCGACAAAATCCTTTGATCTATTATATTTGATGTATTGCAATAATTAATTTTATGTATATAAGTAAATAAATTAATTTAAGATTTGTTCAATTTTACAATGTAACAAAAATTTCATTAGCTCTGTGTTACAGTTGAAAGTTTGTTTGATCATATTTCTATCAAAAGTACAAAGATGCACTTGCATACATATACTTTTGAGAATATATTTTAAAGTTTTACATCGGAATTGTTCCCAAATATTCTTTAGAGCGAATTCCACAAAATTGTCATTATTTAGAAAAACTTTCCATATAGTACATTTAATTAATCCGTATGTTGATAATCCACCATTAAACGTAAAACCGTTTGGTTTACTAAAACCTTTCAATGACAGAATTCTAATGCACACATAATGTTTAACGAAATGTTTACTGGATATTACAAGCTATTACTTCTGTATTATCGTACTGTAGCAGGCATAAAAAGTAAAATACGCTAAGAGCATTTAGTTTACAACGAGAATTTAATTCTTCAATCTAAATTATGTTTTTTAAAAGAACATTAATGATAGTTTCTTTACTTTTATAACTATTACATGAATCATTACCCATATTATAATGAAATAAAATGTAAGATTTTACGTTTACTTTAACTTAACACGTGAAGAGTATTCGTGAACTTCATTGTTATAAATAGTGCATCTCATTTACTGATAGGCTTAAAAAATTTAAGATCTTTACATAAAGATTCAACTACACTGACGCCATTGTTACTAATATAAAAATTATAAAGAAGCAATAAAATTATATATTTCTCCATAGAGGAGAAATAGTATTGGTAATTAAAGTAGTTTTAAGTCTTCCGTATGTCACAATTAAAATGTTTTGATATTATATGGTTCATTTAGAGACATTATCGGAATTTCTTATCAATAAAAAGGCTTAATGACATAATCACATCTACATTCGAGCCTCTTAACGAAATCAATTCCGTTTGAATTGGTAAACCTGTATTTAGGGACGTGCGCCTAGTAATAGAATACCGGTTTTAATTTCTTCGTCGCTTAACAAATGTATTTTTACTACATCAATGTAATTATCAACTGATGAAAAACTGTATATATAAAAACTTTAACAGAAGCAAAATGGTAATTGCTGCAAACCATTGCTGGTTGTTTTAGAAAGCAACTTTCGTCTACGTTTAAAAAATATGAACAGTCCTGTTGTTAAATAAAATATTTTATTAAACAGATTGAAATGACTTCTTAAAATTTTGCTTATCATAAAATAAATATCTGTTTCATTAGAACTGTAGTTTATTTCTTACAGTTTTATACAACATCCTTCTTTAAATCTACATAATCTACCAAAAGAAACTGCGCAGTTTTATTGGATAATAATTTTCATATGTTATAAGAATATTAAAGTATATTATAATTTAGGTTTGGACGTACTAACATAGATGGCACATATAACAAGAACAATGTTGGTTTAAAATGTATTAATCGTTTCGTTTACACATTAACTTACACAAAGTGAGAAAAATTTAATGAAATCGTGTAAATGTTTTTTTTTTCATGATACAAATAACATTAACATAATGTAACGTTCTCTATGTGTATAATGAACATAACGACAGGTCTGGAAAGTTGATATGGCATAGCACATCACTAGTGGGAATGTCGGTAGTAAGCGAGGCGGCTTACAGCAGCATGGGGCGGACCACGACCTTCGACCCGAGCCTACGGTCCTAGTCAACTCGCCATATTACCATGTACATGAATCTTACAGATGTTAATCTCTGGCTTTCTTCTCTTTACCGCTGCACAAACGCCGCTTCTCTTAATACTTACTAATAAACAACAAAAATTAAACAAAAACCAATAACAATGTTTGCGTACCACTTCCGGCTAATCTCCGTAACTAGTTTCTTTGATAAATATCTAAAGATATAAGGAACAAACGCTGTTTTCTTACTCATTATAAAATAAAGCAAAATTTATTAAAGGTATTCTAAAAATGGTCATCGGTCTTCTAAATCGGTCAGTTATAATCAATTGTTTAATATTTGCATCCATTTCTGCTGAACGCAACCTCCATCGTGAATCACTGACGCTTTGAGACGTAAATGACCTTGAGCATGAAGTGTCAATCAGTTATTGGCGCTAAGCACGTGATCAACAAGCGCGTACAAAACAACATATATGTGTCATTAATTGTATGACACATATTATTACCTACTCGTCATCTTAAACTGACCTCTGAGGCGCAGATGATAACCGTTTACGTTTTAACAAGAAGTTCCCTGGTGCGGGTCACATGTCGATGGTAGTGATTTTTCGAACCATAACAGCATTGCTTTGTTCCAACAGTTACATTTGAATGTTCTCGATAAACATGCTTTATCATCCACGGCCTTATTCGTCAGAACACCATGTGAAATTTACGTAAACTTTTTTAGCTTGGTATGTGCGCTAATCAATATCTTGTTTAATATAATATTTTTTATACTCTAGTTACAATCCACACGCTCTGTGTATAAAGTAATGAACAAATCTATCAGTAACAGAGGTAATTAAATATTGTAAATATCCTAAAGTTGTTATTACCGTAATGTAGTGTTAAAACAATAAATGCATGCGCTGACATACGATCAAGTCGCGTGTGATTCTACATGTAAGTAGGTACAAAAACAATCATACTGTTGATTCAGATCAATTTAGAAGAGCATAAATAAAGCGGAGTGCGGGCTCTCTCCTCGTTTTCATCAATAACTGAATCACGATGTGAGAAAAGAAGCAATTACTCTCATTACCGCCGCGCATGAGTCACACAAAAGGAAGCGGCACGTCACATGGGGTCCGCGCGTTGTGAGCACCACGCTCACCAGACTTCACTACACAAATAAGGGACACCATAAGCAATCAACGCTGGCATCCCTATCACTATCGAAACATAGTATTAAACCAATACATACTTAATTACCTACGCGAACAATTTACCTTACTGTACCGTTTTCCTAAAAAGAAACCTAAAAAATTGAGTCATCTGAAATTAACCAGTGTAAAATCAATCCTTTGTATCTTAAGTGTTCCAACTTTCTTCTAGAACTCTTTCTGGCTAAAAAATTATTATCAAAATCTTCTCTTTGTCAAAAGTTAATAAACCAAAGGAAGATATGTATTTTATGTTACTATTATGAAAATACGTATCATTGAGAATACCAAATTCCTCGTCGAAAGTTCAAAAAAATATATATATAACGTGTAAATGAAAAGACTGTTAAATTTAAAGGCAAAGTGACTTAATTTTTCACAAGTAAATACATTTTAAAATTCCCTGCTTGTAAATCGGTTAAGGATAGTCAGTAGCGAGTTTTTCAATAACATATACGCGTCTTGCACCGTTTGTTCACAATTACCCCGACGATTATTTTAAATTGTCCGTAAATAAAGAGGCGTTTGGTGACCTCGTATGTGACACGGCTTAGTTTTGTATTCTCAAGGAGTATAGTGACGTTAGCGTCAACCGCATTAATGTACACCGCATCGAACGTAGAATGAGTGATGCCCCATACAAGTTGGTCGATGTTGATTTATAGCAGTACTTTGTACTTTTATTCTTAGTAAACACTCGGCTACTTTTAGACTTTGTAATTGATAAGTGTTTCGAAGTTAGCATTCACAAACAATTAATCAATTCAAAGCTATTAAAAACAAAGCTTAAAATGTTACTGGGCTTGAAGACAGATACTATAAAGTAAAGTTATATATATTTTGTAAATATAACAGTCAAGTTTTTTTATAATTAAACGACAGCTTGCTCCGAAAAAGGTTTAATTCAAATTTAAAAACATTTTTATGTTATTTTTGAGTTAATACTTGACCATTTACTTCAACTGCGTCTCACTTCACAGTAAGAAATACACCCATCGTGCAAACGGAAATAAATTGTGAGAAAAACAAACGGACGTTACTAATTCCAACAGCACACAATTGATTTGTTTATTTCATTAAACGAACGCGGAAACTGTCTAGATACGAAAGTGGGTGGTCGATAACCATCACCCCACGGATAAACCCTCAAAGTACTGCGGTTCAGAAGACTTCTTTGATTATGAAGAGACAAAACAATGAGAAAGTCGCTGAGCTAAAAACTTAACACATTGGTCTTGGTTTTAAAATTAAAGTAGTAAAGAGTAATAAACTAAATTTGATGCAAGTCTTTTCAAAAATCATAAAAACACTCTTTTGGTTGATACAGAATTTTTTTTTAGAGAAGTAATTTGGACATTTCCCTGTGCTATAGCCACGAGCAATAAACATGGAGCAGTTTAAAAAAATAGACAGACATTTTGTTTTATCTAAAACGAGCATTAAAATGCAGTAGGAGTACCACACAAGTTCCTTAAAGGTAGCACTTGAACCGCGGTAGCGGGTCTACCACTTTAAAACACCCACTCGAGATAACCGTAACACCTTAAATAGATTTAATCTCCGTTGCTTAAAATTATTAGATCTAACCACTTAAAAGCAAAAAACACCAAACTAAATGTATTAAAAACATTAAACTATTATTAGACGTTTGGAAATCGAAATTTAGTTAAGGAATAACATGGAAGTATTTTGTTGTGAATATGATATTATTAATGATAATGATTATACAATAAACAATGGTTCACACGAGGTTTCCTAGAAACCAACGTAGATATATCTGTCCATTCAACAAATAAATACGACTCCGGAGTAACATGACGTACGCAGCAGGACTCTACTTCCACTGCGTCTTATTTCTTTTGAAGTACGATATCAACCGCCTCCTTACTATCCTCACATTAATTATGAAACACAAATAACGTTTATTACTGCTTTGATATGAAACAGTAATAAATTAATATGAATGTGGAACACAGTTACAGAAATAGTTCTGTCTTTTAGTAATCGAGTGCAACTCGATCGATCATTGATTTCCGTTCTACATTTTTGTTATGCATTATAGTATATAATAACAGGTAATTCTGTTTTTCTAAATACTAAGATTATCATGTATATTTCATATATATGTTAACGCTCTTCCAATATTTTAATTTCTCGCAAAGTTATAAGTTTGTTTGCACAAATGTTTAAGAAAGAAATAAAAAGTAAAAGTTAAGAAAATTATATTTATTTCGATGACTTATATAATATATATGAATACTTAAATTTTATATTAAAGACACTATTTTGCGATAGCCACCTACTAGACAAATTCAATAATAAATTAGATTTATTTAGAAATTAAATAATTATATAACAATATTTTCGGAATATTTCAAAATGACATAACTATTCAGAAACGATTTACGAAATTTGTGCTATATATAATTCACAAGTGTTTAATTTTATATATAAACTGAAAATGTGTGATTTTTATTACTTTAATATTTATTGTTAAATTTCTTATATATTTTTAAATTAATAAAATCCCTATTATGGACTAAAAACAAAATATATGTATATTATAATCCTCAACATACCGGCCACTAGATGTAGAGACGACATGGCAAGAATCCCGTATTTTGTGAAAGACATTACAAGAGACTTATGTAGTGGACGTCCGGTGGAGTTGATTAGAGATGGAATGTTAACGTAAATGATACGGTTGCTTTTTAAAGTGAATTTCAAACAAACTTCATTATGACAGTTGATTGACCAGCGCTCTTAAATAAAGAGCTGGCCCCTTAAAATAATAAGCCCTTCTCTGCTTTAATCTAAAGTGTTTTACCGCTTATCATACCACCATTAATTATAGTGAATCGAGAAGAGACGCCTACGAACGTCCGATAGATCTACAAACATAATTACAGTAATTGATTTAAATATAATAATTGTAGGTTACGGCGCGATTCTATCGGAGGGCGGCCCTCTTGTAAACATTGTAACGGCGTGCCTTGAAACTAAATTGTTTTTAAAACCCTTTGTTGTCATGTCCGAGTGTTTGTTTGTACGACGCCATGTTTTACAACGATTTATATCTTAAATATGTATTTTAATGATGTACGTAAGCTATGAATTGAATAATTTTGCATTAATTACTTTAAATAAATACACAATGGTGTTATCGTTTTGTTTTATAAAAGAAATCTTTTCGGACATGTTCATTTTACTGGCCTGGATTCCATTGAATAAGAAAAGCGCAATAGTTACAGTTGCATAAAAGTGAGTGTGAACTTCGTATAGTGTAAAAAGATTCCTCGAATATTCCTTTTGATAATTTAAAAGATTAATCTAATGAACATTTTGGATTAGCAACATAATAAAAGTAACCACACAAAACCGCAATCGTCATAACATCATCATAATATTACTTTCGCAAGTTCAAAAGAGGAATATTTATAAGAGAATACAATAACGTGGTATGTTATAAAATAAATAGTTACACTACAATGTAGTTTCTAGTTTCAAACATAAACCCGCAGAGGCGCTCCCCTGCGGTTCCCGTAACAAACGGTTACAATAATTCTAAATATATTTTTACGAGAGTTGAAATCATAATAGAAATTCAATTCGTATTACCGGTGTTAGATTTCGGTGGCATCATTCACTAATGTATCTCAAAGCTACCTAAATATCCGTTTGGGTACCTACCAGCAGCCTGTTTATTTTTTACCCATCGCCCGTGGTATAATCTACTTGGTAATAAGGCAGGCAGGATGAAAGACGTTGCTTATAAGGGACCCAGTGTAGAGTTACAAATGACCAGCTAACGTATTAGGGGGAAAGAACTATTTGTTTATAATAAAACTTCATTGTAAACAAGTGATGGTAGATTTTAATAAGAACGTGGGAAATTAAAGACATTGAAGATCTGTATTTATATAATTCTCGTGTCACAGTGTATGTAACCAAACTCCTCTGAAACAGGCATCAACGTTTTTTATGAAATTTATATTTGAAAGTTCTGGGAACAGGTCGTAAACTATTTTTAGATCCCAAGTGATAAAAATGTCCCACTCTATAATTTCTTTTAATTTTTTCATGAATTAACATTAAAATATTGTTAATCTTAATTTTCACCATTCTACCACAAACCCCCCTTTTGTAATGGAGATGTTAGTATCTTTTTTTTTTTAATTAGGCAAGGGGTAAATCCTCATGGATAGCGATAGGAGATGTTAGTAATACAATAATTTATATAGCAATGCCGGGTCAGCTAGTAAATAAATATAATCATATGAACTACTTTAACTCGTAATGTTTTCCTGTTACACGTAATGTTTTAAGGACTTTGTAGCATTTACAGTGGATTTTATTATGGACGTATTCGCTTTAAACATCAAACTGATAAACTTTGGTATTAAAAACAAGGAGAATCTAGATATGCTTTACTTAATACATACAATCTTTACGTGAACATTAATTCTCTTTCAGATTAATAATTTATTCGAAGTCAAACATCTTAGTGTAGCTTCAGACGGTGACGTCATCGGGAGCAGTAACCTCCACGAAACGCTCGTAAAACTTACGATCGGTTAAATTCGCAGTCAAAACAAGCAAGGACGAAAATGTTATATAAAGAAAAATGAACCAAATAGTGTTACAATAAAACACTCATTTCTCTGAAAGTTGAAATCATTTTTAAACTGCGGTCGTTGTCTGTTGCGAAAGTACAAACTTTTTTAAGGTTATTACAACAAGAAGAGCTTTTAAAACTCTTCAAATACCGCTGCTGGAATTTAAAATGTAGTTGTCGCCGAAAAGAGATTATTACTAAGTTCTGATTAACAAATCTCTTGGAATTTTCAGGTTGAGGATGTGAAATGTTTGCTGATGGAATGTGAGAAGGAAAATTTTTAAAGGATTCCTTTTTGACCAGTTTTTATAATAATATCATAATAGTCTGATCCTAAATGCACTAGCGGACCCAACATAGAAGGTCACCAAAATATCTATTTCTCTCTTTGGCAAGAACGGTAATATTATATTTATTTATTTTTTTACATCTTTTTGTTGGTGACATTTGTAAAAGTTACGATGCGATTGATATGTCGTTTAGAGCCAAAAATCCGAAATCTTTGTACGCAAAAATATAATATTAGATTAATAATATTTCATAATAGCTTTGAATCCAAAAACATTAAGTTAACCTATTTCGTTTGTAAATCAATAGTAAAAGATGTACTGAAACGGGCAAACGTGTACATACTTTTTTACTAGAATAAATATCGGCTGTATAACAAATCATCTCCGTTTCAGTTGACATGGAATTTTATACACATCTGCTCACACAATATCACTATACGTTGAATAGTAATGAGCAATTGATATTCAAAGAAAATAATGATAGAGTTCCATAGATCGATATCTGATTTACTAGAACTGTGTTTTTTCTGTGCTAGAACTATCAATGTGTACTTGCTGGTTATTGTTACATTATATAAAATGATTATTTTCCATTGTTTGTAAGTTTTTAATAATCAAAAACATATTATTTGCTAATTGTAAAATGGAAGTAATTTCAAATTGTACCTTAGAGAGTATATATCATTATCATACTTTATTAGATAAAAAATAAACTTTTACTTTTAAGATCAAAGTCAGTATCAGCTGGTTGAAGGAATTATGTAGTACTACGTTTAGTTCAGTACGTTATACAGTATTAAAATTAGTTTAGTTAGTTTATTTCGCTCTTTAGTTGTGTATTTCCGTTTTTTTATTTAAAATTTATTGTAACTTGTCCATAACGTACAGTCGTAACCAAAAATAATGTAAATTATTATATTAAACATTTTAACTTTTTCCTAAATTACATAATCCAAAATAATTTAAGAATTACCAAAAATCATTATAGAAGCATCTCAATTTAACTATTAATAATAAAAATATCTATATCTTGCCAGAGTAATCGGTATTGAAAACTTACATCAAGAGACAAATTACAGATGTACTTCAATAACTTACAACTGATTTTACCAATGTCAAATTAACCGGATACAATTTCCATTTAGTTATGTTTTTAACTTCGTTTAAAACAAAAGTCTAGACAAACCTTTACTATATTTCGCGTGTCCCGAAAAGCGTTTTGCGTCTTTCATAATGCCAACAGCGAAGCATTGAAAATTACTGGTCATGGGATCTATATACTACGTCATAGTTATGTATATATAACTATGACGTTGTAGCCTGTACAATACGGAGCACGTCGATGTGCATCAAACCAGTCGTATCCTATTTCGCGGCTCGCTGCTTCCAATAATTACTATTTGCCTTTGAGACCTATCAAATTTGAACACCTCCATTTTATATCATATAAATTTCGAAGTGACGCTTCAAATTAGTACCGGAAATAATCATAATGAATACAGCAACAATCAATGTAATTATTTGTCAAAAGGTAAATGCGCTTTATCACCTACATATCGAAATATACATACCGAAATATACAACAAGTAGTCATAAATTGATTATTAACATTTGTGTGTTGCACACAGAATAATTGTGTTGTATTTTTACATTTTGTTTTCGGCAATTACAATTAAGTGAAATCTGTTAAGAGTTTACTCATTTACTATGTAGACGTGAGAAACATTAGCAATGACGTCAAAGCATACATTTAAAAAATGACTAAAAATATGTACGTCGCATATGTGTCTACGTAATCAGTCGTCAACCGACCACAAAAAAGAAGTTCTCATGTGGGCGCGTATTTTTTTTCACATATGAGCACTAATAACTTTTCACCACATGAAGCTAATACGCTTACGTATGCTGAGGATCAGAAAATAGATATTGAATTTTATTTTATTCTTTCTCTGTCAATAAAAAACACAATCAGATGGTAACCATTTCACATTAAATAGACGAAAATATTAAAGAACATTTTAGACATCTAAATCTGTAAAAGATGATCATAGTTAAGTGATTCAATTCTCCGGTCAAAGACAATAGCATAAATGTCAAAATACTTAAGTTGTCTAGACGCAGACTTTGCTTGAACACCTGCATATTGGCATAATTTATATCAATTATATAATCCATTTGATTAAAACAACGTTTATATAGCCCCGGAATGATATAACTTAACTAGACTTTGGGTTAAGCTTCCACTAAAAATACAGTAAGCTGGCACTAACTTCCTTTAAGCAAATGCTGAGGTTCTTTTTTTTATTCTCTTTATTATTTCTTCGTTCTCGTCTGCTATGAGTAATACTCAAGTATGATTTATTTTAATAAACATTATCCGCATTAACAGAATGTGTATTAATTAGATTTGTATGTACTATATGTATTATATTATATTTTATCTGTGGTCAACCCTATAGTAGACTGGTAGAGAATGTGCTTCGGCATTAAATCCGATTATCTGTAATTATTTTAATTTTAAAAATGTTTACAATACTAGCAAAGAAGGGAATTTAAAACGTATATTAACACAAAACGTGGAATATACAGATTTTATACAGTACCAATCAAAAATCGTAAGCCAACGGTATTTTTAAAACCGTCCTGATACAGTTATTATAGTCTTAACTGTATATATCTTAATGAGGAAATGTTATGCAAATTGCGCAACTGAACTGTTTACACGGCATCTTCTAAAATACGTTTGTAGCAAGCATTTATAATAAAATATGGTTCATTGTACTCGGTACGATGATCTACAACACATGTTCGCTTAAAGTAAGCATTGTTAATGTGTTTTGATTTAGTTCTTAATCGCAAAAGAGACGCTGAAGTCCTAAGTCTCAAAAAACACGCATGGTATTTATCTCATTCGTTATGAAACCGGTCTTGTCTTTCAATGTCATCTTAAGACATCGTCCTAAATTAAGGACCTCTGCAAACAGGTACACGGTGAATAAATAAGATTTTTATTTCTAAAACATATTTTCAGTTACCTAAACACAAACAACATTCCTAATAAAGTTTAATAACATTCAAGTTTAATTTCATTATCATTCTATAGTAATGTCAACCTCTATATATACAATTAGGCATTACATTGAAACAACCTTTATAGTTTATAACTTTACAACGTTTTTTTAACGTTATATTATTATTGCTGATCTGTACACCCCAACGGCAATAAAAAGTAATTTCATTACGAAACACATACATGATGCATTAAGCGGAAGCACGAACCATTCACAAAAATCCATTTATTAATGGGAAAATGGAGAAGAAATGACATTTGAGAATTCCTTTGAGAAGAAGTTTAATTTAAAAGTTTAATGCACCAAGTTCGCAGCGACTGTGGGGCCGCGAAGTACTAAAATGTTTATTTCATTAGTAACAGGTCTCTCGTGTTGAAGACAGCTGTATCCTGTTATACTGCAAGTTAACATTATAAGTCGTATTACATGAAATAACTGGAACATCCGTGTCTTTTTTCTCTAATCTAACAGATGTACTAGATGTTGCTTTAATGCAATTTCTTCTATTAAAAGTCTTGTCTCTCTATATCTACATTGTATTACTACACAAGCAAATAAAAACAAGAATAAATTTTGCCAAGTATAACACGCGGTATTATTTTAAAAACCTGTAAAGATATTACATCCTAACATTAATACATATATAACTAATATAACTTCTTTAAGAAACCTTGAAATATTTATAGAAGTTTTATCTTATCATTGCGGAAGTGAAATGTCTTCGTTTCTGTCGCGTTAGTTTATTTTTGTACCTCACCGGATGTAAGAATTCGGGACGCCTTATTGATGTGGGCTACAAATGTAAACTAACAAATAACGTGTACTTAACTGAGTTTTTTTTTATTTATAATAAAGATTGAAATGGTACCATTTTAGCACAGAGATAAAGTTTTGCGATTTTAAAGATTACTTTAGAGATTCATTGTTTCAGTTTATAAAACTTGATAATAGTGTTATCGAGGAATTTTAACGATACGATAATAAAGTTTCGTTTGTACTTGTAGTAGCATGTAACTTGTATAAGAATTGTTTTCTCCACAATACAAATTTCTATATCGGCTCACATATTTTTATTAAGTCCTTCTATATCTTAAAGCGTAACAAAAATAAATACGATTTCCATAGTTCATTATAGGTTACTTAATTAAGTTACAATTTAGTGATAATATTTTAAATAACACACCATATATATACACACCATGTAAATATAAATCTTTTGAACCTTAAAAACGGTTGACAACCTTGACTAAATCCCACCGACAAGCCAGACAAAGGAAAAAGAATTTCAAGCTCGACGATCCAGGATTTAACGTGAAGGAGAGAGGGAAAGGTTCGTCACAAATAAAAGAGGCGTACTTATGAGTTTTAAAATTGAAATAAAGGACAGGCTCTTTTCATCATCCAATATTCAATTCAGCCTTTCTCCTATAGAGATTCAACCGTAAATTGTTGGCATTTTTTCTCACTGAGTTTTGAATTATTTATTTCATTTAATAGAGAACAAATACCATCATTAAGATTTACAGACTCTAATTGTATAAAATTGTGAACTAAAATATTAATTGTTGATATCCAAATTATAGTTTATTCAAGGACAATAATGCTGAAGATTCTTTGATGAATGACAAGTACGAACGAAAACTGTTTTATACATATTTAAATTATGTTTACCAATCCTTATTATATATTATATTAAACAAATATTTTCAATCCATGATTTACAACAAACATTATATATATATATATGAGTTTTTAGATGTTATACTGTATGACATATAATACCAAAAAATTACATATATCTTAAGATTCTTTATGTCGTCAAAATAAGTAACCATTGCTTCTAATATTAAAGGCTACAAAATATTTGTGTAATCGTGGTAGTAATGTAAGTGAAATGTGCATTTTAACTGCGTTTTCTATTTTTTTGCCAGCGAGGGTTCATGATTCAACAAGTCGGAAGCTTGCGTGTCAAGCCTCAACCAAGCCTTTAAGTCACACCCAACTGCTGCTTTAAAAAAGGAGAATCATCGCAGTAATGGATGCTTACATTAAGGGTTCATTACATCATGGTGATATAAAAAAAGATCACAGTAAAGTTAAGCTTCCCGTCGCCTGTATTACGTATACTACAAAAAGACTTTAACCCTTAAAACCATAAAATTTGACATTTGGAAACAACGCCTTTTCTAATAAACACTAAATGTATTTCATAGTAAACTGTAATTTTTTATAAGTTATTTTATGATTTTTTTATTACATTAGATACAGCCCTCCAGGTTCATTAAAGTGTATATATATATATCAGTGTGTCCTGTAAGTAGTATAAGTTATCGAACTAGTTTACATAATGCGTGGAGCGTTAATTTTCTCATTAAAATTCATATAAAACAAATAGTCGAGTTGTAATAAAAGTTACTTGTTATCTTTAACGTCGCTGTTTTTAGTTAGGCGTGGTAAAATGTGTTCGCTTTTCGGCGTCAACTTTACGACCTTTATTTAAATAAATAATACTTTTGAAGTCATAAATTAACAGCGAGGTGTACCAATTTTAGTTTAGTTTTAATTACGCAATTACTGGACATAAAAAACATACATTAAGGAAATCTTTTTGTACATAGTAATTATAACGTAAACATGTTCTATTAAGTTAGTTTATAATACAAAAACCGTATTCGCTTGTAACATAACATTACACTGCAATATTGTTATGAATATATAACAATAGGTAATTATTAAATAATTGAATAACGTAGCCAACGGGATGCTTATTGATATACTTAAACAGCTGTGTGGGTACGCCTAAATTAAATTTAGACTTGAAGTAACGACTTCTTGCGACGGAGTCGACGTAACCTGTTCTACGATACACTTAATATCCGCTTTAGCGACATTAGCGCAGCCCATAATTACCATCTGACCCGAATACAGCTCTAAATTAATGTGGCTATGAAACATGGCGTGGGACAGGCCACAAGTGCACATTACAAGGATACCTGCTAAAGCAACAACAAAAACTATTATACTAATGAAATCAAGTTATGATTTGTCGGTAACTAAATCTGGTAATAAATTAATTATGGGAATTTATTCGTCTTTAAAAATAACTAATTGTTCAATAATACAAAAATAACGTAAGTATTTTTCTTGACAACCATCAGATTATATTTTTTGTGTTCCACTGTTCTAATGAATTAAGCAAAAATATCCTTCACACTTTCCTTTCATTTTCTTTCTAAAATTTATGGATATCTGTAGTGACACTTGAAATCTCTTTAGAACAAAGTTTAGTTTCATAATTTATAATCTCTCTCTAAGATCCAGGTCCCTCATATCTAAGGATTATGATCATCGGATGAATTCCCTCCATCGGTTCCTGTCCAAAGCGTCTTTTACTAACCACATAATTTGTTTTATGAAATGATATTTTACTAAATCACCAAAAACAAAAGTATATTGAAATATACATATATTGTATGGGTATTGAACAAGAGGCTGTTAATTTTTGAACGTGTTTTCCATTTTAGCAAAATGAACTTTGTATTGAACAAGTTCTCCGAAAAACATGACGACTCGCTCCGGAAGTTGAAGATGCGTCATTCTATAAATCAGTCAAGAGTTAAGACTTATGAAGCCGTAGATTAGGCAGTAGAACTATCAAACACATGTGGAACAAATGACGAAGGCGAAGCATCTGTAATTTTTACAAGTGTCGCTTTAGTATTACTGTTAGAAATAATCTTTTAAATGTAGACGCGCACTTTACACAAACATCGTTGCTGTTGTTATAAATTTTTGTGATATGACATGAACGAGTAAAAACACTAGATCATATATGTAAATATCATTCAGATTTATACTTAAATCATTTATTTCTGTCTTCCGGCTGTATGTGCCATAAAACTGATAGTCCACGTCTTTCAGCTAAAATGTTTACGGAAAACAATCATAACAATGAATCAGAGCTATTATTCAGACCATTATTTTAAGTTTAATCACTCGCAATATGAAGAGTTTTGGTTTGAACAGCGAACATTATTCATCATCAGTTTTTCTTATCAGTAAGCGGCCATAAAAATAAGGGACTGGTTAGGATACTCATTACCACATAGCGTTGACACGTAATTAAACCTGCTATTTTCGATTTATCCTTCGTAATTTGACTGTCTACTAGCTACGGCTAGGCCAAGTACCATGTGGTATTCACCATCCGGTCACGTTACCGCTCAATATTGGCGGCGAATATCGCGAGCGTCAATCAGAGGCGTTGGTCGGACGTCGACGTCTACGGCGAATATTAATAAGATTCCGCCCTTTTGGGTAATATAATAGTCAATTTTAAAGAAAATTTATTCATTTTATTCATCTTATACAGTTTTCATGTATCCACCTTCTGGAAACGTGTAGTTGGACAGGCTAATTTTGTCCTAGACGATTAGGCTATGACGTCAATAGTTCAAGTGGAATTTCAATTTATATTTATTTTTAACATGTACTCATGATGTGTCTATTTTAGGATTCCGAGTCATAAAAAAGCTTAAATATTTGTACTGCACAACCACAAATATACTAATGTTAAAAAAGATGCTTTCACGCTATGTAATAAATTATACTTAGATTCTTATTCTTACTTAGTTGAATAATATATTTAAAGATGAGTGATGTCTACAAACGCAAGCATTTGAATCGTTAAAAAGAGACTTTAATCAAAAGTATCAGTTTTAACTTTGAATTAAAGTATAAGTTTTATTTATTTTTATTATTAATATATCCGTTTCTGAATTTGTCGTAAAGGCAGTCTACGGTGGTCTGAAACGGCATTAAGTAGTACGATGCATTGTTGTAAAGTTTACTGCCGCTCCTAAATATCGACCGGGAAGTGTTCCCGACTTTGTATAGGGTTACCGAAAAGTTAAAAAAGCAAGTTAAGGTTGCTCTTTGCTAAAAATACGTAAATGGTTTGTGATATGTATATAATATACATGTCAAAAGTGTTAAAGCAGAGCACAAACATTTTACGTCACATGATAGTTAAAATATTAATCTTTAAGGCAATAAAGAAATAAACTTGACTTTTAAACATTTAGACTTCACCGCACTTTAGATACATACGTAAGTTATATTACGAGAAAATAAATCTTTAAATCCATTTATTTTAGTGTTTCATACTATTTATTAAATAATATTACATCTTGTGTTATTTAACAACCCTGCTACCGAAGTCGTAAAATCCGCGCCAACGAAACATTTCCGCACTGCAGCTTACTTTCGTTGCATTTAAACTAAGACATGTATTATATATATTATAAAAGGAACGACGATTTATTATATGATAAATAGTCGTTCATATATATGATATATGTTAATCTAAAGTAAACCTCTGTAATAAACTATACAGCAAAACTTTTATCATTAGAATATTGGTATATTTAACAATTGAATTATTTGGGTATGTAAAAATTAACTAGCATAGACAAATACATACATGTTATTTTTGTTTCAGCTTGGTCTAAAACCATTTCTTATAAACATTGAATCAATATTTAAATTATCCATTATAATTTAGTCAATTCACAAGTACAGTGTCAGATAGAGAGCATCGTATGAATATGTTCTCCAGCAATAAGTCAAAAGAAAGAATCAAAATGCAATTCTCGTAGTTTAGTCATAAAGTATTGTTCATTTGACGTGTTACCAATGAAGTTTGTACACAAATATAATCGTAGAATGTAACTTATATAGGTTTAAGAGTAATGTAAGTTAGTAACGATGCGTGCAACATCTTAGCTGTCGGGAGATAGCCTAGTTCGAGAAGCGACACATTAACCAATCGACGAGTCATTCGGTTGTTATGCTTGTTCATATACAAACATACTATATAACCTTTTTCTAAAGAGTATTCAGAAGAATATTAAATATACTTTAAGTTTCATAAGTAATAAACAAATTACACATCAGCTTCTAAACAAAACGCTTACATTTATAATAATTAAAACTTCTGTAATCAGCGGAGTATCCCGATAATCTTAAAAATTTAAAGATTTTTCGTATATAAACAAATTATAAATAATTCTACTTGTATATTACTAAACTAAACGACTTTTCCAATAAAACATAGTAACTAACTGCAATTTTATTTCAACAGTCTTCATGGCGCAATGTTTTAGCGCTTGTATTACGATAGATCTTGGTTCTTTCTCGTGACCGAATATTGTGAAGTTTGGTTGGTGGCAAACTTTTTTCAATTTGTCGGTCTTGCTACCTCATATTGTATACCTCCCGTGTTAAATGCATAACTATATTTCGGCTGTGTTCGCATGAAAGCTATAGTATTTTGGGTGAGCGCCTTCATGCCATGTGACATTAAGGTCAAGTGTAAGCTCATTGTAAATAAGAAATAAAACATGCAGAATCCCACAAAGGAAATCTATTACAAACAAAACGAAAAAATTTAAACTAGTTTAATACATTTCTCAATTTGTAGTCGCATTCCGTTTGAAATATTCTATATAATAATTTGTCTCAACTGCAGCAAATATGGGTTATACAGTAAACAAAATAGTAATCTTAGATAATAGGGCAGGGCCTGCTTTCGTTTGTATCTAGGACAGAATGACAAGAGGCGATCGCTAAGTGAAATTAAACACGGCACGGTGACGCCGCGGAAATGCATCGGAGAGCGATATCGCTGACACAGTAGCCCCCGAACCGTCAGCGGCGCCCTGTCACTTAGTAGAAGTGTTTACATTATTATTAGGATATATATTTTAGGTGTATAATAAATAAAAAGTCTTATGTCTAACAAATTGTACCACCTATATCAATACAAAAGAGGTAATCTTAAGAAATCATTAGGCAAACTAAATAAATAATAACTCCATGTAATAGTAAAACAAAAACTAAAAGTATAAAAATAATATTAATCATTTATACAATTGCTTCATTGAGAGCAAGTCTGTGCGTCTGTATTAGACTTTTTAGCAACCAAATGGAAATCGTATTATCAGTTTTTTTTTAATTTCTTAGTACTTATAAGTCCAACTAAAAAACTGTCTTCGGTCTAGGTACTAATTTATTAGGTAGGCATAATATTTTAGGTAGGTGTTTTTTAATAAAAGCATCCAGACAAGAAAGAAGTTCAAATGAACATCAAATGATGCTAATTGACAATGAGGTCGTATATTTAGGCGTTCATCGCTTTAAGAGTTACCATTTACTTTACTTTTATTAACTTTAACAGAAATAGGTTCTTCTGGAACACTTAAACGATATCCCACTGGAGAGATCTACCAATAGGAACTCTACCGGATATGAAAATTCAATGTGTGACTATAGGCAGTTATTATAAGTTTAAAAGCATCGACGCTCTCCATAAACCTCAATGAAGAATTTAGATAAACGTTCGAGTAAAGTGTGACTAGAATGAAAAAAGGGCAGTATACATTTCTTTTCAACCAAAAACAAAATAGTTATCACAATGTAATAACTATTTAATAAGTGGTTTTATTAGAGGAAGAAATTAAAATCTTTTACACTTTTACAAAGAATAATATCTTTTATTTCCCAATCAACTAGTGTTGTAAATTAAAATGCTGGTCATCATTCAGTCTTCATAATTCATTTATCAATACGAGGGTGTGTGATTGCCATTGAACCCCTTTCACTGCGTACTATAGCCAGTTTCACAAACAATTGTAAATAACGGAAGCCGTCACCGGCTGTCACTATTGTTAGATCAGAATACCATTTCGCAAACAAACATAACAATTATTCGTTTACATTTAAAGCGTTATTCGGCAAACAATATTGATAAAAGTAAGGGAACTTTTCACTAAATGATTTAATAAACGATTATAGAATACAATGACTTATTCAATAATTCAAAGTAATCTACTTTAGCTCCTATAAAAAAAAGCATAACACAAATACCTCTGACTCAAAAGTATCTTTAATAATCATGTATTAGCTGATTTTGATCTGCGGCCTGAAAACCTTGTCGAACTTTGTCGGCTTGATATAAACTGAATCAATATGAACACATAATGTCAACTTAAATAAACATTTATTACTTTTTCATTTGTTTGTAATGTATATAAAGCTTTCGTAATAAAAAAAATCACTTACGCACTTGATATTCCGCTGTGGAAACAAAACAAATTGCTATTCAAATATAAACATTCCAGCACGAGTCGCTTGGGCAATATCTCAACGCAGTCAATTTACGTAGCGGCCCCGCAATAATACGTAAACATCGATAAAATGAATGAGCAGGGGAAAACGAGGAAAAACGCACAGTAAGAATCTAACTTTGCGAAATAGAAATTAATGTTAATGGTACGTAAAGGAAGGGAGCGGATATTCCTCCTAATAAAAGCAGAGCCTAGAGTAGTCATGACTTCTTTAACTATTTTCATTGCAGTCGTAAAGATATAAATATAAATAAAAAGTATTTTTCAAGCAGCTGATAATTTAAAGCTCTGTAACAAAATGAACTCAACACTTTAAAACATGATAAATTGCTCTTATCTCAATCGATTACTAAGAAAGCTGAACCTTATACAAAACGAACAAAACTCGTTTTACCTGCGTCCCTACCTGTACGAAACCGTGTTAAACAAAAGTAACGAAGAATTATAGTCTCCTCTTTGTAATTTGCTCGATTTCCATTAGAAGTTAAGATTTAGTTCAAAATTAGTTTTGAGTTTAAATTTATATAATATTTTTTAGCTCTATTAAAATAAACAATAACAAAATATAGTATGTACGTATTATGATAACAAAACCAAACTTGTTTATATTTTAAATTTAGATAAATTCATTAAAACGAACTGGTTAACATAAATTTCGTTTATAACCATTTTATGTCTTTAATGTCTCCCAGAGTCGAAAGGCAGAAAATGTCGACGCATTAAGCCACCTCATTTACGTTTATATACGGTAGAATTAGATAAATATATTAATTCATAAATATTACTTTAAAATAAACAATGAGTAATCATAGAGATTGGCTGAGCAGCTGATAGATATATATTAAGAATTGAGTGCTATTTCTGTTTGTATACGGCCCGCTATTATTACTGCGCTTTCGATCATCAATTTAAGAGGCGCACTGTCCGGCGCGCGGCTAAATAAATCTGTACGCCTGCTCTCGATACATGTTCACTGTTGCAGAAAGTGGGCCACGTCGAGGATGGCCACACTTTACACGCTACAAGGACAATTGATTGTACGTACATACAAATCTTATAAAACAATACCAAATTAATTATCACATATCTTGTGAGAAGATTTGATGAAGATCTAACGTCATTCACCCAAAATATTGTAAGATTTAAGTGACCACGGACATTGCTCGGCGGACGCTTATTACTGCGCATTGACAGCGCTGGAAGGCCCACTATATAATGAACGGATGATCTGGTGAAGGATAAAAAAGCCGCTGGATGCTTCGAGGAAGCCCAGCAGCTGTCACTTCTCTGCTTTCACCAGGTGGTAGGTCTTTGTTGCTGGAGACCGTCTGGATGGGTACCACCGCAGCTCCTATTTCAACCGCCAAATAGTAGTGTGCAAACATTACTGTGTTCCGGTTTGAAGGGCGTTGTAGCTAGTGTAATTACTGGGGTAACGAGACTTAACACCTTATGTCCCAAGGCGACGAGCGCAATGTGGTGCAGTGTGTACCATCTTAACTAGCACCACGTTGTCATGGGCAAGCGTATCACTTACCATCAGGTGAACGTCTTGCTCGTCTCGTCGCAAAGTAGTATAAAAAAAAATGTTAACAACGAAGATATCCCATGAGTTTTACTGCACTTAAACGCCATATTATAAAAATTAAAACAGATAAATACAATCCTTTTTTTTAAGTGCTCCTAGGTAACTGAACAATCTAAATATTAAACACAGGTCAAATTCGTTGTAACACAAATCGTGTATACATGGACAACTTGGTGATATGACATTCGTTGGTCAGATATGAATGAATACATCTGCGATAACCAGCGCATGTTTCCTATCGGCTAAACATACTGTGATCATTATTGAACATTACATTATTGGGGACGGCGAAAGTCATGCTTTATGTATTATATAATATGAAACACAATTGATGATATTTACACTAACAAAACCTATTGTATATTAGCGGTCATTATAATAATCCTTTTGGGTAAATGTCGGCCGTTATAAGGGCGACGATCCCTAAACATCCAGGATATGAAAAACTATAACTATTTAGTAATAATACAGAATTTTGATTAATATCGTTTTTAGCTGTTTGACATTTTTAAATATTTAAATTACACCTAAAACAGAATAAATGCTGAATGGCGTAATGATAACGTAAATATAGAAAGTTTAAATACTTTTGAATTTAACTATGCGTAAGTTTTTTTAAAAGGACTTCTCTAATTTCGTTGTAATGTGAATAACATTTGCTGCTTTTAATCAGGAGAGCCAGGTGGCGAGCGATGCCGGCAAATTGGAACAAAGCTAGCAGTGTTTCACGAACTGAACAAAGCGGAACAAAGCTCAGTTTGTTCCACTCAATATCCGCATGAGTATAACACTCATTCACAACACCCGTACCAATACACCGACGCTTTGAGTATTTAAATTATTGTAGTTAGAAATACTAATAAAGTGTAGTTTTTTAATTTTACTTTGAAAAAAATTTAAAGAGTTTGTTATAACAAACTTCATGATATTCATTAAGAACACGAATCTCCGAATACAAGATATTGACTACCAAAATAAACTCATAGGTATTTCTATTAAAAACTTAATTGTCATTGTCAAAAGACAAAGCAGTATATGTTGATTGTTACACCGTTCTAAATATCTTAATTACTATGTGATTATTTGTATGTATTATCTATTAATTTTATAAAATATTTGTACATACCATAAGAACAGCATCAGCCAGTAAGTATATAATAAATGTAACTTTTAATTTTGTAATGAAACTACCAACTGTTGCTAATCACGTAGTTCAATGGTGTAGACAAAATTACTCTTACCTGGAACAAAGAAAAACAATTAACTTTATTAATGTATTAACTCTGAGTATTGTTGGAAAACAATTGTTTAAATAGCTGACGTGGCCATTGCTACCCTATTTACTTTACTGCATCAATGGATCTTTGGGGGATTGGAAATAAAAGTAATTAAAAGTATTGGTTTGCAGTCCGCCGTTCTTATCCTGTCAATTTACGTTAGGTGACCACTCTGAAAAGCTATTGTATTCCACTTCACGCCAGTCAAATGCGACTGGGGGAAACGAACTGGGGAGATTGTTGCTTAATGACTTCTTTGTTCAGTTGTATCGACTGTAGAAGTCGAACTTTTGGGAATAAGACCTTTAAAACGAAGAAGTTTGTACAAAATAATCAATACTTAAACACCACTTCCTTAAAAGGTTTTGTTAAAAAAAAATTGTAGCTTATTTGGTATTTATTATTTATAATCTTTATTTTCTATTTGTTATATTTTTATTCTTTATAGTATTAATCTTTGGTTACCATTATATTTTGTACATAAATTTAAAAAATTGCGACTTTGTAGATAATAATTTAGAAAGACTTCATTTTTTACACACTTATTATTTATTATCAAAAAATTATCGTAATACTATTACCAATAGGCAAAAGAATATAAATGATCACAATAGCATTGATTTTGATAAATCATAGAATATGAACGAAATAAACTATTGAGCGCTAAGGCCAAAAAAAAACGGTACCGTTATCTCTCATTCATGCTGCTAGCGTAAACTCCGATCTCAGTATTCCGTTTGAACACAACTTCATTATAGAAACCGCCATAGATTGGTTTATCGTAGCTTTCAGACTAATTAAACATCTACGAGCGCCACATATTTATATCCGAGGCGTTCATTGTGAACCAGAAATAGTCCGGTCCTTGTCGGTCGTCGTAATTTAGGGAGGTATTCACGTATACGCGAGGGAACAACGGGGTCGTGTTAGCCCACGGATCAGAAATAACATGGACAGCCGGAAAAAACAATGCCACGCACTCGGCGGGAATTCATCTCGTTATGTTCCCCATAAAAGGATTGAGACTTCTTTCGTTAAGAAGTGAAATCGCTGCTCCGGCTTAAGGCATTTTAATTTAAACGGTATAATTAAACGTGTCGGGCGACACCGCACACTTGTAAGCGTTTCCTTTATTTATTATTTGCAATATCGTACCTTTTAAGAAATACTTACGTACCGCCTTCGTTACTAAACCTTGTTAACCACAACAATTTCGTATGTGAAAAGAGGTTAATTACATTTGTCCAACGACGGACAGCGTAAACTTAGGAACATAAATCAATTAATTCCTTATTTTTCTTTCTTCGTATAGTTAGCCATGTTAATAGTAACACAATATTAAAAAAACTTGTTATAACAACAATGTAAAAAATGTAATCCCTTCATAATATTTCACTGCGTAAACTTAAGTTTATAATTTATTGATACGTATATGAGAAGTTATATTTCCGTGTGAACATTCTTCAACATAAAGACAGTGAAATTAATGTTTATAGTGATATTAAAGAAATGTTCTTTATGTGTTTTCTGAGATTTAAGCTTAAGGTGTATATAAAAAATGTAACTAGAAGTTACAACAGAGCAGCAAAGAGATTGCGTGATAAATTCCAACGCACTTTTCGTCAATAAAAGTAAAGATGTCCGTCAATTTATGTCTACCGTATACTTTCACTCGTGCTCAATCATATTGTTATGGCGAAACAGCTTTCAAAACCACAATTTAAACTTTTACATCAATAACGTCATATTCACTTATTCACATTATACTAATAAAGACTCGTATATAACTTTACATATAAGCAGATATTTCAACTTCAATGAATATCTACTAATAACTTTTTACATGTTTAAAAGGTTTAAAATTAAACCATGATTAGTTTAAAATCACAAAAATATCGTTGAAATTAGTTAACTTTACAACAGTCATTATAATTGAATCACAATAACTAACAAATGTTATTTAGTATAACATAATAACTTTCAAAATAACTTGCTAACTGATATGAATGACATTGAAACATCATCTTCAATAGGGTGTCATTTTAGCGGTTACAACATGGTGGATTTATGGCTCGTAATTATACAGTTAAAACGGGTTTCACATCCACCTCATAATGTGGTAGATTCGATACGAAGAATAACAGATAATAAAACTCTGTTAACACAGAGGTAAGTAAAACCACTAGTTAACTTTATAACCATTAAATTGAAAGATAATTGTCATATTTTTCTAACACATGGTGACGTCTAATCATGATTTTTTTAAATAATTTCTAATTTCTGATATATTATTTTGTATACATTCTGCCAGATAGTTTTGAAAAGATCATTTCACTAAACAAATTAAAAATTGTGGCCTCGAAATAAAACTACACACCTCCATAATACAAGGCAAGCGTTTAGTCACTGCACCACGGAGGTTTAGTAAGACAATGATCGTTTTCAATATAAATATTTCAACACACTGTAATATTTTATTTACATTAACACACAATAAGTAAGGGTGATATACATATGTAAAAGTGCTTCATTGTATTATAACTTGCTCTTACTAAACATTTTTATTTAGTTTAACCTAAACAGTTTAAATAAACACTTTTTAGTGTACGATATAAATGTAACAATATAAGCAATTTTATATCGGTGTAGCTTCAAGATAAATGTGGGACGCACAAACTGCATTTAGGTCCGACGCACAAAGTGCATTTAAGTACCACCACGGGGACAAAAACAGCCACGTCAACAACCGGGTCCCAAACCCACGCAAATTCCTCGCAACGTAAGCGTTGCACGGCGCCAAGATACCACCACCAACGTTCGAAAGAAATACAGATATTTAACAATGGTTAATACGTTTCACTTTTAACAGTTGAATTTTTTAAATTCTCTTAACATCTGTGCTTTATATTTATTTCCTGAGATTAAGTTTAGCAATTTATTTTATAAAGCACAATTAAACTCTGATTATAATAATTGTCTGACATTAACTTCAATTGTCATTTAGTTATATATACAAATCACAAAAATTAACTTATAATTAACAAAATGGTGTACACTACAGTAAGAAAAAATGTCCCTGGTCATCTGGCAGAAGAATCCTTGAGAAGAATAAAATAAAATCCTTTGAAACGTTTATAACAAAAAACAGGACAAAGTATTTTTTTTTCACATCATTACTAATAAATTAATAAGGAAAATATAGAGATTATATTAAGGTTATAACGCTTATTGTAAAACGCCGTTACTCTAATCCAGTCAACGTGAAATTGCTCTAAGATAATTTTAAAATTGCTTAACGGAAAATTTACTTTATTTTTAGATATTTTCTACAATATGTACGGGGGGTTATTAGCAAGTGTAATTCAGGGGAGGATAGTATCGTGAGGTGGATATTTAAATGTCGCCTTCCGCCAACTTTACGAGCAAGTTAATTGAAATGGAATATGCAAATAGGTGAGCCGCAATGTGAACCTTTATTTACATTCGAGCAAGACTTTTCTAACTGTTACACTCTTAACGTGTATTATTGACCAAGGTTTAATATTGCCTGTTTTATATTCTCTACATACTTTGCAAATTTTAAATTAATGGAACATACCGTTTATGTTTACCTACCATAAATATTATGCAGCAAAAATATTTGCTAACGTAAATGCGGAACTAATGTTACTTATGTAGTCACCAGAATCTTCCTTTACCAATAACAAAACATCGTTTTCATTAATTTCTATACATTGAAGTTCAAATAATTGTATGAAAACGGGAGATGGATATGCCAAAGACGCAACTTATAATAAAAAAGTATTTGTTTGTTATTCTATTACACGTCTTCTTTATTTGTGTCACAGCTTAAAAGCATTTATAATTAATTGGTAACTGCACATATGTCTAAATAAACGAGAACTGTGTAAACAAGTGCGGTTTCCATGAAGTAAACTACGAGTTCATAGAACTTTACGATGATTCACCTAAAATTTTGTTTTCAAGTATAGTCTGTATAATATTTAACAATTTGTTGATTTGCATTAGCTAAAAAGCGTTAGTTATTAATAATATTAAACTATGTAAATTTTCGTGGAGCAGCGGCGAAGCACTTGCCTCAAGGTCTCTTATTAGATTCTGAGAGACCACGAGTTCAAATGATAGTATTTTTTCGAACTCGCCTGGCTAGATAGTACCTTCATATTGTAAATCTGCTATTATATATTACCGTTTTCTGAATTAAATTGTTTTGTATGAAATTGTTGATAAAAATAATAAACGCTTAACTTATTTCATATTTTTTTTAAATTCTCATAATTTTTCTAATATTTGTACTTGGTTCGTAAATTTAAATGTTTGTTAATACCGTCCGCCGATGGTTCATGTTCTGCATTTAGATGTTTCTTAAAAGTGTAACCCATTTTTGTTCCCCTCAAAACACGTCACTGGACAAAGTTAAACATTCCACTTAATATCATACCGACCAATCAGAGATTTTTGAACTCGGCATGATTCAGCGGATGATGGCAAATTTCAAGTTTAAGGTGACGTCACTTCTAATTAGAGATCCAAAAACAGGAAATCATTTGCGCCTCCAAACATACCGTTAAACGGAATCAACAAACAGATTTATTCTTCTTTAGTTTTCCTCTCTCTTACGCAGTCATGAAACAATTTCAGTGCGAATGTTTTACTATGAAATGGATATGGTCTTATTATACATACAAAAAGTACATGAAAAGGCTTTGCCTATATAGCTACGGAACCAAAATCACAAAACGATTTTTAAAGCTTTTTTTAAAGAGTGTCTTGTCGTTTATAATAAATATCTTAGAATAGTTTAACTAATGCTTTTTACTTAAAGATTTCCTTAAATTGTTTCTTTAATTGAGATTTTTCTCAAAAACTAGTGTACTCATTTTAGTCTACTCAGTTTCAAATAACAAATAGATTATTTAGATTAGTTTTTTTTGTACACCTCTACAGAATTTCATTCGATTACGAAATAATGACTACGTTGCGTTACTGGGTTTCGTGTCAAAGTGCACTTTCTGCGCGTTTAATTCACTTAACAACTCGTTCAATTTTGTTGCATTACAGACGTGAATTTTATTTAACCACGGATAAGGATCAAGGTAGCGCAATAACAAAAAATATTTAATATAATGAAATCGATGTTGCGTTATTGTAGCTTTAGATTTTGTTTCGTTAAAGAGTTAAATAAACATCCGTTGAAATGAACAGTTAAGATTTCTATAACGCTCCCTCAGTAGATCCGACACAAGCCTCTATTTATGTCATCCGCAAACTACAATCAATTATGAAGCTGTGCCAGATAGAGAGTCGGAAAAACTGTGAGCTATTAGAAGCACAGTTACGTAAAACGAATAAGGCTCTGTGCCGGGCAAAAACCATTGGATGCTAGTCAATCTTCGACGCTGACCGAGTAACGGGCGCGAGCCAAGACCTAGTGAGTAGCTCGGAAAAACTTGTATAGTTGTGTAACTCTGGTTAAGATACTGCTGTGCAATTCCGCAGATAATTTTATAATGGTGGATACTGTTAATATCTAAAGCAATCGGAAAATTATAAACATCATAGAAGAGTAGCTTTTGAAAAATGTAGTTATACATGAAAACAATAAAGTCAATAAAACTTTATCAACAAAACAAATAAATCCAATATCATAAATAGTATAACGTAATATTGTAATTACAGCTGAACATAAATAATTTATTATTCATAGAGTAACTAACACAAAGATTAAACTGAAATGTAAATTGATCAGAACAAAGTTAATTCTGCGAAATAAGTTTAGTCATTTACTAATAGTAAACATCCTCATTGTCCCAACAAAGAGGTTTAGTTCCTCGTTCTTGATTAGAACAACAGAGAATAACAACTTGCTCGTGTTAGTGTTACACTCTAAATACGACGTGGGTGTCTT
This sequence comes from Byasa hedistus, assembly GCA_029286795.1. Classification (NCBI taxonomy): domain Eukaryota; kingdom Metazoa; phylum Arthropoda; class Insecta; order Lepidoptera; family Papilionidae; genus Byasa; species Byasa hedistus. The sequence goes on along the minus strand of JAGSMW010000009.1, from coordinate 5,736,272 downwards.
TAAGAAAAGATAGGCCTTTACTAGATTAGTTAGTTTTACCACGGCAGAACACATCACCTCTTAACACCAGCATCTTAGTCAAACATTTATATAATGAAAAAGGAATGTTTCCTACCATAAACTGATGATCCCGTACTACATACGATCCGTATTGACAACCGTTAGCGCCACATAACTGTACATAATGCGCTCAAGTTACAATGCCACCAGTCAGCCACTGGTTCTCTTTAATACGACCAATAATTTAAAGCCGCCATCCACCACGGACATCTAGTACCACCTTTCCAGTTTCCTTATCGAGATGTAACTACACGTGTACTTAATAAGGGATCACTGTCGATCAGAACCCATCAATATCGACCTTCTTATACTTGAAACAAACATATGTATACAAAAATAAAACAATACATTATGATACAAAAAAGTTATGTCGTATACCAGAATATCTGAATGAATGATGGAGGATTCGGATGGATCATTCGAAACCCTTGGATTAAATATTTATACACACTTTAAGAAAACTAAAGGACAAAGAAATTTTAAACCACCTGCAACACTAATCATTTGATTCTACGTTTTAACATTAAAACATAAATCTAAGCATGAAAATTAATTAAGTAAAAAACAGTTAAACTTTAACCTTTATAAATATTACGATTAAATAATTATGTCATTGCTTAATAAACGACTATTTGTTATCGAAGTTGTAATAAGAATTCAAATCTGCAGTTTGTGTTGCATTTTCTATATTTGATCGTACGAACAGAATCAAACTTCAATAGACATTGTTTAAACTTCGACAGTTTACTAACAGATGACTTGAATTACGGAAATATAATCTCCTTTCTAAATGTAATCAAACATAAATGAGAGCACTCACATCGTCCGCGCGGGGCAGTGTGCTTACATAGTATCGAATGTTAAAGATAATTCAGACGCTGCTACATTCAAGTTCTAGCTGTGGTGATTTAAAACAACATTTTGATTTAAATAAGTAAGTAAGTAAATAAAATAAAAGTTACTTACCCATCAAAAATGCCGGTAACAACTCGAAGTTTTTAAAGACATTTTAACTATTTATGTTATTTTAATTTTTTTACCTGCCTTCATATTTGTTCTATCCCTTAACTTAATTGGCAGAGAATATACGACAAATTTTAATTAGATACAATGTATACGAATAATGAAAAAAAAAAACAGTGCGTTTCCAAAATTCGTATCAATATCAAAATCAAATTTCGTTAAGCATAATTACGAAATTAATTCAGTTTTAGTCTTATGAATAATTATATTTTGATTGGTCAATCCATAATGATGAATGTGATACTATAACTCTAAGTTATATTTGCATTTAAATAGCACCTGCATATATGTAAGTTAGCCCTTCAGATCTGTGCAGTGAATTTAATAAATTTACAACTCAAATGCCGTTTACTTCAAGTATCAAGATTGTTAAATCAAGGAGGGACAGAATAAACAAACAAGGCTGACGCACGTTAACGAATGGATTTAATGTACATTGAGAAAATATAGTTACTGTGAGTATATATTCAACATAATTGCACTTATAGCAAATTGTAGGTCTATATATCTTCCTTAAGTTAAATTTATATAATGTGTAATATCACCAACGGATAAAATTTTCCTTCTGGACCTGCGTTGCCTTCATCAGTTCGTTTCCTGAGACCTTCACCAGTTCGTCGGTTCATCGTCGTTGAAATATCGAATGAATATAAATATGATGATTTTACAATCATCTTATGTTGTCATAATAAAAAAGTACGTAGTAATGACGCATCATTAGACTTCTGATTCAATTTAAAAGTTTGTTCTGTACTCTTCCTAGAAAAATGTACGCATATCATTGGAATATTAAAGTTGAATCATAACTCTAAGAAAATAAATGACTTTTACAATTGTTATATGGTCTGTTATAAAAAAATTCTTTAACTGGCTTTTTACCTACCCGACTTCTGCTATAAATAAATTAATATTTACATACATGTATAAAACGATATTATCTTAAGGAAACTTCGTGGAGATGGCTTGTAGATGACTTTGCATGTTAACCGACAGCAATTTCAATCAGCGACAAGTCCTTACCGGTAATTGGACTCCAACTGCTCCACGGTCCATCTCGTGTGACCTTTTAGGGTTGTGCTATCAACGTCAAGATTGTACCGACTCATCTATCAGCTTTGACCTTCTAACCCCTAAAGTGAGGTCAAAAGCTTTGTTTTGTCGTAAAGAGTACTTATATTACCGCTTGTAAATTAACGTGTTTTATATGTAAATTAACATGTAAATGTGTTGTTTAATGTTTTATTTCACATTTTGATTTATAATAAAGTAGCCTGAATTCACTTTAATAATTTAACTTTAGCCCTCGTATTTTTTATATTATTGTAAATAATGATATATAAAATACAACGGTATTTATAATATGTGTTTTGTTACTACTAATACTATTCTAAGAATATATTCAGTTTAAAGGGATAAAAAAACTGCTCTAAACCAGTCAAAGGTGCGAGGTAAGCGTTTACCTGCTCAAGTGGAAGTATTGACGGCGTGCCTCCGAGCAGTTTGTTGGTCTTACAACTATTTCCAAGAAACACCTCACCTTTAAGCTTTATTATAAAATAACCATTGGAAGCGCCTATTGTCGGAACCTACCCTGTCGAATCGTTTTTATAACACCTTTTGTCGTTCACAAACGGTGTTAATGTTTGAATAGACCGCGTAATAAAATGAGATAGATTTTTCAATGACGCGACATAATCTACACTCCAACTAATTTAGTTTAATAGTGATAAGAAATATATAAAAAGTTTAAACGTTACTTACTCAACTGAAACTTGTTTAAATAATACATTTTAGTAATAATATTACTCTTGTTAACGCAAACTGCGCATTCTTACCTTTACATGGGACTCTGAATATGCTCGCTGTAAGTTAATAGGAAGACTATTTCTGTTTTATATCCTCATAAGTATTATCAACTTATAATATCTACATTATGAAAACATCAAAGTTTTCATTTGCTTTTTATAAAGTAGATTAAAACAGTACTCAAAGGAGGGGAGTACATGAAACATTTAATTTAGTAAACCTTTCGCTTCGTTGAAACTTATTATATTATCATGTCACGAATAACAATGTTAAAGCAAGTAGCGAGACTTGACACAGCTAAACACTTGAGAAACAGTTTGTAGCCCGAAGGCAAGTATTTACCATAACAAGGGAGGTTACACAATGGAGAGAACGGCGGAAGGAACACGCACAACCTGCTGTAAAACCAGCTGATACAAATACGATACGCTCTTTATACTTTACTAACTACATAGTCTGCGACTGCTTATATAAACTCTTTACAAAATTTAAAGTATTTTGATAACATAATGTTAACATCATGCTCTGGTTTAAAAATCACTAAAATAATTCGCCGTTTTTGACCTTACTTTAACACGCAACGGCTATGTTCTGTTTTTCAACGAGGAGAACGAAAGATAGGCTTTATAAAAACTCTATTGAAAAAGCTAAAAACTTATTCTTTAGATTAGTTTATATTCACTGAAATGTAGCGATAATACGAGTGGGATGTTCACATAAGTGATACGCCTGCCCATAACAATGTGAAGCTAGTTAGAATGATGTACACTGCACCACATTGTGCTCGTCGCCTACACACATAAGATGCCTTATTAACCCAGTAACCTCACCATCCAAAACGCTTTAAAATAGTAGCATTTCTTCTCTACTGTTTGGCATTACAGTTATCTATTATTTTTGTTACAATACAGTAGAATAAATTTAAATTAGAACGGTTAATAGGTAAAGATGGCAAACTCAAAAAGATTATTGCACTGTGCAAAATAGAATTGTATGAACAACAATTCCTTTTGAATACCACAGGAATCACACAATACTGTTTGTCGGCAGAAATAGACGTTGCGGTAATACCTACGGAGACGATGTTTGGCAGAAATTTACCACTATTTAAGAGACTTACCACCAGTAAAAGTATTTTCTTATAGTTTCTCAAATTCAATGTTGGGTTGATCCTCGAACAATGGACAATCAATGCGACCGCCTACGTGACCGAACACTTTAAAATAGTAACGGAGAGTATTGTTCGGTTCTAAAAACAATCCCGCTTTATGTTGCTATGTTCCCCGAACGCGATCACACACAAACACAAACTACACCTAATCGCAATAAAATATACTTTAAAATATAAAAATGAATGATTAAATGTTCTAAATATAGTCTTTATTAAAATCAATCGAAATATGTATTAACTTATACCAACACAATGTACTGAAATACATACTTAACAATTAGGTGTATTACTACGTAGTAAATTAAAAATTAAATTGTAGTGAGTACAAGTGCGCCGTTTTTAACCGCTGTTGCAAAGGAGAGGTATTATTAGACTAGCTAGTGTGTCGTTGCATCGTAGTTGTAAACAAGGCCGAACGACCGAAACTATTTAGACCTATTTTTTTTGAATGAAATTCGTTGGAGAGTGTTTTTGTTATAATAAAAAAACCGTTGCTGTAAAGCCGCTTGAAGATTGCAGAGGTTTTTTGAAGTCTCTTTATTTGATTTTTTTGTATAAAGCTTTCTTCTCAAAACCTCAACATCGTAAGATGATTAAACAAAATCGACGTCAGTAAAATTTAAAAAAAATTATCATGATGGTAAATGATAACAAAATCGACGTCAGTAAAATTTAAAAAAAACTTATCATGATGGTAAAGGATAATTATAAAAGAGGATCAGAATTTGGACATAAATTATGCAGCATATGGAAAGTATTTCATACTATGTATATGTAGTTAATGACTTAAAATAGATCTGAGTAGTTTTCGCAACGCGAGAACGAGCGAAAGTGGTCAGCGTCGGACAGTGGTCCTTTACCATATGTGGTCAGACCGCGCAGACATCCAATTAGAGGGAATGCGCGCCCATGGGACGTCCATTCTTCACAGGTACTCGTATTTTATACCCATATACATTTCATTTACTTTAACGATGTAATACGACCTTTGTTAGAGTTAGGTTATAAAGGAAGATGGAATACGTTAAAGTGAAAACTTTACAAGGTTTTAAATTAGTTATCGACTTAGAAGCAGAACTTTTTAAATTACTAGGCTGTACTACCTTTATACAAATTATACAACTGTTCATTTAATTCTAGTACTCACTGCTTTCATTGCTTCAAACTGTATATTTTTAATGTAGCGTAAGCAAAAAAAAATCAAGTCATTAATTTTTTGTTTGTATTACAAGCCTTTAAAACCATGTTTTGATTAAATAATGATGTAGTAGTAATGTCTATAAATAGATAGACATGAACTGATCACGTCAAACTTTTACTCAAATAGATAATATGTTCATATATTATGAAAAATCGATAATTATACACAATATTGATTAACTTGAATGTCCCTAAAAATCTTCTACATTTTCATAACTAAATCGGTATTTATACTATCTCCTTTTGTTCTACTCATTAGATTGCTGCAGCATATCGTCTTTACTTTTAACCGAGCAACACAAAAGTAGATACACGTCAGATAAATGTTAAATTATCTACTAGATTTGCCAAGTTCAATTAGAGTTTTATTAAAAGGAAAACATGTAAAATTTTTGTTTACTTGTCGATGTATATATATGTGAATGTCCTAACCAATTATTCTTTGAATCTATCAATCAGGCATTTGGTGATTAAATTAAGTATTACGTATGCGATCCGTCTGTACACGAAGGTGCCCATAAAAGGCGGCGTACACAATGCCCTGGGAACCCGACTCATTTGAAGAGAAAACATTACTCCGCGTCTGACTGCGCTTCGCTATATCGCTTTTAAATGGAACTTCACAGACATTTCATGACACGAATGAGCTTACAGCAACAATGAACTTCAAACTTAAATGATTACCATTCTAGATTTAGTGCTTAAGTGACTTGAATCTCTTGGATGATAGAGATAGCTTTTACATATGTTTTATCAATCCGCACTTGGATATTGCAGTGAAAAAATATTTTTATGTGTCTCCTTGTAAGAAACGGACCAAAGTTCCAATAATAGGAACAGTGAGGAAGCTGTTTTATATTATTTTACTATATACCTTTTCAATATGTTTTTAGTTAAAACTGTCATATTTGGAATATAACACTGAGGTACGTAAATAAAGACTCGACGGTTGCTTGACTTAAATTTGTTTATTATTTACACCTGTTCACGCCTTTTTTGTTTTTGAATCGCGTAATAAGTTACCAGGTATATCTCTAGATAGTAAATAATATATATCTCTAGTAAACATGCAACAGAAGAACGTGTGAAGATGAAGATAATATTCATATAAGGAAGATCTATAATGAGAATAATTATTTTTTCTTGTTCTAAACAACATCGTAAATAGATTTACCAGAATTTAAACTTCAACGAAATGTAGTTTTTTTATTATATTCGCCTAAATATCTCATCTAACGAATGCACTCCTTCATTTTCATTGTCAGTGGACGGAGGTCTGTGCGTCATAAGCAGTTAAGTGCTTAACAAACAGAGGGCAGAAGCGTCGCCAAATATGATATCACCAGGATTATCACTATTTACGTGGACCTGATAACAACGAGTATTAAAGTGGGCGCCGTGTCTGATACGCAGTTATGTCGCTTACCAACAGTAACACTATTATATCACAAGTTTTTATTTAGTACTGTGCTATTCGTTACCTCAACTACATATTATTTCAATAAACCCCTGACATATTGATTTTCATCGAAAGCGCATAACATTTCTTTTTACGGAAACCTCTATTTACTTCGTCTTTTTAGCGATTATCATAAAATATGTAAAACATATCGCCACTTTTTGTACATCACGATGTACATGCAAAAAGTAAATAAGTTTGCAGTGAAAAACAAACAGGCCTTTTAAATCTTCTCCGCTATCTTCAAAACAGAATACTTTAAGTAATAACAGATAACAAAACAGATTATTATCATTCTACAATAATTTTTTTGTACTTATTGTCCATCTTGTCTATAAAAGACTGGTCCTTAATGTAAACCGTAGTGACCTTGTGCTCGCTAACGAAGGCTGCACTCCATACAAGGCTGCCCACAACAAAAAGAAATAAAGGCCCCAGCGCATAAAGACCACAAAAAATATAAAAGGCGAGCGATGTCCGGAACGCTAGTGCGACGAACTGTTTTTTTTCTCTTTCGTGTTTTACTTTTAATTTACAAAGTAACACGAACCTTGTGGTAAGAAACTTGTTAGTGATAGATCTCTGTCGAGGGTGACCGCCTAAGTTCCTATTTCTGCTACTAAACATTACTCTGTTTCGATAAGAATGGCCTTTTAGTTAGTGAAATTACTGGGGTAACGAGACTAAAGCTTATATCTTAAGACGACCAGCACAATGTAGTGCAGTGTATATCATTCTAATGAGCGCTACATAGTTATCGGCAGGAGTAACATTTACCGATCTAGCCGTCTCGGCGTTTCGATGAAGAAAATTTAAAATAAAGATTAATAATAAAAAAAAATGTTTAGTCAAGTTTCAATAATGTCCCACCTAAAACAGATAAATTGTTCAAAACTATGTATGTTTTAAACAGTTGTTAGTACGGTTCGAAATTAGATTAATACCTAATACAAAAAGTTAAAACATACAAATGCAATTGCAAAATGAAATTCGTAAGAAATCTACCTTGAGTTCAAATAAAACATAAATATTTCATCGCTCCATGAGGATTTCTTTAAACTTTCTAATACAATTCCTTGTCCAAACGTTCAAACTGAAGTTTGGCTGACAGATTTATAAAAATATTCCGGAATTCTTTTCAACTAATGGTATTTAAAGATGATCTATTTCTCACATCTCTATATCTTTATAACAAACCATTTCAGCACTTTTTTGGAATATTTTACCCTCCAGGATCAACCATGGGAACTGAAAATAGGATCATCTTTGGACAAGTCCAAAAAAGGCTTCCTTTCTTTGTATGACGATTGCCAACAGTGTACATATTGTAAAATAGTTAAGAGTGAGTTTATTAAATAGTTACAAAATAATCAAACATTGGATTCGGAGATTATTCGTCGTCTGTTTGCTATCATTTTGTGAACTGGACAGATGCGGTGCGAATTAGGTTACACAGATACGATAATATTATGTTCACGGAGCAATATGCGACACCATTTCACAGATTCAAATGTATTTGGATGAACATCATTATATACAAATACATATAACGTGGTAACACCATTGATCTAAGTTTATATTTGTGAATGACTCTCGCAAGCTTACACTTTATTACATTAGATTTTGGAAATCTCTTTTCGTCGTCAATCCTTTAAAATATCTGCTCACGGTATACAATGATTTCCAAAATTTTAAACAATACAGAATGTATAAAGTAAAATTTAATATAGTACTGTATTTTTGTTACAAAACGTTTTTCCTAATCCTTAACTTTGAAACTAAACAAAAATCTTTATAAGTTGCGCAGTATGAACGAGAATACTATTTTTGTAAATAATTACTTAGTCCACGTATTTAATAATCTTGATATGACATAGTTTGGCTGAATTTTAGTTTTTATCATATTGATAATATGCAGTTGCGAGTTGGAGGATGTGACCTAATATAACGAATGCCAAAATTTACAAAAAATAATGTAGCAATTTATTTTTGCGTTACCGGAAAAAACTGTGAACAGAATTGGCAAGGAGATAAGTTACTACAACATATTATTAACATTACTTACGGCAACGTGTTGTTTACCATTTTAAACTTTTAGTTTATCGTGCATTTTTTATACAATATATGAAAAAAATTAAGTATTTTTTAACAATATCTGAATTAGGGCTGTTTGTAACAATCCATAGATAGAAGTAGAACTAGCTAGTGTCTCGGCTTTCTAAGTAAAATCAATTTCGATTTCAAAGTTATTAGCGTTCTAACAAAGTTTTTAAAAACCACATCTTAAATACTATGAAATTATTTCTCCAATATCTGGATACAGATCATCATTGACAAAGACATCTGGTAATAGTAAAAGGTCTTATAGTTTTATGATCTAATTAAGTAGCAATATACTCAAGCTATTAGTTTTAAGAGTTCGTATTAACGTCGTTAGCTATTTATTTCGTATCTCCGGGTGTATGGTTGAATTTCCTAAATTTCCGGGCTTCATTATGCCAATTACCTTTAATTGTACAAAATAGTGAGGCAGAAGGCGTTACGTTTGCAGTGCACATGAAGACTCATCATACCTAATTTACATTGATGATTACAGTACACTGTACACTAGTGCCAGAGATGTGAAATATTTGGATGAATTAGACGTATTTTTTAAAAATTTTCTTCAGTTTAGTCATGAATTTTAGTATATTAGTCAAATTAACAAAATAATGTCAGGAAATGAAGTTAACAGATGTAGAACGCTTTTCTAAAATTCTTTTCAAATAAAGTTTTAAATGTATTAAGATTGTATTGAAAGTCGAAAATTTGGATGTTTGAAGTATGAATGAGAGAAACGATTTATTAAACTTTGTTGTAATGATCAATGTTTTAACAGTATATTTAGATACATTACATATTAGACGTATTGTTCGAAATTGTACTAAATATTATCTATTTAGATTTATCTCGTTAACTATAAATCAATAACAAATAATATGAGTAACAAATTCTTTTTACTCCCTATTTTTTAAAGACAATAAAATATTTGACTTTCGACTATAAAACTTACATAACTTTTAACTTATATACATAACCGTTCAAATATTATAAATGTTTAACTAATACATTTATTATATGTATAAAATATTTCCACCGAACAATTATCGTAATAAAACCAATCGGTAACTTTTAACCATTCAATAAAAGCTTTATGGAGATAATGAAATTTCGCGCTAACAATATAGACAAAATTTTAACCTCGTTTTGCCACATTAAAATCAATTCTTTGTAAAAAATTGAATTAGATTTTTAAATAACTGTAACAATTAAAAAATAAATTAAATAAGATTTTTTGGATTAAAGTATTGTAATTAAGTTATGATCATAAGTATCATAAATGAAACAGTATGGTTACTTCGCTTTTAAACATTGGCCCTGATTGTGCATTCCTGCTACCGTCCGGCTTGATTTGAATAAATAGCTGGTGTTGAATTACCAGTTGATCTAGCCCTATTGTGCTGTTCGGTACGAGGACTGGTTACCAGCCACTTCGGGTTCAGAGCGCCTACGCAACCGTAGGCGGATGCTAACCTGGGACCCGGGGCTCAACTAACATAATTATAGTACAGACTGTAAACCGTTTACTCGAAGTACTTTATAGCCAGTTTCTATTACATTATAAAATATGATGTGTGCGACTGAATGAAATAACCACAAAAACTTAACACAAATCGTACCAACGGTTACACTTTTTGGTGAAAGAAAATAACGGCTAAGTTTTAATTATTAATATTCATGCTATACTCATTCTTTTATTAACAATATTGGGTTAAGCTACTTAGAAAAGCGGAAATGTTTTCATTCTTAAGTCAGTTATAAATTTGAATAACTTTCTCCATAATTAAAAAATACTTTAATACAAACATTTTGTATAGAATATATTTTACAAATCAAGTCCACGTTTAAATTATTTGTTTTTAATTTGATAATTTGTTGTTATGGGAAAAACTGTTTAAATAAAATTAAAAGAACTAAATTTACTTTTTTTGATATACATGTATACTGAACACTGAGAAAAACAAATACAAATGCACATTCAATTTAACAAAATACCGATGTTAAAGCTTTTGAAAAGACAAAATTTCTTTAGTGTCCTTTGTATATGATCATTGAGTAGTGTTCCGTATAATGAGCACCTATTAGAGTCATTCGCTACAAGAGTAGAGTCACTGAGCCACCCCGCTGCGCGTGACGTGTGAACATTTTAATTGGAGAGAATCGCCTGTTGGGGCCTATTGGGGTGGCGACCCCCAACCAAAACAGAAATAGGATTATTAGAAATAACTAAACTTTGAATGAGCTAATGCCACGTGCCCATGCATTCAGACAGAAATAACCGAAATCTACACAAACGTTTTAATTATTTGTGTACATTTATCCATATAAACAACATCCTTAATTTATCTAAAAATTAAATAGATCCTAACCTTATAATTTTCCATTGAGTTAATGCTACAGTAATACATAACATTTAAAATAATATTGAATGTGGTCTCTCTTTATGAGTCCCTTCCTCAGTGTTAACTCCTTAAGGTTAACCTGCTTAAGATGTTTCACCAGCTCTTTCTCTTCTCTGACTTACGGATGGCATCGTATATAAATATGTTTACAGCCTTTTTTACATTGTCGGTCCAAAGCCTGAGACTTTGACGGTGCGGTCTGTTACCATTAATAAGTATTGTCAGTATGACGTTTTATGAATCGTATCCTTTTTTCTGACAAAGACAGGTGTTTGAAAGAGGCATTTTTATTTGTTTTAGAAAATAGGCATTTGTCCTCTGCTCACTCAAAGATTAGATTGAATGTTATAAATCACAAATAAACATATAAATCTCTAAATTATCTTGAGTTTTCATAAGTCAATATTTGCGTATTTGTGCAACTTTTAACATACAATATGTTTTTAGATTTTTGTTATACCACATGTATACAAATTAATTAAATAAATATGACTAAGCGCGGCGACTAGTTTTTGTTGAAAATTCACGTTATTTGGATTTATGTATCAGTTACAGGTCATTCATATTCATATGTATACGTGAACGTACGAGAAATTATACTAACCTTGTAGAGTTCGATGTATTGGAATAAAGCCGGTAAAAGTCGAGCTACATTATGTGCCTTTCGGACTAGTGTTACAACTAATTCATTACACGCCACCGATCGTCGCAAGTGCGTTTTGTATGTAGGTGCTATTTTCGATGAACATAAGTTACTTTTACAACTACTAAAACGGTATAAAAAATATTTCACGTAAACAAAGTTTTTACGAGTGTGTCGTAGTATGAGAAATGTCTTTATTTGTGAGCAAACGGCCGAAGCAATGTGTTACGCCCACGTGGCTTTTATATGCCGTGTTGATAAACATTGTGTGAAATGGAATAGTCCACACACGTACACAGACCTATGAATTATGCAACGACCAGAAATTTAAGATAACTTACAGTTTATGTCACCAACACAAATTGTGAGGTAGGATAAAACAATTGTCCATTCCTTTCCTTGACACATCTTTACATCTAACATCAAAAAAATTAATTTTTAATTGAATGATGATGAGAGATAAGCTATAATAGTATAATTCTAGTTAGAATGATGAACACAGCACCACATTGAGCTCATCATCTTGAGACACGGGTTGTCGTCTCGTTATCCCATTAATTATAGTAACTACAAGATCGGTTAAACCATAACACAGTTATGTTTCCATATTACTTATCGGCGGTAGATACAAAGACTATCATTAAAACATATTATACATTTGAACTAGAATACTATTAAAATAGGTTTTAATAATATATTTTAGTTACACAAACGTTTCAAATATAAAGATTATTCTGCTTTTTATAAAGAATCATTCACATATTAATTTGATGCGACATACATCGGGCAACACTATCGATGAGATAGCGTCCCTCGCTGGATGACAGTAATAAAAAGATCCATATTCTACGTTACAGTAATCGAAGTTATCGCTTCCTTATCACAAAATACCACGCCCTAGTATCTACATAAAATTGATAAATCTGACAATATTTACTTCACAAGAGTACATTGGTACTTACAGTTCGGTCTAACTAATACAAATAATGAAACTGATAATATGAAATCTAGAATATTCCCAGGATTTCAGACTAATCCAAACTTTGAAATACTTAAGTTATGTAAAATGAATTATTACTTTTTTAAAATAATTATTTATTCTTTATATATTTCTGTGTATTTGACTTGTGCAACGTCACGATTTTTCCGACATTGTTACAAGACCTGTTACTAATTGTACTCGTATGAAAAACATTAATAATATTCTTTAAAAAAAACTGCACGAGAAAACCGGATCTGAAATCTTAAACATTACTTGATATACATTATCCGTGAACATAACACGAAATCAGCATTTGTAGAGATTGTGGGAAGGTCTGGATAAAGTGTATATTGGACTCCTTCCAGGTTATATTACATAGTTATAAATTTTCTTCGCAAACATTACCTATTCCTCTTAAGCATGACTCACTCTGCAAAAGTAAGTTATCCTACTATTCTAAACATAATACTGCGATAAAGTTTTATATGGTAAAACCTTTAAAGAATTTATGTAACAATTGTTAAAATACAAAAGAATATTTATGAAATGTCTTCATATGTTTTCAGTGCTTCTGGATTTATATTTTTATATGTAAATATATAAAAAAGTCTTCCTATTTAACAAGTGCTTGTGCTGCATATTAAAGAAAAAACAGTTTTTTTATAATATGCTTGCATATGTTAATTTATATTAATTAGCACTGGGTGCAGGTAGTACAGGACCTTTCGGTGGGAAGATCCTTGTGAACAAGCGTCATGAGCCGGATGATAATATATAAATGAACTAGTTTCTAATGCACTATGTACAATCTCATCAATAACTGCAATAAAATTGCTAAATTCGGCTACGGTAGAGAAAGTTTTCAAATTTCTGTATAAAATGCAAATTGAATATTTTTTCTCTCGTTCAATGACAGAAGCCTATGTACTCGTATATAGGTCGTCGGTCTAAGAGAGTCGCAACCACGACACATAATGTAGTCAACCCAAATACTCTCGCAATGCACTTGGCAACTTTCGGCAGTTTCAGCGGTTGCCCTTATTTCTAATTGTAAATCATGTCTAAAATGATAAATTTTATTACATTAACAAAAATCTTTCTGTAAATCTATCAGATGCGATGAGCTCATTTACACATCCTGTTTAAGATGCAAACTAACCGGCCGGTAGACGCGAGCTTAACTATTATCGCACCAGTTCTTGACAGATAAGAAACTTGAAATGTTGCTAACCTCAAGTCGAACAGTTACATTTAAACTAAGCTAATGCACGCACCGTAACAATCTTGGCGTGCTAACAGTTGTAAGAGGTCATGTTATAAATTTAACAATACCTACGTATTATGCTTACTGAATTAACTCGTCACATGGGCGATAATATCATACAAAGAAACTAATTCCATCTAATTTTTCTTTAATAAGAGTCGCATACTTACTAAGTGATAAAAATAAATACGTATTTACAATTATATGAAAATTTAAAGTTAACGTAACAGCGATATGATATCAAACACATGGAGCGGTGACCTTCACACACTAGTATGATGTCAGGCAAGTTATGTTTTCAAGAATAACTTTACGTAAATAATAAAAAAACTTACCAGCTTGTTTTATCGCCACCGACACTATTGACAGTGATATGTTCTGCTACAGAAAATCCGAAATAAGAACCTGTCTCCCCATGCTTTATCACTGGAATCCTCGGCTCCAGGTTAAAACTGGCAGCACTATGCAAAATACACAAAAATATAACTTTCCAACACTCGACCGTCGAAGCCATGGTAATGTTCGTGATTGTATCGTAATGTTGTTGCACAAAATCACTGTCCACCAGTTATATTTTGGCACATCGCGGTTTTCGTAAACTTTGTTTTAGAATTGAAGGAGAAAGGCAACCAGACCCCCAGCACGGTTGCCGCTCGCCGGCTGAGTATTCGGTATTCGCGCTAAAGTTCTGTTGACTCTACATACTCTACACGCCGCCGTGCGCGGCGCGCTCGTGCCACAGGCGAGTGAACTCATAAAACATTTGAGTACAACAAATTTAAGCGCCATCTAGTGATGCCTACTTACATACCTAATATTCAAGTATATTTCATGTGTATGATATTTTTTGTGTGTGTTTTTTTTTATACTACTATGCGACGAGACGAGCAAGGCGTTCACCGTGATGGTAAGTGATACGCTTGCCCATGACAACGCGGCGCTAGTTAAGATGGTACACACTGCACCACATTGCGCTCGTCGCCTTGAGATATAAGGTGTTGTCTCGTTACCCCAGTAACTACACTAGCTGTTGAATAATTGTTATACTTACATTTAATTTTGTATGATGATGCATTTATTTTTGCGAGTAGCATTAGATGTCTATGGGTTGATGAAAATGATATGTATTTTTATTATCTTTCTTTTAATAATTATTACTGCTATGCTGGTTAATGCTATTCGTATTGTAATTATAACTTATCTGTGTAATTTAGAATACATTAAATGAATTTACAAATTCCTATACTAATCTTAAAGTGGAAAAAGAGTCATCTAAAGTTTAAAGCGTTAAACAGTTACTTTGCAGATATTACTAGCTCTGTACACACTTAAAATTATAACCGACAGATGGCATCATGTTATTGGTTCTAAATAAAGAGTGGCGCTATATTTTTTTTACCAAACAACACATGGTATGTACAATATAACCTTCTTGTTTTCAAAATATGTTACTTAACATTTCATCGCTTCACTTATATCGTTGTACATCTTCTAGCAATCATTTTATCAGTTACAACGGCTAATATAAGTATATGAACGTTGACTACATTTTGAAAATTCGTTAGCATAACTACATGAGTGTTGTTAGTGAAAGTTTATCTTCATTTATTGGAAATATTATAATATTAATAAAAATAATATTTTATATCTAAAAAACGTATAAATATTTATGAATTCTTTACTATCGTAATTTTAACCACATCAGACACAGTCACATTTCTAAGAAATCAATCCAAAGCTTGTCCGCTTTGAACAATAAGACTACCATTACGGGTTTTCATTTTACTAGTTTTTTATTTTTATTAAAATGTTTATGCTTTTATTTCTCGGACTTTTGTCTGAGATCTTGTTTGCTTGCAATTTATTTATTTGCTTCATAATTGTTGATATAGCCGGCGATATGAAAATTATACATTTCACTTAACGCTTCTGTTTCTAAAGACATCTTACCATATGCATTTAACGGAGTGCATATATTTGATTTGCCCGTTAACATAATAAATACAACACCTTTTTATTTACCTTCTCTTATAACTATCAATCACAAATACAGATAATTATTTATTCTTATTAATTTTATTTCTTTAACAGCATCCTGTGTAAGGTTCTCCATAAATTTTATCAGTATTTCTTTATTATTTGACATTATCATTTCCCTTACATTCTCTTTGCATATCTTTTTGTCCAAACTTATTTCTAAATCTGTACTTTCCCAATACCTTGGACAATCTATAAGGTATATAATATTTTCTTCAGCGTTAGGATTACAAGCACGAAATTATACGTCCAATGGCATTTTCGCATTACATATGGTGATGGGATTGTTTATTTTATGTTTTGCAATACTGAAGCATGTTTCAGTATATTTATTTTAACACATGTATTAAAATAAATGCAATTACTAAAACAATCTGGGACTAATGAAAATAAAAATATGTGGTAACATAACTAAGTATAATGATGCATTACTATAACGGTATGTATACTTTTAATCAAACATTTGACAATTATTAACTGAAAACAATTGATATTATATTAAAGTTGATGTTGAAGAAAACTGTTTTTAACTATCAATGCAGGCCTTTTTATTACTGATATCCACGTTATTGAAATAGTTTCAAAGTATAGTTATTAGTACTTTGAAATACTCTAAAAATGAAACAAATTTTAAAACGGATATTTATTTTTATTGAAAAGTAAACACAATTTTTTTTGAAATAATGTATTATAAAATTAAAGTATATAAGGTTGTTATATATTCATTGATATCTGAAGCTGATAATTTTCGTATCCATTGGTCATAGTCTAGTCTTTTCTACTCTCTCCGTTGAAAATTACAGAATTAGTCAGTTAAAAATGTTTTTAATGTTCCAGTAACATTAGTTTCAAAAGTTGTTTAGCCTATTTCAAAATTATATAGGAAACATTTCAAGGAAAACTAGATGAAAATAAAAGGTATAATTAGGAACCCAAGTAATAAATTGGCAATTTTCGTTAAAAAAAAAAAACGTTATTCTGACTTTAACAAGAGCTAAACATGTATTCTTTGCTCATCATTTGCCTCGCTTTCATTACCATTACGAATCTACAACCGAAGATTCACTGAATGACCATATCGCCAATGGTACAATAAACGACCGTATCGGTTGCAAACTCGTGACCAAACCGGTTGAGGTGACGGAGCCCATGTCGCGCCAGGTGGGTTGTTTTGATATCACAATACAGTTGGAGATACTTCCTCGCAAGTATTGTAATACCATTCGGTGTACGTAGTGGCTTTAAGGGAGGGGGTTGAAGGTGAGTTCGGTTTGTGAGTGCGCGAAGAGAAGGTTCAACTGAGAGTCCAATCCCACGTTGAACACCTTGATCAGTTTCGCTCCAGATTGCCCTGGCTCCTTGCGGACCAGCGCCGTTCCCGACACCTTCATAAGGTGCACTTCGGAATCGACCGAACCACCGCCTGTTGTGGCGAGTTTGACGTGACATGTTACATCAACTTGGATATATTTCTCCACAGCTTTGCCTCGCTTTCCCGGTACATCTACATATTCAGTCTTTTCTTCGATCTGTGGCAAATCCGCCCGGAATACGCTTGCCTCGCCTAGTAAACCCTGAACAATAAAAAATCGGTGTTAGACTGTTTTATCTGCAACAGGAACTTGGCTGTATGCCATTTCATAAATACACTATGTCGCAGACTTGTAGTAAACAAACAGACTTATGCATCACAAGAAAAATCTATTATAGTAATGGCTGCATGCCAAAAATATCTAAAGAACACGAGATATATTTTTAATTTGTTAAATGCTGCGTAATTTTTTTTATGCACTTACTCCATTTCCGGTAATAGAAAACTTCATGTCAGGGTGTACGGCGCGCGGCTCCATTCCAATGCCCTCGGGATGAGAATCAGACCAGAAGTAGTTCTCAGGTGCATTAAGAGTGTCCGGTTTGAAGGTGATACGTTTGCCATAACCCATTCCAATGGATTGCAGCATCAAGCTCCGACCCTCGAAGAGATGGCGGCGACTGTTGGCCGGACGCACGCGGTAAGAGAAACCGGGAATAATGCGTGGGTCAACGTACGTACCTAAAGAAACGGAAAAGAACAATTTATGTGAAAAATTAATAGACAGGTGATTTTTTATCTATGATTAACTCTTGTCCTAAATATAATATAGAATTAAGTAACAATAAAGCTGTGAATGGTAGAGCATATTTTGACAACAGGAACATAGATAATAATAAGTACAGATTTTTATAACCTAAGGGTGGTAGTCAATTACTCAGATTCTAAAAACCGGACCACGAACCACATAATAGATTTCGCCACTGCGTCATGGAGGCTTCACTACTATTATTACTTTATGATTTTAAAAAGAGTCTGTACCTATAACTGGGAGCTCGTATCTCTCCAATCCTACCACACTGTACTGGCAAGGAATGTCTTTAATGTCAGATCCGTTGACTGTAATCCTCCGGGACGAAGATTGGATGCCGGGTTTCAGTTCGTAACCTTTCTTCAACTGCTTGATGCCTATGGCGACGTTGATGACTCGTGAAACCTTAGCGTTTCCACGCGCCTTCTTAAGTAGAGCTACTCCAGTGACGGGCACTAATTTAGTAGCACCGTCATTTTCATACCATTCTACTTTGCAAAGTGTATTTATCTTGATTTTCTTTTCAATTGTGCCGTCTTCACTTATCAGCTGTTCCAACTCAACTTGATTTTTCTGTAATGCAATGTATGTAATTCAAAACATTGTATTGGCAGACTAAAATTTATATTTATTATTGTTAATAGTTTAACTGATTTTACCTGTTGCTGCACAACTTCAAGGATGCCTTGTGGTTCATGGTTAGCGTCGTAGATAGTGAACTTATCACCAACAGAAACCGCCTCAATTTCAAACAGGAACCCTTCAGGTCTCGAGTCAGACCAGAAATAGTTGCTATTGTCATTAAGGGTAGAGTCGATCGGTTCAAACGTGAGACGACGGGCGAATCCACGTCCGATGGATTGCAGAGTCAGAGCCTTTCCACCGAACAAATATCTTGGTTTCACTGATAGAAGTGGGGCGTCCAAACCCTGGAATATTATTAAAAATGATTTATTTGCCGCCCGTCTAAACAACAATAAACTGATATCTGGATTCTCAGTAATTTTTAAAAATTAGAATTTTGTTTTTTTTTTTATATATGTCGGTCACCGCTAGATAACTCTAAAGAAAATGTTAAGTGGTCTGAAAACAATGATATTTTTTTATTTTTTTACATGCAACCCAGAACAAACTGCAGAAGTGGTGGTTGTAATGAATTGACCACTATTTTCATGGCTACGGTGCGTTAGATTATTACAAATTATAAAAGTTTGAAAAAAAAATAACCACTTATGAATTGGTATAATTTTGAATTTAAGTAAGTTACATGGGAAAAAAATGGCATGGTGCCCTTATGAATGATACTTATGGTTTACCTATTAGAGGCATAACATGCTGGCGGCCAGTAATGTCACTTTCGACCTGTCGGGCCTCCGCGAGGTTTCTTGAAGAACAATCATTGTATGTGAACGCCGCACTGGGCGAGGTTCTGAAAAACTGGACGATCCACATACCTTCGCCTACAACGGCAAGCGCAAACAACCAGTGGCGAATGAGACGCAAGTCAACAGTGTTGGTCGTTGATGAAATTTCAAATTCTGTAAACGTCAGCAACGGACACTGCTACTCGTCGACTTACTAACTCTCAACTAACCATGACCGAATTGCTCTGGACCGCTGAAATCGACTAGCGCATTGACAAAATTGAATTTGGACGAAATCGAAATGAAAATATTAAAAATAACTATTAAAAAATTAAATTTTAGCAGCATCTTTGAACACGAGTTGGTAAGGTTGCCATTACAATTTTTCTTAAGTACTCTCATACTTTTGCAACATCTGCATTAAAAATAAATAAACATTTAACATCAAGCGTATCGACAGCGCAATCATATGTAACCGTTAGTTATCTTAAAACTGCAAAGTTATTTTACATAACTTAACACGATGCAATAAATAATATTTACTATGACAACCTTACTTTATAATACAGAATTTGATATTAACCAATTATTTCTAAACAATTAAGGGATAATAAAAAAAAGATAGAACAAAACAATTTTAACAACAATGGTGAAGTTATATTTGCGGCGAAAATCCTTAAAAAAGTGTAATTTAAATGATTTTTTTAAATTTAAAACCAAGAGATTGCATTTTAGAATTTTCACGTATTTCATGGACATTTTTGAATGATCGGTTTGGAAACGAACTCACCATCCTCTTGATAGCTGAAAAGAATAATCATTCAAAAATGTTCTTCTAATCATTTACCACTGTTGCATTAAAAGTTACAACTTTTTTTCTAGAAAAATAACACACTAAAATGTGCTTAAAGATGGCTGATATTATAAAAGTCCAAACTCAATCGAAATTAAAATCAGATAAAGCTAAGCCGTTTCTTTCGCGGTCCAGTCTGAAAATTTTGCCTTTGTTCGATATGGATCTTCATAGTTTTTCCTCTTTTTTTTCGAGACAAGTAAACTTCACATTCATGATACAAAGCAAGCTTTTTGAATTTATTACATTTAGATTGATCGATGAACAAGCCACGGTAAATAATTTTGAAGAATTGCCGCCCAAAATCTTTTGTATATTTTTTTTTTTTTAAAAAAGTAACGAAATGTGGAAGATTGCGTTTACTGTGTTATAGTCACTGTGCAATCATCAACACTTCCGGGAAGCAAAATATTCAGGCCAATTCTTCAAAGTGCAACGAAATGACCATTGAGTTTTTAACTAGTTTTTAACATATATTCTTCTCACCTGCATGGGTCTAATTTTGTATCTGAAGCCTGTCCTAACCCTCGGGTCTATGTAAACGCCGATGACGGGCATCTGATGAGGAGCTGGTTGCGGTACGCGGTACACGGCGGGGACATCACCAAGAGTGCTGGCGTCCAATATCACCTCTTTATCGTATAGACTTGAACTCCAATAACTTTTGGAAGCAATCTCGGGTACTTCCTGGAAATTATACTTGAATGTTTAGTGGGTCCAATTTTATATTTAAAAAAAATATTACAATTAATAAATAATGAAAAAAGATTGAGATATATGAGTAACAGTTTAGTTATTTAATCAAATCAAAAAGTTTAGTAATCTAATATCCGCAAATCAGTTTCATAACGGTAATGACCAAAGATTTTTATTTCTTAACATTACAAATATTACTTAATTAAAAATGGGACTCATTGTATTTTTATGTTATGATCACTTACGTCAAGAGCTGCGCGAAAACATATATCAGATTCTTCGAAATAAACAGCTGCTAGCATTATTGAAGTTTTAATTAAATATTAATTACTTTAATAATGACTACACTCCAAGCTGCTTTGAGATGGAATAAAGAAAGCTCGCCTTGGCATTGTACAAACAATATGTCATAATACTTTAAACTGCTTGCCAAGAAAAACATATATTATATCTTAAAATAAATAAGTTCAATACATATATCATACTAAATACTAAGACTGATATAGTTTTATTGTTATTCATTTCATTACGAATATAAAACATTAAAGATATAAAATGGATCTAAAATGTCGTGCATAATCCTGAATTCTCTTAATAAATACGATTGACTAAAAAACTATTTGCTATATATAAAAATAACCAAACTTATTATTCAAAGTATTCACTACACTGAACAGTAAATATTTCTTTGACCATTTATATTGAACTGTTTCATTCATCATTTATCTAAATATCTGTGATAGTGACGCAGGCCTGCAATCAAAGCAAATTGATTCAATTTGAATGCGAGCATAGACGGGCGAAGTCCACCCGGGAGATCAATCGTGAGCTATTTATATCCCGCAACGCAAGTTACTCGACTGTACCAGAAATAATCTAGAATATTCTCCCGAAAGTATTCAGCCTGTGTAAACAAGCACCGGTTTAATTATAAATTGGCTTCTGCGTCGTGATTGTTTAGTGAAACCAAACGATATTAATCGAATGCCAATGAAGCATTACAAAAGATTGACCACAATTACCATACAATTTATACTCTGATGACCGTTTCTCGTATTAAACGAAGCTCGAGGACATTCACATGGTGATGTGATGATGTACACTGCATCAAATAGACAGAATATAAAGTCGTTACTCCAGTAATTTTACAAGTTACAACGCCTTTCAAACAGGAACACAATGTTCGCGTATTAGTGCTAGGCGACAGAAATAAACGGTGGTACTTATACGGTATCCGATATTCTACCACCGGTCAAATTACAGTAAGTATAGATAAAATATTCACAAGCTTGTCAACTTATGATTATTTATTTGTCCGCGCAGGGGGTTGGTCGGCTGACGTAGTTAAACCATTATCTTGATGAGTTTGGGGCGTGTCCATACATACAACACAAAAAATAAATAGATTTGTAATTAAGGTAATACAATAAAAAAACGAACAGAATGTTAATCAAATTTAGCAATAAAATATGCATTAAACATATTCTAATAGATCATTTATATACACCCGAAAAATTACAGGTTTATACAAGAATAATTCGAATTCATATGAAACAACAAGAATTCGAAGGAATATGTACCTTAGGATCGTGGGATCACAAGGTATTTCGAAGGTCGTGGACTCCTTAGTATCGTGGTAGTCGAACATACAAAAAATAACATATTTCCGGATTTTTTGTGGTATAGAAAGTCTTCATGAATTTAAAAATAATGAAGGAAAATTATTGAAGGTAACGAAACTTAACATTTGGTACCGCCTTGGAACTGCAATGTGATGCAGTGTAAATAATCCTACCTGGCTTAGCATCAGCCGCAAGTCATGCTCGTTGCCTCGTTAAATAAAAAAATCCGATAAATTTGGTTAAAATTCTTAGAAATATATTTTAATTTTTAATCTACATACCGGTACTTCCAAATCAGGAAATGCTTCTTCACCATCACTTTCATAGTCACTGGTTGTTGAGATCAAACTCTTAGGTGTCACCTCGGGCTCCTGTATTAATTAGTAAAATTTAACTAAATCGTTTTTGTAAATTCATCTTTCTAAAATTATTAAATACATTTTGTGTAATTGCAGAATGTTTGGCTCTAAGAAATGTAATAATAATGAACTATATTACTATAGAAAAAGTTTGGTTACTACCAAATGTAAATAACAAATTATGTAACACAAAAACGTATATTTACTACGAGGATGATAAATGTACGGAAGCTGTAAACGAAATCTCGTCGCACACTGATAACTATAATTTAGTTATATTCTGTTATCTGAACTCGTGGCACGAGACAGAAGTTTATAAGAATTGACAATAAGACATCTGCGAAATGAGGCCGTTGATTTATTGCTGCACATCGTAAGATCAGACCTTGACTCATTTGTAACGAGACCACTATAAAATATTAACGGAGATTCTTCAAAAAGAAATATATGTGAATTAATACACGTTGGCCTTGATTCACTCCAGTTTTTTCTGCAACTGTTTGGGAGTGAATGCGAAAAGGGCAGTTTAAGACGAGGTCATAATGACCTTGTTTTATAAATATTTTTGATCCTACGTTATTATCGAAGTCAACTGAAATAAATTTTATGGTGTCATTGAAATCTTTCATTGGCGGTTGAAATATTCTATTATAGAATGTTCTGGTTTTCAGTTTTGTGTATATGTTATTAAAGTTAAATCGGAGATGTTGAAATTTAAATTTATCCTAACAGTGTTTTTCTTATATGAACATTTCATAATAATTTGAATTATTTCAATAATGACTTTGATGTTTTCCGCTAATTTAATTCCGATTTCATCTGTTAATAATATTTGTTTACTTGCCTGGGCTGACGGCAATGTCTCGACGAGAGCCGGTTCATCAAGGGTCGTGGAGGTACCGGCCAAGCGGGCACGGGTCAAGTTCCATAAACGACGCAGCGCCAACGGAGTCTCCTCAACTTGCAATTCCATGGCGGTGTTTGCGAGCATTTTCTTGCTTTAATTTAAGTTAGCTGTGATATTAAACGAAACAAAAAAAAACTAATTATTACACAGTTATATTTGTCTAACAGTTCTTAACGCTAACAAAATAATTAATATAATAGGAAGGTAAACTTCAAATACGGTGCTGCTTTAATGTTCTCTGGAAATATTAATTTCTCAAAATAAAGCTTTTGAAAAAATATTTTAACAGTACGCTATTAAACCAAAGAAGTTATATTTATAACCCATTTCTTTTACCCCCACACAATGCTAAAGACCTTGCTAGCTTGCCACAAGGAAACTCACGATTAAAATAACCAAAAGGTATGTCTAACTTTTCCAACGAAATTACTCCTATTCATTAACTTAACTGCAAAACTAAGATAAAAAGGGCTTAGGATAAAAAAATTCTGACTGATCGAAAAGTATCTTAATGGGTCGAAGGAGACAGTAAAATAAATTTGTAAATATAAACATATAGATTTTGTGAGAATATATCATATTAAATTCATATTAAAATCAAACTAACGTATAAGTAACGTTTAAATGGAAACGAAATTACCATTTTACCAAAGGACAAATCTGTATGTTTTATTTTTAACTAACACATTTCGTTTTAAAAAATTCAAATTGCATTGTTAAGCGATTAGTAATAAAACGCTCTTTAACGACGAGCTATAAAAGCCGATAATTATTTCAGAATGTACCCGTTATTATTAAAAAATATGTTTGTAAAATGTTATTAAGACGTAATTTTAAAACTTAACATACAAAAAAAGCATGTAAATTCAAATTATTATTTATGCAAAAATAAAGAAATACTAAAAGAATTAGCATATGTTTTTAGTTTAATGATAAAATCGGTAAAAATAACGGGAAAACCAGAACTCTCACTAGAATTCAGTGCATTTTATTTGTATGCCACGTCACAGTCACGTATATTAGTATAAACAGCTGGTATTTATAATTACAAAAAAGGACATATAAATTATTTGCAACGTAAATAAATCAATTTCGTTATATTAAGTTGATAAAGAAATATTTGTAATTAATAAAAGTGAGTTATTTCATTATTTATGGGCGTGTCCAAATCGTATCAATAGAAAACAGGTAAAAGGTTTATCCCCCACAAAAAATACACCCCTGGAACAGGTAGTCGATTTATAAACAGAAAGCTCAAGTAGATATATGGACCTTTCAATATTCTAAAATATAATCTGGCAATATTGAAGAATGTTAAAGAAAGTTAGATTTTGTTGAAAATAGAATATTAATATTCGTTCCATTAACTTTAACATTGAGAAATTGGGGATTTGTAATCATGAAAGCTAAATTTTAAGTTCTATTAAAAAAAATTAAAGTAATAAAAAAAGGATTGAAGCATTTAAAAAATGCGAAATGTTTAATATTCACATTAGTTGAAAGTGGTCTTTAATTCTAATACATTGCGAGACAGGAGAAAGCGCTCGTGGTTGCAGTTCTCCAATGTCCGCCATTTGCTGTGACCGTTTCCGTAACTTACCAGAACATTCTTTAGTATAAATATTTTTTTTCTTTATTACATTTAGCTATTCAGTTTTATTATTTCATTACAGTCCAGCGATGCATTTACAGGAAAACTTTTTTACCATTTAATAAGGCTTACCTTGATGACAACAAAAACGGATATGGTATGCTCGGCACAAGGCTACAGGTATTTTTGCAATGGTCAATTATTGGTATTTTTGTAAAAAGTAGTCACAAATGGGGCGACGGGTTCGAGAACGTAAGTACCGATGCTGGGAAGCGACCACACTGTGAGAGAACTCGAACACAACTGAACGATCTTCGGCGTTAAATTTATTTAAAACTTGAGTAATCGCCCTCCTTGCTGCAAGCTGGTAAAACGAAGGGGATGACGATATAAGAACTGAGCGAGATAGCTGTAGGGCACACATAGTAACCATAAAGTTATTTTTTTTTTAATTTACGCCCTCAAAACGATAAAACAGTCACATGTTACCTTTTAACCACTTACGACTAATAAAAAGTAAATAATCTCAATCCTGAAAAAGTAATAAGTTAAATACGCCAAACACATATAAGGTTTATGGTAAATTTTGGATTTTCTAATTCTTTTATTGCCAATAAAACGAAAATTAAACTCTCTCAGCTTTTAGTTAATCATTTGTCTATAATGATATCAAAAATTTGTATGTTTAAATAAATAGTTTCATAAAGTATGTTAGATTTGGAGATGTTCTTAATAATGTCGCAACCTTGTCTCTCCCGTCCTTTGTCTTCAAACATGATAAAGTATATTACTTTTATTACATTACTCTCATGTATTTTTAACTGCATACTTCAGTGTACAAATAGGAAATATATTTGCATATTTCTCGAGGTTCCTGCTAACCCATTAATAACTGTCTTGCGGTAAATATTGAACACTAGTAACACTGTATGTCTTATGGCGTCCAACGAACATGATACTGTGTGAAGCTCCTAATTAGGCTTATCTCGTCGACTCAACTTCCCAAACAGTGCCACATCTAATCAAGGAATGCCCCAGATTTGCCAATACAAGAACCAACCACGAACTCACCTGCCTTTCACTGAATATTCAACCTTTTAATCTCACATCAATTTTAACCAAAGAAGGTACAACAAAAAGTTTCATTGAACACATCGAATATACCATCAACGACCTCAAAAACTTTAACGGCTCCTAAATACTTATTATTATCGATCCAACTTATATTATATATTTACAAATACTATTCAATTCTTCTACACTTGCACCAAATTTACATTTGACTTACTACTAATAATAACTTTAAATGACGATACTCATATAGCCGCATATCAAATCGCGCGGCTCTAAACAAATGAAAAAAAATAATCCTAATTATTATTACATTGGAACTCGTAGTAGATATTATTAAGCACTAGGTGAAAGAAAAATTATATTCAGGCATATTACTAAAAAACATATTTTTGTCGTGGTCACTATAGTCTCACGCGGTGACCGCGTGCTGCACACACACAGTGACAGAATATTACGCATGCGTCGCGGTATTGTGATACGTCTAGGCCAACGTCACTGGCCTCCTTACAGACCAAAGTTCACTAGAGGATGTCTACTGTCTAGCAGGTAACTAAGCTCCGTTTAGGAAAGCATTCCGATGCATTTGTAAAATTCCACAACCTACGCGCAACAAATAAGGCAATGAGAGGTTTATCAATAGCACTATCTATACTATTTGCTTTAGAAATGCAGCTATAATCTTTATTTAAGAAAATTCTGGAAACTAAAGTAAATTTGTAAACAGATGATGCAAAGTGTTTGTGCGTAGCCAGTTTAAATTTAAATTTTCCATTGCAGACTCTCCGATATAAATGTTAGCCGGTTGATGCACAAAGCTATTTATAAAGATGTTATGCAATACCAAAAACACTTAAAACTAAATGAAAGTTTTAAACTTATTTGCTAAATAATTGTGTATAGATAGTTCAATCTTCTTTAAATGTGCTTAAAACTTATGTATATAATATTTTAATGTAATAATATATTTAACCGTTTAGTAGATTTTTTATTATATTTAGTTTATCATTCCTAGAATTAATAAAATTTTATAACATAAATACAATTAAACATTCTCAGATGAAGTCTCAGACATCATATAGGAAATAATTATTAGCTGTTTAATTATTAACTTTCTAGTTAGTTAAATGTTTAAAAGGAAATTGACAGGACGGCTATAAATTATATATAGTCATTAGAAACCGAGGTTGGCATTTGCAGAAATATAATAGAGATTGCATATGTCGCGAAGGCCGCTGAATATTACATTTGATAGGATAATTATTTGTGAAACACACAGACATAAAAATCTTATATAATTTATCGTTAGAAATTGAACAGGCAATCCAGCATTTAGCCCTTACGGCAACTGTGGTTAATTTTTAACCTACATTTTTATCTTATGTGATTTAAGGTATGTCTCCGCATAGATTCTTTAGATAATATTTTATCACACTGACGGAACGTGCTATTTTTCTTGGAATTGCTGGTAATGATCAGATAATTCCGGTATACAAAAGATTTAAACGCATTTATCTCCGTGTTGTCTTTTATAAACACGTATTGCATACATGATTGTAGTCTATAATTATTAATTTTTCGATCTGTATACGCGGCTTGTTACATTTAAAAAGTATTTATATGAAACGATTAACGTCTAACAAACCGAATTATGACCTCTTACAGTGTATCATAAAGAAGCTCAAAGTTGCACAGAGGAATGGGAATTTGAAGAACTAAGGCCCCAATGATTAGCCTTCAGTGGTGTGTCCAGCTGATATTACATATAACTAATAAAGTGTTTTTTTTTAACATAATGCCTAATACATAATTTAAAACTAAAAATATAAAAAAACATTCTGCTATTTCCACGGTTTGTTACCGGATATAAACGTCTACGCTTCGAAGAATTCATCAGACATTTAAGACAGTACACAAGTATCGTTTTGCTTTATGTGCATACATACCCATAGCCATAATATTGTATGTCGTTCTTATATAACCAATGCGAAACCAATTCCCAGAAGTCAATGTTTATTAAACAAACCTTCAAAAAGCAGACACTGTCTGAGAATTTACGGCATGAATAAAAGATAACAATGTCCTATCTCTCTTGTTTCGTAAAGTAAACGGATAGTAAAAAAAATTGATAATTGTAATGTTGACTATTTAAGACACCCAGATTTGTAGTCATATAAATTTTATCTTTAAGCAAATACAGCAATAAAAAGCAAACACTTAAAAAGCACGGTAATTCGTTTTAAATACACTGATAATTGTAAATAAACGTGTTTGTATTATTACTAAAGGTTTTTTATCACTTTAGTTTAACTAAGAAGCAAATTAGTGCTAAGCATAGTTATCTTTGGCTTAATTAATTCGAGTATTTTATTTCCTCGAAACATTTATAAGCTCAAATATAATGGTATCAAAATAACAATACATTATTGAACATTTATTAATTATGGTTATCAATACTAATGTTACTAATTTATTATATGTTAAACCAATTGCCTCGTACCCTTTTGACACATTATTGTTTTTCCATAGAAATAAATTGTTATGACTATTAGAAAAAAGTCTTATTTAATATCGTTTCTATAGTAATTCTACAATAAATTATATTTTTACAATTATATCAGTGACTGGATCAATAAATTTTATATCCGCTTAGGAAATGGTCAATGACCTTAGAGTGTGAATTTTATTTACTATTAATTTTCACTTATATGGTCTTATTTGTTTTATAAATGATACCAATGTAATTATGAAGGTTAGTAACTAGTTACTACTTATACTACTATAGTTCTTACGTATCATTAAGCATAAATTCTTAATTTATAAAAACTCAATTTTATGTATTTTTTCGCGTTTATTATTTAGTTTGTTTATTCCCGACGTTTCGCGAAACATTCGCGGAAATATAAGAAATCATTATAATTTCTTAAATTATATTTCTGAGTCTGTATCTCTATTATTTCAATAACAGAAATGAATATTGTATAGATATAATGTCCATAGTTTGAGGAAATTATTAATAAAAAATACCGGAAGATTAACCAATATTTTAAATATCACATTCTTCTATAAATGTGTGTTTTTATATGTTGTCACGTTGGAAGAATTATTATTCGGTTTTAAGTAATTTTTTATTCCAGTCACGTTTCCGTGTGTTATCGTCTTCGTGTTTTATAACATGACATATTGTGGTATTTGTAAAATTCAATAGTTTCAAATTATACTTTTTTATTTAACGAAATTACGAGATGAGTGTGACGTTTACCGGCCGATACGCCAAGATGTTAGGTCTCGTTACCGCAGTAATATCACTAAGTACAATGCCCTTCAAACCAGAATACAGAAATTGAAGTTGTAGTAGCACCTACATAAACGGTCGCGAATAACAAACATCAGTATCAGACAATTGCAAAGTACGATTTCAACAATTACTCAAAACCATTGTCTTTGCCGGAAGTATTGGTTTCACACCGCAAACATTTACATTTCGAATGGAAGATTTCGTTTGTCCCAACTGAACGGGCAAACTGACCACTTCCTTTATTTTGTAGAGAAAGGAATAAAACTTAACCTAAAAATTTAGCTTGTTACAATAGCATTGCAACAATATCAGAAAACTGTAAAAATAAAACACCGACTTAAGTAAAATTAAATTAATACAGAATTCAGGTTTTTTAATTATTTTAAAATTAATCTGGTGATAATCATCACGACAATAATTTCTAAAGCTAATATTGCTAATAGCAAGATAATGACTATACCTATTAGCTTTTATTAAGAAGACTTTTTTCTCTAATCGATTCAGTTTACAATACTTCAAATTACCTAAACATTCATAAACGAAGAACATGAAAGAGAGAGGATAGAGAGAAGTCGAAATATTCAAAACTAAAACGTAATTCGTTGAATCGTGGTTATTTTCTTAACGAGTCTGTTTATTTGTTCTAATTGCAACATGGTAAAAAATTTATTACTTACATTCTAGAAGTAGAAACTTACTGGTTGAATTTGGATTGGAATGCATAACGTTTTGCAATACTTGTATACGTCACATAATAAGCACCTTACGTACAAATAAACTTATTGTACTATCATAAGACATTTATAAATGTTGACTGACTAAAGTGTTAAGTATAAATCAATATTGTCATAATTAATTACAAAAAATAAATACACAAAAACAACCGTAATTGCTTTATTACGAATACTTAAATATACATTCTATTAAATTAGAAAAGGTGATTACGTATTTTCTAGCAATGCCATTCCAATTTCTCACGGAGCTGTAAACTATAACTACAGTATTTCAAATTTATTGTTGAACACTAAGCAAGCAACACAGCGGTAGATATTCATCAGTTGAGATGATGATAAGGAATCGAATTAAGTGTAATATAATGCTAAATACTTGAAATGTTTCAACAGAAATTCAATATATCAAAGTCAATCTTTTGTATTCTACCATCTTTAGTGTTGAACTGTTTTTTTACGGGCCCAAAGGCTTATAATCTTTGTCTCATTAAAATATTAAGCAGAACTGCACAAATTTTAAAAGAAATAGGTTTCAAAACACATTTCCTCATTGCCGTCTATCTAAGTTCATTCCTCAAATAAAAATTTTATGGGATATACCTGTTCCATGAAAAATAAGAACTGCTATGTTAAAACTAACCCGTGGTCCAACATAAAAAAGGATCAAAAGTAAGATACACATCAATTAGAGACTATCTTCGACGCTTAACATTGGTTAAAAATATTACTTCCTGTCCCTAATTACCATCTGGCTGTACTGAACACCTTGAACTGATAAGTACTAAACATAATAGCATGAGTCATCGATGTAGGGTAGCATGCCTCTCGGTGTTCTATTAAATGAATTTCGTAGTGTGGGAAGAATATGATTTGATACCGTCACCGTCTTTTTACCATCAGACGTATAGATAACTGCCGATATCAATCCCTTCGCTGTTGATGTACGCATTAGGCAAACGATTTGCTTAGTCCTTCATAATACGCACAGCGAAGGATAAGAATAGTCTGCTAGCGTCAGTGTTTCTGTCCTAGTATTATAAGGGAATATTTAAGCTAAGACTACGTGTACACTGAAGCGGTTTCACTATAAAAAGACTACATCACCGCTAATTATTAAAAAAAGTACCTCCTTTACTCCAATTTTCTTTTAGACATTACTATACGAGTATCTTATAATAACGTTTCTTATGTTCACATCTTAATCTTCTTTTCCTTAGCGATAAGGCCGGCGCGTGCAGTTCCACATGACTAACGCAGATTATTCGCCATAATATATACATTTACCTATTACATTGCCTCTGAATAGATAACAATAATAAACACCATCAATTTGCCAATAACTATCACAAAAAGATAGTTTACTATTATGTCAATACTACTTTCAACTTCATATATCTGGATTTGTAGAAACTGAATGGAAGCCCACAGAAAACGATTTTTTAGTAAAGAGCACCGTAAAGTAGAGTGCGCCATCATACAAGGCTTTTAGTAGTTTTTGTGCGACTGATATTTCCAAATAAGTAACCCAGTAGCCACCAGGACAAAGTGCAGGTACTCAAAATCCAATGCTCTCTTGGATACCTTACGGCCTAACTGCGATGCGACACCGCTTAAAGAGATCAGGAAGAGCAGCGAGTAGTTACATAAATTTATCTCTTTACAAACACTAAGACCACGGTTACTTAGAATTATCGCCACAAAAATGTGGAAAAAAATAGCTGAATCCTAGATTAATTTCTCAATGTCACTACCAAACTTCAATTTGAAGAAGGCACTTTGTGGTGATGAATGTGAAAAACAATTAGAGGGGTAATCTTTAAAAACAAATGTATCCACTACAACATCACGGCTGTACTATCAATTGAAATGAACTTATAACAAATATTTAAAGTAAATTGGGTACTTTATATTTAGATCCTCTTATTCATCTTGATAAATAAGTTTAATATTTCTTGTTCGTAAACACACGGTTATACCTACGTAAGATTTACATAAAAAAATATTTATATGACATTGATGTTAGGCGAGGGGGAAAAAGGAAAATGTTTCATAACTACATCGATAATTATTTTTCCTCTACACGATAGTCAAGTAATTACGTATTTTACTCTAGGAGAAACCGTATCTATGAGTTATAGTAAAACTTAAAAAGGGGCAATCAAGTATGTTTAATAGAAGTTAGCTTATACTGTATACACAGTCTTTTTTAAGATAAAAGTATGTTTGTTCCTTAGTGATAATGATCTTTTTTATTTGTTGCCGAGTTTATTTCCTTATTCGCGTATTAACGGTTCACTTATTAGTTTTTAAACAACATTATTGTTAGCTTAAATTTTATTCTAGAATTATTATTCACAAGTTTATAACAATTAATAGAGTAAATTGTTTGAGAACGCTAAGCTCTAAAACCTAGGGTGGTTTGTTGTTTTAAAACAGTGTAGGAGCGAACCAATTTTTTGGTGTTAATTGGTATGTACTAAACATGCATTTTGATATAAATGAATATAAAAATAATATACTTCGTTTGATAATTTGTCCACCTGGTAACTTGCACCAAACCAACGATGCGGCAGTATATTAAGAAAATAGTGAGCGTGAAATACTCTCTCATAAAATTTTATCATTTAAACGTAGTAATCCGTGCGACCTTTTTGTTTGATCTTCTATACGTTTTACGTCAATGACCTACATAACACTTGTAATTAAAAGCAATCTTCTATATATTACAAATTTGATAACACTAATTAATTTCTCAGCGAACACGAAACAACGATTGCTAAAACAATTCATACTTAATGAAAGTAAAAGTAATCTGTATGCATAATTAGGATTAAGGTAAGAATTACAAATTACCTAATTAATTCACCTAAATTTAAGGCTAACTAAAAAGATAAAATTCTTTACTGGTGCAGATTTCTGTTGCCAGAATTCGTCTAAGTACATACAAAAGTGTGCAAACATTACTGTGTTTTGTGTAGATGGCGAAATTACTGAGTTAAAGAGAATTAACATATTTTGTCTTAAGGCAACGAGCATAATGTGGTACATTGTTTAACATCCGAAATATTTTCCACATTTTTTTGGACGGTCGTCATTTCCCATTTGGTGACGTGCTGCATGCCATCGCTTCCTCAAATAAAAAAAATAATCGTACTACTCGTCTTACGGAAGCTTAAACAAACGGTGAGATCGTTTTTGATTTCACTTATACATTGTTAGAGACAATATAGATTTTTCTAATATAACAATACCATAAAACACAACCATTGTACGCGGTTGCTACGATCAAGAAAAATATTATTGTTATAAAATTAAATAATACATGTTTAAATTATTGTCTGAGATTGGATGATCCAAAACCATAATATCGTCACGACCTACATGTTACAAAACCAGTTAAAACCAGAACACGTTTCATATTTAAAATTTCTTGCACTGGTATTTATATAATGTTACTATTTTTTTTATCGGATTGCTCTGTTTTTATTTATATATGTTATTTATACGATATGTATATTTTTATCCGAATTTTGACCTATGGTTATCAAATTCATTTTAGTTTTTGTGTACGCCAATTTATTTTGGTTTTCCAATTTGTGTTATCTTTTGATAAAGTGTTTGGTCTGTTCGTACCTAACCATACACAACGTATGGTAGTGTTGTGTATGGTTGGCCTCGTTGGCATTGTTATGGCCTCGAGGTCTGAAAGAAAAACTTACAGTTCCTTTATCCTTATTATATCCTTTCTAATAATAACGATTGCTTTGATATAACTTTAAAATAGTACTTGTTAAGGAATATAATAACAGTGAATTAGTAATCAAATTTTTGTTGTTAATTCAATTATCTATACTCAATCGTTTACAACAGGGTCTCGGGGAAACCTCGGCATTAATAAACCTATTTGGAATAGTTTAGATTATTTCTTAAATGATGTGGTATAAAATGTTTGCACGAAACGATCAATTGATAATGCATCGACGCCGTCAACTCGGGAAAAACCTTACGGAACCTTCCCTGAATGGAAATGTCTGTATTCTCTAATTAGGAGCTCTACGCAGATGTTATCGCCGTGATAAGCAATAACGAGTATAAAGTTCAGTGTTACAGATACATAAGCATTGACTGTCTTTATAAATAAATCAAAAAAACATGTAGTAATTAACATTTTATTACTTCACAATAATAAATGTAAAGCAAAAAAGTTTGCATACAATGGTTAAAAAAAATGTGTTAAATGTATTTATACCTATTTAAATACTACTATGTAAATTTACTGTTAGATAATGTTTTCGGAAGGATTCAAGTTATATATAAATAAGTTCCTATTAAGCATAGTAATCTTGGTGTTATCAGGGTCAACTACATTTGGAATATTAGTAATAAAATAATAAACTTCTCGTTATTGACTTTGCTACTGTTTTTAAATCGCAGTTTAAAAATACTACGGAATATTTAATATAACCGAGACGTATAGGAGAGATATGTATAGTATCGGTTATAATGGATAGTTATAACTTGTTAAAAATAGATTAATATTTACATTAGCAGACAACGTAACTAACCAAACTTTTAAGAAAACTCATGTCAGAAATGAAACTGTTAAGAAAAGTTCAAATGATGCAAATAAAACAAAGGTTTTCATTTTATGTAATTAGTACTTGTATGTGTATTTATAAAGTTTAATTTTTTATATATTATAATTTAAACTTATTATATCAACGAAACTGTAGCTATGTATATATGGAATCTTAAAACTTAAGTAGGTAATCAAAACAAAAAACGCAAAACATGAGACAATAATTACACTATTATTTCGGCAACAAAAACCCTTCTTATAATTATACGTGTTCTTGATTGTACTTTTTAAACAAATTCCTTGACATTTA
Organism: Byasa hedistus; assembly: GCA_029286795.1. Classification (NCBI taxonomy): domain Eukaryota; kingdom Metazoa; phylum Arthropoda; class Insecta; order Lepidoptera; family Papilionidae; genus Byasa; species Byasa hedistus. The sequence goes on along the minus strand of JAGSMW010000009.1, from coordinate 5,700,621 downwards.
AACAATCATAAATGTAGTAAGTGCTTATTGCACAAAGTAAACCTGTGTTCTTAATTATATGAGAAATCGATCAAAAACTAAACACATTTCATATCTTTTTATTGAACACAAAACAGGTAAAGAACTCCACGCAATTAATATATGAGTTTCAAAGAGCATGGCTTTGTTTGTTTCGATAAACTCTAGACACTTCTGTCATATTGCTTTATTTTTTTGATTAATAACAGGACATTCAAATGTTATGCCATAAGATTTAGAAAAAACTATAACATAATTAGCTAAATTCTATAATGGTTATTAATATCTACGTTACATATACACGTCATTAAAGCTTTAGGAATAAATATGATTAATAGTAAATATAAACGGAGCTCTGCGATAACAAAAAAATAAGTAAAAATTAACAGCCAAAGTTTAATCTTCCTATTATTTTCATTCGAGTCTTCTCTAACAAGAAGGCAATGCCATTTAACGATCACACGGGCTAAAGGCGCCATGATGGACAACTTAATATTAGGCTTTAAATAAATAAACTCATTAATAAACTAAACGTGAAGAATATTTTATATATCATATATACATTTCAATTAATTCATTATCAAAAATCTAAAATGAATATTTCCTGGAGCATTCCCAAAGACTGCGTCTGGTTGTCGTTTCCGGGCGTCAAATCCATAGTAACATATTTAGACGCTTGTAGTATTTTGAGACAGGACGCATTTTCCGGTGGGAGTTTATTGTATACTTGCGAGTACAGTACTTTCGCGCAGTCGCCGTGGAATATGAGCGGGTCCAGTATATCAGTTAGATCAGAAGGCTCTAGAAGGCAGCAGAAATGTGCAAGTGTCACACAGAGCTGAAACAATATTGAGAATTTTTTTAACCTTTTTCTCATTTTTTATTCATTATATTAACTGTCAAAAATACTTTGCTTATGCTGAATGCCTTAATGCTGAAAAAGATTCTTTCGTAACCAACAATGAGTATGGTGAAACACGGAATTAAAATTATTTTTAAAGTGAACACTAAATGAGCAGAACATTCATCTGATGAAGTGATCTGTCGCCTGTTTATTAACGTGGATGTGACTGAAAGACTCCTGTTTAGGGGCATATAAGGACTGTTTCAGACAAATCCTGAAAACTCATAATCCAGTGACTTTACCACCAAAGAATACATTGCTGCTTTCCATCAAGGTGGGATTACATTCAAACGCTATAAGTAACTGCGCTTTTTTAAGATGCAATGGTAAAAACGTAGCCTTTTATTGAATGATGTATATCAATCACACCTGTTCGACCAAGTTGTCCTTGTGTTTGTACTCTGTGAAGTCGTCTAGGTTCGCCGCGCTGTCCATGGCAGCCATAAGGCCGCTCCAAGTGGCAGCAAGTTGCCCACCTAGGTTCGCCCGCGTCGAACAGGAACGGAGCGCGACCGCGGCATTAATTCGCACCTTCAGATTCTTACAATCAACAGCCAACGAGCAAAGACTTTGCAAAATCTTTTCCTATACAAAAGTTTAATTTTCTTTACAACTTATTATTTACTACAGGCTGATACTTGAACTTATTTTCACATGGTGTTAAATGACAATGGGGCAGTAGACAGTAAGGAGCCAGACCTATAACACTAACATTGATTGTGTTGAACTACAAGAACACATAAATGCTGTTATGGAATCAGATGTACAATATAAATAGTTTCTACTCAGGCGGGTTAAAAAATTCAGCATATGTGCAGCAGTTGTCTATTCGCTTAAGCCCATCCTAGTAAGGGCCCCAGTGCTTCCCAGAACTCTGGCTGTGCTATGACAAATACGAGACCCCTTCGCGTTTGAAGTCCACTAGAAGCTCGCTTTTAGTCGCCTTCTACGACAGGCAGGGATAACCTTAATCCTTTTCTTAGTAACCTTACATTACAGGACAAAGGGGTTCTTACCTGCCATCCACTAAAGCAAGTGAAAAGATGTTCATTCTTCATGGCGTTTCCTAGGGCATAACAGGCATTCCATCGCACTTTCATGTTGTTAACTTGGCAGGCGCACTTCAAAAGCTTACTTATAGCTGTATCGCATAAAGTTTTCATATGCGGACTGTGCAGTGAATTCTCTGTGTTTATAAGACGCAATAAATTACCAAGAGCACGAGTTGCGCTCATTTTCACCTAAAACAAGTAATAAACAGATAAATTTATTCATTGCCTATGATTATAAAACTAGTTGTATAAGCCATCGACCTCTCTTTACGCTAGCATAGTCCAAGAATTCCGGGTCTGTTTGCCCCATAGCCGATCAGTTTTATAAATCGATCAAACGGTTAGCTGGTAGCATTAAACAACATCAGAAAATAGATGCGATAATTATCAAAGTCGAAATTGTTATTGGATTTAGTTTATTTGAACTTTTCCTCCGCAGCAACAACCGATCGAAAATATATTGATGCCGACCACTTTACATTCGCACGTCATCTCAAATTTAGAATACGGGAGCTTTAAAACAAAGATCTCTTTGAGCTATATTGTATTTATTTCATACGACGAAGCGACGAGACGAGAAACGTTTAGCTGATGGTGATAGCCCGCCCATAACAATGTGGCGTTAATAAGAATAACACACCACATTACTTTGCACCACATTGAGCACATCGCGTGAATTTTTATCATTGAAAGAATATTCCTAACGGATATGTTTAATAGTATAGAATAACGGTTACCTTATCATTATCGTCGGCACATTTATTGCTGACCTCGAGCAGGCGCACAAGCAGATCATCGCCGATATTCTCCAGTTCCGGTTCTTCCCTACGTTATATCGTAAATATATTTACAACGACATGAGACAGTTTATTTATAGCATAATATACATACGTAATATAAACTCATTAAGAGTATTATAAATATCTAGATCGTAAAGTCAGTTAATAATTAAAAAAATTTGGTGCTATTATACAATCTAGTTAAATATTGCGAATGAAAATTTTATTATACAAAATAAATAGTTTATTGTGTGTTCTTTACCTAAGGAGTAAAACTTACTCTCAGCATTTAAATAAAATAATCTATTTTAAAGATCTTAAATTAGTATACATTGAAATTTTAAACATTTTTAATAGTTAATGAAACCGTTTGAGATGTTGTTGATACCATTATACATTTTGATGAAAAATATTATTAAAACTTTTGGGTCCTCATTACGTAAACAATTAAAGTTACCATCACTACCAAGCGAACGCGACCGATGTAACCCATATCGCAACGTCGATGACGAAGGTTATGCTTCGTAAATAGTTTACAAAACCGAAACAAGAAAGTTATGCTTACAAAATTCATGTTAATACACAAGACAGGAAAAAATATTTAAAATCAATTTTAAATACTTTCGCCTGTTTATTTATTCCCGGTAATATACAATAAGATAATGATAGGATTTTTACAGGCATAGAGCTTATGTTATGACGAGTAAACTTATTCTACTTCTCTACTACTTCCTATATATGATATTTTTCAACGGAGAGCTAGCGTAGCCAGTAGCGTTATTTACAATAAAAATGTATTTAGCAAGAATTGCAAGTGGCTGAAGTAGAAAATTCATTAGAATTAATATTTACGAAATATATATTATACTCATTCAAATAAATTTTAAAATATATAAACGTAATACATTAGCAACAAAATGTATTTATAGAATAAGCAAGATAATTTTAATGTATAGGTGATAACCTCTCACCCAATTTTAGCAGAACCGATTGTTTATGTTAATTGTTATTATGCGGAATAAAGTTTTAAGTGGAAAATTTGAAACCATAAATTTTATTTACTTTTGATGGGTCTCTTGCGGAGACTCATTTTCGGCCACAGTCCAAATAGTAAGCAAACAGTACTATTTTCTAAACAAGTGACAATTACAGTTGAATGCTATGTAAACATACTAACACTACATCATCAGGAGTATCTCTCTTGCCCGAGGAGGTTACCTTTCTTAGACACCCCAATCAATCAAAATGTTAATAAATATTTCTTACATGTTAAGGACGAGCGCGTCGCTCAGATTTCCAAGCGCCCACGCAGCTTTTACTCGCACGACGAGGGTTGTTTCCGCCAACGCTCGCAGAATGTTCTCACCACAGTCGCTTACGAAACAAATATCCTGAAACATTTATTTTGATTTTACAAAGTAGTGAAACAACAACCTGTTTCATCTGATAGTTAGCGATCCACCGACCAAAACAAAATAGCGCAATTGATATGCACTGGATGATTAAAACTGCTCCAAATTTTATTTGGCGTCTTGAAAAAAAAAGTGTTAAGTCTCATTATCCCTGTAATTCGCTACAACGCCCTTCCAACTGAAACATAGTAGTGCTTACACACTACTGTCTGACGGCAGACATAAGTACTTCTGTGGTACCTGTCGGTCTACGGCAACAAAGACCTACGATTAGTATATAGTGTAACTCACTGTCATTAGCAAATTACAATTTCTCCATAACTACCACATAAAACTTTTTTTCAGACCGTTCTTACCTCCCTTAAAGTGCGGAACATCACAGCCATAGCCAGTGCCCGTACTGCGGCCGCTCTCACCGCAGGTTCCTCGTCACTGCATGAGCCCGTCAACAAGGCACAACATAATATCTGTTGCCGACTCTGAGAAGTATATAAATATATTATTTCACTAACATTGTCATTATAATATTTATATAAAATTAAGCCGCGCAGTCTGTAAGTTCTCACGTGGGTCTTTAAAATGGGCGAGTATCCACTCAAGTTTAAGCTTCCGATGAAGCAAAATTTATAGTGTGATAATGAGGCTATGAGCCGTGAGTGTGTGAGGCTGTTCAGAATACTACGATACTTCACAATATGTGACCACATAATCGAACCAATTGTTAAATGGTAAATAAAAAAATGTATTTACTGGCAGCTCTTTGAAGGATTTTTCACCAATGTTGGCAATACAGTCACAAACTATTGCCTTCGCGGACGGGTTCTCAAGACACTGTAGCACTGACGATAGCGGGGTTAGTAGCTTCCCCCACATGTATACGCACTGGTTGAGGGGTGGCGCCTGTTCAGCATGTTCTGCATTTACAATACAAAAAATTATGTTATTCTTTACAAAATAGTAGGATTTCCTTTGTAAATTCAGATCTAATAAATAGTTTTATATTTAAAGATAGGTATAGATACACTACATTATTTAATTAGCAATGAGAAATATTTCTTTTTTGTAAATACATCACACAAGTGCATATGAAAATAAAAACTCAAAAATCAATTTCTGCCCATTTACACGATTCCTTAAAAGTTTAAGGAATACCTTGTAAGTACAAGGTTCTTATAACAAAGCACAAATAATAAAAAAATATTTATAAATATAAATATTCCAGATACTGACCTAGTTTTTGAATTCCATCCGCAAGAACGCTAACAATCCTCGCAGCCTGCAGTACAACGTCATGATGTTCGTGTTGCAGCAATTCATATAATACATCTGAAAGTAATATGAGGTGCGGCTTTAGCAGTTCAGATAGGTAGTGGAAGGAAATCGATGAGAGCACTTGTAGTGACTCCAGCATTACAGGAATAGCAGCAGGTTTGCATCTCTGTAAAAAAAAATTTAAGTAATTAAGGTTACGTGCTTTAGGTTATAGCAAAATTTGACACTGGGTTGTCAACATTGTAGAAAGAGTCAGAACTATGTAATATGAGATGTAGATTTTGACAAGGCTGTGGAGAGTGAAACGCGCTCTCGCAGAAAATTTTGGCGTTCGGATGTTATTATCATGACAGAAAAGGCAAGTGGTTAGTCATTGTAGGTTTTCCATAGGAAAATCAAAAATACTAAAAACATGCATTTTAATAAATGACGGAAAGATGTTAAATTTCAGTCGGCGAAAAAGAAAAGAAAAAAAATTTAAATTAATCTAAAAGAAAATAGCGCTTTACCGAACTCTCTTCGCCTTTAAATAACCAACCAATGTTTTTAAAGCAAATGTCAAGTATCCAACTTTTAAAGTGACTGCCTATTTTGTATTTGTTAGCTTTCTCATTGACCACATTTTCTGTGTGTTTCATTGTTTCATTATCTTGAGTTACATCTACATCATCATCAGAATACCCTTCTTCAAAATCATCACATTCTTCTGCATCAGATTTGATATCTCTGTTTATTGATACATTTGATATTGTATCTATTAACATATCTGGTTCCATAGCTTTCAGGATTTCACTTATTTTTGGTTCAATTGATATAATACAACCCATCACTATTAGCACTCCAACTTGAAATGTTACGTCTGTAAATTTTTTCACAGTGAAAAAACAAATTTCTACTCTTTCTATAATTCATATTTTAAACTATTTTCACTTACCTCTATGCAATAGAAACTTTTTAGTGGACCTTATTAAATTGCTAATAAGTCCATCATGCATCTTGTGGTAAGGTGTTGCCTGTACTAAAGCAGCGCAACATTTCAGTGCCATTATAATAACGGGCTGGCTCCGTTCATTGTCCAAAATACCAATAAGGATATTATGCACACATGAGATCATATAACCCAAAGATGCAGAAAAAGGTATAAACGACATATTATCTCTTTTGCTAAAATAAAATAATAACAACGGAAAGATTTATTATTTAAAATTTGATTTTGTTAGCAAAATAGGCACAAATATTTAACACAGTTTTACATTATACTCAGTGACAACATGACCTCATGTTAAAGCACGCTTGCTCTCATACTTTGACAATCAAAATGAACTAATGATCAAAGCTCTGCTTAATTATGGAAACAGTACAATTATGAACACACTTTATTAATTATAACAATTATTTTTTTGCATTATGAAACAATATTATTAACTAAAGAAATAAATGTAAATCATTTACGTAAAGTGTGAATAAAACATTGTGAGAAATGCATTATAATTTTAACACTGTCTTAAAGAACAATTTTTTTCTTACCTAAATTCAGCCTGTGCTAGATACATTTTTGATCCAGTTAACAATGCCAGTATGACACTTAGTGCACTAGTCCGACTGCTAGCAATGGGGTCCATAACCGCGCAATAGGCGAGAGTCTTCTTGGCATTTATATCTGCATACCAATTATTGACATCGGGGCAATCAGGCAAAAGTGCCCACCAATATCCATACATTTCTTTCTTTTCTTTAACCTTTAATGGAGAACCATGCTTAATAGTTTATAAATGTCTTAACTTGTTGAAATGCTACCATGGTTGTCAAAAGACAAAGTGAACTAGGTATGGGTAGTTCACATTGTTGTGCATCTTTCTTGCACACAAGCATGGGTTTCATTACATATTTTTACACGATAGAAAATATTTGCACTTTGATAGAATCTACAACTGTTCATAAAAGTACTAATCAGCCAATTAAAAACCTTCACTATTTTCGCAAATTACCTTGAATAAGTTAGTCAATGCAGATAAATTAAGCCCATATGTTAAACACTATTTGACTTACCTTAAATAATACAAGAAACAAATTTGCCGCACTTTGTCGCAGTCTCGATTTGAGTGCTATCATCTTAGCTTCTCTGCTATTCTCAATATCAGACATATCAGAATCACTAGTCAGGACCCAACAGTTTCTTGATCTTTGTGGTTCTAAATAATTTTTAGTAATTGGTTTGTAAGCAGAATTATTTTCAAAATTATCAATATCTTTCATTAAACTATGATCAGACACTGGAATTTCTTTTTTTAAAATTGTAATAGCTTTATTTCTCGGTTTCCTGAGTTTTTGTTTCTAAAAATTAAATATATTAATATGCATTAAAGTAATGGTTTGAACACATAGTAACTTTATATCAATATGAGATGAACTATAATTTGAAAAGGTAAATACATAATATTGGAATAGCACAAACACATTCATTGCTGGTGCTCCACTTATGCTCTTGCCATGTAACATGGAGGTCCCTGGTTCAATTCCAAGACAACAAATTGTGTAGTTTGGTTGGAGGTAGGGTTTTTTAAAACTACTCACCTAGCTACCATTCTCATATTGTAAACCTGTCGCCATCACAGCATTGCTGTGCTCTAGTTGCCACATATAAGAACCTGAGTATTATAGATGAGCCATACATCACAACTGTTGTTTGCAACTTTGTTTAATTACAATCTTCTAATTAAATGAACGCCTTTAGCATATTGCATTTACTTCAGACACTATCATAATTTCTCTAATAGACTTGTTACAAAACCAATTTAACTCACCTTACCACCTTTTGATGCAATTTTAACTGATTGAGGTGCAACAGTCTGTTGTGATGGCATAATTCTCTCAGGTTTTTCATTTTGAACAACTAAGCCATATAGTATGAAGTGTCTACAAATACCTATTACTTCAGGAAGAGAGATATGAATGTTTGGATCATGAAAATATAAATGAGCTAATACTCTTATTGCCCATATTATCACCTGAAATTTAAAATATTCTTTAATATATAATAAATATAAACTTGTGGAGCACTTAGTTAAAATAAATCTATCACTATTGATTAAGAGAATTTACATGTTTTAATGCAGCAATCTAAACTTATTACTTTTACTTCAGATTAATCCCTGTAGATGACATACAGAACATTTCAACTTACTTTGCAATAAAGAAACTCATCTTGTGATTTTGTTCTGCTTTTCATAACAAATCTAGTAATTACTTCACAAATGTTTCCTTTAAATTCTGCAGCATGCTCCTGATCATACAACTTATTCTCATCTAATATTGTAATTAAGGATAGTATACACTTAAGTGCTAATAAACATATTTGCATAAAATTATCAATGTTTTTTTGGCCACTATTATTTTCATTCAAGATGTTTAGCAAAACACCTTGCTTGCCAATTAATGTATCTGCACACTGAAAATATGAAATAATAGTTTATATTTCATTAAATTGTACAAAACTAATAAAAATAAGATTTTACTAGATGTTTTAATAGTATTGAGACAGTTTAAAAGATTTTATTAATGGGATTAAGCATTAGATAAATTTAGGTCTAAGAGTACCAATAAAGGACAGCCAAAGCAGGTGTAGTAAATTCGTTAATTTTATTTTAGGTTTTTACTTTTGTTTACCTCTTTAGATGCTTGTACATTTGATTGTAGGATATTTTGCAAGTTGTGCAGTATATCTGGTAGAAGAATTTCAGAAATTGTTTTTAAACATTCAATGTGCCATGATATTACTTTCCACAGAAAATCACTACTGAACTGTACATTTTGTTTAATGAGAATGCTGTTTATTAAATGAGAAGTTTTTGTGGCGAGGAGTTCATCAGTAGGTTTTATGTTTAAGCACAACATATTAATTAATGTATTGGCATCCTGTAAAACAAAGTTTAAAATTAAAAAAAAATATTTAAATTAGAATTGATAAATGTGTTATAAATGTGAAGAAAGTAAAATTTAAGTATTTAGGATTAAAAATCTTACATGTTTTAAAATAAATAATTCCGTTTTATACGGTAATGCATTTAGTTCATCTATTATGGTATTAATTCTTTCTCTTTTTCCTCCCTTTTCTGATAATATACCACACAAATCTTCAGAAAGAATTGAAAAAGCTTTAGTTAAAGAGTTTTCCATAATTAGAGCCTTTTACTTTTCAATTCAATAATAAGAATGCCGTTGTTGGATAATTTTTTTCTCTTACAAAACTCTTTCACTATTTTTCTGAAAATCTGTATTTAAATTTTTAAAAAACATCTAAATTATGGACCATATTGTATTACATACATATAAATAAACATCTTTGACACAAATACAAGTGATCTTAAAATTTGTCGATTATCTGTTGTGACCATAGATTAAACATGGTTAGATACTTTAAATTTACATATTTTTTATTGTTATAGAAATAATAAAAATAGAAAATACTTAACTCTTTGCGATAAAGACTTTCCAGGTATTTATACGGGGCTGCTGCAACAGCATACATAACATATTTATATAAGCTTATACTACATTATTCACCATTTTTTAACATAAATAGTAATTGTTAATACAGGTTTATACAGTGCAATAATTTATGAATGTTAGATAATACAATCTCTTTCAAGAAATGGCAATTTTGAAATAGTATTTAGTTAATATAAAAAGACACACGTAATGTCATTAATAATTCCTTTGTAAAATAATTTAAAACAAAAAAATCTTTTACAAATAGTATATTTATGCAATACTTTAAGGATGACATGTTTTGAAGACATCGTTTCTAAGAAAAAACATGAAATAAAAATACACCCGTGGGAATCAACAATAAAAGATAAATTTTCTGCTCATATTAAATATGGGCATAATTCAATAAATAACCCACCATTTAAACCAAAGAAACCAAAGACATTGGTGCGTTCAAAATTTACCATTATTGGAAACAGGGTTTCTAAAGAATTTATTTATTGTACAAAATTAATCACAGGCCTATGTAAATACAAAAAAAAAATTTTTGATGGTCCTATCATACGAGGTAAGTATAATAATAGTGTAAAATATAAAACATTAACTATATACAGAAACGATTTTTTTTATCGTTGTATCCATTTGTTTTTCACCGTCTTTTAAGAGATTACTGTTACCTAGTATGAAGAGAAGGGTTATCTGGTGTATAAAAAAATTTGCTTTCTAAAATAGTACATCAAAAGCGAAACCGTAATAGAAATGCTCAACTCATTTAGAAGAACTCATCACCCATCACTTACGCAGATACCTTAAAAACCGCGTACCCGCGATACTTTAGATCCATTGCATTGTAGACACACTACCAGCATAAATTGCAGAGATTTTTTTTTCTCGCTGGGGAAATGCACTTACGCATACCCCGGGCACGGGCCCGGTGGTTATGTGGGACTCGTGTATGTCCGCTACCCACTAAAACCCCAGCGTTTCCGGCCTAGTCGGTGGGTTGTTCGAGGGTCGCCGGATAACATCTCAGTTCGTCCGCGACCAAATAAATTGCAGAGATGCCTTAAAAGCAGTGTCAGTAACATATGCGGCTATCTTTAGTTCTTTCTGTGATTAAAATCAAATAGGCCGACGCACGACGATTTTGGAAATCTATTAAGTCACTGTGACTCACAACATTTAAAAGATATTAAAAATAATTTAGTGTGTTATGAAATACCCATAGTTCTTCAATTTTTGCATCTATATCGCCTGATTCTTTGCCGGATGTAAAATTAATGTAATTGAAGGTAATTCAATGTTTTTTTAACTATATATTATTTTTTGGCAGGTCTTAGCACTGTTGAATGGCCTATAATATATAAAGATTTAAAACTGAAATACGGCGGGTTAGCTTACTGCATACACGGAGATGTAGTTATTCTTATCGACGATCAATTTCTTGGCGGTGAAAAAGAATTAAGAGAGTTAATCGAAGCGAAGTATAATTACTATATTTGTCCAGATTTCTATAACGAAGGAATTGCAGAATTTATAAATTTCGTTGAGAGTTCTGGTGTAAGTTTTACTTAATTAAGCTATTTGTAAAACTTTTAACAGGCGGTAGATTTCATTGCGATTTCCCGCGTATGTCTAGGCAGGTACTAGCGCAACTCATGTTTCTGTCGCTAAAAATAACTGTGCAAACTTTACCGTGTTCTGGTTTAAAAGGCGTTATAGCGACTACTTATTGCGATAATGAGACTGATTGTCTTGTCTCAAGGCAAGTTGCTGTGTATATTATCCTAATTAGCGCTGCATTGTTATGGGCGGGTGTTCCATAAGGAGAACGTTTTAACATACAAATAAAGAAAGAATCTGGTAAATATTTTATATCTATGTCTATGTACGTATTATTAATATTTACTCGTAAAGTATGTTATTTTATTTTTGTTATTTTTATGTTTATATTTTTTATTTTTATTACACGTTTTGCCTGCATAGAGCACTTAAAATATTCTCCATTGTAAGGTTAGTTGGAAGAAAATTCTATTAGAGTTAAATTCGTCTTTGGACGTGTATTTTGAGATCACTATGTCTTTCATACTGTGTGTACAAAAACAATAAATACATAAAAAACCTCGTAAGTCGTAAAATTGTATGATATGCGTTTTAATTTATTTCAGAGGCCATGTGTTTACATGCATATAACAATTGAGGGTGATGACGATTTTCTGGGAACATTGATTTTTATGGTACGTTCTGAAAAACAATGATGCAATTGATTGGTTTCAAAAATTTTTCAATTCTGGCGTTTATTTTGATTTTCAGCTGTATTCCGATATAGTACCATTGACATGTGAAAATTTTATGCGGCTGTGTAAAGAAAAACGGGGAGGCTACAGTGGCACTCCTATGCATCGCATAGTAAAAGACGGTTGGGTACAATGCGGAGGATACGGATTAAAGAGTACCTCCTTGGATTGTGAAAACTTTATCGTTACTCATGATAGGCGGGGAGTACTTTGTATGGCTAATGATGGCAGGTAAATCTAATTATTTAGACCTTTACTACCAGATCTTCTCCGGACTACATAGATTTTATAATGTACGTAGTTTTTTCATTCATTATTGTGTTTCGTTTCATTAGAATAGCTCTACGGCAAATCGATAGACAGTAGTTTTTTATTGATATTTATATTTGTGATTTAAAAAAATTATTTCTTTTTGGTAAATTTCGGCCAATGTAAAAACTAGTGTGTTATAAAATACATCATCAACATTAACTGGAATACAACATAAACTTCGGAAGATAATATATATTATAATGTTATTTCTTCAGTTTTATAGACTGGAGACTCTTGAAACGATTTCAAGTTTAGTTTTAGTGGTTTTAGTTATACTTTATTTACCGCTCTACCGATAATATTTGCCAAGCACATGAAGTAATATTTGTACAGAGGTTTGCAGTGTAACAATAATTTCAGCCTATTAACTTCACTGCTGACACCCAGCCTTTCTATGAGTCTACGCCAATAATTATAATAATAACAGGGACATTTTTTAAAATTTTTATATTTACTTAAATATAGGCACAGCGACTGTTCAACACAATTTTTCATATTATTACAACCTGCTCCTTGGATGGAAAATAAATATGTTGCATTCGGACAACTTATCAACGGAGAAGACACGTTACAAAGAATTGAGAATGTTCCGACATGGTACGAATCCCCAAATTCAGAAATTATGATATTTGAGGCTGGTATATTAAACCTACATTGTCAAGATATTATTGTTAATAAGGGAGCTAATGAATATATTTATAATCATATTGAAAACCTAACTGAGGTTGGCGAGATGCTGAGAGAGGTTAGTAATGAAATTTATTTGTGTAACTAATACTCCATAAATCAAAATCTTTCTCTACTGTTTAATTTTTAAAAGTTTATCTTGGACACATTGTATGCGGAATTAACGGCTAGAGAACTAGCTAGGCTTCAAGAAGAAGAGGATGAAAGTGGTGGGGACAGAGATAGAAGAAACGTTCGTGCAGCTAAAAGGTGAGAAAACTGATTTTTTATTTTGCGAGCGGGGACGAGACGAGCGAGACGTTCACCTAATTGTAAGTGGCGCTAGTTAAGATGGTATACACTGCACCACATTGCGCTCGTCGCCTTGAGACATAAGGTGTTAAGTCTCGTTACCCCTGTAATTTCACTAGCTACAACGTCCTTCAATAATAAATAGAAGTCTGTCATCATTATATATGATATAAGTAAATTTGTCACAGGTTTCTACGAAAAAAAGAAGACCTCGATAAACAATTAATATCAGGCACTTTGACGGCAGACGCAGAATCTTTCATCGACGATGATTTCTATGTTGAAGATTATGAAGCTTCGTTTGAATATGAAAGTGAGGAATCTTTATTTCCTCCACTGAGTCCAGCTCCGGAAGTGAAACCGAAACCCGATAGATGGTTTTACTTTCCATTAGCAGATGTACCTTACCCAGGCGAAATCGACTCTACTCATGATTTAAAAAAGTAAGGCTGTTTATATAAAAAATGGTTAATCACAATAAAAAAAATCGACTGTACATGTAAAGTGGTTCTTTGCTTCAGATATATCAGGAAATTCACAGATGTCTTAGATATAGGTAAAGTTTATTTACATATTGCTGAAAATTATATTTATGGCTATTTTTTAGGTTTATCAAAGGACACTATTGCCTTGAATCGGATCTATTGCAACCACCACCTGTCGAGGACGTAAAAGTGACCGCTCTCCAAAGTCAGGAATTGAAATATCCGTCTGAAGTTTTTCAACTTGATCAATCTTACGAATCTGAAGACATTTCATGTAAGAACTTGTAGTGAAATGTTGTGATTTTACTTTCTAATTTCTATCTTTGTTATCGCTAAGTCAATCTTGAAAATACTGCATAGCAAGTTTTTGAATCTTATCATGTTTTGCTTATGATATCTGCTTAATAGCCAGTATTAGGAAAGTTAACACTGATTTCAAAGCTTCGAACGAAGCTTCTGTTTATTTATGTATAGGGAGCGAAGAATCACTTAACGCAATACTTATCAATTGGGCTGGCTCCGGATCCGTGTGCACTAACTTTTGTTTTTATTTAACTGAGCGAAATTCTACCGCTGTAACAGCTTCACTGTTCCGGCTATCAAAATATGAGAGCCGAGTATTCTCTACGTGTACGCATCACCATCTATGTCCTCGTTGTCGCTTAACACTGTGCGAATTTGTTGCCAAGCTCATAAATAATAATAAAATGTTATAAATCAACCTATTAACATTGTAATGTTATGAATTTTTTGATGCGAAATAAAACGTCGAAATATTTTACATGTATATAATAATGCCTTTTTAATTTTGCAGTAAGTTCGCTTGACTCAGACGAAGAAAAAGAAATCCGTAGATACATAAAGTAATGTATTTACGTCATATAGAAAATGTTAAAATATTACATAAGGGATTTATAACGTTACTTAAAAAAATTGTTTTTAGGTTAAATGTTGACCGTATAAGTTTCGCGGGAGATATTATCAAGAGTATTGCCAGAGGTGTTAGTAAACATAACATTTTTGAAGGCGCCAGAAAGTAAGTTTTTCAGATATTTTTCAGCACGATGATGTTGTGAAAATATTACTTTACTATTCCTTGAAATAAACACTGCCCGTGAGTAGATTTGAAAAAGAAAATGTGTCAAAACTGAAAAAATTGTGAAAATGGCATAATCTTCATATGATACCAGTGTATATAATTAATAAAATCTACATAAAATACTATCGTAATAAAAGTACTATAAGATCATTGAGTGATTTTTCGATTTCTTCAGATGGACAAACAGATCGTTCACCTGATGGTAAGTAATAGAGTAATAGCAGCATAACAATGTGGCAGCAGTAAGTGTGACATACACTATACCACATTATGCTCGTTGCTTTGACATAAGAGATTTTAAATCTCATTCCCCAAATAATTGCACTAGCTACAACGTCTTTCAAACCACAACAAAGTATATTTTGTCCACTACTATTGCGGCAGAAATAGACCAAGGAATGGTAATTACCTTTGCTACCATCACTTAATATTTTTATTTAATTGCTATGGTTTCTTGTTTTAGATCGGAATTAATCACTGACGAAGACTTGCGTAGATTTAGGTAATATATAATATTTATTTGGTTTATCTGTTGTTTGGCGTATCAAAAAATTTATTTAATATTTTTTCTAGACTCGTGTCAATGGACCATCGCTCCAAAGAAAGACCAAGGTAACTTTTTTTAGAGTTTTTATTAAAAAAAATAGGAGTTTTTTAATTTCATTAAGTGATTATGGTTGTTAATAATTATCAAATCAAAATTTCGATTGAATGTTAAAAAAAAGGTTAAAATTTTTTCAGATTATCTTCGATCGATAATCGTCAGAAGGAAGATCGAGACAAGTAAGGGGTTGTTAAATTAACTTGTTAAATGTTGATTTTTTTTATTTTTAATATTTTTTTTAGAAAAGTCTCAATTGTGGTCCCTAATATTCCTCAATCACACGAAAAGATTCGAAGGCGTCCAACAGGCTTTCCTCGTCCGGAAACTATTGAAAAAATTCTTCAAAGTAAAGAAAGTATGTCAGTAGTGGAGGAAGAGCCGCAAGAAACTAGGTGCATATTTTTAAATGTATTACTTATGATTTCAAATTTAATTGTGACATACACTTGGGCCGACGTGCTTGTGAAAGTTGCGAGAAACCGCCGGATCCGATAGTTGGGAGATTTTTAGGATGGCCAATATCCAACTGTGGACATTTATCGACTGATAATGATGATCCATTTAAGATACTGAAAACGGTCTTCATTTACATGTATTTAAGGAAAGTTTGACAAATGATGAAATATATATGATGTAATGTATTAATTTAGACCGTTTATTTACACGGATGAGATTTTTTAATGCGTCAATTTTATGATTCTCATACACAAATAATTTTTTTTACATTTTGTTATTTTTTTTAGAAAAGTTTCAATAGTCGTCCCTGAGGCGTTTAGACCCTCGCACGAAAAAATCAGAAGACGTCCGACCGGTTTCCCTCGACCGGAGACCTTGGAAAAGATTGTTAAAAGCAAAGAAATTCCAACGTTTGAAGATGAGGATATACTAGATCCTAGGTGTCTGTTATAATATTATTTGACAAATATATATACCACAAGGACATCATTATAGATAAACTTTGCCGGAAAAACTAATCACTGAACCAAAGTCCTCGTGCAAATATTATCGCGACGCGTCATTAAGACTTAACCATATGAAATGTTTTATATAAACGCTAGTCTTTCATTCATTCGGACCTTAAGGTCGATCGCCATTACTTAACGAGACTCAGAATTATTATTAAAAAAAAATGTGTTCACAAAAGTTCAACAAAGCAAACAGGGTGCTTGTTAAAATATATACATTGCTCATAACCTTAAGATATTGGTTGATAAGTTTCTTTACCACCGATTAGTTACACTGGGTACATCGTCTTTACTAACGGAAAGTAATAATATTGCACATTACTATTATCTAGATAAAAACCCCTGCCACCAATATTTTTATACGAAACGAGCCGAACATTAATTTTTTTGTTAGGTCATACATCTGTCCTTAACAATGTGCTGATTTTCATGATATGCAGTGCACCACATTGCGCTCGTCTTCTTGTGACATAAAATTTCAAGTCTCGTTACCTATGCCATCCGATTTGCTAAAAACATGTTTAGTGCTTTAAATATAATGTATATATTTTGAATCGCCATCAGTGCGGTTCAGTCAATTGATTCCAGGAAGGTACGTATAGCACCAAACGTGTCCATACAAGCGTCAGAGGGACGGCATACTGTCTCCCAGTACAGCGCCGACTCCGACGCGGAGGTGCGCCGCCGCTCTGTCCTCACTCGGCTGATCAATGATATGTCAAATGTTGATGAAACAGGACCCACACTAAAAGACTACAAGTAATTTATTTTCTACACGTGTTTGTTTAATTTTATACACTTTTTTTTTACAATAATAATTTTATTAACTTATACATTCAAGGGGTTTAATTTTATCACATATAATGTCTATGTACTTTTTTTTTATTACTTTCATATGGTTTCTAATCTCTATTAATGTGTGCTTTTTTCAAAGAAAAAAACCCGGCGTAGTCTTGAATTGTTTTGATATTAATGTAACATTATGTTTTAAATAGCTAAAAGGTGTTTTTGCAAAATTGAGCCAATGTGCTGGTTTGGCGAGAAACTCCTGTATTTCAATGTAAAATTATTACACAGCTATCTCGATATATTGTCGACACAGTGTCGTTACATCGATAATTTCAGTAACTACAGAGCTTTTCAATTCAGAAGGTAGTAAAGTTAGCATACTACTCCTTGGTAAAATTAGGTGTTGCACTATGCAGTGTAATCAAGCTAGAGCTACCTACTACTAGTAATAATTTACTTGTAAAAAGATCTTCCAAAACTAAAATTATATAAATACAATGGAAGTAATGCTGATCAACAGACTTACAAGCTTATTTTAATGCGTAGTGAAATTATTTTTTAATATTTTCAACCATTATTCAAACATGTTACCTTTTCTATAAATTTTAGACCGTTCTCTGAAATGCAACAAGGAAATCCGTTGCTTACTTTAACAACGTATTTGGGTCACAAAAGCGATGACAATAGTGACAGAAACTTTCGACCCTCATTTAAAATGGAAACGCCGTCATTTGATCGAGTCATGAATATACAACACGGCAAGAAAATGGTCCGGAAAGTATCCTCCGACTACGTGAAAACTTTAGGTCAAATTGAAGAGGAGTTCGAAAGTTCTATACGAAGTATTGAATTTGCAAAGAAAAGACCATCATTGTCTATTTCGCAGTATCAAAGGAAAAATAAATTACTTAGAGAAAACGTGTTGCAAAAGGCATCCAGGAAAGGTTAGTCTATTTTAAAGACAAGTTTGGGAGAGACCCTTGTCTAATATAAAACAAGTTCTGTATTTAATATTTCCTCTTAAGCATTTCGCGAGAATTGTAAAATTATTTTCCTTATATTTACACTTAAAAATTGCTGACAATGTATGCAATATTTGTTTGAATAAAATGCATGCAGATTGTGGGTACTTTCGATAATGATCAAAGTAATTTAACAAACGTCATAAATTATTCACAAAAATATGTGTATTAAAAACAAAATTGTTGAGAGATGGTGCCGAATCAGATAATTTCTGCTTACCATGAAATTGTTCGGCATATTAAAAACGGTTATCTAACAAAAACCGACAAATCGTATAAAACTAGTTTAGCATGAATGGGGCGAGTAGCATTCTATTACAAATAATTATTTATCAATAATTAAAGCACACATTTTAATGTTTCAGGTAGACACAATACTTTTTAAAAGCCAGGCACTTTTCAGTTTATGTTTTGAATTTTTAATAAATTTATTTTTATGTTGATTGCCTTTTTATTTAATACTAGCAGTTACCCGCGACTTCGTCCGCATAGTGTTTAACAAAAAAAAAAATTACTTAGATCGCAGAATTTACGATAACTCATAAATTCTGTATTTCGCGTAAAGAAATACCTAGGCTTATTTTAATGAAATTATTCTACTTTACAAATCGAATTCTAAGCATCGCAGGATAGCGTGCCGTATACGATAATTTTCTAGTCATTGATCTCTAGATTACAAAATTTCTTGAGTTGTTAACGATGATGGACGCGCTTTATCTAACTGTAATCGTTCTCTCATCTCAGAACTACTCTCATTCGACTTAGACGCGAACATCCGTAATCTGCAATTTGTAAGACGACTTTCCCTATCCTGTTGAGATTCATTTTCATATTGCAAGCTATGGCTTTCGGCCTTTTATATAACCCATATAAGCCATAACTAATGGATGCGCACTTTTCTATCTATACAAATAAATAAAATTGGAGTGCCCGTTTGTAATATTAAAATAACCGCTTTTTACTAAGTTCATATGGATATATACACGATATATGTACCAAAACTAAATTTACAATTTGCCTGTGTCTCAATGTCAGGGCAAGCTTATTGCTAGTTTTTTTTTAATCTACAACGAGGTAACACTATCTACCTTTCAAATGGTGTTAAGACACGAGACCGTCGATGGAGAACCGTGCTTGCTCAGAACACTCCAGCTCTAATATGATGATACCCGGATAAGTAATGCTTTTGTGGCGGCAGATTTACTCTCTAATTTCTTTGATCCCTATTAGTTCGTTTCGCTTAGTCAGCATCTAGCGTAGTAAAATCGTAGATCCGACTTGTCGACCGTCAATAATTACAAATATTTCATTGCTGGTCTTTTTTTATTAGTAATATCAATAACACACGATATAAATAAAAACATTTATTATTAACACTGAATTGCACATAAAATTTACCATCACAATGTAATCAATAATACTACTAGGTACGTTAGTGTTACATAATCACAATGTCAACTTATGTATACATCCAGTTTGTTCCACGACGGCTTTATTACTATTCCATATTACTCCAAACTCGTCTCCAAGCGCTTCTTAGAACTGATCAGTCATGTCCCTTTACAGACTAATGGCATTCCCTTGTAATCAAAATTCAAAATGGTTACACAGTCGTATGTTTTTTTCATCCACTTCATAAAATATTTACTTCATCATGTAGCACCCTCAAACTGTTAGGGTTGTAACCCACTTGTAGGTTTAAAAAACATCACTAATAACGATTTTTTAATTTTATACAAATACTACATACAAAACCTGTGTTATAACTGTGTAGAACAAGATTATTATTAAACAAGTATTTTGGTGTTTTTGACAGCAGAACAGACCCATTATATAATTAGAGATATTTCTTTTACATTACACAACTAATGCTCTATAGCTGCCATAACTAAGGACACATCGAATTATTATATGCGACTAACTACATACATTTACATTTCCAACATTCCTGTTATATGTAAAGTAATAAATAAAAATGGTGTTTACTTATTGTAAAAATTATATAAATTCTGAATATTGCAATAAAACAATTGTCAGATGGTGTAAAACTTTTGTTTAACGCATGCGCCGTAGGGAACTACTTCACATGCCAATAAATCAACGCGTGGAACTATCGCTTCGCTACAGGTAATATGAATACGGGCATGTTTATTTTTAGTCAATGATACATTAAGTATAAAACAATTCCTTAAAGTATATTTTTTTAAAATCTATAAAATGTCCGTTATTTACAGATATAGATAATAGAATAATTCACTTACAAGAAATTTTGTTATTAAGAAGTTAATAAAGAAAGTATGCATCAATATCAAAGACAAAGTTTTAAATTCGTAATTTGAGTCATCGATTTTTATTAACTTTATATTAAAAGAGTTCTGTCGTTTGAATTAGTCTCGACACATAACTATCAGAATTTTTGATACAAGCGTGTAAGTAAATAATTCCATAAATGATTTGTGTACAAGTGAAGTGCAACCCTAATTTTGAACATGTATTATTTAATGTCCATGTCCATGGCCGTGTCCGAACATGCTGACACCGTTAGTTTGGTCAGGCGGACGGGTTTCGTCATTGTTGTTGTTTGCTTCGTTGTTATTGTTGCCATTGTTACGGTTCTCCAGCTGCTGCTGCCACATCGAAGCGTAGAAACCATTCTGCTCCAACAGCGCGTCGTGGCTGAAAGTAAAATAAAAGTTATGATGCTAAACTATATTTACTATTCAAGCTAATGTAAACATGGTCCACTACTGGTCGATTGCTAACGTATGCAGACATTACCTTCCGCTTGTGTAAGTGCAAACATTGCCGGATTCTGGTTTAAAGCTCGTTTTAGCTTGTTACGGGCAGACGTGTCACTTAACATCAGTTGAAAATATAATAAAAATATTTGAGTTAAAATTTGAAAAGCCATTAAAATAATTGTTTACTCACTTTCCTCTTTCTATAATTTCTCCTTCTTTGAGCACTAAAATTTCGTCAGCGTGTATAATGGTGGAGAGTCTGTGAGCTATTATAAGCGTCGTTCTGTTCGCGCACACTCTAGCCAACGCTGACTGTTAACAGATAACATTGAATTAAATATCAAAATCTTAAAGAATTCACTACGAAAAAATCTACTAAGATTATGTCTACATGACTACTGCGAAGCGAATATCGAGACTAAAAAAATGTAGCATTAGTAGTTAGCCACTTTTTTTAAAAAAAAAAATGACAAGAAAATTTACACTGCCTGTTGAAAATTAATAAAAATTTATAGGAAAATTAGACCTAAAATTACAAAAAAAAAACAGTTTTTATTGTTTGTTAATAAATAGTTAAAAATGAACATGTTCAATTTTATAAAATTTAGTTTTATTAAAACATTAAAATTATGTTATAATTATATTTTTTTAAAATCTATAAAATGTCCGTTATTTACAGATATAGATAATAGAATAATTCACTTACAAGAAATTTTGTTATTAAGAAGTTAATAAAGAAAGTATGCATCAATATCAAAGACAAAGTTTTAAATTCGTAATTTGAGTCATCGATTTTTATTAACTTTATATTAAAAGAGTTCTGTCGTTTGAATTAGTCTCGACACATAACTATCAGAATTTTTGATACAAGCGTGTAAGTAAATAATTCCATAAATGATTTGTGTACAAGTGAAGTGCAACCCTAATTTTGAACATGTATTATTTAATGTCCATGTCCATGGCCGTGTCCGAACATGCTGACACCGTTAGTTTGGTCAGGCGGACGGGTTTCGTCATTGTTGTTGTTTGCTTCGTTGTTATTGTTGCCATTGTTACGGTTCTCCAGCTGCTGCTGCCACATCGAAGCGTAGAAACCATTCTGCTCCAACAGCGCGTCGTGGCTGAAAGTAAAATAAAAGTTATGATGCTAAACTATATTTACTATTCAAGCTAATGTAAACATGGTCCACTACTGGTCGATTGCTAACGTATGCAGACATTACCTTCCGCTTGAGTAAGTGCAAACATTGCCGGATTCTGGTTTAAAGCTCGTTTTAGCTTGTTACGGGCAGACGTGTCACTTAACATCAGTTGAAAATATAATAAAAATATTTGAGTTAAAATTTGAAAAGCCATTAAAATAATTGTTTACTCACTTTCCTCTTTCTATAATTTCTCCTTCTTTGAGCACTAAAATTTCGTCAGCGTGTATAATGGTGGAGAGTCTGTGAGCTATTATAAGCGTCGTCCTGTTCGCGCACACTCTAGCCAACGCTGACTGTTAACAGATAACATTGAATTAAATATCAAAATCTTAAAGAATTCACTACGAAAAAATCTACTAAGATTATGTCTACATGACTACTGCGAAGCGAATATCGAGACTAAAAAAATGTAGCATTAGTAGTTAGCCACTTTTTTTTAAAAAAAATCTTTGACGTTTCTACTTACTGTCGTTTATTTTACGCGAATATTAGGTAAACATTATTTTATTAATTACTTTCTTAGCCATGAATATTTAAAACAGCAAGATAAGTAAACAGCGAAATAAAAACTACATGCTTATTTCCTGAATTAGTAATTATACGAATAAAAAGTAGAACTATTTAAGCCTCTGATAAGTAGAATAGATATAGGTCACAATACATAGCTAATGAAATTACTGAGGTAAAAAGTTTTAAAACTTTCTAACTCAAGACGACGGGGATAATGTGGTGCCGTATAGCTGACATCAACTAGCGCCACATAATTATGGGCAAAAGTGTCGCTTCTCGTGAAAGTTCTGTTAATTCCCTGGTTTGTCGAATAAAAAAATTATAAACTCACCGCACTGTGTTGTTGAAGAGCACGGTATCTTGTGGAACTACACCGATATTGCTGCGCAGCGACGCCTGCGTCACTGTGCGTACGTCCTGTCCATCGACGAGCACCGCACCCTCGTTCACGTCGTAGAAACGGAACAGGAGACGCATTACCGTTGATTTGCCCGCACCGCTTGGACCCACCTGCGTATCGAGAAAGCTTTCTTTATACTAACTTACGATAAATAGTGGGTGCATTGGTAGTACAAACTTCATAACTTAAATTGTTAATTTTGGACGGCTTTTTCAGATCACAATTTTACTTTTAAATACTTCCGACAATCCACAATGGTTCTTCATTCGATTCCGGAATGTATAACATTTATTAGCTATTGTTCCTTAAAATCAGAGTTAATGAAAAATAGTAAAGAAATTACAAACCAGTGCGACCGTCGAGCCGGGCGCGACGCGGAAGCTAACGTTGTTGAGTACGAGCCGCTCGGGCCCATAACCGAAAGACACGTGTTTAAACTCGACGCCTCCGCGGCGCACCGCCAGCTCCGGCGCGCCCGGAGCATCACGCACGTCCGTGTCCACGCGCATTAAGTCGAACATGTTCTCCATGTCCACGAAGTTCTTTTGAATGGCTCTAAATAAAACAAACAAATGTTAATACATGAAGGAATAACTTTCTAACAATTTTGAAGCATATCTCGTGTGGACGGATAACTGTGAAATTTCAATTAGTCAAAGTTATTACGAAGGTAAGCGAGAAGATTACATTCCCGCTATAGTTACTCGGAACCTTCTCTTAAGGAGAGTCAAGGCCATTTATCCACAAAGCTGGCTAAGCTTTTGTTATTAAAACATTGCCTTACATACTGAATTATTACGGCTCCAATATTCTATAATAACCTGCTTCCGTGGATATGTGACCACCACCAACCGGTGCGTGGCCAGCATTGTGGATAAATGGCCTTCAATCGCTTGAGAGAAAGCCCCGAGTCCGAGTAGAACGGCTATTTATTTTTATTTATAGATGAAGTTTATGACAACACCTCATTAATATTTATTCATACATTTATATTTTAGATAAATTCACTACAACAGTAAAAAAAAGTAATAATTTTTAATGTTTACACGATGTAGTGACAAATGACAACAATAACAATTTAAGTACATTATTGAATGAACTATTTATTGGAACATAAAGTAATTCTTATCTAAGCGGCAACATTTTAACCGCAAACATTTTTTTTTGTTATTAATGATTAAAATTCAATTTGTATGTTTATATAATAAGGCTTACAGTTAAATGAAGAGCTTCAGTATGTACGGCCTCATTATCACTTAACACCATATGAAATTAAGGTCCAGTGTTAGTCCGTTAAACATGCAAGAAAACACCAAAAAACAAACTTCAATCAAAGTATTGGTATAGTTTTTTTGTATAAAAATTTTGTCAAACTTTTGATAACAAAAGATTGAATGGAAAATTAGAAGAGTGTAGGAGGCATTGTAACATACTTTTTGGAATTTTAGTTATTTTGTGGTTTGTCCATCTTTTAAACAAATAAAAATGTTTATTTTTTGTACATAAAAATCTAAATCATTTTGTTCACAAATGCAAAATTGTTCATTATTAAATACCTGTAGTATGTGCCAAACCAGTTGAGCGGCACATACAGTTGGACGATGTAGGAGGTGAAAAGTACGTAGTCACCGACGGTTAGTTCGTATGTTCTCACTACCATATACACGGCTAGCAAAGACCCCGCTAGTAGTCCTGTACATTAAAATATTTGATAAATATATAGTCACATTTAATTTCGGACAGACCCCAAAACGGCTGTACGTAAAGAATACTTTAGATATAACAATCTAACAACTAAGTCATGCCGAAATCAATATAAAATAATGTTATAATTTTTAAATACATATTTATATTTTTTTAGTTAATACTTACCTACACAGATTATAATGTTTTGCAATGTGTTCAGCATATTAAGGGTAATGAGGGATTTGAATTCTTCTTTCTAAAAATAAATTGTAAATTTGTTATTTACATTTTAATAAACCGTGATGGCTCAGTTTGTAAGAGAGTTGTAAGCGTTTGAAAGAATCGCGGGTTCGATCTTACTAAGCTTAAGTTTCCAAAACATGATGACGAGAACCGACATGTTCGAACATCACTTGTTTCGTGGAAATGACATTCACCTACTCACGTTTGATCAGTGGATAAATGGCTTCACTTTAGGATGGTGGATAAAATACCGTAACTCTGACTCCAGAGTTAATTAATGTCCTTAACTCTCTTCTTATGAAAAAGACCTTGAGTTTCAATAGTGAAAACATCAAGAGTGCTTTTTGTCATTAAATGTTTTAAATTCGATACAACGAAATAAATAGCATTATCTTATAGAAATGTGTTAAATGTTTACAACACTTTTAAAAAATTAAATTGCATAAGTAAACTCATAGTGAATGTGAATTTCATTCTTTTATACATTTAACAAGTACCACATTTGTAAAAATACAGGCAAGCCGTAGCTGAATCTCAGAAAATATGAGCAAATACAGATGTTGGCCGTAATAAATGAAAGTATGTTTGGAAAATTAAAAATTAACTTACTTGGTAATTGACAATTGCTTCTCTATAAGAGACTACTTCGTAACCTTCCGCTCCATAGTATTTCACAGTTTCGTAGTTCAATAAGGAGTCGACAGAACGCGCCTTCTGCTCGTTGTCTGCTTGATTCATGCGTCTCTGGAACTTTGTCCGCCATTCCGTCACCATAATTGTTGCAACTAAAAAAATATATTTTTTTTTTATATTCGATGGAGTGATTAGGCGAGCATTGACCTAATAGTAAGTGATACGGCTACTCATAACGATATGGAATTGGTTAGAATGAAAAACACTAATATTCATCGTCACCTTGAGACATAAGGGTGTTAAGTCTTGTTACTCCAGTAATTTCACTAGCTTACAGCTCCCTTCAAACCGAAACACAGTAATGTTTGCACACTATTATTTGGCGGCTGAAATAGGAGCTGCGGTGGTACCTACTTAGACGATCCCAGGCAACAAAGACCTACCACCAGCTTTACTTTAACTCAAGTGTTTTATACATTCTCATTTTGCTTATCAGAATATCGTAAGTAATAAAGTTGTAATGTATTCATTTTTAAAAAGTGCGATTAAATGGTCTATTTGAAGGTAAACGAAAAGAGGTATTTAAATTGTTGAGGAAATAAAGGATACTGTGAAATTATGCATAATTATTAATTACTCACTGATATACAACATCATTGTGGAGAAAACAATAAGTCCGAACCAGACGTTAAACTGTGTTACGAAGAATACTATAGCTACTAAAATATCCACCAGTGTTGGTGCAATCGAAAACAGTATATAGGACAGCAGGTTGTCTATGGAATCCGTGCCACGGTCCATTACCCTGAGGACTTCGCCGGTCTTCCGCGATAGATGCCATTTAAGAGGCAAGTCATGTAGATGCCTAAAAAGTTCTAGCTGAAAAAGAAAACGACGTATATTTGTTTTGGGAATAATCGTGTCATCTAAGTACTCGTCGATGTACGCAAAGAAGTTAACAAGATGTCGAGCTAATTAGAGAACATTAAAACTGGAATACAAAAATGTTTGAACACTACTATTTGGCGGCAGAAATACCAGTTGCGATTGTATCTACCTAGATGTTCTTCGGCAACGGAGACCTACCATCAGCAGAAAAACCCATCACGTTTTCACGCATCTTTGAAATATCATGATAGTAACTAGAATTATATAACGTGTAAATAGATTTACTATTCACGCATTCCTACTATTTATATGTATCAACAAATCGAAAACGTCAGATCTTAAGAGAGTAAACATTATACAGTGTTAACATATAAAAAAAACTTTGAATTTTAAATGTTGAGTGTTTTTTTTACACTTTTTTCCTAAAAGCCAATAATTTTTTTGCACGCGATTACTGAATACGTAATAGTGACAGGAGGAATTGATAAGACAAAAATTATGATTGACGAACACTATAACATGTTTATACAACGATAACATTTGTTTATACATGGTATATTGTTATCATTGTAAGATGTAATCCGTTATTTAACCGTTTAATAACTTTCTATCTAAAATAGACTAAAGACTGCATACAATAGAATATAACATTCCATGACTATATATCAAAAAATAAATTCAATATCTAATAATTTGTATGTATGCAACAAAGAGGATATACAACTGTGTAAATTGATAACGTTCTTAAATTATAAAAAAATCTGTAATCATTATCGATAAGAAATCTACGGTTTTTATGCATGTAGATACGGTCTGATGTATATCAGCATATATTACTTCATAATTTATTATAATACATATTTTTTTGTTATGAGCAACATTTGATGTCAATTTCACATAGTGATAAATGACAATGAAGCTGTGGATAGTAAAGGGTACTCGCCCAGAATATTGCAGCTCTCATATATTAACAAAGCTCTACAAGCAATGTGGCCAAGGAATCAAAACTATTTAAAACAGATAAGATTAAGTATACATTTAAGAACTTACTTGTAGTTCCCTGGTGGTGTACTGTTGTACTTTAATCCAAAGGAATGAACGAAGATTATTCAAGAATCCCATACCACCTGTGCCACCTCCTTGAAGGAACTTGAATAATACGTAAATAACAACCAGGTCCCATCGGAATTTGTTAGATTCAGATAAACTATTCACTGAAATTGTAATTATTATATATCGTTACTGATATCTGTTTCGAAATTACAAAAAAAATTGAAAAAACATATTGCTTACCTATTTCCTTATTATAAATCTGCACATAGAGATTGATCGCGCGCCCGGCAATAAGCGCCAAGATGCAAATAAACACATAGATTTGCAATTGAAGGCTCTTACGCGGCCAAAGGAATGGCAGGAGTGTCCGCAGTTTGCCGAAAACATTGCGGAAAGTAGATCTGTTGTCATCCTGCGAGTAGGGAAAATAAATCATTTATTGAATGATGCTCTACATAACGATAACATAGTAATACCTTCTTAATATCTTTTTCACTCGATAGCACAATTAAATAATTTTGATAAGGACATGACATCTTAACCTATAACTTACGATAATTATTCTGTTTTTTTTTTATTCTCTTCTTCTTAAGTTACTAAAGAGTTTTTATATCCACGGAGTTTATAGAAATCGACACGTCACCCTTATATGTGAATATGGTCGTTACTAATTCACATAATTTTTTTTTTCTTATAATGTATTTTATAATGATTTTTTTGCAATCAGTATATCAAAACCACAACTAAATTGTAAAATATGAAATTATCGGAATATTAGACGACTAAAAGGGTTCTTCTTGTTCGCGGGCTTTGAAGGTAGATCCAGGGTGGACAAGTATGAGGGGGTCTCGTATTTGTCTTAGCAAATCGAAGGAGCTGGAGAGGGTTACAGCCCTTCCTAAGACGTGTTTAGGCCCAGTGCTGGAAGGCATCGGTGCGTTTGGTAGAAGATCCGAAGACCTCCCGCAATGCACTAAGGATGACCAGTGAGGATGACCACAGAGGTGGTTTAAGGGAGTAAAAATTCTTCATAACCATATCTTTCACGTCAGAAGCGGGGTATCTTTTGAACACTCCCCCCGACTCAAAAAAAAAGGATTTGCTCTAGGATATAATGTTCTGGATCGTAACTTATGAACGGGGACGATAGCGCCCCTAGTGGGCACTGTAGCTGTAGTATAGCACGATTAGAGAGAGAAATCTTTAATTTGTGGTTATTAAAAGATAACAGATAAGACATAAAATTGGTATAATTAACTATTATGTAAACGGGAGCGCCAAATTTTTCTTGATAACAGGGCTATAATTTATAAAAGTTTGGGAATGTATGCTCTAGATAAAAGCATAGGTTAAAGATACTTTGAAAAACATTTACACGTAGCGGTTTGAGTTTTATCTATATATAGATATAATTAAAATGATTGTATGAAGAGCGAATGATTTTTTGACGAAATGGTGTATGAAGACGTATGCATATTCATTTTTATCCCAGGATGGGTTTAGTTTTTGCATTTTATAACTATAGCAACGAGTGCTGTACTCGTTGTCGATTATACATGTTGAAGGATGCTTACAACCGTAAACACAAATAAAAGGATGATTAGACTGTCGAATTAACATACGAGAACGGAAGTTTAAGAATGTGAAAAAAATATCACACATTAATTGCAGTTGATCCGCTGCATGTGCAGATACTCAAACATAAACATAGATAAACCGATGTCATGCGATAGCGATCTTTCGCAGTATTTAACCACAACGTGACTAAAACTATCCAACTAAATATGTGTATAGAAGCTGTTAAATATAATTCAGAACTAGCGTAATAAAAGTTTGCGAGTTTAAATATTTTCCGTATACATTATAATATTTTAATAGTAATAAAGACATTATGAACCCAACTGAAATATATATATTATATACATATTTTCTGATCTTAAAAGAATTTATATTTGATTTAAGCCGAAGTATGTATATTTATAAGGTACATAACTTTTATTATTAACATTTATTAATATGAATACTGGTAAGAAAAAGAAGTATAGAAGCTGGAAGAAGCCTTGAGCATAAAGACCCACATCAAAGTGGATAAATAGCAAACAACTAGGATAAGTTATTATATTCACATAAAACTAACAACATTTGAAATATACATCATTTCTTATGATGTGTAGAAAATAACTGTCTTATTATTATTATTTATTAATAAAAAGCTGTTATTAATGCATACCCTTGGAGGTATATTTCGCCGAGTGCCGTCATCATTCTCCAAATATTCGAACTGGTGCATAATACCAGGAGCTTTGATTCCAAGTACAAACATGATCATGCATGAAACATATCTCCCAACAAATAGTGACATCTCTAAACGATCTTGAAGGCTGAAATAGAATTTAAACATGGAGCCAATTTTAGAATATTTGGATGTTATCACTAAGAAACTATTTTGTGTATAAATATAACATAAAAAATGATTGTTATAAATAATGTTATGTGATAGTGATGTATGATTATTACAAATAGTTTACCACCTCCTAAAGGTGCAAACGTAAGACAGTGTGTATGGAAGTTGCTGTAATTAATGAATTTAATAATAAATATAAAGGTAAAAAAATCAAGTACTGTGGTAATAAGACCAGATTCTTAATATTGAGCCAACAAGCGCTTGTTTTAATTTAGTGCTACATAAACATCTTCACCAAAATCACATTGTTACAGGCAAGCACTTAAGATCAGGTGTATGTATATCCAGCTTATCTTGGTAACAACACAACCACAAATATCTTTCAATAGTTTTGAATTATTTATAACCATAAAGTAATAAGATGTATTTATACAATACAAAGAGTAAAGGATAAGAATTTTAGTACATACTTTCTCAAATGCCACCACCATCCTTCTTTGTTAAGATTTAAAAATGATAAGTTTTCTGATACAAATATCATAGCCCAAAAAACTAGGAGCACAAATCCATGACCTCTTGGGGGAAGAGATGGCAATAAGTAACGCTTCTCTAACACAGCTAAGTAAGCTGATAATGGAAATACAACCAGGGTGACAACTAATGCTAAAATCTGAAACCAATGAAAAAGTAAAATAATAATATTATGTGTTGTTATATTTTAGTTAGCCTTTCACATATAATAATTACATGTTGACTCTTTTTTTAATTTTTTTTTTTTAATACTAATATGCGACGAGACGAGCAAGACGTTCACCTGATGGTAAGTGATACGCTTGCCCATGACAACGTGGCGCTAGTTAAGATGGTACACACTGCACCACATTGCGCTCGTCGCCTGAGACATAAGGTGTTAAGTCTCGTTACCCCAGTAATTACACTAGCAAATTACTAATAGCAAACTCTAATTACACTTTCAATTTTAGATAGTTTGATGAGTAATACAGTTCCAGAACATAACTTATTACACATATTTATAGTTAATTTAAACTATGTTGATAGAACAAAACAAAGTGTTAGAAATTATAAACAAATCAATAAATGTTTTAAAACTTACCTCATAACCATAGATATGCCCTCCTTTAAAAACAAATGCTTGGAGAAGGAATCTTATCACAGCTAAAACTGGTACAAACAAGGTGAAAAATAATTGCACTGCAAACCACTTTGATGATCTTACATCAATTACTTCAGTACCATGTCTGAAAAGAAAGAATGTCTATAAAATTTATTGCTTTCAAGTTTATCATACAACTGTTGTATTAAATGAAATTTTTATTGTGTAATGTACCTTTCATAGTCATACAACAAACTACAAGAAACAGAGACAAGTTGTTTTTTTTGGTTACTATATAAATTTGTATGTTTTCAACTAGTCATCATTCAAAACAGTTTTTGCCATTTAATAGACAGATCAATAACAATTAGAAAATGTATAAAAGAATTTAATAGAACATTTATGATACATTCATACATAATATACTATCTACTTATTTTCTATTAATAAATGTTGAATGAATGCAGCAACAGATATACAATATGGTATACTGGGATATTAGGTTTCAAATCAGATTTCACAGTGTTTGCAAACATATGCAGTTGAATATACATTAACAGATCAGTATTGTGTGTATGATTATGTAAAATGAAGGACCACAATGTAAACCTGTATGTGGCATGTTATATAATAAAAGTAAATAAGGCATTGCACTAAAAAAATGTTTATGATTGGATAATAAATATTTTTTCTGGTAAGACTGTACCTATACAATAAATGCTACAGCACAAAAAGTTTGCATAAAATGGTAAATGTGTTAAGAGAAACCGAAATGAATAATTTCCATGCAAAACAAAAATATTCATTAGTAATGTAGTATGACCAGAACAATAAGGTTCTTGTGCTGTAAATAGAGACAATAAAGATCAATGAAAGTTACTGTTTCATTTAATTGTTCAGAGATACAAGCCACCTTTTAGCATAAGCTTAAGGACAAAGGTCATCAAAGACTCGAAAATACTTGTTCTCTGAACTTATTCAATGAAAATAACACATATTTGATGTTTTCATATTTTCTCTAGCTTATGTTGCCTCTTTTTTGCAAGTTGTATTGATTCACAGTATCACATTACTCTCAGCTTAATTTTTTTGCTTATTACTAAGATAAATAAACAAAATAACTTTACAATTTTTAATACTTTAAAAATATTTGTTTATGAAAAGAGTAACATTATAGAGGAAAATTACAGACTGTATAAACTATAAACAAAGGAACCTTTTTTAAACATCAAGTAAATAATATAATTAAAAAAACATTTAAATTAATATAGCTCATTCAAAATTTATCAATTGAAAGGCCAATCTTAAAAAAAAGGTTTTTGTTCTTAAAAAAAGAACACTTACCTTTTATACATTATTACTTGAAATAATCCAAATACTAGAAGAAATCCTCCGATAAAAATTGCTGAAACCGTTTCCATGAAACATTGCGAAATTCCGTGGTCTACCCATATCTCTGTCAAGGTCACGTTTGGAGGACAGTACTCCATCGGAAATAACTAAAATGTTGCACATTATTTTATTATTACTAAACATTTACAGTATTTATACTTAACGTTAAAACAATCATGATAAATTTTATTTTACATATTAAAAGAAATATGTTTATGCTGATTCTTTCACATAATGGGAACCTAAAATTATACTTACGTGTGAAATGTCGTTTGACAGACCACTAAATAAAAAGTGCAAGTATTATTAATACATGTAATACCACAACCGACACGTTAGGATATCAACGTAACTCACAAAGAACTTATCAAAATATCCTAATCACGATTCAAACTATATTGGCATTTAGCGAAAATGTCAAAGTTCTGTCAACTGATCTGTCACTACTATTTGTCATTTGCTGTGTGTCTTCAAAATAATACTAAAAATTGTAAAATGAACTGTTTTATGTTCTAAACCTAGGAAATGATATTTTATATCCACTCGTTACAAACCAATGTTTTAAATTCTGTTCTTGCTGATAATATCTTGTTCCTGGTACATCTCTTAAATGTAGTAAATTTAAGTTATTGTCGATTTATAGTTTCTAAATATATAAAGCATGATTTCGAAAATAAAAATAGCATATTTTAGAGAGAAGAAAAGTAAATTTGTTTTTAGAACCGACGATTTTAATCTGTACAATAATACGTTATACACTGTGGTTCGTGAGTGTTATATGTTAAATATTACTATGTATATTTTTGTACTTTAGTGGAAGTGTGACTGTGTTAAATGAATGTAGTGACGGATTGTAGACTGGTGATGGCGGATTTAGTCAGCCGTTTTAATGATCGCGTTTATTAACATGTTTTTAGAGTTAAATAATATGATATAGTATTATTTTGTAAGTAAATCAAATGACTTTCGGAAAAAATTGCTTTATGTGTCCCTATGTACCATTTACATTATTATGAGAGTGGATATGTGTCAGTCCCCATCAACAAATGGTGTAATAAAGCAGTGAGCAGTCGTCATGTGAATAAGGTTATGACTTTGTGTTGGGAAATAAGTCGGTGTTGATACAGTGTTTGTGTTGTGGGCGAGTTTTTCGCTTTTGCTGGTAAAGAAGATATATTCAGTATCAAAATGGCGGACCTCGAAGCAGTGCTGGCCGACGTCAGCTACTTAATGGCAATGGAGAAGTCAAAATGCACCCCTGCTGCACGAGCTAGCAAAAAGATTGTACTGCCAGATCCTAGGTAATACTTCTTATCAAAATGTAACACGAGGCTAAGACCAAATTAAGGTTGGGGAAATAATGTTTACAGTGAAACATTAGCAACCTTGTTTACAAAATTGATTATCTTATTGGGCTTGAAGTAAAAGATGTGTTTCTACAGTATAATAATACTTTTTTTGCATCACAAGAAGTGGTGAATTAAGACAAAAATTAAAAGGAGTAGTTTTTATTCACACATTTGTTTATTTATTTTGTAAAGTAATTTGTTGATTACTAATATTTTGTTTAATTTTACTATTAATAATTTAAACGACTATTCTTTATAACTTTTCTTAAAAATTTAGTATACTGCATAATTAATGGAAATTTATTTTTAATCACCTTTTAATTCATAATTTAAAAAAAATAGTAAAATTAAAATTTTTAATGTTTATATTTTTAAATCCATTTTTCTACTAGCAGTAATGATAATTTTAATTGTAATAAAGGACAAAAGTTACTTTGATTAAAATTTGTTGAGAAATTATTAAAAAATACTTTTCATAGAAACTTGATTTTTTAAGTAGGAGCATTCTGTTCTTGATAAAATTTTTGCTATATTTTAATAAAATAATTAGGTTATATTACATATAAATAGTCCATTTGTGATATCTGCACTCACCATTGATAATGGTATGGTATACATGGATATAAAATGTATTCCTGAATATTTCTTTGAAGCTCATCAGAAATGTTATCTATTATGTTTATATCTATAAAAGTAATATAATTGTTATCTAGACTTGAATAAACTAATTTACTTTAACCAATTCACAAATATCTAAGTCTAAACTAAATAAAGTTATAACTGATTCAGATTCCCAAATAATTCTAAATATTTTTTTTCTAGCAATCTATTTGCACATAATAAAACGAAACCTGCTTTATCATGACATCAATAGAATATTATTTTAATTCTCTGCAAACTTACATTAAAAACTAGTGATAATAACCAATATATTGAAGTACTGCTGTTTTTTCCAAAATCTGGTAATATAAAGTTCATTAACACCAATTTTAGGTATTCTTTTTTCTTGAAGTTCTTTTAAGTAAATGAAATAAGTTTTGTTGCTAAAAAGAACTATGCAAATGTTATTAACTTCTAGTTTAACAAGTGATGTAAGTAATAAAATTGGGAAGGGGAAATAAGTTCTTATTGGTATCACGCACCTTGAAAAGTGAATCATTATTAGGACTGTGAGTCAATTCATCACACAGGTGAACACTAAATAGTATATATATTTATTATACTTAATGAGGGGCTATGTTATGCACCAAAGCAGTACGTTAGGTACATTACAACCACTATGAATATTATCTCCTGTTAAAATCAGTTATATTGAAGGTAACATTAAACAGTTTTAATTGAGATCATTCAGTTACTCTCTGGTTATATCGCACATAGATAATGGGTTCAGCTCACACCCATTCCTATGTTTAGTTTCCGCTTCCGGTAGTTGACGCTATCGTCGCCGGTGTTCGCAGCGTGAACATGTTTTACGCGGCGTATTCTCGCCATGGGGGATTAATCTTTTAGATGATAGGGAAACTCCTCCATACTTGACACACACTTAGGATATTAGCTTTGAAAATATTGGTGTGTGTCAATATTTTGATACTCATAATTCTATTAATGTAACACTATCTCTCCTACAAGATATTGTATAACGATCACACTAATCATGGCGAAATTCACTCTTTTGATAAAGACACTCTTGGCGTATTTGGGCATATATTTATTAGGCAACACACACTGAACAGGTAAAAATAACAATGGTTAGAATATTCAAACTGAAAACTAAAACATTTTAAATGGCAACACAAACGCGTGGAAGTTGTTCTACTGCTTTTCTGTTCTTCACGAGAACGAACAAATAAACAGAAACGATTGACATCAAATTTGACCAAACGCAAGAGGAACTTTTAATTCGGATCTCGCTTATTCATTTCGCAAAAACCTTCTAGAGACTTAAATTATTATATATCGAAATTGTACCAAAAGACTATTTATATATCTTGGTGCAGGACATTACAAAAGTACATTAATACTTTTCCCCCAAAGAAACTGACGATTGACGAAAATAGAAATAAAAACCAATTTTCGCGCAGAAATTGTTAATAAGGCAATATAAATATATTCTTTTCTTTCATATTTAAAATTGGTATCATCTTATTACAAATTTTTACGGGGCGTGGTTGTTAAAAGATAAAAATGTAAAAGGGTGAATATTTTGATATTATGACACTTTTGATATGTGAATAAAACTTGAAAGAATAACTAAGTTTATGCTTGTTTTCTAATCATACGTCTTCAAAACTATGTAATATTTAGTTCCATTAATTGTTTTTAGTTTCAAAATTTCATCATCAATAACATATGCTAATAATAAAATAACATCTTTACGTTTAATAGCTTCATTGACATTTGTACGAGATTTCGTACTCCGTATAGTTACCAACTAAATACTTATGTTTTAACAAGAACATACTTTTCTCGTTTAATAAATTATAAGTTCCCTACGAAATCTTAGATAAATTATAATCTTGCGCCTATCGTCGATCAGCCACGCTTGAATATATGGTTTAAAATAATTGCTAAAGGCTTTGTATTATATCATATTTCAAACATAAAAAATGAGATCATAAATGATTCAGGAATATGGTAGCTACGATGCCATTGTCGGATTCATACATGGACGCGTTAAAATTATGGAACGTACCTTTCGTGACGTGGTGTAAAAATTATAAGAATACAGTAAAGTAGTTAGAACCTATTTATTACTACGCACATCAAACGAACAACGTTACAAATCGTTAAAACAAGTAGTCTTGCAACATATTAATAAATAAGTCATACATTTTCTATGTTAACAGCTTTAAAAAAAAGTTCTTTTTGCTTTATTGACTATTTATAGTAACATTGTTTTACACTAACGTTTAAACTAATTTGGAATTTCTAAACAAACTAATAATTTATTTGTTCTGAGCGATGTTACCAGCACATTTCATTTCCGACTTAAGAATTTAGGTAGTAACCGCTGAAACTTAATCTTATTTTTATTAAATTCATTTGAAAAAAAAACCTTTCTATAATCTATTACAAAGTCATAGGACTATCAACTTCCGAAAAATTATGTGTGTCTAAAATATATGATTTCAATTGTAGAAAACGAGGGAGCGTTGTAAGTTAAAACAAGTTATATCTTGAATTTGGTAAACAAACGCACAAATTGTTAAAATAACAAGTATATTATTTTTCGGTAATACGCTTAAGCTTCTTTTCTATTTACAATAGACTAAATCTTGTTTACAATTTCGAATGATTATTACATACAACTAAGCAAAAGCCGTACTCACGTAGAATACTTTAGCTCTATGTATGAATCAGAACACAACAATTCTCTTTTCCTACTGTAATTTTTTGTTCATGGAATAATTAAAAGATAATTTATTACCTGAGTATATTATAATGGTTGGAATATAAATAACATGAATATAATATATATATCATTTGAATTTTAAACTTTAATATACACATATCTTCAAGCCGCTTGCTAATTTTCGCGCCGTTAATGATTTTTGTATCTCTAAGCTGCTAATCCGTACATCATAATTTTTTACGTGGAATTTAATCTTTTTTTTTTACGTTAATTACCATTAGAAGATGGTGAAGCGCATTAGTCTAACCTAATGATACTTCAATTAAAGATACATCAAATCAGATCGAAAACTTCGCTGCTCGCATTAAGAAGAAAAGAACGAAGCGCTATGTTCTAATCCGCAGAATATTTCGAGTAGTCTAAAAATGCATTCGGTAGAAAAACAAGAGATAACATACTTCGGTGAAGCCTGTTTGACACTTGTAGACATCATCGATAAATATCATGGCCCGTCTCTCCTCCGAGTCCAGAACGGCCAGTTATGCAAGATCTGAATGTGATCCAGTATGTGCCGCAGTTTAGCTAGGACTCCACAGTTTTCTTGCAATTTTTGCTTTAGACTCGATGCACCGTCTAAAATTGGAAGTTCTACTGTTCGATTTCTAACAACTGAATGCTACAAAAAAATTATTCGCCTTCGGGCTGTAGGTCTCTGTTGCCGGACACAGTCTAGGTAGGTACCACCAGTAGCTCCTACTTCAGCCGCCAAATAATAGTCTGCAAATATTACTGTGTTCCGGTTTGAAAGGAGCTGTAAGCTAGTGAAATTACTGGGGTTACGAGACTTAACAGTATAGTGTATACCATATGAACAAGCGCCCCGTTGTTATGGGGTTATGGGCAAGCGTATCACTTACCATCAGGTGAACGACTTCTTCGTCTCGTCGCTTTGTCGAATAAAAAAATACAAAAAACCATCGTGTAAAATAATGATCATAGCTTTAGAAAATTCGTTAGGTCTCGCCGGCATTCCTCAGAACAGATTCTTGGAATGAACAATGATATATTAATACATTTATTGGCTGTAAACAAATAAACGATAATATTCGTGTATTTAAAAAATTTAATGAGATAAGTTTGTATGAACGATGGTTGCATGTAAGATTTAATAATAGCAACAAAAACGTATAGAATAGACACTTTGCTGACAGATATATACCACGCGCTGTAATGATTTATTACTTCAACTAAATTTAATGTTTCTATGACATAGTTATCACAGGCATTTTTCCTTACTGTATATAAAATGGCTAGTTATGTAAATTCCAATTTTTACATACGATAACTTGAGTGGTACATAATTTGATTTCTTACTGCGCATTGATAGCAGCGTTGATCAGACAAGCAATTTTAAAACATTGCCCGTGAAAAAATATTATTAACATGCCAATCAAATGTCTATCGGTTGATGATAATGAATTATATGGTCAATGACATGTCCATATATCATCATATTTCAAGAAAAACACTGGGAATATTGCAGCGGTGAAACTACATCGTAAATATAATTTGCCTTATGCAATAATACAAAGAAATTGTTTTGTGCCATGCAATAGAAAGGTTGCTTATAGAATCACATGTTTATATAATAAGATGTTAAAACTCAATTATTTCATAAATTCTATTAGAAGTAGCAAGTTTCTTCAATATAAATATCCAATCCGCATGAAATACGAATGCCATCTCAAACTTCTCACAACGCAAACAGCGCATGCAGAGCAAGTTTCTTCATGAACTTATACCGTTGAGACTTAAAAACAGTGTAAGTAAATGAAAGTTTTTTAATAATTGACTTCACAAAGAACTTTCAAATATTATAACGTGGTCTGTGTAATAATTTCATATACAGTTTGTATGTATAAAAATTTCGGTTACAAAGCACTTTTAATGACGTTTGAAAAACTGTGTTATCGAGATGTTAAGACAACACTCGTCGTTTTTACTATAATTACAATTTTTTTTTTTAAAAGTATTGTCTTAATAAATTTTTGGGATAGATGGGCATGTATAAATGCGAAAAGTATGTTGCAGTCATAAAACAACTTTACTATTGGAATTAATTGCGTATGTTAAATGGACATTAGGAGTGATATAAAAAAAAGAAGATAAAATGCGTCAATGTAAGGAATTTAAATTGGCTTCCGAGTTTCATAGACATTGTATTCAAATTAAAGCCTTTGTTTTCGATGAGCGCTTTTACCTCGTCCGCTAACACAGCTGGCCTTTGGCAGCGTAATTTGCGTGGGTTGCACAAGTTTTCCCTATTGAAATAGTGGAATGCTTTACAATAATTTTGAATTATTTCTTAACTTGTCTAGTGTAACAAAACTAAATAATATTCATTCAAGTTTTAAGTAGTACAATAATTTTAACATAATCCTCTCTAAATGTTAGGTTTAATTTTTTAAACAACCAAAACTTCACTGTAAATATATTTATAAACGTATTTAAGTTGAATGACAAAAACATATTATAAAAAGATCTCTTTTCAATGTTGTCTAAATGTTTTTTTTTTTTTCAATTAAAATTGTTCTTTGTCATGTCATCCCGCTGTATGAGTAGAAGGACATTTCAATAACCAAGACGATATTCTAGAAATTCACTAACAACTATTTAATAGGTTCTAGATTTCGGGCACCGTAAAAAAGTCTTGTTATGTCCTATATAAAATGTCTCGATGTTTGTCACACGGTAAACAGAACGATAAAACATTTTAAGTTGCGATTTTATTTACTGGATCTATCGATGAAATCAACTTTTGTTCGGAGAGAGTCCAGCCAAAAATTTATCTTCGTGACTTTTTTTTAATAATATTTTAAATTGTTTCTATTGTTACAGTGTTCGGAGCGTCATGCATAAATACATGGAGAAAAAGAACGAAATAAATTTTGACAAAATATTCAATCAAGTTTTAGGTAAGTTGACAACAATTTCTACTTTTTTTACCTCACAATAGTATGTTCGAAAGTGGTTAGCGAAGTGTCGTTGAAACTATATAACCGCGATCTAAATTAGAATACAGTTCCCAATTTCCCTGTTCTGTTACAAACAAAAGCTATTACTGAGTAGTTTCCAAATGGAAACTGCGATGTTTGTACACAAACGTTGGCAACAGAAATAGTCGCAGCAGTAATAAACTAGAATTTAAGTGATGTACTGACGGTAAAAACATTTTTAATAATACGTGTATAGTTCTTTTCATTTATACGACAAAGCGACGAGACGGGCGAGGAATTCACCAGATGGTGAACGATGCGCCATCCCATAATAATGTGGTGCTAGTTAGGATGATGTACACAGGACCACATTGTGTTCGTCGCCTTGAGACATAAGATGTTTAGTTTCCTTACCCTAGTAATTTCACTAACTACAACGCCTTTCAAACCAGACCACTTTAACTTTTGCAAATTAATGTTTGGCGGCACGTATAAGAGCTGCTCTGATAACCACCTAGACTGTCTCCGAGAAT
Source organism: Byasa hedistus (assembly GCA_029286795.1). Classification (NCBI taxonomy): domain Eukaryota; kingdom Metazoa; phylum Arthropoda; class Insecta; order Lepidoptera; family Papilionidae; genus Byasa; species Byasa hedistus. The sequence goes on along the minus strand of JAGSMW010000009.1, from coordinate 5,659,646 downwards.
AGAAACCTACCACCAGAGAATTTCTAATTAACGACAAAGTTTATTTCCTTTAATGTATTTTATGTCATTTAAACAAACCTTGTTCACACTTTTCCTGGTTACAATATCTGTCGTTTGTTTTCATTTATCGAGGTATTAAATATCAAACGCGTCATGTTTTATGTGATAATGTTATTATATACGATATGTTTCTGTTTTGCTTTATCACTTGCAGTATTATAATTATGAAATAATTTGTGATGATAATGCACAAACAGATGAAAACATTTATTTTAACTATCATCAGTGTAAACAGTACAAATTGAACTTTATAACTTGTAACGAAATTACGCACTTCCATGTATCACATGATTGACCTAGAGAGATGCCCTTTGATAAAGATAAATTATAATAAAGAAAAGAAATAATTCTTAGAACTTATTCTTGAAACATGTTAGTAAAAACTTATTAATACTTAGTCCCGTTTAGTAAAAGAATTGTTATTAAAAATCTCCGCGAAGGCGAGTGTTCTTTAGAAGAATTTCAGAACAATACATGATACTTCTGAAAAAGTACAAAGATTTAATAAGAGTTTTTTTTATATTTTCCAAAAAAAGAAATATTAACAGCGTCTTTAGTATTTTTTTTTTTTCAATATATTTAATAGCTATTCCTGTGATAACATGTAATTCAATGTAAAAAATCTTTGTTAATAGCAATCTTGTTAAAATTATTTGTTTGTTAAAAGTCATCGATTTGTTCAACGTATATTAGCAAACTATTGACGAGAGTAATCTCAATAATCGTAACTACAGTGCATTTATTTTAAACCTCATTTTCATACACAAGTCGATTATGGTCCTTTATAGTTATCAGTGTAAATGTCCTTAAACGCATCCGTACCGATTTGAGTACTTTGCTTACTCTTTATTATTGGTCCACTGCCTATACTTATTTTTTTTATTGATATTAGTGAATCGATTATTTCCTTTAGCCACTTCTGTTCTTTTTATATGCGATGGGCATGAGAAAATTTATTGGATTAAAATTTTTATAATTCGCAGTTTTTCATAATTTTTCTCACAGCACATAAAATTGTATCAGACGTTATTAGCATGTTAAGTCGTCTATATAGGGATTTAGTATAAAATGTTAGTGTTATCTCACAATCACAGTTTGAAGTGGATTTTGGTAAAAAGTTTGTAATACCAATAAATTTAGTAGATGCAGAAATAACTTTAGTAAATAAAAAAAATCCAGTAAGCAGCTATAATTTTATGTAACTAAAATAGTTTATTCTTATATTAAATATATTTTTTTACCTTTTTAATTATTACTCATGGAACATATACTTATATTGCATTTTAAAGTGCTGTTTAGATTTTAATATTTATCGTAAAATACATGTTTAGTAGCTTATAATACACCTTTAGTTATTGAAATAACGAGTTGAAAATATGTCAAGTAATAAATAATAATAATTGACAGGCAGGTTTTTGAACTTAATAATGCCTCATATGGAGACTTGGTTGCAACTAAAGTAAAATTACTACAGCTTGTACCATAATTTGTTGCTTCTAGTGCACTATAAAATCAAGTCAAGAGCTCCTGTATACGCTTCTAAAGCAACTTGCCGGCATGCAAATTTTCCCACGGCTTTATCCATGTTAGATTCATATTTAATATGTAAATTTGCTATTCATTTTGCATGTTAACTAACTTTATATTTAGCTATTATAAATGCAAACATCTCGTTGGGCTATTGATGAATTCAATGCCCAGTGAGCTGGCCATTTACAATTTCATGTAACAAATATTATTAGCTTGTAACGATTGACGATGTATCAAAGGCGTAGGAAATATTAAATATTATTTAAAAATGCAAAATAAATATATTTTTTTTTGTAGTTTTGTAAATACAAATTAAGTGTGTCAGTGATTTGAGCACATTGAGGCACATACTGCAAGTTTATTGTTATATTCTGCCTTTCTTTGTATTCTCTGCTAACCTTCTCATTTCGCAATAATGCTAGTTCATTTTGATGTAGGTTATTCCTACTGACGATAAAATTTTAATTATCTTAAATTAAGTCATCATCCATTTGATACCCAAGTAATTTAAATTATTAAGGTCTGAACAAATTTGTATTTGTAGAAGATAATTTAATCACGAACGTGGTATTTATGGCGATATTGATTGTTTTTAAATCTTATTTTAAAACATTGTATCGTTGATAAGCAGTGCCTAATTAGTTTAATCTTGCGATAACAAGTGGAATAAGACCAGTAATATTTTTCATTAAATATATAAATTTACACGATGTCAAGATTGTTTCACGGCCTTCTTGGTCAACCCAATCGCTCGCTTTGTTACACGTCGGTTCCTAGTTAGATTACGGAATGACATAAGTACTAAACTTTAAATGATGGGACGGTTTTTCAAAACCGCCTTATATCCTAATTTATCTAGAAGTTATACACACAAGAGACAAAGTATTCTGGACGGGAACGCTTCACTAGAACGTCGTTTTCTCTATTATAAATATACCCCTAAAACTACCAAAACAAAATCTGCTGTATCTGTATTAGATAATCCATATTTTATACAGAATATATAAAAAAGTTCAATTATTAATCTTCAATGTAATACTACCTTCCTGAATTTAATTATTGTTTAGAATATGAGGTTTTTTTTGTGTAAAATTTTTCTAAAATATTTTTTGATAAATATCCTGTCTGTGCATGTTTATATTGTCTCTATTGTTATTAACGTTGTAGAGTTTATCGAGAAGTTTCTCTTAGGTTCTTTAGAGAATAATTCTTTACGGAAGCTTAACAGTATAGACATTTCCTAATTTTGAAAATGAAACATCAAGCAACAATATTTGTCCTTTATTAATACATATAGAGATTACTTCGTAAATTGCAGGTTATTAACAACTTCTATGTCTAATAAATGTTCGTTTCGTTAGTTTTATAAGAAATTCATACAAAAATTGCTTAGAAACAGCATCGTATCCAATAATATACTGTTTGTTTGGAAAAGCGTGAATCGGACGAAACGTTGCTATCGAACAGGCTATGAAATCTTTTTGAACAAAATTTAAATCATATCAAATATTGGCTGATAGTTGTTATCATATAAGTTTGTGTATTCTGCTATAATCATTTTATACCAAAACTCACTTATATTAAAAAAAAAGTCTTATATTTAATTGATTATCTACTTAAAGTAATTATATAATTGTATTTAAGTAAAAAGTGTATGAGTTAGATATTGTGTTATTTTTTTATAATATAATTGTGAAACTTTGAACACGAATTATTGAGGCCAACTTTTCCATATCCTGAAACAAAAGTTAACAGTCACGCAACAAATATAATAGCTCGATGTATTATTTCAATCCCTGTTCACCTTTACATAATTTTATCAAAAAACTTATTTTCTCGATCCATTTTATTTATTCAACATGCGCGCAATACCCCATTAAATCTAAGTATTTACGACAGACCCTTATTATACAAACAAAATCTCATCGGCACCATTTTAACTATTTGTTTACTAAAGCGTATAAAGAAAATTTTAAGCAAGGATTTGATTGTTTTTATACTTTATAGTTAAAATGGTTAATTATAATGATTCTTTTCAAGAGGTGCTGATAATGTAACAAATGGTAAATTTTACATACATTTTTGTTATTTACCACCCGAGAATTTCTCATTTCATTCTTGCGGAGTACCAACGCATTTGTGATCGTCGACATTGATTTGATTAAAAGTACGCCGGCTCGTTAGCTTAGTAATATATATAGTATCAACGCCATTCAATTCTATACAAAAAGCGACTCGCCGCTAACTTAAAGTAGGTAAAACTAACAGTAAGTATATAATATGATAACTAGTCGCACATGCTTCCGAAACGTAATAATATCTCGCAAACACGAAAGTTATACAAGCGATATCACGATAAGTTGTATTTGGTTTTACTGAGGAAAAAATTTATATGCTGCTAAGGTCTGCGTACAGTATTTGTTCAAACCTAGTAATGCGCTCTGTCATAGTTTAGACTCTCTTATATTTTAATATAAGATGGCGTTATAAATTTAATAATTACTAACAACTTTAAACCAGACAGACATGAACGTAACTGTAAATAATACATCAATATTAAATACGAAAATCTTCTCTCTATATTTTAATTTTAAAGAAATACTGAAGTCTGAAATGGTATCTTTTATATAGATACTCTGTTGAATGCAATTTCGTAATTCTATAATTATTTAAAATTAAGTAATGTAAAACTAAGTTATTTCAAGTATTTAAGGAAAGTCCTTTCGGCTTATACAAAAGTTTTATATAACGGTAATTTTTAAATAGACTACATACTCGTATTAATATACTAAATAGTTGTAGACGACACCTTAGCCTAGTTGAATAGTAATATTATCAGAAAATGCTATTTTACATTTTACTTTCATAAAACTTTGTAAATAGAGAATTTTGAACAAGTTACTTCTAAATTTTTTCTTAGGTATTAAATTATATAGCGTACTTAAAGCTATCCGTGGTACGTAGGTGGAGTGGAGTGCTCTCTTACTGAATTACCTCTTTTGACCTCTCGACGTAGCAAGCAAATTCTTTAACTAAGAAGAAAATATATTATATGAAATTATATGTTTTCAAGTCCGCAACCAAAAGTAAACCTATCAAATGTTATATTTTAAATTCTGCAGATGAATGGACATTATAGGTTTTACCAGAACTAATACAAAGAACTTACTAAATAAAACTAGAAACTATGTGTATTACGAGCAAACGTAAATCAATTTTTATTTGCTATACATCAAACGGTTTGCTGTCCACTTTCTTTTGACTTTGATCGCAATCATTCAAGGCAGATGAGACACAAACACAGTCGATTGTTGAGAAAACAGTTTTATGTTTCAACACAAAACAGTCGTAATACTCTACATAGTTCCTGTTCGCTGCCCTTGGCAACGTAAATGAAATCAAGAGCCCACGCTGGCAACATTAAATATGCGTAATACTATTATTAGCTTACCTTATTTTTTGATATGACAGCACCACCACGAATGAGAATCGTGAGAAAGTTGTGATATGGCAGCGTCTTCTTATATGTTACATTTATCCGTTAAACAAGTTCTCAATATCATCGTCTACAACCCATAGACGTCCATTACAAAAGGCTCTCCCAAAAAGCTTTCCACACAGATCAGTCCTCCATTAGCATCCAGTGATTCTCAAGATCATTCGCCTATGTACTTTAAGTATATTGGCTAGATTTCAGATGCTAAATGTCATGTATAATACCTAAACCTGTCTTCTGTTAATTATTTGTGAGATAAAGGTGAGCATAACGTGTGAAGGTTTTTTTTGGCTTGAGTTGATAGTGCTTTGGTTATGACTTATAAAACTTATTATTCCTACTTTTAATTATTATTTTTTATATTATCTATGTGTTCAGCTAAAAATTAATCGTGGGTTATCATTGTTTATTAAATGTTAAAAATATAGACTTATGACTCTTCTGAAATATTTAATTAATGTCTTTTCTTAACCTTTATGGACTAGTGTTATAAAGATAACTTTGTAATATTCTTAACTATTTCACATTATTTAAGCAATTATTCTTCCTTTGTTTCTCATGTGCGAGGTCGTCTTTTGGATTATTTTATTGAAGTTTTCTTAAAAGTATTGTCACAAAAAGAAACAAAACACAAAATGCGATTGCACTAAAAAGCAAGTGGGCTCATTAATCAATATAAACGTACATTAATTAGTTTATCAAAACACACAGTTTTACATGTAGTATGTTAATGTAATTGAACGGTAATCGATAAAAAACCACTCGGAGACCCATGACGAAGTAGTTTACACGCTATTTAGCGATAGGAATGAGCATATGATTGTTTGAATTATTACCATTTAATATCAGAGTTATACCTAGTATTAAATTGGTTGTCGCTCGAGTAACGATATTTGAAGCCTAAATTAAATTATATTCGGTAACTAACTCGTATTTGAGTTCTCTTTTTGTTCGTTTGATCTAGCTGTAGGTCTCTATAGACAGAGATTGTGTAATTACCACAGCGAAACATTACTATGTTCCGGTTTTCAAGAAGCTGCAAGACAAGGTTAGGACTATAATGCAATATGGTAACGTAGCGTAACATTATAAGTCTTAAGTCCACGACAGTATTGTAGTGCCATGTAAACATCTTATTTAGGTACTTGATGTTAGGGGTATGCATTTTATTTAATTAGCAGAAATTCCCGTCATGTCGCTTCGTCGTGAAAAAATATTTCTAACAAACTGACTGTATCTTCTATGCTTTGTCCTGTGACCGACATTGTGACTGTCACATGGTGCTAAAGACTATAAGACTGGATCGTGAAGCATGCCCGCGCAGAATACTGTGGTTTTCAGACATTAGCAGCTGGAACACAACAAAGCTATTTTAGAGACAAATTTACAATAAGACGTATTAGTTATTCAGCCGAGAGCATATCGAAAATGTGAAAAATCACAACCAAAGTGTCGTCTCCCAGGAGCTGTTAGGTTGTTTTCAATCTTAATAACAATTTAATAAAAGAAAATAGCTATTGTATATAAAGTGCATTTGCAATAAATTTCTTTACGGAATTTGTTAAACTTCACGGTTTTATACTTTAAATGTACATAAGTTTAGCTATTGATTAAAATGTTAATAAAATTCTTATGAACATGTATGAAAGGATTCTTAATCGAGTGAAAGAAGAAGGTTGAGAAAATAAGATGAAAAATGCAAAAAAAAAAAACATGAACGCAGCTAATTGCAACAGATTAACTGCAAGAGCAGACAAATGTAATTCTTGGAATCCTGTAGTAGTTGAAAGCAAGCGATAATAGCCATGTCTGTCTGCCACTGTTTTTAACTTATGATGCTTGTGAGTGCATTAAAACTTGTCTAGCTAAATTCGATTCGATGTTTATAGCCGAGATTTAGGTCCGTCTTTGGATTTACGCAAACTCATAAACAAATAACGTATTCTATCCTTTATTACTTATGTAATACACACACTTTCAAGTTCAGTTAAAAAGTTATCTCATTTGCATATTCTAATGAAGTAGAAAGTCTAGTTTTTCATTGAATTAATAACTATGTTTGTTTCAGGTTATTTACTATTTAAAGAATTCTGTGAACAGACATCAGAGGAACCGGTACCACAATTGAAATTTTATGAAGAGGTAAGAGAGATGTAGGAATATTGGTTAATTGTGCACGGAAAATATATCGATAACTTTTGTGTATATTTTGATTATTTCTGTTAATAGATAAAGTTGTATGAGAAACAGGAATGCGTAGAAGAAAGGCGGAGGATCGCGAGGGATATTTACGACAATTTTATTATGAAGGAATTATTGGCGCATTCTCATGTGAGTACAATAATTTTGAATTATATTCGTGCATAAACGAATTTAATATCAACGTGATCGTTTACTTCCTTCCTGGTATTTATAATTTGTGTATTATCTCTGAGAATCAAAAAATGTGTCTTGTATGTTCGCTGACATGTTTAACCTTCTTGATTTATATATGTAATGAGGCTTATTAAAAGGACACACTTGGCTCCTCGCCACTCGATCACATATCGGACTCGCATTTTCAATCCATGCTTAATGGTATATGAATTCGCTTTCATTAACGCTTCCAGTCCGTAACTAACATTAACAGGTTTTTTTATATGGTAAACATACCTGTTATATCTTAATTAGTATTCGATTGATAGTTTATGTATGTTTTTTTTTTTTGGTATTCTTATGGTAATTCTTTTTATTGCTATTAAAAACCGTTAAATCGCTTATAAAAATATTATCAAGCTGAAATTACATATAGTATTAGTAAAACGTGTAACGACTTTTCAAGAGGAAAGGTTTGTATTTTTATTTTCACTTTAACGAAAATGTTACTCAATTACAAGCATGGCTGTAAATTAATTTACGTAATTATTTAAACTCGTGTAATTTTCATTAAACAATGTTACTTCATTACAGATCAAAAATAAAAATACAAAACAGCTATTCTGTTTTTTCTCTAAATGAGGAAAATGTGTGAAACAGTGATTTACTTTCATTAATTATAAACTTTAATAACAGATAAGAAGTTTTGTACCCACTGTATTGTTTGTAATAAAAGGAATTAGTATTTACATCAATCAGTAACAAAGAAAGTACGAATTAAAGTCATAATACACGTAAAAGCAAACGTGAATTTTGAAACAGAGTTTGCAAAAAAAAACAGTAATTCTGATATTTTGTAACTACTAGCAAATTATGTGTAAAACCCTTAAAATTTGATGATTGGATTTACACTAACTTAAAATATTGGTGCAATGTGTATGCTTATCGTTTTTGTTCATTTTAAACTAACATTACACGCTGAACAAAGGGGATGGGTATATGCACGAAAATTACTGTAGACGTTTATACTTTTTAGTCGGTTATAAATTCAATAAGCCAAACTGTTACACTTTATTCCGTCAAACTGTTTATTTAACAAATAATTTTTCATTTCATATATCGAAAATAACCCGTGTTATATTGATGTAACCTGATTGCGGGCAAAGTTGCTGAAAGTTGAAATTCTCTTTGTTAGATAAATTAAACGTCGGGATACGTTACTTTTTGCACGAGTTCAGCGAGTAGGTACCTATTCATTTATCGTTTATATTATATATTATGTTTTTGTATTACAAATTTTTAGTGATAACAATCTACATATATTGCAATAAAGTTATTACTAAAACCCAAAATATAATCTTTTAAAATATGCAATATTTGTATAGGCAAAATTATCGGTTATCATTGTGTTAGTCCATATCATCAAATTGATAGAAATAAGTTGTGTTTTTATCGATGAATTAGTCCAATGTATTTGTTTCAGGATTATTCCAAAGAGTGTGTAGCGCATGTACAAAAGTATTTAATGAAGCACGAAGTACCACCGAATTTGTTTGAGGTATCTTTCAAAACTTCATTTGATAGTTTTAAAAATAGTGATTTTCATTTAATTCACGAAGCGACAAGACGAGCTGAACGTTCACCTGATGGTAAGACGTCCATATCAATGAGGCCCTATGATATACAATGTACCGTATTGTGCTATTCACTTTAACCCTTTGCACTCGTATGTCCCCGTACAGGGGACATTAGACGTTTTACTGTTGCGCTCGTATGTCCCCTTAGAGGGGACATTACACGTTTGATCGTTGCGCTCGTATATTACTGCATCGGCCCCAAAAAATTCAAATTTATTTTTTGTAGGAATATATATATATATCTGTCAGCAAGTGGAAAAATTGGCGGCGGGGTCTATTTAGTATGATTTATATAAGGAAAACATAAGAGTCGCTCGATTTTATACAAAAAAATAAATTCAAAAAAATTAATGCGCTATTGATCATCCAGATATGTTCATGGTATATGCACTTTTTCAAATATTTACAGGTGTTCCATTTTGGGTTACAAATTTAGTTTAGAGTAACAACGAAAGCCGTCACCCGCGACGGTTTTCTGTTATATATCACATCATAAGACATTTACAAGGCAACATTGAAAATGAGTTTTCAAGCAGAGTAACGACGTATTTTATATGGTCGATTATGTTTGAGAATTTGAGTTCAATGAAAGTAGTGTTGAAGTATATTTGTTGCGCAAAATCGACCAACGTCGCCAAAATAAGCGCCCCATGACGCCGCACCTAAAATTTGTTCGGTAATTAGTTGATGAACTTATAGGCAATTATAGATAATCCTCCAAACTTGGTAGACCATCATCAAGTGATAAGGAAGAGCGACTAAACGGCAAATTATATATATTGCATCAGGGGTGCAAAAAGTACTGTTTGGTGTGTTCCGACAGAAAAGTGGCAGGTGGAAGACGGCTACTAGTTATATTTGAGGTACATGTACTCGAAACTTAGGGCTCCTTAACGGGGTCTTTTTCGTGGGTTATCAAACTCTGCTAAATTATAAAATGTAATTGTTTAATAAAAAATGTGCAGTTAGTATAACATCTACTAATATCACGCGCTTTGACGGAGAAGGAAAACATCGCGAGGAAACCTACAACCTACCTACCTGAAATGAATAATGCTATGGCAAATCACTCCATTATAGCTGCCAAGAAAGTCGTCGTGTGTTTCATTACACATGATGACCACGACCCTGTCATGAGAAAATACGACTTAGAAGAAGAAAAATTATTTCCTTATGTTATGTTTATTTGCTTTTTATTATGTTCCTTGTGTAATTATTATTGATTTTTAGCTAGTTTTATTACAGTTACTTACTTCTTCTTCTTCTTGTCTGTTTTGTTGTTTGTCTGTTTGTTGTCTTGTCTTGTCTGACAACAGACAGTCATGACGTAGATATGCAGGTTTCCTCACGATGTTTTTCTTTACCGTCAAAGCGCGTGATATTAGTTGGTGTTATACTAACTGCACATAAGTTGAAAAATTCATTGGTGCAAGCCGGATTCGAACCCGGTACATCCGGAGTAGAAGACGGGCGTTCAAACCACTTGACTGTCACGGATCTCCTATTTTACTTTTTACCAGTTATAGAAAACAAAAAATCTTTGGCTAAACTGTGATGATTTTGTTGATTTGCTATGGTGGGGGTATTACGTTCCGCCCCTAAATATTGTTTATGTAATTACTTTTGTTAGATTTTTATTGTGTAAATATAGCTTAGTACTTATTGGTTTCAATATTACTCAAATATTAGTTTGACACGTTAAAAAATAAAATATTATATGGCCACATTTTCATCCTAGGTCAAGGGGTGTATTCAGGGGGTAAATTTTGAAATTTCTGATTTTTTGGTGGTGAACCTTCTAGTTACATTGGAACACATTGACATACAAACAAATTCATCTTGATCGAACATGAAAAAAAATTCCGAGTTATTAGCTAACTTTCTAAAAATTTATTACGAGTGCAAAGGGTTAAAATACAACATACAACTTAGTAATTTCACCAGAATGAGAATGGTAACTGATGTACTCCTTCATTCCCTTCCCGATTTTTATTTAATTGGAACTTTTACCTATAATTATTTAATTTAAAAACAATGAATTTATAAGTCTGTGTCAATTATTTGGACGTAATCCAAATGGCATGTAGTTTTCACCAACGGCAGATCATTAATTATTAAGATTCCGTTTAATCATCTTTGATGTATTTCATATTAAAGGAAAGCAAGCAAATAATTCCATTACAAAGTAAATGGAAATTTGGTTTTCTTAAAAAAATATAGATTGCTAATTGGAATATTGCCACGCGTCTGCGTAATTTTTTTCATTTGAGATAGATTTTTCCCACAAAAAAGCTTATGTAATTTTTTTTACAGCCATACATCGAAGAAATTTTTCAACATTTAAGAGGGGAGCCATTTAAAAACTTCTTAGAAAGGTAATTTTTTACTATATACTACTACGAGCAGAATAATCACAAATGTATGACAAGAATAGAAATTTAAATAGTTACCTAAAAAGATTACTTAAGTTATTAAGAAAAAGTGATAATATAGTTCTGGATAAAATTCCGATTTCAATATTTATAGCTTAAATAAAACAATTACATTTTTTGTTTTATCTTTACAGCGACAAATACACAAGGTTTTGTCAATGGAAAAATTTAGAATTGAACATTCAACTAACAATGAACGACTTTAGTGTTCATCGAATCATCGGTAGAGGTGGTTTCGGTGAGGTTAGTATATTTCATAAAAGACTGAATAATATCATTTTATAGTTTTCACACATTAACAATGACTTGTTTTTACTTTACCTCTATTTATCTTGTGTATAAACGCTCGGCAATGTTTTGGTGGTATTAGAATTAATCCCACCCATTCGTACAGACGTCGTTTGCCGAACTACACAAAGAATAAAGCCGTAACATAATAATTTTTATGTTCTGAAACAAAACTCACTCACATACCTATTACAGACCCTAGACTATTCGTCGCCGGTTCTGTCAGTGTGACCTGGTATTACTAGAGCCTTGAGTGTTCGGATTAATAAGTTCGTTCAATAAGTGAACTATTGTTCCCATGTTGAAGAAAAATTTTGACTTTGACTTTGACTTTGAATGTTGGACCACACTTAAACTATATTAATTAATATTATAGCAAAAATTAATAATAAATGTATTCTTGTGTCAGGTTTACGGTTGCCGGAAAGCGGACACGGGCAAGATGTACGCGATGAAGTGCCTGGACAAAAAGCGCATTAAAATGAAGCAGGGCGAGACACTTGCGCTTAACGAAAGGATCATGCTGTCTCTAGTCAGTACCGGGGTAAGTGATATTAATGTTTTGCCACTGAATTTATAAAAGCTTTTATATGTACTTCGGATGGTGGTAGTGTATTTCGAACCAGCTTCGCTATCTACCATCCTTCTATCGTAAATCTGCCGCTATAACATTGTTGTGTTCCTGTGAACATATGAATGTCGGAGTATTCAGTGCCAGCATCTTCGGTCTCATTGTAATTTCGAATAATCGAAAGTTTTCTTCAAAATCTTTTTAAAATGTCGATTGGAATAGATTCCATACGGTGTATGATGGTTTAGAAAATTAACTTTCTTCATTAACCCGTAAAACGTTGTTATATAGTCTTGTTAAGTTTTCTATTTAATTAAAAGTTTGTGAAAAGAAGTTTTCGTTAAACACTTGTCAAGGCGATGTCATATCATTATTTACACCAATTTTTTTAAGTATGCTCTAATAGAAACCTGTAGTCATATTTTCAATTCATATTATTTAAAACAGGTGTGGTCACCTCGAGAGTTAAATTCTCGAGAGTTAATTATATTTATTTATCCTTAACGCAATAATGAGATTGATTTTTTCGCTTAACGCAATAATGAGATTGATTTTTTCGCTTAACGCAATAATGAGATTAATGAATCTGATATTCAGGAGATAATATATTTTAGTAATCCATTATATGTAAATTTTGGCTATTTTTGTAATCGGAGCGAGGTGTGTTTGGTCTATTTGCTGGTGATAAATTATTATTTAGATGATATTTTATTAGTATTTTTTTCATTCATAAGTTTGTTGCTGTTTTGTATCGTTCCGTTGTATTAGAATAGAAGTTACATTAATATGATGGAATTCATAACTTGAGTAAGTAAGATATATAAAAGAATGTGCCCTCATTTGTAATAAAAATCTGTTAAATACAAATATGTTTTGTGTGGCAAGTTGTACCTTTTATTTTCAGTGTAAAAGGATGAGAGCGCCGACAACGTGTATTTCTATAAGAACGTTTAGGGTTGCCAGTTACTATGAAGTCATAGATTTGTAGTAGTATTAGATTATATATTAACAAAATATTTTCAGGAATTCATCAACGTTCATAGTTATTATGTATTTGCTATACTATTTATAATGTTGATTTTGAATAATTGTTTCCATAGTTTGAATTTTGTATTATTTTTCGAAATAATTTTTGTCCTAATTCTTTTGTAAAATCAAACTGGTAGTTTTAGCTCAACTCCACAAGGAATTTTATCTAGGAAATTGAATGACCTAAAATAATCCATAAGTTTGTTAAAGCAAATATAATTAAATTTCATGCTTCTATTTTAGCATAAATCTGTGTCAATCGGTTTAAGAAAAGTTACCTAAAATTATTTAAAAGAAACTTTTAAAGATGGGTACGTAAAGAATTTATGGAGAAATCGGCGCATTCGTAGACAGCATATTTTTAATTATTTATCTTAATTTGATATGTTATAATTGCTTTTTTATTTATATAGAGTTTAAGTTCCTAGCCCTGTATTAATATTTTTCACATGAGCGGTGCCCATCTCCGTTGACGATAGCTTACTTGAATGTATTTTCCTTGATATTTGGCACGCGTTGGTGAGGCGTAACATTATTTTTACTCGACACGTAAAGGAATTTTGTTTAGGGGTGAACCGTACTCCCGGCGTTTCATGTGAAAATTTCGTATTAAGGAAAATAATATTCGGAGTTTTTATTTTTATTCATACATTTCATATTAAATATGAAAAAAGTACGTTAGATGAAAAAAATTATGTTGGTACATAAGTCAATGTATGATGCCACCACATACGTTATACTTTTGTCTAGTTATATAGGTTATTTCAATTAAATAAGCTTTGTTCTCAATCAATAGGCAGTTTATTGTAATCCTCTGGCCGACTTTTAAGAGTGAATCATAAATAGGCCGTGGGTATTTTCTAGAGACCTTTTATTCAATTCCGTTATTTTACTATTGAAATTTCGTTACAAATATTTATGTTTTAAATTATACATAATATAATATTTTAAGGGTAATTTGTATAACACTTAATATTTATCGTCATGCTACTGACATGTCAATCTTACGTGAAAAAAACTTATTTACGAACAAATTTGTTTCTTAGATTGTAATTCCGTAAAGAAAGGTAATAAAGAGATGTACATAAAAGCAGCACATGCTATACATAGTGCGCTTTTGTGACGTTTTAAAATATGCACATTAACAATACATATTTGCTACATGTTCAATTATATAAGATGAGAACACAGCAGAATGTAACTAGTTAAGTGTAGGTATCAAGCGATACAGCATCGGGAGTTATATGATGGCCAGCCAATTGGACTGAAACGAATTGGTTCGCCCTCAATTTGTTGTCGCGGCTCAATCCGCCTCCAGTGCATTTTGTTACGAATGAGAGATTAGGTTTATGTTCGATTCTGCTCATGTTCATTCTCTTTTTATTACATAGTATACTTCTTCACGTACCTATACAATGTCAGGGGAAATTTTATGCGTATAGTAGAATATATGCATGATATATTTCATGCTTATGTTCATGTGATGCTTTGTTACATAAGACTAAATTAAATAGTTTGTTTAAGGTTTTATGCATCAGAGAGTACAATGATCAAACCAATGAATTTGTTCCGTAACCCAATTTTTTTTTATTGTTCATTCGGGGTTTTGGTAAAGAGGAACAAGTATATAAGACGTTATTATCTAATAGCAATTGGCGCTCAAGTCTCTTTGATATTACTTTGGATTTTACAAAAACTACTTTTTCTACATTTAAATAACATTTTATGAAGCGATGTGGGAATACAACACGTGGGGTAACATTTGACAATCCGATTTGGGGATAATATAAAACGTTCCCCGAAACTTTTGGAAGGCCGTCGCTTTGCAAAGTTCTAACGGCACAAACTGTCTCTAGTTCAGCTTCTACTTTAATATGTATTGGACTTTCCACATTAATATTTCTTTGTCGTGACCTCATTTTCAGAATTATCATTTAGGTGAAATTAACGTGATTGTTTTGTTTTATTAGATCTTATCGGTGAAGACTAAGCCAGTTTTGGGGCGGTTCATTGAAAAAAGATTTTTTTAGCAATTTGCGCATAATTTTTTAACGATTTTAATAATTCTGATTGTGTCATAGTTTTACTATAAAATGCTGTTCTTTATAACTATATCCGTAGTTTAAGTAAATTATTATCCAAGTGATAGTAACTCCGCATAAATATTATAGTTGGTCACTTAGACGTTATCGCAATAGACAGAAAATATTGGACTTTGCAAAAGTTTCGTATTTCAAACTCTTGAATATAATACAGAGCGTATACAAACCGGCCAAGATAAGCATTATGATTATTTTTTGATGTTACCGAGCTACGGTATTCTTCAACTAACTCCTTAAAAGAGGCCCCTTTCTACTTTTAAAGAGCTATAAAAATATATTTCTTTTAATTTATATGTAATGTATTAAAGCCAGTTTCAACTCAATAACCATACGTCCTACACATTTAATAAACAAGTAAACTATTTTTAACTGGAATGGGAGTGCGTAAGAAGCGAACGATTACGTTTTACACGTATTTAAAAATCCACGTATCAGTCAAATCTTTTTAGTGCATCCAAAATTGTGGAAAAACTTATTATAAAGCAAATTGGTAAAAAAACTTGTATGAGCATTCGCGTATACTTTTACTTTTTTGACTAACAAAAACTTTCAATTTTCTTAATTCTTCGATAGATTACTTCAAATTGTCAAAAATGAAATCACTTTTCTTTCCCAAAAATGACACAGTCTTATTTCTCCAGTAGTTGTTACTTCAAAAAGGAAGTAAAGTTTTTATAGTAGTTGTTCTGGTTAAATAGTCTCTGAGAGGAGAGCACCCACCACATACATATACATGTTTGCTTACGTTTTACACGGCGAATGTATTATACGATTAGAAAAGGAGCACGGGAATGAAATTGAGGTTCCTTTGAAGGAAAACATAAATATAAACAAGATAAAATTTACATGACTTTAATTTTATTACGGTTAGTCTTCTTCGCGATGCCACATTTCTGTCAGTTAATTATCTAAAAATAAAATTTTATTTATACTTCTGAAATATATGCTTACCATTAGCATGCATTAAATATCATCGGGGTCATCATCAGCTCGCGGCATTCCACTGCTGAATATAGACCTCTTCTCCCAAGAACCGCCACGTAATCTTCGACTAAATATTCTCTAATACCAATGTTGTAATTTTTAAAATTCACTGTATTTATCAAGCAATAACAAATATGTTTACTTATACGACGCGAACTTATCATCTCAAAGATTACTTATAAAAATGAAATAGATTTTGCTTTGCCGAATGGCATATTTTTATGATCTGTAGAGGAGTACTCGGCGCCGTACAGTCTAACCTCTCGCCACAATAAGGCTTAGCGACCGCGAAGGAAATAATATAAGATGACGTATTTATACTCTGAAATTATTACTATCGTATAGATGTAAATGATTTCTGCGTGTCTTTAATGATTAGCTTATTGATTATATTTCATTAGAGAAAATAATTTGTATCATCCATCATAAACAGAACTCCGTTTGTGTTCCCGTAATACTAATGTGAGTAGATAACGAAAAGTATTTATGTATAATGCATGCTAAGAAAACTTCAAGTTTTTCGAATGACGTCACATGCATAGCATAAGTTCCATGTAACGTCAGAGAAATTTTATGACTCAACTTATTATCGTGAATCAACTTGCAAGTCGTTATTCTACAAAGAAGCTCAAAACACGGATTCAGATTAATTTCCAAGGAACGCGGATACGACTGCATTAAGAACTTACACCGGTAACCCAAAAGAAGAAATTTATATAAGTTTTACTTAGAAGTATGAGGCATAATCCTGAGAGAGCAGTGGGGTTTTTAGAAGAGTTTTTGTAGTAATTTTTTATATGAAACGCGCTCCAGTTGCTATTTTCCATGTCCAGGTAGATGCTTTTAGAAAAAACCTTTCATCTAGGCTATAACTGGTTTAGTTAACGTCACACTTCCTGCAGGGTCGGCGCTGTAACCGGTTCACGTATGACTCATTCATTCGTTCTCATCACACTGGCGGTTGGGTAAACAAAGGCTACGTTCATCATACGCACGGTTAATATTTCCGCTCGCCGTAACGCGTCGCCATTACGCTATTCCGCCAACGGTTTATTGCTATTTTCCGATTTGTAACTGGACTTCCGCTCGGACTATATTTGTCGTATTGCATTCACAATTCATACCAATTTACGTCAGTTTTCAGTATTGATTTCTAATTAATGTTCCGTTATAAATGGAAGTGCCCGTCGCACGTGTATACGTTACTAAAATAAAGAACACAAAAGCGTCTTTTCTAGTGAATTATTTTTTTTATTAATTTTGAGAAAAATGTTTCTAACCAATCGATATATGTATTGTCAGATGCTGTAAAACATACGGTGTTTTATTAAGATATAACTGTTACAATTTTACGTAGTAATTGGAGAAACTAAAATCTTTTAGTTTAAACAATAAAGGTCATATTCATATATCAAGTTCATTGTTAACATCAAGTCATATTATTGTTTATATTTTACTTTAGTGTTTGTGTTACCCATGTGAGGTCTTTTGTTATACAAAAATGTAAATTTTATAAAACAAAAGAATTATAACAGTACGGTACTTATTGTTTTTGCAATGGCATTATTTAATGCGCAATTTAATATATCACTAGATAAATATCTATTTACTGTTAATCATCGATAAATACTTTAAGACCTGATTACACCTATGACTAACTAATAGCAATTTCGCAGGTGGACTGCCCATTCATCGTTTGTATGACATACG
The DNA here is from genome assembly GCA_029286795.1 of Byasa hedistus. Lineage (NCBI taxonomy): Eukaryota > Metazoa > Arthropoda > Insecta > Lepidoptera > Papilionidae > Byasa > Byasa hedistus. Next base: position 5,641,452 of record JAGSMW010000009.1, on the reverse strand, counting down.
CTTTCCACACACCAGATAAGCTCTGCTTCATCCTCGATTTAATGAACGGTGGCGATCTGCATTATCACCTATCACAGCATGGCGTCTTCAACGAGGCCGAGATGAAATTCTACGCCGCCGAAGTTATTTTAGGTGAGCAAATCTTATTCTAAGGTTTTGATCATAATTGAGACTCATTCTACTCAAAACTGTTCACGAACAATATTATTAAAATTGTAATATGTAGTTTATCATCTAACACTAGTGTATACTTCAAAAGGACCACATAAAAAATGCGATTAGAAATCTGTACTGCCTTTATTGCCAACACATATTTGATGAATTCACTCACACATTAAGTACATATTAGTAAATTATATAAACACACATATCCCGAATAGTTCCGTAAAAACGGATATCTTGTTATTACATTCTGTGCTTGAATAATATTTGAAAACAACCGAGCTTTAATTGAATTAACCTTTTACATTTTTCCTAATGACGCGATAGCGTCCATTCAATATCAACTGTCAAGATGCGTCGCTTTCTTATTCTTTTTTTGTTCGTTCTATTTTTAAATGTATTATACAAATAGTGTTTCTCTTATCAATCATATAATAATTTTTGTATGGATTTTTTGCTTATTTCTTCAAAAGTACTTCCATGTTATATAGTTATAAAATATTAATATCATATTGTTTGTATTTATTTTTCAACAAAGTTTGTTAAATATGTGTTAAAAAAAAGTTTTAATGATGTGTTTAGTAACTATGATATTTCTATTTTGTTTCACAGGTTTGGACCACATGCACAAACGTCATATAGTATATAGAGATTTGAAACCAGCAAACATATTGTTAGATGAACACGGCCACGTGAGGATATCGGACTTGGGGCTTGCTTGCGACTTTTCTAAAAAAAAGCCACATGCCAGCGTGTAAGTTTTAAGTTCAGGCAAAGTTTTTTCAAGCAACACACATGCAATAAGATAAAAGATTACGTGAACGGTTATCGAGTTTTTTAGTTTATACTTTCCGAAAGAAATTTTCGTAAAAGGATTAATTTTTTTGTCGAACTCACAGGAAAAGAGTTATTTTTTTGCATGTTTCTGCATCTTTAAGTAAATTTCACCATTCCCTTCAAATCGAAAATAAAAAAAAATCTGTTATTTTAACTTAATCTTTGATTTACCTTCGGTTGTATAATGAAGAATGTTATTTGAAAATTAAGTTTTTCCATTGTTACCTAGATTTGTTAAGTAACACATTAAAAATTTATAAGGTATTATTTATTTCATTTGAGTATCACCCGGTGTTTCTATATTTATGTAAGAATCTTGCTTTTATGATTGACTTATTCTTGACTATTTATAACTATCTAATCAAACTTACCCATGTAAAATAACTACCGTTATACTACCTTGATAGGGATCTGAAATATTTTGTTCGATTTCAGAGGCACACACGGGTATATGGCGCCAGAGGTACTATCGAAAGGAACGGGCTACGATTCATCGGCAGATTGGTTCAGTTTTGGCTGCATGCTGTACAAGCTGCTTAAAGGACACTCGCCCTTCCGCCAGCACAAGACCAAGGACAAACACGAGATTGACAGAATGACGCTAACAATGGTAAATATCTATATTCACGTTATTATTTCCCTCTTCCCCATCTTCATGTCCTATTGTCATTACGTATGTACGTATTATAATTCCTACCAACTGCCTTCGTGCCGCAGTGACAAAGTCCTTACTTGTAATGCGGGTGTCTCTGGTTCGATTCCGGGGCCATATGCTAAGAAACTTGCTTGATGTACATGCTACATGCATGGTACAGCTGATCATATTGTAAATCTGCCGCCATTACAGAGTTGTTATGTTCCGACTATTAAAATATGAGAGCCAAGGTATTCTAGGCGAACATGCCTCAACATCCTTTAATCAATATGATCGAGGACAAGTGTTAGCCCATTGTAGATATAAAATTTATATTAGGTTGGCACCAAAGATTCGTTTTTGTATTTAAAATTTAGTTTTTAAGATTTCCTTTGATTGTTATATGGTATAATGTTATTTGTAAAGATTGAATTATTTTTGCAATAGAATTACAACATGTTTCAGAACGTGGAGCTGCCGGAGTCGTTCAGTCCAAGCTTGAAGAGCCTGCTAGAGGGACTGCTGCAACGGGACATCAACAAGCGGCTGGGGTGTAAAGGGAGAGGGTGAGTGAATTACTTTTTATAAAATTTTATATCGATTTAATTTATTGGCCACTTATAGACCAGTAGAGTTGCCAATTTTTTTTAAGTGAATCCTCTAATAGCGATCCGTGTTAATACATAAAAGAGAACTAATAGTAATTTCTGCATTTCTTTATAACAATTTTAACTCTCTCGAATATTACACTTTTCCAATAGCAAAGTGTTTAGAAAAAAAATCATTTAAGTTAAATAAAGAACAGATACTTATCATCGTAATTGTTATGGTTTTAGAGTTTACTAACATTTTATGATTTCTGTTCTAAAATAAAATCATGTGTGTTCTTATTAACTATCTATCATACTGTACCTCCGAGCTAATTATTTGTACGTTAAAAAAGTTGGTCAAATGATAATTTTTTTTAATATATTTGATGGACGTTTGTTTCACAGCGTGATGTAAAATATACACATTCGTCTTTCAGAGCGGATGAATTAAAAGAGCACGTCTTCTTCGCGGGGATTGACTGGCAACAAGTGTATCATCAGAAGTACACTCCGCCGCTAATACCACCGCGGGGAGAAGTCAACGCAGCCGACGCGTTTGATATCGGCAGCTTCGACGAGGAAGATACAAAGGGTATAAAGGTAAATATTTCATAAAACCAATTTTAATAACTTTAGCAAGCGTTACTTACGTTAAACTAAAACTATAAAAATATAAGAAAAAAAAAATCAAAAATTTTATGATGTTTATCAATAAAAAATTTAAATTAATTTGTTGTCCGAAAACTCAAATATGTTTAAATCACCAGAATTTCTATATTTCTAAAAAAAGGGAACAGAATGGTAACCATGGAATAAGCTTTATTGTTATAAATAACGTTTTCTAGAAATCCCAGACATTCTTATATTTTTAAGATCGCACTGGGAAAGCTTAGTCTGTCACATACTTATTAGATTGAATGTATTTGAATTTTTAATTTTCGTATTTTAGTTATGTTGTAAAAAAAAATAACTATACTTAATTACAGTTAACTGAAGCGGATCAGATGCAGTACAAAGATTTCCCTCTGGTAATCTCGGAACGCTGGCAGGCGGAAGTCGCGGAGACTGTGTTCGAAACGATCAACCAGGAAGCCGACAAAATGGAGCACAAAAAGAAGTCAAAGCAGAAACAAAAGTTTGATGCTGATGAAAAAGGTGAGCTCCGATTTTTTGTAAAATGAAAGATGGCTTGACTTGTTCATAACTTTTTTAAAATATAAATCCATATTAACTAACTTTACAGAATCAGATTGTATTCTGCATGGCTACATAAAAAAATTAGGCGGTCCTTTCGCCAGCGCTTGGCAGACGCGGTATGCGAAACTCTACCCGAATCGGTTGGAACTGCATCTAGAGAATAGTGCCAAGCCTGAAATGATTCTCTTAGATACGGTGGAAGAGGTATCTTCAGACCTTGTTTCCATTAAGGGCGAACAATGTATCGTTCTCCGTACTAGGAACGATACTAAGATCGTGCTTACAAATACTGTGAGTAAATTCTATTTTCTTTTACCTTTATTACTAATTTGTTTTCGAAATGGAAATACAATCAATTATTTTTCTATACGACGAAGCCTTCGGCTGGTGGTCAGTGATACTCCCATCACACTATGATATTAGTCAGGATGATATATACTGCACCATATTGTGCTCGTTGCTTTGAGGTTTAAATGATAATTCTTGGTATCTAAATATTTCATTCAATAAAACGAACATTTATTTATCCAAATAGTTAACCGTAGGCCGTAAACAATAAATAATTTACCCAACAGGACGAAATAGGACTGAAGGAATGGGCGCTCTCGCTCCGTTCTGCGCACAAGTGCTCGCAAGAGCTGCTCGCATCCATGGCGCGCAAGGCGGGTAAGATATACGGGACCGACGGCTCCAAGGAAGTCGTTGGCCCCTTGTCGCGTCCGCACAACGGCGGCAACTAGCACGAGCCGCCCGCGCCCCCGCGGGCCAAGATGTTCCGACGCTCCAAAAGCGCCGTGCAGCTCATCAAGTAGAGAGCTGCGTACTGCCAGTACATCCCCGCCTGCGCAGAGCCGCGTAGGGTGAGCGTAAGTAGCTCCGTGTAGTTCTAGCGCTGCGAAGTTTACATGGCTTTCGGTAGCTTTTACGTAGCTTTCAATAGTTTACATGTTTTCGGCATATTACAATTCGATAACATGTATAACTTCGCGTAGTACTGTAATGAACTAGTACGTGTAGGACGTGACGTGGTCGCGCGGTCTATGAGTCTGCTCTTATCCTTTTCCTAATAATAATCGACCAAAATAAAAAGTTTTTTTATTCAAATATGTTAGCGCTTGACCACGACCTCACCAGGTGTTATATGGTGGATGTGGTTGGCGGTGATAAAACGCATTAGCTTAGTAATACCCTGTTCGCCTTAGACAGGTGGTTAATATCGAGGTTGATTGTATATCGGATACAAAGGTGCGTACTCAAGTAAAGCCGTGTAAACCCGCATTCTGCATTTTTCACGCTACGCTACGTGGCTCTAGTCGCTCATCTCTGCCGGTGAAGCCGTTCAAGTAATACTATAGTTACTTTGAAGACTATCTTTGCCAGCTCTGTGTCTCGTTAGGTAGAATTGTGCATATGCGGTGGTATGGAACAATTGACGCACTTTGTGAAGTGGTGTTTTATTGCATTCTGAGTAATTAATATATGAGAAATCACATGTAAAATAATAATTTCGCTATGTTCCACTTAATGATCTAAGATCGAACTTTTTTTTAATACTTTTAACAGTGCCACACTTACTGTAGTGTAATAATGTTAGCAATATATAAATATACAACCTATGCTTATTTTAGTTATGCTAATGAAATGAATATATAAAAAAAATCAGACTATGTAATTACGAACAAAACATTGAATAATGTATGTATTTTCGATCTCTTGATATGTTAAATAACGATCAAATGTAATTTTCTCTTTCTTTCTACATTGTCATTAAATTAACCGTTCACATATAAGTCGCCAAGTAAAAGGTTCAGTGTTTGAAAGGAGAATTGAGTTAGCAGAAATCATGCACAAAAAACTCATAAGTTCAGTCTAGGCATTATCATCAGTGATCTATCGGCTGATAATTATGACGATAATTATCATCATTATCATCAGCTCTTTCATGGCCGATAGTTTTTACATATTTTTATTTCGTCATTATTCTGTCTATCGACTAATGATGATGATTCTGGAAGAGTGTATTGTGATAAGGAACGATGTAATATTTAATAAAAAGTAAAACTTTAGTTATCATTATTGTGTAATGAGTTGTAATTGTTTGCACGGTTGAATTTTTGTTATCATTATTATATTGTTCTGGATGTTGTATTTAACTATGTTGTAGTTATTGTAAAGAAAAAAAAAATATACATAAATCGAGTAGATAATTTTAGCGTATGTGTTTTGTGCAAATAGGATCAAAATAAAAGCGAAAAATTGTAACTAAAAATTTAATGAAATATTTATTAGAATCGTCTTGGAATATTTAATGCGAATTGGAATTAATAACGATAATTAATTATAGATGCTTCGACTTAATCGATTTAATAATATAATTAGAAATTGCAGCACTTTGGTCATACCTCCGACTATTGCACGTAAATGTAGAAACGATACGGCACAACGGTGGCTCTCTTCCGTAATTTATTTATTTTTTTGCGACCAGACTATCAAGACGCTCATTTTATAGTTACTAAACCGCCCGCAATGTGGCGCTAGTTTGGATGAGTGGTCACCGCTTTGAGAAACAAAATGTTAAGTCTGGTCACACTAGTAATTTCACTAGCTACAACGCCCATGAAACCAGAATTCCGTATTGTCTGCACACTATTGTTTGGCGGTAGAAAAAGCGCTGCCGTAATATCTATCTAGACTGCCTTCGGCAACAGAGACCTGCCAGTTAATCTTTCTAGTTTTGCTCTTATTCAAAGCGGCCCGTTGTACCTTTGGATAACTATATATTAAATGGTACTTAAAGATGTTTCGTGTGCCTCGTTGAGTTTCATATCATTTGTTCGTTTAAGTTTGTTATTTATTTAAATAGATATCAATAAGTAGATCTAATGAAAAATCTCCATGCGTAGAGGCAATACTTTTCTAACATATAGATGTGGTGATCGATAACAATAGTAATAAATACATAATTTAGAGAAATTTTAAAAGTGATTCTATCTAATGTACATTAATATTTCTCGCAAGTTTATAATTTAATAAATATTCCATAGGAAATATACAGTAACTTTGTCTGAATGACTTTTTAAATGTTTTGTAACAATGCAATATTACTTGAAATGTCTCCTTGTCTGATGCAGATTTGTTTTTATGCGTAACTTTTTAAACTATGTCGCCATAAAAATATTATTATATATATTTTTTTATATTTCATCATGACTGTCATAATTTCTAGTTGCTAAGATAACAACCATGATAAATATTTACTTCCCTTGAATGAGATTGTTGGAGGTCTTCTAATGGAATATAGGCATTGACACAAATAACAGAGTGGGTGGAGAATCAACAAGTTTAATGTTTGCTGTATATTATTAACTTAGAATAATAAATTGCAATAATTATTATAAATGTACATAACACAAAACATTGGATTACAGATTCCAAGTAATGGCTGAAACATTCCCAACATCTTGTGAAACATCTTATATCACAAGGCGACGAGCACAATGTCGTGCAGTGTTATCATTCTAACTAGAGCTACATTGTTAGACTGCTGTATCACTTACCATCAAGTGACCATTCTGCTCGTCTCGTTGCTTTGTGGAATAAAAAAATCCACATTATGAACTCATACTACATATTTTTTAAAATACTTATTTAGATAAAGTTCTTTTGTATTGTTTGGTCAAAACAGAGAAATGTCTTTACCAAGTAACCAAACGCTTCTTCTATAGTCCATTAAATATTAATTCTGTTTGTTTATCGAAATCATAATCTAAAACATTTTTGTCGAAAAAGTGGCACGTTTTTTCTTTCAAATATCCACCTCATATAAATTTATAGAAATCATGCTTTATTACAAATACACATATGTTTGTTTGTATTATGTATGGAAGATACGCTGTTCTATTTTTAATGAATACTTATTATATTAACTTTAAGGTTTTGTATATTTTTCATTATTCTCAGTTTAATTTAGTCGACACATATCTAGTGGGTCACAATGACTCATAAAGTAGCCTAATTGTAAAATGCATTAAGGTTTTATTAATTACAATTGAGAAAACACGATGATCATCACTAACACATTGTTATACTTTTTCTCCACGTTCACCTAATAAATACTAAACTTTTTACCGTTTCCATTCTTCATAAGAGCTTATTACACACTAAGACTAACTTAACACTAACAGAATCGAGGTAACAAAGTCGATGTCTTTCTACAATGCCTCTTTTTTCCACATAGCAAATAATATTACGTTTGTTAATACGTTTTATTCTACGGTGAATCAATAACAATAATTTACCTATTATAATTCTAGTCCCACATGAAGCTACTCCGAATTATTAACCTTAGTAAAAAAAATCTATGAATTAGTGACAGTATGGTTCTTTATTGCATCTATAATTATTGATTCTTCGTGTTTAGTGCTTTAAATTTTGCAATTTATTTAATGTTAATATTTTACAGCATTGTGTGCGACTGTTATATATAAACACATATAGTAGGATGTTAATTATTTAGATGCTAGTCAATTGAGTTAACAACACTGGAATGATTGATTGAATTTATGTAAATGTAAAATATTTGTAGCTTATAAATTAACAGATTGAGCAGTATTATATAGGTTAGTTGTTTGATGAAATCATACCTATTGTGATAATCACTTACGTGCATAGTTACATCCGAGGCTAGATATGTTCTATCTATATGACCTAGTAGAAATTGATTATATAGTTGCTTCTGTTTTATAATTACTGTTATACGTATAAAGGTTAATACAATTCAGAATAGATGATTACCTGCTACATTTGTCTCGTAGAACCTTTTTAGACGCCACGTTATAAAGCGAGTCTTAGTTTATTTTCTCTACATTCCTTTATACCAGATCGTATATAAATAATTCATCATGTAGCTACTGTGAATTTAAGGTGTTTTTTAATGACAATGGTTTTCAAATCGCACAATTATCGCACTGCAAATACGTAACTGTTAATTAAGGTTTTCTTTCTAATAAGTTATGTTAAGACCACTCGTGCAAAACTAAATCTGCATCAGACATAATGTTATGTTAATACCTCTGTTAGAAATATTTTATTGTGAAACCTACATTATGTGTAGTAAATTGTTTATTTAATCATCTGGTCATTTTATTTATTCCGTAACCTTTTTCAATTATCAAATACAATATATTTGTTTACAAATGTATACATGTGTATAATTATACAATTGAACCGAAAAAAAAGGTAATGGGAAAATACTTATACAGAGCTCAACGAAAAAAGAGTTTCTGTACCTACCTGACGCTGAAATCGAAATATACTTTTAAGTTTTTTGGTAACTGAAATATACCAAAATATAATAATTAAACTCATTATTTTTAAGGTTACAGTAAGTATCCTCTAGTTTTTTTCGCATAACTATTTATTATATAAGTATTAATTTGCTAGTAAATCAGATATAATCAATATGGTGTCCTGACATTTATATTTAAGAAATGTCATTATTTGTCATATCAAAATTTGGTCCGATTGTGTATTTTCGTAACAAACCTAAAATATGATCATCAACGATTTCATATATTTCTCATCGCTAATACTATGTATATCTCTCGGTTCGTACTATAAAGAAATTGATAAAGTAGACATGAAACGCAATTACGGAGCCGGTCTTGGTTTGCTAGTAATTTTTTTAGTATGCGGTTATTACACTGTACATACTTTCCTAATGGTTTATGGAAATGTTCTGATAATAAAATCCTGTGACCGCCAGTAAGTAAATTGTCTCAAAGTTATAAATTATATCAGTAGTTAAAATAATTTACGTGTTACTAAGCACGATAAAATTGTCTTCTAGTATCGAATAGATTATCCGCGTGTTGGTCAGCGTGGTCGATAATGGCCTCGATCTCTGTAAGAGAAGGCCTTGAGTCATACCAGTACAAATATAAAGGGAACAATTTGTTTAATATTGATCGTTAAACAGATTATTGCAATATAAACATATTACTAAAATCTTACTGAATACACTTTGTATTATTTGTTGGCGGATTACTATATATATATAAGAATACGTAGTACTGATATCGAAGCGATTAATTTCAGTTACGTGCACCAAATAAGTTTAGCGTACACTTGGACGTACCTCATGTATCTACATCATTATTTCTCGAATCATTCGTACATGATAAGCGTGTTTAAAATGATGGCATTGAGATTGGTTGGACTGGCATGCGAATTGAGTATTGTTGATAAACCGAAAAGTAATTACCGTGACGCGACGCCTGCCAACGCAGATGAAGTACCGTCGATACCTGAAGCTGTTGATATCTTATCCTATGCCTATTATTTTATAGGACTACACAGAGGTAATGATTGTTCCATGTAACCTTTTTTTTTATAAACGAGTACCAAAGGATCTATAATATTATGAGGTAACGAAACTCCGTTTGGTCTCCAAACTCGCCTTTCATTGATGTTACAAATACAAGTCATAGATAAAAAGAAAGCAAATATAAGGCTATGCTGAACATTCATTGCGTAAAATAAAATAAATAATTTAAGTTTATTATAACAGCTTTTCAAAATAAAAAAGGAATCAGGAAAAATTGCACGTTGTTTATTTAGAATAAAATTGTAACCTGGGTACTGATTTTACAGAAATTGCGCCTCTCGATTTATCCGTACCATTGCAAACTAGGTAGGCACTTTATTTGCAGGTCCTTACTATAGATGGAGGATCTACAAAGACCATCTTAATACACCGTTAAGCATGTTAGGCGATTGCAGAATTATAACTGAAGAAAAACTTAAGAAAGCAGCTTTGTGTGCAGTTGCATATTTTGTTTTTCGAAGCGGATTTAATACCGAGGTAAAAACTTCGTATATTTCCTTTGTAAGATATTTTATAAACGAATTATCAAATGGACCGTACATTAAACAACTGATACCTATCATCAAACTCTGCAACGTGGCCTCCAAATCGAACCAAGGAGCTCCATGTTACTTAATAAACAAATTTTTAGCCACTGCGCCACGGAGACTTAATTGTTTGATGAACAGACTTCACAAGCATCCAATCTTGAATATGTGTTCCTAAATTCGAGTCATAATCCGAATGTTTAATAATATTAAACAATCAAGTTTTATGTATGGTATGATAAACAGTTTTCGCTTAAGGTACATTGTTGTCGCTATGTAAATAAAGAAATCAATGCTTTAGATGTATGAAGCGAAAAAGTTTTATTCACACACCGGCATGGACTTTCGATATCTGTCCAACATACCTCTGCTGCTGATGTTTTATTTATACCTCGAAATGATTGCTCTGCTCTCCGCGGCTGTGTGCACGGAAACTGGGTTTGGGATTTATCCCGTCCAATGTGAACCACAGCCTGGGCACGGGCCGTCGACGCATTATAGTGTGATCAATCTAATGTAAGTTATCATTGCACTGAAATTAACATAAATCACTTTAATGAAGTTACTGAATAATTTATACACAATACTAGATAGGCCTATTAGTTGATGATAATGATGCATACCAGCTAAAGTCCAATTTGATGGCGATTGTTGAAAAAAGGTTAAAAGTTGTTTTGCTTTAGTGCTATGTAAGTAATGGAACATTCTAAAAAGTGATTAATAAAACTGATTTTAATAGACTTGCCAATCTTTGAGGTTATCAGTTACGGTGATTAATGTTCTCAAAAAATATTGATAAAAGGTTAGGCTGTAGTAATATTGGGACTTCTATAAAACATTCTCCAACTGAAAATATGTTATGAATGGTACATATTAATTGTAAGTAAAAACTATAAGAACTCAATTGTATGCTTTTTAGATCTAAAACACCGGAAACAGCGTCAGAACAAGAATATAATATCAATGTCTTGAACTCTTTTGAAATTGAGAAGCTAATTCTGGGACCTAAAATGAAAGACACCATGCGAGGATGGGACATGTCTGTACGATATTGGTATTGGGAGTTTGCTAGTAAGAAATTTATAAAGGCTAATAAAGAAGTGAGGTAAGTGAAGGAGTTTGTGTTTTTAGCAAACAATTGTTTATCGCAGGAGCAAATCTGGCTGCTATTGATAAGTTACAGCTTTCTTCTATGGAAATAAAATTGATTGTTTGATATTTATTTAATTAAATTATTAAGTTTTTTTTTTTTCAGAAGTGCATTTGCTTTTTTTCTTTGGACATTGTGGTGCGGTCTATCAATACCGCAAATTATTATATCAACAACTTTATGGCTCTGTATACATTTAGAGTACGAATACAGCGCACTATACGACACGGACGGATCGGTAAATACATTTTATTCATTTAAACACCTACTTCTGTATAACAAAATTATTATAATCATTATGTTGTATATTTGTACTCTCGTGAATTTAGAACGAAACCATGGTTTATAATATTTTAATACCTTCTGTATATAAGAAAACACAATAGGGAAATTTTTATTTTTATAACTTTGTTCGAATTTCTTTTGATTGTATAATATTATTGCTATAGGATTTTTTTCTTTTTACGAAAGATATGGCCTGGGTTTGAACTTGTGTTTTCTCGCGTACAGCTCCTATTTAAACCTTCAAACCAGTAGTGTGCAAAAGGTACTGTGTTCCGGTTTGAAGCGCTATAAGCTATTGAAATTACTGCAGTAACGAGACTTAACAGTAACTTGCAGTATCAGTGTATATCATCTTAACAAGGGCCACGTTGTTATGGGCAGATGTATCACTTACCATCAGATGAACGCCTTGCTCGTCCCGTCGCTACTTTCAATAAAAAAAATGTCCAAAAATATGTTTAAGGAGATGGCAATTCCAGTAAAAACAGCTTTCCCGTAATTAAATACCAGTATACTGCAGCTGCTAACTCGAACGTAGCGAGTACGAAATACATTTCTCTTAAAACAGGCCATACTCAGTAATGGACATTAGTAGGATGATGTTCGCATTTTATGTTCTCTTTTCAGATGAAATTGCCGTGGGACATTGGGTTTTCAATAATGCGCATGTTTTGTCTGCTGTATTTGACCCCGTGTTTTGTTGTAGATGACACTAGCGTCGTACTTAAGTATTACAGCTCTATTTATTGGATGTTTCATATTATCTTATTATTGTTAATAGTCATCGCCGTAATCATTTTTAAAAGTCGAAGTTAAATATATTTTTTATGCATTGGGTTGGGTACTACAAAATAAAACACAAGTTTGTTTAAAAGTTTATTTATGTATGTAACATAATAATTGTACATAAAATTAATGACATTGATTTAACAAAATTAAAATTATCATTTGGTATAATATTGATCTCTTAATAATTTGCAAAAGCAAAACAACTGTTCCTTATATCACAGACTATAATCTTAAACGTCGAATGGAAGACAGTTTTTGGTCAGAGTGATATGGTGTAAAATTATAACCTAACAAACAATGTCTTAACTATTATTTAATATTTTGGTGCCAATTTCTGTAAAATATTTTCTATGATTTATCCATTTTCTAATTTCCAATTTATTAAAATACAACAATTTATAAACTAAAAAATTAACAAGTTATTGTCCTTTTTAAAAGTTTAACAAACATCTTAATTTACTACAATGTACAAGTAGATAACACCATTATATTATTTATAATCACATTGTTAGAGTTGCCTTAAACAAAGAAACTAATATTTAAATAAAAATATCAAATAAGATTTATGCAACTTAACGAAAATATTTATTTAATCTGTTTACGAATTGTATTTTACCGCGTTTATCCGATGGAATAAATATATTGTACTTTGTATTTATGTTAACCATAATTTCTTAGAGTCGGTCTTTTGAAAAATACATAACACAATTAAATTTTATAAAACGTACTGACTCTAGTGTTAATATAAGCGGTAAAATCAATTTGTATGAATTAATAATAATTAAAATAAAAGCTTTCCTAAATGTATGAATTGTTTCGGATAAGTATTTTATAGTAACAATAAAATATATTATGACGCGTTATCGTTTTCTTTTCGTTGATATATGACAAGTGATATTGAATTATGAATAATTATAAATGACTATTCGATTTATACAATTCCTCAAAGAAGAATATCCAAGTATGTTAATGTGATAATCGCAACGTGGACAATGCGCGCGTAACGTTCAACTACGAACAATGGTTTATTAAAGTAGCTTGTATGCCGTTCAGCCTTGTAGCTAGTCAAATAGGGACTAAGGTAAGCTCTGTAAATCTTAGACGTATAAGTTTTCCGCTGAGGGAGGCTATCGCTATATAAAAGAGCCTAAGGGGAACGGCCAATACGAAGTTGTCTTGAATATGTCGTAGCACGAGAGTGTAAAAGACTTTGAGCTGGTGGTGCTAGGCTGAAGTATGTGAGTATGAGATCTCAAGGTACTTCCTAAAGCACTGAAGGGGACCAAAGTTGTGACGGGTTGAATTTGCACTTAACCATTACAACAAACCCTAGTTCTCGTGGAATTCTAAGAGTCAGGGTCAGTCAGTCTTTTTTTGAAGATTATTCCTTCCGACACCAAAAAAGGATCTATGCAATTTACAATGTAGAAGATTAAAAATGACAAATTTTAACTTAAAAGTAATATCTACTATCGGAAATTATGCACATCTCTCTACTATAATTTTATCAGTAAACATGAGTTATACGTTTAAAATGTACTATTTCATTGTATATATTATGTATGTGCAAATAAAATTTACGGAAACGCATAAATATATGCACGAATTCAATCTAGCTATCACGCAGCCGCGTTTGCATACGTTTAATTAAACTAATAAACAATCTCTTATTATGCTTAACATAAACCTAAATTTGCCGCAAGTAAGATTAAATCTCGTAACCAAAAACATTGTTAACTTTCAAAGTATAATAAAATATTAAACAAATAAAAAGTTGTTTACTTAATTTTGACAGCGTTTATATATATCATAGGGTTTTCAATTATTGTTTTATTTTGTATGAGTCTCAATTCAATTAGCGCCGGAGGTATAACGCCCACGGGGTATTTCTCTGTAACAACAAATGAAAATTATATGTGTCCCAATCTTGGTATATGTTGTATTTGTTATTCAAAAAAAATATTGAAAATCGTGATGGCTCAAAGTATGAGGCGGTCGAACGCGCTACATGACTCAAAAAGGCAAGGGTTCGAAACCTGCTGACCTTGAGCTTCCGGGGAAGGAAAATACCGTGAGAAAATCGACATGTTCCCAGGACCAACGGCTTTCATGAACATGCGCCTTCTACCAACCCGCATTTGTTCAGCGTGGTGAATAAATAAACTTTACTTGACTCCACTAGTCTAGACTTGCGGTCTTATCTCTTTAAGTTCTCCCAGAGCCCAAGTGTTCTACAAATTTGTCAATTAAATGTTTACCTAATTAGATACTTATGTTTCGATCCTAGTGTCGTAGTTGTATTTAAATATACTGTGGACCTCATAAAAGTTACAAACATTAAACTCTTTATACTGTTATCACTCCATTAAAGACGTTATCTGAAAATGTTATAAGATCGCTTCTATACCTGTTTGTAAACAGTCACATGATCGTCATGTGTGATAAGTAAACTAATTACTGCCAGAGTATTTTAATGTTGAATTTTAAATTAAATTTTTACTTATTATACAGGGAAATACATTAAGAATTAATTTATGTATAACACTAAAAAAATATATTTCATAAACTCCATTCATTTATATTTCTAAAAATAAGAGAAACAATGCGATGATTGAAAAAAATTCAGTGTCTTAAAACAAAAATAAATATTTCATACCTCTCGCCTTCTCGTAAGTATCTTTGACGATGGCCTGCAGTGTCGCCACCGTCTTCTCCAGCGTGAGTTTAATGTTGTTGTTTGTTTTGTGCGACCACGCCAAGAATATCGCAGCGAAGAAGTCGCCGGTGCCGGTGTACGTTGCATCGATCTTCGGAATATCAATTTTGTAACAGGAACCTATATTAGAAACAACGTCGTGGTTTGTATCATTGTCACGCTATGTGTTTCGATCGGGTATTAGCTCATCTATACAACTAAATAAACTGGTAGTTGTAAATAAAAACAGAACTACAAATAAAATCATCAAGGACAATGCCCCCACCCAAAGCTTTAATTTTTAATTCATAACTACACTCGTTTTCTTTTTTCATCGACAACTTTGAACATTGCTTTGTAATTTAAAAATTAATGTAGGATTATACATTTATCGGAAAATTCTGCATATATGTTAGAAATAGAGATAACATAAATAACCTTTTACCATTAACAATGTGGAATCATTTAAAACATCACTATTTTTATGATTATTACTAAACCGGTTTGCTTTACTTGTATTTATCTGCAAATATGTCCGAGTTTGTCGTATTAGAATAAAAACAAGTTTTTACGTAACAAGCCGAGGCATCTTCGTACATGTATTTTCTATAGACATGGTTCATTCATCACCGTCATCGTTTCAGCATTGTCGTCTATTGAATATAAGCTTTCCTATTCGATTTACATCACGACCGATGCCGTCAATCGATTCCCTGCGATCTTTACTCGATCGTACATAACAGAGTCGAAGTGGTTTATAAACCTTTGATTTTTATGATAATAAACTGAAACTATCAAGAAGAAAAATGTCATTAACTTTTTTTATTTTATGCGTATTACCTTGCGTGCTGACGATTCCAACCATATTCTTATCATCGCCAAGTTCAGTGCTCGATAACACCACGGTTTTAACGCCTTTGTCGTGGAGGGCGCGTATTACTTTTAACGCTCCGTCAAGGTCATTCGCTTTCATACCAGTTATAAGTTCCGCCTCAAACTGATTGGGCGTTATTATATCCGCTAATGGGACGACGACATCTCTGTAGACTGGTAGAATTTCTTCAGGAACATACATTTTTCCGTTGTCACCCATTACCGGGTCGCATACTGGAAATAAAAAATCAATTAGATACATTAGACACTGTAATGTATATGTAATCTTTCAACGAATTGCGCGAAGGATAAATCTTTTTTTCGTAATCGCATATGATACACATTTTCATACATATATGAAAACCCGAAGTAGTTTCATACATATATGAAAACCCGAGAGTTTTCATTATTTAAGAATATTATGAAAGATTTTATTGTTTTAGTTGATTATAAAAGAAATTATTTAAGTTTAAGAAACTTATGCAAACATTATTCAATTTTCGCTTCCGATTTCTATTAGACAAGGTCAGATGCTATAAATGAACGTGCCATCGTTACTTTGTTTGTAATAAAAATTTAAGCAAAGTGAAACACAGCAAAAGAATAACATAGTTTACATAAGTTAAATAAGAAAAACATTATTATGATGTAAATATCCAAAAGCAATGAATCTTGTGGTTAGTGGCTGACGATCGACTAAATTGGGTCAAAGACATATTACAGAACAATCAAGTTTTGAATTAATTTTTGTTGTTAGTAGAAATTTTAATCCATAAAAAGCTAACGACATTGTTCTTGAATATATTTTGTTTGTCTAATCATTTTGTAGCTCGTAAGTATGTCAGATGCTCGCTTGAGATCGATAATACTTCATTAACCTATTGACCTCTTTTCCATGGCTTATATATATTACAGTATATCCTTGTCGAAATATTGCGCCTGATAAAGTTTATTAGTGTTTTCGTATAGGTTAAAATAAAATATTTGCCCATTTTTAATTACTCCAAAGTTCATGAAATCGTGTACGTAATTATTAGGGTTAGGTTTCATAAATTACGTATTTATTTTAAGATCAGAAAAGGTCAAAATAGTGGACCCTTCATATACATGGCCTTGTGCTAATTGTGCTAATTCTCAACATATAAAGAACATACAAAGGTTTTATTTTAAATAATATATAATTTTATACAAAACAATATGCAAAAAAAAAAATTAAATGAGGGTGTTGCAATTATCAGGAACTCAATTTTTTACCGATTTAATTTTTGATATCCATCTGCATGGAATCCTTTTTGATAAGCAAAAAAAAATTTTTGCCAAAGTAGAAAAAAAATCTGTTAATAGTCAAAACCTTTTTTATTCTGTGTTGAATTTTTTTTTTGGAATAGTAGACACTAACAATAACGTGAAATTAATAAATTACATGTTGCATATTTGAAAAAAAATAATGAAAACTTACTGTTTTATCAGTAAACAACATGATGACATTGAACATAGATTAGTTTAGCTGTATGAATTGTTAATAGATAAAAATAAATGTGACATTGGAAGTAACTATGTATTGTTCTCAGAGTATAAGACTTTGTTTACACTATTGCATCACAATCATGTCTCCTTTATTTTAGTTTTACATTATATTGCATCAATGTCTGTATATACTTAGGTCCGGTGCGACAATTATTTTAGTGCTTTTGTTGTTAAAAAATAGATCTTATTTTATTTTTAAACTAAATTTATATTGATTTTGTAAATTATATAACTTTGTACATTGTGGTTCATTATAATAAATTTTAAGTCAAATATTTCTAACAATAAATATGTATATTTTCTGTGAAGATGACATTTGGAAATTATATTTTTGATAAAAATGAGGCAAAATGAAAGAAAAAGCACTGATTTATTATCACATTTAGAAAAACTAAGTACACTTACCGTAAACAAGATTTGGATTTTTCTCTCTCAATTTCTTAATGATTCCTGCTATTTGCTTTAATGATTCTGGTGACCTTGAGTACCCAGTAAGGAAGTGAGTGTAGTAATCTATTTCATTTAATAGAAGACCCTGAAATAATTCTTCCATTTCTTCATTTTTCAACACAGTTCCTTTGAAGTGTTTGTAAGCAGTGTGATTTGAAAACTGCACTGTGTTTATAGAATCAACTTCGAAACCTAGAACCTGTGCAAATTCATTTAAATTATTAGAATGAATAACAACTTGTTTCTTTTTAAAGTAAAATTCAGCTAGATCTTTGTTTAAAAATATACACTCAAATGAAGTTAATGTAAATAGGTAAAACCCATTTTAATAGTCTTTATAAAAATTTCCAGACCCTAATTATACAATGTTTTGTCACACTTTTGTGTAAATTTGTCTATTAAAAAAACCTATTTACAACACTTACTTGTAAGGGAAATACTGCGCTTTTATTTCCAACATAACCATGAACAACATGACTCTGAATTGAAAGAACTCTGGGAGTACCTCCAGACATATTTACTAACTATAAAGGTAAATTGCAGCAGTATTTTTAACACGATAAGTGTGCAATATTTATTAATTTTATTGTAAATAAAAAGATTGAAAAGATAAAGTAAACTTTTAGCAATTAAAAAATGTTTCTAGGGAATAAAACAGTATATTTAAAAATGATTTATGTATGTTGTGGTACAAGAAAACTATAAAATCACGTCTAATATCTTACGCAAAGAAAACGTTAATAAATATCAAATGCTCAAAAGACATTGGCAGTTGTCATCTTCTACTCATAGACTAAAGATAGATTCATTTTGACACATTAGTCCATGGTTAGTACACCAGGTCAATTATTTAATATTAGGCGGGAGTAATAACAATATATTTTAAGCTACCTTCAGCAATTTCTTTTTATACCACATCGTGTGCGTCCATTTTATGAATTTGTGTATCTACAGTGAGTCAAAACTTGAATTGTACTTCACGTAGTATTAAATGACAGTAAGGCTTTTGTATGTTGACAGCCAGAACAGAAGTTTTATCATATAGGCAGATTTACAATATAAAGATGGTACCTAAAGTATTCAAAGTCCACAACATGTATCTTTGGAATCAAATCAAGGCCCTCCATCTTAAAATGCGTGTCCGCTGTAGTTAAAACAGACTACAAAATATTCCTATTCACAAAATATTTTTATACAAAATTTTAAGTATTTTATTATAAAATAAGGCTATTCATAACACTCCTGAATTGGTTGCTGTCTTATTATGGCAGAGAAGCTGAGTGGGTAAGTTCATGCCTTATGACCTTGCTCTCTGGACACCATGGTCCCATAATGACGAACTCGTGCGATTCCGACGCGCAAACAAGAATTAGAAGCAGATAGGTCTGCTGTGTCTAATTAATAGAGGGTAGAGGCATATTTACATACCCCAAAAGACAGCACATAGTTGCTATTGTCTGCAAATATGCTCATGTTTCTAGTGACAGTGATATAGAAAAAGCAGGCATTGAAGATGAAACATCATGGAGGACTGATAACTAGAGCTCTCAGGAAGAATTCCATAGATTTTTAGAAAGATAAATCAATACACACAGACTGGTTAATATTTGCAAGGATCAGCCAGAGTTATGAAAAGTATAAATAAAATAGCATTTTTAATTTAATACCTTTATTGATATAATTAAAAAAATGATGTTATTTCATTTACGCTGTATCATTTATTATGGGCTACTTCTCGATTGAGTAGTTTCATAAGCCCTTTCTAATGTATCTGTGATAACTTTCATGTCACTTTCAATGCTTCTAGCCCAGTTCTCAACATCTCCAATTTCTTTAAGAGCACTACTAAAGTTTTCTACCAAAGCTAGCCACTGTTGCGTTTGTTTCGCAAAGTTTATTGCACCTTGATGCAATAGTTTAGCTTCAGCGTCTAATTTCTTTTGGTTTAGGTATGCTTGTGCAACACTAAAACAGAAAATATTTTTTTTTAAATTAGAGTTAATGAAATGAATGATAATCTATTAAGTAATTATGTAAAATAAACTGTGCACTTGACTGATAGAAAATATCATACTAGGTAATTTAATAATCAATGTTATATGGATCCATCAAAAGTTAGTTTATGATTAAAGAGTTGATTTTCAATACCTTTGTTGCTTAAACTTTATATTACAAAAACATGTCCACAATAAAATATTACAAAACTTTGTTTACCCAACATTAAGATGATCTACCAGCGCTTGGGTGAGCTCGTTAGCTGCTGCGACACACTCTTTACGTTTTTGTTCTAAAAAAGAAGGATACAATTTTTAAAAAATACGTCCTCAAAAATTTTATGCAAAACAAAAAAAAAACCTTTGATGTGATGTTTTTTTATTTGTATCTACTGTTTACCTTGCGTTATTCTTTTTGCAGCTTGTTTAGCTTGGTGTTCTTTAATAAGTGACGATAACATTTTTTTCTATGAGCAAATAACTGTTAAGAAATCTTAATAATTATTGTTTAGAAAACAAAATTTTTAAACGTGCGTGAAATTTTAGTGTTTATGACATTGACATAGGTAAACAGTTGTTGCCAGACTATACGGAACACATACATGTGAGTAGATTAGAAATGAAGAAGGTTAAATGAGAAAAAAAAAATTGCAAGAACATTGAGCTAACGACCTTCTTTCTTTTTTCATTTTGCTTAAATTTTTTTTCTCGTCGTGTATTTTAGATAACATTTCTCCGGAATGATTTGGATTTAAGATTTTTCTTTTACAATAAAAGATGAAATATTTCTTTTAAGATGAGTAATTAGGTAGTGCATTGAAAGTAATGTAAGATAAAACAATCTCGCTGGTGGTCATATGTCCTATGTATGGATCATATAAATAATTATAATCGACGTTCTTTTATCGATTTTTTGGTTAGTTTTATCAAAGCCATAAAAGCCGAGTGTAGTCATGTTTTGACAAATTTTGATAGATTTGATGTCCATATTATATTTACTGGTAGTAGGTCCCAGTTGCCGTTGTCCGTCTAGGTAGGTACCACCGCAGTTCCCATTTCTGCCGCCAAACACTAGTGCGCAAAAATTGCTGTTCCGGTGTGAAGGGCGCTGTAAGCTAGTGAATGTACTGGGTAACGACACTTAACACCCGTACGTTTCAATGCGACGAGCGCAATGTGGTGCTGTGTAAATCATTCTAACTAGCGCCACGTTGTTATAGGCAAGCGTATGACTTACCAACAGGTGAACGTGTGACTTGTCTTGTCGGCTCGTTACTTAAAAAAAATATTATACTTAGATATATGCAGCGGCCAAATTAAAAAGTATGTAGATTTCTAAGAATATTAGTATCTATTTATGATACATAGAGATTTAATAATAATATAAAATATTTTAGGAATATATACTTGTAATTTTTTTTAACTGCATATGAGGTTCGGAGTTATAGATATGTATTGCTGATAGTTACTTAATGATAAAAGTTGAAATTGATATTATCTAATAGCTTATGTCGGCACACAATTGTGAAATGGAAAAGAGGGCCTAATTTAATAATTTTTATTTATGATTATAAAGAAATCTCTAATGATGTATGAGAATATATATAATTTTCAATAACTTTACGCATCTAAAGTGAAACAAAAAGAAATTGTAAAAAATTGCATAGTCATTAACGCTGATTGTAAGATTTATACAGTTGATCACGACATTTTGCCGGGTTCAGTAAATTATGTATGTATGTAATAATAACTATAAACATAAGAGAAAATATAAACGAACTCGCTTTTCATAAATTAAAGTTTATTACAAAAGACTTATAAAACATAGTTGAGTACCAGCCCAAAGCTTGAATATATCAAAACAGTTTTAAAAATTTCTTAGTTGAATTAATTATTTTTCTTTTCTTCTTCATTTTGTATAGTTCCGTATTGAGCTTTAAGTTTTTCTGTGAATTCGGGATCATCCCAGCCCCACAAATGATGTGTACCATCGCCGGTGCGCAATGTACGCTGTTTTATGATATCAGGGGAAACAGCCTTCAAATCGTAAGCTTGACCGATCTAAAAGTAAAAAAATATTTTTTTATTAGAAGATCGCTGGAACGGATGTGGATTAAACAAGATAAGATAATGATATCATAATGACAGTGAAATTTCGTTCGAATGCGTTATGGATTTTAACAAGACGAATTGCGGAAGTGAAGGAATATCCTTAGTTTATGTCTTTATTTGTAAATTTCTATGGTTATTGTTAAAGATAGTATTATCGTGTACGTGTTTGGGAAAATTAATCTGGTAAGTTTTTATTTTGGTATAATACGAAATGTGCTTCATTTCCGCACGGTATATGTCATGGTCGCCTCGAAGCGGTCATAAGTCGGTAGTATGAAATTAAACAATTCAACGATGGGTGGATTCGATCTTCACTAGGCTTTGCTCTCTGCTAAATTACATTACATATCTCAAAAACAAAAAATTCCAAAGAGACGCGATAGTCGCCAACCCGGACTAATAATTTTTTTAACTTGAATAAGTCTTTTTATTTTTTGAAAGACGTCAGAAAATAAGTATTGTATTTTTTTTTGTAAATGTTTTTACGGCTCTGCATACGAGTCCTTTTGAGCAATAAGTATTGTATTAAAGATAAAATTGCTAGTATACCTACATAATGCGCTATTTTACTTTTGCTGCTGACGTAAAAATAAACAAACCATTTCCGAACACTTCTATTTGTATAAATCGTTTGTTGTGTCGACAAGGGAAGACAAAGGCCAGTGAGTCAACGCTAAAGTGCAAATTCCCGGGGCTCTTCAATATATCCCGCATACATGACAGCAGTGATAACTGTCAGTGACGGTTCGACATAGGCTAAGTAAACCTAGATCAAGTATTTGGGCCTCGAGTTTAGTGTGAAATGCTTTGATAAATATCTTTCGCATAATTTTTGCCAAATATGATAAATTGCATAATGCTTCACTTCATAAAAATAGTAATTTCAGAAGTTATTTTTTAATCTATATCAAGACGACTGGAATGTTCAGTTGATCATAAGTGAACGACCCGCCAAAATTAATGTGATGCTAGTTAGGATGATAAACACTGCACACCACATTTCGCTCGTCGTTTTGAAAACGAAGATGTCGAGTCTTACTAGTTACAATAACAATGTAATGTTTGCACACTACTGTTTGGCGGCAAAAATAGCAGCCGTGGTGGTGGTGGTAAGAATACATTTTGAAACTATGTTCTTAGTTTAATCATATATATAAAAATAGTTAAACATGCATCATACAACATATATTTTGTAAATTGTTATAACACGCTGGAAGCTTACCTTAGCCATGGCTTCAATGAACACAATAGTTGGCGTTAACATATTGATGAGAGGGTGCTCACTGGCGCGGTAGTCCCATGGGAATGTGTGGTGGTAGTTGTGGAAACCTTCTACACAGAACATCCACACGCCAATGTTCTCACGAGGATTCAATGACCTTTTTGTAAATATCAATATTAGATATCACATTTGTGTAGCAAGTTAAAATATTTTCATTAAATTAAAAAAATAGATGTAACATTATTTTGGTAGTTTTTAAATGGCACAATTTTATAATATTTTTAATAACGTTTGATGATTTGTGCATAAAGAAGTACAATAGAACGAGCGGGTCCGACAAGTTATGAAAGCCCGAGATATGGTGGAAGAGATCGAGAGGAAGACGTGGAGATGGTCAGGACACAGTGCCCGGATGAACTACAATCGTTGAGTGAGATGTACTTTACCCGCTTGGGAAGAAAACTACCTAGAATGTAGAAAGTTGATATTTGCTCATAATCTACTAACAGGTAACAGGTATGGAGAAAGAAGAATTGCCTAAACCATATAGGTAATATTTATTATCTTCTGCCATGCGATTATTCCTCTAAAATAACGATATATATTATATTCAACTTTTCTAAGAGATCACTCGGTCTGGATTTCGTATGTATTTTTTAATAAAATGTTTTAAAAGCAAGCTGGACTCTGACCAGCAACAATGTCAATGTACTTACAGTGAGTAGAGAGTCAAGGACTTTATTACGCGTTCTATAAATTATAACATTAGAATGAGGAAGACGTATTTCTTTTACTACGTAAAAAAGAAACACGTATTTTTATATGTAATGAATATTTAGTGTTTTCTGTTTTACGATAATGTACGCCCATAAGCATTTTCTTTTAGCAGCTGCTTTTCAGTATAAACTTCATTCTATTGTGTACATAAATTTCACCTCTTGTCTTTTATGAGACAAAATAGTGACCATACGTAGCCATTTTTAAAAATGAATCAGATTATTGTCTAGATTGATTGATTGCTTGATTGACTTCATAGTGGAGTACGTACATATTAAACATATCTTACTTATCATAAGGTCTATATCCAAATTTATGTGCGAAGCTATTAACGCTCCACACCACGTTGATGCCAAAAGTGTAGCGTAGGATGGTGGGGATGAAGAACGCGTTCAGCCAACTCTCGTTCCATAAGTATACGGGAATTATCGTCGGCAACAAGAAGCATAGGATTGGCATCATCTTCATATAATGTCTGTTGATAACAAAATAATTTGTAAAAGTTATTTAAATCAGTTTATAAACAATCAACAAGGAAAGGCAAAACTGGAAACAGCTGAGGAGTTACAATATACATTTAGAATCTCTGTTATCATTTATTCTGTATATTCTTTGTAAGATCTCGTAACCTATTATGCGTTTATTAGGAATTTTTAAATGGAATCATTATTCTTACTTTTTCTGGAACATGACTACTGGATCTTCGTACAGGTCACTGAGATCGATTCGTTTACCACCCTCAATAACTTCTGGACTTTTTTTGCAACACAACCATCCCATATGAGAAAAGAATAACCCTCGCTCAGCGTTATGCGGATCTGCGTCCGTGTCTGCATACTTGTGATGTGTGCGGTGATCACGAGCCCATTCAAATATGGAGTCCTGAAATAAAATAACATAAATAATTTATTTTGAAATTTTTTATTGTTAATTTTATAAAATTATCTATTAAATAAATTTCAAAAATATTAAAATTAAGTAAAGGTCTAAAATTTATAATAATTAACTCAGTTTACATGTTTTCTCCCGGTATTTCAAAATATTTACTAAATTATAAAAGCCAATAAATGTTTATTGAACTTTCACCAGGATTTATTACGCTCGCTTTTTGGGTTATGGCGGTAGTAATTGCTTTCTCGTGAGTCGTAAAGTCAATTCCATTAAATTCTGAAAATGTTGTAGCTTCATGTAATCCTCATCGTACAGTTGACTTGTAATAAAATATACGTTGACCTACTCCTTCGTTGTACATCGGAAAATAAATTTCAATAATAGCTTTCTAAGTGACATTAAAAGTATACATTCACTATAATATTGTTCATTGATTTATAAAGATAAAGAGAAATTACATGTCACTATTTTAAGTATTGTATTCTTTAGTAAAGGTTATTACCCAAAACGTTTGTTAAAGTTTGTTTGAATAGTGTACTAATTTGTAGATGAACGTGTTTTAAAGTAACTTTAAACAATTAATTCTGATTCTAAAACGTAATTTTACGCATTCTAATTACTGTTTAGTATTAACTGAGAGCAGTTAGATCATTTTACTTTAAAGCGAAATTAAAGCGCTGGAGTTTTCGCTACTGCTTTAAAGTTTTTCGCATTTAATTAATTTACCGTTTTAAATGCATCGAGAATAATTTTAAATTTGTAAAAGCCTTCAGCACGATGAAATTGACCAAAGATGTGACCTAGTTCCATAATTTGTTATTAAGCAGTCGAAACAAATTATAAAAATATATTATAGGGCTGTTTTTATATGTAATTTAATACAGTTGTGATTTCTTTCTGAATACACTAAAACTTTTATTATTTTATTTTGTCATTAAATTAAACAATAATTTATTTACTTTTGAAATGTTGAATTGCGTCTATTTTGTATTTTAAATACAGTTCCCTTATCAAAGTTGATTATATGATATATTAAATATTCAACAATCGTGGAAAAAATTTATGGAAATCATCGATTTTTTTTAATAATTAGTAAGCCCACTGTCGATTTAGGTTTTGGAGTCGAATACCTTAAATTCATTTAACAAGTCTGATCTAAATCTAAGTAACAAGGAGGTTAGTAGATGGTGAAACGTTGCTTGCTCAGTATACTCTGTCATTTATGTGTTGACAGTCGGAACATAGCAATTCTGTCAATCGTGGGTTCGAAAATAGCCTATCGCCATCCAAATTTTACCACATGTGGCCCCAAAATCGACTGGCTACCTCAGTGTTTTAAGACAAGTTTGTGTCTACGCATCACGGAAAAATGAGGAAAAGGGCGTTTTTATCATAAAAATCTGTACATAATATATAACAATAAACTTACTTGAAAGCCCATTGTTTGCCAAATCATCAGGATAGTCCTTAGCGGGGTTCGGGCTTTAAAACATCTATGGGTCCATAGACGATGAGATCCAGCTCCTATACCTATTGCGCACATGAGGTGTATCGCAGATGCTGTAATGAAAACAATTATTAAGTAACAAGAACAATACAATAATATCCAAAATAGAACAAAAAGTTTTTAATTTTAAGTATGGTTGAGTTTTTTTTCCCGAATCACAGTATTTTTATCACAAAAATACTAATGGTTGTATTATACGAAATTTTGACTGTACAGATGATATATTATTTAAAAATATTTTTTTTCCTAATTTAACAATGTTTCACAGAATTTTGCGAAAAATCAGAACACCAATGCAAAATTTAATAGAAGAGGCTTGGTTAAAGAAACTTAAAAAATAAATGTGAATAAAGTGTTAACAAAAATTTTATATAAATTCATTCATAAGCGAGATGGACTTTACTATTATTATTATTAGTATATTTTAAACTCACCAAAAGCATTAGTTTGCCATTTTGCAGATGTAAATGCTAAATATAATCCATAAGCGGAGCCTATATGCAGAAAAAGAAACCAGAATATATTGAACCACACGTATTCATGCTTCTTCGGTGTAGCCTTCTTTAGTTTGGAAACATCTTTGTCCAGACCCAAGTCCGAAGTCTGGGTGTCCGTTTCGAATACCACTCCACTCGGTATCGGGTCTACATTGGGCGGCATGTTCCTGTTGTAACAAAATAGTTTATGTTACCGGTTCGGAATACCAGAAAAAAACTAATAAAGCAGTTTCCTTTGGTTTTTGTTTAAGTTGACATATTAAAAATAAAGATTCCGGATCATATTTAAAATTGTCTTATAACCGAAATTTAGGTAAAAGAAGTTTGAGTTCACATATTTCTCAAGAGAAACTGTTGTGAGAAATTGTTCAAACATAAAAAAGTAAAAGACTTGGCCAACCTGAAGCACTGAAAATAAATAAAAATATCAGTAATGAATAACGTTGAAAACTTAATAAAATTGTTACTCACCTGAAAGATAAACTAAGACTTAATTAGTTTAAATCACTCGTCCGTATTTATACACAAGTTTTCACAATTGAGTCACATTCTGAATATGCATTGTCTATTGAATCGAAATAGGTAGATGATCTACATGTTGAAATACATAAATTAAGCGGTTTAAAAAATGTTGTAATCACAGTAACAAACACTTTACTTAGGTGACCTATAAGTTCATGTGATGAAATCGTTTTGAATACATTTCTCTTATACAGTAGAATAGTATAAACAAATAGGAAAAACAGAATTTTTCAGAAAATTGTTTAACATTCTTTAAGGATTATCATTTTCGACGAAGCTTGATCCACAGTACAACGAAAATCACTTAACATTTTGAGGGCTTTGTTAAGTAGTAAATATTATATTACTTATCAATTATAAGTATAATGAAATTATATTTCGCTTGAAATGCTAGGATGATATCAGATGATATCAGTGACCTTTCACAAGAAGAACCATACATCTCATTGTTGCGTGCGTAGTTGAATGTATTTTTTTTTTTTTTTT
Organism: Byasa hedistus; assembly: GCA_029286795.1. NCBI lineage: Eukaryota > Metazoa > Arthropoda > Insecta > Lepidoptera > Papilionidae > Byasa > Byasa hedistus. The sequence goes on along the minus strand of JAGSMW010000009.1, from coordinate 5,613,343 downwards.
CTCTTTATTAATTTTGGGACTTTTAATAAAATCATGCCAGTCCCATCATACCATAACATAATTACACACATTCATCTACATTACAAACATACAAATTTCTATATACTTTTAAGAATAAACATGAACAGTGAAACGAATATTTTAAAATAGATAAAATAAACTAAAAATTAATGTGCTAATTGGCAATAAGAAAATGAGAAAAAGTTTTCTGTCTTGTGTTAACAAATTGCACAAAGAATTGCGAATAAAAATAAATGAATAAAAAGAAAAGCCATTCTAAAGGTAATTTTGTATTATTTTCGCACTAAGTTATGAAGTATGTAATGAAAATCACCTGCTCTTGCTATTTATTGTCACAATTAAAGATCATTTTGGACATTCAAATAGGCATAAGAACATTTTAAATAGAAGTATTGCGTTAATAAAACACGAGAGAAATTGTTATTTAGTATATTAAAAGTGATGCTTGTTAATTGCCATTGCAGATAAGTTTTTCATTACAGGGGATAACCACGAAGTTAGTTTCTAACAGGAATTCCGAGCGCACGGGCCTTGTAATTTCCACCTTCAACATTTGAAAGTCATCCGTGTCGGTTAATAAACAATCATTAAGAATATTAAATAACTCATTATCTAATTAAGGCTATACTAGCGAAAGATTCATTTTAATAAACTGAAAATTTGGTAACAATATCTGTTTAATAATTAACACAAAAACTAAAAGAGATATGTGTTAACTCATATCTGTATGTCCGTCTGTATTGTGCTTTGGAAGGGCTTTTACGTATACGAGTTTTTCGATATTGATAATCGAGTCCCAGACATAGTATTAACGACTAGCACTGCTTGTGGTATAGGGGTGTATATATCGAGGTGGCGCTAGTTGACATGATTAGTACAGAACGTCATTGTGCTCGTCAACAAGAGACGCAAGCTGTCATGTCTCGTTACACCAATCATTACACTAGTTACAACGCTCGTTGAACCTGTTTACACGTTTCAGTTTGTTGGCAGAAATAGACACTGCGATGATACCTACTCGTACATTATTCTCTCTAACATAGATTTCTTGTAAAAGTAATTAAACTGAATGATAATAACTTCATAATTTATGGAGTTTTATTGCTTTTGTAAAGAAATATACTTCATTCTAGAAAATTAAAAGTAAAAATTGTATCTTTAGCAGTTCAGTATAATGAAAAGCGCAAAACGGGTTTTTTTTTGTATGGGAACAGAGTCATGACTTGTTACGTCATTTTGTATAATTAAAATAATAAATTCTTATTTTAAGGTAACTAAAAATCTACAATATTTATTAATCTACGGATAGATGGTTAAAAAATGGACACAAAGTAATACAACACGATAGGCATTTCATTTATTCAGGTTGAAGTTAATACATAGTCACCGTATTACTCTCATCGGGCGGTCGCTTCACGCAAATGTAACTTGAAAAGAATAGAAAAAGTTACCGCCTCGTGTCCCAGTTACCCGGCGGTTTCACCGGTTTAATCCTTCATTCGTGTATCGTATATAGGACATCTGTTGCAAAATGCCAGATCTTTTTGTTTATATACTTTTTTGGCTCAAAGAACTTTTCAGCGAACCGTATGTACGTTTCATTTCCTTTAAATGTTAAAAAGTCAACACTATTGTTAGTTTTTTTTGGTAAACGGAATTAATAAAAAATAATTAAATTGCTTAATTTATCGCATACCTTAAGGGATTTAGAAAAGTTTTGACATGGCAAATAATTTCGACTAAAACACATTCTAAAATCCGAAGTAGTCTGTTAAAGAAATCTAATGCTACCAAAATACCCAGTTTCATAAATCTCCTTCTGTTATCCGCAAAACAAAGGACAGCTTTTGTCATTAATTACGCGATAACAATGAGGAAGAGATGAGGGACGCGGATTTTGCTAAAAAAATATGCAATTTAAAGGTACGGATAGTATTGATTATAGGATTTTAGATTTGTATTGTAGGTAAATTTATGTTAATCGTCATATAATGTCACGCCCTGCCCAGGGGATCGGCTGGCACTTGGGGGCTTTACCCAAAATGGAATGTAAACAAATTTCCGGTTTGTGTTCCAGTTACTCGGCGAATTTGCTTTTCCAATCCCCAGTTTGTTTAGGTATTTGTCTCGTACTAGATATTTTGGACGAATCCTTGCATATTATTATTTATTTACATAAAAAGATCAAAATAATATAACATAAAATTCATATCTTACTTACTTCTGTCACTAAACTGCGTTTTTTTAAAAAAAATTGTATTAATATTATAAAAGATACTAACTTTTGCACAAACGCTTTATTTGCTGCTTAGAATACTATTAATAACAATTATTTTTAAATGAAAAGCAACTTTTTAATTTTTTTATCTGCGGATAAAATAAAACTCGTATACAAAATTAAGCCGCGTTTGTATGTTTGGTAAATAAACACATTGTTTTATTTCGAAACTAACTTATTTTTCCATATTATGAGACGAAAAACTGTGTTGGACTTTGGAGTAGTTTTAATGAGCTTTAAAAATTAAAAACATAATCTACAATATTAAAATTTTTGTAACACAATTCTAGAGTACCTCAATTAAAATGTTCCATTAGTATGGCTTTTCGTGTTTTACTGTGCAACATTTTGCAAACTCATTTCGCTCATACGTTTTGCGTTTTAGTGAACGCTTTATTTTTGTTTGCTGTTCCATTGCTCTAATTCTTGTTCAAAGAAAGTAACCGAAGATAAACAGAAACTGACAAACACCAAGTTTTAGCGGAACTTATTAGTAGACGCATAGCATCTTTTTTGTTTTCATTGTTATATTATAATTTATCCCAACTTTCGAGAGAAATTATCATAATCAAATTTATTCTTTTCAGTTTTCCAAACATTTGAATCCAAACGAATTTGACTTTTTTTATCAAAAAGAAAATGGTAACGTTTAAAATTTGGTAAAATTAGGCCAGTATAAGATATTAAAACATTAAAATCTGGTCTATCTAGTCTAATACACGTACCAAGTTTGATTTGTATTATAAGATTACCTTCAGAAGAGAAACACCTACCGAAAAGTACAAAAATAGTGCAGGTTGCAGTCTGCTGTTTGATTAGTGTTAAAAGTAATTAGTTTCTCAAATAAACATTGATTTAAAACGTTGTTCTTAGTTAATTTTTTCCATACATCGGTTCTTATCAATAATGACAAAGCTTTGCATTTGATACCGAGAACATTAATAAATGAAAGGTATTTAAGTTAAAGCTTAACGATGCATTGAGACTAAAGCAAGTGTCATACTGCTCTTGGAATTTTAAACGGCTTTGTGACTTTCTATAGTGTCAGATAGTACATAATATTTTTATACTGTGTTTAATGCGTCTTTTTTTTTTGCAACGAATCAACGCATTTACAAAGCCCATTTCTTTATTATTTTTTTAATACTTTTGCTTTAAGGCAGCGATTAATGTTAAAGCGTACTTAAAAATCTGTCTTTTTAATACCACAATGACTTTTAGTGTGAATAAAAATTTCATAAACTTTAGTGACAGAGTTAAGCTTTACCCTTTGACGAGGGCTGGAGGGCATTTAACAATGAGGGTATCTCACCATTTAGGATCTAATTAAAACTTTTAAACTTTCACTCTGGGAATAATTAAAGTTACTGCTTTTCCTCAATTATTTTTACCATATATTTTCACTTATTTCAAATTATAAAGTGTTAAAAGAAAATAAATAAATTTTCTGCTCCTATTGGCTATTTCTTTGTTACTTTAGCCACTCGTTGAAAAGAACGTTTTGGAACTGGACTTTAGAAACCACTGGATTACTAGAAATCAATAATTTTCAATTTAATAAAAAAAACAGAAATCGATGTAAATAGTTTTTACATTTAATAGATTTAAGTAAACCTGATGAGCTCTGAACAGTCGCCAAGTACTTACTATAAAACACATTTCACACAAAATTCGCCTGTATAAATATATTTTTATGTATTCTTCTAAGTGACATAAGCTACATTAACTTGGAATGGTATTCCTGTAGTACACTTTCAATAAAAAAGTAGTTTCCTCAGCGATGGATATTATTTTTAGATTCATAAACATTGTTCAGTAAAATTATTAATTTTATAGCTTATAGCACTCAGTATTAAAGCTATGCTTTAATAAATTGAACTGCACATAGATTATAAAACGATACGTATAACAAGAAATGGAGATTCAAGAAATACTTCTCCACATTGCTTGTAAAATTGTCTAGAATGTTATGAGAGAGTTGCCATCTGCTGAATGTTCTGTTTGCTTATATATATATATATATATAGATACAGAAAACAGAACTTCAAAGGTGAATCCAGATCACGGTATCATGTCGATACACGACATAAAATATCAATTTGTTTTAACGTAACAGTTTCCTGCTTAATCTAAAAATGGTTTATTATAAATACGTCCATGATACAACAGGAAAGAAGAGATACTACTACAGAACTTCTAAAATATTATTAATGTGGAAATATGTTTGCCGGTAAAGTTTTTGCTTAAACGCATCATAAAATTTTTAAATTGTTTCGAGGAAATAAGTATATCAAGGACATAAAGTACTTTTGTCGAATAATAACATTTGAAGAGAATGCAACGGCGAATACATTTTCTATACATCCCTTGCCTCAGATGTCAGAGAAAATTTATTGGAAGGTCTGGGTATTCATTATAAATGTTCTTATGTAGTTTTTATTTTCATTACCTATGCGTTAGGTCTTAAAGAGGTGTCTGAGTTTGTATGTACGTGATATAACAAATTAGTTGAAAGTGTGCAAAATTTTGAAGCAGTCTTTGACTAAGTATAAAGTTTGTTTTTTCAAAGTACAGACGCGTGTAGTAGATGTTCTTTGATCGCAATTCATTAATTATTAATATATTCCCATGTGTGAACATTCTACCCATTTGGGTTAGAATGTTCCTTCTGCCCCTCTAACCTCGTCGTCTCACCTATAGCTACTAAAAAGGTCGTAATTAAAAAAAAAAAGGCAACAGTATCCTATGTAACTTTTACGGCCTTAGCTTTAAGTTTGCCAGTTTACCCCTTTCAGTAATCATTAATATACTGAAATGATGGTGATGATAATCGAACCTTGATAACGATCAAATATTCGTGAGTAATAATTTTGAAATTGTTACTAGCGATAATTTTGGATTACGACTCTTAAACTGTTCCTTAGACGTTGACAACAACTACGAGTAAAAAACGAGATCTATTGTGAAGCAATAGTCAATTACTCTTTTTTGCTTAAAAGTAGCTAAAGAAATTGCTAGTTCCACAGAAAATACAGAGCGAATAGTACAACCTACTTAAATGCATCCTGCTGAAAAAATAACAATTTAATTTTGTGTAATAAATTATATATTAATCCTATTACTGAAAAGCCTTTGTAGTACGTAAGTGATGAATTTATTATTCGGGGTTGTGTCCGGTGTCCCTAAATTGACTTAAAAAGCAGAAGGATATTGAACTGAATTAATTATAAATTCGGTTTTTCATAGAAAATATTCATTATAATATAAAATATAAAATAATATAATATTTATAACGAAAGGATATCTATTAGGTTTAGAGGTTTGAGTAAATCGTTTATAATATTGAATGTTATAATATCAACATCCGATCAAAGTCTATTATGATCTAAACTGATTCTAAATCAAATTCACTATACATAATCAACAAAAACTATAGGCTTTGAGACTGTCGGCTACATAATTAAATACGTCAGTAGTCTGTTATATATAGTTTTGGAGCAAGATTTAATAAAACACTGGAGGGTTTTTGTGAACAGAATTAATAATTTCGTTGCTACTTGTAGTACCACCTCGTCTACACCGACGTAAGTTTTTCATTTAAATTAACGAGCTTCTCTGTACATTAAAGTATACAAATTTAACAGACAGTTTGTAATATAGTGTAATTTATAAGTAATAACGGCAATGTTAATTTAGTAATGGTTAATAACCATTAATAAAGACTAAAATACATAATTATATGAGAAAAGCTATAGGCTATAATCATACTGTTGTAAACTCACTTCTGGGTGTTCCAATAAATTATTGTGGATAAAAAATGAAAAGTTGAACTCTTATCAGATGTTCAAAGGTCAATAATGTAATAGTTAAAACAAATAATAACCATTTTAAGGTCTTTAGGTTCTAAATATTTGTAAACTTAACCTTTAAAAGCAAAGATATTCAAGGTTTGTACTATTTAAAAAAATATATCATTTTTTGTTTATATACCTAAGCAGTTTTCAGATACAAAAATAAACATACTTTTAAGATTATTTCATAGGGTTTGTGGATTAATATATTCGTAGTTAGCTTTGCAAAAATTTATAACCAAACTCTGTAATAAATATATTACTACAAAATTTCGGTGTCATAGATTATTGACATTTTGTTTTCAACCATTTTGTTGTTAAAGATCCCATGGGGATCTATGCTATGATAATTATTGTATATAATATTAAATTACTTAAATTCAACGCATGATTTCGATAACTAAACATAAAATTTGCTGTAAATAATGTCAACATGATACACTGGGGTAAATATTGTTACATTGCACAATTTTATCGTGTACAAGACGATTTAACATTTTATGAAAAAGGACTGTAGTTGGTTTCATTTACATTTTTTAATTAAATCAAACGAGATGAGAAGGAACGTCAACTGATGGTAATTGATACGCCTGCTCCTGACAATGCAGCACTTGTTAAGATGTTTACCCTGCACCATATTGCCGTCATCGCACAGCGACATAAAATAACTTTCACCTCAGAAATTTCATTTACCACGGTGCCCTCCATGTTTTGAAAATTAGCATATAAGTTCGTAGATCTTAAATAATAAATTAATAAAGACCTACGTACGTATCGAACATCTGCCACAAGTTATGGCGTAACTTCTTAATATATTAGGTAAATTTTGTTCTCGATTAACTGGAAATATTCAAATAAATGTCCTATATGTTATGTTAAAGTTGTAACTGCATTACATAATAATGATTTATATAAATAAATGTAGAGAATATTTGATATACTCGTATTAATAGAAAACGATACAAAATTGGAGTCATCATAGTTCTTATCTTTATATCTTTTTTGACCATCTTTGACCTGCACATGTTGAGGTGTGAGTTGGTGAACGTTATATACTGGTAACAGTAGCAGCGAATGTTGCTGCCCTTTCCTTGAAATTGTTCCCTTCTTAGTCGCCTTTTACGACTCGCAGATCGCAGACGAGTAGCGGAAGGAATATTTTAACATTCTTAATATTTTGTACTATTAAATTCGGTATTACTAATGTTCACAGAGTAATTTGTTATATGCCTATTTAGTATTAATATAATTGGTTAACTTCCCCCACTTTGTGAACTATTTCAATAACAAGATCCGATAGCAAATTGCTTCGGTGTTGAATTTATTGCCTTTCTGTTACTATATTACTCTTGGTTCTACCAATTTTACTCGACTAAGAGAATTAATAGTCAATTTCTAAATTGCTAGTTTAATTAATTAACAAAAAAAAATTAGGCAATCCATATTTTAGTAGAGAGGTGAGAATAAATATTCTAAGCGTCAGTGATGAATTAAATTGTCTATAGAAATACAAATGATTTCACAAAAAGTGGGCGAAATGATAGTCATGTGATTGGAAAGGCTTTCAGTAAACAAATTTATAATCATCAACCTGGAACTTTAGGACTGGTTCCATTTTTACAGTGGTATTCTAACTTATTTATTTTTACAGGGATATTAACTTAATCGATTCTATCACTAGATGAAATAATAGCAATAGTCAATCAAATAGAAGCTTACGCTGATCTATCGTTGTCAATGTTGACAGATTGATGAGACTACTATTTGGATATCTTACACTGGTTAATCTATCTCATAAAAAAATAAGGTCAAAATCGTTTAAGAACGCTAAGCTCAAAATTGTTTAATGGATTGTTATAAAAATGTGTTAAATGGGAAAGGTTTTTTATTAGCATTTTGTTGTACCTTGCCGCTAGATGGCATTTGCCGTATCAGTTTGAAAATAGTTAATAATAACTTTTATATTTTTATTTGATAGTCTTAAACAATCAGCATGATTTAACTAATATTGTTGTTTAAAAAATATTCACTCTACTATTTTACGAATCCTCTGTGCCTTCATCAATATAAGAGTTTTAATTGATTACTTTGTTACAATGAATTTCGGAGGGCCGCGCCGATCCATTCATGCACGCATCGCCTCTCTCCAATAACAAAAGCTGATTTATTAAGTATAAAATTGCATGAATAGTGGTCTACTTTTCAGCAGGTTTTATCTTTCCACGAATTTATTGATTATTAATAATTATTTATATCATTTTCACAACGTATCGAACTAGCAACAAATAAAAGTTTCTCGTGTAAGAGAGAAGTAAGAACACCTCTACTTGTGCCTCTACTGAAAATTTGTTACATCAAAAATTTTTCATAGATGTTATTTTCAATGAAAAGATACATTAAAATCACCCCTGTAATAAGTTATGAGTAAAATTGCGAACTTTTTTACTTGTCATCTATGAACAAAAAGTATGTTCATTGCCCAATAAATAATAAAAGAAATTAGGAACGGGGACTTATAACTAACAAGAAATATATTTTTACGATCACTACTGTTAATGAGTTTTTGTACTAACAGCGTGTAATATTTTAGCACATGGCCTGAATCATTTATAATACCCTTATATTGGAATTCCTGTTAATTTTCTCTATGAGATTAATTACATTGTACATTTTAATCTTTACTTCTGTTTTTGTGCGAAGGGATTGATACGAAAGTTATTATCAACTAACTCAATGGCCTAATTATTCCATTAACTATTTTTTTTACTAACCACACCTATAATAACAGTGTTTATAGTATCTCTTAGAACTATAAGTAAAATTATATTCCTAAAATAAATTCAGGCCACATGTATAAGGCACTTGATGTCCTGTTAAATAAACATAGTTTAAATAATACATATGTATTTAAAAAGAAAGCAGCATACATACGACGGAACGACAAGCGAGACTTTCACTTGATGGTAAGTGATACGCCTGCCCATTACATTGATATGCACCACACCGCACCACATTGTGCTCGTTGCCTTGAGATAAGATATTGTTAAGTCTCGTTGCCTACTTTCATTAACTACATCGCTATTCAAACTGGAACACGCTAATATTTGTATACTACTGCTTGCCGGCAGAAATAGGCCCTGCTGTGGTACTTACCTAGACGGTCTCTAGTAACCATCACTAACCGTATTGTTCGTCTTGATTAATAAGAAAATATCAGAGAAAGAAAATAACGTATAATTTTAATGAAAAGTTATAGTAAATCTTACAAATGTATAGCGTTGTAACGTGTACGAGTAATTCAGGGAATCAGGAACCACTTGGGACCTTTGATGGAATAGATTGTAAGCCAATTTCCGCTTGTGCTCCAGATATTCAGTGAATTTGCTATTCCGATCCTATTTGTCTACGTGTTAATCTTCGAATACTAGTTGCAATTATCATCTACGGTATTAAAGATGCTGTTTATAATTCAAAAGGTACATTGGGTGAAATGCTTTCATTTCTCTGGTTAGATCTCAGAAACGATATAATTTTACATTACTTATAATAGCCTATTCCAATCAGCGAATGTGTTAAAAAGATTTTTAGCTGTTCTTTAACTTAAACTTCAACTAAAACTATAAGCGAATATAATTAAACTTTAAATTAATTCCAATTTGGAAAGGTCTAACAAAAAAATATAACGAAAAAACACTAAATCCTCCAGAAAAAAATATGTAGCTCCCAAATCTTTTTTAGTAAATGTATAAGTTACCACTTAACTACTATCTCTCCCGTTCTTAAGTAAGGATGTGGTTTGCAATGGTAAAATTTACTAGGCTATAAACAATCTGACTCTCCATTTCAAAACACTAATATCAGATTTGGACGGAATCACTGGCATCAGCAAATTGTTTCAAGTTGTTATGAATAATGGGCTGAACCTCTTTGTTCGTCAATTGGGGATGTATGAATGCCGTATCGAATCTAAATCTCATCTAAAATTAAAGTAAGAGCCAATTAAAACCTCTTTTCGTGTGGTCTATTGGTAATATTCTGTACATAATTTTTGAGTATGTTCGTTGTTTTTTTTTACTGCCAAAATACTACTTCATAAATTATTTAATCATAGATAATAAAAACGCATACACTTTCAACATAAATTAACAAATTCCAAAACAATGTTTTTCTTCTCTCTCTTCCTTTGGAATGAAATTAATTTAATTTGCGTGCTTCATCTTTTTATTCATTTAAAGATACAGTTTTAATTATCGTAACAAAATTTGAGGTATGTAGTTTTTTGTAGATTATAATTCTCTAAACTTACTTTTATCACAAACACACTTAAGCAACATAAAAATTTTAAAAGTGGAAATGTATAGAAGATTAAAGTAGGTATGATTATTAACACGTCAAAGGCTTTAGTGGGAGACTGGAAAAGTTGAGTAATTCTGTTAACTCCTTGATGAGGGTTTAAAAGCATTTTATAACAAATGAAAGGCCTTCAGTGTCCTGGAAAATTATTAACACTTCTAAACTATTAATATTCACTCTTAAGTTACCGTCTTCTTTTATCGTGGCAACTTGCTTCAACTCCCTTTAAGTTTTTTAGTAATCGCAGTAGATATTTTTTTGGAAATATTTTTAACGCGACGAGCGTTATACGGTGCTAAGTTAAAAGAAGTTGGAATATTTCTCTTTCATCTTGTCTTGTGTGTCCGTCTAAAGGTTGGCTTTTAACTAAGAAAATACCCGATTCTCTTGGGCAAGGTGGAAAACTTTTTCTGCGGAACATGTTGCTGGAAAAGAATCCCCGAGTCTAAACAATAAAATTGGACTGCAAGAAGTTTGAGACTTAAAGAGTATTTTTAATTATACTTGGGCTTCCGGTTTAAAGAAAGGTATGTTTTAACTTTTTGGAGGCCCTTTTGATAATTGATAATTCATAAAACTTAATGCTGTTAACGAGAATTGAGTAAACAACCCAAAATATTTGTCGAAGTACTTCAGTCTGTAACATGTTAATAACATTTACTGATTATTTTGAAAAGGCTCTGTATTTATGTATCGGGAAAGGCATCTTCAGCAGGAGTAAATAAACTTTCCATTTACTTAAAGATAGCGATGCAAAGCGACTTTAAGTCTCGACGAACTTTCAATTAACTTTGCTAGTATATAAGTACTCGGGCATGGAACATCAGCGGAGCTAAATATTTAATGTTTTATGCGAGTATATGCAAAGTTGTAAATATACTAAAACATTGCATACGTTGTATATATTTTAAAAGAGCTTCCAATCTAGTTTTTTAGGGTTACATAAAAGGTTTGTTTCGTATATATAAATTCGCACAAAGATACAATGACTTTGTCTATGTAAATGCAGTAATTGCAGCGGAAATCAGTTTGAGGATATAAAAAAGTAGACAGATTTTGAAGACCATTAGTTGAAAAGAAGGTCTGAAGACCGGATTCGTCATCTAAATTATACCGCTTAACTTCAATCTGAAGGTGGCACCTCATTATGATGATGTCTATTGAAATTAAATATATCTTAGTCTCGTAACACTAGCAAAGTTGTAAGTATATCTCATCTTACTTTAAATATCTCATTTATTCTGGTGAGAAATGTAAAAGCATCAAAAACGTTATCAAAGTTATATTAGTTTAAAACTTTTAATTAAATAATTTATATGCTTTGTTCCTGTGACAGTAGTTGGAATACTAATTGAATATGCAAGTGAATCGCACCATTGGGCGAAATACTAAAGTTCATGACCTGTGCGATCTGCTACAACATTTATTACCAAAATTAATTTAAATATGTATAGGTAAATATTTAAACCTTAAAAAAAACATGTGAAAACCTCTGATAATGGGAATATCAAGTTGGTTTTAAAACTTTGAAAAACCAAAAAACAGTCAACATTATTGTAATTTGTATTTCGTTCGAAAGAAAAACGCCTTTGCATATAGAGAGATGCGCAACAAAGAATTTTCTTTTCTTTTGAATCAGTTGTAATCTATTGTTATGTTAATTTTCAGACGTTGAAGAGCATCTGAGCACCAGGTGAAAAATTTTCTTTTGAGCCCGAAAAACGCGTAAAAAATATATTTTATACATATCGGCAGGATATTTATAATTGTATCCTTAATTAGTGTAACATGTCCTGGAAAGCGTTTATATTGTTTTCAGTGAAAAAGCAACGTTTATTTGGACCAGGAACTTTAAACAGTAATTTGGTCGGAGCTATTTTGAACAGCGTAGAAATGAATTAAATTTTTAATGGAATCTAAAAATAATCACTTTTACTATTAAACAATATTTAGTTACATAAGAGAAAGCCATAACTCGAAGTCTAATGGTTATATAAACTACATCATATGTATTTTAACCTTTACCATACATATAACTTTTCATTTATTTCTTTACTTTAGTTTTTTTTAAGTTTCCTACATATTGTATTTCTTGTTATAACAATTAGTATCACGGACATATTATAAAAACAAAACATCACAGTTTGTTCGAAAGTGACGTGGAAATGGTCAGAAATTATTAATGAAGATATGACAATTAAGCAAAAGTATCTTTTTTTGTTTATGAATGTAGGTGAAACCACATCAGATCGATATCTTATCATTAAGTATATTGAAAAATCTAATGTAACACTTACTAAATGGGAACGTTTTAATTAAATCGCGTGAAAGCAAAAGTCGAAAGTACTCCGACGGAATTTCAATCAGTTTTGTGACCAATCTCTTAGATAAAGTAGCCAATAAGTTGTTCGTAAATTACGTCCCTAAACGTTTTCCGAGGAAAATAGTTTATTAAACGTAGGGTTTAGGAACTTTTGTACTTACGAATTTCAAACCGAATCTTTGAGAAAGAAAATGTTAAAGTATATTCTTTCTCCTTACTTTAAGAATCTTTCTATGAAAAGCTATTCAAGAAAACTCACTGCTAATTGCTCGCAACAGCTGGCTTCTCAACAGAAAACACATAAAGAAAGAGTTCAATGTAATGGAGAATTAAATTTAGTTTAGTCCACAGTACTATATCCATACGTATAACTTACAGTGACATTATTCTTTGTTATGTGTTTAGTTGTGTTGTTCAAGAAAATTAGATCTTACCTCTAACATAGTTCAAAGCTCTTTGAAATTCCAAGATCTGTACGGCATTTGTTACAGACTCCGTTCATAGCTGTGGTTTAACCTGAATACTGTTCAGATATTGATTTTATCCGTGAAGCAAAATGCAAAGAGGTGTTTCATAAAGGTTCATTTTATTATTATCATAGTTTGCAATTTATTAAGTTTTCATTTATTTCATTTAATGGGATTATAAAAAGGCATAAACTGTTTTTGCAAAGTTTATTAAAAAAATAGTTTTCGTCATAATTGTATCTTCTCTCATTATGTGTCAAACTAGTTCCTAGTTTATATGTTTCTGTAATAACAAGTAATTTAGAAATCGTCTGCACCCAGATATACGGGATCGTATCCAAATCTTAATTCGGCTACAAAGTGTTTATAGATTATAAACGATTCAAGAAACTTAAAAAGTTTTTAAGCTTATGTGTTGCAACAATATAAAATAAATTTGACTAAGGTTGGTTTATAAATATACAAGATTAAAATCTTTATCGTGTGCTAAAAAAGCACACTTTTAACTTAGTAAAATGTATTGACTAATCAGCTAGTGGCTGTCAAGGATGACCATGATTTATTATAAGAAGAAAAGATATTGCAGTGAATAAACGTGTGAACATATTTAATATATCTCTAAAGAAAATGTCCAGTGCACAAAATACTCTATTGTCCAAGTTAATATCGTGCAACGGACAAACAAAAAATTAAAACAACCGCTACATGTTAATTTACACGCTGAATGTGAATTTTCTTTGCAAAACGTTGCTTTGTAACACGAAAAGCGACATTTAATTAAATTTTTTCTTATTAGGTAAGGTAATTAATAGGTATAAAATCATAATGTTAGTAATAACTGAACTAATGATATATACTTTTTAACAAGTAAGCATTGACCTTTATGTTAAACATATTAACTTTATTTATATGTATGTTTTAATGATACTCATATGTACATACAGGGAATCTCCAAAATTTATCGAATACTTTTAATTTTGATAAAATAATTAGGATCCTGCGCAAAAATACTGAAAACTAATAACAATAAACATGAAGATAATAATTTCATTCGGTTTAATCAATTTTACAAGAAAATGTTTGAATTTAATGTTAGATTAGATAGATTATTTTCTTAGAAAAATAGTAATTCTATTGACTTACAATTGAAGTTTCTTACAAAACTGAAATGGATCGAGAATAAATTTCTAGTTACGAGTGTTCTATTATATTTCAGACTATAATTGTATCTATTTCTCTTCAAGTGAAATTCAAATATAAAGAATATTATTAACCCAAAACCTTTACAACACTAATAATAATACAATAATTGTATTGTTTATTTGAAGTTGTGTTGTTTATAAATTTAGGAACGCTGGTAGTACAAGATCTGCCATATTTAAGAAGTCCATACATTTATGATTTTTAAATAAATATTATTGAGTTTAATACCATAATAATGAAGTTAAATTATTGACTTTCTAAATAGATGTTGAATTCTTATAAAGCATCGTTAGATTTTGTACTATTTTAAACGCAATGAAATACAGTTAGTAAGCTGAGGAATTAGGATTTGGCATCCAATCTCTATTTCGAATCGCGCCCGGAATTGAAACACGTCAGCGTGGTATTGATTTGAAAGAAGATTGATATATTACTTCTTTTTTTTCCATGATAGGGTATTGTAAATTACACGAAATTTTAAAAGAAACAAAAAAGAAGTTCTTGTTTCATTATCATGAATGCTCGCAGAAACTAATTACAAAAACACTGACTTGATCTGCATAAAAATTGGCGGAAATACGAAAATTCTTTTATTATCCATTTTGTATCTACTAAAAGCGGTGCAGCATTTTACTTTTAATGTTAGACACTTAAAAAATCTTACGAGATCATTTTATAACAGAAATGGAGCATAAATAAAGACGTTTTTGGGTTATTAATTGAATTATGTGAAGCAGCGCATGACCATTCAGTGAGAGATATCACAGGAAAGGATTCGGTTCCTTTTGTAGGTAAGCATGATGATGTATTTAGTCTAAAAGAAAAAAATAATAAATAGCAAGTTAAAATCTAAAGTTTTCGATCATTACTCTCTTTCTTTATATTTTCTTATACGAAATGATGGAGTAAAATAGCCATCTTTCCTATTTTTGAGAAGGTTTTAACAAAGTCATCAGACGTATCTTAAATCAATATAACCATCGTAGCATTTCAATTGGAAACGTGATTTGAAATATTGATTAGATTCTATTCAATCTAAAACCCTCAGGTAGCTCTATCAGATATCGACGATATTCACCTACTTATAGTTGTATTAATATACGTAATGTACTTAAATGTATAATACGTAAATGTAATTTCACGCGTAAACTTGTAGACATGAGAAATTATTTTGAATTTCCGAATTCGTAAAACGTAGTCTGGGGGTAACTACATATTATTTACAATAATCATTTTTATGAAAAATATAAGTATATGAGAAATAAAGTGTAAACGAATGCAGAACGAATTCAAAGTTAACTTTACGTTTTCAATTCCATTCAAAGTTGAACGTGCGGTATTATTGTTTGGAGTTAGTTGGGTGCTTACTACCACTTGCGAGTACAGATGTTGTTGCAACAGTTATGTGTCGATAAGTTTCTATATTTGTTATATATTTACGCGTTATCTTTACATATAATTATACCAGATTTTTTGAGCTAGCAGTTGATCTCATTTTTACGCGGTGTGTAGTAACAATGATGCCGTGGATGGGGTGAAGAGTGATAGCTCAGAATACTCTGGTTCTCATATGTTTTTAGAGGCAACACAACAAAGCTGTTATGACGGCACATTTATAAATATGAAGAGGTAAAGTAGCTATCACAGATTCATTCACTTATTTCTTTACATTTAAAATGACACTCATTACATTTTTAAAATTATCGTTAATACTGTAATATTCGTAAATTATTGTTACACTTTTATACAAATTTTAATCTTCAATTCATATGCTGTAACAAATATATTGTGGAAAATTAGAGGAATATTTTAAATATTCTTTTCAAAAATGCTTCTTATGTAGACAAACAAACTCACATCCCTTTTAATGATGAAAGTTAAACTTGAAAGTTTTCTGGATCTCGCGGCCTTCTCACACAAGGCGAGAGTAAAGGCCATTTATCGACCACGCTGGCCAAAGAGCTGGTTACAGGGTCTCTCATACATAATTGATGGGCCTATTTTAAAGTTTCATTTTCATACTCATTATATATTGATGCTGCTTGTTAATTTTTAACTTTTGTTTATTATTGTTGCTATTGAGAAGCGTTGTAATATATTACAGTATCGATTTAGTTTATTCACCAGTAAATCTGGAGATTGTTTGTTTTACTTTTGAAGCACCTATAATTTGTATATTTGACAGGGATCGAACTAAACTGTTAACAAAGTTCATGTTAGCTGGCCAATAAATCGGTAATATGTATACGACTTAATACTCTACTTAAAATAATACTTTATCATATAACAAATATTTTTTTTTTCTAATACATGATCCATGGATGTATCTTTTCATGAAAAATTAAAATTTTTTTTTGGATGCGTGTCATGGTTAATCTTCAAGCGTCCTCTAAACTAAAGTAGCTGTAGTCTTATGAGGGTTCTCTTAAGGTAAACGTGATAGTTGCAGTTTTTATCTAACATTAAAAAGCAAAAGAGAAAAATGTTCTTTGATAACCGGAGCTCAAAGTGGAGTGACTTTAGTCCGTTTAATGGCGATGCTGACTACTTTAAAAACATTATTTTAAGGTAAAATACCCTCTAACTTCTAAGAAACGTTGCTAAAAATAATAGGCGATGAGTCAGATAATATGTATGTACGTACAACTTTTTTAATATAATTTATTTACTATCTTATCAAATTTTGTATTATATGTTATGTTTGATTTATGAAATAGTGGAGTATATTCTTGTAACAAAAATTTAATCTGAATACCTAAGTTTCACATTTAAAGTTATTACCCATCGTCCCTCATAATAATGACAAGGGTTTATGTCAAATAAAGTGAAGTGTTGTCATTAGTTAAATTGATAACATGAGAAGTTTAAGGTTGTAGATAAAACATTCTACGTCCCCCGCAATCCATTTAAACTGAAATGTATGAGCGGCCTTAATTTCAATAATTGAAACTTTACTTAACTAAAAGTTTGTGCTATATATAATAATACACAGGAAATAAATTTAATGTTATGTACAGTAAAATTTAGAGATAAGATGAATTTATTATTTACCTGGAAAAGGTTGTAACTCGGCATATAAATGAGGAGGTACTACTCATGTTGACGTTACTCTGAATGATATAAATAAGGTAATAGTAACATAGTGACAAGTTTGTTGTGAATAGGAATTTGTAGTAAATAAGACACTCGGAAGACACAACATACGAATGTATATACTTTTAGTTTCGGAAATTTTCCGCATTTTTTCATTACCATTGTTCAAACATTATCGCTATTTATATCTATTTTTACAAGAAATAGTATACGATCGTTACCTTAGTTTGAAGATTGAAAGTACTACGTCCCTACTTTAATAATCGATGTTCCATGCTCTACTTAGCAGAAGCATTCAAAGGGTTCGCTTTAAAATAACGCTTAGATAAACCTGAGGCGGAAATTTTTCTATATCGGAGAATAACATGAAATGCTTAACACCAAACTTAAATATAAATTGTTTTTTTCAAATATCTAAAGAAACTTTCATTACATCACTTGTATTATAATCTCGTGCATTATTTAACTTAGCATGGGCTGTGATATAAATTGCGATGACTAAGATAGTCAAGTAAATAAACAAGGTGTAAAATCTATTAAGTAACGGACAGCACGGATATTTCCTTAATTTATATGGTCACGAACTTCAAAAAATAGAACCAATATACGACATGCTTAATCATGACCCCACAGCCTTTAATATTTTATATGTGGGCTGGAGATATGTATATTATGAAATGGAAATGATATTTCATGATAACGTAATATAATTAATATTAATAACTCAAGAAAGACAGAGAAAGATAATAAATAAATTAAGTATATAAAGCATCAACTCAGCATATACCTTCATAAATACTTTAGATCTGTGCTTACTTATGAATGTTGCGGTAAAGATTTAAATGTATTTGTTAATTTATTCGTAATGTTGTTCAACGCAAAAATATCACTAGTAATTTGTTATAACATATAGTATTGAATAACTCTGACTTATTTATCGTCGGTTTTTAAATTATACAGTAAAGGAATATGTAAAATAAACAAGATTCGTTGTTTGTTATACTTTGTACTTAACAAATGTCAAACTGTCACATTTAATCCATTCGGTCTATCATGTCTTTGTAAGGTCTCTCTTCACTTCCAACTTTCGCCCTCTTCTATTGTCGTCGCAATTTGTAAAGCTTCTTAAGATTTATGAAAGACAAATCTTTAAGTAATTGATCAAAATTATTTAATTTAGATTTTTTTATATTTCAAAACTAATTTCTTTTTTTTAAAGTGCCTCTCCATTACTGGTGGTTGGCCATCAGTTCTGCGAATTTCTGCTTATCTAACTAAAAAACTAAAAATAGTATCTTAAAACTAATAAATGGTGGAACAGCTGACCGGTTGCCTTGTTACACGGAGATCCCTGGTTTGATTCCTGGACCATAGGTTATAGAGGTTAGTTAAATAATACCACTAATATTGTAAATTTGCCGAATATTAGAGCGAGGGAATTCTGGACGTGCATCCACAGTCTTATTGTCATTTAACAATAGGTGGAACTGAGGTCATGTGTTAGCCTATTGTACTTTGTATACTTCAATAACGTCTTAATCTAAAACATAAAACCGAGTTTGAATAACTTAATTATTCACCTCATTAAGGCTGAAGCTGTGTACTTAAGCCTCTACTCCAAGTAAATAAACTTAGTTTCAAGTTAAATGTTGTGAATTACCTATCGAGGCAGTGAATATTTTCGTTTCTGTTTTAAGAAAAGTGTACAGCTATTTATTTTTGCAATCGTTATTTACTTATGTACTAAATGTAGAAATATGTTTAAGTATAGATGTTATAATTATATTTATTGTTGCTTTTAATCAAACAGAAATATGATATAAATTATTTTACAGTATTTAATTATGACCTTTTATGGAACAGTTCATAAATTAGAATAAATCTGTATTAGTTTAATAAAGTTTCGTTTTCATTAATCAACTGTTTGCTTCTGTCTATCCAAAAATATCTTTTGTGTAAACAATACTAAGAGTTTCTGAGCAAATTGTATAGGTCCGCGAAATTCAATAGAAACGCTGTAGACGGAAGTACGGCAGAGTTTTCTTTGTGAAACATGTTTTGTTTAAATGCTTTTGTTGTGACGGAAAGTTGGATACAAAATGCTGTTCCTAAAGTTTTAATTTAATTCAATTAATTTAATAAACTACAGAATCGATTTGATTATTTGAACAAATACTGAGAATAATAATTTCTTGTGACTTCGTGATTGTAAAGTCTGTGTTAAAAGAAAAAACCTTTCAAATTGTAATAAAAAATGCAATTAATGTACATTATTATTTAATTTATATTATCATGATGCTTTGGCGAATGAAAATATCGTACACAAACTAGTATCCAAGAGCAACAGCCTTCGAGAAAATGACATATCCACCAACTCGCACTTCGCCATCATAGCGATCACCATTCTCCTTATAAGAGGTCATATAAATAATAATACTATATAGGTCATTTTATTAACAAAATTGTATTAGTTTGAGGTAATACAAAAGTTTATAGTGTTTTATTAACATTATATAACAATTTCCTCTATTATTTAGATACAATTTCCATAAAGATTCTCTTAATTTTTTTAAAAGTAAAGAACAGTAATTAAAATTGATGAATCAGCTGCCGTTAGACGGAAGACTAATGGGGTTTAGAATTGATCACTTAATTATATTGGATAGTCTAGGCCACTATCGCAGGACACAGCGTTGATTTATCAAATAACCAGTTAACTCGCTATTGTATGAGTATAATTAAAGTTAATTATACAATCTATACTAAAATCTTTCATTATATTCATTAAAAATTGATGTAAGTAAAATTAAAGATAGAAATGTGAGTGAAACAGTAGCTACGAGTGATGTGAAAAGATATGGTATTATCTTAAGTCTTGTCTCTTCTTATGCCACAATATTACATATGCTTGGTGTTTTTTATTTAGAGAAAATAGATCGGCTTGAAGTGTCCCAATTTCTCAAAAGCAAGTAAGCGGCAGTTGGTCCAACAAAACTTTGCCATTCGTAAAATTGTTTGGGCAGGACTCTAGGGAACTACCTCTACATAATTGCTGGAACCTCAAATAATGACTTAGCAATAGGGCTTCTAACGGAAACGGTGCGTCTTCATTAGCGCAGGCAAATCATCTATCTATATGAAATAGATTATTGCTTCAGTATATACTCTTCTTAATGGGCGGCGATGCCTAAGGGAACCGCCGCTGGTGTCGTGTTGAGCGCAACACAGAACTAGATGATGAGTAATAACCCCATAGCCTTCTTAGAAATTCTTATTGGAAGCGAATTTTGAACTCAATTCGACTTGCCTTGCGAAAATCTCGGATTTGCATTTATATTTTTTATAACATTAATTTTTAACTTTTAGATGAGTTGATCTCAAAACCTTTTGAGAGTAATAAGAAAATATCTACGAGTCGGTCAATACTTATTTTTATTTTTGATATTGGAGCTTCTTGGCACTGTCTTAGGTTTCAAATTGCTCTTCCTTGAATAATGCGGGTGGCAACAGGATTTATATCGTATCAGTGAACTCATAAATTCAATGCCGAAGCAATTTGCTCTTGGTTCGTGTTACTGTTACAAATGATGTGTCGGTTTTAACTTTTTAAAATATTTTTTAACTGTTTAACTTTACACAAATAGAATAAACAATGGAGTAATATATAAATTATTTATTAAAATAATTACAATTGTACTTTTGTTCACAATTCAGTTGCTGGTAATAAATCATGACCTATTCAGATTGTAATTAACCATGAAAGCAGAGACAAACATGCGAATTGAGATGAAAGTTATAATGACCGATTAATAAATGAATGATTGTGATAAAGGAAAAATAAAATGTTACCAATAAAACATGCCTAATTTTTAAAATGTGACAAGTTAATGTTTTGTGCTTTCGGTACTACAGTTGTAACACAAAGAATTTTAAATATTATTTCGTTTCATATCTCAGTAATGACTAACTTAGAAAAAAATATTTTGTCTGTTGTCTAACAATAAATAATTGTAACAAATATTACATTTTCTATTTAAATCAAAAGAATTATGTTATTTTATTTTAAATAATTTCTAACTACAATTGAGCATAGATTCTAAAACATTTCGTCAATTGCATAAAATATTTATTAGAAATACATGTTAAATC
The DNA here is from genome assembly GCA_029286795.1 of Byasa hedistus. Classification (NCBI taxonomy): domain Eukaryota; kingdom Metazoa; phylum Arthropoda; class Insecta; order Lepidoptera; family Papilionidae; genus Byasa; species Byasa hedistus. The sequence continues at coordinate 5,591,605 of JAGSMW010000009.1, read as the reverse complement.
CATGTAAGTATATTGGCTGCATGGCACATGTGGCCTTTGACAGTCTACTGTTCTTTGTAATGAAACGTCGCGTAATCGCCTTTAATTATAGGGACGAGTAACAATGAAATAATGTTTACTTCATGCGACATGTTGGCTTTGTATAATTTTATTAATGAAATTAATTAGTTTATTAAAGCTGTAAAATGTATTAACTATGTACTACATTGGCTGGTGGTAAGACTATTGCCGGAGATCATTCAGGAAGGTTCAATTCCTGGCGTTAAATAGTATTGTGAGATATTCCAGTCTGAAGGCGGTGTTGCTAGTGAAATTACTGATCTCGAAGCAACGAGCACAATGCAGTGCAGTGTTTATCATTCTAAACTTAACATTAGTCAATACACTGTACAATACTCTGTATAGATTCAACGCAAATGTTTTACTTTCTTATAAAAATCCATCTTTCTTTAATTGTACATGTGAATATAAGAGAATAGATTACTGTTTGCGTAACTTATTTAACATGTTCAACTTTATTCTGTTTCATGCAAATTCAACGTGAACTCTGGCACAGTTCTGGAAATTGACTTTAGTTCTCGTATTTCACGATGCTACACTATAATATAATTAAATTTGTCACAGGTTAGTTGGCAGAAATACGTAACTTATGTAGAAAGTTTCCAAAACGTATGATAACAAGATTAATTTCAGAGCTACAAACTTCTCCAACAAAGGCTTCACAACCATTGAATTAAAACATTCTACTAGTTTCAGTTAACGTTAAATATCTCGGTTATTCTCTTGTTTGGGTTAATATTCAGTAACGCTGTTTGAAATCCCGCATTCTAATTAGAGTTTTCTTCTAGTACACCGGTTTATTAGTAAATGAAACGAAAATTAAAAATGGGCATGTGTTTAAGTTTATAAGAGAAGAAACATTTAAAGTAAGTAGACGAGAAAAATTATAGATTTACAATACGTAGGTAGTATGTTAAAGACAGTGGGTTCCAAAATTTTCTACCACCATTCACACCGAACTACGAGACTCCGGCGTCACATAACAAAGTATTTTTTTTAATAATTTGTTATTTAAATTTTTAGTTTTCTACATTGTTTTGGCTAAAAGGTTGTTTTTCCTTTACTAACAGAATTTAAAAGTTTTGATCAACGAATTGAACAATGTCTGTTTGAAAAGGGCAAATTTTGTTCCCTTTTTACTCGTTTCTTTTACTTCAAAAAAAGATAATTTTTTTTTGTGGTATTATATTTTTCTGTTTATTTCTGAAAATTTAGGTTAGTATAATTGAATGTCATCGAAGCTAGGTTAGGTAAGACACTTGTTTAAATCGTCTTCGCCATTTCTATCGTTAGCACATTTTTGTATTGGGTTATACTATATTAGTTTATACAGATAGTTCTTTTTTATATAGGAATACATATTCAAGCTTAAGGAAGGAAAAGTATTTTTAAGACATTTTATTTTTCACGCCTGACATTTTTTTCTTGTTTTAATCATAAATCTCGTATTGTGCGGTTCTAACAGGAAGTTTATAGTTACGCTCAAGTCTAAAAGTGTATTTTACTGTTCATATTATTGCTGGCATATAGTTTAGACCCAAGGTTTAGGTTTAGCTATTGTTTAAATAGAGAATAAGTGGACTGTCTAGACTTTCACTTTTTTACCTTTTTCCTTGATTACTAGGTGAAAAGTAAAGGTAGACTTAAAACAATATCCCTTTTTAATTACGGAGACAGTGCTTGCACAGTTTAATGCTGTTTCCATTCAACACAGATTGCGTGTCGTAAAATACGCGATGCGGACTTGCAGCTTTCACATTTAATTACAGCACTTTTCGATTTGAATGTTTTAAATCACCATGTTCCAGTTGCGGCAGATTTGACTTGATATATTTTTAAATTATTAATGCCTTTGATTATTATTCCTTCAGATTTTATAACGATAATACAGAAATGAATAAATTGTGCAGTGTTATCGTAATGCATTACAATTTCTCCGTAAATGAAATATTTATGAATAGGTATTCATACATTTAATAAATGATAATGAAATGACGTGTAAATGTTTTTTTAATATATTTATTGTTAAGATATGCCAAGAATTAAAGTGATTTCACTAAAAAGTAGGTATTGGTAATAAAAATTCACCACTTCACTTTCACTACCTTTTCAGTTTCATCATTATCATATTAAGCGACAAACTTATTAATTTTAATTACATTTTAAAAGTTTTGGTAACAATCTGAATTAGAACTTAATTTTTGTTTATTCTTATATAGAACCATAATTTAATTAATTTTACAGATAACATGATGGATTTGGTCTACTTTTGTCTGTGAATGTAAAAATTATTAAAAGAAGACAAATTCATTGAATATGCATGCATATAGAGTACAAAAATGTCTTCATTTATTATATCATCTAAATGTTATATTCTGACTTGTGATATTTATCATATATATTATATTTAGACTTTCCTCTATAAGCCCTTGCCTTTATTCCAAGCGCCTTTATGTTTAAATCATCAATCATTCATTTTTTCACTTATACCGTGTAAGTGCTTCGTTAGGTGCCAAGTTTTAGAAATTGTGTACAGCTTTTACTGGCTTTAGTACACCGAAATATATACAGCAGGGAAAATATTGCTACTAGTTTTCAAATAGGAGTAATACACAAATCCTTACCGCGATATTATCGCGCATGCGATGTGCATTCGATTGCTTTGAGAAAATTTCGCATTATACAAGAAATCGTTTAGCACTCCTTGCTTGTATTTAATTGCACTTACAACAGTGACACAAATTAATCATTAAATGGGAAATTTTCTGTAATCGCTATCGCTAGACATAAATAATCGCGGTCTTCCATGATTCTTATAAAACTGAATTTCGGAATATAGTTCATACGTTTTGCGTGATAACAGTAAATGGTAAATATTCATTTATATTTTTGCAAATACTTTAGTTAAAATTAAGACCAAAGCAGTAGGGTCTACGTACTTAAGGACTCTGTAACGAGCTAACCGGAGTATTCACAAACTTCTTCATGAGTGCAACGGAGCATTTTGCTTTTAATAAGCGCTATCTTACCTTTTTTAAATTCAGTTTTATGTTAATTTGTGTCATGTGGTCATACTTAAGTCGATGGCTCGAGTTTTGTGAATGTTTTTTTATTAATTTTTTTACAAATAAAGCACAAAACAAACTCGATGACGCCTGATGGTTTTAATACGAATATACTTATTTGACTTAAAGTGTTTTCGAAGTTTACCTAAAGACTTATTTTAAATCGAGTTAAATATTTATATACAACAAAACATACACATCCATACCCACCCCAACCTATGAGCACCTGAACTTATGGATTGTACTAAGATTTTATTTATTTAGAGACGAAAGATTCTGATGGTCACATTATTTTACTCATTGTAGTATAAACCTTACAAATAAGATTTTCTTTCTCCGGAGACAATCAATCTAATGCTTTAATTCTAAATCTAATACAGGAATGTTTGTCATTTGCTACATATGGCGATTAGAAGAAGATCCTCATTTAAATGTGTAAGGATATATCCTTATTAGTAATAGAAGAATTATTGTTCAATGTGTTCTATTTTAAAGAGTAACTGAAGAGAGGAATAATTTTCCAAATCTGTCCGCCAAACAACAGTTTTAATAAAGCACCTAGTGTTGATGATCATACAAGTAAAAGCTTTTCCAGTCAATGGTACATTGAACTACAAGCGTATGACATACACAAATAATAAATTAACTGTCAACGATTTCGAGCTCGGCAGTTGGTGCAGGTAAATACGCGGCTGAACGCAAACAATAATACAACGTACAACTTTTAACGGAATTGAAAACTGGCGGGGAACATCGCGAGTTCATTTTGCATTTCAATCGGCACCTTTGTGTTATATACGAAAGTTACTGTTTTATTTGTAAAATACACACATTGTTTTCTCATAAAATATTACCTTATATTACTAAGAATATTACTTAATTTAGAGCCAAAGAATGTTACCGTTGTTGAAAATGTTGAAAAGGTAATTGATATGAAAAAGGTATGTTAAGATATGTAAAAAACTTTCATAAATTTTTATATTTACATCATTTGTCTAAAACAAAATGTCGCAGCAGATATGATAATCCTAAAATAGTCTTATAAATACTTCTGTTAATCATATTTGCCTTACTAATTTAAATAGAAACATTTTAAAATCGTTCAAGGAGTTATCAACAGCTCGATGTTTCTCGTTGTGGTCGTCGATCTGGTGAAGATCACAGTAGCTTGTTGCCAAGTGGCATGAATAGATCGAGCTGGAAACAGATTGTAAAAATCTATGTTTAGCAGTGTAGATGAGATGATAAATTTATAAATTGCTTAAATATGTTACATAGCGGGTGTGTGAAAAGAATGAGAGCAATTTTAAAGAACTCCAAAGAATTTGTTTTAGTTACTCAATTAGATATGCATACTTATATTTTACATTTTCACCCTTTACCATTAATTAGTTAGAAACATTAAAGCGTGTTAAAATAACGAAGAGCAATGTTGAATGTAAAACGTTTAGAAAATTTAATTAAATTCTAAGAGTGCGAGGGTACGCTTATTAAAAGCAAAATGTCCTGTTGCCGCGTCAAAGAATCGCAGAATGAATTTTACTGCCATTAACAAAGATTCCAAATATTATGTACGTATATAGAAAGTGATATAATGTTGTGTTTACTTATTATGTATATGTACATAGAAGTTAAGACGGGGAAAAATAAAACTACGAAGAGATTACTTCTTCTACGGCTTGTAACAAGCACACCATGAATTTTTTTAAGAATAAGAATGAAACTTAAAATAAAGTGACAACGAACAAATGATCAAAAATTTTCATATCACCAAGTCTTAATCAATTTATATAACATTATTATAATATAAAATACGCGGGAAAGGCGTCGGTGACGTTTTTCATTATTTTTTATGGATTTCACTTTCGTTTGTTCATTAAATTTTAATGGCGGTCGAGCTCTAACGGAGATTGAAAATTGCTTTTCTCCTATCAAGATTTGTAAAAGCCATTTTCCTCATAGTATTTATTACGGACGTAAGTAAATCAAATTTAATATGCAAGTAAAATGATTTGATTTATTCTTAGGGCGTAAATATTATTAACTCTTATAGCATTAACACTACTTTACTAAGAACTTAATCGTAACGAAGTTCGCTAACTATATTAAGTGAGCAGAAACTAAGTGTACGGACGCAGATGATGAGAATTATCCCGAACGTGTTGACTACGGTTTCGATAGCTCAAGTTTCCGTTCGGTAGCTCATTTTAGGAGTTTAATATGAAAAACGGTAAAGTAATATCCCGTTAACCTCAGAAATTAGAGGAACGGTGTAACAGTTAACTTGAAATGAAGAATTTCTGAACCATTCACTGCGTAAATTAAGGGGTTAAAAGCAATCTTTCATCTTTATTTTTGCCTATAAAAATTTGGTTTCCCCTCTCGGTTGTCCACAGTTTAATTAAAAAGTTGAACCTTTGAAAGTACTCGCTAACGGAGAATCATAACACTACGCACCCTAACTACAGAGTCCTTCAGATGAGAGAGCGCTTAGAGGCTTGCCGGCGGCATTATGGGTGTAGGGTGAAACTGAATGGACTTTATATCGCTAGGGTTTAATCGTTTATTCAAATGAATTTTGTTGTACACTCGTTTTATTTGTAAACAATTGTCTGTGATATGTTATAATTGGGTTCTTCAATATACATGGAGGTTTTTATTTATCAGTTAGTACGCTTATTCCACAGGCACGGGTCAAAGATTTTATTTAGACAAATTATTATTACAACTCATCATGCTTACTTAAATTTAAAGTTTAAAAAAGAAATATGTAATATTTAAAAGCGAACATACATTAAAATTACATAAATAACCAATCTTTGTATTTTACCGACTTTTACTCGCAGCACTTGTGTCATGTATTTACAAAAACCAAAAACCTATGTATAGTTCTCTTACTGTTAACTAAATAAAAGCAATTTATGTCTACTTCTAAATCTATCCCTATTTCTAATTCCATTCTTTTCTAACATTGAGCACTCAACAATCTTATTTTGAGATTTGAAATATTGTACGTTGTTATATGATAAAGATTTCGAATTTAAGTTTAAGAGTACTTAATTTTGGTTCCAGTTAAAATTGCTTTTAGTAATTCATGGTTACTATTAACGTATTTATTAGATTTAAATGAGATTTGAAATAGGATTCTTAAGAAAGCGTCATAAATTATTTTATTATACTTACTAGAGTAATACTCGTAGTTCGATCAATGAGGTGATGCGTCAACAAGAGTGCTGGTCTCTCTTATTCATTTGTAACTTATTTGAAAACTTGAATATATCTTTACTAATATTTCTGGACAACGTTATTCAATTCCTAATGTCTTCAATTGTTAAATTAAGTATTTTTGTAAACATTTTCGTCGCTATTTCAAATTTGCTTATTTGAATTTGGCTTAGCTCAGACCTTTCGAAGTTAATTCCGTAAAGGCATTAAGAGGTACAATATTCAAAGGTTTTTGTTTGTGGAATTGCGGAGACTGTTGACTGTAATTAGCCTTTGCTTTGGTTTCGGGGTAAAACTTTATTTCTACTTTTAATTTTCAATCTCGAACTGGACTTTTGATGAATGAAAATGTGTGCATGTGGATAAAAACTTATAAAACTCTTTCAACGTTGCGTGTCTCTACGTTACTCATTAGTTCATAATATTTTTAATAAGTGTTTATTCTAGAACTTAACTACAACAATAATTAAGTACAAGTTTCTTGCCTTTCACATTATGTATTAAACATTTTAAACAACCACTAGAATATATTATAAACTATAATAAATTAAACAAAATAAACACACAAAAATAAAATTTGGGAATGCTGCCTTAAAGAGGCACTTGAAAATGAAACCAAAAAGTTAAGCAACTTCTAAATCCGAAGTAATTTGAATTTACTGTATTTGTGTTAAGCAGTCTATTATTCTATCTATTCCTTTATAACATAAAATGTTTATTTGTAATAAGATGATTCGTAATAAATTTTCAATTACTTCGACTAACAAAAGGGGAGTCCTAAAGAAATATGATTTACATTTAGCCTTGACCCATTCGTCGCGTACAAGGTTTTTGTTAAAGCCTTTGTATAGCACTTAAAACATCTCGCAGCGTTTCATTTGCAACGTTGTATACATCGTATAAGTAATTAAAAATAATTACTACATCCATTTTATATTAAACCTTTTTTAATATTTATCACCTACTGTATTCACAATTGGTTTTACTTAATTCGGCCGTATATATACGTTTATACAACGGAGCTTGTATTTTCATAAGTTAGACCCTTTTTGTCGTTGTAGAAATTTTACCACCAGTAAAGAAAAACCATGTTTTAATTTTAAACAAAGACTGATTACCTGTTGTATTTTTAACCCGAAACAAACCTTCTTGTTTGAGTGCACCAGAATAAAGCCTGTTTCGCCAAGAACATATATTTTAATTACAAGAATCTTCAGTTGTAGATTTTGTATTCCATTCTGCTAAAACTTTCATGACATAACTTTAAAATTAACAAAGTATAAATACATTTCCATTGCCCAATATTCTTCAGAGTTATGAAGTGCGAAAGGAAGCCATTAATATTGTATTGCCTTTTGAACTTAATCTTTTGTTCTCTTTGTCATCTCAAAATTAAATTCAGGACTCATTTCCTGTAAATTTTTTCGGGTAACTAAAAACAAACGAATTATATATTTATAAATGTACCAATGACGGATGAATACACTAGTATTTTATTTCGACATTAGCATTTTATATTTTATTTATTTTAGTTATAGAAACAGATGATTTTATGTTAGACATATTAATCTGATGAAACATATTTTATTCGAATTCTGTAGTTAATGTGTCAATTTGTAGATATTTGACATACCGGATATTTTAAAAAAAATAAAGGTTATTATTCAATGTATTGTAGTTCTACGCAAAGCATGTTTTCAGTTTTACCAATAGTTGCTCTTTGATGTGAAAATATTTACGGATATAGTATTATTTTTTCGTTGAAGTAATTATCAAATATAGAACTCATCTAAAATTTAATATTAATTTAGATATAAACCATGAGAAATAGGTTACTAAATATGGATTTCATTACTGGTTGTGACTCCATAGTTACTAAGAAAGTTTTATTATTTAGTAAAAATGCTGCATTTAATATTACTGGGGTATTTATTAAAAAAATACGTTTCTATTTATCTACGAAGGTATGTTTGTCAAGGGAAAAAGGCTTTATTCATTCGTCTCCCAACGCAATAACTCGACACCGCATTTCAATTTTGGACGTGATTTGAAATAGTAATTGAATCCTATATTGAACCTAATCCTTCAGGTTACACGGAATTTATAACAAACAGTGCATTTGGTTATAGCATATTTTTTATTAAAACATTATAAAAAGTATTTTTAACTACGGAAATAAAGAAAGGAAACATTCGATGCGTATATACTATTTAAATGACTAAGTTAATTTACACAATATTCTTGTTTGATGTTAAAAAATTAAGAACAATGCGTCTTTTAATAAAAAGCCGCCGAAGCGGAGGACAATTTTGTAAGAAAAAGGAAAAGCGAAAATGTACTTTTTAATTAGATTCAGCTACTTGAGAAGTAAGAAATTTACCTGATGGTAAGTGTTACATCCTACAATCACAATGACGTGCTAATTAAGATGATTAACACTACACCACATTGTGGTTTTCATCGTGATATATCATGATAAGTCTCGCTTCTCCCGTGATTTCACTAGCTCACAACGCCTTTCAAAACGGATGACTATAATTTTTGTATATTATTATAAACAATATTTGAAGTTAACAGACAAATTTGAATTATATATAAGTAATAATAGACTATTAGTTTAAATGTTTTGCGAACGTTGCAAATGGTTTTCCCTAGTCGCAATTGAAATTGCGTTTTGCGATACATGACTAATAAAGGAATAATTTTACAAAAAAAAATTTTAGCAGAAAGCAATCAATCATTAAGTGTGGAAATATTGATTTTAATTTTCACGTAAATAAACCGCAAGCCCCTTTTTTTTGTTTAGTCTCTTGTTTTTCGTTTTTCGTATAAATACAATGCCACGGGTAATGAACTTTCCGTCGCACCCTTGTCAATAAGACATATTTGCGTTCGTTATGTATTTGTCCCCAATACTCACTACAGCCGTAACAGCTAAACAAACTGTAGGAAAACTGAATAATTGTAGGGAAAATAGGAAAAAGGCTTTGTGAACTTTCGGTGCTTATAAATATACGAATGCCGATTTATGTCCCAGACAGAGTTAAAGTTTTGTAGGAACTAGAATAAATATGCGGTATTGTATGTATTTAACTTTTATCCTCAATTTTGTCCAAATATTAAAAAAAACTTGTTATGGACATTGTACATATTTTTACTTTATCTTCTGGCAGTTAAAAGGAAATATGATATAATACACAAAAGTCAATGCGCTCATATTTCCTCCACAGTACATATTCAAGTTACATAGTTTCTCATACGCGGTGAGCGCAACTTAAGGTACAGCTTAAATAACTCACTAGTATAACTTTGAGAGAGCAGTATCACTTAATGCCGGGTAAACAATTTGGAGGTTCGTTTTATTTGATAATAAAACCATGGAAGATAAAGTGTGCGCTGGTCCAGATAATTCTTGCTGTCATGTGTTTTATCTATAACAGCAACGTTGTTATTTCAGAAGATTTACAATATGGGGCTGGTAGGCATACAATAAAAACCTAAACTCCACATTCAACATTAATACAGACCGTATCGATGAATGTTCAGCTGAAAATATCGCGAAAATATTTATTACTGTAATAAAATTTAGATCTTTTGTAAGCGGTGAAATATGCTTCTCTGTCGGCAACTTGTTATAAGTTACATTACTTCAATATGGGACTTGAAGCGGTAGTTTTCAAGCTAACGACAAAGTTTTAAGAAGTCGAGTAGGCATCGCTTTAAATATGTTTGCAAACTGAAAGTTTTTGTAAACTTTTCCCGTGTGCATTCTTAGGGAATATTAGGTTACTTAAGTAATGGGTCTCAGAGGAGGTAAAATACGTTTTTTTTCCTACTGGCAAGACGCACTGGAACATATCACATGAGTGATGGTCCCCTCGTACTTTTTCCAGGATGACAAGTGCGAGATGAGCAAAAGTTCGGGGGAAGTTGCCGTCTATTTGTACGAAATTCTTCCCATTCCCTTACATGAATTTAATTAAATCACAATAAATATCAACAAAGGAGCTATTAACGAAGAATTATAACAGAATCTACTAAACCCTTTCTTCTGTAGTTAGGTTTTCTTTTATTTAGAAAAAAAATATATTGAAATTACGTTAAGTCACTCAGTTGCAAAAAACATATTAGAACTTCTCATTTCAAGCTTAACTCTATTATCATTTGTACGTGAATACGTATTGATAAAAAAAACTTGACGCTTTTCACACGGATGCATCGCTGAAAGGTATATCTGAAAAGTAAATTGCATATGTAAGTAAAAAGATTCAGCGAGTGAGTTTAAGAGCTCGTGACCCGCTAACGGCCTTGCTCAATTCCACCGACGAGATTTAAAAGTTGTATTACTATTCATTTTCGTTGTAGGTCAATGATTTAAAAAAAAAACTAGTACATAAAAATCGTGACTTTCACGCCCTTTTAATATAACTTACATAAACATATTTTGTGATATTATTATGATATTTGCGTCGAGAAAATAATAACAAAATATTAAAGTCAAACTTTTCTAGTTGTGTTGACATATAATAAAATGTACATAGTACTGTTTAGTTATTTAAATATATAATCACTTATTTCAATGCTTGTGTCTTTGTTCATATCACTAGTGTCTATCTGTGCGATAAGAAACAAATATTTATTACTTAAACTTCAAAAAATATATCATACTTCAAATGAAACACAGATTTAGCTATAATTGTTAATTTATTTGAAAATTTAAAGTTGACGCAAATCAATTATCTAACGGTAACTTTTTGTATCACATCAATAATAAAATCATAAAATTAAAAACAACTTAAAAATTAAAATACAATAATAATAAAATAAACAAAATTAATTTAACTAGTCGCTTCTTAATACATTAAGCTCGATTTATTAATTTGTTTTTGGTATTTGATTTTGGTTAAAACATAAAACATTATTGTTCATAGGTGTAATGTATATCAGTAAAATATATCACAGTGTAATACGACGATATAATAGAGCATTGGTATTGTAAATTAATTTAGTAAAATAGTTACACAAACTTTGTTTAAAATGAGCTCAAAGTACTGATATATTTATAATTGTAATAAAATCAATGCAATAACATTTAAAATGAGTATTATAGTATAATAGAGTAAGTCCTGGTTACAGTAATATGTTTCGCTCAGTCTATTTGTTGCCAAAGACTCGCTTCGGTTCTGTTGATATGCAATATAACGGTGTTGCGCTTCGCGACGCTCAAATTACTTGATAATCAGTTATACATTGTATTATTTGGATACATAATTCACATAATTGTTATATTAACTAAACGGACGATTTGCTGCACGCATTAATATCGCCGATGCTTTTAACCCGACGATGTCTCTTCTGTTTGATCGCCGTGTCATCCATTGATTTAGCTGGAAGGGGTGAGCTTACTCTATGCGCGTGATCTGCCTTTTGGCCGTATCTGAAATAAATAACGTTTATTAAAGCATAAAGTTATGACAATTTATTTAGATATTTAAAATCATTGTTTCCTTATTTCCTATTTTTAGGGTTCAAATTCATTTTTGATACTTGCCTACGGGGTCGAATTCAAGGCTATACTCTATCCCATGAGAAAATAATCTTTAAAAACGACTACACAAACAAAAATAAATCCAAAATTGCGACAGATAATAAAAAGTGTAAAATGATGTAAGATATCTGAAAGTTGTTGCGTTGTATTGTACCTGTGAGTGATGCTGGTCACTTCCTTAATGTCGTTCAACCTTTGCAAACTATCCCTCGTAGAAACGCTTGATTGGGAATAAAGGCTGAGAGGAGTATAAATTGGCTCATATTCCTGCAAAGTAGGCGGGGGAGCGTAAGTCATGCTCAACTGAGACAGGGTCCTCACGCTGATTGGAGGTGAATATGACATTTGATAAGATTGTCCAGTGAGGCTTAAAACACTAGAGCTTTCGCTTGAACTTGACGGTGACGTGCGATCCAGTTTTGGTTTGAGCGCTCCAAGGGCACGAGATATTGATCCCTACAATACAAAACAATCATTTAATTCGGTAACATTCTTGCTAAATAATATTTATGTAATTTAACTTTTACAATTGCCGTCGTTACGTACTCTTAAACTATGCCTTCTTGAGTCGGCGGTAAAATCGATTCCCGGTAACCCAGTTGCCACAGACCTGGAAAATGGTCTCCCTAACATCCTGATCTGGTGTCCGAACATATTCCTGAGGATTAATTGTTTTATTATTTATTATATTCTATTTAAAGTTTTATGGAGGTATTTGACAAAAGCCAGGCAGAAACATGTTTCATATTCATTTTGTTGTGTCACCAAAATCGCTCTAGTTTTCATTATCTGCTAACACAGAAAGCTTTACATGCATTATGTATAGTTTTACACAATTAGATATCACACTTTGCTATCGTTGCACAGAGAGGTTTTCCTAAAACACCATCTATTTGATTGTAAAATATATTTCATTACAAAATATACAGTGGCATATAAAAATTTGGCATAGACACCAAAAGCTTGATGCACTTGAACATAATACCAGTCATGCTTGTTGTGATACGAGTACGATGATAAAAATTAATCTAATAGAAAACATTAAGAAACCTAGAAACAAAGAAACGTACTGATTCCACTTAATAAATGTTGAAGCGATTCATTTAATATGCAGTACTATTCTCTGTGATTACGAATGTAAATAAAAGGACAAAAATACAAATGTTTAAATTAAGTAGACAAGCATGTCAGTGTACTGGAAAATAAATGAACTTAGGAACATAAAACGCACGATATTGATATAAGAAAGAAAGTCTGTTTCATGGAGAAAAAGTGGAGAAAGCCCGAAAAAGTGCGATCTAATGATGATGACAGAGAGGCATTCATGACGTATCCATAAAATGATCGTTACCGTTCTGTCTCGATGCAAGGACCGCCATGTATAAAGGTGATGATTTGTAAAAGAAATTGACTCGACATCCGTGATATTTATCTTTTATGAGGATTTATTCACATTTATATATGTCAATGCGCAAAGTGTTACAAGTGATCCTAATGTACATTGTATTTAATATTACACTGTTAATGTATACAGGTCTAAACAGGTAATTTTACATCATTGATTATGAATATTTACTTTTAATGCAGCCATAATTAATGGTTACGAAAAATTTAATAAGAATATACAAGGAATGTACGAAAACAGAGCATTTTCTCTAATAAAGTTGATAATAATCTATGGAAATTAAACCTTCCGATAAATATGTGTTTGTATTGATTGGGATGTAAAGTACCCCTTACTAAAAATACACAAAGCATTTAATGCTTTATCGATAATATCAACTATGTTTTATGTTATACATTTACTAAGTATACGAAATTCCGAACAACATCAAATCTGACGACTATAAACTACGGCAAGAGATAAGGAGGGGTTACAATGAAGACAGCGTCGCTTCTAATATCTTTGATGCAGAGAACAAAATCCACCACGTCTCTTTTATGATCGCTCAAACTTTTCATGGTTTTTTACTTACAAATCACAATTCCTTTATTTCTTATCAGTCTTTAACGCTCGTAAAGAATTCGATCAAAAATTTCGACTTTCAAAATGTTTTACGGAAGGTTCCTACAAACGTTATTTTTAACACCAAAAAATAATTATACTGGATATAAATAGCAATTTTACAATCACTTGTAATATCAGAATTGCAAAGGGGTACAGATTATCGAAATTGGATATCGAAGGGAAGTTTATTTTCTGAAGTAAAGCTTTTTGATTTTCGTAGATTTATCTTTGCTTTGTGGACAACATGGATGCTCGGGCAGCCTCCACTTGCAGTTCTTCCACCTGGCAAAATATCGTATACCTGCAGGATTGCACCTTATATTATAATCAACTACAGGTTGCTCACCTACGGGACTGTGACATAGTGTATACTACATTTCGTCATGCAATGCACACATGTTTTTATTTGTACGATCCAAGAATCATTACGAAACCCTTACATTATTAAGGACAATCAATTGTTATATTGATCAATTGGGTATTACAACATTTTTATTTCCTAGAAATTTTGATTCTAGATAAATAACATATTTCACTGTGAGGTAAAAAAATTCTTTTTAAACATGAAAACATAGCACTTGCTGTAATTTACATTGAGAAATCAAGTAAACAGCTGTGCTACATTTCCAATATGCTTTAAAGACATATATGAATATTAAAAATTACCTCGCAGGAATGATCAAAGCGTCAAATTCCGCCACTAAATGTCTTCTTATGATGCTCTTCGATGGCGGTATACCCAAAGCAGTGGCCATCGTCTCTCCGGTAAAAGAAGGCTCTAAAACTACTAAGCCGCCGTGTACACCGCTTTCTGTTACATAAAAAATAGATAACATTTTTATTTATTAAACATTGCTTGGATAATATTGTTAAAGTATTTATTTTACCTTTAAGATTTTCAGCGAATTCTCCTAGGTCAATATTGTGAGCCCAACGAATAAACCTTTGATTGGTCCAAACTAAAGGATCAGCATCTACATTTTCACATTGGTGTCGTCTGACCGCCAAAGCCTAAGAGTTAATTGACTTTCAGTTGATTGACAAAATAATATTATTTACAAATTTTATAAGTTTATAAACACAAATGACAGTTTCGATGGAAAAAAAATTATTCGAAAAAGGGCCATATTTTTTAAAACGTTATATGTAAATGATGTGCACTCACTTGTCGATCATACTTCATTATCCTCAGAAGATGAATACCGTGCACTATAGACGCTTGATGGAACTTACGAGTGACGCCTAAATATTTTTCAAGTTCCTTTTTGCTGATCGTGTCTAACATTCGAGCATCTACCAGATTACCCAGGAAAGATTCCGCGTACTGTAAAAAAAATATTTGAGGTACCGAATAAGTTTGAACCAACGTTTAGACTACGGATATTAAAAAGCAAACTAATTAGATTGAATATTTTGTATAATCCTGTTGGCATTTAAACTGAAGACTAGTCATAAATGTGATATAAGGAATTTAACTATATTAAATTATGAAATGTAACACTAACCTGCGACAAACCTAAATCAGGCAACCATTCCGCAGCGACCCAGGCGTGGTTGAGATGGCCAATGGTGGGATTCCTGACGAGGTCTGGGCGACGACGCTCCTCGATGGCCAGGCGCAGCTTCTTGCGATGCATCGGCTGCGTTATCCCCAGTCCCACTTCCAAGTCCGTGTCTGTCAGCTCAAGCAGAACCTGCCCATTCAAAGCACGGATCTAGAAACAACCAGAACACAATATTTGACGCTTTACTGCGTCAATATTTCCGCTTAAAGGATTTTGTTTTGTGTAACTGGAACCTTTTTAATTCGTTGTATAGAATTTTGATTTTTATACCAATAACTTGTACAATGAATAATTTAAGATATATTTATGAGTATGCTTAAGAAGTTATATGAATAAATATTTTTTTTTAATTACAATAAATTTTTATACAGACCTTGCCACTTTTCACGTTATCGGCGATGGTTGCGGCATATTGCGGCATCCCAAGTGCTAATTCCATCCATGCTATAATGGCTGGTGCACGCCATCTTGACAGTGGCAGGGAGGCGGCCTCACGCAACGCTGTCTCACTGCCAAGCGGTGACCACGCACGGTTTGTACCACCCGTACCAGCGTACACCGGTTCTTTACATTAACAACAAAAATATAATTTGAATATTTTCAAAAAGCACAACCTATAATTAAGTTTAACAATACTCTACAAGCAAGATTCAATATTAAACACAGTATATTCTTAAGCGATTCTTGTGGTCATCATCTTTCCGTAAAATAAGCTCAAAGTTTACGTAATCAATAACAAACAAACATTGGCGTGACTGTTTTTTTTATAAGATAAATACTCTTTATTGCACACAAAGTTAAGTAATAAACATACAAATTTATAAAATGACAATGTACAATGGGCGGCCTTATTGCTTTAAAGCAATCTCTTCCAGACAACCCATTGTTTTTTTTATTCTTATTATTTAAAGTTAAAAAATTAATTATTGACTGACCCTCACCACTTTCATGTCCACTAACGGCGGCGCTTCCTGACTTAGTACGGTGTCTGCTGCGAGCAAAGACACGTGAAATAGAACCCCACGCGGAGCCGCGACCACGGCTTCCCTTGCCGGTTGCTCTTGACCGCAATCCTCCCACCAGAGCCGTTTCACATTCACCCGGGCTCGACAACTGTTCCACTGACCTATTTACGTAAACACGCATGCGAAATTAATGAACGCTCTCAAACAATATAACGAATTTGTTAACACTTTAAGAACGGCAAAGTGGTAATTGAGAAACAGACCTGGAAAGAGAGCCAGCGTCAATAGAGCGCGTGAATGGTGATGCGCTGTTGTGTGGTGAGAGTGTCGGGCTTCGGTCTCGTGGTGTACTTACTAAGAAAATAATGTACAAAAATTAAACGTTTACTTCCAATAAGAAAAATAGGTGGTGGTGTATCGGATTTCCGTTTATATTTTTTAATTTTATTTACTATTTCTCAATAGCTATAACTATTTCTAAATATAGATATAGACCACATAGACATACTACTATGTTACTATTTTGCTTCTCTGAGATTTTCATAAAGAGAGTCAAGTCCAAAATTTACCACGCTTGTCAAGTGTAGGTTGGTTGTTATCGCATATCATCATATTTATAAATCAGCTTTCACTGGTTCATTAAATATTATTTAAATATTTAAACACATGAAAAAGCTTACGCTGGTAGTGGTGCGCAGAAGATATAAGTGAAGTTGCGTCGGTATCGTAGGGGTCTATAGAAGGTGGCACGCCCTCTGCTGTCGAGTCTGATAGGTTACCCCCACATACGGAAGTTGCACCCCCATCACTGCTTCCTGTCACTAACAAAGGGTCTATTAATGCTACTTATGTGCAAAGTTCTTTTAGAATTATTTTACAATTTTTAATAAAAAAATTATTTAAAATATTTTTAAAAAAGTACTGACAAATTATTGTAAAGTAATAATATTTAAATTGTGACCATAACCACAATATTAATTACATTTTATTTTATTCTTGAATTTTATACTTCAATTTAAATGAATTGAAAAATAGTTACATTAAAAAAATTATAATATGTATAATAAATAAATAAAAGTTCTGATACTATAATTACAAAAGGTATGTTATAATGTGAAGTACCTCTAACGCCTGAATCAGCGCTGCAGCTACCTCTATCTCCCAACATTCCTGACGGTCCACCAATCATCATAGGAGGTCCGATCCCAAGAGAAGCTACACTTTCACCTTCAGATAAACATCCAGCTGCTTGTAATTGTCTACGAGCCTAAATACAAATATAAAGATAATTAAATTAAGGTTATAGTCAAGTAGAAAATTAGAGTCTAAATATGTGAATGCGTACTTCAAACAATTGTTCCCTAGCGTGACGCAGTTGCGTGTCCCGTGCATTTAGGGCTGCTGCAAGTTGCAGTGATCTTTCAGCCTCGTCGCGAGCGTGGCGTAGCAAAGCAGCGCGCTCCCTTTCTCTTTCAGCCCGTTCCGCACCAAGTGCTGATGATGCTCCACTTCTAGACCGCATCTACAACAGTAATAACGAACAGTTTCATTGTGGAATCATCTATGTACATATTACCACATCTGAGAACATATAATCAACAGTATTTATCCTAAATTAAATAAAAACAGTCTCATAAGCTCAAGCGTAATAAATAACTTACCTGTTCATAATTTCTTATGAAATCGCGTAGCTCCTTCTCCTTATCTTCGAGCGTAGCATATAACTGTTTCATTTGGTTGAGCAAATCAAATTTCTCAGCTTTCAACCTTTTCTTATCCGCTTTCAAAGCTTAAATGAACATAACATAGACCATCCGTAAGAATTATACAATGTTTATATTTGTATTAAAATTCACAATGGTTTTGGATAGAATAACACAATATTCTTACAATTTACTGCTTCCCTAGCAAGAAGCAGTTCTTTTTCTAGCTGTTGAGGATCAAGCGCAGGCGCATCTTCAGATTCCTCTCCTTTACTCCTTTCTATGAGAGCAGTACCAGCTTCACCACGCTCTGCTGCAGCCACTAGGAGGCGACGTACACGGGTCAGTTCAGCCTGTGTAAGAAAACGTCATTTAATAATTTTTACTGTTTGTATTATGCACGTTTAGTTATACATACATACTTGAATATTCAGTTATTTACAAGTTAATTTATTGTTATAATAACAAGATTTTATAATTATTTAGTTAACAGGAAAGTAAAAAAATTTACTTTACCTGGAGACGTTCATTCTCTTGTCTCAATCTACGAGTAATTTGTGTGGCAGTTAACATTCCGGGAGATGCGGGTACTTCTTCTTGACGGGATCGATCTGACCGTGCTCCAGGTGATGCTGATCCTGTTCGCGGCATTCCAACACCTTTATTAAATACAATATTCGTCTAATTAAATTAATATAGTGTATAAATTATTTATAATTAATCAAATTATTTAAAATAACCAAACCTCCGTCAAGGCTAGCGGTTATATCAGCCCTTGGTTCTGGGCCGTCACTACTCCTGCCGGGTGATGTCGCATCAGGCAACGGTACTTCTTCTTCAGAACTATCACCAGGATCAAGAATATTCCTTTCTCTGGTATTACTAGTCCCGCCATTTCCTATTTCAGCGTAGGTACCACTATCACTACCATTCTGATTGGGCCATTTAACTGGTGACTCAAGTTTTCCATTCGTTTGATTCTCTTTATTATCATCATCTGAAATAAAAGTTTCTTAGTAAGTTAATTTATTTATAGCACTGTTAGTGAAGAATAAATATAATAATATTTATTTAAACAAGCCACATATAGCGCTAATAGAGATTATTTAAGAAATTATTTAAAATCAAAGAAATTGTCAATTTATCAAACATTTCAGTTGGTTTTGTATAATACTTACCTATGAATGGATTTTCCTTTCCATTTCTAACGGAAATTCTTGCTGTTCTGTTAATTGTACCCTGCTTATCTCCATTTAAAGACCCGTTTCGTGGTTTATCCAGAGTGCTGATAAAAAGACGTCGTTCTGGAGGAACTGGTCTAGGATCTAAGTCTGATCTTTCCAGTGCAGAACTCGCCGGTGTAATAAGTGGATCGGCTGGTTCCGGCTCTGCATCGGCTTCCACTCGTGTACCAACTGATACTTGTTCATCTACCATTTTGCGAAGTTTCGCCTTCAAATATTTAATAAGGTATTATAAAGAAAGAGAAAATATCATAGAAATGTTAAATTGCAGGTACAGATTACGTGAATGAATTGAGAAGTTGAATCTGCGTCATTTAAATTACAATCCACACCTAAATTACTTATTATACTATGGCGAGTTATTATAAAATAAAAATATTTTGTCTTCAAGATACACTTGAGAGACTATTTTTATTCTTTTACGTGCTTTGTTTTGTTAATCAAATCTTTAACATATTTTTCTTATTAATATAGACGCTTTCAAATTTCTTTCTGTTTGTCAATAAAACTACGTTTTTGCAAAATAGTGTTTACATATGGTAAAAAGTAAATTATTTACCTGGGCGTCACCTAGAATTCGGCGAACTAATGCCATCAGGCCGTCGTCACCAACGTTACCATGCTATCCGCCACCTATTATCCGTCTCATGTTTTCTCTTAATATTTTATTAATTTATTTAATACAATAATAGTACAAATAAAGTAAAATAAAAGTTCGTGATGTATTACTATTTATTTTATTTATAATCGTCTAGTTTTTTCAAAAATATTTCAATTTAACTGGTTAATGTAATCTGAAACAAAAAAAAAACCCATTTGCACAAATAATATTATATTTATTTTGGGCTACAGACAATTTTACAGGTTAGGGTAGAAGAAATCATTTAAATTTACAACAGAAATAACATTAACGTTTTTAAATTAAATTGTATTAATAGTATATATACTTGCAAGAGAACTTTTTTATAATATTAAGTTTTGTTTGAGCTGTACATTTTCGTTCTTTTAATAAAAACGCTTTTAGACTGTTGATATGAGCTAGTTTTATATTATCATCAGCTGTTTACATTTGAACCGGAACTGCAGATCCGCTGCAATCGGACCGGAAATTATTTAGACCGAATAGATATAACAAAAATTTTACAAAATTCGATTTCTCAAAATAAGCTGTTCATATGGTTTACGTAACCAGTTATTAAAGGTCTTATTTTAATACATATTCTTTTATAATAAATAACGATGAATATTCCGATATCTAATATTTACATTTATTATTTATATTTATTATACTGTTTCAGTAAATGCGAATTAAATAGCTTAAAACTTTTACTTACATTATTAATGTTATATGTATACAACTTTAGTTTAGTTTACTTTTACCGTTAAGGTCAGAGGTTCATGCATTATTCGTATAAATAATAGGGCAGTTTCATTAAAAGTCTAAACACATACCCCAAGATTTGCATAATGAGGCTGCCGGGTTTTCAAAGCAAGGGAGGGTTTGGACATTAGTCACTTTTGAATTTCTCGAATTCATTACCTTTAGCATAAAAACGTGCATTTGCTTGCAAATGATATAAAAAATATGAAAAAAGGATCTCTGCGAATATTTTGAAAAAATATTATAATGAATAATAATTCAGCATTTAATTAAAGTAAAATTGGAGATAAACTCAATTAAATTAAATTTAAAACATTTCAATCGTTATTGTGAATTCACAAGCTAAAGTTTTTAAGATCTTTTCAAACATTTTTCATATACAGCATTCAATGTTTTTTTACAGACACATGGTTCACGTTTTTCTAAGACAGAGTAAAAAAAATACTCTCAAAGATCTAAGTTACAGAATTAAGATTAAGCTGTAAATTAATTAAAAGCTACAATCTATTACAGCTTTAGTTGGTGGACCATGAAGATGAATGTTCGCAATTAACGTAGCCCTTACATCACGGGATTACGTTTCTCCGTTTTATTTCAGATTGCGCTGAAAGTTGGTGACATGTTAGAAGCAATCTTTTAAAAAGAATGGCTACGAATGTGAATTTTTATAGATATTAAGCTACTATAGGTTTCTGAAAGATAATGTAATGAATCACCATTAAAAATTAGAGTTATATTCATTAGTTATTAAAAGCAGAAGACATTTTTTCACCAGTACCTTGATACGAGTACAAGTGTAATCATCTACAGAAATGAGTTTTTAGGTCTTGTTACCCCAGAATCAGAATTGAATTTTCAAGTACTTTTTCAAGTAAAATTATGTAGTCTATTTATTTTTAGATGAACTTTGTTCTCGTTTCTCATCTTCCTTTGATAGAAGTTGTGATGTTATTTGAAGAATTAATTAAGTATTGTATGTTAATAATAAATTCAACTAGGAAATTAGTTTTGGATTACTACAGTAAGCCGTGTTAGGATTACACACGTAAGCTTTGTTATATAAACGTTAAAGTCTAAAACAAATAGCCTTATACATCGCACGCCTCCAAAGAGGATTAACTACTTACATTATTTTACGCTTCAATAAAGGAAACTCTAAAAGTGTTAATTGTTCGCAATGTTACTTCTTTTAACATTAAAGAAACTGATTGGATGCTCAACTATAAGAAATACAATTTTCATAGAAAGACAAGCTTTTCTAATTCAAGTTAAGTTCACCTTCAATTAAATTAGGGTTTGTGTATTACATTTTCAATCATAAACATAAACTTGTAATAATTAATTGTTACATAATAGTCTTCCTCTAGAAATATCATATTAATCTCGGTAACTCTTAATATATTTAAAACGTAGGTTATTTTCATAATTATTCA
Organism: Byasa hedistus; assembly: GCA_029286795.1. Lineage (NCBI taxonomy): Eukaryota > Metazoa > Arthropoda > Insecta > Lepidoptera > Papilionidae > Byasa > Byasa hedistus. The sequence goes on along the minus strand of JAGSMW010000009.1, from coordinate 5,569,408 downwards.
GACATAAAGTACAGACACTTTTCTCAGTGCATGTTATGGCATTTGTAATACTCATTCCTATTATAATGTATGTATATAATTATAGCTCGTTACAGCTAATTACAGACGATAATACCCTCTCACAAAGCTTACCAGCCACAGCAATATCCGTTAACAAAGCAAACAGGACGTAAACTATAAAGCGTTAATTCTGTTAATGATCGGTTATATGAAAACGTTTATTTACATCAATACGTTTTAGTTAGTCACCTGCTTTAGATATTTGCCCCGGTACTTAAGTTTTAGCTTTGTATTTACTGTTATTGAAAATAGTAATTGGCTTATAATGTTTCTCTTGAATGGTGTATTTTTTTTAATATTTTTGATGAAGCCTTAATAAGCGAACATTTATGCTTTGCATAAATTCGGAAAGCTTAGAAGTTGTATGTTAAAAATTATTAATCATGTGATTTCTTTTTACCTGTGTTAGAGTATCGAAAGTCTTAAAATAAATGGATTAGAAAAGACAGCACTTTTGTGCATAAACTAAATGTATTTCTGCTATCACTGACAAGATCAATCTAAATCAATTCTTGTGGTAAACCATAAAATAATAGAAGAATGGGACTTAATGAAAGTTCGCAGGAATACGAAAATTGAATTCATCGAGCCGCCACAACGGTCGACAACCGGAAGGGGATAGAGGGAGTAAAATGTGTGAAAAATTGAATTTCAAATAACCTTTCAGTGCAGCTTAGGTCTTTCAATTTTGTCAGTCCATGAAATAAATCCATTATCAGATTTAAAACATTTTCCTGTACAGAGGTTTAAAATTGACTTGACAAAGTAAACGGAATAACCTAATACCTCTTTTAGTGTAAGGCGATTATTATTATTTTCAATAACAGATTTGCTTTAATTTTTTGTAGAGTGTGCAGGTATACATTGAATAATAATCCTGAATAATTGTTATAATTAAGAAGACATTTATTTACTATAGCAAATATATAGCCATAACATTGCATTTCCCTCCTTATTTTCTTCTAACAATGCTTCTCATCAGCCTTTTTAAAGTCTAGCAAAAAGCCGCTGTTACAGACAATTTCCTCCAGCGGCGAATTAATCCCAGCTCTTTTCTAAAAGCGAATATCCGCTACGAATATACTATTTACGTACACTGAATGTTGAACGATGTTTGTTTTTATTTAAATAAATAACATAAAGTGAAAATAGTGTTTGATACAGTATACAAATACAGAGAGAGTTGAAACAGAAAAACTCTCTACTCGGAAAAACTATTTAAATAACTTCTAGCAATTCAAAATCGCGAAGAAAATAGTGTGAACTAAAAGTGCATATGTAGATATTTTATTTTTTAGCTCCAGATATGATTTCGGAAAAGGCGAGCACTTTACAATATTCACATGCTGAATTTTATATATTTCTTTCATAACCTTGGTTTTAAACTTTGTTTCATTTCCTAATGGATATGTTTTATAAGCTAAATGAATTGCCGAGGTATGTTAGCACGATTATATGCGGTCAGCCATTCATTCATGCACTGTATAATGAATTGGAATTAATATAAATGTATAATTGGATTTATACAAAGCTCAACGCAACGATTCCAAATTGAATACAAAGCGAAAATTAAAATGTTTTCGTAATATTTTTGACTTTCCTAATATATTATATTATATATGGTTATATTTAATTTATTATAAGATCAATGGCTGCATAGAAGAATGATGTTCATTATATAATTGTATAAAAATCTACCGCAATCGGATTTTGCTAAATTCTATGCTATTTATAATATCTTCATTATTGTTATTTAGAAGCAGTATATAGTAATATACTAAACATTATAAGCTTATATCAATAAAAATAGTACAATATACATTTGAAGTGGAATACTGTGCAAATTATTGCAAAAATTGGTAAAGATAAATTACCGGCAGGTCCATTTAGTTATTAACTTTCACCGCATTTTGCGGATGTAGCTACAGGTGGGAAATACAGAATATTGAAATGATTTTGCTACGCGTTAATAATTTTTTAATGAATGAAATAATGTCATTACTCAGATTTGTTTTTAGTAATTATAATACTAATACGTATAATGTTCATAATATTGTATTTATGTGGTTAATATATAATTAATGTGTGTAATGAAACTATACTATTTTAATGTTTATCTAAGTATATACATAGCTATTGGAATCCCAAAATGGCGGACGTTTAACGTACTCGTATCGATTAGCTATTTTAGTTTTATTGAATTACTTTTAAGGCATTCATTATTTTTAATATGCGACAATAATATGCGACCGCAAAAAAATGTTCTCTTTCACATAAAAATTACTCGCGTATTTCATAAGTAACAAGTTTCAATTATATTATGAATTGTATTTAAACTTAGTGATTTCATACTACATTCGTAGTAATTTTAAGTTATGGTAAGCTTTGCCATATCCATGTTTGTTTTGGGTCTTTTATTTATTTATTTATTTAAAAACTTTATTTGCACACAAAGAAAAATGTACAAAAAGGCGGACTTAATGCCATAGGGCATTCTCTCCCAGTCTACCATAGGTTGAGCAGAGAAGATAAATAAGGGTGCATTATTTTGTAGTTGAGTATAATTACATATAGTACAATATAAAACACAATAATAGTGGTGGACACAACTATGATTGGTACATATGTTATAGGAAAGGTTAGTGTTATACATTGGCTGAAGCATACACATATATATAAATGATGGCTGATATAAGTACAGAAAAGGAGGAGAAGAGCATATAGTGACAAGTAGTGTTGCCACAACATTCGCTTAAAGGAAGCCTTACTACGAGCTGCCCGAATATTTGGCGGGAGCTCATTCCAAAGTCTAACGGATCTTTTCTTCTTCTTATCGTGCCTCCCACTAGCGGAGGTCAGTTCATCATATTTCGCCCTGTCTCTTGCGAGGCGGAACAGTTGGAGGTCTATTGATATGGGCAAAAATAGACCATTGTGTGGGATCACCATCGGAATGCACCGAAGCCGTTAAATAAAATGAAAGAAATATTGGATATGGATTGGATACTTTTAGATGACAAAACTGGAATATTGCAAAATTAAGAAAACCGAGTTCAATTTCCCTTGAACATGAAAGATTTAATTTTTGCTAACATAAAAAGAGAGTATAAAAATACAATATTATGAGTAGACTTTATTAAACGCGGGGCGTTTAATGTACATGGAGGGTAAATAATGAAGCACACACAGCTAATGAGGCGGCCGGACCCCTCAGGCTGGTACATTAACTTTATTAAGACGTCGAAAACAGACTTTACGTGCTAAAAATACAAGACGACATCTTATTAACCTGCGCAAAAACTTATTACCATATTATTCATGAAACATTATAGCAGTTTACTAATATATTTACCAATTGTTACAGTTAAGGCCAACAAATATTGATATTTATAATATCTATATACACTAATGAAAACTATACTAAGCTTAGCAACTAAATCAGAAATACGTTTCCATCTCACAGCCTCAGCTGAAGAACAGCGTTGCAGCATGTCGCTGATCTAGGTGCCATTTCAGTTCTGTTCGTGTATGTTTGATAGTTTATGTAGGATATATCAAATTTATATATATTTTTCGTTCTTTCAACACATCGTGCTTGTAGCCTTTAGTCGTAATATGTTAATTGCTATTACATAGATTATCCAACTACAGCAGTAATGATTTCTTACATTTATTACACATTTAATATAACCAAGGATTTTATCGCTTTTTTTAATTATTTCACTATTCCGACGTTTCGAGAGCTTTGCAGCAATTATGGTGATGTTATCAATGGGAAATTTAAATTCGCTTATGAGAGTTTTTCCTCTATAAATAAACGTTCAGGTTTGTTGAACTCCCGCCACATAATGTACTGAAGGGGTGAATAACGCACATACTCAGTTAACGAAGCAATCAGGGCGCGAACCAGTCACCATACGCTCATTCAATCGATTGTCGCCATGTTACACCTAACCATGAACATATCATAAATTTACTATACGATAGTAAGCCAGTTGCCTTCCTCCTAGTAAACTATTAAAATAACACACATTGTCTACTTTCAGCGTGTTCTAAAAAGCAACTAAAAAGGGAATAATTCCATGCGACTGTGTTGCATGTTATTAATCGGCTAAAATAATGGTGATGTGTATATTTAAATTTAATTTAATGTAATGCTTTATATTAATAAACAACTACAACGATAGTAATAATTCATTGTATATTGATAAAAAGCTTCTTCTTACTTTTATACTTTTTTTTCTCAAACAACCTTGGCCCAGAAATCTGACTTTTGTTTGAAAAAATATTCACACGTCATTTTAAATCTTTTGTTATTATCGGAGGTATGAGTACTGAATAAAATATAAATTTCGTAAAAGTTTAGGACATAAGTAAATATTTCGTTTGAATCACAAACATTGCAATTAGATGTAATAAAACAATGCTTTAATATCTCAAGGTTTATAACTTGCCCACTAATTTTCATTCCGAAAGCCTCTTTTCCTCTCTGAAATTCTCCCCATTCGGTTTTATGGATATTCCTTATGCTTGCTTGCACATTAAATTATAACCAGAGGTAAATATGAAGGAATGCAGAGGATTGAAAATTAATTTCAGAGGAGCTTTAAATCTTTTCGTTATTTCCATAATTTAGAATTTCTTAAATGTTTTTGAAACTTGTTATGTAATATTTACAGATATAGAGATCAATATCAAACTGAATATGATCCGAAAAGTCTTTGTCTTAATAAACAGGATATGTTAAATGGATGTAATTAATATACTATATCTATATTATATGTTTGATAAACCGAAAAAAAAAAACTTTAACTTTTTTTCAATGAAATGAGATATTACACTAGTAGATTATTTTTGTCTGCAATGGGCTAATAGTTGGCCTCAAGTTTTAAGATGTTCAATGACAATGAGGTCCTATATAGTGCTGTTCTTCCACGCACAGAATACACTGGCTTTTGCTACATAGATTATAAAGGTAGTAACTATCAGGTGCGTTCGAAAAACTCTACCACCATCCAAAAACTACAACATGTGGACTAAAATTAATTCCTGAGCCAAGGATACTGCAAAATATATCTAGATTACATATTAAATCAAACATATTTAAATAAAATTACAAATTTATTAAACGCTTACTTAAATCTCCGCCATGCCCTTTATCCACCACCTCTCCACCCTCACTTGTGATCCCATCGCAAATTACCTGGCATCAATTTCATAAATAATTTTACCTCAATATTTACTTCATATCAGGCACACGCGTGTTGTTAGTGCTTTGTGTAAATCGATAAATATTCAGTGTTGAAATGATCTACCAATCGACAGATTTTAAACCTGACTGCTTCATAGACAAATGAAAAAGTACCATAACAGCTATACACATCATTGATCAGACAACTTTATTACTTTTATCCGTCTTCATGATACAATGGCTAGGCGCTTGCTTTGTACAACATTAATAATTTATTCCATACTGAGCAATATGGTTTTACAAGAGGTTCAACTTCCGACGCGGGAGTAGCACTCCTTAAACATATATTTGATGCATGGGAAATATCGCAAAATGCTATTGGTGTTTTCTGCGATTTGTCCAAGGCCTTTGATTGTGTGGATCACGAAACACTTTTAAGTAAATTAAGGTTTTACGGCATAGAAGGCACATCTCTGGAGCTTATAGCTTCATATCTCAGACAAAGAGTTCAGAGTGTTGCTGTTAATGGTTGGTTGGTCTTCTGGATCTTTTTTACGAATGGGTGTTCCACAAGGTTCCATCTTGGGTCCATTTCTATTTTGATTTATATTAATGATCTGCCCTTCTTTGTTAAAAATTTGTGTGATATTGTACTTTTCGCAGATGATACTTCCTTAATTTTTAAAGTAAATAGAGACAAACATAATTATGACGATGTGAATAGTGCACTGTCACGGGTCCAACAGTGGTTCACAGCAAATAATCTAGTCCTTAATGCTAAAAAAACTAAATGTGTCGAGTTTACATTACCTAATGTTAAAAGACATAATATTCATTTATCTCTAAATAATGAGGTCATTACTGTTACAGATTCAACCGTATTTTTAGGAATAACCCTAGACTCAAGGCTTCAGTGGAACTCCCATCTGTCAACCCTTGCGGGAAGGCTGAGCTCGGCGGCTTACGCAGTTAGGAAAATAAAACAATTAACTGATACTGATACTGCCAGGGTCGTTATTTTAGTTATTTTCACAGTATAATGTCTTACGTATCCTTCTGTGGGGTCAGGCTGCGAACATTCAATCTATTTTTATACTTCAGAAAAGGGCAGTTCGCGCAAGCGTTTTAATGAGGCAGGTATACTGACAGTCCCATCACAATATATATATTGTAATATTCTGTATATTCATCAAATATCAATATGTATAATAAACACAGTGACTACACGGTAGAAATACAAGAAATAAAAATAAGCTCGCGGTGCCTTACTTTCGTCTGCACAAAATTAATGGACTTTTGTGGGGCTCGGTATCCGAATGTATAATAAGGTTCCACAATCTGTTTTAGATTTGCCACTTCATAAATTAAAAAATAAATTAAAAATGTTTTAATTAGTAAATCATATTATAGTGTTAACGATTATTTAAATGATAAAGATGTGTGGAAATAAATGGCGCTGATTCTCAAGCAGTATGTGTCAGTACGTGTAGACATTCAAAAATGAAGAAGACAAAAAAAATGCGTATATATAAAATATAGGCCGCTGAGTTTTCTTGCCCATTCTTCTCAGGTCCGTGGCATTTGTTTTGCGAATGGGTGGTAGATTTTGACGTTCAATAAGTGACTAGTTGTTCCCATGTTTGAATAAAAATTTTGACTTTGACTTTGACTTTGTAACTCGGAGATTCCTCGTTCTATGATGACGAGAAAATAAAGAATATTGTGTAAATAGAAAATAAACAAAAGATTAATATAAAAATTAAAGAAAAAAGGATTATTAGAACATGAAATTAGAAAAATAATTTGTAAAAAAGTAGAAAGTAAAGAAAATAAAATTGTTTACAGATCGGGAAAAGACTCAGTTACGAAAACGTAGTATTCTGGGCGAGCATGCTTCGTTATCCACGACCTTATAGTCAGTTAAGACCATGTGAAATTTAGGCCATTTGTTAAGCCCTTGGGAACAAAAAACTTAAGATTGAACTCATTGCCTGAGTGATAACGAGTTATTTCACCGTAATCTTGATAGGTGACGTCGTTACGATTTTCCGCGTGGATATTTATCACATAACATCAGATAACTCAATGTTGTATTGTTAGATTATGCGGCGAGTACTTTTCTAGATTTGTTCGTTATAATATATTATACTAAATTTAGATATCTATTTCTATGTTGCGGACAGTTGTTAAATTGTTTTAATATAATGATTCACTTCCCGCATAAAACTTAATGTTAAATATAATTCTAAGAAGAAAATGTGTGGTAAAAATTTTAATGGTTATAGAACCATAAATGAGGTGAGGCAGGCGACGATAAGTGTAAGCGAAATTAGATTGAATCCCAGCGCCATTGCTGGAGAGGACGGTAATGTAGTTTTCGTCGCAGTAGCTCTGGGCATCCCTGTGCTCTCAAATAATTTATGTCATTACGTCTATTAAAGTAGTAATTATTTTTACGGTTGCCTCTTGGGGCTTCGTCGCAATTCAATTTAAAGATCTATTATAATTTTCACTCGTTTCATACTTAAATTTTACAAGTCAATGTTTTCGTTGAACTGGTCATATCTAGATTTTGCTTTGGACTTGAACTAGAAATGTTAGACTCCAGAGACTTATTATATTATAATTTCATACAAGTTGAACCTTGCTGAAATTTCTAAGATAGCAAGAAGCAATAGACAAGACAAAAGCCACTCCAGGGAGAATGAAATGGCTATGTAAGGCACACACAATACAATTTATCATAATCTGACCTCTATTAACTATCGACTCATTGTAATATATTACACTTGTTACTTTCTCCTTGTGTACAATTCTGTATTATGATTTGTCAGTTCTGAAATACTTATGTAATATGTGTTTTTACAAAACTGCCAAACGAAGTAGTAACTTACTACTAATATACTCGTATCATTAACATACTTGTCTGGTTGTTGTTAAATAAATTGTGTAATATATAACACGATTATAGTAACCACTGATTTAACATTATATAAAACTTATTAGCTTATTATTTGCAATGTAGGTAAGCCGAGGAATGTTGATATAAAACTATTCTCAATCGTCGATATAATGCAAGTGTATAATTATTTTTATTATAGTAAGTACTTCATGTAAATTTTATTTCATTTAAAACTAATGAAAGGTGTATGTTTATTTTTTCATGATTGATAACATCTATTACGCGACGGTCAGACTTGTCCGCCGCCGTTAAACTGTTTTATGGTGTTTTTAATGCGGACATTACCACCACACCCACGTCAATATCGACTTGTGGACATTGCGTCGACCTCAAGCGAAGTAGGTATATAACTGCATGGCCTTTATTTAAATTCAATTAACAATGTATGTTCAACTAATAAAAAAAATACGAACGTTTTTAACTGGATCCAAGGTTAAAAATTTCTGCAGACATAAACAAAACTACTCTAATGTCTAATATCCAATACGGCGAACCATAATTATTAAGTGATAGAAATTTTAATAATATTCTTTTTTTCTGTTTCGGCTCTTCCTAAATATTATTATTATACATATTTATTGTATTTATATACTACCACCTCTATTACATTTCAATTTAAGATACATCGTAACTAATTTTATTGACATTTTTCACTTTTCGTTAAGATATCTATAAACAAATTTTACCTAAAAAAACAAAAAACTTTAAAACAAATCGTCGTGATTAACTTGATATGGTAGCTTACGTTTCTAAGTAATTTAAAATGAACTTGAACACTGCATTACAACTGCTCGTAAAGGTTTAGTTGTTTGAACCGTGAACTGAAGTGAGATCAGTAATCCGCGTTGTTGTCGCTCAAAGTAATACCCAGTAACTTTAAACTTGAAAGCCTTTGATTTGTGTTGAAGGGATACATTTTGTAACTCTACTTATTTTCTTGAATATTCTGTGTATTGGTTTTCATCATTTTCGTTTAAGACTTGTTCATTGGTCTTTATAAGTTTGTAAGTATATGTGCAAATAATTCTATTCTAAGTAGTGAAATAACTACAACTCACGCAATAATATTAATGTGATGAACATTCCATTCAAACAGTTAGTATTCATTTTGAATAAAAATCCAACAAATGATCATGTTCACTCTAAGTTTTATGACGCCGTATCTATTCAACTCACGTATACTGCTTTCAACAATTCTGTTCTTCATTCCTCCATTGTGGATGCACCACTCCCTTAGCTTGATGTTTTACTTTAACCCTTTTATGACCCGAACAAAAGGCTATACATAAACACGGGGTGAATCCTGTCCCCGTTCATTATATTAAACACCTTGCTTTAACCGTTCACGGTTAAATGTAAATAATTCAAAAGACAACATTTAGGCTGCATAACTGAGGTGCGGTAAATGAGTTCACAGAAAAATAAAAAAAAATTTTTTTTTTAACTACAAATTATAAACAGTGGTCAAATATTATGGATCTCAAAAATCTCGATCAAAAAAACCTATCCAACTTCCATACATTATTACTTATTTATATGGATACGGAATAGCACCACCCAAGTTTTTGGGGTGTATGTTTGTATAAGTAAGTTATGCATATATTAATTAAATTGTATATAAAATCATAAAGTATGGACGTAATAATCGACTTGCATAGTACTCAATAAATAAACTCTTTTCATAATAAATATTTTATTCATTAAGAACGCTACAAAGCGAATAATTTTTTTCGAAGAAATGTTTAACGACACCGTTTACCCTCTCTATATACAAGCTTTGGTTTTCCAATTCATACTGACACATTTCATCGGGTTGACTGAATTTCATTTCAGTTATTTTTATTGCTTCTTCCGATCCAGCTGTTATTATTTTCATCGAGATCAAAGCTTCAACTAAGCCGTACACGGAATGTTCCATTAAGTGTTTTTGAAAGACGTCCTTCGGATATATATCCCCGACGTTCAGGTCGCATTGCTTAAGTACCGCTGATAGTGTTCCGTAATATATGTTAATAAGTGTATCGTAATGTTTATCAAGAAAATCGCGTTCAGTACACATATAAAAGAAGTATGATAAATCGGTAATGGGCGAAGCGTAGCGTGTTAGTTGGAAGTCTGTTAATAAAGAATCCACGGGCCTTTTATTCTGAAACATCCGAAATATTCATATATAAACTCGCACCTATTGAATTTTAAAAAACTTTGCACTTTTACGGAAGTTAATTTTGAATTTTATTAAACAGCATGTTAGTAACATGAAAGCAGATTTTTACCAAAATTTAAAATGCCTATTTGCTACTACAAATTGCACATGACGTATGTTCATGATCATTGTAGTTAAAATTCAATATCATTATTATGTTATCATTTATTAATTGCCAATGTATGTTATATATAATATTATTTTTACAATCATTTAATTCTCTGTATAAAACCAATGCTCTATTAGATAAGAGACCATATTTTATTTTCATTTTATTACATTTTCATAACATAACTTAGATTGTAACATAGTTTAGCCACAAATAATGTATATTAATTAAATTGCTGGCCTACTTAAGTAAGCGTCTTGCTTATGGCTGATATATCTAAGTACAAAATAAATTTTTTAATGTTAATAAGGCTCTTAATAGGCGATAAACAAACAAAACAGTTAAGACCAATTAATAAATACTTACGTGATATTTGAATACGAGACTATTGTTCCAACAATCTCCATGGCATATAGTGCTGTAGTTTTGAATTGATGACGTACACTTATTCAATAGCAATAAAATATTGGGCGCTAGCTTCATTAATCTTTCTTTCGCATTTGTATCAGAAACAACGTTAACAGATGCTACAAAGAAGGATATTAAAGATTTAGGTATGACTGTAACATCGCCATATTGTACATCTTCTGAAAATAAATTCATAAATTCTCCCCTTTTTTTCGGATACAGTTTATTCAGTGCGAAAGACAAAGCATGCAATTTTGCAAGATTTTTTATGACGAGAGTAGCATGACTCAAGTCAATTTTATTAAATCTGTCAAAGATGAGATATTTTTTATGTTCAATCTGTACAATAACACATTCCTTGTCATGCGCTGATGAAGTGAAAATGCAGTTTGAGAACTTCATCCGTAAACCTTCAATTATCTTGTATTTTCTTTGAATTTCCAACAATGAAGGTACTATATGTTTATAATAGGCGATTTCCCTTAAAAACGCTTCACGGAAACATGCTCGATCAATTGGATTAGAGTGCCATTTTATAATGAAACTTTTCTCTATTTTAAACTTATTTATTAATCCTCTTATTTTGACTACATGAGCTCCGCCCACGAAGCAATCAAGTTTGTCATAACCAATCTCTATTATGTATTCAATATTGCGAATGTTAGAAATTTCTGCAACTTTATTTATTATTTCTATAAGATCCGCATGCGGCCGAGATAGTTTTCTTCTTCGCATTTTTACTGTCCGACACAACCTAACTCTAAAAACATTTCCACTACATTGATAAACTTAAGTAGAGACGTACACTGTGTTACTCGCATATTCTTATCACTTCGAATGATTATGACTTGCTCAAAACAGATATGAAATCTGTGCGAAGGACACATAATAGTGGTTGATAAATTTTAAGAGTTTCATATAACATTCGACCAATATGCGTCACACATCAAGATTATTTTTAGAATCATTGCGCTAGGACGTAAAGTCTGCACCAATTTGGTCACACATGTTTTTTTATACACAACAAGCTACATCTTCGACTTATATTAAATGAACGAATTTGTAGATACAGATCTCGCTCTGAATATTCACCGATTGGCCGCTGCACCACCAAAACTGTGAAAAGTATAATCGAATTCTTATCAGAATTCTGTATTAATTGCATTGTTTTAAAATCCAATCAAAAAACAATCTCATTTAGAACTTGTGGTTCCTGACTGGATTGTGGCACTGAAATGGCTCCATTTCACTACTTCGACAGTGCGAATACGGCGACTTATGTCAGTTAACATGTTTTATCAGTAACACGATACTCAAGAACAGGCGCTGTTTTGAACGTTATCAGCGCGGAACAAGTCCCGTTCCGGCGAACAAGAGATAAACTAGTCCCGTCGCACAATACCTTTTGTAATGTCACTCAATGGCTGTCCTCCTACAGTGTGACCGTTCCGTGTGTCCGTGTGTGCGTCGTATGACCGGTTTTATGCATTCAACGTTTTATTATCTGTCATAGTGGAGGTACATCTTTCCAACGGATCTCATTTTGCAATATGCACGCTTCTGAGCTATTATATCAACGCTTCATATGTCAAAAGGCCACAAAGACACAGTTTGATATTTTAATCTCACCTCTTTATACGTCAAGTATTAAATAGTATCGCAATTAGATAACATAATATTTCTAAATATAAAATAACATGCAGTCAAAAGACTTAAGTAGGTTTAGAATATGTTGAAAAACATAATTATGTTTTGACTAAAAATTAGTTTTTTATACTTAAAAGTTAGTAGTATACTTCTAAAAAATTAAGGTTTTAATTAGATCTTACATAACAAAGAAACCGAATGGAGTTCTATTTGAAACGACATTAAAATTAGTTTAATGTTTCTTTTAAGATCAGTTTATAATATATAAAAAATAATGCTTCACGTATAGGTGAATTGAAAGACTTCAATGATCTAACAATTTCATTGTTTATATGTATTATTTTTCGTAAACCTGAGGTAATACAATTTTAAAATGGCGGAAAGCTGTCTAGACATTCGGGAAATCAGTTTTCCGCAGGCGTAAATACAGACGCCGGTGCCACCATGTCTAACATTAACACACTTTTCTCTGGTTATATTTAAATATAATATTTATTGATTTATATGTGTGGAAGATAATAAACAGAAATGTAATATAAAACGTTTAACTACTACAATATAATTGTCAAAAATTCTTTCGTTCTTCCGTTTTACACTTATCCAATAGTAAGTACTGAGTGGCTATTAATTGAAAACTAATATCGCGTTAATCTTAATTCGGTAAATCTAGAGCCCCATTCTGCAATAACGGATTTAATAACGTCTTAAGCACACAATTTAGAAGACGTATCAGCGTGCTCGATTTACGGCGTTATTACATTGAATACGATCCGCATTATTCCTCCTCCGAGTACAATGCTAGTCGGATAATAATCTAAAGGGATCGGTATAAAAGTAAATGAAACTGTCGGCATTGAAAAACATGATCACTGATAACAATCTTTTTTAGATCTAACAAAAATCAAAATTTTTAATAATATTTATTGTAATACACTAAATATAAGCTTTTTGAGTTTGTAAATACTTGTCTATGTGATGTGATTCGGTTTCGCAGCGATTGAATTTCAAATGCGGCCTTGTGTATTGATGATGAAGCTATGCCCTTGCTTTCTATGCTGAAAAGGCAGCTTTAAAAATCAGGCATGTATAAACATTTTTCACATCGCTTCATGTGAAAAAAAAATCCAATTAAAAACATTAAAAATGTGTGAATAAAAGTATTAATGACATATCTATACCAAAAATTTAATAGTTGAATAAAATTAAATGATCAACTTACTTTATTCAGATAACTTCTTTCGGTTTACAAAAATAATGCTAGTATAAATAATTTGTTATATAAAATATGTTGGCTTACGTACGGGACTACGTTGCATATTATATTAAAAATAGCTTATCACAGTGAGGTTTCAGTAAGGTCAACTTGGGACCAATTAGTAGTAAGAGGCATTCTATTTCAGCGCCGAGGCGTACCAGAACATTTGCATTAACTCGTACATATGAGCACAGGGAGCGTCTGATGAGTACCGTACTTTCTTCTCCACTTTCCTCTCAAATACTGTTAATATACTACATATATTGACGGAATTAATTAATTAGTAAAAACTTTGGTACAGGGAAATATTGGATAAACGATGAAAAAGATATAGAATTGCGTTGAAAAAGGCCTCCACGCATATGGATATCAATACCTATAAAATGAAAAAAGATCTAACAATACTACCGTGAGACTTACTAATATAATACTAATAAAGCTTGATAAATATTGATATGTGCAATAAACTTTCATCATAACATTATTAGAACTTGAATATTATAAACGCAAAAATATCAAAGCGAGAATTTAACAAAATAATTCAACGTTGAAACGACAAATTTATAAATCAATATCGACTTAATTGAGAATCTTAGAAGCAACTGCTGCATCTGCTTTGAACTGTGTATCGTTGTGTTAGGGGTGCATTAGGCCGCGTACGAAACAGGGGTGCGTATCGATTGGCATCCCGACCCTCGCGCCCCCGGGCACTACACAATATTACTCTCTGCACTACGAAACCCACCCTTTCATTACAGTTGCAACATTTGCTTGTCGTCGAGATCATTGTTTTAGATATCCATCGAGCTGGATGCAGAGCGTCATTTAAATGAAAATGTTAAATTGCTCATTCCGTTAAAAGTATTAAACTGTTCATGCAAGTAATAATCTTTTACGGCAACCAGTATCGTTATTATTTGTGGTAAAGATGTTACATTTACTAATTACTCGCAATTTTAATCGAAAATGTATTTTACTTGTAGGTCTCTGTCTAGGTAGGTACCACCGAGGCTTCTCTTTACGTTGCCAAACAATAATTTACACAATTTACTGTGTTGTTACTAGTGAATAGTGTGTAACGAGATGTAACTTCTTATGTCTCTAGGCGATAATGTGGTGCTGTGTATGTGAATCTAACCAACGTCAATTTGTTATGGGCAGGCGTATCATTTACCACTACTTTTCACACTAACAAAACAGTCGACTCCCACAAACAATTTGATAAATAATAATCATAAACTAATCAGGTAATATCTATATGTTCAAAAGATTAAAAAAACCCAACAATATTAGCGCATTTAATTAGTACAATCTTAATATAAAATATATCCATAAAAGAATTGCTAAGTAAAAAGATCCTGCGCAAGGATGTAAAAATGTATTAACAAATCTAAAGAATGTATGAGGTTGTAAAGATTAGTTCTTTAAACATGCTCATTCTTAAAGCGATGCGGGCCACCACCGGGCGCAGTTTATTGAGCCGCGACTTTCAATTGGTACGAAGTGTTTTGTTCCGTAGTAAATTATCCTGAACAATATTAGCGATTTATGATTGACGTCGAACACACAGTTATTTTATGATCAAAAGTTTTAATGTACCTTTATAGAAAAGGATATGTTTAATGATGAGATTATTAACAGCCATTTACAAATATATTATATATTACAGACCGAAAAACGTATTTCATTTAAAGAACGTAAGATAATTATCTTCAAAAATTTCTTTCTTTGATTTCTACTAAAAACCTCAAAGTAAATGTATTTTATAATACTTCTTATATTTACGAAATCCCAAAGGAATCTTAAGAAAGAATCTTTGATCCAATTCTTTTGATGAGAATAAATTTGAAAGACGAACTAAATGGAATTTCATGTCAAGCAGAGCAGGAAAAAATGCTTGTAATCAAAAGGAACGTAAGTGAAGTCAATGGTTCAGTTCCTTTAATTATCGGATGTAATCAAGCAAATTTCATTTAACCATTAATCTTAGTTACTTAATTACTTTCGAATAGGACTTAATTCGTGTTGATAGATTATATAAACAGATTTACGTTACCTCATATCAGTACAGCATAACTTATGGCGGCATCTTGATATTTATTAATAACACGTAATTATTAATCACATATAAAGGTTCAAAGTAATGGCGAAATTTGTAAATTCGTATTACTTTTTACCTCCAACACTAAAAGTGGAGTAGACGTTTAAATTACACTCCTTTTTTATTGAAAGTTTAGGATTTTCATTTCCAATTTAGTTTAAAAGAAACTACGTTAAAAACTCCATACTTTATATAACACAATATTATTTTTATTTGAGTAAAAGTAATTCTAATACCGACGATCCCATGTTAAGCTATAATAATATATTACATATATATATTCTCAATATACTAGAAGGTTTGATTAAGGTACGTAATAGGAGGGAAAAAAACCTTCGTGTATTTCAAATTCTACTCGTTCCATATTTCCAGCTGCGCATCTGCGAACCAAATAAAACTTGGATTTTTTATGTTGTATAAAGCGAAAGTCTACAGAATGTTTTATAGAACCTTTTCCACGTCGATAAGTAAATGTTACCCTTGTCCCTGCAAATTATTATTCTGTTGTAATGGTTTTTTCACCACAGACTTGTGAATGACGATAGCAGTATAACTAAACTGTAACTGTCGGAGTCAGATTAACCTGAATGACGTACAGCTTCATATCGCAGGAGAAAAGTACATTTTAATAGTTTCTTATTTAATTTTTTAAATAATTTTTATCAGTGACCTGTTTGAAATCGTCCTAGAAGTGTTCAAATAACATTTTGAACCTAAAATACATTGTTACAATCATCAATTACTTTCCTTCATCATTATAAACGTGTACGTCGTTCCTAAACATTTCTCAGTCTGTTTGCATGACCTCCCCTTTGAGGGGTGTCCGGAAATATCGATTGTACCTGTTGGTAGGTTGAAGTGTTGGTATGAGTGCTTCGAGGGTGTACGAAAGCTACGCAAAACCTCCACCCTCCCTCCTCATTCCCTCTTGTAGAGCGGCAATAAAAATTGATTAAGCAGTAATGAGTACAATGTATAAATGAAATCTAGTCTATTTACCTAGTATTTTATATGGAATTACAAATAAACGGTGATTTAAAACAAACCTAAACGATTTAGTTTTTATTAAGCGATATACGAGCTCTTTAATATAGTTCTATTTTTACATTACTTTAATCCTATTGGATCAATATCAATGTTTATCCCATTGTAATAAACATTTACTGTAAATATTTTCCCAAAATTCTTGTCCGTGTTACGTACTTAATAAATTGTAATAAATAAAGCACGAGAAATAAGACTTAAGGTAAGATTAACATAATGAATGTCTTAAACTTTACTTTTATTCATGGACAAGCAAATTACAAAACAAAATTTGATTGATAATTTATACTCATCTCGGGCACTCCCTCCGCAAAATCGCAAAACAAGCTTCGTTATGTTGTTTTTTGCCATTTTATCACAAGACGAAAATTTATTTTTTGCCTTCTTCAAGTTAATATAAAAAATGATTCGTTACTCTAATGGCATTTTGTTAAAGGTTATACAATTTTTGGTATTTGGCCAGCATAATAATTAATATTCTTTTAGTCCTTGTATGTCTAGACAGAATTGGTCGTAATTTAACAACAATTCGCAATTAAAAGGGATTTATTAGACAATAAACGGCTTGTAAATAGGCTGTATGAAGGATATACTCAATAATATATCTATATGTTTTTGAAATTAATAACTATTCTTGACAAGCTTTATGGCTGTATCAAGTAAAGTATGAAGATAAAATCAAAACAGTGTATTTAAACAAGCTGTTTCAGATTTTAAAACTTTTGTCATCATTATCATTCGGAGAATAAAAGGATTTACGTATAAATTAAGACAATTAATTCGTTTTATATGAAATGCTAATGAGTTCTCAATTTTTTTATACCATTTGGTAGTGTTATAATTGTATTTAAAACATTGCATACATGTTGTAAGTTTAAAGTGTCGGGGGCAGTAGGCCAACACAAGGGAACGCTCCACCTAACGACTCGCATTCATCCGTACCCTGTGCGACAAACCCTTTGTTATTATTTATAATTTAGATGTCAACGTTACTCACCATGTGCTACTTTCAAATTAAAATGTATGCACATAATTAACATGATAATGATTTGCGGGAAAATATGCAAATTGCAAAACCACATCAATGGGTACGCTAACGTGGTAGTTTATATTTTTTTATATGGACGATTAAAGTCTCGTTATTTAATTAAAGAATATACACTATATATAATTAAACTACAATAGAAATCGTCCCCAATTTCACTTGAGTTTAAGTAGCAATGAGACTGAAGATAATGAAGCACATTCGCTCAAAGTATTTTGGCTTTTATATACATAACACACAAAAATATTATTATGGCGGTGGATTGACAACAAGGTGAATAGGCAGCGGGATAGAAAAAGTCTTACCACTAACCAAAATTAGGCAATTATGCGGACACGGGATCAACCCAGCGACCTTATTACTGGTTAGTGATTTTTCTGATCTATAACTCTGGGTAACAATACTTATTTGCTGGTCTTCCAAATAGATAAAATAAGATTGGCGACTTCTATGAACCCTTAATTTGAAACACAAGACAGCAACTCATATTTGTTTTATATCTCTGATATCTAAAGCAAATTTATACAATTTTACTTGTTATTTTTAATAAACTAAATAAATATGTAATTGTGTAATAAATGAATGATATTCAAAATACATCTCGAGCTTTGTTTAGTGGTTAATGAATTTCTATTGCAATGATTTTTTTGAACACCGCTTTAAATGTTAATCCGTATACAATGAAGGTATATTGTAATGTCGGTCATATTCATGAATGAATAGATGAATGTCTATTATAAGGGTACAATGTTAAATTCCTTACATAACTTCTCCAAACCTCATCATACTAATCCGTCAATATTGTGTTGCAACAAAGGACCTATGTTATATCTAAATTTTAATTAAATTAAAGTGCCTATTTAAGTCTATATGTTTGGTGGATTTAGGTTAATCGTGGTGTGGTCTCTACACATGGTAGTTCCCATGAGGGTACTAGAAACTGCTTCATACAGGCCTCGGGTAGGGCTATTATATTAGCAAGAGAAACTGTGATTTGAGTGGGCAACAATCTTCACAAAACCAGGCAGAGTACTTTTCCAAAGGTTAAACCCTATACCTTAAAATGTTAATCGTGAAGTTCATGTTTTTCGAGACCTGGTCAATTACGCGTAATGTTATCATTTACATTAACCTGATGGTCACCGTTTACATTTACCGTACCGTGATTGTTACGATAGCATCGGTAAAAGGTTCTACGCAGTCACCGTCAAGGTTGTTAAAAAGTCTTTAGTGAAAAGTGACAAGGAAAAGTTAAAACGTAAAATTTGTAGACTAATACACATCATCGAATTTCTTAAAGTTAAAGATAATAAGATCGTATTTTTACTCTTTATTTTATTTATTCCATTTTACAAGGAAAGGCGTTGTAAGGTAGTGAAATTACTGGGGTAACGAGATTTAACATCTTATGTTTTTAGGCGACGAACGTAATGTGGTGCAGTGTTATTAAGATGGTATATCTTAACTAGAGCCGCATTGTTATGAGCAAGCGTATCACTTACCATCAGGTGAACGTCTCCCACGTCTCGTCGCTTCGTTAAATTAAAAAATATCTATACACTTTTTTGTTGTACCATATCGGTAGTCACCGGACAATAACCCTAAATATGAAAAACTAAAACTATGACCCTTTTAATCCATGTAAAATAATTGACTATTAAACAATAAAGACGTATTTCATCACCATGTATTGTTTTTCAACAGCCACTTACCTAACATTTTTTTCAATAATAAGAAATTAAAATAATTTTAGAAATAAAATATAACTTATTTAATAACCTGGAAAATCTCTAAGCAAATATATTTTATTATATAATATTATATTTGCTTAGAGATTTGCAACCTTGCTGTATATCATATATCTTTAGCATATTAAATATGTAAAGTATGATGAAATAATTTTCTACTCATGAAGCTCAAAAATATTCCAAAAATTCACACGACTATTATATTACTTGAGTACAGTAAGTACACAGCTACCTAAATCCTCTAACTGTCCTAGTCTCTGACATTACTTAAAATTATACCATTCTTATTTTTAAATATACGTCCTTCTTTACTTTTCTCGAAAATTAGTAACAATCTTACTGTTCCTTACTTACATAACTTCGTATGTAATATATCATAGTTCGTACTTACATAACGAATAAATCATATTTTATTAAGTTTTGACGTCATTGATATCATTACATTCACCATTTAAATCAAGCAAGCTAAACAAATTTTTACAAAACTCGTAAATTACTTTACTTGTAAAATAAACATACTTAAACTGCGAAATTTACTCATTGGACGCATTATTGCCGTAATAATTTTAGGTAAAACTCGAGCCGGCATCATTTTATATTCATGACGCTCGAACGCAAGGTGCCACCTTTCCTTATAAAATATTTCAACCCCACTTCGGATACCAATTCCTTTGTCGCTTATTAGTTTTATAAGCTGCAATAAACAGATCTACTTTAATCTCTAAAAGGAATCATTGGAATACGTAACAAATTAATTAAAACAGTAACGAAATTGTAGTGAGTGGTAAAAAATTGCGACCTCATGATCAATATCTCTGTCCTTGACATTAGTATTCCACTCGTACAAGAGATCATATCTTTATAGTCCTTATCCACCTACCTTTATCCGTACGCCTTCAAAATGTTAATAAACAATAATTTCCGTGTGACGTCAGTGGCACTGAATTATGTTCTCACTGTCGCATCCTTCTAATTCATTATCCTCGCACGTTCACCGCTAAATTATTTCATCACTGACTTGTTACGGTAAGGACTGCGTAGTTAACAAGTAGCTACGTGACGTAGCGCCGCGTAGCGTGCGGACGTAGCAGCGTACGCGAGCGACTCGACTGGAAGCTCCGCGGCCGGCGCGGGCACGGATCGCGTCTCACAGTACAACCGACAAATGTACATCAATTAAACTGTTCATATTTATTGCACACACAGTACTGGTGGTAGGTCTCTGTTGCCGGAGACCGTCTGGGTGGGTACCACCGCAGCTCCTATTTCAATCGCCAAATAGTAGTGTGCAAACATTACTGTGTTCCGGTTTGAAGGGCGCTGTAGATAGTGTAATTACTGGGGTAACGAGACTTAACAGTAGTATAAAAAAAAAAACTTAATAATTATTTTGTATAAAAGAATTGTAACACGGGTTAAAAACATGTATTTTTAATATAAACAACGAATAAAACTTCTAACGCTATAATAGTTTACCGCGTTTCTTAATAAAAAATAAATAAAAAATTTAAGTATTCCATTCAACAAAAATATATTTCAAATACGTACGTTCCAAAGAAAAAGGCATATGGTACAGAACGCTTCAAATTCAGCCACCTCGTGTGCCTTGGTGTTGCATTAATAATTTAAGCAGAAAAATTACTATTGTGGGTCATAGGCTTAGGTCTGGGCATACCATAAATAATAAGTTTCGATACATAATAAAACAAGTAGGATCACCCAACTGTATGGACTGTGATATTACAGATGACATACATCATCTACTGATAGAGTGTGCCAGAACTGAAATTATTAGAAATAATTGCATTTCGTCCCTAAATTTAATGTTGGCTTATTTCATGGAATTCTGTCATATCCATATTGTGAAGAAGCAAAAAATTTTTTTATGTCAATGGCGAACCTAGTTTATAAGAAGTGTTAACACAATAGTTTATAAAATATATATATATATATATAGTTTTAAGGTTATGATAGGACTGACCTGCGCATATCGTACAAAAGTCGTTAAAAAATTAGAAAAAAAAATATTTAGAAGTAAATGAACTCTTTATTTACTCTATTGGATGTTCTTAGTTGTTACGGTGCTCTGTGTATTAAGGAGTGCTGTTGTGCGCGTGCGCGTGTGACGTCAGCACGTCCCGCCCCGCGCCGCTCGCACAAAGACCGAGCGCCCACATGCTCCGCGCTATCCGTCTCCGCTGGCGCACCCGCTATTCGTCATAAATCATTGGGGATGAAAATTATTAAATGGACCTTATGTAAATCGCCATTTCAGGCACTTAAAATTGTTAATTAATACTTAAAAACTATACCCTTGCAGGAATTAGCTTTATAAGTTCTTATATTACTTTTTTTTATACTACTATGCGACGAGACGAGCAAGACGTTCACCTGATGGTAAGTGATACGATTGCCCATGACAACGCGGCGCTAGTTAAGATGGTACACACTGCACCACATTGCGCTCGTCGCCTTGAGACATAAGGCGTTAAATCTCGTTACCCCAGTAATTACACTAGCTACAGCGCCCTTCAAACCAGAACACAGTAATGTTTGCACACTAATATTTAGCGGTTGAAATAGGAGCTGCGGTGGTACCCATCCAAACAGTCTCCGGCAAGAGAGACCTACCACCAGTAAAAATATATATTTTAATATGTGTTTATATATATAATAAGACATGTTTTTAGTTTTTTAAATCGATGTTGATTTCATGTTCATTCATTTATCTCAAATTAAATATATTACAAGATGTATAAGTGTTATAATTTTGAAAACGAAATTGCCAAATTGTTTTACCTTTACGAAGCAACGCACATTTTACAAAGCCAAAATCTTACATTCAATTATGGTGTACTGTTTTTTAAATGACAATACATCGCACAAAAGTGTCCCACGGTACCTAAGCGGTATTCTATGAAGCCCGTAACAAAAGAAAGGGACGTTGCGCGAAGTTTCCTCCGAGAGCCCTTTCCTTGGGGTTGTCACTGGGCCCTCGATCTACTGCCCCTGTCCCTGTGAGAGGGGACATTACAATGCCCCCGTAAGTGATAAAAACTAAGCGACTTTTATACACGAATCATGTTATAACCAAATTAAAAGGTAAAATGATAATATTTAATAGTTAAAGACAGAAATAGTTGTTTCAGTATTGGATGAAAAAATTATGCATTAAAATTTTCTTTGCTAGTCACATGATAATACAATATTCATATTATAACAATAACTTTATATATCTTTACAGATCTGTATATGTATGTTGATATTAAGTATTTTTTTTCCGCTGTCACTTGTGTTATATTGACATAAGCTGTTACCAAAAATGCAACAGCGATCGGCCGATAGCCTCCCTCCCGGGTCAACCCTAGCAAAAACAGCTTCGTCACCGGTCGCGTTGTACGCTCCAGAACTTCCAATGCGACTTTTATTATTTAAAAAAACCTTATACAAATATAGCATCTAAACAGTTTAGTAGCTTTGAAATTGATTTTTTTATTTCTATCAGTACGTATAACGTAAAACATCCTAGATGTATTTTGATCAAATCTCTTTTCTTATTACACAATTTATACATTTAAATTATGTTGGACCAGAATTTTTTTTCATTTCATGGCTATAAAATTTATAAAACCAATAAAAACTTAAGCTAATAAATATAACTTCTTTTAACTGTCATATGTATGCTGTAGTACACAACAGAAATATTCCTAGAAAACCTTTGAATACGTATTTTAAAAGTCCGTCTCCAAATCTACAACAGAATGGTTTCGTAATTAAATTGAGAAACAAGCGCAACTAAACAATGCTTACCGGCTAACTTAATAAAGTCAGAGTGTTATTTGTTTAAAAAACAAACTTAAAACAGTGTCCAACAAAGCAGTATGGAAAAAAAGATATTTTGCAAACGATGCGTTTAATATGAAATCTCATATTATTTTTCCGATCCAATCTTACATGTATATAACGAAATATCAGCAGATATACGAGATAAACGCTTGTTACCGTAAAACTTGGGCCGTTTAATAAATAAAAACAAATAGTCCACTTAATGTTCTCACAGCTGGGACACAGGACCTTCTTTCACAAGGACACCAGAAAGTACTCGTATTTAATAGTTATTTTCGCATGCCTACAATCTTTTTATTATACACACGTTTTGCAATTCCACTTATATAACGCAATGATTATTCTATTGTCGATTTCATATTCCTCACATATTTTATGGTGATACCTTCATATCCATATCAGATGAAAACACAATGACCACAAATAAGAGTGTAAAAGAAACACATGATTCTATAATTTTTGTTGTGTCATTGAACTTGTTTTATAGGCACTGATCACAAACAAGTACCGAGCTGTTATTTCATATACTTTTTTATATAATTATAATTATCATATCGCCTAAATTAAAGATGTAGAAGGCAGAATTAAGTCTTGGGTGATATTCTCTAAAAGATAGCTATAAGAGACAAGGAGGTATTGTAGTCAAGAAAAAGTAACAATAAAAGTAGAGAAATAAGAATACTGTTACGTTGTGAATGCGTCTTTAATGCTTAAAACAATAACAAGGGGTAAAGTAACCTCCTTTTTTTACCGGCGACGGATTCTAAATCAAAAGTAAAGGTTTTTGGCTATTTTTTTATATTACACTCGAAAATATTTTGCAATTTAAATAGATTTATTTACCAAAAATACATAGATCACTTTAACAAAGAGGAGAAACTGAATACAAACTATTATATATCTGCTATAACAATGTACCGGGAGCATGGCCACTGTGCGATATTTGTTTGCAATAGCAAATGTTCCGACGATCGTAACTGAAACAAACGTACTAATAACACTTCAAATATGCAAATAATATTTGCATTTTCATGTATAATATTTATGTACATTTGAACGTTGTACAAATTTTCTCATATTCGTTGCGCTTATATGGTAAACATACATACATATTTATTTATAATTATGTATGTCAATTATTTAGATATTTTACTTTTGGTAAATATCTTTCAACATCACTGTAATGATGTTTGTTGATGAATTTGTTGTCTAAAATCAAATACAAGGTCGTTTATTTTCGATTACACAAATTATTTAAAGCTGGGTCCCAAGTTGAACATGACGTGGCATAAACTGAAACTATTCTCATTTTAGACCCGGCACTACTGTGTGGTTTCTCTTGTTTTGTTGTATTAGGATTAAGCAAAATTGTTAACATAAGGCAACTCATGAAGCATCTCTCAATTTTACGTACATAAACGTAATATTGATAAAGTTTGCAACAGGTTTATTGTTTATACAAATAAATGCAGTGTTAGAAAATAATATTAAATATGGATTTGTTAAATACCAAGAAGTTGAAATTATTATAGAGCAACTATGAGGTGTAACAATTCAACAAAAAAATTAAGAAAACTACGGTAAACATAAACCTCGAAGTATACAAATGTAAGACTATAAGATTATACTTTTTACGTGTTGCTTTTTTTATGTTTCACTATAATTTTCATAATTTCTAACGTCAGCATGTAGATACGTGGCTAAATTATTTTCATTTAAGTTCTAGGGAGATGTATCTGTTCTCTAAAAGCATAATAATAAAATAAAAGCATAAATGTATAATTTTATACTGATAACGTAATATTTACTGCACAAGTTTCAATGTTTCGTGCGAGCAATCGATTTGTCTGGACGAGCCTGTGGCTTTCGTGACTGAGTGAACTATCGCGTCATTACAACATTTATGTACATCTAGCTTATACTATTCGCATAATACTGGAGTAATATTGTTTCTAACATGTATATTTTTTATAGGGAATTTATATATTTAACATTTTTTCCATCACGACTTTTTATGTCATCAAGAGTACGTTTACGGTTATATTACACACGGGTTACACTAATACTTAACTTATACTTTTAGTACATCCGTCACAGTCACGAGATGTTTAAATCTAGATTATAAAAAAAAAACTGTGTGATTTTTCTTTTAGCAAAATGAATAAATGATATCTCCATTATGTATGTAAAAGATGAAGTGTTAATAATGTATGTTAAAATTAAAGATGTGAAAACAAGATCTACGGCCATTGACAAATGACGGGTCTTTTAGTAAGAACAGTAACATTATGACGTTTTATAGCAATGATACACATATTTCATGCTAGTTTATTTAAAGAAAGTTTGGTAAATATATAACACAGCAGTAATGAAGTGAAAACACTTCAACGCCATTTCGTGATAGATATTCAAGAAAATATAAAACTTCTTGAAAAAATTTTAGACGTAATAATTTTTAAAGTAAATAATCTAATTTTTCTTGTTGAGTTTTCAAATCAATTATTGCGTTAAATTATACATTTCTGAAGATGTTTTATAATAAAAATATCTCGCAAAATCATCGTAATTCATTGGATGAGACACACCTTTCTTTTCAGGAGGATTATTAATTCGCTAACAACATCCATATCATTTTGAAGTGTTACATGTAGACCTTTATGTTACAACATGTTAGCGACATGTTCATTATTTCTAAAGGAAGATACGCGAGTTGAATATACGTATAGGATCGAACGTGAGCCGCCTGTTTATCAAGCCTCCTACACTCAAGCCGGGAAACAATTTTATTACCTTACTTTATCACGAGTCTCATATTATTGCACACTCTTGTCACAGATGATGAAATTATTACTTCCTAAGCTACGTATATTAATACGTTTTAACAAGATTTCAAGTATAATTAAAATTAACGTTTCTGTTAGAAGTAAACTTAATAATTAATTTCAATATTTTATACATCCTATACATAAAACGTATATAAGTATATATTTTTATTACGCAAGCAAATAGTTGTTAAAATTTTTAGTTCTATTATTTCCCATATTAATTTAATTTCAGAGCTATAACACTTTTTAAAATTATATCTTTTTATATCTTACAACAAAATTCTTAAATTTTAATAAGGAATACGTAGTGTATCTCTTCGTAGCGACCTACTTGCAGGCGGATCAAGAATGTTTTCATAGAACCTGTAAACGCGAACACAATGCATGTTATACATAAATGTATCTCATAAAAGCTACTCGCAAATATTTCTATATAACTACCTGACATTAGCAAACGATAATACTGAAATTACTTTAGAAATTTCAAATTAAGATGTACGTAGTGGCAACAATCTAATATTAGTTATGTATTTCTTAAGATAAAGTAATCAATAATTTGCTGCCCTCTTTTCGCTTTTATCTTCAGCCTTTTTTTAACTTATTCTTTAGGGAAATACAGATGCTCTCTCCAACTCATATCTACATAAACACTTAATGATCTGGCTAATAAAATTTTCAACCGGAAGTTAGAGTGTTTTTTTCGCAAAACTTCCGATGATTTTAACACTGAATGTTTGCCAAAAACAACTAGTTCGCATGTACATCGTTATGAAAGTCCGGAACACGCGCGGCATAAAACCTACTTCCTCTGTTCAGTTCACATCACATTTATAGTCAACAACCACCATTTAGATTGCGAATGTTTGTTAAATTTTTACATAAAAAAGCTTAGTTGTCATAACGTACGATACTAACTTAACTGTTGTTGTAGATGTTTTTATAATTACAGGTATCGATTACACTCTTTCAATAAGTAATCAATCGTGTCAAGGTCATTTCTTTAAAAAAAGCCTTTCCTAATATCTGATGATTCCTGATGGAGAAGGCAATGGCAAACCACTCCATTATAACTACCAAGAAAGTCGCCGTGAGTTTTATTACACATGATGATCCACAGTCATGAGGACATACGACTTAGAAGAAGAAGTTTCAGTTTTGTAAAATTCGGTGCTTGCTAAAACATTTTATCAGTAATGCTAATGCTTCTCAATTATACGATGCTCATTTCTACCAACGTTCATAGCCTGTGGTCGAAACTTATTGAGACGTACAATCATAACGCGGAATGAAACCTTCGATGTTAGACTAGCAAGCCGTTATGTAAACCATTGGCTTTAATATCTATTATACGCGAAGTAAATGCATGAACTTTTATTTAATTCACTTGGAATGTCGGTGGGGAACAATCCTCCTAACATTAAACTTACTTGTTTCTCTAATACCAGTATACATGTGGAAAGTGAAGAAGAACGTTTTACGATTCTATAAAGCGTAAGTTCCCGATTCCCAGCAGTGGGATCATAACGAGGGTATATTTATTATTATTATAAATATATAATTATAACCAGAATATAAGGAATTTAATATACTTAACAATTCCGCATATAAATATCACAACTTGCACCATTAGTTAAATGCCAAAGCACCTTCGTACAATTTAAAGCACCTGCTTACAGTTTACTAAGTTGTTAATTAAATTTCAAGTTAAGGATTAAATTACGGTACTGCTAGTTAAGGACCATTAAATGACAAATATCTAAGCATATGTATAATATATTAAAGTAAATAGAAGATGAACAATTATAAAAGACATGGTTTATTTTTGCGTATACTAACTGTGATTAGAATTTAAAAAAAATGAAAATTTATGTAATTGGGGTAGCAAGTTCGAGTAGTTGGTTTCGAGAAACAGTAAGATTACGGTATGCTACATTAATATAATAATGACAGTTGCTGAGACTTCAGAAAAAATATAGAGATAAAAAGACAGTTTTTCCAAAAGCAATCTCTTAAAGGATGGGTTACTGCGAGTTGCTTGTATTTATATATTAAAGTAAAAGTTCATTCCAAAATCTAGTAGAGCGAAGGATGGTGAAATTACAAAGAGAATTGTCATATTTACTGTGTTTAATTACATTCGCTAATATTTTAGCGATTAGGTACTTTTTAAACAATAAAGTTACCGGATATGCAAAACTAATTCCTTAACCCTTAAATGTGCAGTGTTTATATTACGTATTTGTATATACTAACTAATAGCATTTATAATACTTAACTAATAGCAATAACGAATGCCCTTTTAACATTGACAAAAATTTAATATACACTGTCTTATCTAAGAATAATTTGTTCTTGACGCGAACCAAGTTTTCATGCAGTGTTTTGACTTCAAAAAATATCGCGTAAGTTTATAAAATATTGGTCAGGTAATATCGATAGTATTCGAAGCTAGAAATTCTTAGTCTAAAATATTTCTTATTTGTTTGTAAATTCTTTGGTATGTATATTAAGTCTTACCCCACAAACTTTTAATCAAAATGCACAATGACGAATCGCGTGTTCACGCAAACAGTAACGAGTGTAACATTTCCTCATAAAAGCTAAAGCTTGGCACTTAACAAAACATCAATCTTATTATTTTCACGTCGCTCACGTTGATATTTTCACCATTGTATGAATTTCACTCCGACGGAAAAATCCCAACAAATCTAACATTTGACAGACGTAATATTTCGCCGTAATTTCTTTCTTAAATAATGCGTGTTTTAGTATTGGATTTAAGACCTTTGCGGTTTTTTTTTTTTCACTGTATTCTTTACATGCATTTTGAATATTTTTTTGGATAAATACCTATACTGTTACAAAGACGTTAGAAAATGTACATATTTGTTTAATAAAACGAGATCAACTAACCAATTCAAACAAAAAATACAAGAAAATTGAGTTTTAATACAGATAAAGTATTTGAGCAGAGCCAAAGTATAGACATAGAGAGGCATGTTACATTTTCTTTGATTTTATTGTCATTTTAAATCATTTCAAATTGTTAACTCATAGATCGGGAAAACATTTATACACAGTAAAGTAGAGCACGGGTAAAAAGAGCGGTATTAAATTTTTCTAAGATAAATTCTTTACACTTCATGCGAAGTCTTTGTGTCGGGGACTGCCATTTTGATTTTATATGATTATCAAATGATTTAGCACTTTTTATTAAGAACATTATTAAAACATAATTAATAAAAAAAAAACTATCAGCAATCTTCAATGCACAATAAGAAATTAAAGATAACTAGATACTTTGTAATGTATTGTACCTAAATTAAAACAAACTTGTTAGTAAAGTAAAGAACGCTGAATTTGAAATGTTACAATTCTAAAGACTATCGAGTAGCTTTCATGAACGATACGCTAGTTAAGTTTATTACTATACGAACCTTGTTAACGAAACTAATTATTGTACTAAGCGTATCGAGACGAACTACTATCATACTGAAAACGTATTTGAATTGGGCCTAATTAGTTTGAACTTCATCATTGCATGTCCTCGTTAAACTTAAGTGGAAGCTTGTTAATGGTAATGAATGATTTTAAAACGTGAAAATATTTCAATTAATATGATAAATCATTTATGAATGATTTAAAAACATTTATGCAAATAGAGAATAAGAAAATGAATACTCTCGAAGCCACAAAAAACGAGTTCGGTGAGGGATGATAAGAATTTTTCTGATGAAATTTCTTTCGAAAACAATCCGTACATTCTTTAGCTCTTTCAAGAACATTATTACCTCAGCCTAAATATGTGGCAATTCATTTTATGAATGTTGTCATTAACCTATTTATGTATCGGAAATATGCCGGATGTTATTATCGTAGTGTTTACCTAATACACTACGTTCATGTATAGAGTTTTTTGAAACCATCTCTTCGGATTGCCTAACTTTGAACTTTCAAAAGTAATATATTTTTGCACACAACTCTATCCTTGGTTGTACTCTTTTTAAGGTTGTAAAAAGTTTCTGTAATTCACCTTATTAAATTATTTATACAGGACCTTTGTCGCCGAGGCTATTACCGCTTTTGACAAATGGCGCGCTCAACTAGGCATTTTCTGTGTACACTTCAGTAATTTGTTTTTTGATTAATGGTTAAAATGACAAAGTGTCTCAGATCCGGTGACAGATGTGAACTTGTTTACTCTATAACTAATTGTGACGGCTTTTAAAGTAACGGAAATATATTTAAAGAAAAAAAATTGTTTTAAAAACTAATGAAATCAACTACAGAGTATGAAAAAGTTCTACACAATATGAAATAAGAAATGAAGATGACTTGAAGCAGAAAATTTTGAACTTCATCTTCAACAAAATTAAATAAGAATCTTAAGTCAAAGGATAAATTTTCTAGCGCTGATAACTAATTTGATGACTTGCATTTACTTTTTACTACTTACACTTATTATACTTTTTTCTTGCGTAACTCGTATTGAATCAATGAATATGCTCAACTTTCACTGGTTTCATCATCGCATACATTATTTCAACCATCAAACATTTGTGGTACCATCAAACACTGTATTCCGGTATGGCATTGTGAATTTACCGGGGTAACTACACTTAACATCCAATGTCTCAAAGCGATGATCACGATGTGATGCAGTGTATATTATCCTTACTACCGCCGTTATGTGAGGTCGTATCACTATTTTTGTCGGGAACGTCTCGGAGTTTCTTAAAAAAAGAAAAAGATTTAATTTACTTGTAACATGTTCCCGGGGTGATACATATGAAATTGTGCTTCATTGTCAATTCCAATTCCAAAATGTTCAAGAAAAAAAAAACTTAAGTTGGCGGAGAACTTCTAGCAAATGGAGACTTTTTCAATGCATACCTAATTTTTTAATTACTACCGAATAGAAATCTGTTCACCCATTTCAATTATGTAATTGAGTAAATTTAAGAAAAAGAGAAGTATGAGAAGAAAACTATATTAGGGAAAAACTATTTTAAACCATTACAAACATTTGTAGTATTATTAAAATGAACTCTTTTATTTTCGCTCATTAACGGAGAGTTTATTTTATTACTAGAAAACTTCGTCGAAGAGCTTAAAGTTTGTTCTGTGTACTTTCTTTAAGTCCGATTTTTTACGTTTAATTGACCGTAAACATTTTGCAACCAGATTCTGAAATGAAACTTTGCGAGGTGGAAAATTAGTTAATATACTTTGGAAGATTTACTAAATTACAATATTTTTAAACATGTATATATTGATTTGCTGTTGTACGGAAGCCGTTGCTGTACACAAGCCACCTTTTAAGGGAAGAGCATTAGCGCAGATCGTTAGTAAGGGTCGCAGGAATAGTTGCTGCTTTTTCCCTGGAGTTGTTTCTTCTTATCCAACTTCCACAACATGCTGAGGTTAGAGTGTGGATGGAGATATCCACACGGGAATGCAATCATTGCTCCGGTTTAAGTCATAGGCATTGTCTAGCATTAACTGCAAATTTCTTTCAAAGTACCTTCTCATTATTAAACTGCAGCAGATTTTTGAATATTATTCAATATTTTTTTATAAAAGTTTACGTAATTTCTTCGAGTAGAAAATTTTGTAAAACCGCCTAAAAATTTAGAAGGGATAATAAGATGTTTGATATAAGCTTCACTTAACCCCTTCCGCTTATTTGCCTTATAATACTAAATGTTAATCGAAGCGAATGAAAAAATGTAGAAAGTCAGCAATAACAAACGATTTTACTTTGTGAAAGCTTTAGCAGAATTCGATGCGTCAATACGTCGCTAAAGAAAGCCCGGACGAGATTTCTTTGAACAAGTAGAGCGTGAATCAGTGATTTTGTTTAGAGCATACGTACGTTTTTTTACGCATTTTTGTTCCAAATATTTTATTATAAAAGTTGCAAATATCAATATCATTATTGCAGATTTTTAAACTTTTGTTTCTATTAACTTTGATGAAATTAATTGACCGTCGACCGGGATGACGTTTTTATTTCCCCAAATTAGTTTTCATTTCTTTTATGACGGTCACGCGTAATTATTAAAGAAATATTTTCATTTTTACGATTCTTCTTTAGCAGTTTTTACATTTTTTAAGCATAATTTTCAGGTCTGGCTTGTGGAGACATTTTTACGCTAACAGATTTCGGGACGAGTAACAAAAAAAGAATTCGTCTCGTGACCAAGACCGATCTTTCATCTCGAGGTGGAATGTTTTTTGTTGGAAAACCTATACCACAAAGATGATCAATTCCAAACTTGAGGCGAAAATGAGAAAGATTGATTTTGCACCTTTGTAAAAATTTTGTTTGTAGAAATTGTTCAATACTGATATATTTGTAACTTATTTCAGTAAACTACAAATGAGAAAAATTTATGTTGTTGGATAGGTACGTTGTCATGGATTTTTAGTTAATTGGCTTTTTGTCTATATTACACCGACTCATCTTTTTCCTAATTATTCAGGTTCGCAAATTACCATGTTTTTTTCTTTAACAATTTACGCTTTTCGTCAGCCTTTCTCATCTGTTCCATCTTTCTTATAACAGGAAATAGACAAAAAACTAGTGACATTTTCATATCAGACGGTTATCCATATAAACGCGGTAGTTTAAACATTACTTGATTACATTAATTAATTTTAGATGTACATGAAACATGTAACTATGATGTACTTGAAAAGTCAAAGCAGTACAGAATTAACATTCCATTTTTAAATACGTTCAAAGCAAATAAAAGACATGAAATTGACTGAATTCCTTTATATATAAGAGAATACACGATTTTTTTTTTATTGTTACCTAATATAATAAACATGACTTTTGTTTACGGTTGTAAACAAAATTTTACCAGTCTTTGTTTTTAAAGCAGTTAATTCAAAATTTTTTCCTGTTCTCATAACAGCAAAATATTTTTAAGGAATTTCTGCTATGGCGCGTAAAGGCAACTTATTCGTTATAAAAATGTTACCCAGAATCTTAACAAAGCAAATAATTTTGTGAATGTTATAATTTCTTTTATAGGTTTATGAATGGAAAGCTAAACCATCCTAAGTATTTTTAATGTAATTTCTTTGTATGAATCGGTAAACAATGTTTGATGCAAAAAATTTAGATATAAATAGACGCACAGAGTGTATTCACATTTGCGATGTAATAATTATTTGTATTTAAGAATATATCTTAAGATCTGTTGTATGAGTAACTATTTATTTATTGTTATTATCAAACGTACTAAAATTAATTAATAATTCTATTAACGTGTGTAAGCTAATGCATTAGTATGTCACCCTGTCGTATTTGAAATTAATATTCCATCACAAAGCATTGTGTGAAATAGAACCAAAGACAATGCACGATTCCCTTTGTTCAACATATTAATGAACTAGCTGTCACATACAAGAACTATATTTGGCTTATGTTTGGACTGACGGTCCCTTGTTCAAATGATTACTACTGTTGGTGGGCATCTCTGTTAGATCTTTTTTGTTGATGACCTTCTGGGTAGTACCACCGCAGCGTGGTTTTCTTAGCGCCTAATAGTAGCACGGAAATATTACTGTGTTTAAAATTACAGCATTAAACCTTGAAGTGTAAAAGAAGCGCAATATTGTTATCAGAAGATGTATCACTTACCACCAAATAAACGTCCTGCTAGTTTCGTTGGTTAGTTCAATGAAAAAGGCAACGGATCACAGCCTATTCGGTAAGTTAAAGAATAATGTTGAAACAGAATATTCAGTAATGATTTTAACTAAAAATTTAAAAGAAAGATTAAGACTATAGTCAAAAGACGAACCTTAAACCTTGTATTCCGAAATGGCATCCTTATGAATTCTTTCTCATTTGCACACTGGCTTACGGAATTAAATAATGTATTGTTATAGCAATATATATTTTTACAGCTAACTGATATATTTGCTGAATGTAGCCCAGCTTCAGGAATTCAGACGAAAAAATACAATAGCACCTTGATTTAATAATTTTTTTATCTACACCATAACATCTCTACCCGAACACAATTTCTTTATTCAATTTTGCCGGCAAAACATAGTTCTTATGATGGTTCTAGATTATAAGTCTCCAGTAAAACATGAAACTTGTTCGTATGGATTTAATTAAAATACATAAACCGCGCATTCAAATGTTTTAAAGAGAGATATTCTCTATAGAACATTTTGTTAGAATCATTATTTGCTGTGCTTTGCACTTCCAATAACTTTACAAATGTGTAAAAAGTCGCTATTCATTCTTTGTTCATTTATCCCCGCAGCCTATTGCGACAGCCGTGCGCGAGTAATGAAACTTTGTATAGCTTGAACTAAGTGTTACTGTGACATCCGCATAAAAGTAGCACTTATTTCGAACTAAACGCGAGCTTCGTTGGCTACAAAAGCTCCAGTAATTTATTTCCAACGAACTGGAAACTAAATTATGAAGACAAACAAGACGCTTTGAACGAACAGTCTACTGCATAACGACTATAAAGATACACAAGTTTAATACAACACTACGTTGAATCTGCATAATTTTTTTGATTGCAGCGCTTTTTAAGTTCTCATGTAATTTTTTATATGTATTTTTATAAATAAAAGAATTTACTGTGATCTGGTTTAGTACTAAAGCACATCACAGTAAAGGGAATGGATAAACAACTTTTAAAATGTTCTGGTGAGCATAAAACAAATAAAGTAATAGTCAAAGCCATATCTTTAAAAAACATTGTTAAAACATAGACCGCATGCAATTCGTATTCCATCTAACATTTAAAACATATAACTAACAGCTACAAATGTAAAACCGCAGACATGAGTACTGTATGTTTTCAAACCAATTTTGTGCTATTCACAATAAAAAGTCCGAGCGAACTAGTTGTTACAGTGGGCCAAAGGAAAATAAATGGTTTCATGAAAACATTGAAGTGGAATGTAACAGTTTTTTTTATGTTGAAATACTACTTTGGACTGATTCTATAGTTTATTAAGTTTATAAGTACTTATTTGCTTTTTAATTGATCATATTGATTTTTTTCGTGTTTGGACAAAGATAATTTAAGAGAAATAGAATAATCATGTTTTCGCCTATAAAGATGTTTATGTTATGTTTAATATAATTCAATCAAAACTAAACATCTGAAGTATAATAAGTATATACTAGATAAAAATAATGCCATTTCTTATGTTCACTTTTCCAATTTAAAAGTATTGTGTGCAAACTGGAAGGTTGATTGTACGAACTCTAGTTATTTTGGTATTAGATTGTGAACTCTTCAGACTGGTGGGCGGCACTCGACTCAACCTTTCCGTAAAGTTTGTTTGGAATCACGTTTTGAATAGCTCTCACTCTAAATCTATAGACAAACCATTCAATGGTTGTACTGAATTGAAATAAAAATACTATATAATTAATGTGGACTATCATGAGAAATGCGAACAAATAATGTTGAAGCAAAACATTACATCGTTGTGCCGTCTGTCCGGTACATATACAGATACAGGAAGTTAAACTTTATATTTATGATACTAATTCTTTAATGCTTTATATAGTTAAAAATACTAGCAAAGCTTAATTTAAAAAGATCAAGGTATGTTAACGGAATAAGGCAAGCTTGGCGTTATAACAAAGTATTAATATATATTAAAAATAAACGTTTAGTACGTACCAGTTATTGGTAAGAAAATTAATATAATTTTATAGAAGTTTATTCTGGCGCCGTCTAGTTTCAAGTTATAACAAAGTGGGCCAATTTTCTCGATGATTGGTTTCAGAGATTAATGTTCTTTAACATTTTTGAATAGAGTAAAAGTTTTAAACAACACCAATTTCTTAATATGATTCGTGAGGCTTTTGAAATTATAAAACATCCCAATTTTAATAGAGAAGATGTTTGCCAAATCAAAGACATAGCAAAGACTAGAAAACTTAAAGCCACTACGACTTCTTTTTCGTATATACGCTTGTAAACAATAATCAGACTGTCGGTCCTCCTTGGTGATTATCATGTCAAGACATCTGTCATCTCAGTCCTCCCGTAAGAATGGTTGCTGCAAATCACTTCAACAGACCGAGGAATATATAAGAAAACCAAAGCGATAAAATTTAGTTTGGCCAAATGTTTATATTCCGTATGTAGTATGTAGATAGTCCGTTTTCATTAAAGTTATACATGACACATATACGAAATGAATGATATGTTCTACAATTCAACATTTCCAACATGTTTCGTTGTTTGCCTTGCTAACTTCTGAAAACAACTTGGCTACGAAACTATTTCTGAGGGACCACCACAAACAATGTATTAAAATGTTTATACGTACCGCATTTCGTATAATTTTATTATTATCTTCATAAATGCATTTTTGTACGAAGCGACGAGACGAGCAAGAGAGTCATCTGATGGTGATCATTAGAATTATATACTATACCACATTGTTCTCGTCGCTTTTATTCGAAGATGTTGAGTCTCATTACCCAAAATTACCTAGCTCCAGCGCCTTTCGGATCCGATCATAAATAAAAATATATTTTTTGAGTATACTCTCTCCGTAGTCGTAGGACCGGTCATCATAAAAATTTACATGATTTTTTTCATGAAGAGGTCACTTTTGTTATCATAGCGCTAAACAATTTCAATATTTGTACTGTTTCATCAAACATCATCAAAATTGGTACACGTAAGTACAAATTTGAACGTGAAGAATATATTACAATGGTGGAAATCAGCCAATAGAAAGTGCAACAGCGTTTAAAGAAACAAAAAAACAGAATGTACAGAAAAATTCAAAATATGAAACGCGATAATTAGTATATATTATATCCATTTTAATAAAACAAATAGTTACAAAAAGAAAGACCCATTACAGATAAATATAGAAGTAACTTACTAAATAAAATTAGAGTACTTATATTTAAATCAATAACAGTTTTCTTCTTGGTGCATTGTATAATTTATATATAAATCTATACAATGGAAACAATTCATCATATAAACCATTAATCAAAAAGCAATTTACCAAAGATGCCAATGAATAATGATAAATCCAATGTCTTCTTTATTAATTATTGTATGAGTTTTTGCTTTTTCTTCTTGGTGCATTGTATAAGTTATATATAAATCTATACAATGGAAACAATTCATCATATAAACCATTAATCAAAAAGCAATTTACCAAAGATGCCAATGAATAATGATAAATCCAATGTCTTCTTTATTAATTATTGTATGAGTTTTTCGTTTTCTTTTCATTACTTTAAAGAATAATTTATGTTAAAGTGTTTTATACCCAATCTCTGTAATTTTTTGTACTAACTTTATTATAGTTTGTAATATTAATATACAAGTGTTGTTCTCCGTAAATAGATCAATGTATGTGTATATATAATATTTCGTTTACAATATACGTATAAGTATTAACAGCTAAGTTGTATTTATTACAATGAAATGTATACTAAATTTGGATCTAAGTTTTTTCACAAGAGTAGGTTAAGCGAAAGATGTCTAAAAAAACAGTTTATTTTCTTTATAAGACAAGACAGTCTATTTGGCTTGTATAGCAACGTAACCACGATTTGACAACGTAAGTTATGAATAAAAGTTAACTAGAACTTTACTATAACGTGCGAGTTCAAAGGTACACTGTTTACTTAAACTCACATTTACTCATAATGTCACTTACTCATCATACCCGCTTTTTTGCAACAAATTCTAGCTTATGCACAAAAATGTATTAGAAAGTAACTAACACGCTTCTCACCGTTAGATTTAAAATTTGTAGAAGAAAATAAATTTGTTCCTTAAGAAAGAAAACTTTTTACTTTACTTTTCAACAAACGCTCGTATAAAATGTTTACGGTCAATTAGTCGTGATAAATCGGAATTAAAG
Organism: Byasa hedistus; assembly: GCA_029286795.1. Classification (NCBI taxonomy): domain Eukaryota; kingdom Metazoa; phylum Arthropoda; class Insecta; order Lepidoptera; family Papilionidae; genus Byasa; species Byasa hedistus. The sequence continues at coordinate 5,531,063 of JAGSMW010000009.1, read as the reverse complement.
AAAGTACGGTAAAAGGAACTTTTCGCTTTTGAACATTTCTCTTGTAATAGACTCTTCGTTAACAAGCTTTTAAAATATATAAGAACTACTGAAATAATTCATAAATATTATATAACCAACTGAAAAAATATGTAACCCATCTCTAATCAATTCGCGGTAATTCTTTAAAAACTTAAAATATAATAACTGGGGCAGCTTAAATAATATATTTATAATATGAACCTAGACAAATATTCGTACTGGGTTATTAATACCAATTTTTTTGAAAAAATTTCGGTGCCATAATTGTAAAATCGTTAAATGTGAACTATTTTTCCTTAATTGTTAAATTGACGAATACTCAGACTATAAAGAAAAAACTATGATAAAAATCTTGAATATTTGTAAATATTTATATTCCTCATCATGCTCTCAACTAATATACGTCTACGTCCATTTCCATTAATAAAATTTGAATTATAAATTTACTTTGTCAATTTTTCTCTTCTTACAATCAATCTTGACGCCGTCAAAAATTTTCCAATTTGACATTGACAAGTAATTATCATTTGAAATACCAAGACTAGGACTTTTGTGTAACTGTGTACATAACATTAATGTAAAATTTAATGTCGTGATTCTTATTCCTTACATATATCATCTACAAAGTTTATATATACATAAAAACTTATTACAAAATTGAAAATGTTAATAAAATTAAAAAAATCCAATTGATGTCAGCTTTAAATTGTATACATCGTGTAAAACATTAAATAATTTAATGTGAACACTTGTTCCGCACGTGTCAAAACACGTTGACACCTGCGCTGGACGTTACTCACGGTACAGGACGAGGCCTGTGCCCAAACAGTTAAATATATTCTGATATCAGAATACGATTATTGAGAGATGACTCCGCCGTAAAAAAACCTTGTTAGTTGTAAAATATGAGTTTTAAAAGTTAAATTTTTCATTAATCTAAATAGTTTTAACAAATAAGATCTTTGATATTAATCAAAGGAAATATGTATAATGTGTTTAATACACTACCGCCAAGGGAGGTGTACTCCGGCGGTAAACAAAGAAAAAACCCGCACTTGATCAGCCCGGTGTATAAATTGCCTTAATTCTCTCTGCGTAAAATGGCCACGATTCCCAGTAATGAGAATCTTAAGTAGGCTGTTTATTATTAATATATTTGCATGTTTAAAATGTAAGTCGGATATTTGGAAATGAAATGAAATCATTACTAACATATCATTCTCTAGTTATATTATCTGACATATATTTCGCTTGTAAATTGGTATTTTTAAGATGTTAGTGAAATATTTGCATTATTAACAACACAAATACTTGATATTCTGGTTGGCTTCGAAACTTTTGCCGACCTTCGTGTTTTTTGAGTAGCGCAGAAGTTTCTGTTAGGGAACCGTTCGAGTATTTTTCAGACGTTGCACAGAATACACAATTGACAAAAGAGAACAGTGATCTCGTTATGAAAATATATATGGACGTGAAAGCGAATTATGCAAACATAATATAACAGAAAAAATTTATTTTCTTTTCCATTTTACTCGGTGTGTTTAGTACTGTTTTATTTTGATTACGTATGTCGGTGCGGGGAACAAATTAGACCCACACATGAACTAGGGAAACTTAAAGCTCGGCTCGGACCCTACAATACAGTTAGTGCCGATAACACACGCGAGCATAAGCTGTACTACATATAACTGTAAGTTGTTGTTTAGACATCAGTAATGCTTATATAAATCTACAAGATTATCATTTAGAAGAAATTAAAGAATAAGCATCTTTATTTACATGAGATTTTACGTTTTAACATAATATATATAATAATTACAAAGATGTAAATCGACAAAATATAATGCGCAAAACATAAAATTTCTACATAATTCACTCGTAGCTATAATACTGCAATTAACACTTTAGCATTCAGTTCATGGAGTCCATTTAAATGCATAGAATTTCAAAGCAGATTCATTGCTTCAAATTTTAATTAAGTTCTCTTTGCAAGTTTTAACAACTAATTATTTAAAAAGAAGAGAAACATATAATTAAACTTTTCTTATCCATTAACCATTTAAAAACATGTCCATTATAATATTAATTTACATGACTATTCTTCGGAAAATATCTTATTTGTATTCGGAGAGATTTTTTTGGAAAGATTGCTTGTTCTCTGAATAGAATGATACGAGTGATTTTTATGCATTAAAATCCTACATGGCATGGCTATGATAAATACTTTTTAATTTTTCATCGTTAAGAAGATTGGCGGTTCCTCCATTCGGAACTGCACCGCGGCACCTGCCTAGACTTTCGTAAACCAATTCCTATCTCTCGTTTTCTACAACGACAGGTCAAGCCGTAGTCGTCCTTCTTTACCAAAGTCCCTCTTTATGTAATGATAGGGAAACACAATTCTACGTGAAGAAATAACTATAAGTGTCAGGGCCACGACTGCTTTGTCACTAAAATGGACGTCCTCCATGTTAAATCGCCTCCTTGCATACTTTAAAGTGGAGTTTTATTTATTTTTCAAACTTGTTATAAATTTGATCGCTGCAGGATGTTTAACTTCTTGAACACGATATGTGGAAGTTCCTTCTTTACTTTAATCTTCGATGAACTATTTAAATTGCTGAATCGACAATCAGGAGGTTATTAAAGAAGATGGAAAATATCTAATCTCTCGTATTTATTACATATCAGCTATTACAATTTCGCTGAAAGGTTTATGCTGTAAATTTAACTTAAGAACAATTGTATATAAGTAACAATCGCATGGAATTACACTTGCTTCGCCTGATAGATTTCAACAATTGGTTTAATACTTTCAACATTAAAATAAAGCATTTTTTTCTGCATATCTCTAAACAAACTAAGCATTGAGTCCAAATCTAAATAGCATTTTACAAACCGTTCTAGAGTTACTAAAGTAAATAGTACATGTTAAATTATTTAAAAGCGATGTACTGCTAGTATTTAATATTAAATCTATTAATACGGCATCTTTTCCGTCCCTTTGGAAAAAGGCCAACGTAATTCCTTTACCCAAAAAAAAAAGTCCCTCTTGCCCGTCTGATTATCGTCCCATTTCTTTACTTCCGTTTCTATCTAAGGTTCTAGAAAGATTAATATCTAACCAACTGAGTTCATATCTCTTAAAAAATGACCTTTTCAATCCTTCACAATCCGGTTTTCGCCCTGGCTATAGCACCACTACTGCACTTTTGAAAATCACTGATGATATTCGTTATGGAATGGAAAATCAAAAATTAACAGTGCTTACGTTACTCGACTTTAGTAATGCCTTCAATACAGTCGACCTTGATATCATGTTGGCAATTTTGCGCTCTCTTAACATATCTCCGGTTGTCATTGATTGGTTTCATAGTTACTTGTTTGAGCGTCAACAGCGCATTCAGGTGGAGGATAATTTCTCTACCTGGATGACAACTGCTGCTGGTGTACCACAAGGTGGCGTGTTGTCTCCAATCCTGTTTGCAACTTTCATAAACTCTATTACTCAAGACTTATTTTCTTCCTACCACTTGTATGCTGATGATCTTCAGATTTATACCCAAGTTTCTCTTAGCGACATCTGTCTGGGTATCCAGACAATTAACTCCGATCTAGCTTGTATTTCAAATTGGTGTAAAAGCTATGGCTTGAATATTAATCCAGCCAAAACACAAGCCATAATCATTGGTAGCTCTAAATTACTTTATAAAATCAACTGGCCGAGCTTACCGCCTATCAATCTCAATGGTAATCTGGTTCCATATAGCGACAAGGTCAAGAACCTGGGTTTATTCATTGACTCTCGTTTGTCATGGACACCACAGGTTAACGAGGTGAGCAGGAAGATGTATGCTAGCATAAGTTCCTTGCGAAGACTTCGCAACTTTCTCCCTACAGCCACTAAAGTTGAGCTTGCGAATTCTCTTCTTCTACCAATTCTCGACTATGCTGATGTTTGCTATCTCGACTTAACAGAAGTGCAGCTAGATAAGCTTGAGCGTATCCAAAATTTATGTATACGGTTCATATTTGGGCTTCGCAAATATGATCACATTTCTGAATTTCGTAGAAAACTCAAGTGGTTGCCTATCCGCTTTCGCAGGAATACTCACATTCTTTGTACTCTATACAAAATACTTTACAATCCTCTCTTACCGCATTACCTAAAAAATCAATTTGAATTTATGTCCGACTCCCATAGCCTTGCCCTTCGCTCATCAATCAATCTCTCTCAACGTGTTCCCGTGCACTTCTCGTCTTTCTTTCATAACTCCTTTAACACTACGGCGATTCGTTTGTGGAACAACCTACCTGTCCACATTCGAACTGCCAAATCATTATTTTCCTTCAAAAGAGCGTTAACAGAATACTATCTTAAAATCTAACCTGTATCTTCCTCTTGCTGTTGCCTATTCTCAAATGTTTTTATTAATATAATGCACCACTGTCTTCTCTTTTTTCCCTTACTATTTATCTCCTATTTTCCAGTGGGTTGTCTGGAAGAGATTGCTTTAAAGCAATAAGGCCGCCCATTGTACATTGTCATTTTATAAATTTGTATGTCTATTACTTAACTTTGTGTGCAATAAAGAGTATTTATCTTATCTTATCTTATCCCTTTAACACAACACACAGCAAACATAGAACATACAGTCAAAGGAATGGTTCGCAACTTTATCATTTATATTATGAACATAAATTTTAATTAAAACTGGTATACACACAAAGCCCGTCGTTTGATTTACTATATGTAATATGTATGTAAGAAATATGTATATAAGAGATAAAATGATTGCAGAGAAAATAGAAGAATCCTTTGGTTAACAATATCATGCGCTAACTACAATTTTAGTTCCAGTTATAAAATCATTATTAATTGATATTATAGAAAGATGCTGATATGATAATGATTATCAGCCCGATGGTTTTATTAGTACACTTTCACAGATTTTGTCTTTAACATAAAATTGCACAGTATCTAAAATTTTAAAGTAACTACACAATTTTAAAATCTAAACTCTCCTGTAATTCAGTTTTATTGTTACTTTAGGCTTGTAAAATACGTATACAACTATTTTTAACGACATTTTTCTTTTGAACGACGTTGTTACAAGAAAATATTTCATGTTACCACACAGGCGGCATGTGGCAATTATATTTTTCAATTACTGTTTTTATGAACACTATATTCTATTCTATAGTCGCTTAATAATTTTCACAATTTAAATATTTAATATTGATTTTATTTCATTACGCCATTTATGACTCTTCTCTGCTTTATCACTAGAAAAAGATATAATTTGAACTCCCACTTGCGGGGTTTGTTCGTAATATATTTTTATGTAGTGGCTCATTTTAGTCGATAACATCCGTTCGTCGATGGAGAGCATTTGTTCTAAAAGCAACCTACTCAAACTGTTGGTTGAGCGTCGATTATATCTTCGGGTCTCTACGACGCTATCAAAGCAATTTTTACACAGCATTGAGTACTGTAGTCGTTTGTGCTTATTTCTACAAAGGAATAATATATTTTTAATATTTTATAACTTTTCCTTTTAATGGAAGATATAATCAAGCAAATATAAATAATTTTATGAACTTCCGCGAAAATATGAAGTCAAAATATTGTATCAAAACTTGGTTCGCGCCAAAAACTAACTTTTTATGCGAAAGCACATTTGATATTCAATTTGTGTCAAACAAAAAATGCATTTGTTATTGCAACTGAAATAAAGTATATATAAATAAGTTCAGTATCAAGTATTAGAAGTTATTATAATAAAAATTAAGTTCTTTATAGTCTTCGGTTTCCAGTACGTTGTTAACAAATAACACCGCGCATTTAAGGGTTAAAGTTTACTAGAGGGATACCACCATGTCCAATGGATTGTAAAATAATACAATTTTATACTTTACAATATTTTACTTTAAAAGCCAAAGCGGCGTAGAATTCTCATTCCATTTTGATATTGTTGTCAAAATATTTAACACGCGCAAAATATGATTGATAGAAAACGATTATTTGGATATAGTACATACTTACAGGCAATTGATATATGACATGATTTTTAAAGATTTTTCATGTAATATAGTTATATAGATACGTTGGTTGGTCTAGTCATATATTATATGTGTTGTATATTTGTAACGAACATTGTGGAAACGCGAAAGTTCGCTCAGTCACGAAAGCCAGGGCTCAGCTGCGTCCAGACAAATCGATTACTCGCATGACGCGTTGGTAGCGGAATACGGGGAATCACGTGCCTGTCACCTCCATATTGTCGCATCTTTTTCATATGACCATTACTCTTTTATTTTTCAACAGTAACATGAACCGATATAATTGAAATTGGTTTTTTTATGCACTCTCCGCCCAAAATTTCACATAATGTTAAGTAACAATGAAGCCGTAGAAAGTAAAGCGTAATCACCAAGAATACTCCAGCTCTTATAATATGAGCACACCAGTTATGGGTGCAATTTTACAATAAAAAGGTAGTATCTAGATACCACTAAACAAATTCTACAACATGCGAAATATGTCGCGGAGGAAAGGGGATAAAGCACAAATTGTTAGCTTTATTTTCCAATAATTGCTTTTACCTTTAGCACAGAACTTAATACCAATGAAAGAAAAAAAATAATTTGTATCGTGAACACTCTTTCATATCGCGGTAATAATAAATTTCGTATAGAATACAACACAGTATTAAAGGTCAAAGCGCTAAATTACAAAAAGAATCCCTGTTGCCGTTTACTTTGTGAAAATGTATGCGGGAATTTACTTTCACGTAGCAATATCGTCCACAAGAGAGTATTTATTAAAATTTGTGTTATCACATCTGCGATATCTATCGATCTATTACATAAGCAACAAAAAAAGGTTAACTAAACTTATTGTTAAATAAGTTGATTAAATTACTATGGAATACCAAATAAGCTTAATGATTGAAAATATTATATACTTTTGATGTTCTAATTTAAATCTCCTTACGTAGCCCAAATCGAAGCAGAGACTTCAATTCAGAGCAAATGCTTAGCCGTCTAGCCGGTCCTGCTAACGTTAGTTATGACAAACAATTGTTGTATTAAAATATTTATTTTATTGTGCCTTTGTTACACGCTATAACAATAATGTAAGTACACTCTTTTTAAGCTTCAACCAACGCGATAACGTTCGTCGGTAAAACTGTGCTTTAACATAATATTACTTTAAATAATGTAATGTAAAATAACATGTTACTTATTTGGTTTCTAGTATATATGTTAATAATTCAATAATACTATATCGCATTAAATCATTATTAGTTACGAGTTATATAAACGAAAATCCAATTTTCATTTACTTACTATCTTTAGTAGGAACAAAGTTGTTTTCAAACGTTGAAGTGACAAGAAGAGCAGAAAGTTCACTTGATATTAAGTGCTAAGATTGTCTATTAGATTCCGGTGATTATAATAATATTTAGAAACCACCATATTTTCCTCACGGAGACAAGTCTCATTAAATTTGTTTAAGATAAAGTTTTTCGTCTCCATAACATATGATATGAAGTTTCTTTGTCCTAGCAATTTTACTAACCATAGTACACATAAAAACTGCAACCTTGTAATATTTATAAACTACCAGTAAATGTACAGTAACGTTAGAATACTTGGTAGTTTAGTACAAGCTAGGTGGCAAAATATTTAAATTTAAAACTCTAAAGGAGAAGTAACTAACTTCTCATGTGTGCTTTATATATTGCTTTTATCATCATATAACCTATGTACTTTCGTAGTTTTATTTGCTTGTTAAATAACATAAATTTAGTAAAGGAAGCAAAGGTAGTTTAATATCCTACATGTTATCAACTGTGTAGTTACAAGTTAGAACACGTCCTCGGTTATGAGTCGCTCTACGCGTGAAGTTAATATGAACTAGACTTGGTTCGAGCTTCGCCACTATTGAGGGTTTAACAGAATTTGTTTACTACACAATATTATATTTACTCGTACTATCTTTAATCCGTAATCAAAAGTTTTATTTGCGGTAAAGACGAAAGCATTATCACAAAGCGTTCTCTTTTCCTACACTTCAATATGTTTAACAATGTTTGAATTTGATAATTATTACAGTTAATGCTATTTTACTATATTTTGAATCTACGCTTAAATCAATTTCAAAATTTGTTTCATCTGTTTATACATATTTTTTAAAATATTACCCTTTAGTTACTTGAGATTTTTCATTGTTATAGTATTTTATATCTGCATTGTTTACATTAATAAAGCGTTGTCATAATAGTTAAAAAGAATTCTCTTGCTTGTACATTAAAAATTTCAATTTAGCGTGAGAAACATTTTCCCGTCCATTATCAAACTATGCCCGCATAACAAAAAGTATACATAAACGAACGGAAAGCATTTAATGTACATTTTACAACAAAGCAAATTCACCGATAAAAAAAGAGCAAAAGGAAAATTATCGCGAACATTCACGAGTCCAATTCATCCATCAAAATCAAAAATGAGATGAAGCATGAAACAAAAGCCGCAAATGATTTTTTTTCAGAGAACATTTTACGTTTGTGTATTAAATCAACAACCGTGTGGTTAGTATTCGGTTTAGCCATATAAAACAAATTTTGGACTCTACTTTGTTTTTTTAAATAAAGATATCAAAATTATATACCGTTATAAAATTTAACACAAACGTAAATAATTCAATACGAACAATGAAGAAGAAAAACCAGAAAGGTAACTTTGTTCACATTTATCCATATTGTAACTTTATGTAAGTTCTGTTGCAAGTTACTCCATAACTACACAGTTTGAAATAGTCTCTCGAGTCTAATGTTTAATATTGCAAGCTTGTCTTGTACATTCTGATAACTGGGAACAATGTTAAGAAACTTCATTTACTTTTCATTTACAAATGAAATTTAAATTACATTTTTATTACGTACGAAGCGTCAACAACATAGCGTTCAGCTAATAGCGGTAGTTCAGATGAAAAACACTGCACCACGTTACGACGAAATAAATCAAAAATCTCTGTACAAAGAAATAACAACTACAGGAAAAGGGCAGCAGCGTTTCCTGTACCAGTATATTTAAAGAAATTTACATGTAAGCGTACCGAGTATAGAATTTCCCAGTTTTTAGAAACCTGTGTATATCAGTGGACATCACTAGACTTATATTAAGCCATCACTCAGTTTAAGCTTCCGTTGCAGGTAAAAATTGTGAGCTCACATCCGCCAACTCCCATTTGACCAGCAAGATAGATAAATGGTCTTAACTCTCGCTGTGCAAGTAAAGGCCCAGAATCAAATCCGTAGGAACATCAAGATGGATAATTATTATATAATTCGATTCGAATAAAAATAAAAGCTACGTTTATAACAAATTTATGCTGATCGGTAGAAGTTCTGGTGACTATCAATCTCATAAACTTCTCTTAATTCTACCATTCACTTTATATAAAGATAGAACGTATAGTTAGTAATGTATTTTGTAAGTGCTCTTTGTACTGCATGCAAGTAAATTTATGAAACGTATTAATTATCCAATTGCATGACACTTGTTTTCAACATGCAATATTTGTTACGATTTTTGCTTTAAATTAAAATGTAAAATAACACAATCAAAAAAAAATTAAAACGAATCTATTATCTACTTATAATGAAAAGTAAAAATAGAAACTGTAATTATGTTAAATAGAGATAAATCTCTAATTCTTGTTTCAGTTTCTTATTATAAACATCCTTTCTAGTAAATGAAATTTGCATACCTTATCTGAAAGTTAGAGAAGAGAAAGTTGATTTCAATAGCGTTTGGATGTCGACTCGCTCGCGTTTTGATAATTTTAATCTTTATTAAATACACGTATCGCTTCACTTTACTGTAACAAAAAACACACATTTTACATATTTTTCATCATCAATATCATCAGCCTATAGTTATCCACTGTTAGACCTTGACCCAGATCTTTACACTAATCAATCATCAAATGGTTTAAAATAATATACTGTGAGAATACGTTTGCGTCTCTTCATCATCCATTTTCCCTGATGCAAAGATAATTATAAACTAAATAGTTTTAATTTGTATATTTCGAAATACTTGAACCTTTCTATAAAAATCCTGCACGCTGTGTGCAAAGAAAAGCTTATCAACAATAAACATTCTCTTAATAGGCTAGAATACTTGTACTCTCATCTTAATAGTTTTGTCGTAATGTAGATAACAAGTAAACAGTAAATATAATACGTAATTCAGATTCCAAATATCAACGTGAATTGGTATTTGATTTTGATTTTCTAAACTTGAAGCATCCCGCAGCTGTGTGACGTAATCTGAGTCTGAATTATTTAACCTCCAGTCGTCCTTCACTAGACATTTAAATTATTCTGTAGCTCTTCGTTTCGCCTCTCTCGAGTATAATATTCTTTAACCACACTGTTTATAATTTAATATGAAAATGTAGAATTAATTTACTGATGACGACATGTGACATTTTGTTTATGCAGTTCCACCATGTGATCAGTATTCACAAGAAACCTAATGTCAGTTTTAATCACCATTTTTCTGGTTTATGAAAGCTAATAACATCAGGAAGACACTTTTATCTACATTTTTAATGTGGCAGATATAAAATATTGAAAAGAGCTAACGACCGCTAACTTGTCCTTTTCATCGGCCAATTTTAATATAACTGACTACCCCACAAACCATTCATCACTTTTTGAAATTGACAGCGGTTTTTGCGCACACTTTTAATTTGTTATTTTGAAATAAATCACTCACTATATTCATTCGGAAATTATAATTTTTTTCGTGTTTTCTTGTACAAAACTTCGTAGTAGATAGCAAATAATATTTATAATCCAGAATTATTAGAAATAACATACAATAAATTTTAAACATCTTTACATCAGCAAAAGAAAATGTTATAAAATATATTTCATAAATACTTGAGTCAGCCTACTTTTATAAGCGGAGTCAAAATCATTATTACATATTGACTATATTGATTTGTGTGATTATTAGTTTACCTGTATCTTTGCTTTTTTAATTAAATAAAATGTATTTGTATTAAATAAATTAACAATGTAAATATAAATAACTAAAGGATTTTGGATACGCTTAGCGCCATCTGTCAGAATATATATAAAACATTACAACGAAATAACATCACTGAACCGGGCAGCCATGTGCAATCACACAAGTCTTTTGTAATTTATGTACTGTAGATGTCGCTTTAATTAATTTTATAAAGAGCCCCTATTCAAATTTAAATATAATTTGTTTTGAAAATACAAAAACTCAACCATAAACCTTTGTTACCTTAACTTTAATACTAAACAAACTATGGATAAATAAAAAGATAAAATTATTCTAGTATTGTGAAAACCATTTTGCCAGCAGTACATTTGTGTTTTTAGGTCGTATTATACACCAAAGTTATTACTTTATGTATCATTCCATGAAGATCTAAATATGCTTTTCTTACTTGACGAGTTGTAAGAATAGATTAACACATACTCTCGACACCGATAAATCCCTGAACACTATTTAAAAATTAGGCTAAGCAATATCTATAAATATACCATATTAATTAAGAACTTAATTTAGTACAAAAATTCATCGAAATACAATGGACACATGTAAATCGAAAAAAAATTATAAAGGCTTTCAAAGAGTCTTATTTTTCTTATAGCAAGCACTACGGCGCCGAGTCAACAGCAATGAAAGGCCCAATTATATATATAACTACCTCAATTCCGTTAAGGCTGCCCTTCAAAGATCAATCATGCATGTACGACCCTTTGTGCGAGCCGCACTGGGTGGTATGCTAAGTTCAATATTTATTCAGTCCGGAGCTCACAATGGCAGCGTATTTTAATGTTTTATGCTTACAATTCACATTGCCTAAAGCGGTGGCTGAATGATTTCGCACTGAGGCAATACAAAATAAAAAAGCACATATAGATTGTTTACTATCTTCAATCTTTTAATAGATTTTTCTTAAGGTTTTTAAAAAGATTTTTAAAAAATGTACGCTGTTAAATTTTCTGGACAATAGTGTTTATAACTCTCACTTATAATTTGAAAGTACTGTATATATGAAAATAAGAAATAGAAACAATTAAATTAAAATTATTTATAAATTAAAGTTATACTGATTATAAAAAACCTTATATTATACATACCTTTTTAATAATTTATAAGCCGAAAGATAACTTAATGTGTTTTTCCGGTAAACTTTATCTAACAAAATCGAAATATAATTTTAAGATTTTTAATTAGCGTATAGCTCTAATGATTTTTCAATTAGTCAATGTTTATGTCTTGTACCTTCAGCTATATATCAGTGAAAGTTCTTTAAGATTGGACCAGCTATTCCAGAAATTACTCAAAACGGTCATCAGACAGAGACAAAAAGTATTAAAATTCGTTTTATGTTATAAGGATCGCGTAAACATTCAAATAAATTAAGTAAAAATCTAGCGTTTAACTGTTCATATAATTTCTAAAGAAAGCGAAATCGTAAGACAAAAAAGAGAAAGGAAAGATTATTATTAAGTAAATTATTTACTTTTTGCTACAAATTTCTTAGAAATGTTGCAGATTACTTTTGGCCATTATAATGGTAACAATGGTACAGATAAAATTAAATATACCAAGGCAGTAGGTCTGCGGGCTTCAACTAGTTGGCAATAAACTCTGTCCCAGGGTACAAATGCGTGCGGGCTTATCTCACATGTCGACGCCTCGGACTTTTTATATCGACAGTTCGCACTCTCCGCCGCACAATTTGTTTTCCTGCGTGTATTTATATGACAGCGTTTTTGTAGCTGTTTTCTTCGCTCTTATCATGTTTATAAATTTATTTTCTTATAAACGTTCCGTGTAAAAAGGGCTTAGCACATTTTTCAATTAATTTGTAGGTAAGAATTGATGCGGACAACGCAGGTCTGATCGGTGTGGAGATCTTTGGGCGGCCTATGTCCAGCAATGGATGTCTATGGGCTGATGTGAAATAATTGAAGTGTTAATAAGGGTACATTACATTGCTTTCATCGGTTTTAGACATGTTTGTAGGCTAGTACTAAGCGTCAGAATAAATGCTGCGGTCGTGCTTATGAATAAATTAAAAACAAGAGGTAAAAGCTGCAAATAATTTTAAAAACTTTATTAGTTACGCTTTATAGGTAGTCAATATAGTATCTATTTTAAGATGTTCCTACATTAATTAAGAATAATCTTTTTTAAAATACTGTTAAAATATATTAAAAGAAAGGTACGGAAGTGAATACGGTGCAGCGCCATCTGATTGTAAATGAAAGAGAAATAAAACACTAAACTGAATAAGTCGAATGATTACTAAGATTAGCGTCCACAATAATCACCAGTGCAACATGTAAGGAACATATTCTACGATGTGTAGTTTATCAAAAACCTGTTGGTGTTCGTAAATAAATAAGTAATTATGTGGACTTACAGTATAGGACGTCATATATAGGCTTTATTACCTTATTCAATATTTCTTGTTTTCGTGCACAGTGATCATTAGTGCATCCGTTATATAATTGGTTTTGCGGAGAATGTACAAGAAATAGAAAATTACGACTTATAATTTACCAGGTGAACGGGTGGAACATTAATGACCGCGGGGTGTACAATTTTCAACGCAAATATACACTTACTAAAACCAGCAAAGAAATTTTTATCATTGGTTATTATATTATAGATTAAAGAAACTTAGCTCTATTATAAAATCTAAAAACACATTTGACATAAATAGACTCTATGCTAAAATATGTTAAATAATTATTTGAATATATAATATGCTCTGTATTTAGTGAACTATTATGCCACAGTCAAGCGACAAACTTAAGATATCCCTTCTTTTGAGTTGAGTTATAAAAATCCGTGAAAATATCGCAAGCTATGAAGGAGGAACCAGTAACGTAAGCTCTACCATATTTATCGCACGGATCACTAGCACTTGTGCTATAAATTTTCAACAAGGCGCTATTACAACACGCCACGTTTTAGTTGTGTTCATTTTGTGTATATATAGGTAGTTAAGAGTTTAATAACATGTTAATGTTGTCCAATAAAAACTCAAAATCCAGGTTGTTCTATATTTATATTTAGCTTTTAGTTTATTTATTCATTATATCTACAATTCTCACTATCCCTACGACTATCTTAAGACGTTTCTACTTACGCAATTTCTTTTTCTGAAGTCTCCGTTTTTTAAGATTTATAATAGAACAAAAAAGTAAATGTTTTAAAATATATCTTATGCATAAATTAAATGAAATCCTTTTATAATTCCAACACACGAGATGAAAATTGTATTATATAAAGTTCAGTATAACTGTGATAAAACACCTCAGCGAGCGTCTTACCATAATTCTTCATCGGCTGACAATCCCTGATATATTCATGCGTTCAAAGCATTACAGTAAAATGTGTGCGACAGTTATAACGCATATACAAGCATTAAAACGATTTACGACAATAACTGTTGCTAATTATTAAATATGCCCGCTATATATCTTAACGTATATGCGCCATGAAGCACAATCTCAGTACCAATAAATTATGATTTGATTGGTAGTCCAGCGCAGTGATTAAGTAAAAATAATACCATTTACGAAAAGTGTACTTAGTTCGATCCTGGAACATTAAATACATGTCGAATTCACAGGTTTTTTTTCCTAATGCTCTGTCGGCTGTGTCCCTCTTTCCGCGATCTAACTATTAAATAGTACTAGAAAGTGTTAATAAAAAAAGTAGCCTTTATTGTGAAAAAAACAACAGAATTTTTCAATACCTAGTTAATATTTAAGATTTAAAACCAATACGAACTGCCCTTATTTAACATTGTCGATATATTTAAATGGATTTGTTTGATAGTATTATAAATATGAACTTGGTTTATAGATCAACACATTCCGCATGCCATACGTAACGTACAGTTCTCTAACGTTCAATAATTCCAGAAATGTTCTCTCCTATAACTCTCGGCGAGAAATGTCTAGGCTATACCGAATTCCACGGCACAATCGCACATATCAACGGTTCTACAGGAAATCGAGATGCATTCACGAGGTGCGAACGGAACGCGCCTGAAAATTGTCAGCTTAAGAAACTTGGGCAGTAAATCGTGGCCTAAGATAAATAATATATCCGAGTTCAATAATTTAACACTTATTAAGTACATTCATAATTTATTATAATAATACTGTAAAAACCAAAATGTGTCCGGTTTTTACAATACACTTAAAAGTCTAGATCTTTAATAAACTTTTATATCAAGATGGAAAGAAGCCATTTCCTAGCCCTCATCGTTTCGGATTTATCTAAGTATTTACTAAGTTTTATCGTGATAATAATATTTGTTTGAGCTCTAACAGAGAATAGAGAGTATACATAGAATATACGTTGGGTATAGCTGTTATTGAAATAACAAATAATTCATCTCTAAAAATAACTCTTATTTTCAGTCAATCAAGTGTCTTGTTATAATTCTAAACATTCATGATCTGATGCTGCATAACACAGCATTAGACTCATTGACCATAATCATCATTTACTATTTCAACCTATTGATTACCGCTACAGGAAATAGGATACCCCAAAAAAATATTTTTAGCTGTACTTTAAATTTCGATCACAGGGAATACTATTCCATTCCGTCGCAGATTGTTTAAACCGTAACACTATAATACACTATAATACACACACACTTCGGATTGGTAGCCAAAGTCTGGTGGTCTCCATCTAGGCGACATATATGAAGACCTCTGCCTACGAGTACATATTTTATTTTACTGTTAATGCGTTATCTACGCGAAGTATGTACTTCAGGTTGCAACAGTAATTTCTTCGGTCTTATCTTAAAACCCGGCTTCCAAGGAACCGTCATTACAACGGTGCTTAGTAACAGGTTCCACTCGACGGAGAGGATTTACTTCCCACTGATCTGTACAATTACCTATAATTTTGAACGTGACTAGAAGCCTCGCAAAATGTGTATAAAACATTACTCTAAAATCTAGATATTATTATCAAACTACAATAATTTTGCGATAACTTTTGAATACAAATATATTTAAAGCCTATATTTGTATCTATAGGGGATTACAGCGATTTCAATTTAATTTGTTGTTTCAAGACCACGAGACCGTTGGTGGTGCGGCGTTCTGCAGGACACACTTACTCTCAGATAAACACTGGCAGTAGGAAAACAGAAAACTTATTACGGCGACGGACTTAAAATATGCGGAACCCGGGAAGTTCGATAAAACCTGACCAAAGTCTAAACTTTACCAATTACTAAGGCTCTAGAAATAAACTAAGCAACCATTACATAGTGGTTAGCTGCTGCGCCACGGAATAATTTGTTTTGATAGGTTAGTAACATGATAATCTATATTCTAATGTGTTCCTTACGTCTGGCCATCCCTTGCTGTCTGTACCTTTACTAGCTTGTCAGCAGATATCACCTTTTCAGCTTTTGAGCAGTCCTTTTTTCCCGACGGTGATTATGTGGGGTCTTCATAATTAAGTACATCATTACCATCTGCCGATAAAGATAAACTACTGAACATAGGCCTCCCTTGCCTCATGTCCTGCATCCAACGGCTACCCGTGACTTCTGACGGTGGTATATTACAGCATTTTGTTACAGCTCTATCATCAGTGATCATATGTAGTCTAAATATCCATTGAAATGAAAAATAAAACTGTTTCCTTAGTAAATTATAAAAGATTTAGATTTTTTATTAATTTTGCTGGACGAAAACATCAAAAAGTCCATGCATTACTGGACGCATACGGATCACGCGGTATGCGCATAGTTGACTTTTAAATGTTCTCATCAAGCACTTAAACAGGGACAAAAACTCACTTCATGATGCGTTTCTTTATTGGTCTTGACTTCTTAGAATATAGTGTTGCATTCTAATTTAATGTAGGCATGGCTAGATGAACTTGAATTTAATTAACATATGATCAAATAAGGACAACTTCATAAATATATCAAAACAGCATGCAATGAACCTAATACATTTACAAACATAAAATCGACGACGTTCCAATAACTGAAGAACAGACAGATCGCATTAATATGTATGTTCTTAAGTCGTCTCGACTCATGATTTTATCCAACCCTTATATTTAAAAAAAGTGTTTATCTCACTCATTTTTATACTTGTGAGATACTGAGTTTTAAGTCTGCTCATGTTCTGGTATTACTGTGGAAATAATACTGTATTCCCACTTGAAGTGCAATACATAACATATGCATGCAATGTACTTGTACATATTTAACTTACTATCAGATGAATGTTCAATTTGTCTCGTTGTTGTATAAAAACATATAATTTCAAAACGATACATGGGATTCGCGACGTCACTGCAAAAGTTTAAGTGCATTTTAGACACAGCGTGCTCTATTGAAATACACGTTATATCAGACCCAGTCGTCTCCTTTGTGTATGTACTCACATCCAGTTTTATTATTTAAATAAATGAAAGTTATGCATGTGTTAATGCATGCAAATGTGATAAAATACTTTAGTACTACATTACAACGTTTACATTGTAAATATCATGCACTTACTAAAACAGGAAACAAGTTTAATAATATAAATAGCAATGCATAAAAAGTTTAATAGCGAAGTAATATAACGTTCCTGGTTTACATATACCGCAGTTAGATGCCTGTAGGAGCTTGCAACTTAGGTTTATAGGCAGAGCTTAGTTAGCCAACAGCCTTGCAAACCTGACTCTGATATTACCTTATTTATCATGTTTGCCTATTATTAGACTCCTGCTAAGAAAATGTCCCCTGCAATATACCTTGATATTTTTCTTTATTATTATACAAAAGTTTATTATTATTTAAAAGGACTATATAATATTTTATAACATTATTCCGATTTTACAGTTATTTAATATCATTTTTAATAAAAAGAATTCAATTCCGCAAATATAAAACGCATTTGTTCCCTGTTACATGTTTGTCTCGGAATTTTACTTTAATGTAACACAATAGTAAAAATGTATCAGTCAATTTCCTAAAAAGTATTACAATACACTATACAAAAAGAAATTTTGCAAGCAAGCTATTGACACAATAAACAACGAGCAGCTTTTGATAGACCGAAGGGAACTAAAATGTATAAAAGATTATTCAGCACGACTCGCGGCACACGACTCTTATAAATCAGGACTTATCTTTTGTGAAGATAAAGGAAAACGTCATCGACCATGAAGTACAAGCAAAGAGGACAATGTACTCATTGTGTTATATATAAATAGATTTATTGTGTATTCAAAACGTGCAAAACGCACATTTTAATAATAGATTGCTTAATAAGTATAAACTGTTTAATAAATGTAAGAGCGAACCTTTTAATATATAGTATTACTTGTAAATCACGTAAATACACCTCATTAAAGCATGAGATTGTGCTAAAAGCAATTAAATTTAAACTGTATCTAATAAATCAGGGGGAGGTGGACTTGGAGATTGGAGTGTCTTTGTAAAATAGTCGGTGCAAAGATTTCACGCGAGCTCCTGATAAGCTTCGCACTCATTTGTCACATGGATCCAGCAGACACGTTTCGCAGATTTTATGACTAAGATAATCTTTAATTTAAAATACAGAAAAAAGGTATTTTATAGACGTATTTAATATTACTTGTTAATAATTATTCACTCTTTAATCTTTGTCATTAAGGTTAGAACTCATACCGCAGTTAACACACAATTCAATAGCAAATCAAACAGAATTTGCGAAGAATTTTTTATCATATTAAAGTCAGATATTATTTATGTTTACTGTTTAGTGTCAATTTTGAATGTTTCTTTAATACTTACGGTCTGTACTCTGAAATAATTTCACTAGTGTCTAATTTTCTTTAAAATTTCCATACGGAAATTAAAAAATCGCAAGAAAATTGAGATGTCGCAAGCTGTGAAACTATGCGAAGAACAATTCTTCGTCTCACATTTTATAATACCAAACAGAGATCAGATCCAACGCTGATAAACGTGCAGCATCAGATAGCTTAGTTTATTGAACAGTGTAGGATATTACGATATTCGATATGCCTATACGGTGTTATGATTGTAGGTTATCCCAAAAATAGTCACAAGCAGTAATTTATTAAAGAGATCGTTGGAAAGATAGTTGAAATTCTAGATGCAGTATCGATGCCTATAAACTGACAATCGATTCATTACGACTCAGTATAAAAATGCACATTTGCACAAATTTTTATCTTATATTGAACTGACGTTCTTTGCTCTACAAATTGTATCACCGCAATGATACTTTATACGTTAGCTATATTTTATTAGAATTTTCTTACAAGATCAATAACGCATAAAATCCAACATCATAATATAAATTTCATACATTTTAGACGGAGATGTTTAACTGATTAATATGCTTTAGTAAAATCCTAGCAAGAAAATACTTTTGTGTAATATTGTTGATAAACATATCTTTAAAAATACGTTTACAAATTTGGTTTGGGTACTTTCCTCGTCTTCTAATACGGGTTTAGGTTAGGTTCAAATGGTTTAGCAAGCGAAGCTATCTGAATGGTATATTATTAGTCTAGTTAGACAATTGGCTAAGCACTTGTTTAGCTAATTATAATTGTTTAAGTTCGTGAATATCTAATATATAAAATTCTCTTGTCACAATGTTCCTTCGCATACTCCTCCGAAATGCTTTGACCGATTCTAATGAAATTTTTAATGCATATTCAGTAGCTCTGAGAATCGGCTACTATCTATTTTTCAAACCCCTAAGTGGTTGCCCACTCCAAAAATTTTTTTTTTTTTTGGATATTTTTTTTTCATTTTATATTTTTATTATGCGGCATCAAAAAGTACATACCACCCTAAATTTTCGCTTTTCAGAAACCAGAAACCAGAAACCAGAAACCAGAAACCAGAAACCAGAAACCAGAAACCAGAAACCAGAAACCAGAAACCAGAAACCAGAACCAAAAACCAGAAACCAGAAACCAGAAACCAGAAACCAAAAACCAGAAACCATAAACCAGAAACCAGAAACCAGAACCAAAAACCAGAACCAGAAACCAGAAACCAGAAACCAAAAACCAGAAACCAGAAACCAGAAACCAGAAACCAGAAACCAGAAACCAGAAACCAGAAACCAGAACCATAAACCAGAAACCAGAAACCAGAAACCATAAACCAGAAACCAGAAACCAGAAACCAGAAACCATAAACCAGAACCAGAAACCATAAACCAGAAACCATAAACCATAAACCATAAACCATAAACCAGAAACCAGAAACCAGAAACCATAAACCAGAAACCAGAAACCGAAACCAGAAACCAAAACCATAAACCAGAAACCAGAAACCAGAACCAGAAACCAGAAACAGAAACCAGAAACAAGAAACCAGAAACCAGAAACCGAAACCAGAAACCATAAACCAGAAACCAAAAACCAGAAACCAAAACCATAAACCAGAAACCAGAACCAGAAACCAGAAGCCAGAAAACCAGAAACCATAAACCAGAAACCAGAAACCATAAACCATAAACCAGAAACCATAACCAGAAACCAGAAACCAAAACCATAAACCATAAACCATAAACCAGAAACCAGAAACCAGTAACCAAAAACCAGAAACCAAAAACCAGAAACCAGAACTCAGTAACCAGAAACCAGAAACCAGAAACCAGAAACCAGAAACAAGTAACCAGAAACCAAAAACCAGACACTAGAAACCTGAAACCAGAATTACATACATTTTGTCAAAAAGATTTGGAATGTGACAGTTATTTGTTCCTAAAAAATTATTACAGTAAATATAATATATGTACTTTAATTATAACTTTGGCCACTCTTCTGGAACCCACTAATATTTAAATATTAGTTATTAGATGAATATATATAGTGCTGAACCCCACACCGCCCATAACCAGGGTGACGGTTCTGTTCAGGAGATTTTTTTGCCTCTGCTATAAAATAGGCAGGAATAAAGAACATTCCAATTTTTTTTTGACAGAACGAAGTCTGTCGGGTCAGCTAGTATTTATTATATAATCGTTCATCAAGAAGTATAATGTGATTTATGATAGTTATAATAAGAGAATAGTGGATCCTTGCGCTTCCATAAAAATATGCAGATGTTCTTATGTTTTTAGTTTCACAGCGTCATCTGTTTCTAGGCTAAAATCCATTTAAAATGTAAAGAATGAATTAAAAATAAACAAGTTCCGGTTACCGGTTGATTGATAAGTGGTTGCGTATGCGCATTTGTAATAAACGTCAATAACTATCTATCATTCCATAATAGTGCACCGTCCGTACATTGAATGCTTACAACTGCAAACCTCATCTGCCATCAGGCAATTATAAAATAAAAAGTAATTTGTTTCATGGTTAAGCATTGATACTTGATACAATTTGTACGAAAGAAAAAAAAACTAGTACAGGTAATATGAAATAGGTAATGCATTTATAATATTTATTTGTTACCACAAAAACAAAGTCCATATTTAACAACTAGCTTAGGTAACTTAACGATTTTTTTATTAAATGCATATTCTTTAAATATTTTATGTTCAAAGCTAAATAAATAGTGATTTAATTATTGATTATAAACCCATTTAACTATCACTAAACAATTTTACTTAGGGACACAAATTGATTCTCATTGCGTATCATTTATTCTTTATCATTGCAAAAACACGAGTTTTATTCTTTTACAAATACGTTATTACTACTGTTCCTAATAAATAAAACATTTTTAAACGCATTTTTTATGTATTCGACCACACACAATTGAATAGGTGTTTGCAAAAGCATAACATACAATTACAAATCGTTCAGAAGCTACTTCGTTTAATTAATCGCAGTGAGACCGCTATCAGAAGCTGTTGAACACTCGTTCTGATGTCTTTATTAAATTGTCTTAAGATATTTACGAGTGGACTAAGATAAATTTACTCTGTTATTAAAGCCACACAGTCCGTGGACTTAAAGCCAGTAATGAGAAGTAAAATGGTATTTTAGTTTATTTTTCCCCTTAAATTTATTTAAATATAAAACTAGACAAGACACATAAGTAAATATTATGAAAATTTTGCACACTTATACAGTAATGAATTACAATATATTATGTTTTGATTTCAATTCAATTTATAGACATTGAGCTTTTAAAACCAATAAAACAGGAATGTAATTTGTATTGTTAATATTGAACCCGAAGAATTTATTTTCTTTACGAACAGAACGTTAAAAGCAAAAATATTTTGTTTTACGAAACTAATAACGTATTAAAATGTTCCTTATACTTTTGTAATTTAATTTAAATGTTGGCAGTGTATACAATATTTTTGTATGTTTACTATACATAAAAATTTATATAATGTATTTGTATAATTTAAAACTAATATAAAAGATACTGTAAATGGAAATCAAGGTAGGTTTTATTTTTCTGTAGGTAAATCCAACAATAACAATATGAACAAATACATACTAACAAATGAAGTAAAAAGTGATAGCGGAACAATTCAAACTTAAAAGAAAGAAGATTTAATCAACATTCACTTAAAAGAAAGGACAACTTTAAACTGGTCTCCACTTAGCACCTACTGCACCAGAAGTTATATGATTAAGTTCTCGAGCAATTTTTTTTGAAGTGGTTATTTATTGCATTATACAATTGCTTGAAAATTAGTTCTAACCTCAAAATTTGGATGCATGTCGATTATGTGAGATAATTTCAACAACCCTAAGTAAATTCAGTTTTTTTGTCAATTCCATAATCATATAGTTAATTGTAGTAAAATGATACGTTGTGAATATCATGACGTGTTATTATTAAGTCTAACAAGCAACATGTCATAAGCAGAGTTAATTCGACAAATCCCATCAATGGACTCACAAGCTTATTTCACGATCGTAGGCTAAAACATTAATCTTTTACGACAGTTCAATTATAAAGCACTTTGTGTATGAAAGAAAATAAAACATTCAACATGCGTGTTAACATTTTATAATACGTTTTGTTATAGAAGACCGGCTTGCTATTATTTTTATTCAACGAACCAACACGACAGCCATAACAATATGAGGCTAGTTAGGATGATATACACTGCCATCATGTTGTGCTCATCTTGTGACGTGAATTGTTATCTCGTTAACTCAGTAGTTTCATTAAATACCGCGTTCTTTAATCCAAAATACGCTAATATCTGCACACTACTGTTTGGTGGTAGAAACGGAAACTACGGTAGTACATCTCCGTTAAGAAAAACCAACCACAAATTACTAAAGAGTAAAAAAATTAGAGAAACTTTGTTATGTTATTATAATTCTGTATATTCTTTGTATATCATGTTTTAAAGTATTTCATTGCTTTTTCAAATATATCCACAGTAAATGTAATTTCTGTTTAAATATGCTATAATTCAATCAACTTTTCTAATTTCTTGGAATATGCAATTTAGTGATGTTCAGAATGGTCACATTCAATTATTTTAGAACAATTCTTATAACCTAAATTAGATTATTTAAATAACCATTATTCTAAAGTAAGAATAAAGAATGGATTCCACAGTCGACCTTACCTTGTAAGGAGAAAACGCGCTAGTAGGTTTTGTTCCTGTTCTTATTAGAAGAGCGTGGAAAAGAATTAAAAGTAAAATTCAAATTCTAATTGAACAAAAATGCTTTAAAATTAATGAGATTTTTTCTATTATATCAACTTTGACTAAGAAATACCATGTTCCTAACTTTTTGACAGAAACATGATCTATGTTGCCGGTTAATCTACTGCTTGCAATTTACTAGCTCCTATCAGACTGTATCCCGAATAAAGAATGAAAAAAATCTATTTAAAAAAATTAAAACCTCTGCACAGCGTCTTTATAGGTAACATATTCAAAAATATGGAAGTGAATAGGTCATGTTATATTACCTTCTTTAACTTTTATAAATAACTAAAGTAACTAAGGAGTGATTTTATAATAAAAGAAATTTCTCCAGAGATTCTATTTACGGTTACCTCTTAACCATACAGATTCTATTTGTGGTCAATACAAGTCCTAAACATTGTTTAAAATAAATCATTAGTAATATTTTACATATTGCATTTCTATAATACGTTATAATATTTCGTTATTAAAAAATGTATAACATTAAAATTTACTAAAGTTGCCGAAATCGATTATGGAATACGAAAAATCTGAAGAATCAATTTTGATCAACATCATCTCACAGGATAAAACCCACGTTGAAACTATTGTTTTTTGTTGTAAATGTACTTGAAGCAATAACCGATAACTAACAAAAGTAACTTTCGGGACACAAGATGTATTACATTTGTAAAATATTTCATGAAATCTGGAGTAAAGAAGTTTAAACCTCAAATGTTAAGGTATAAATCAGGAACCGCATTGAATTTGATTAAGATAAATTTTTAAATACAAAATGGGTATGATGTTAAAGAAAGAAGTCTCAAAGTTGCGAATATTGTGAATACAAAGGACAATAAAACAGCATAGACGTATCGCGAATATCAGAGACTGCCAGGTAAGTAAAGGTTTATTGATCGAGGCATGTCGTCTTTACATGCATTGCAAGATATACGACAGTTTGTGCCAAAAAGTTTACTGATCAGGAAACAGTCAGATATATACCCCTTCCTACACAACATGAAAATTATTTATATCTTAATGGTAAACAAACTTGGAACTTGAATTAAGCAGCAATCATTTTTGAATCTTATAGACATAGATGAAAAAACGAGTTGTCGGTTTTTTATATGAATTAAATAACAAAAGTTAAAGAGAACAAAATAACAACATGCAAACACAATGAGCTCACCGCACTTTATCGACGTTTGCGAATCTCATTCATTAGTCTCACGCGTGACTGCGGTAAGTAACGAACCCGCTAACGGTGTTAGAGAGACAATAGCCAACAATTTTTTTATTTCACGTTATATCGTAGGGCATAACCTAGAAAAAAGGATTGTCCCCAGCAGACAATGTTAAACAAATTGCAATTAATTGATAACGAAAGTCGACAAACACTGAATTACTGATCACAGAATAACACTTACTTAAAAATCTCTTTTAAAGAATTATTAGAAATAAAAACAGACAATTAAATTAGTATATAATCTCCGATGGCTGAGTAATTATTGGGAAATTATGTAAAAAAACTTGATACAAACATTTTTCAAATCCTGATCTCTAAAACGGGATGCGCAGAGAACTCTATAAATGTTTTAAAGATCTTTTTTCTTTTGAAGCAAAAAGTAGTCAGCTACAACTGCATAGAATGCGTCGCAGCTTGTTCTGGCATGACAGGAAATGTTTTTTTTCCTTTACTAAACAGCGTGAGAAAACTTTCTTATAGACATTTCTAACCAAATCTCCTGTTTGTTACCGGCGGACAATTTCAAGCTCGAATAGACATCAACGCATTGATCGCTGCGCACGCGCATCGTCTTATCCCGTCACCGTTTGTTTACTTGCCATAGCATTCTATGCAAATGTCAGACATTGATAAATTGATCGCACTATAAATATTAAACCATTTTGAAATATTATGATATCTTACACACAAGATTACTAAACTAGAGTGATTTTTTTAAATCTTTTCTGATTTATTTCAAGTACTATTAAATACGTCAATTTATTGGGCAAGAAATAAATTATAATTTTGATGAATACTTTTAAATATCTAGATTTAAATAATCTTATATTCCCAAAGCTTTTATTGAACCCCTATTCATTACTACAAACGACTAATATATGAATAAAATACTATGGAACAGTACAAACAAAAGTAACATAACACATATCAATTTATCTCGATATTGTTGACTTGGGAGAGTATAGACTAACACAATCATTCTTAATTTTCTCCGCTGTTTTCCAATAGTGGTGGTACTAATAGTGGTTTACTAGTGCTAGGTCTCTGTTACCGTAGACCGTCTAGGTAGGTACCACCGCAGCTCCCATTTCTACCGCTATACAGCGGTGTGCAAAAATTACTGTGCGCTGTAAGCTATTGTAATTAAAGGGGTAACGAGATTTAACACGTTATGTCTTAAGGCGATGAGCGCAATGTGGTGCAGTGTGCATCACGAGTATCATCTTAACTAGCGCCACATTGTTATAGGATAGCGTATCACTTATCATGAGGTGAACACCTTGCTCGCCTCGACGACAAGCCGATTAAAAAAAGTAGCAAATAAAAATGTAACGAAATATAAAAGACTTCATTGATAAAGATTGTCATCTATCATGATAAATAAAAATCACTTTAGTAAAAAGAATTAAATCTTGTTATAAATTATTAACGAAAACTCACGAGGCTATTAAAAACATTCTTTTTTTTTTATACTACTAAGCGACGAGACGAGCAAGAAACGAGACGAGCAAGTTCTAATTTCAATACATAACATGGATGGCTACCAAAGGCTTAGGTTCCCATTTTTTATAAAAATAAATCAAATAACAGCCATACTAAAGGACATCAAGACAGAGTGAACTAATTCTGCGTAAATCGGGCTGCAAATAATATTTATAAAGTTATCTAACGTTGTAGTTATCATAGAGTACTTACACTTCATAATAAGTATATAAAATAGACATTACACAGCATAATAATACCTTTTTTGAAAATTCTTTTAAAGTGCGAGCTGTACAACTTTGGAACGCTCTGCCCTATGACGTCACGAATGCTCCATGTAAGCCAGCTTTTAAAAGACTTGAAAACTATATACTACAACAGGAACACCACACGCATTGAACTCTAGTAAGTATTTATGTATGTATATGTAGTATACAATATATACATGATATCTAGAATAATAATATCTAGGTAGAGAATGTCCCTAAGTAAAGTTTGGACATTGTATCGTTTTGACGTTTTGAATACCTTTTTTAATTAATGAAACTATGAGGTCAGAACATGTTATACATCAGTCATTCAGTGAACGAAATGGTAGGGGTAATATCCCTTTAAATATAAGCATATAAACTAGCTGAAATTCAGAAAAAAATGTTTTATTCATTCGTATAAATAAAGCCCTTTTAACTTTGCTACCGCTTCAACGTTGCACTTACCTTGTTACATTAAACCTCGCCTCTAATAAGGAGAAACAAAAAAAGACCCTTTTTATTTCCATTTACAAGGTGAAAGAAACTCTACGGTCCAGTCGGCGCTTTTTGTGTCCGTGCTCTCGTTAGGAAGGCAATAAAGAGAAACACTTTTTTGTTATTCATGAGCAGTAATCATTGTAAATTATTCGTAAAAGTATAAAATGAAAAAGCCATGTCTTCATTGTGTGTGAGATTTTAAATGTTTCAATAAAAATAATACCTTTGTTTTTTTAAATTTTCAAGTGAATTATCTGCGTAAAAAAATTTGCGACTGTTGTAATGACAAAATAACAACGTTTTACTTTGTCATAACTTATTAAAAGACAAATAAAACAATTTACGTCTGTCTGCCTGTTTATTGCAGATTGTATTTGTTATATTTGTTGATAATGATATTCACAAACGAATAAATGTTCTACATACGGTTTAAATTGACCTTCGAAGCTTCTTTTAAGTAGGAAAGAAGTTCATTGCATGTTTTTGAAATTTTAAGTACCAAAATTTTTGGAATATTCCTATCATCTTAAAAACGCTTGACTATTAGGTTATTAATTCTATATACTTTAGCTTACTTGCATGTACACATTTGTGAAATATTTTCTTATATTAATTGTTTTCAATTAATTCAATCACTATCAGGATATTGTACTAAGAGATTAAAATCTTTTATAGATTAGTTACGGCGTTATTTAAAAGTTATTGATTGTATCAATTTGATCGTTTTGTAACGGTTTGTGAAAAAAAAATTATGTAATAATAACTATTTTGTCTACAAACAATCAGTTTCTACATTTTCGAATGATTTTTCTATTATTATTTGCAAATTATATTCAGCTTGGTATAGATTTGCGCGTATTTTTTTTAATAATTTACATAATTGGCACGAAGCGTGGAATGAACTTGAAATAATTACGGAGTTAATTAAACACAGGGTTAATTAAACAGCAGTTCTCGTGGCGGCGGCCGTTTTAATATAAACAAGACTTAATCAAGTATTAACCGAGTGTAAAAATACACAAACGCGTTAAGATGCTTTATATAAATCAATTATATATTACACATATTATAATATGTTAAAGAAGCTTTCTATTTTTACCATTGTTTAATTTCTAATCTCATCAATCTCTCTATATTTAGGAATCCAATGTAAGTAGGTGTATGTCTGATTTTATCATCATTCAACCACACTAAGAAGTTTTATACATAACGTTTTTGATAAAATGGTTTTTATTTTCTTTAAGATAATTTTTTGCGTGTTTCTTTAATGTGTGGCTATCAGTCGCATTCTTATAAATATTACTAAATTATCTTAATGGCGGCTCACCTACTAATTTCCTTTATCATGTTTAGGCATAAACGTCAATATTTTCTAAATCCAAAGTAAAATGTTGTGTCCGTATTAGACAGCATAGAATATGTGTTAAATAGGTGTAGCAAAGTGTCTCACAACAATCCAGGCAATAAATCATACTTCGGTCCTAAAAATTTCCAACTCACATTTGCTTTCGACTCAAAGGGCATAAAGATGTCATCGAATGAAGCAGCGGGTGAAATATCGCTACAGAGTGGATTGCAACAATATTTTCAAATATTAACCACGTTCCTAGTTTTTTAAGGAGTAGAATTAAAAACGAAGGAGTTAAATACTTATATAATGAAAATAAAAACTATAGGTTTTTAAAACATTACGACAAAAATAAACTTTTGTTGGGAATGTTAAAAGAGAGTGAAGTCAAATAAAAGAACCGATACATTAACGAATGTAAATTTTTGAAATAATTAGACAGGAGCTAGACGAATGTAAATTAAGTTTTGTTTAACAAAGCGAAATCTAAATGTACATCAAGTATTCACAGCGGTGGTGTCTTCTTTTCTAATGTCGGTATCAAGTTCGATCCGCGGCCACACATACGGCTAGCTAACACCGACCGGTCCTCGGAATGAATGGTGCATTTAATACAGAACACATCCGCGGGGCGTCGCGTCACTGTCGACATCAAACTACCTTTATAGCCCTTAATTACAATGTTAATTAATTAAACGGAAAGCTTTAGAGCATAAGAGACATTTAAACTTATTTTTAAAATGCTATAAGTAAATGTTAAATGGACAAAAAGTGTCCGATAAATTAATTAAATGATAATGATTTTTAATAAATAACACGACATGTTCACATTGAACTTTTATTACAACATCATCATCTTCAGTCTGTACACTTCCATAGGCTCCCAAGATTTCTGGCTTTCACCAATTCTTCCGTCCACCTTGAGAAGGGCAAACATTGAATAAAATAATCCTTTTAAATAAGGCACCTCTAAACCAATTTTAATGCCAAACGGAAACCAATATAAATACATCTACATGAGTAAAGCACAGATTGTATCTTAATAATTAAGTATTTTTTACCCATTCAAAACATCATTTTCCTGTAAAAAGTTTAATAGAATAAGTTAAAAGTTTATTGTTATTTAAGTTGTAGCAGAAGTAGAAGAAGACATTAGTTGGGTAAATTTTAGATTACCTTACTCCCGATTTAGTTTACCTGTATTTATATAACAAATAAAAAGATGGCCAAAGTAAAATCATTATATTATTATGTGTTTAATGAAAATTCTAATTTAACAAATCACAACACATTAAAACAGTTATTTTAATTAAACGCCTACGAAAGCACGAAAACTGTCAGTGGTAAGTAGCCAGCAAGTGCGGTGCAGCGACGTTGCAGCATCAAGCGATAAGCTCACACTCATTTGTCACTCGGGCCGAGCGCATGCGTCGTGTAAATTCCTTCCACTCGAGATTAACGACGGTCCAATATTGTGGTGACGGTCAGATTTAAACATAAGGTTTCCAACTGCCTTTTTTCCTTTTAAGTCGGCGGACATTTTATCTGTCACGTGGCAATTCAGATGAAATTGTAAAGCGTATTTTCTCGGTATACAGTTTATATACGCTACAATTATTATTTACTATCAAAATCTTAATGTTTTGAATAAAAAAAAATCCATTCAATTAAGGTAAAATTTACATTATTTTAATCTGGAATATCCATCTCGCAAGGAAGCCCAATTATTTTTAGAGTTAACAGCGAACTTTCAGACAGGAAGATGCACGATAAAAAGAAGAATCAAGCTAGGAATTATTATTTAGATTAAAAAACACTACTGTTTAAATTTCGTTTAACTATTAAATCAAATATTAATTGTTAAATTAAGTTTTCGGTGTTATAATCGACATACATATAAATGCATACCTTGAAAATGGGTTAAACAAAATTAGTACAATTTTCAGG
Organism: Byasa hedistus; assembly: GCA_029286795.1. Lineage (NCBI taxonomy): Eukaryota > Metazoa > Arthropoda > Insecta > Lepidoptera > Papilionidae > Byasa > Byasa hedistus. The sequence goes on along the minus strand of JAGSMW010000009.1, from coordinate 5,500,562 downwards.
TTATATATTTGCTTTAACCAACAAAAATATCCAAAAAAAGGGATCGAAACTACCTTCCAGTTTTGTAGAAATACAAATGATATAAAGGTTATGGTTTCATTTGCAATGTCCCTGAATACAATGTATAAAGATAGAGTCATAAATCATATCTTAGGCTCCGGATAAAGAATTACGTGCACGCGCCTGAATACACCAGATTTCAAAATGCAGAAAATTAATGAAAGTGTACATCATCGGTCGTTAATCACTAAAGACTAAGATTAATGAATTCATACATTTCAATAATTCATTTATGTTATTTTTACAAAAATGTGTTAATTAGCGTATTATTTCTGTTTAATAAATATGATAAATATCTCAGATGGTAAGTGGATTAAAAAAGTACCTAAAATTTATTTGAACAACGCATTTCCGTTTCCTGTTCTTAAGATTTTAGACCTCTAACTGTAAAAGTAACTGTTTTCATGTCTTTGTATCCAGAAGGACATCCATTTGATAGTAACACGCTTGTTGGTTATTATAAATGTAGAATTGATTTTTGTGTCAACAGCGCCATACCGCGCGAGAATCTTTAAAATAAGATTTTGAGGCACTATCATTGTTGTCCTAATTTCTTTACCTAAAGCCTTCTTCAAACGTAAAGAAAATTATAGTTTTTTTTTTTTAATTTTAGTTCTCTGCAAAAATGTGCAAGCGTTGTGATGGTTCTTGGAATAAGTCGATATTTCATGATGATTTGCATGGAAGCCCAAGCTGGGGTCGAACCTGCGCCTCGTCAATACGTATGCCGCTTACAACCGCCTTACAAACTGAATTATCGCATCTTCAGTATCGATTTAAATCCTCTATTATGCTCAAAGTTAAGCTTAGTCATTAACTAAAAGAACAATGAACTATGATATACTATAAGTAGTAAATAAACCTGCTGCCAGTTGAAAGCTCAGCGTACATGGTAGTTACACGAATTTGCTTTTGAGAATGTGGGCGCGAGTCTTCCAGCTGTCAACCTAAATAAAAGATGTCTTAAAGTTTTCTAACAAATTCAGCCAACTTTAACTCAGCCAAGTTTTAATAAAAACTTTTTAGTTTATTCAAATTTTTGAGTTGAATATTCTCTTATTCATAAATATAGTTTTTTTTAAGTATTATGAAGGCATTTATTTATATCAACACGCATAGTTATTTTTTAATATTTCACGGGTAACAAACTGAATTAATTATAGTCTTACAAACTCTAGTCGTACTGATTTGAAATGTTAAAGTTTACTAAAAATGATGCTTCAAATGTAACAAAAAGAATCAAAGAAATCGATGCAAATAAAATAGTAAGGAATATTTACAATTGAGACCTCAAAGAATTCTCAAGCTCCATGTAAGGCGATGCACGATCAAAACTCCATCTTTAAAATGACTGAGGATGTTCGCGAGGATCTCAAGAGCGCAATCGAACGAAGATTTCCATTTGTCATGCGGTCGCTGACATAGCAGAATCTTGCAACAACAATTTATAATACAAGGAATACGACTAGAAATCACTCCTAGACTTCAAATCATTTATTTTAACAAGTCCTCATCGTCATTTCAGCTGTCGTCCGCTGCTCAACATTGAACTCCTCAATCAATTTTCAGCTAAACCGAGGCTACTTCTATTCAAAAACTTACTACGAACTTCACCAAGTTTTCGTTCTATCTATCAGGTGGTACTGTGCTTGCCATTACATGGTCTCCACTCAAGGATCTCTCGGCTCATTAGCCATAATCGTCACTCTTTGAGATTCGCCCATTTAACAACTGATAATTCAATATTAACGGCCATCTATACACGTCAGCACAACCTGACTCACTGTACGTGAAAGTCTCACATAAGAAAAAGTCTCTATTAACTTTCGTGGTACGTGCTGCCGGAACTAAGGAGAAAACAAGCGATGAACAAAAAAGTATACAGTCTTATCCTTTTTGATTTTATTACGGCACAATTCTTACTGACATTTTTAATAGTTACTTTGTAAACTTTTACAATATATATCTTCACTTACTTTCTTACTTAAAGTCTATAAATGAACACTTAATCTCCACGAAGGCGAGCTTTACCTACAAAGTTACGTGGTATTATTAAAGCAATGTAAATTGTTTTAATAATACCTGCACACCATTTTAAAAAAATACATTAGGAATCTTTAAACATCATTTGTAACAGAACTTCGATATTTATAATTGGCGTAAGGAAGAAAGATGAACTTTTTAAATTACAATTTTTAAAGATTTTATTTAATTAATTACATGAAAAAAGAACATGTTTCGAGAGAGACAGTTTTTTCTCCCAGAGAATGAAAATTGAATACATAGGCACTGTCGGCTGCTCCTGGGAAAATACGGTTTATTACTCCGCTGGCCGCCATGCATTTACGACTAATAAAAAGATGTAAATGCTTCTTATTACATACGACTTATTCTGGCAAAAAGTAGTGCCATGCTTATGTAACCTAGACTAGAAGAAATTACATATTCTAATTATACACTTTTTACTTAGCTTTACATAGAACGGCTCTGAAAAAGACTTTTGTGCGCAAAACTCCTAAAATGTACTAATTTAACAAGATCTTCGAAAATACTTTTTTTAATAACTGTAATATCTAACCTTGCTACCAAACTTACTATAACATTTAATAAGCAAGTACTTCGATAGCTTATAAACTATAAGTGTAACTTGGTCTTCGATACAAAAACACCATATTGTGTCTTTGTGCGCATAATTCATGTTTTAATATTTTATTTATATAAATACATGTCGCTACTGTTCCTGCCTTCCTACGTCAGCATAAAAATTCATCTTTTATTGCAAATAATATTATATTATACAATAAATAATGTATAGAAAAGTTATCGCAGATTTGTAATCTGCCGCCTTCGAAGCTGGAAGCGGGCAATGGCCTGGGAGCGCAGTTACGATGCTTAGGTTTGTATACACCCTTAGGTAAGTAGATCCGAGTTCACAATAAACCGGGAACCTCTTGCATGTAAATCAACTATAAAATTTGCATGCAAGAGGCGAGACAGATAATAACCACTGCCATTGGAATAACAATAACAATGGCAAAATACTGTTGATTTATTTGCGCATTGTATCACTAAACCGGAGGTGGACTTCCTCTTCTAGTTTTCTCTATTTATTTACAATACGGTTGTTATTACAATAATTACGAAGCTATAAACAACTTAAATAATATTTAAAACGAATCGGCAGAAGGTTATTGTAAAATATAAGCCTTTCCATCAAATAAATGTTAATATTAATAACAATTTACGCATGATAGGACACCTCGTCTTCATAATGCATTAGTGTGAAGTTTGGTTATGTTCTACAGTAATTTTATGAGTCCTTTTAATTTAACATTGCATAATCTACCTATGTTACCTATAAAATATTACTTGGCCAAGCTTTTGCGCACGACCTTCATATTACCTATGATATCTTTCAAATCATAAATTAGTATACTATTACTGCCTTGTTATAGAAATAAAGTACTTGCGCTTACGCTTAAGGCCTAAAGAGACTAACACTCACTCGCGATGCTCCTCCAGTAGTTTATAAAACTATATTTTATTATAAAATATACCAACAAAATAGCTTCAGAATTTCTCTTTACCTTATGTAGACTTTTTGGCTTCGTAACGATGTATTATAATATTTATCCGAGGAAAATTTCCCCATTTAGAATACGGGTTAAAGTTATCCACACTGCCTTCGGCATATCGTAAATGACGACTGAAAAGGAGAGAGAAAGGCAGTTTTCTCGTGACCTTTAAACTGTTGTCGCCAATCCCACTCATGTCAAGGAAAGCAATTACGGCAATTGCCTTTGACGTCCTTGTTAAGCAGTGGCCATCAATAGGCTTAAATGATGATGAGGAACAAAAAACTCTTGGCGGTAGGATATTGAAAATCCAATACTAATGTTATAAAAGATTAATGATTTTGTGCTGTCATGTCTCTTCTTTATAATTTAGGAGCTTTCTCTCATAACGAGCAATAATAAATTTTACGAAGGTGACTTAAACAGTAAATATCTCACGCGGCGAGTTTACGTCGGATTTATCTGAGATAGGCGCTTTGCAAACAACATCCAGTTCTGGACCAGTCTGGAAACAGTTACACGGGTACACGACTTAGCTGCAGCGCTTCCGGGAACAGTCTAACAGTATTTCTCGGTATAAATTCTTTTGCAACATTTAACTGAAATGTGCATCAATAAAATCTCAAGAAATATCTTAACAGATACTAACCATTCTTATTAAATTTATATTAATCAAAGGTTGTATGTCTTAAATAGTATTGAGTTTTTGATTAATAGTTCAATCAAAAAATGTTGTGTATTCAAAAATTTAAAGTATGCGGTGTTAAAACAAATCAATTTGTACTTTATCATTAATAAGTAGTAAGAATTAATACATTTTCATACTTTTACATTGTGAAAGCAACTAAAGGTTGTTATAATAATGGCGATGCGGTTAACTACTTTAGTAACACAGATGTTCTTGTTGGAATTCAAGGATATATGACTAGTTATTAAATATTTGAATAATTACCAGCCCCCTTAATACTTCTATAGATTTACTGTACTCCTGCTAGTTATAGATGTAAAAATCTACTACTTCTAAACTCGATTGAGAGAAATGAATGAAAAGACTAGGATTTTACAAAGATTTAATATAGCGGCATAGCGCAGCGCTGAGGGCGTGAGTAAGCCGCGGATGCAGACGCAACGCCGTGCGGTCGATCCTGGCTCGACGCCCGTACCTGGTGCATTCAGCCACCATTGTCGTGTTGCACGACTCCTGATGATAAAAACATTAAAAATCTTATTATTACAATTACAATTTCTACACGATTTAATGAAATACTAAACAGACTTGACAGTTTTAAATCGACAAAATCGTTTAAAAATATGAATGCCAAAAGTTTAATTTTACAACCAAGCTTTATTATCACGATCATCAGCCTTGATTTATTCACCGCTAGATATAAGCCTTCTTGAATGTCTTTCACTTAAAGCGATCCTCTACATGTCGCTATTATCCACCAGCGGTTCTTACGAGTACGTCCGCCCATTTCGATGGGCACCTTAAAGATCTTTGTGTTATTTTTAACGATACAGAATAAGACTTTTAACCTCCTTGACTTAAGTTACTTCAAATAAATTGTATCAAAGTATTTTACTGAGATTTTTAATTGGAAGCAGAAACACAGGGTTGCATTAAAAAAACATACCTTGTAATGATTAAGTTGTACTTCACTGAAAGGTGCAGACCATCCTGCAAAACCTATCACCCCAAGATTTGCAAGAGGATAATGATTAAAAGCAGTGAGAACTCTTCTAGTCAGCATCATACTTTTACTGTAGTGTCCAACGGGGCTTACAAGCGCTGAACGTATTACATGTTTTGATAATTTTGGAATAGGTATTTCTTTATCACATTTAAGTTTATTATTTTCTAAATTGTTATTACCTAACTTATCTAAATCAGTCATTTCAAATATTCTTAAACTATGACCATCATCTTCTAATTCTATTGTATTTATATCTAAATCCATTGCGGCTTTAATTCGCACATCGTCACGTTTAACATATGTTTTGCTTTTATTTTGATTATTTTTAATAAATTTGTAATTTTGCACACCTTGCATGAAATCAAAAAAGAAAACATTTTGAATTAAAATGGCTGAATACTCTGTAGGGTTCCAACCGAAACTCCTTAGCCGTTTTAACAACTCTGGCAAGTTAAAAGCTATTTTTGGCAACAATATTTCGTCTACATCTAATGGTATGATAAACTCTGATTCTGCTATATTTCTATATAAACAATCGTTATAAGTTATTAAGTGATCTCTTCTTCGTTGCCACAGTGATCTATTAAAGTTGTTTTTAATAGGAACATGAAATAATCTAACATAGCCTTGATTCCTATAACTCATTAGCATATCTTCAGTATCTTTACTTATTTCATCAACATATACATCTATAAGATCAATGCCGAGAATCCTGTTAGTTTCGATCCATTCTAATAAGTTTTGTGCTATATTATTGTTGAAATTCATATCTTTAACACAAATTGTAAATGTTCGTTTATACTCGACCATTCCATTCGTTGGATCTAGCACAAATGCGTTAGAGGGATCATCGCACGGCTCAGTTACAACCGATACCACAGAAATTTTATTTAAACTATCTATTAGAGGGCACGACAGTAACAGCGGTGTCTCGACTGTATTCGAAGTAGCGTCCCATTCATGCCACCACATTTCTAAAGGTTTCGCTGCCACGACTTCTATTGATTCTTCATTTGGATTACGCGGACGTGTTTGACAAAACAATGGCTGTTCTAATGATATGTTTCTACCTGCAAATAAAGAAATAGCTTTAGAAAACTTTTTACCATCCAGTAGTTTTAACAACGTATTTGTATCTAGGTATCTATTGATGGGTACAATTTGTGTTTCATTGCATAAACTTTAAAACTGGGTTAATAAGCGTACTTAATACTAAACTTTTTTACGTCACGGATACTTGTGAGTTGAAAAAGATGGCTTGATAACAAAAATGAAAGTAAATTTATAAAAATATACTACATTGTACGTAATATATTTTAAATAAATTACCATACAAATAACGCAAATATTATACGCTTAAAAATGTTATATGTAATAGGTAACGTATTCATAGTTCATAAAAATAAAATGGTATTAGTAAAAAAAATATTTGAAATTTAATAACATATTTTTAAGTACAATTAACTTTCAACTAAAAACAACATTGACAGAAGAAACAGATAACTATGTTGGCAAGGTCATTGTTTTAGATAAAATGTTAACCACACGTACAGTTAAAGCTTATTGTCATAATTGAGGCTAAGCCGCCATGTAAGTTACTACAACAAAAAAAAAAACGGAAATGCCCGAGACGGCGGCACGTGCTCTAACTTAAACATGACTTTATCTGCAATTACATCTGTACAAAACTACATTCAGCATCATTAAAGCTAGGGATGCATTACATCTCATAAAAATGTAACATTAAACCAAAAACAATTTAATCTCTTTATAGTAGCTCTGTAAACATAAAAATGTGGCTGTATAAATTACTTCATTTTATTATGCATATAAGAATATAAAGTTTGAACACAACACCAATTAACGGACTTTGAATTATTTGTGGTGAATCCCAGTCCTTTATTCGTATATTTAAAACTAGTCTCAAAGAGAAAATAAAAAAAAAACTTTTTATAACACTTTTATTCATGTTATAAACACAAAGTTTTAAAGATAATTATCAAAGGTACTACTACAAGAAAACCAGTGTACAGTTTATGCAATAAAATTGAGATAACTTTATTCAGAACTGCACGTAAGTGTAGACAATTTATTAGTTACAATTCTATCCCCATCGTTCCCTTTGCGCCTTTTGAAATTCATTGCGTTTGAATGCCAGCAGATTGTCGCTGAAACTTTCTACTCCATTTTCATTTCAACTTCAAGTATGAAGAATCTAGTTATAATATAAATTATTAGTCAATCAGTAAAGTTTGCACATGCGGCGCTACCTTGTATTGCATTCAGAGGGGGAATTTGTTAATAACTATGAAAAAATACGCTCATGTGGTTATGATTATAAGTAAAATAGTTTTTGCAATAAGCTATTACAAACAAACGTCAATCAGTCAAAGCAAATACAAGAAAGATAGTTTTTATGTGATGATGCATAACATTTTTAATTATAACAAATTTCTGATTACGAAACTCCAAGAATCAGTTTCAAAAACCTTTACTATATCCTACTTACCGTGAAAAATTGCAAGAATGCGCACGTAGCGCTGAGCAGACCTTTCGTCATAGTAGGCAGAGTAGAGTGACACAGAAGTTCCCTTTACCCGTTGCCAGGAATCGGAATACACGAGGGGGGTCCAAGTACGATTCTGAAATCAATAAAACTATCTAATAATGCTTACAAATTATTCAAAAAGATGCCTACGAAAAATAACTTTCTTGAGATATAAAGAAAATGTTGTAATTAGAAATTATATCAAATGTTAGGAGAAGAATATTTCTTAAGTAAACTTTACACAGCCTTTTGATTTGAAGCAGTGCGCAAAAACAAACACAGCTCAGTTTACCCTACATAGTTATCAGGTAATACATGCTCATATATTCACTTTATATAAGAAATCAGATTACGAAGAGAGAAAAAATAAACTTACATATATGGCTGTAACCGACGGTTAGATTACTAAAGACACTATCATTACGATAATCGAAATACTTGCGGTTGTGAGCTGTTTTTCATGAACACTGGTTTGCTGGTTACGTGACTCTAAATATCAGCGAGCCACCAGCGGGGGTCAGTGAAGGTAATAATATAAAAGAACAACATTCTCGCTTGGTCATTTTTCACTAAAAACAAGTCATGATTAAAAAGGCACGAGTTTATTACTTTAGTGGAGCAGAGTCTTATGTCTTGACTTTGATCCAATTCAGTTTCAATCTCGTGATTACGGAAATGGGGGAAAGCTTTAAAAAACTCATCTATTATTATTTATTGTCTATCTTCAAAAGCTTTTCTTAGTTGCTACACTATGCTTTACCGTCAGCTACCTTACATCTCTAAAATCATAAGGAATTTAAAAAATGTTAACTCATAGTAGTAAAAAAGCCAGCAGCTTCATAAGCTTCCGCGATTAATTTTCGTTTCTATTAGTTATTGATTCTATTAGATACTGAGAACCGAACTCATAACTTTTGTGTCCAAAGCATGAATATTATCCCCTTGGCCATACCTGTAAATTCTAATCTTTTAAGGTAATAAAGAGATATAATAAAAGTAATAATATGATCCATGTTATTTATCCGGCTTGTTTAACATTAGCAAATTCAGTAACAGGATGTTAAATATACGAGTACCTATAGACCGACAAAACTTTTTACTTGTTATTAAATTTATATTAACAATTATAAAACATACCATTTATAATAATAACATAAAATTAGTTTCCATCAGTAGTGATGAAAGTTTTATATACAACAAGCAGAACTTTTCGCTGGCGTTACTCGCGCATGTGGACCGTTGGACAACAACAGCCCAGCGGACTTTATAAAGCATCGGTTTTTATTACTACAATAAATATTTAGTAAATTGTGCGGATTAGTAGACGGCCCGTTCAAACAATGATACTCCATCGCAGATGTTGTTTTGTAGTAATTGTTTCGACACTTCTTTAACTGGGCCGCCGCGCCGCTAATAATGATAAAAAAAATTAGAAATAAAAATTTTAAATATAAAAAAATCTCAATTTTGTCTCAAATCTAAACACAAAGGTGAACATCCTGTTTGTGCGTCTGCCGCTCGAGCCTAGCGGTCCTTTTGTTATCCTGTTTGCGGGTCCTGCCCAGTGGTCATTTTGTAATACACACAGACGTAGATTTGTCGTTGTGTGAGTGTTATTTGGTGGGTCTGAATTGTAAACACAGCTTCAACACGTAAAATCTATAATTTTACGTGTTTATTTCAAAAAACGACACGTAAAAATAGAATCTACAATAAATTTATAATAAGACTAGCTGACCCGACAGACTTCGTTCTGTCAAAAAAAATTGGAATGTTCTTTGTTCCTGCCTATTTTATAGCCGGGGCAAAAAAATCTCCTGAACAGAACCGTCACCCTGGTTATGGGCGGTGTGTGGGGTTCAGCACTATATATATATTCATCTAATAACTAATATTTAAATATTAGTGGGTTCCAGAAGAGAGGCCAAAGTTATAATTAAAGTACATAAGTTATATTTACCATAATAATTTTTTAGGAACAAATAACTGTCACATTCCAAATCTTTTTGACAGAATGAAGTCTGTCGGGTCCGCCAGACGGTAACGCGGTTTAGTTTCTGGTGTCTGGTTTCTGGTTTCTGGTGTCTGGTCTCTGGTCTCTGGTCTCTGGTCTCTGGTTTCTGGTGTCTGATTTCTGGTTTCTGGTTTCTAGATTTCAGATGTCAGATTTCAATTTTTCATTTTCGATTTTCGATTTTCGATTTTCGATTTTCGATATTCGATATTCGATGTTCGATGTTCGATATTCGATATCCGATATCCGATATCCGATATCCGATATCCGATATCCGATATCCGATATCCGATATCCGATATCCGATATCCGATATCCGATATCCGATATCCGATATCCAATATCCAATATCCAATATCCAATATTCCAACATTCCAACATTCCATCATTCCAACATTCCAATATTCCAATATTCCATTTTCCATTATGTGTAATGGCCAGTGGCCATGTATAATTGATGATATCGAGCGAGACAAAAATATTAAAATGACTATGAAAAAGCAGGGGTTGGTGATAGAAAAGTGAAAATTTAGGGTTGTATGTATTTTTTGATGCCACATAATAATAAAATAAAATCGAAAAAAAAATCTCAAAAAATAAAAAAAATTTTTTTGGTGTGGGCAACCCTGATCAGTTAGGGGTTTGAAAAATAGATAGTAACCGATTCTCAGACCTACTGAATATGCATAAAAAACTTCATAAGAATCGGTAAAGCCGTTTCGGAGGAGTTAGGGAACGAACATTGTGACAAGAGAATTTTATATATTAGATAATAAAATGCTATTATTCAAATTGTTTATAAAATTATCTCGAAACATTTTCAGAGCGGATGTGCTCGATATTAGTCATTTTATGGCATTCGGCAAGGTGTAAGTATTGAAAAATCCTTTGATAGCAAACGCTGCTTTAATAAAGGCTGCAGTTTTTTGAATTCGCGTTTAATAAATACTTTTGCCGCGTAAAAGGAAAAGGATCAAAGTAATTTTTTAACTTGAGGTTAAGTTGCGTACGTATCGTATCATTGTGTTTTCACCTTCAGCCGAAATAATTAGATAAATTTTTATTCAAATTACTACTTAAAGGTACTACTATAATACTTATTACTTTTTTCTAATACCTTTAACTCTTTTTAAGTGATTTTTAAAAACCTCAAAATATAATCTTTTAAGTCATGCATAAAAATATCACAGTTTTATCTATCATGGGAACAAATTAAAATATATCGTTTTATTACAAAGATACGAGTTTTTCTAATACTTTACTATTTTCTATAGGGTTCTGAATGAGTTCGGATTATTATATCTTTCATAATTGGATCTATGCATTATGAAAAATAACATAGAGTCCTCAGTGGAAACAAGAGCACAACGTGAGAAAACTAAGTTACTCATATATATACAATAAGCTCTTTTTGGCCACATATTACCATTTCAAAACTTTCTTTCTCTCTCCTACTACCATATCTATTTTAGTCGATAATTCTTGAAACTAACGACGTCTATCCGAAGTTAAAAGCTTTTTAATGTTTTCTAAGTGTACTCTACTAATTCACAAATAGATCTCACAATGTTGCTGTATCGTATTTATTTACATTAACGGGGCAAAAATATCACGATTTATGAGTATGTCATTAAATATATCGTTAATTTTGATTAAGTTCTCAATCTGTTTAGCAGTAGTTAGTTTAGTAAATTATAAACTTCTTTTATTTACAATAGGCTATCACTTGACTACAGACTCACGTGGTGTTAAATAACAATGAAATCGTGGATAGTAAAGCGTGCTCTGCTAAAATACTCTGACCCTCTTGTATCACAGCCAGAACACAGCAATACTGTTGTAGCGGCTTATTTACAATATAACGATGGTAAGTAGCGAGTTCTAACAAATCTCATCACCAATTAAACTTCACGATATACCTTAGAATCGATCCAGGTATCTCCGTGTTAATAGGCAAGCGGTAAACTGTGCACAGAGGCTGTTGCTACATAGTATACTGATTAGATTCAACTTCTTTTTCTTATTAAGAGCTTTAATCCAGACATGAAACCTATTTTGTTTACAAAGTCATGCCAGAAAAGAGCCGTGTAACGTAATGACTATAATAAACTGTAATAACGCGTAAAGGAAAATACGTTCCTTTATTTCACACGGGCCAAATATAACACTTAGAGTTTTATAATACTATTCGATCTTAGTAATCATATATAATCAAATCACGGAATGATCTTAACTTCGGTAATAGTGAGCTTCGAGCTGTCAATTTACCTTTACAAGGTTAATGTTCACGTAAATCATTTTTTCTCACGTTAATGTGCTTGAATTATACACTAGTTTAATAGTTTCATATTGTGCTTGCGCTGAGTCTGTTATTATTTTTCGTGGCGAATCGAAATTCTGGTGATATTGAAATAATATAAAGCAACAAATAATATTTATATGTAATAGTATTTATCAGACTTTATTACATCTGATTTGATATTAAACTTCATGCTTTTTATAAGTTTAAATTTATACTTCACTTTATAATTATACTTATAGTTAAAACTTTTTAAAGCATATGTATGTTATAGTTTATACTGAGAAGGACTCGACCGCTACTTCAAAAAAGAGTTTTTTCTAAAAGCTACGACCAAAAAACAATATTTGTGCTCTTCCAGGTGAAACTAATATCGCAGGTAATAAAAAAATGCCTTCATTATTAAAATATAGCCTATAATTAGTAAGAAACAGGAAGTGTTATTAAATAGCAGTAACAATAGATAGTGTTTTTTTTTCTATATTTGCATTTATGGTATGCACGTTCGTTTCATTTGAATATCTATCTACAAATGCACGGATGCAAAAAAACCGATTATATTTACATACATATTACATGGGAATTATGAACGCTGTGATTGAGAGAACGTCCTTTTAATTTTTATTACCTTAAAATATATGAAAGTCATTCGAAACTAAATTAAAGAAGGTTCTTTTATTTTAGGGTTGATCGGTGTGAGCATATGTGAAGGAGTCGTAAAGGAAAACTTGATTGACGTAAGGCAACTGGATTACCAGTGACCAAGTCATAGCAATTACGCTTGTTGTCGTCTCATGAAGTTTAAAATTATAGGAGTAAAACCAAGTAGTAAAATTACTTAGTATATTAGTAGCAGTTTCCAAGCTCAATTATTATCCAGAATAATTATTAATGGTATTAAATTTGTACATAAAAGGACTTCGACATATTTTTTAATAATCTCCTTTAAAATAATATAATTCTAATGCAATTTTTTTTTTTTTTTGGAGTTAAAAAGCAATATTAAATATTTAGGAAGTTTATAACTCTCCAATTTATGTTCTAGTAAAACAAAGCATGTGTTTTTTTTTATAAAGTAAAATTTAAGTCAAATAATATAGTAATATTCCAGAATTTTTGCAATTTTTTAATTTTTGCTTCACTTATCGTTCGTTACATGTTACGTCCTTTTTAATATTAATAATTTTTTTGCGAATCCAAATCTAATTTCATCTAATTATTTACCGTATTTAAATTCATTGTATATTTAAAATATTGTGGAATAAAATTTTGAATATAATTCTTATAATAAAATCGCAACTTACAAAGTAAGGTATTTTCGGGAAGACAGGCAGGCGGCCGCAAGCCACGGGCGAGGGTCGGTCCATCTCGGCTTGTTTCCCTTCCGAGTATGCGACAATAGTTCTCATAGTTGATAAACCTTCAACACCACGTCCAGCAGCAACCCCTCGTCTCTCCACCCAGCGCACTCCTGCGTGCCACTCGTTTACACTCGCTATCCAGCTGACGCAGAAAACTGTGACGCCGGCTAATAAAAATTTAGTCACTCGGATGTACTTTCGTGAGACACGCATGGTTTTTAATTCATACTAATACATAATAGTAATTAACGATTTTTTTTAAATCATATACTATAATAAGCGTCGGTAGTGCAAGGGCGCGTTGCGCTTGGGCGCAGTGCGCATGCGCTCTCAGCGCGGTACTACAGCGGACTGTACCGTATCAGCTGGCCGCGTATCAACATTGCGTCCCTCCCGGACAATTATTCTAAACGGCTTCAAAAGAGGAAATTTATGTGCTCATACTAGTAAACGCTTACGCAATCTCTCACGCATACAGATAAATACTGCTACAGGAAACTATTATGTATTTCTTACCAAACATAGTAATTAAGGAAAAGGTAATTGTAAAACCTTAAATGATATCAGTTAGTAAAACAAATTTAATTATTAAAAACATGTGGATTTTCGTAATAAGAAAGTTGTGCGTATAATTGATTTGTTTCAAACAATTTTTATTCGATAATAACCATCTTTAAACAGAAGTAGTCAGTTATAATAACAAATATTGATAATAATAAAAATGTTGTAGGGTTAACAATCGAAATGAAAACCTGCGAAGAAACATTTGAATACAAGGATATGTAATAAAATGCAATTAATTGAATGTCAGTCTTCGAATTCTAAGTTCATTCACCAATTGCTCAACAAATGAAACATGTCCGAAACAAATTAATTAATCAGTGGAATGACATAGTTACATTTTCTAAAGCGTACCCAAAACAAGAAGAAAACATTTATATAGCTAAAAAGCGTTAAAAACGATCAATAAATTTAATTATCAATTCCTAGATTATAGATGATTAGTACATTTTTCGAGTGTTTTGTGTAATTTACTTGTAAATTAAGTTTACTAGCTTACTAGTAAACACTTCAAAAACTGCAGTACTTTTAAAATATCCCTTTCAGCATTTGATGTACATATCGCAACACAACCCGTACATTGGCCCAATATACAAAAACTATGATCAATCAAACACCTAGCATATATGTTATACTATTGTCTATAACCTATATCCTATATGAATGAAGTAACTTCGGTAAATAGGTAAACTACCGTTAAATCACTTTTTTCAACGTGATTCAAATTGTAAAAATAATAAAATTTATTACAGCTATACTAAATATAATAAATACTTTTTTAGAATATGGCCCACAGTACACTAAAAGGAGCTTATGTATCTCCTTCGAAACATAGTTAACCTCAAAATAACCTTTGCAGTTTATTTAAATTTTTCTACAAAATCATTCAGTCTGTCATTAATTTTTAACACAGACACGCGAGATATTTTACTAACACCTACTAAATCATTTAACTAGCAAATACTTCACCTAAATACCTCCACTGAGTAATTACACGACTTTACTTGCTCAGCGTGTTCTTCAATAGTCACAGATAAATAATTCAAGACAGTTAATTACACAGATTAAGTCTTACACGCCATTAAAATGTTTAAGTAAAAACATAAGTACATAATTTACCTTTAACAATAGCTTTTTATTTAGTCGCAAACATTTTTAGCAAACATTATAAAATGAACGTATGAAAAGTATGTTATTCAGGTAATTCATTATTAACACACTAAAATAATTTATTTGCTCGCCCTTATCTACTACGGTACATATTCAAAAATAAGCTTAAACAAATTTATAAGATAAACAAGAAGGAAACAAAAATATTAATAACTTATTAATAAATTTTTAAACCTATGCAACCTATGTTGAATCATCACCTTATTCATATGTTGATGAAAAAGTTCCTCACATAGATAAGCCTTAAAAGCTAACGTCTACTCCGTGATAACAAACACAGTTGATAGACAATAGATATTTGTTTTTTTTTTTTCTATTTTGGATAGACTAGTGATTGACTACGATCCCACCTGATGGTAAGCGGCGATGTAATCTAAGTGGTAAAGCGCACTAGTCTAGAAGAAGCCTGTTCACTCTTTTTTTGAAGACCCCCACATCATACCTGGACGGAAACACTGATGCCGGCAGACTGTTCCACTCTCTCGCTGTACGCATTATGAAGGACGAAGCAAAACGCTTTGTCCTGTTTTATGGATAGGAAATACTTATGTGGATTTTTAACCAACTAACCGACGAAATGAGCCATAACGCCCATAAGAAAATGGCGCTGCTCTGTTTCCTACCTAAACGGTATCCGATAAAATGGACCTACCATAAGTTTCTAATGATAAATTATAAGCTAATTAACTTTCCATTATTTATTTAATCTATTTCCGTGCATACTAAATGTTTCCTAAAATTATGTAGGTATTTTTTGTACTTACATATATTTAGTTTCGTTTTTCGACACATTTCATTTAGTTTTTTTAAAATGTGATGCTCAAAGTTAATAAAAAGTTGTGAGTGCCAGTAAACGATTGTCTAACATAAGATTGATAAGCGCACCATAATACTCCGGGGTGGTCTTATCGAATTCTCTCGAGTTTCATCGTTTTACTTTTTACACCACGTCATATTACTCTTTAAGACATGTACTCCATTCATTTTTTGTCCATGCCTTTATTGTCATTCCAGTTTTCTCACCCAACTTGCTATAGTAATGGCTTTAGAGTACATGTTCACATCTTACATAATAGATTAAAACTTCTTCGAAGTTTCATACCAATGAGGTTTTATACTTAAAAAGAAATTATTTACTTTTTCATAGAATATTGTTTTTGATTATCAACGTAAATCGTCAACATTACTGTTAAATAAAAATGACCGATGAACATTTTGAATTATGTTATTTTTTATATAATTTAGGCGATTATTAAAGTTATATCAAAATACATAAAACGAAAAAATACTCATCTTATATTACGTATTATATACAGAACCAATTATTTCCAAAATTAACATAAAATCATTACCGTTGTAATAACCTAGCTTTCGTATCTAATGACGTGATTCCGCCGTTTGTGCCTGTGATTGAATGGTAGTGAGATCAAAAACGTTCCTAGATTTAGACGTACAGTTGAGGAATGTGTGACATTTACTAAGGTGCCTTATTGAAATGCACATTTTATCGCAGCGGGCGCATCTCGCTCGTTAGCCGCTGCGCCGCCGCCGCACCGTGTATTGAACCCGCTATAGGCGTTAGACAAGCGAGTTATTTGCTTCCACTTCTCTACTAATACTCAACTACCTATAGTGATCACCATCATCGTGCACAATACAACATCTACAAGGTGATTTTTTTCCTGTAGATCATCTATACAATACTTATTTCACTACCAATGACAATGATAAATATGCACATCTCTGAAAAGTCATTGAAGTCTGAATGAGTTGAAAGCTTAAAAAATCATGAAACGTTAAGTAAAATATAATTCACGTTTCTACTATTTTGTAACATACCAATGCCATGTCTCCACCTCTTTCTTTTTATTACATCGATTTAATCTAGTTCTCAACCAAGTTTATAAACTACATCTTCTAGAATAGGAATTAGTGTGGGAATGTTAGGTATTTAAAAATTGTGGGAGTCGACAAATGCACTACTATCATCCGACCAGATGTGTGAAATGGGCCAGCTACACAATTACATACATTTGCATTGCACAGCTCATTATTTTTTTTATTCCACTAAGCAACGAGATGAGCAAAACTCTCACCTGATAGCAAGTGAACCCCCAATAACTAATGTGGTGCTTGTGGTGATGTTACATTGCGCTATTATAACTATACATAGACACAACTACATAATTACTTAAATATTGTGTCTATAATCTTGAAGTACATATAATAACAAAATGAAAGTATTTATTTTGAATTACTCATATCTTCTAGTGAAAATTTTTTGTACACCACATTATTAAGCTAAGTTAACGAATAGACAAAAAGTGGACTATTTTAAATTTGACATTTATTGATGGTACTAAATGATATCACAAATGTATTTATAATAACCAGTATGCTTGTATCGCTGTCAATATTACAGATTATAGTTAACACACTCATAAGAAAGAGCAACAAAACTTTAATTACTATTACAATCATACTTTTTATTAAAGCAATGTCAAAATGATTTATTACGCTACGGCTTAACTGACGAATGCCAAAATAGTCTCTTATGACATTTATAAACTCTAATCTACATTATAATCGTAATGGGCAGTTTAAAAGCTAGTTGTAAAATAAATTAAAACGTGCTTTGGGTTTAACATATTATACTTTTTATCTACTCATCATCCGTCATCCTTTTTAATACATCACATGGTCAATCCATACCTGCTGTAAAAACCAAAACTACCTTCTCATCCCTCCCTATGATACACCCATACCACTGTAGTCTTTTCCTCCTTAACTTTTGCACTGCTGCTACTTTTGAACTTCGTATAAACTCATAACGTATCTTATCTTTCCTTGTTACACTAAATATCCATCTCAATATACATTGTATGTACTACCGCCGCTCATCCTTCCTAACTTTAATGATTTAACTCGCTCGATCAAACTCAGCTTTATTTTATATTCAACGTCGTACTTTTTAATACTCATATATTTTTTTAAGTACCTCGAATGTACCTAACATTAGCTTTTGTTGTAATTATAATATTACCTAAAGTATAAAATTAGGGACAGTAATTATTAATTATTACTCGAGATTGGTACTAAATTTCAGAAAGATGAAATAAATCCTCATGCATTTACGTAACTAAGATTCCCATAAAAACGTTAACAAGATGCCACACAAAGCCATCCCATCCCATCCACGGACAAAGAACTAAATAATACGTTAACATTTCTGTAATAACTAAGTGTTCAAGACAGAAAATAACACATTGGCCGAGCCTGCAGTACTCGTTAGTAATTTTATTTTTAAGTAAGTATTATTGATTAGAGACTAAACGTAATAAATAGTTCTTTGACGTATGGTAATTTATCCTTAAGTCTTGTGTAACTACAATCTTCGTACAGTTGATGAACAAGTTTACTAGTACATTAGTCTTAACTTAAAAAAAACGTAATTTGCAATGTAGTTTTGTTAAACGATATAAAAAGTGGCAAGTAACTACCGCTTTCGGCGACCAGACCTTTAATATTAAGCTAAAGCTATACGAAATTAATGTTACTGTAGAATAAATGTTCAAAAAATAATCCAACAGAAAGTAGTTGCACCATTGATAATTCTCATTTCCATCAATAAATTCAGTTTCAACATTATAAAATTGATACATATAACAATTTTATAATGTTGAAACTGAATTTATAAGCAATTATTTAAGTAAAAATCTATTTAAAATATAAGTAGTTAATTATGGTTATTTTGTAATAATAATTTAGCATGTTTCTCTGTATTTACGTTGATTCGATAGATGACAATTTATTAAGATTTGTTATCGTCAGTTCCGTTTTGTTGTTTCATTCATTCCACTAAAAATCATTACGATTCAGAAATAAATTAATTTATTGAGTCATTTTTAGACTTGCATTTAAATGGTTAGTAATTTTATGTACTCTGCTTTTTGTTATGTTCAATAATTATTTAGCGAAGAGAAAAGTTATCTCCGTACTCCTAGTTTTATTACAACACGGATCCTTATGAAAGCTCCAGCCAGCCGCCGACATAAGCCTACATATAATTTCATTATTATCGATATCATGTTGCCAGGATTTGCATAAAGAAAACTTTTTAAGGTATAGCTCCCTTTGGCGCAAATATTGCAAATTACTTTTTAAAAATAGGTTATTAAACAGTTTGTTAATGAAAACGGATTGTAATTGTGTTAACACGATAACAAATGTCAATAATGAAAGCAATTAATTGGTTAAGATGACGATAAATGATAGAGATCGAATTAAATTAAAATATTTATCATTAGTCTAATATTCATCTAATTATATTTCTAATACATCAACCTCTAAAAAGAAAATAAAATTTAATAAGATTTTTTCTCATGTATTTTTATTGTTATTGAAAAATTTAATTAAATCTGATCACGTTAGGTTAACTCAAGAATGTAAATTACGTAAACATATGAGCTACTTAATGGCTGAGATGCCATAACATTTTAAAATATATGAACATAAAATGTAAAATCGATAAAATCTATGGACGGTTTATTACCAACACCTACATAGATCGAAGTTGAGGATAGCTCTCATTTTGTGATTCACCTTTTATTAAAATTTATATTTTCTTCGACATAAACGTTATATGCCTAAGCATTAGTGTTAATAGTTAACCCTGAATATATTACTGTGTATGGGAAGGTCGTTTACCTAACGGTGAGTGATACACCTGCCAACTAGGCGCCAGTTTAAACGTTTGTACTGCTGCATCACATTATGCTCGTTGCTTCGAAACATTGTCTCCATCCCCCGTCCTTAGTAATTTTACAATCTACTGTCTCCTTCAAACCGATACACATATGTTTACACACGTCTATGTAAAGATAGAAATAAGGACTAAAATACTACTACTAACGGTATGAATGTTTACTATTATAATTGAGAAAAATATATAAGGCAAACAATACCCGGAATTGTTAGTATTATTTTTGAAATGAAATTAAAAAAAGACAAATTTTTTGAATTTCTTAATTAAAAAGAGTTACAGACACTTCTGAGATATCTTACCGTTTCAACTAGGTTTTTTTGACGCTTGCCTTGTAACACGGAGGACTCTGGTTCCATTACGTGGTTGTTTGTTAAGTTTCGTTAATGTCAAGGTTTTTTCGAATACGTCTGACTAGCTTGTAACATTGCTGTGTCCCAGCTATCAACATACAAGAGCCTAGGGCCTCATTGTTACGACACCATGTACAATTGAGAATCAAGTGTTAACATCAATATTTATTACATCAATATTATTATAAATCAATATTGTTGATAGTAAATGATCAAGTAATAAATAGAAATTAGTATGTACAGGTCTAATAATTTCTAGAACAGCGATACGAAGAGGAATAACTATTGCGATCGTCTGAAATCTAAATTTTGATTTCATCCTAAAATACTTATTACTTGAGGTACATGTTATTATGATTTACGGACCCAATAACATTATTATATTACCTTTCCACATAATTTATATGTTACACAGTACGGTGTGTCCATTATATGTTCAATGACATTCAGCACCTTCCCATCATTCCTGTGTGTGGAAGTTATCAACACGTCATTACCTGGCGACGATTGCCGATTTATTTCGTCACGGGTTATAGCGCTCGTAAATTGTGTTTTTGTTTCTGAAATGAGCTCATTTAAAATAGACTGCAATATTAGAACAATATTGTAGTCTTTTATTATCTACATTTTCTAGTGTTAAGCTTCACTTTTAAAATATACCGAACAAACGATATACTTTATAAGGTATTATAATAATATACTATGACTCCCATGACTGACACGATATTGGTCGAATTCTTTTAAGAGAAGTCAATAAGCATAAAGAAGCAGAATTTATGATTAATTAATCGCTAAAATAGTGCATTTTACTGTCTTTTTTTAACCAAAGATTATATTTTGGTTATAACGACACAAAATTTAATTAAATTCATAATCGCTGTGATAGTCCTCATAATAATTTCTAAGTAATGGCATAACTAGTTGTAAACAAACAAAACGTTTCAAATTTTTTCAAGAAGATTCAATTTGTTTTTGTATAGAAAATTCAGTGTTAGTAATTTTAAATAACAAGAAAACTGATCAGAAAACGTACATTCAATTCATTTTGTTATGTAAGATGATAAATGTAAGTTTTTGTTGTGATGCTGAGCTCTTGACCGCGATAATGATAATATTAATTATAATTAAACCTACCTATAAATAAAGGTAGCCTCAGTATTTCCTTTATGTTGCGAAAAGAAGGGTTTTTCTTTTAAGAATGTATAAGATCAGTTTAGACTTCTAAACAAGATAATATATAGTTAAATTAAATTGAAATACGGTTATAAACGACATACATGAGTCCCAATTTAAAATAACAACTGTTGTTATATACCGTTTTTTACTAATCCCTAATAAGACAGCAGGAACCGGAAATTTTTGACTCTGTCCCAACAATTTACTGTTCCCGCCTTTACAATATTTAATTTTATTACAGCTTTCAATCCTAAAAAGCTGTTTAGAATCATACCATAGATAAAGATGGATTAACTATTATTATAATTAAATGAACATTTTTGCATACAGTAAAATTGATGCTACAAATTCGTATTAACAACGTATAAAATTTGCTATCACAATACATTCATTACATGCATATTAACCAAGCGTGATGTGTAGCTAATCGTTCTAAACACTAAGGAACACGAATATCCAGTTGATTTGACTTGTTACAGGTATGCCATTACCTTCGGTATGCAAATAGTTGTAAGTAGCGACGAGGCGAGCAAAACGTTCACCTAATGGTGATACGGACGATAATACGTGTGGTGGTAAGTTAGTATTGTAAATAACGTCCCACCTTATGCTTATCACCTTGATATATAAGATGTCACGTTTTCCAATTAATTTCACTAAGTACAACGCATTTCAAACTGAAACAGTAATGTTTGCACACTAATTTGTTGGCGATAGAAATGAGTACTGCGGTGGTATCTACCTAGTCGGTCTCCGACAGTAGAGACCCACCAGTGTATAAAGCAAAGTATTTTAACTTAATCAAGGATATATTGTATTTACTTCTTACTAATAACAGGTCATATTAATATAATTAAACCTACCTATAAATAAAGGTAGCCTCAGTATTTCCTTTATGTTGCGAAAAGAAGGGTTTTTCTTTTAAGAATGTATAAGATCAGTTTAGACTTCTAAACAAGATAATATATAGTTAAATTAAATTGAAATACGGTTATAAACGACATACATGAGTCCCAATTTAAAATAACAACTGTTGTTATATACCGTTTTTTACTAATCCCTAATAAGACAGCAGGAACCGGAAATTTTTGACTCTGTCCCAACAATTTACTGTTCCCGCCTTTACAATATTTAATTTTATTACAGCTTTCAATCCTAAAAAGCTGTTTAGAATCATACCATAGATAAAGATGGATTAACTATTATTATAATTAAACCTACCTATAAATAAAGGTAGCCTCAGTATTTCCTTTATGTTGCGAAAAGAAGGGTTTTTCTTTTAAGAATGTATAAGATCAGTTTAGACTTCTAAACAAGATAATATATAGTTAAATTAAATTGAAATACGGTTATAAACGACATACATGAGTCCCAATTTAAAATAACAACTGTTGTTATATACCGTTTTTTACTAATCCCTAATAAGACAGCAGGAACCGGAAATTTTTGTCTCTGTCCCAACAATTTACTGTTCCCGCCTTTACAATATTTAATTTTATTACAGCTTTCAATCCTAAAAAGCTGTTTAGAATCATACCATAGATAAAGATGGATTAACTATTATTATAATTAAATGAACATTTTTGCATACAGTAAAATTGATGCTACAAATTCGTATTAACAACGTATAAAATTTGCTATCACAATACATTCATTACATGCATATTAACCAAGCGTGATGTGTAGCTAATCGTTCTAAACACTAAGGAACACGAATATCCAGTTGATTTGACTTGTTACAGGTATGCCATTACCTTCGGTATGCAAATAGTTGTAAGTAGCGACGAGGCGAGCAAAACGTTCACCTAATGGTGATACGGACGATAATACGTGTGGTGGTAAGTTAGTATTGTAAATAACGTCCCACCTTATGCTTATCACCTTGATATATAAGATGTCACGTTTTCCAATTAATTTCACTAAGTACAACGCATTTCAAACTGAAACAGTAATGTTTGCACACTAATTTGTTGGCGATAGAAATGAGTACTGCGGTGGTATCTACCTAGTCGGTCTCCGACAGTAGAGACCCACCAGTGTATAAAGCAAAGTATTTTAACTTAATCAAGGATATATTGTATTTACTTCTTACTAATAACAGGTCATATTAATATAACTAACTGGTATTAAACGGAAAGCAATTTAACTAGTGCAAAGACGGCCAACTGTTACCTAAAGCACCAGAGACCATATGGTAGAATCAGTATGAGAAAATCATACAATAATCTAAAACTTTTCGATTTTCCTTAATTAAATATTGACTCTTTATCATTAAAAATGATTTACATATATTTTAACATCCATAAAAAATTCCTGAGCATTAATTTATCTAATATGGATAAAGCTATGAGCAGTTACATATGTTCGTGCGGGCTGTTATAGAATTTTATAATGAAAAAATATGCATTCATAATAATAACTTAGAATTAAACAGTATTCTGTATTCATCACATATTCTTTCATTTTAAAATGAACATTTTTGCATACAGTAAAATTGATGCTACAAATTCGTATTAACAACGTATAAAATTTGCTATCACAATACATTCATTACATGCATATTAACCAAGCGTGATGTGTAGCTAATCGTTCTAAACACTAAGGAACACGAATATCCAGTTGATTTGACTTGTTACAGGTATGCCATTACCTTCGGTATGCAAATAGTTGTAAGTAGCGACGAGGCGAGCAAAACGTTCACCTAATGGTGATACGGACGATAATACGTGTGGTGGTAAGTTAGTATTGTAAATAACGTCCCACCTTATGCTTATCACCTTGATATATAAGATGTCACGTTTTCCAATTAATTTCACTAAGTACAACGCATTTCAAACTGAAACAGTAATGTTTGCACACTAATTTGTTGGCGATAGAAATGAGTACTGCGGTGGTATCTACCTAGTCGGTCTCCGACAGTAGAGACCCACCAGTGTATAAAGCAAAGTATTTTAACTTAATCAAGGATATATTGTATTTACTTCTTACTAATAACAGGTCATATTAATATAACTAACTGGTATTAAACGGAAAGCAATTTAACTAGTGCAAAGACGGCCAACTGTTACCTAAAGCACCAGAGACCATATGGTAGAATCAGTATGAGAAAATCATACAATAATCTAAAACTTTTCGATTTTCCTTAATTAAATATTGACTCTTTATCATTAAAAATGATTTACATATATTTTAACATCCATAAAAAATTCCTGAGCATTAATTTATCTAATATGGATAAAGCTATGAGCAGTTACATATGTTCGTGCGGGCTGTTATAGAATTTTATAATGAAAAAATATGCATTCATAATAATAACTTAGAATTAAACAGTATTCTGTATTCATCACATATTCTTTCATTTTAAAATGACATTTGATCTACTTATTAAGTCAAGACCGCTCTGCTTCCAACTAGCCTTAATAGGCTTTTATGATCAATAAAAAGTTCGTTAGCAATAAATGGAGTAGCTATTAAAACCCACAAACACGATGAATAATTATTACAAAGAACATACTAGAAACAAAAATAGATACAAGTTCAAAATGTACATTAGTTATAATTGAAAAAAGATATCTTTGTAAACTTTTATATTTTGGAATCTTTATTGCAAATAATTTAAAAGTAAATCCACAGTTTTTAAATTATATTCCTAAAATTCATCCAATTGCTATATTGCGATATTTCGATGATGAACGATAATTAATCTTGATATAATAGAACAGAATGAAGCAGATTGAATTGTTGCTGATACAAACGTTACTGTTAGCCGCCGAGCATTTGCGTACGTTAATAAGATACAAAATGTGAAATAGTTGAAAATCATTGTATTGACTACAATAGTACGTAAATGAACATCGTTTTATTACATTATCCATCGCAATTTGAAAATAATTTATATTACAAATCTCGTGTATAATGACACTCCGTGAATAAGTATTATCTTCATTGATGTCATTACATTAATATGTAACATAAAAAGAGTATTCTTATCATTTCAGTTTATCAATGTCGCTTGACATATACTGTATATGGTAAAAATATTCACAGAGAAAGTCACCATTTTTTCAGAATTAATCTCCTTTTTAGTCGCCTTTTACAATACATCGAGATTAAAGTAACATTAGGTTGTACAAACAATCTCAATTTAGACAACAATTATTTAATTCTACAAACATTACAACTGTAAAGGAACATTTGAAGATACATTTGATATTTTTTTTTAAAATCGTGTGTATTAATCAATTGAATGATTTATTTGACAACACAAATTCAATTATTTACGTCGATGACAGAAACAATTAAAACACAATTGATTTAATTGACTATAAATTTTACTGGCGCGCCTTTTACAGTACTTATTACATCGTGTATAATCTACATTGCACATTCAGATTCATAAATGTGATACATGACCATATTACAATACCATTTAAAACAATTTTACAATAATACTAATTATTGTACACGTTTTTGATTTTATTTATAAACATTATAACACAAAATCAAAAGTTACAATCAATAATTAATTAATAAAAGATTGTTTTGTTTATTTATGCACACTTTAGTAACGATAAAAAGTTTAATGGAAACCTCAAAATGCATTCATCCCAATTGACTCGCCATTCCGAGCCGATCGGCTCACAACTACACCGGAGGGTGTTATTTTATTTTTCACTTCAATGCAATCTAAAGCGACAGGAAAAGTGCACTAACTTTAATTAAGCTTTAATTGCAACAATTATTTTGCAGATTATCTCTCATCTTTTCAAATACTACAAATATGACAAAGACAAAAAATATCTATATATTCACTTTATTATACAGTAACCATGATTTTATTAGATTCATACAATGGTACAATTTGAACATGACCTTAAGCGACTACTATTTTAGCAATAATATTTTATTAAACAAAAATTTTAATTTGACAGTTACTAAAACTAATACAAAATTCTTTCGGACGTATATATGACCGGTGCACTTACTGTAGTACTACTTTACAAATAACGAGTGCTATGTTAGTTTTTGACGTTTGATGTTAGTAGCTAGTAATAAAATGTAAAGAAAGCAATAAAGCCGTGATAGCTCAGTAGTAAGTGAGTAAGGATTGATCCCCGTTGAGTCTGAGCTTCCGTTGAAGGAAAACATCAGCAAACAACATCATCATCATTATTCAGATTATGTAAAACAAACCGTAGACAATAATAATTGCGGGAATCGTTCAAGCGCCGAAAACGGCGAAGTTTTAATTGACTAGTTCATAAGCAGTCTCATTATGGCAAGCTTTTCAACTGCTACAGAACTAGATGATATTCAAAAAGAAAAAGACAATGGTATTTATTGCATACAATTTAAAATATTTATAAACATCCAGAACTAGAAACTAATCAGCCAAGGGCCTTTCTTTTTTTATTACTACTACGTAAACAAACGCCACTTATTGATGTGTAGTTAAAGTATTATAATAGTCCTAAGGCATTATTAATATAATTTTTAACATCTAAAATACTACACGTTTTTTCTAATTCCCATACGAAACTCTTGCACATATTTCAACTTAAAATCGAAGATAACTTAAAATGTATTGACCTTTATCTAATATTATTATGTTCTATGATCAGCAAACCGATGCGTAGCTTAAGGATATCAAAGCGCTATTGAAACTTAAGGTCCTTATCCTGCGCAAATTCCCCAGCCGCGGGGCTACAAACGGTTGTTGACCCAGGAACAGCGCCTAGATGCTTAGGTCACTAACTGCTATTATACGGCTCAATTCACACGCTATATGGTCTCAAATCATGTTTTTCGCATACCTCAAAAAATGTACGGTCCTTGAAAAAGACAATAAAAGCCAAACTTATGTACTTGTGACAAACTTTGTATCTAGATTTTGCTGGTTAATTTGTTATAGAATTTACACCATTTTAAAAACAATTATAACCATTTCAAACTTTTTTAAGTTGTTCTTAAGTTTAAAGAAAATTTATACTTGTTGAGTGTGAACAAGTTTAAATTTTACATCCCAAAATAATAAAGAGCAAACAAATATTCAGTACCAAAACTGTATATCGGACCAGAAACATTTATGTTCTCATAAGTTAAGAAGTTGGTTACTTCTGTTGCTATACTTATTTCATGGATATAGTTAAAGGTCTCCCAAAGTATGAGAAGGACGTGTTTTGGATGGAAAATACTGTGTTCGTTGTTTTTAGACGAAAGATGTTAATTGTTATCACCGTAATATCATTACCTATAGTTCAAACCAGAACACAGTAACTTTTGCTTATTAAAGTTTGTTGTCAAAAATTGGCACTGCGTTGGTATCTACCTAGATGGTCCCTAGGCAACAACGATCTACTATTTACAATAAGCATCATCGTAGACTATTCAAGCACTTACTGGGTGCAAAATAAAACGCCTTGAGACTCCGATGTAGCAAATTTATTCGCAGCACGAGTCAATTTCCAATCCTATACATAAATAGGCAGAGCCGGATAGCTTTAATACAAGTAGTCAAAATTAAAATTAATTCAGGTCGCGGATTCTGGATCTTTGTGTCCGGTATCCGATAAACTGTATCAATCGGTAAAACGACTAGCAGCATTATCCATCATCAGTGAACAGACAAAATGAAACAGGATCGCGGTCTCGGCGGCGGGTTATTGCTTCTCTAACGCGGAGCGCGCCCGGGTACAGTGTACCACGCACAGATCAACGCAAACAGATAAAATGTGCAATTCAATTAGATGAACGAGTGCATAGTAACTTTAAACAAAGTTCTTAGTAATATTTTATTTGTAGCATTAATATTTTATTTACACAGTAACAATTGTATTTAAATTAAAACTTTACAATACGCTCGCTATAAAAAAATCTAATTTCAAATTATAAACACTGAACGAGTTTAAAAGGAAAAACCAAATCTAAAACTGTTTCATCGTTTATGTACTACAATGCCAATGTCAGATCGAGGTAGGTTAAACTATTTGTTTTATTCTATGCTACGAAACGAAAAGTACGTCAACGGTAAGCGATACACTACTGCATATGTGTAGTGTTAAGATTTGTTATCCTAGTAATTTCACTAGGTACAATGCTCCACATGTGAAATTTCTCTGCGTTGGTACCTACAAAAATATTCACCAGCTTCAGAGACATACCATCAATAAAAAAAGAATATCACCAGCGCCACTACCAAACGTGTCCTTTTAAAAGTCAAAATTTTTAGTAGTGAATAGACTAAAATACACGTGTAAAACAATCTGTATTTGTGTAGGGAGTACAAAAGTAATATTTAATAATGAGTTGTTAATAAAATTATACGTTAGCATTATTGTAATTATAAGGGTCTACGTATATAAAACATTTTCGATCGATCTCCGTAATTATATACCATACAACAGCTACCGCAAATGAAATAATTACCCTAAATTGCTCGCTTAAGCTATTAAAGAATCCATTTATGTTGTGATGTGTATATTATAATATATGGACACGATCAATTTATTAACTGAAAAAAAGTAAACGGTGAAATTTTGAATTAACAAATATTCTCTAAGTGAATTAAGTCCATCTGGTAATAGGAATAAATATTAATTTACTAACAACGTTTAGGTTAAATAAAAATTAACTTTGTAATAATAGAAAGAGACCTAAAAAAATTATGTTTCACGAAATGAAATATATTTAAAAAGTAAAAATAAACACCTTGGCAAAGTTTAAAGTTAAGATGACAAAGTTTAAACGTAAAGATGTTCTCGTGATTTATAAAACACCTTAAGGATAACCACATAAGTTTGTCAGAAATATTCTTAATTTAACGTATTTGTTAATAATCTTCAATCAATATTTAAATAGTAGTTTCTAAGTAAAAATGTATCAATCTTAAAACATTTCAAAATATCCATTAACATTGCATTAAGAAGCAGACTCACGTATTTCAAGATGAAAGAATCGATCAGTATCTTCCTTACTAATGATGTGTTGCCGCTCCTCAAGTAGAAACAGCGGGCCCCTGTGTAGACCCCATTAAGTAAATAGCAGTACCTTGCATTTTAAGGCGTAAATATAAATCATTCTCAAACCAAACCCAATGATTTTACAAAATAATAAAAGCGATAACGCTGCACAAAAAATTAAATAAAAACATTTGTTAACTAACAAACTCATGGCCTTAAAGAAATTACTAGTATTTCTCTAATTTATGTACTGACTACAAAATATGAATATCAGAGTTAAAATATGTTTTTTTCTATAATTTTAAAATTTTAGACCACATTCTATGAGACGTACAAATATTCTGCAGACAAAACTATGGTAAGTACTACCATACCACCCACTACCGTGGAATGCATTTCAAGACAAAATATTGCAATGAACTTTAATAAATATAACCCAATTACACTTTAGGATATATATATTTAAAGAATTTTTAACGGTATGATAAATGTCATTGGAATTTTAAAACTGATCAACCATTTATAAAGTACTTTATTATACATAAAGGGTCACAGGTTTTTTTGTCTGCAGTAGGTTAAAACTTGACCTAAATTTCACGTGTTAATGAGGCATGCTCGCTGAGAACACTCACTGATGTATTGACAGCTGGAACACAGCAGTACTAACATTGCGGTACTAAACAAATGTACCAGGTGCATAACGGCTGATAGAAATGTAACCTAACAGCATTGAACATTAATAATATTGAAAAATATCTTACACACTTGTTTGTAATAACAAGACATCGTCGTGGTTGGTGTCATCGGTCACAATAAGAAAGGTCTCGGTCTCAGATATTACAAATTTCCAACAGTGGACGCGCTGTTGCTTATCGGTAGAAACGCAATCTGTTCAATGAACACGGGCGGCGTGTGGGCGATGCGTAAATAAATGGTATAGAATTTGACGCCTCCGCCCATCCGCGCATTAATGCATTATTTTTGTTTTATTGCTGGTCGAAGTCAAACTAGTGGGTTGGAATGTGAATAGGCAGGGCATCACTAGCAAAAGAACATTAGTTATAATACCTCAGTGTTGCCTAATAATGCTTTTTGTGACCATGTAGTACAAAAGTTTTTGAGAGCCAGAGTATTCTGAACGAGTACACTTCGCCATCCACAACCTCATTGTCACGCGAAATAATAGTTCATTGACGATAAAAAATAACTGAAATGCAAGACCAAGGCCAAGATCAAGACTTCAAATATTTTTTTTCTTCTTACACCCTAAATAAAAATAGTACAATTAAAAAACAAATTACTTATAAATTATAATTATCGCAATTAATTGAATGTAAATAATTAAAATGATAATAGGTCCACTCCCAGGAGGTTCCCTTACTTTTTTTTGGATACACATTAATTTTTAGGTTTTTGTCTTAAAACATGTCTACTCCATTGAGTAACAAATTTGAAATATGTACACTTCGCTATAACCTCAAATTGTAAAACCTTTGATACATAAATAGGCAAAACTTTTTTATATTTGTTAGGAGGCAAAACAAAAAACAAATAAATTAAAATAAAACCACTATTTAACGCAAATAAAAATTTAAATTTCTTTCTACTTATATCCAGATGTGTTTTGGTAATGCTTAAACATCACACACTTCTCATAAATCGGTTAATTAAACTGCCATTCAAGATTAATGCTACCTGTCTGCAGCCTGTTGTAAAATACTATGTCAGTTCGTACCAAATGTGTTTCGAAATGATTTCTCTTTTTGCATTCCTTTAAAATTCCTTATTATTAAATCCAATGCGTATATGTATTGTATGATTTACTTTTAAAAGTTTATTATTACACAATATCTAATAACAGAATAAATGTATAACGTACCTTGCAAATTTGTATATAAACCCGACGTTACGGCCACTTCGAAACATCGGGATTATATAAAAATAAGTTAAATAAACGCGATGAAATCCATAAAATTTAGTTTTCATAAATAGCAAATTTGTATAACAGTATTCAATTTCTTCTTAATTACCAAATAATGAACAGAAGTCTAAAATGTATTTTTTTCTAATGCAATGTTAATGTTTACAGATAAGAAAAAATGGAGATAGAATAAGTCACATGAAATATTATAATGAAATGTTACTCAGTGTTTAACGACCTCATTTACCAATAATGTTATTATATGTCGTAAATAATTAGAGATATTTACTTCTGTTAACATAGAAACAAGTACTCGAACAATTTGAATGAGAGTTGCAAACATCCTCAATTTTCTTCAATTTCGGTTCTTTCAGTTATCTTCCGCTGGTATATTTTTTAATAATCTATATCACCGGATTTCTACTATAATCCAAAGCGCTATTTTTTTGATTACCTTTATAAAAAAGCTAACATTTTGCTATAAGTTTAAATTAAATAGATGAACTATTACATTCAAGGAAAATTCTATACACTGTACGATTATCAGATTGCATGTACACTAATAAGATTAGGTTGCTTATTAACATACGTTTCTAAACTCGGATAATAATCAGCGTTTGTAGACGTTAATATAACTGTCGATTACAAATGCCTATTAGTTGCCTTGCTAATGATTAAATACTAATAATTATATCAACTACACTTAAAACGGAATATAAGTGCTACATTTTTTCAAGTTCATGTTACGTAAAACACAAAATTCGATTAACTACTAAAAAATGTGTACATCGAATTATAAGTTTCTTCACTTTAACATCACTATTATTAATGTAGCTAACTAAATATTTATTTGAACATGTGTTCATTTACATTTTTTTACTTTAGAGTGCACAACCTCAAAATCCTTTAGTGTACAATGCCCATTAGCTAATTGTGGCCATTTAAGATCCCTAAATGCTTTTCTCTTTTTACTTGACTTCTGTATTCTTATATTACAAAAATAAAAATTAACTGTACTATGCCTTTGTAGAGGAATCGCTAATTTAACTTTTTTTTCAATAGGAACATCTTTCAGACACATCATTAAAAATGTTATAGAGGGTATATACATTAAAGTAATATTATTCTCTATCTAATATATAAAATTCTCTTGTCACAATGTTCGTTCCCATACTCCTCCGAAACGGCTTTACCGATTCTTATGAAATTTTTTGTGCATATTCAGTAGGTCTGAGAATCGGTTACTATCTATTTTTCAAACCTCTAAGTGATCAGGGTTGCCCACACCAAAAAATTTTTTTTTATTTTTTGGGATTTTTTTCTATCTTATTTTATTATTGTGTGGCAAAAACTACATACAACCCTAAATTTTCACTTTTCTATCACCAACCCCTACTTTTTAATAGACATTTTAATATTTTTGTCTCGCTCGATATCATCAATTGTACATGGCCACGTATCAAATCGCGTGGCTGTAAACTCCAAAAAAAAAATATTATCACTTGGTAAGTGATCCCCTCCACGTGTGTACCGGTGTCACCTCTCACCAGTACACAGCACGGAGTGGGGATGACAACGAATTCTTTATCTCTCAAACATTATGCCTTTTGTCACTCCCTCTACATATAAATATATTCTCAAGCAACTTTATTATTTATTTATTAATAACTAATGTCATTGAATATAATTTATTATTAATCTATAATACAAATATGTGTCGGTAAGCGCATCACTCTACAACGCCAGGACCAATTTGGCCAATTTGAGAAAAATTCGAATAATCGCCGGGAAGCCCCTAAAAACAGCGCTTTTCTTTTTCCTATACAAACGTTCTCTAACTAAAATGTAGGGTCAATTTGAACTTTATTGCTATTTCATAAAGTTCATATTAAATTACAAGCTTTCACTGCTGTCTAAGCAATGTAGGTGCGTTCGTAACGCTAAAGAGTCAATTTTAACTTTATTACAGCTGCTCAAAGTTCAAATTAGATCATTCTTTCAAAAGTGTGCGTATGCGCGTCGGAGGATCTAACGCCGCGTGCCGAAATTAAAACGAATGAAATAATAACATAAATAGTCACAAAATGTAAGAGCTAAAGATCATTACTGCTGATTTTCAATTAGGTCGGCTTCGCGGTATTATTTATTTTGTTTTAGTTTCTTTTTCACGACATCACATCAGTCCAGCACAAACCGCGTTACCGGCTGGCGGACCTAACAGACTTCATTCCGTCAAAAAGATTTGGAATGAGGCAGTTATTGGAAAATGGAAAATGGAAAATGGAAAATGGAAAATGGAAAATGGAAAATGGAAAATGGAAAATGGAATATTGGAATATTGGAATATTGGAATATTGGAATATTGGAATATTGGAATGTTGGAATGTTGGAATGTGGAATGTTGGAATGTGGAATGTTGGAATGTTGGAATGTTGGAATGTTGGAATGTTGGCATGTTGGAATGTTGGAATGTGGAATGTTGGAATGTTGGAAGTTGGAATGTTGGAATGTGGAATGTTGGAATGTTGGAATGTTGGAATGTGGAATGTTGGAATGTTGGAATGTGGAATGTTGGAATGTTGGAATGTTGGAATGTTGGAATGTGGAATGTTGGAATGTTGGAATGTTGGAATGTTGGATGTTGGAATGTTGGAATGTTGGAATGTGGAATGTTGGAATGTTGGAATGTTGGAATTTGGAATGAGGCAGTTATTGGAAAATGGAAAATGGAAAATGGAAAATGGAAAATGGAAAATGGAAAATGGAAAATGGAAAATGGAAAATGGAAAATGGAAAATGGAAAATGGAAAATGGAAAATGGAAAATGGAAAATGGAAAATGGAAAATGGAAAATGGAAAATGGAAAATGGAAAATGGAAAATGGAAAATGGAAAATGAAAATGGAAAATGGAAAATGGAAAATGGAAAATGGAAAATGGAAAATGGAAAATGGAAAATGGAAAATGGAAAATGGAAAAGGAAAATGGAAAATGAAAATGGAAAATTGAAATCTGACATCTGAAATCTAGAAACCAGAAACCAGTAACCAGTAAACCAGGAAACCAGTAAACCAGGTAAACCAGTAAACAGTAAAACAGTAAAACCAGTACACCAGTAAACCAGTAAACCAGTACACCAGTACACCAGTAAACCAGTAACCAGTAAACCAAGTAAACCAGTAACCAGTAAACCAAGTAAACCAGTAACAGTAAACCAGTAAACAGTAAACCAGTAAACAGTTAAACCAGTAACCAGTAAACCAGTGTAAACCAGTAAACAGTAAAACAGTAAAACAGTAACCAGTAAACCAGTTAAACCAGTAAACAGTTAAACCAGTAAACCAAGTAAACCAGTAAACAGTAAACCAGTACACCAGTAAACCAGAAACCAGTAACCAGTAAACCAGTTAAACCAGTAACCAGTTAAACCAGTAAAACCAGTAACCATAAACCAGTAAACCAGTAAACCAGTAAACCGTAAACCAGTAACCAGTAACCAGTACACCAGTAAACCAGTAAACAGTAACCAGTAAACAGTAAACCAGTAAACCAGTGTAAACCAGTAAACCGTAAACCAGTAAACCAGTAAACCAGTAAACAGTAAACCAGTAAACCAGTAAACCATAAACCAGTAAACAGTAAACCAGTAACACCAGTAAACCAGTACACCAGTACACCAGTAAACCATAAACCAGTAAACCAGAAACCAGTAACCAGTTAAACCAGTAAACCAGTAAACCAGTAACCAGTTAAACCAGTAAACAGTAAAACAGTAACCAGTAACCAGTAAACCAGTAAACCAGTACAACCAGTAAACCAGTAAACCAGTGTAAACCAGTAAACCAGTAAACCAGTAAACCAGTAACCAGTAAACCATAAACCAGTACACCAGTAAACAGTTAAACCAGTAACACCAGTAAACCAGTAAACCAGTTAAACCAGTAACCAGTAAACCAGTTACACCAGTACACCAGTACACCAGTAAACCATAAACCAGTAAACCAGTAAACAGTAACCAGTAAACCAGGAAACCAGTAAACCAGTAAACCAGTAAACCAGAAACCAGTAAACCAGTAAACCAGTAAACCAGTAAACCAGGAAACCAGTAAACCAGTAAACCAGTAAACCAGTAAACCAGTACACCCGTACACCAGTACACCAGTAAACCAGTAAACCAGTAAACCAGTAAACCAGTAAACCAGTAAACCAGTAAGCCAGTACACCAGTACACCAGTACACCAATAAACCAGTAAACCAGTACACCAGTAAACCAGTAAACCATAAACCAGTACACCAGTACACCAGTACACCAGTAAACAGTAACCAGTAAACCAGTAAACCAGTAAACCAGTAAACAGTAAACCAGTAAACCAGTAAACAGTAAACCAGAAACCAGTAAACCAGTTAAACCAGTAACCAGTAGACCAGTAAACCAGTAGACCAGTAAACCAGTAAACCAGTACAACCAGTAAACCAGTAAACTAGTAAACCAGTAAACAGTAAACCAGTAACCAGTTAAACCAGTAAACCAGTAGACCAGTAACCAGTAGACCAGTAAACCAGTAAACCAGTACACAGTAAACCAGTAAACCAGTAAACCAGTAAACCGTAAACCAGTAAACCAGTAAACCAGTAACCAGTAACCAGTAACCAGTAACCAGTAAACCAGTAAACCGTAAACCAGTAAACCGTAAACCAGTAAACCAGTAACACCAGTAAACCATAAACCAGTAAACCAGTAAACAGTAAACCAGTAACCAGTAACCAGTAGACCAGTAGACCAGTTAGACCAGTAGACCAGTAGACCAGTAAACCAGTAGACCAGTAACCAGTAGACCAGTAGACCAGTAGACCAGTAGACCAGTAAACCAGTAACAGTAAACCAGTAGACCAGTAGACAGTAGACCAGTAGACCAGTAGACAGTAGACCAGTAGACCAGTAGACCAGTAAACCAGTAAAACCAGTAACCATTAAACCAGTAAACCAGTAAACCAGTAAACCAGAAACCAGAAACCAGAAACCAGAAACTAGAAACTAGAAACCAGAAACCAGAAACCAGAAACCAGAAACCAGTAACCAGAAACAAACAAACAAAAGTTCATATTAAATAACAAGCTTTCACTGCTGTCTAAGCAATGTAGGTGCGTTCGTAACGCTAAAGAGTCAATTTGCACTTTGTTACAGCTGCACAAAGTTCAAATTCAATTATTCTATCAAAATGGTGTGCGTATGCGCGTCGGAAGATCGCCGCGAGCCGAAATTAAAACGAATGAAATAATAACATAAATAGTCACAAAATGTAATAGCTAAAGATCATTCTTACTGATTTTCAATTTGGTCGGCTTCGCGGTATTATTTCTTTTGTTTTAGTTTCGGCACGCGACATAAAATGCATTCGTTTTCACGACATTACATCAGTCGAGCACAATCCGCGTTACCATCTGGCGGACTTGATAGACTACATTCTGTCAAAAAGATTTGGAATGTGACAGTTATTTGTTTCTAATAAAATAATAATAGTAAATATAATTTATGTACTATAATTATAACTTTGGCCACTCTTCTGGAACCCACTATTATTTAAATATTAGTTATTAGATGAACATATATAGAGCTGAACCCCCACACACCGCCCTATCACCAGAGTGACGTTTTAGTCCAGATTTTTTTGCGCTGGCTATAAAATAGGTAAGAACAAAAAACTGCCACATTCCAATTTTTTTGACAGAACGAAGTCTGTCGGGTCAGCTAGTATATGTATAAGTATATACATATATTAAGGAAGAAGAATTCTGCATATTGACTCTTCCAAAATCTATTTATTCTACTATATAAAAAATACTATACCTATGTGGCAAGTTCTATAGAGACAGTGGAAACCCATACATCGAATTGTATTGAAGAACGACTGTCCTTTTATAGCGACATTAGTTCTCGTAATATCTTCATTCACGCTTGAACCCGTAGTTAATCACCATTTTAAATCGCAATTAACAGCCGCAGCTTTTCTGAACCGAGATTATTAGTACGTGTCCTACCTTTCCGTCTCTAATTGCTTTATACAGAGATAATTACAAGATATCTACTCCTAGCCGCTAAATAATTAATTTTCTAAGGTCCCGGATTTTCAACCATGAACGACTATACCTTATTTGGTAAGAGTGACAATCAATACCATTACAAAATTAAAAGCAGTGTACTATTATTTAAAATATATATAACTATAAAAACGACTTGCAATAATTTACGAAAACTCTTAATCTGTAAACTTCCTTTTCTTTATTGGAATACATATTAAATATTTTTTTCAATTTCCATTTTCCATTACAAGTTACATTCTTGTCCTTAAATGATTTACAGGAAATGAGCGATGTTAAAATCAAATTTTCAATTTACGTGCACGTCTTAGAATATTTACTCGTAATTGTAACTTCAATGGTTTCTAAATGTTGTTTGGTATAATAATGCCAGACCTATGACGATATCCGTCCGCAAATTACTTAAGACAATTTAATAAACACATCAAGACATAAAGCTTCTGGTCGTACCAAAAGGCTACTGTGTAGATAGTGCGGGGTAGCAATTATGCCTGCAGTAGCTTTTGTATGATCTATAATTGCTGGTACTGCGAGTCATGTACGTCTCCGGACTTACCTTCTTCACTATAATTAAAGTATTGGAAAGGTATAATTTAAGTAATCTGTTTATCACACGGATAGCGTTTTATTCGTTTTGTAATAAAAGTTTTATAAATGTTTATTTAACGTCTTTTTTTTTT
This sequence comes from Byasa hedistus, assembly GCA_029286795.1. Classification (NCBI taxonomy): domain Eukaryota; kingdom Metazoa; phylum Arthropoda; class Insecta; order Lepidoptera; family Papilionidae; genus Byasa; species Byasa hedistus. The sequence goes on along the minus strand of JAGSMW010000009.1, from coordinate 5,462,332 downwards.
TGGCGTTTGTATTTTCCGTTGATATCATATTTCTCGTTTTATTATTATCGTCATTATAAAACAGGCTGGAGTAAAACAGAAATTTGCAATATCTGAGTGAATGTCTGGGTGAATAGGTGTAAGTATTACCATGTTAAATATATGTATTCGAAAACGTTTGTTCTAAGTTAGTAATTACCATGAAAAAAATATTTCGTAGTATTGGTTCACGAGGCACATAACACCGGCACGATGAAACTAAATGCATCAGGTAATTAAAAAATATTTCTTCTGATATCAGGGCGGAACAAAAACATTAATATGTTAAACACAAGCATATCTTTAAGCAAGTCCGACAACACATCCTTAATAAGAAAAGTGAACTCTGCTGTAAATATATTATGGTTATTTTTATTGCGACACTATTCCGTACTAAAAACTCGTTTATAAGGTTATAAAATAAAAAGTCGATCAACCGGATGGCGTGTTACGCAAGAGTGGTTATAAATAAAAAGTGGTTTCCCTTTCGAGTTGATAGGAAGTTCAACAGCCGCCGCAAACCGGAACAGGTTTCATCCCGAAGCTGTCTTCTCATATATTATAATACTAAACGATTTTACTAACGTACAAACCAACTTACTTACCTTTTATAGAAATAGCAAAAAAATGTTACTGTGATAAGAATATAAGCAAGAATTATTCCGTTCGCTGTATATCAGTCACTGTACATTCACCAAATTACTGTATACACACAAAAAAAAAGTATTTTACTCGTAAACAAGATGTGATTTTTATATGCGATGCTATATGAACATCTCGACCAACTTACAATTTCGAACCAAGGTCATCGGATGGACACAGGCTCGTTTGTCAACTGTGAAATACAAAAAAAAACACTAAAACGATGTCCGCACAGATTCATTTGCGGCATCCGATAGCCAAGTTTATTGAGCATTGTATTTACGATGCGATACGAGATAAACCGATACCGATACATAGATGTTCGTTACAATAATCAATTACCGCCAGCTACCAGCAGAGCCTCTTAAATCGTATCACCGAACAATGTAGCGCCCATTTTAATTCAATCTTGTTTAAAACTAAAAAAAAGAACATGCAATTAATTGGAATCACTTTGTATTAAAAAAAACTTAATGTGGACATTTATTCGTGCTTTTCAAATCAAAAATACCGTTCATTCTAAAAGTATAAATAATATCTTCAATGAGGATATAACGTAAAGAATAGAAGAAAAAAGTAAGCTCTTAGAGGCTCGGGAAAATAGAAGAGGAGTAATGATCACTTTAAACGTCACACATTCAAAACAAACAGTACAGAAGAAAAAACAATAAAACGGGTATAGAAAGATTTAAGAATAGTTAAATAAAAGAAATTAAAACTAATACTATTTGTTCAGAGGTACATATGTGTGATGTTCTTGTATCCATTTTTATTTGCACCTAACTATAACATGTTTTACTATGTTTGTTCTACGAATAGATGGAATTCAAGGTTATTAGTATACAAGTGTTCTATACAAATACAGAGTCGAATTATTCAATAGATATTTGTCTGATACGTTGCAAGCATTGAATCATCGGTATTTCTAATGTTAATTTTACAAATTTACATAATTTTTGTAATTGCTTATGTTGAACATGAAACGATATTAATAATAAAAATAAGTTCTTAAGTAAAACTTATTGCGACAGCATTAAAAACAACGTAAAACAACATCTCATTAAGTTACTACCTTTCTTTAGTATCTGTTATCCTTTAAATGAGAAAATAAACGTTTAGGTAAGAACTCCCAAAGTTTTCTTTTATAATATATAGAATTAGTGTAGCTTACATTAACCTACGCTCAAGTAATATATCCATGGAACTTTATGGCCCTTTGTAACCATACCATTCGACCGGTATGGTAAAATCGCATTCTTTCGTCGTACTAAAGGTAAAAGAAAATAAATTTCCATACCATGCAGTTTATTTTTCAAGAATGAGGGAGCATACAACAACCTACTCTCAAATAAATTTAACCACACTAAAAGGCTTTTAGGATAAATATTTCAGCTTCGCTTACCAAACGTTAAAAAATATAGGTAATTTTTAATAAAAAGGGCAAAAATTTACATTTCTTAAGCAAAAATAACTTTTTTCCGCTGTCAAGTTCTTAGAGAGTCGTTTTACAAGGACATGTAGCTCAGTACAAGCAGTAGTGTGCAAACATTAGTGTTTGTTTGGAAGTGCTTTGTATATTATACTAGGAACATCTTACCAAAACATCTCCATTAAAGGCTTGTGTTAAATATAGTTTACATTTGTAGTAATTTTAAATCTTTTATTAGACACAAAATAGTATTTTAACTATTCTAGAAAACAAAATTTTTCTAACTTTTCCTTTAATTTGGTTATTATCTTCATAACCTTTTATGTTTTTAGAATTACAATAATTAGTTAATTCTGGTTGGAAAATGTTGAAGCACCTTGTAAATAATCATCACGGTATACCAAGTACAATTATCTGCACGTAAACGTCTTCATCTCAACTATGTTTCGCGCTGAAGAAAAACTTTACACGACGTATGAGCTTAACTCTCTTGACAAATGAGAACAAGAGTAATGGGATAATTTCTAAATAATTATTACTGGATGTGGAAAGTAATGACATCACAACCTAATGAAACAAACCTTATTATTATTTGTATGTAATTTATTGTACAATTTTGTTTTATTTAAATCCAATCTTTAATAATTCTAAAATATTTATATCATTATTTATTTTTAAGCGATCAAAAGTTGTTACAGTGTACTTATTAATGTAGTCAGTACGCTTAATGCCTGAATGACAGATCAATTAATCGGTTGTCATGCACATGAAATTTGAATGATACCTACCGAGTTACGTAATATTTTTTTGTAAAACTATTTCAAAACCTATGACACAGGTATTCGAAAGGCAACCCTAATGCCGGTCGCATTTTGTGTCATCTACTTTCAATAGCTTAAAGTAATTTAATATACTTACAAAATCTTGCTGTTAAACTAATCCTTTCACAATCTTTTTTTATTGTTCCATTTATATTCCCCTAGATAGGATTTTTGTACCAAAGTTTAAACAAAACTCTCTCCGGGACAAACCAGGTGGTAGGTCTCTGTTGCCGGAGACCGTCTGGGTGGGTACCACCGCAGCTCCTATTTCAACCGCCAAATAGTAGTGTGCAAACATTACTGTGTTCCGGTTTGAAGGGCGCTGTAGCTAGTGTAATTACTGGGGTAACGAGACTTAACACCTTATGTCTCAAGGCGTCGAGCGCAATGTGGTGCAGTGTGTACCATCTTAACTAGCACCACGTTGTCATGGGCAAGCGTGTCACTTACCATCAGGTGAACGTCTTGCTCGTCTCGTCGCATAGTAGTATAAAAAAAAAAAACATAATTAGGAGACATAGAATGTGTACAAAGGGGCCTTTTCAAAAGTAAAAAAAAATTGTTACAAAAATAAAAGCTCTGTTTTAAAACATTTTAACACTATTTTATCTTTAAATAATATTGATTATAGGAAAAAAATTCGAAGAAACTGTAAATATTCTGTTAAAGTAAGGTATAGTAATTCTTATTATTGATGCTTATTTCTTATTACAAAACAGATATGATGTTATTACATCAAATCGGTTTCTGAGCAAAATGTGGTTTTTGTAATCAGACCGCAGGATATAATTTTACACTTCACTTGTTTTAAAAACAAAAAAAATGCTTTTTGTATTACCTTTAATGTTACATTGAGTAATATAAAACCACTAAGGCTATAGCATCTATCGAAGAAATTAAATAAAACTTGAGTATCAATTTGTTATTACAAAAAGTCACTCAAACTTTATAGTCAGAATATATAGCACATAATAACAACTTTTTTATTATTTAATATACAAAATACATCAAAAATTAATAACAATGCAGATGATTTTTTACAGGTTAATAATGTTAAAAAGACCATTTCAAAAGGAGTTAATCATCTATCTATTTCCGAGAATGTAGAAAATGTTTAGAACCATTTTGACGAGATGAATGGCAGTAATTAATGTTTACTAAATCTACTCACGGTTTGACTAATATAAAATAAATATATACTGACAGAACAAGCTCTACAGGGTATAAAAAGGTAGTATTAATATTAACTTTTCTTTTTAATGACAAGTTTGTCCACATATAGCCAAAGATTTCTTCGTACTCAATTCAGCTGTTTCTTAGTTTCAAAAATTTCTATCTCGAATGCGGGCTCGTGACTAGAATCCTGAGAGAAGTAGCCTATTCGTTTTACTTAGCTTTAAGCGTCCATTGTTACCAAACCTTTCCTTGGCCCTTCTCTGTTGAGCTATTATAAATTCGATGACCTCAGTGGATAATGTAGGAAAAGGTTGAAGTACTTCGTGACTTCAGTCATGTGTATATTAAACGTAATATTAAATAAAATAAAACGTTAATCTATTAAAATGTATATTTATGGAACATTATTTGTGTTAGGCAATTATACTACACGCTACAATGTAATATAGTTATTTGAGACTCGAATTAGTTTCATAGCGGGACGTCCTAATAAAGGCCCATCGTAAAAGTTATTAAGAAATAAAAGCAAGTCTCACTTAAGCGTTCGTTCACACCTATTTCCAACTAAATGACTACAGTTAATTTTTTACAGACAATGGGCTAACCCTTTACCAATTTCACTTTATATTAAATAACAATCATGCCGATTTAAAAGCTAAAATAGACAACGATGGCGAAGCGTATACATAGGTAAAGTTCTAGCTGTTATAATTTGAAAACAAAAAAAAATCGATCCCGAGATGAGAGAGAATCAAGAAAATGTGGACTCTTTGTTTGGACCATTTATCTAAAATTTGATTATTTCAAAATTGATTAATTAAAAAAATCCATTTCTGATATCAACAAAACGATTTCTTTTCGCTTACCCTCTATAACTATTTTTTTTTGTTTTCAAATGTTCAATTCACAAGTGTTAATTCTGTACGTAATAAAACTTCTTCAATAAAACCTCTTCACACAGCATCCAACTTTATAGACATTCTCTCGCCTTGCAAATTCAATTAGGAAACTCTTAAATATTTTTGTTATTAGGATACATAAATGCAAAGTTATGATTTAAAAATAAATGTCTGTAAGTAAAACGTTTTTTTTTGTTTATTTATATTGTTTTTATTAGAAAAAGGATAGTACTGAAAAAAACATTGTCATGAAGCACAATCAGCATTTTATTCACAACATACTCGTTTTAGTTAAACCTAAATTCGTAAATGGATAATCCTTCTGTCAACTGTTTTAAGAATTTCATAATTTGTTTACTTAAAAAATCTGTTCTTTGAAAAGAAGGTCGTACTGGATCTTTTTAAAACGGTGACTACAAAGGACCGTTACTTTCCGTTTTTTCTTTGATCCTTGATCCTTCTACCTCTAGCTTGGTTGGCAAAAGGCGGTTGAACTTCCCGTAGGCTGTTAAAGGAAACTACATTCATTTTTTTATATTACTCTTGCGTAACTAGCCATCCGGTTAACTACCTTTTTTATTTTTATAGGTTCCCGTACTAGTCTTCGTATCCTAAGCAATATTCCAAGGAGTTTTAACTCGATGAAAAACAATCTCTATGATGATCGTTTAAAGTTGATAATGGAATGTTAATTATTCAAGAGCCATCTTAGTTTTATGCATGTTCATACCATTTTAACGTTCTTGTCACACCTTTGACGGGAATAAAAAGTTATGTGCAGCTTGAGCAAAAACGAGAAATTTTACTTTTTTAATAATAATGCAAACACTATATGAGTTTATGTAATGATATTATACTTTATAAGTTTTACAGAGCATAAATGTTTTATAGAACTCTATAGAAAATGTAATTTTTTTAGAGGCAATGAACCCATAAAATACAAATCCGTTTTTCGTGGAATACAATTCAAGAGACTTCGCTAGTAATAGATGCCCATCCGCAGAGATAACGATGATAATGGATAAAATCTAGGTTCATAAGGTCGGTTTTTGATATTTTTCTGTTACATAATTCTGTTCATAAACTAAAACTTATTCGATTAATCGGGGAATAGTCAAATTACATATAAAAATAAGAAAACAATTTGGCATTGGAATAAAATCACTTTTTGCGTTCGTCGTCATCGTCTGAACCTATTGATGCTCACTGCCTATTCCATGTTCTTGATTGAATTCCGGTGTTAAGGATACACTATCACCATTCAAAGATTCCCTGCAATCATCACCAGGTCGTCAGACAATATAACAGACGATATTATTTATGCAAACGTAAACCAGTCTCTATACATAAATTGTAATAGCAAAAGTATGATAAACACAGTCGGTGTGCTAGTAATTTACATGTCGAAAATATGATAAATTTGCTATTCACCTATCACAAACATTCTATTGAGAAGGATAGTAGTAGAAATAAAGGCACAGAAATTTATAAAAGCGCGGGCGAGCCTGGACGTCAAGTACTTTTTCACTTATATACGCACGCACCACCCACTCACTGGCCAGTCAGTGAATACCCTGAGGAATACGGTTCTTTTATACAACGACAACTCTAAATTCTATCAGAGTTTACTATATCTATCTTCAGCTTGATATATATTAATTTTAGGGCAAAAATCATCAATTGATTATAAACAGCCCTGTCTCTATTCCAACTGTGGTATTCGAAAATTTCTCACACAAAAAAAGTCAAGGTCATTAAACCACCAAAGGCGTTGGGGAGGGTTGGTGCAAGTATCACATCCACGAAAGCTGTTATTCTTAAAAAATGTCCATTCCCACACAATGGTATAGGGATCGAACCCGTACCTCCACAAGACGTACATCTACCGCGTACGACCACCTTACAAACTGAGTTATCACAACTTACAAATCTATTGATTAATATTAATCAATATCTATTGTTACCAAAAATATTAAAAATGGGAGTTACGCTACACGCACTTTTTTAAATTTTCTTCTAGTTTCCTAACATTTTTGTTATAGTTTACTATATATGCGTTAACCCCCAAGACTTTGAATTAATATTCCCAGTCTGATCTAAGTAAAATTAGCACACTGTGTCGTAAAGTCTGCTAGTGGTATGCTTAATATTTGATTTAATGTTGTTAAAGGTTACATTATGAACATAGGAAACAATCGCTGGAATATTTTTAAATATGTTAATATCTGCGTGATAAACTTCACATCGATTATATGCGCTATAAAAGATGTAAACACGCAATGTTTGTATAACGACAGCGGCCATTGATTTACGCAGCGAACATCGATACGTCGATATCGGCTAATCGCGTATCGCTGCGCATATACAATGCCCAATAAACTCGGCTATCTGATGCCGTAAATGAATCAAAGCAGAGCAAACCGGTGGCTGAATAAGTTCTGGCGTTCTCACAACCAATAAATTGCTTTTATTGCACTGCTCACACTTAATAAAAGTTTATACATGAATTTAATACGTTTGCTTACGAAGTAAATAAAAAATTTCGACGGTTCCCGCAAATAATCACTGTTCAATTCTACATATGTTACTTTCCGTTTCTTCACACTTCCCGTCTTATTCTCTCTCATCTTTAACATATTGTATATGTATGTGTGGTATTTATTTTCTTTACTGTTTTTAGCTCGTGGATTCCGAATCTGCATGCTCTAAGCATAACAGCATTAACCATTTTTTTCTATATTTTCCTTTTGGTATTTCCGAAAATGCAAATCTTTCGTGTTTATTCCATAATAATGACACGTACAATTTTCGAACGAATAGATTACGTTAGTCGATATGTTTGATAGCAATACTTCAAAGGATATGAGAGGTGCTATTTTCATAATCGTCAATGTGCTTCATAACTTTCTTTTTTCTTTTCTATTTTTGAGGGTGACAAAAGTTTTCCCTATTAACTTTGTATTGTGATATATGTATAATTATATAAAAATATGTTGATTTTTACTGTCGGCATATTGAAGAACTTGAAATGCTCAATATTAAGCTGCCAATGTATAATGAAGGATTTTTGGAATAACTATGACGGTAAAGATTCATTCTTCGCAGTTATTTTAAAAATCATTCTTATATAGCAACTAGATAAAATAAATACCTAGACATTTTGTTCACTTTTCAATAGATCTTTCAATGACTATCACACGAGATTATATTGCAGCATACGTTATTCCTTCTCGAGGAACTTTCAAACATTAAAACTACTATCAACAACAACGCAAAGTTACATATTTTTACCTTAATAAAATACAAAAAATATTATGAACTTAAAATGTACATAGCTTATAGCATGCAAGCTATTTCCGGACTCGTTTCGCAATTCCGTTCCGCCCACGCGATATAAGCTATAAACAGAAAAATATTTACTATAACAACTTAATAACTACGTAGAATCTGGCATTTTTGTTCATATCTTGTGCATGTTTAATGATATAATAATAAAAATAAGAACGGCAGAATCTGTATTTGTAAATACTTTTGTAATTTTTTTACACAACGGATATCAGATCAATATCGGGTCAATTTAAATAAAAAAAACAGAGAGGAATCTTAAGTTAAGCTCTGTCAGAGATATTGTGAAAATTTGAGTGAAACATATGTTAGTACTCGAGGGCTGGGTCATACCATATAGAACTTTAAATTCATCAATTGATTTTAAACTCTTTAATTCATCAATTATTTATATACACTAAGAATGCGTCTTTTGCATAGAACTTTACAGTAACTTTAAATTACTCTATTATAACGTCACCTCATTTTACACTTTAAATTAAAGTACTCTAATATCTAAGAAACTATTCCTAGGAATAATAATGCGATCGTCACCTTCGAATATAACCTAAATACTGACTGTATCTTCGCGTGATTAGGATTAGGCAGTCGCCCACAGATTAAACCAGCATATGACGCTTCGCAATTACCTTAATATAATTCATTGTAATATTATTTAGCTTAGCGTGTACAGGTAAATAAGCTTATTTTTAAATACGCCATGTTTTATGTCTTACCTAAGGTGAGACAAAGCTTATTTGAGATTGCAGGATTAGATGCAACTCTGTCTGAAATTTTTAAAGATAAAGATATTTACAAAAACATGCCTGCTCGCAATATACCTCTTTTCCTTTATTACTTTCTACTGATTTTTAATTGTTGCCAAGGGACACACAGACAAAAACCTGGAATTAATATGATCATAAAAATGTTTGTTCGGCGCTACTCGTAAAGCGTTATTCATAATTTTCAACAGTGAAATTAAATCATAAAAATCGCATCAGTTTAATTAACAATAAATAACGCCGTTAATGCTACAACCGGTGTTAATTTGACAAGACCAGCATTTACCGATGAATTTTATTATTGTCAAGAGTTAATTCTGAGTGGCGGTTCAATTACGTAGCTCTTGCGCATAAAGCACGGTTAATTTTATTTCAGTCATTTACTTGTCATGAATGACATTTATGTAGCTAGTAAAATACTGGACTAAAAAGCCTTATAATTACAATATACTTTGGAATTTGAATAGACTTCAATGACCTATACCGATATGATGTTGAATAAAGTGATCGTTCTTTATACCCTAATATTAATTCAATATGCATAAAGAAGTAGTCAAACCTAAGAACATGTACATAATATGAAAATCTCTAAAAGATATTTTTTAAGTTTAATACTACTTATATTAACTTTTCAAATATATGTGCACGTTTCCGGACCTTCACTGTATTCACCACTGCATGTCATTCCTTGTACCTATTTTTAAAAAATTACAAAAGTATTATAACAAAGTGCAAATTAATTGCTAAGAATTAAGCTTGATAGCCATTTTAATAAACTAGTTATGAAATTGCTCTGTTTTTGTGAAAGATACTTTTCATTATCTTTTTCTTAATCCAATTCTATTGTTTATAATTAAATCTAATTATGAATATAAATTGAATAATCTAATATAAAAACATAATAAATATTTAATGACAAAATTCATTTCCATTGGCTTTTAATTAACAATAAAAACTATAATTATTTTATGTTTATAATATACCTTTCCGTTATTATCTATGAATGAGTAATGGTAGCCCGAAGAACATCCACCCGCAGGGCCGACGGCATGATGTCAATCAGGATCGGTTCTGCTCTGTAGATGCCGCCACGATTACATATCAGGAGAGTAGTTTCTATTGGTGTGTCATGATGAATGTAAAACAAGAACTTAAATGATGTAGTTGAAAATCTTCTGGGTATGTGTTTAGTTTCATTGAGGCGAACACATAAATAAATGCAGACACACTCAACATTAGTGACCTAACTGCCTAAAGAGTTTTTAATCGACGTGTCATAAATAATTATTTCTCATAGAAGTAATAAGTACTTCCATGGGAAATACTTCCTTATTATTTCTATGATTCCTGTTCAATACTTCTGAGAACTTAAAAAACAAACTATCAATTTATTTGCAACAACATGGAAAAAGAAACATTAATTGTATCAGAAATCTCTCACCCAATTTTTTACTCAATTTTTTTAAATTCATTTTATTTAAATCCCAAATTATAGTAAACTATAGATATATATGGCATTCTTATTTCATAATATTTAAAACCTTTTACTTTGACCTCCTTAATAAATTTTAATAGTGGACTTACTTATATATATTACATAAATATGTAAATACGTCTTTTGTTATTATTTTACAACATATCAAAATTACCTTTAAATGTATAATTTAAAACCGAAAAGAAAAAGAAACATCTTTTTTTAATAGTTTAAAACATGACAAAATTTTAAATTAACTGTAGCTGTTATTGTATTTTGAGTGTAAGCCGGTTTAAATTTCATCTCGATTGTCATGACCGAAACATCTATCAACATCAAATTATAACGCTATCATCTCTTGCAATCAAGTGTCCGTAATAGAAGAGGAAAAATGATTATTATTTCTTTTATGATCTTAGAACAATTTTGCGGCGTTTTGTAACGGAATATTAGTTATTGCTCAATGTTTACATACAAATTTTAAAATAACTTAAACTTATTATCATCGCTACATAATTTATAAAATAAATGTAACTTGTTACAAGCAATAACATCAAAACAGTAAACATATTAGCCATAGATTTATACGTTTTCGTATGTTGAGATCATTATTGATTTCCATTAGTTTCATTAACAAGTAACAATAATATACAAGAGAAGTAAACCTTATAAGACATATTCATGCATTTAAATGTTAATGAATATTCTCAACTAATAGTGGAGATAAACAAAATATACTCCATAACTGTTCTACTGACCAAAGCATTTGATACATATTAAATATACTTCATCATCATCATCAGCCTATAGACGCCCACTGCTGGACAAAGGCCTCCCCCAACGTTCTCCACTCCAAACGGCTCTGCGCTGTAAAAAATATACTTATGAAAAATCAAACAAGTTAAAAAAATTTTGATTAAATCAACCATTTTTTGCTTTATCACAGCACAAATGTTTTATTTCATATAACGGACCTATAAAATATATAAGCCTCCAGCTTATTCTGGGCCTAAAATATGATAGTTTTAAATAATATGTAACAAATGACAAAAAATAATAATAAAATAAACAGTTGTGTAACATAAATGTCACCTTATATAAATAAAAAATGTGTTCATTGGGTATACTTTACTTTTTACTTTAACGCCATCTATTCGACACATTCAATACTATTGTAGAGTCTATACAAAATGGTGGCTAAAATTAAATTTATTAAAAACAGACTACGACAAAAATATTATTTTCACTTTTGATTTTTATAAAGTAAAAGGTAGTCATTGTCTCATAGTGCGAATAGACAAAATTACTTATGAATGAGGCTTTTCTTTAAATATTTTAACCTCAAGTGAAACTTAAACTACATCTATGTAACATTTTTATAATAGCAAAATGTTGTGTTTCTACAACTAATTTTTCAACGTCGTTGTGTTTTACATTAGCAATATAATACAAAAATTTGAGTTGTTTATTACTTGGTCCCATGGTGTAATGGTTAGCACTCTGGACTCTGAATCCAGCGATCCGAGTTCAAATCTCGGTGGGACCTGTTTTTTACAACAAAAAAGTATTAATATAACGAAAAAATATGTATTTGTAATTTAAGTCACAAAGACCAGCTCTTTTTATTTCATCTACAATTTGAATAAATAATATTGACCTTAAACTACACGCAGGTTTAAAATACTTTACTATATTTGATACCTTTTTTATATAAAACAAACAGGTTTTCTCTCAAAAGTTAAGTCCTTGATGTTTTTGTTATACTTATTTACTTTACTTTCTGACCTGTGGCAAGAACAAGTTATTAAACTTGACGCACATTTTTTTATGTTCTTTTACGACAATTAGTAGTATTTTTGATTATACTTTTGTTAACCCAAAAAATTAATACATTCACATTCCATGCAAATTCACAAAGTTTTCTTCTATTATTATTTTAGTACAGTAGTCGATTTTTCAAGTAAGAATGATAGCATAAACTCCCTTATCAACGAATGATTGTAAGATGGTATAACTAAAGATAAATTATAAATAAAAAAAATAAGGATAGACAAAGAAGGTGCCTTTACAAAGCCATTAATTAATAACAAAATTGTAATAAACCTTTAAAGAATTTAATTATAAAACTCGTATGTATTTGCTCTTTCTCTTTGATTATGGATTTGATTTGATGTATTTGATCATATACTGGTAAACCTATTATAGATAGAAAAACCACCTAACATTTGTATAAAAATACGGAAAGTACACCGCCAGATAACGGATAATGTGAAGCAAAAATTGATAGCGATAATGTGCTTCGACGTTTTAACAGCAGTGTTGAACAGACTGCCTCCGTAGATACCACCGCAGCACGTAGTCTGCCATCAAAAGAAAGCAAGCTGCAGAAATAGGCGGCGATGTGTAAAACATAACGTGTTCCCCTTTGAAAAGCGCTATAGTTTATAAAATTACTGAGGTAACGAGAAATAACACAGGTGTCAAGGCGACGACTACATTGTGGCAGTGTTCATCTTAACGCCTCGCTCGTCTCGACACTTAGTCGACTAATAAAACCCTGTTGATATGCTACCATTAACACCGGCTAAAACATTTACATTCCTTTTTATTGTTATTAATATATTTCCTGTCTAACTTTCATTAATGAGAAAATATTAGTTTAATTAATGAAAGTAATAATTTCGTGTAGTAAATTTCGTTATTATGAATATGAAATTTATTAAAACATATACATATATTGTACAAACATATATTATGTCACATCACAAATTTTAGAAATCGGTGTTCTTAAAAATTTACTCCTTTCTAATCCAGTTTGCATAACTATGTGACGTAGCTCAAAACATGTTAATTATAAAAATAATCAGGATCCACAAATCTTTCTTGATTAAATATACCACAGTAAAAAACTAATTGTACCGTTTTTATACCCAACATATCGTAAGAGTCGATTTTGTTACCGAGGCAACAGTAACTAAACAAACAAACATTGTCATACTCACAGTGTTCAGTGTTAAAAATAAATCATCTCGAGATTATTTCATTTTATATCAATCGAGTGATTGCGTGATTTATATTATGCATCATAACAAGTTGAAGATTTTGATGATTGGACCATGTGACGTACGTAATATTTTAGTCTGGAAATAGACTTTTTAATTTGTAGGAAAGTGGCCGTCGTGGTATTAAATATAGTGAAATATACGCCAAGAAAACTTTCGATTCTATTGTTAGAAATATTAAAATCATCTTATGTGTACTTAGCCATACATCACCCACTGGAGACATTCTCGGTTATTCTGAGTAGACAAGTAGTCGTCACAATTCAAAGGGACGCGACCTGTACATAATCTAAATTTAGGTTTTTGTTCCAGAGTGGAAAAACATTGATAGCAAATTTCCTATCAGAATCTGTAAATATTGACGAAGTTGGCGTAACAAGACCAACACAAGGCGTCAGAATTGTGGAATTTGAACTTTCGAATATAAATGTTAACGGAAGGAGTCATAATGTTGACATTGAACTATGGGACTGTGGTGGAGATTATAGGTACCCAAATTTAGAAATTATTTTTTTATAAATCTACATACCCTGGATATTATATATTAAATGTTCATGGGTATATATCACGGCTTCAATGACTGTTGTTTATAAGTTTGTTGAGAGTTGCTTAATAACCCGCATAAATCTAAGAAATATGTAAGTATTCTTTCCTTTTTAATGCGACTTTAAAGTCACCTCTGTTTTATATAATTCTACTTATAATTAAAAAAGATCCTTTATAAGCGAGGTAATGTTTTCTTGATTCTTATATCTTATTTTTTAGGTTTGAGACTTGTTGGCCAGCACTTCGAGTAGGAGTACAAGGTGTCATATTAGTATGCTCGTCAAACACCATAAGCACGGCTGGAAGAGAACTGGAACTGTTGTACAATTACTTCGTTTCACAGCCAAAGTTGTCAGCGAGACAGTGCGTTTTGTTTTACAACGACATTGATGGCCAAGAGGACATGGAGACTTTAAATTTGTGTATGAATTATATCTAATTTATGATATTTATTATGATAACTTTAAAACTATATTATAACTTACGTTTTACTACTTTCAGCTTCAACATTTTCAAAAGTTTCTCAAGTTGCTGTGAACATGAAGTCAGGAGGGAATCGTTTGAAGATTGATTTTTTAAAATATATTGAGTCAGTATTGCAGATGTTAAATAAAGATAATTAAATATAGGTATATATATTTTTTTGTAATTGTATATCATCATCTTGAGGTGACTTCTTCAAACTGAACTTTGAGAATCACACTGAGAAAATTATTCCTAACTTCAGCTTGTCTTTTCAACAGATTGTACGTAATTATGTAAAGACACATTCTTACCAAGTGAAAATACTTACCATTTATTTAAACATACGATTTAACTGAAAATCATCCATTCCAAAAATAATCATACATTATCTAAAAAGCTGCAGAATTAATTACATAATACACAGTTTTAATCAACATCAATTGCTTATATGAAAATGACCCATTTCTGCAATACATGTATTATTATAATAGAAAGAAAAGGTTCAAAATTAACACAGTGTGTTATGTAAACATATATTTATTTATAATGTTCGGTAAACTATGTTCGTTAACTATTCTTTACAACAATGAACCCATATTAAACAGGCTACCTATTGAGGTAAATTTAAGAGCTTTATACAAAATTATTAATATATTGCTTTCACTTGATAAGTATTAACTCTATTGGTCAAAAAGTAAACAAAATTTTAAAGTAATAAAATCACTATACTGAAAATTTACTGTATTTTAGTACAGAGCATGAAATGTGTAGAAATTTATCATCAAACCAAGACAGAATGCTTAAAACGCGGATCACACGATGGTTATTTAAAAAAAAAATGTGTACTCAGTCTTCATCACATTTGGCTTGTATTATGAGTACGTGTAATATGAAGCAGATGAAACTGACAGTTTAGAATACATAAATCAATCAACTTAAAAAAAATAATTACTTTTCAAATAGCTTTAATGAAATTATATACACCGACTCGATAGACCTTGTACACAGACTCCTTATTATATAGATCGTAAAATATCTAGCTAAATCTATTATTCTATAATAATTATCACCTTGATCACGTGTCGTGTGGAAGGGTTGCTATATCTATAACAATAATTTATTACAAATATCACTATGCAAAGAGTATATGTACATTACCTTTTCTTTCTTAAACAGCCCTCTTATTGTTCCCACTGCTGGGACTCGGGACCTTCTCTCACAAGGCAGTTTATCCACCATACTGCTCAAGTGCAGTTGGATAGATGTCACATGTTCACGAAAGATGTTGATTTTTAGGAACATGCCGGTTTTCTCACGATGTTTTCCTTCACCGGGAGCTCAATGGGGATCGAACCCGCCACACTTCGAGATAGTGTGCACAACCGCCTTGCAAACTGAGCTATCACGGCACATACATTACCTAATTAATGTCTGTCATTCTTCCAATTACCGCGATCATTGAAATTCTTTCTGTCCCTGTGTCCCCTGCCCGAGCCGCCGCGGTTCCATCTGTCGTTTCCTCTGCCTCGATGTCCTCCTCTGTTAGGAAACCTCTGGAAATTCTGATCTCCATCCATATAGTTAAAATCGTTAACAGGCGGCGGACCATTATAGGGCAAATTGCCGTAGTTATTCGGTCCACCGTAATTGTTATTGTTGAAGTTATGAGGTATGTTAGGAGCGATGCCTAGTAAACCGGGCGTTGGACCTCCTCGAGGATCCGGTAAAGGCTGATTAAAATTATGCATGTGGCCTACATTTAAATTGTTCATATTCCCAACACTTCCCATACCCATGGGCGGAATATTGAGCATATTCATATTTGCTTCCATTGCACCGGGACCGTTCATGTTGAACGGTATTGTATTTTGATTGAAGTTAATAGGCGTTTTCAATAATGCCTCTTTCGGTTTCGGCAAATATGAATACTCACCGTTCTCTCCTAAGGTTATACCTAAATTTGTGAAAATATTACAGAGGACTGTATTACTTTGAAAAGAAGAAAAATCAAACTTTTTACCCGTCGATTTCTCTTGCTGATACTGTTTTATCGTCTGGGTAACGGGGGCCAAATGTTGATTGACGAATATTTTTTGCGTTGAACTCAAATCTTTATACCAGTTAGAATTTTGAAGTATCGTTTGCAAGTCTAAGCAGTTCGGTTTTTGTTCCAGTGTTAGACTTTCAGGTTCTTTGGGCTTTCGACGAGGGTCGACTCTTGGCACTGTACTCGTTACTTTCGCATTCTTCTCACTGTCACTGTTCGATTCTTCTACTGATAATCGAAACACTTTGCGTAACCTAGGATCGACTAAAGCTTGTGATTTAGCAGTACTATTTCTAATATCAGTGTAGTCTGGACGAGGTATGTCAATAGGAAGTAGTTTGTATGTAATTGGCGGGTGGTTATTGATGGAGCCATTTATTTCAGACGCCGGTGTATAATTCGGTATAGGTTTAAAAGGCAATCCTAATCGAAAATCTATGTCCCCGCTAGTACTTTGCCTTAAATCTGTGTCACCAAATGATGACATTTTATATTCACCATGACGTAAATCGACGTCCGTCCGGCGTCGTCCGTCTGTAGGTTCTCCGTCTATGCATTCATAGATTGACACTCGTGAAGTCTTCTTGCTTGTTTTAAAAGAGTCGTTTACTCTATCTGGTGAACGTCTGGACCGCGGATCACGTAAAGTTCGAGTCTCCGGCACTTCAGAAGATTTTTTATTATCCTGCAAATTGTTTTTCATGGTGTTAAGTAACTTTGTAACTTCCTCGCTAATATCAATTTTCGACAAATCACCAAGTCTACTTAAAACGGTCGAAGGTTCAATCACATGAGGGGCAGGAGCTGGTGGTGACATAAGATACTTTTTAGGTGATGTAGCTGGTGACTTCTTTCTGTTCCCTTTTTCTTCATCACTTGAATACCATTTTTCATCGATCAAAAGATTGTTATCTTCATCATCAGTGGTTGAACGTCGATGTCTCTTTTCGGAGTTTTTAAACAGTGGTTCCGGTTGAAGAAATCTTATGTCTGTGTCGCATTCTGCTTGTATTAGCTTATCATCAATTTTTGTATGATGCTTTATAGAATCATCGCCAGCAAATGAAAGTACCCTGTGGTCTACATCTTTGGACTCGGTTTGAAGAGCCGATTTTTCATTTTCAAATGTTTCATTAGAAATATCAATATTTTCTTTATCCTTCATAGCAAATTTTAAAGCATCTTTAGTGTACTGGTCTATATCTATCATATCTTTATTACACTGCACGTTTTTTTGTACCATTGGACCGATGGGCTCTTCGACTTTTGGAAGGGAAACACTCGGCTGAAAACGCATATCTATATCCTGTCCGGGTAATTCAGAAGCAAGAGAAACATTACTCGTTACAGGAACTACAGGCGGGACCCTTAGGTCCATATCTTGAGCGCCCGACGTCGGTGTTACAAACGTTTGCGGCTGTTGATCAACGCTGTTTATTAAACCTAACTTTTGAATACACATCGTATTCAATTGAATGTCACTTATTTGTTTTAACGATATACTTATACTGTTTAACTGTAATACTGTTAATTGGCCTAGTTGATCTAAATTTTCTATACCCATTTTGGTAAGATCTGAAATTTGCTTAGTCGTTAATACTCCAGTTAAATTTTTAATATTAAGAACGTTACTAGAGCTTGTGTTACCATTCGGCGACATATTCATGCCAAAATTCGTATTTGACCCTTCGTTTTGCCATCTCGACTGCCGTACTTTCGGTGATACCTTTTCCCTTTGGTTGCTAAACTGATTCATTTGAAAATTATCCGGAGAATTTTGAGGGTTGGGAATATTTAATTCAAAAAGAGATGGGATACTTCTCTCTTGACACTCAGTGCTTTCTGAAAATTGTTGCATTAGTTTTAGTTGTGTGGTTTGAATCATTTTTAAGGCGCCTTCTCTATTTAATCTAGGGAAATCACCTAAGATTTCTTTAGGAGCAGATTCAATGTGCTTTAGAAGAATATTTTTAAGACTGTCATTTAAGGGTTTACCATGTGCGAATTTACAATCATCTTTATACATACAAGGAAGCCCAGTGTGATAGTATTTACAAGGAAAGTCTGCGTGCATATATAAACACTTATCGCGTTTCGCACAACAGTCCATTAGGTAAAATTTACAAAGTTCCATCTTTCGAGGAGGTTGAGCATCGTGTGAATAAATACAATCATCACCTTTATGACATTTTCCTTGCATGTAGTATAAACATACGCCATCGGGATCTTGCATCGGATGAGTAGCTCTTCTTCTGTCGTTTTTGTTGTTTTTATTACGTTCACGCTGGTGTGGTCTTTGTCTTGGTGAACGATGTTGTGGTAGTTCCCGCGATCCTTGACTACTATCAGAAGCATAAGAACTATCGTTGTCTGGGTATGCTTCAATTGGAGAATTTTTTTGTATAGGAGAAGCTCCCCTGATGCACATCATTTCGCTTTCATCCATTTCTTCCGAATAATCTTGTTTCTTACGCTTTCTACTAGGACCGTCCTTACCGTCATATTTTTTTCTTTTTTTGTATTTACGACGTTCTTCGACATCGTCCTCCATTTGTTCTTCGTTATCATCATTTTTGTTCATGGCTTTCCTAATAGCTTTTTCAATATTTCCAGCAAAATCATCATCTACGGGACTAGCATATTTACGACTCTTTTTATTTTTATCCTTAAACTTCTGTTCACCTTTATGCAATTTTGATCTTTTTTTCTTACCAGATTTTGAATAATAAAACGATTGCTGTTCAGGTTTATCAAGGTCTTGTTTAACCTCATTGTTTGTATTTGTTTCATCCATTTTACCATCATTTACATTTTCAGCCACCTCTTCACCTTCACTCTCAATCTCGCCATCTTCTAGGTCTTCTGATAAGATATTTGTAGCGGGTTCTGCCATCGTGAGAGTTGAACTGGAATCGAAAAACGTTTTATTATTACGCATGTTTAGTCATTAATGTACACTTTTCCTCATAATTATAGTATTTAATATAAAACTAAGATTTCTGTAAAACATAAATAATCTTTATTACAGAAATTACTTTTTTTATGTAGATAATTTAACGAGGCGTCTTAAAAAATAACATGCTATTAGATTTTTGTTAATATTTAATCGATCTCTCCACCACATTAATTAAACCTTAATAAATCTGTTTAAATAATAATTCATGACGTGTTAATGATACAAGAAACTTAACATTTCGTAATTAGTGATATAATTTTTAATGTATGTCATATTATTTCGTAATTTTAACTAAATGCATAAACTGTATGAATTGTTACTCTAAAAAATCTTTTAGTTTACTTAAAAACTAATTATTTCAAACTACGATATTATAATTAGTAAACAGGCTAAGTTATGGAACCTTATCTTTAATGCTGAATGTTTGTGTACCTATAAAAACACTTCAGAATATGTATAAAAATAAAGAAAATATGTGGATAAATATTTCCACGTACAATTAACAGAAAAGTATATATGCTAAGAAAATAAAAAAAATAGGATGAAGATTTGGCTGTGTATGGTATGGTTATCACGCAAATAATGGACTTTGCCTCTGGAATGTTTTAACTGCTGACTCAACATCAATCTCGTTTTAACTAACCTATTAATTAATTATAACAAATATTATTATAACTGTTAAAGACTTATTACAATGATTAAATTAATTTAAGCTGTAAACTAAAATAGTCTTTGTTAAAAAATAGAAGTTCTGAGATTGTCCGTAACAAGTTTACAACATGTAAAGAAGCTTGGCAACGTCGCATTCGCCATGTTTAATTCGTATAACCCGACCAATTTAAAAAAAAAAACCTAAGTGCACGAACATCTTCGAATATCCATTATTTGGTAATAATACGAGACCAAAACACTACAATTTCGAGGCAAAGGCTACAAGTGTTTTAAGTTAAAGCTAACTAAATCATTTCCAAACTTACAACGAATAAATACAACTATCGATGTATTACACTCATACAAAACGTCCCACACTCATGTACTTGTAACTTTTATTATATATAACCAAAAACAACTCAAGTACATCGTTCCCTATTAGTTTTGTTGTTAAATTAAATCATATTGACAGAAGTTAATCGCCTATCTCTTATATACTATACCTAATATTCGTCGAAACAATAAGCATTTGGATTGTCCCAGTGTCACAAAAGTGTACCGCGATAATAAAATCAACATGTATGGCAGGGATCAGTGAAATAACTGTTCATAGCCACTACTTCCAATTAAATTAGTAGATCGGCCTGGTAAAGCAAGCAGTGGGTGGCCGTTCACATTTCACAATGTCTTGCTTTGCGTTGCGCCTCTCGCGACGAATCAAATGGAATGACGTCAACCTTCTAGAACGGTGAGATAGCTATGGCCTTCCCTTTTCGAGGTCACGTAGCGTACAATGCTCACACACAGACACAAAAGTATTATATAGGTACTGGCGTACGGTGACTCACTACATCCGTGGCCATTTTGATTAGGCTTTGTAACATTTATCGAATAAGATACGAAAACGAGACGAAAATGTTATAATATAGATTGCCAACACCATAATTCTTATTAATTTATACCTAATACCAAATATATATATAAATATAACTAATTAGTTCATGCACAGATTTAATGTGTAGAATTGAAAATAGCATTGACGAGTCACCGAGCGGTTGCGAACAGCAACCGCCATTTTGATTACAATTGCATTTAAGTAAACAAAGTAAATATTAGAAAATAAAAAGGAATATTAACGTTCAGACATGATTTTTAAACGCGAATAAATTATGATAAAACGATGTGTAAGTCATATATACCACGTGTAATGATTTTTCAGCTAAGCAAGCACTTGTACAATCAATAGGGGACACGCATCCATTGTATGACCTATCAAGTAAATAATAGTAAGTGTTACCAATCTTACATTAAGTTAACGTTTCACTATGTGCGACTACTTTACGCCATATAAAATTAATTTCTTTCATAGCATTGCTGCATAAGGGCGACGTGACAATTCGAGTACGGAATATTGATTTCGGATTCGGACGACGACTGCAACAAACCAAGGAAGATATTTATAAATGATTAGTTCCTAAATTTAACGCTGCCGATGCGTGCGCCACTGTCGCATAAGATCTTGTTTTCTTGTATGTTCTTTACTTTCAGCCAGATCTTAATCTTTAATAATTATTTGTAATTATTAATATACTGTCCATTTTTACGTACAACATATAAAATTTTCATATATGTTTAAACATTTGGAGAAATTATTTTAATAATGAAAATATTCAAAACGAATTTAAATATCGAAAAAAAAAATATATTACCACATATAATATTATATTTTAATTGACGTAATTATAAATAAACGTGTATTTTCTTACAAGAAAAAGAAATATGATCAGAAAGCATAAAGTAAATTTAATCTGGAAAGTATGATACAACAAATCATGTCGTAGACAATGTAAGAAACTTAAACATAAATGTCACTTTGCCGGAGTACAATGTCAATTATTATCACTTAATGATAAAGAAACAATAGTCAGCATTTTTTGATTATCAACCTCTGGATATTTATCTAGTCAAGGTGCATTAAATGGGACGATGTAAATTTATTGACTAAACTAATTACACAATTGTTGTTATTGTTTTTTTTTTTTCTAAAATTTAATTATGTCCGACGCAAATAATTCTTTTGCTGGTTTATTGGGAGTATCAGAAATAAAAAATTCGAATGAAAATGAATACAACAATGATAATATTTCAATTCAACCTGGTTTTAAAAAATCTCAAGAAGATGTGGATATTGAAACAGTTAATAATATGGTGGAAAATATTTTTCATTTCACAATTAACAGTAAAGCAGTCGAGGGTTCTTCATCGGATAGGCAACTAGTATACTTGGAAGAATTGGCACAAGCAGTTGCTCCTAAAAGTCACATAGACCTGGAAATCTTAGAGCAAGCATTATTTGAGAGGTTGTTACTACAAGACATTGAATTAAATGTTATTCCTAAATCACTTAGAGCCTGCAAGGAACATGTTGTACAAAAGCAAGTATTTCCGTATTTATTCAGTTCATTGCAGAATTTGCAAAGTTATGACCAAATAAATTCTGCTATAGTTCAAGATGCATTGGCAAAAATGAGAGAATTAATATTCAGAAATGCAGTTACGGCATTAAAACAACCAGCTCTATTTGAAGACCAGGACTTTTCCTTGCAGCTTGTTGAACTGCTTCAGCATGTGGATCCACAGAGCCACACCTTTTTTGTAGATTTAGTAAACACCTTTGTTATAGATGGTAATTAAATTAATATTTATTATCCAAATTAAACATTTTAAAACTTTTAATGAAAATGAATTGTTAATCTTTTAAAATATAAACCATTTATTTTAAGGAAATGAAGAAACTCAAAAGCAATTATGTGAAACCATGATTCCAGTTCTACAAAGAATTCATACAGATGTTAATAAATCAAATATAATAAATCTACCAATTTATATATTGCCATCAATCCAAATATTTGCTAGTAAGCTCTTTTTTAAAGTTTAAATCTCATAACCTTTCTATACTGCTATGTACTTCTTACAACAACAAGCATTAATCATTTTCTAACTTTAAAGAATTGCTTTATAGTCCTCTCCTTGCAATGGTAATATACTTGTTTTTATGGCCATGAAATATAACTAGAATAGGATGCCTCTCTTCTCCCATTGTTTGAACCTTTCGCAGTATTCAAGAATTTACAAATAACTTAAATAAATTCAAGTTTCATAGCTTGTATGTTTTTTAGTAATATAATACTTCATGAAAATTTATATGTGTTAACTTAGGACATATTCATTTGTTGTTCAAAAACTTGTTTGTCTTAATAAGAATATAACATGTTACTATGTTTAAAACTGCAATTGCAGGATATAATGTTAATTTAACAAAATCTCATTCTAAGGTAACCCAAACCTTGCTCCAATATTAATGGAAGCATGTGAACCAAAAATTGAAGCAAATGGAAGATTATACCAGGACTCTGTTTTGGGTGCACTATTAAGTTTATCTGTCTTACCTCGTAAAGCAAATGCACTTTTTGAGTTTTTTGACAATCCTATGGATCAGGTAAAAGAAATTTATTATATTACTTATAAGTAATAATGCAATACTTAAACAAATAATGCAATTATTGATCTAAACACCAGTATTTTAAATAGAATTGTGCTTGATTTTACTAAAATTTTCATGAAATTAATTAAAATAGCCCTTTTCAGCTACAGTTAATATATAACATATGTCATACATTTAATGATTTAATTTTTTTTAAACAATGTCTAGGCAGCAATATCTGTGACGGAAAATTCTATATGGAATGCATCATCACATCTAGTCAACAATTTGCATAAAATATTTCTGACTCTCTTGAAAGGAGGTCCTCAAATGAGAAACAGATTGTTGACTTGGATCGGTAAATGTCTTAAAACAAATGTAGCACGAGGCAAGTTGTGGAATGTTCAGGTATGTACTATGAAAATGGTGTAATATTAAAATTACCACTAGAGGCATCAGATCTCAGTTGTTGGAGACTGTCAAAGTATACGCTACTGCAACTCAATGAACTGGGTTTGACCTACTTGATTTTTTTTACAGTTTACTTAATAGGAAGAGTACTATGTTATATAACCCTTAAATGTGTATTTGCATGGTGATTTTTTTTAAAATAGTTATAATTAATTTATGGATATTAGTTGATGATAGAAAGTCTTACTAAACTTATGCTTCATGTAATAAAAAATATTTCAAATAAGCACTTGTCTTATGTATTTACAAAAATAAAGTGAAATAATATACTTTAAATAATTTAATATTAATGTATTCCATTTACAGGCCGGAGAAATAAGTTCAGCTACATTAAGTTGTGTGTCCGATGGTTTTATGTTAAACTTAGGTGCTGTACTCTTACAACTATGTCAGCCATTTTGCTCTACTTCTGATAACCTAAAGTCACTGAAGATTGATCCCACATATGGTGCTGTTCTTGTAAGTACTTTTTTTTTATAAATTCTTTCGTCCCTGTTTTGTGTATGTATAACATATCTTTTACCTTCTCTACTTCGAGTACTTAAATGTTAACTTATAAAAGACTTTCTTATGTTATTGTTACAGTAACTATTTATTTGTTAATATATGGTTTTATTTGTTACCATATCCTAATTTACGTATGTTTTTACTATAATATGTGTATATATATATATATATATATATCATGTTGAGTTTATTACCAGCTAACATTAGTAAAAGTATAAAATTCTAACACATACAAATACATGTATATATATATGTATATTTATGTTAATATATGTATATATATACATATGTAACACATGTGTAATAAACTCAACGTGATTTAAGCTCACCTACTCTACTTCTTTTTAGTGTAATCAATGAATATTTATTCACATAAATTAAAATAAACTAAAGATTGCTGCTATTAGTAGTTATGCGTTTTACTCTGCTCATAGTTTTTGATTTTAATTATCATTTAATTACTAAAGTATCAATTTATTATTTTATAGCCAGAAGAATGTGAAGCTAAATCAGTGCATTTGGACTGCTTGTATAATGAAACATGCTTACTACCACCCAGAGAAAATGAAGAAAGTCAAACTATCAAAAGGCCCACTGCAGAAACTTACAATTTCGTCACTGAATGCTTTTTTATGA
Organism: Byasa hedistus; assembly: GCA_029286795.1. Lineage (NCBI taxonomy): Eukaryota > Metazoa > Arthropoda > Insecta > Lepidoptera > Papilionidae > Byasa > Byasa hedistus. Next base: position 5,436,939 of record JAGSMW010000009.1, on the reverse strand, counting down.
CACAGAAATGTATAGACCTTGGTACGTTACATTTCGATATTAGTTGCTTTATTACAGGTACCATTGAAATATTCTCAATTAGCTCTTTTATAAATAATAGTAATAAAAATTGTGTTGTAGCCAAAACAGTTTAGGGTTTAATAATTCTATTCACACTACTGAGGGACCGGTTACAAGTTTCCCACAACCACTCAACATGTTTTTTTATCAACAATGGGCTAATACTTGACTTCAATTTCACATGGTATTAAGTGGTAATGACGCCGTGGATAGTGAAGCATGCTCAAGCATCACCCAGAATACTCTCGCACATATATACATATATGTTAACAACCAGAAACAGCAATGCTTTTATGGCGGCAGATTTAAAATATGAGGGTGCTTCATAGCCAAGCGCTTTGATAATCACACCTTTCACGAATTCCACACGTGAATACGGAATTAACCAGGGGACGTACGTGTTACTATGTTAAATTTAATCACTGCGCAACGAAAAATGTTAAAAAGAAAAAAAATCTGTGAAATGAGGAATGAAGTTCATGTCATATGAATATCATGTTTGTTGTAAATTTTTACAATCTTAATTATTTTTTATAGGAGTACGAGTTTGTGCAGAAAAACTGTGGCGTTGTGGACAGGAACTTGGTAGAGCACAACGTGCATTATCCGACGTTGCTACTGGCGCTCATCATTTGCTTGAACCCATGCGTCAAAGGACACACCATCTTCTGATAAAGTAAGCTCAATATTAAAACAAATTATTTATTTCTTAGCGTTACAATAGGTATCTTAATGTTAACGGCAACTACGCCTACAGAGTTTAACTGCCTCGGTAGCGCAATAGTTCAAATTCGGTCAGTCATGTTGTGAGGTTTTGTTGGTGCTAGTATTTTTTGAACTAGCTAACATCCTCATATAAATCTACTGCCATTATATTTTGAGTGAGCATGTTCTATTTTCTGTCACTTATCGCAAAATGCAATTGAAATCAAATGCAAACCTAACGTAGGTTAAGAAGTTATGCATTTGTATAATGCAATAATAAATATTATAATTCTTACTTTTTTTAAGATTCATGAGTCTCCGTTGCTCTCTACTAGAGAATAATATGCTTACGAACCTGTTACGCCTGCAAGCTATGGCATGCACTTGGCTAGTGCAGGTCGCAGTCAGGACCGACGTACCACAAAACTCCTATGCTCCAATGACTTTGATGCCTCTGGAAATGCCTATAACCACTCCACCTCCTGATACATTGAGGTTTGTGCCCGATTTAAGTAATATACGTTTACTGTTCGTGTGGACTGCACTTGAGGACTGAGCACGGTTTTGATTGCTCTGAATACAGGGGTTTTAGTATACGATATACGTGATCTATTTAATATTTACAATTTTTTAAACGATCATTTTACAGATGTGTACCCGAGTTTGTATTAGAAAACATAGTGGTATTGATAACTATGATTCGTCGAACAGTAGGGGCGGTCACTGAAGAAGCCGATATAGCAGGTCTTCTTCAACCTGCGCTTACTCTTGTGCTCACCTTCATGGGTGATTCGTCACGCACTTACAATCCACATTTAAGGTAAGATATATTCTTTATCGTATGAGTCACCGTTAACGTTTATAGGTATAGACAGCCCACTCCTTAAGATCACATCGACCTGCCACTTTCAAAGCCCGCGAACACTTCTTAATAGCTCGAGACTAATGATTATTGCGGTTAATAAAAGTAATCACTTGATATTACCTACGAAAATGTTAATGTAATAAAACTTTAATTATAATCAATACATCATGCTACAATTTCTACTTATTACATTACAGAGCACGTTTAGCGGAATGTCTTGAAGCGATGCTGCCTAACCATCCGGATGATCAGATGCCATTGAGTAACCTTGGATCATTTTACAGGGAGCAACTATTTAAAGAGCATCCTCATAGATTACAAGTAATTATACAATATTATTCACACTAATTTTGATATGAAGAAAGCACATCAGACCTTTATCTCTAAATATTATAATTATTTTGTGTTATTATGCGATATTTAAATCCGTAGTTGGTGCCATGCTTGCTGGATGTTTTCGTCGGCATAGAGATGACAGGCCAGAGTGTTCAGTTCGAGCAAAAGTTCAACTATCGTCGTCCTATGTACCTTGTTATGGATTTCCTATGGGGAATAGAGGAACACAGAGATGCATTTACGTATGTTATTTTAGTGATCTTTTTACAAACGCATAAGGGTCATGGAGTTTTATGTTTCTTTTAACTAGGCGACGAAATGGGCAGGATGGTCATCTGATGTTAAGTGATACACCCGCCACAAGCTATATGCCACTAGTTAGAATACTATACCTGCTGAACATTGTGCTCGTCCTTAATATCAATAGCCCAGTTATATTATTATCTTCAACAATCTTTGAAATAAAACACTATAATGTTTGCCAACTATTGTTTAGCTGCAGAAATATGAGTTCCACCGTTTTTTGGATAACAGCTATATTTTATTTTATCCCATTTTCATCATCATCTCATCCAGTGTAGGTTCACTGCTCGCCGTACATAGGTATCTTGTAATTTAATAAATGTAACATGGTTCTCCGTTGTTCAAGTCCAGTGGCTCCCAGCGTTTCTTTTCATGTCGTCTGTCCACCTAGTGGCTAGTCTGTCATAGCATAGATGCACGTAAACATGCATACTCAGTACCAATCTTAATATTAAGGCATATGTTAATAAAATATAAATAAGAGGTATTTTTGTGTGTAAAATTTATAAAAGTTGCTATTTTCATTAAATTAATTAATTATTGCTTCGATTTATTACTATTAGAGATACGTGTAAATAAATAACACCAGCAATTTGTTGACGGTTGCGGGATACCCGAAAAATGCGCGAACCGATCAGTGAGAATCTTTAGGGAAGCTCGCTTTTAGCGATAAGACCGCCTTTTGCAGCCTATTACATATATTTGTTTTTATTTTCTTTTTCGTTTGTTGTGGTGTGCAAACGAAGAATAAATAAATAAATATGTACAAATATGCTCATTTTCAATAAGTACTCTAATAAATACAATGACACAAAAAATTTTCAGGAAACTTGCTCGTGAAGCGGAAGCCAATATGGAAGCGGTTCACCCGCCAATATTCCTCCGCTTTGTGAATTTGCTTATGAATGACGCAATATTTTTATTAGACGAGGCTTTAGGGAATATGGCTCAAATACGTACCTTGCAAACAGCACAGTAAGTACTTTATATTAATTTTTTTTATCTACAATGATCTAATATTTAGACTCAATTTTATTTATTTCTTAATGTACACATACACAGAGACGTACATACGAATTATTAAAAATTTTATTCAGAATCTATATATTTTACGTGATGTTATGAACGAAGCCGTGAACGGAGCAACATGCTCGCTTAGAACACTGACTCTGGTATGTTGACAGCCAGAACACGGCAATGCTTTTATAGCTTTAGATATACAATTTATATATGTTAGCTGTAATTGTTATTTGTCCATACAACTTAATTTTTAATTCATTATCTCCATTTTTATACTTTTGCGTGTTAAGTGTGTTACGCTAAATAATTTTAATGATGTAAAACTAATGATACACATATACAATTGCAATATACTTGTAATAAACAACATCCTTTATGATCCATACCTTGTACTGTTGGTAGTTTTCTTTTCCTAAGGACTATCTAGTTTGGTACTACCGAAGCGCCTATTTTTGGTAGCAAACAGTGGTATGAAAACATTACAGGGTTCCGTTTTTAAGATCGTTGTTGCAAGAGACAATACTGAGTTGAAAGCGGCTTAACATCGTACTCCTTAAGGTAACGAAAACGTTGTTGTATAATTGTTATAGGCTGGCGAATTACCATAAGGAGAACGCTTTGCACGTCGTTTGGTCGAATACAAAACCTAATTAGTGGTATTGTTACAGGGAATCCGGGGCCTGGACAAACTTGCCCGCGCACGAACGTGAACAGAATTTGACTAACCTATCTCACGTTGGAATGTTGGCTCGTTTTGACAACATTCTCGGTAGAGACACGATACACACGCTGGTGCGACTCACCGCTCACGCACCATATGTTTTCTGCCATCCAACTTTAGTAGATCGGATCGCTTCTATGCTTAACTACTTCCTTCAGCATCTTGTAGGGCCTAACAAAAAGAATTTTAAAGTGAGTTCTACTATCATTATTTTATCTCTTCTAAGTCGTATTTCCTCATGACTGAGGGTCGTGGTCATCATGTTTTTAATGAAACACACGACGTCTTTCATGGCAGTTATAATGGAGTGGTTTGCCGTTGCCTTCTCCATTATAATATTTATGAATATATATTATATGTATAATTCTTCACAGAATTTTAATTTAATGGTATTAATAAGTATCATAATATTTTTTCTAGGTTAAAGATATGAAGGAATATGAATTCAATCCCGCCAGCACAGTGTTAGATATTTGCCGGATGTACGTAGAGCTCGGGAATAACGAGAAGTTCTGCGCTGCCGTTTCAGACGATGGAAGATCTTATTCGGCACAGTTATTCACTTCAGCTGAAACTGTTCTAGGTAACATTTCTGCTGCACGGAGTTGCTGTTAATTTTTACGACGAGACAAGATGTTTACAGGATTGTGAATGATACGGCCACCCATAACGGTACGGCGCTATTAGGATGATATACACTGCACCACCCGTGTCGTTTTTGAAACTATGTTACATGTTTCAAAAACTACCGATTTCATGGACACGTTACATCCATCAAGCCCACTTGGCCAGTTATGTGGATCAATGGTCTTGGTTCTCTACTCGTGAGGGAAGTCCTATAGTGTGAATATTGCGGGCTGTACATATTTAACTTCTATTATGTATATTTACAGTGCGTATTGGTGGCGGTGGATTAATAAGCTCTTTGCAAGAGGTCGCAAATCGCGTCAGTGTGCTTGCGGAGCAGAGACAACGCGACGAGGAGATACTCGCGAATGCCCCCGATGAGTTCCTCGATCCCATCATGAGTACCCTGATGCTTGACCCGGTCATACTGCCAAGCTCCAGGACCACAGTTGATCGCACTACTATTGCAAGGTAAATACTTTTATAAAGCATTAGTAATATTCGATTTTTTTTTATGTACATTCGACTTTCTAGCTTAAAACCGACTTAGCAATAGCCTGACACTAATGTATGGGTACTAAGTATGTTGTAACTAAAAGATCTTTGGATGGAAGGGATGATAAAAGAATAGAAGTTTAAATTGCCTTATATAACGACTACATGACTCGTCTGAGTTAGTAAAATCATGTCTTTATTATTAAGTAGTTGTTTACCATTATCAAATAGACGAACAGACAGAGAAATTGTGCATATCCTATTCATTAAAGAAATTTTGTGTTTATAAATACTTCTAGTGTTAGTTTTCGTATTCTTTAGTAATAACAATGCTTGTTGTTACAGACATCTGTTAAGTGACCAATCCGATCCATTTAACCGATCACCATTATCTATGGACCAAGTTAAATCCAACATTGAGTTAAAAGAGAGGATTCACACGTGGATCGCAGAGCAGAGGATGAAAATTGCTCAAATTGTAAATAATACCTCTTCATCACAATAAATTTTATAAAACTTTAGAACGGTATGTCTAAAGCCAGGTTATAATCACCAAACTTTAAAATTGTTGTGAAATTTTGAATTTTAGATCCACTGTGCATTTATTTTGTAATTTACCTCGTCGTAAATTCTTCAGATTTTTTTGCTTTATATAAACCCACTACAGAGAGTAAAGATTTCTTTTTGTGATCATCTTCAACTTTTTTATATATAAATTGCAGTAAAAAGTAAGTTTTTTTTTGTGAAATCAGAGATAAAAAATTTTGATAAACATTTGTAAGTATGTAGTCCTTTTATTTCTTTGCTACTCAAATTTTGCAGGACTTCATACATTAATAGAAGCATATCAAAGTAAAAAAAATCGTCAACTGTGTGTTCAATTTATATATATTTTAAATAATTCACCACTGTAAAAAATCTGAATAATTTAACGTAAAATACCTCTAAAAAAGTGAAAAAATTATTAAGGATTGTTTTGGATATAAATAGCTTATAATAGAATTAATGCCGACGTAAAATCTTGTCTCAGGTCATATCAATATGTATTTTTTTTTTAACGATTTATCGAAATGACAAGTCAGTTGAAATGTGTGAAACTTCAGCACTAAACAATAATGTTCAATCCAAAATTGTTTCTTATTAAATTCTTTATATATCTTTCGCGTAATAGATTTTAGCCTATGAAATATTTTTTTAAGGTTAAGTTAGTACAACGATGCCTAAGTCTTAGGCACTTTTTTATTTTTGGTAGAGAAATCCAACATTAGATTTCTCCCGTTGTTAGTATTAAAACTTAAGTTCGGTTTAAACCTGTGCACTTTGGTGTTTTTTTCTTACAAGAGTATATCCACAGCGAACTTAGAGTACGATAAGTTAAGATAAAAAAATTAACACTGAAAAACAGTTTTTTGGCAAAGAAAATTAAAAAAACATATTAAAAAGTTTTCGGCGCATATTTTTGCACCTAATATTTCTAGTAACCTTTTAAATCTATAACGGGGTAATAAAAACAAAACTACAGAGACATTAATTATTTGAAAATATTTTTTTTCCATTTTTACACTTTACATTTTAAATATTTCTACATAATTTAAAGTTCTACTTTTGTTTCGCTAATACTTTATTACGTTTTTAACACTATCAAATGCTGATCGCGATCATGTACTCGAACAATTATGCTATAGATATTTAAAAGATGTACTTTTCTATCCAACAAAAACAAAGTATGTAATTATACCGTTTAAACGTTATATTTAAAAATATTTCACTTTGGTCTTCAGTCATACTTGAATTAAAAGTAAACTGATACAAAAAAATTATTAAATGTTGTTTTTATCAGACAAGATATACAGTTTTTATTATTTTAGATAATTTGTTCACAATCTTTATCGTATTATACATAAATACTTTAAATAAGTCCAACAGAAGCTTATTTGAAAAATAATAATTTTATTTATCTATAGCCACACGGCGGTGTAGTAATCAAGTTCGGTTCTACTCTACACGCTCACTATTTCGGCCTGGGATATTTAGGGTAGCTCGGCCCTATTACCGAGTTTAGTTTCGTAAATTTCTACTGTTTATTTGAGTTTCTGTCAATTCAAGAATTGTGTTCTGTAATATGAACAGACAAGTTATTTATGTTCTACACATGTAACCGATTGTAATTTACCAAGGAAACCCATAACTCAAAATTTAAGTAATTATAAATGATTTAATGTTATTTAAAACTCATTTTTATGAAATATTTTCATTGATTATTAATCAAGTTTAATGTATAGGATAACCTATGTACTCCTTACAGTTTTCTATTACTTGATTACTAAATTTACGATTTAGTTCTCTTTGTTTTACGTATTTTTTTGATTTGTGATACATTTGCCTCTTACATGTAGATATTAAATTTAAGATTTATTTAATAAAATTATTATGTCGGCTTTGAAAGGTTTATTTATTGTTACAAAGAACCGTAAAATATTTATTTACTTTTGTTTTTTTTTTAATTTCTTGTATGGGCCATTCCAATGTAGATTTATTTTAATAATTGCTGCATAATTTTCTGATAATAGCGCACTAGGCACTGTTGAGAACGTGAAAATAAAAGTAATTTTTATTTTGTACTTTTATTTCATAATTGTTGTTCTTAATAGATTTCCTTCCTTTATTTTGAATATTTCGATTATCGATATACGCAAACTTGTTTATCAAGTTAAAAATTTGTCAAAATATGCAATTACAATTGACTTCAGGAAATATAACCCTGTATTATGAAGATGGTTTTTTTTTTTTTGATTATTCTCAAAAAATAAGGAGACAAGGTAAGGAGTGATATTTCAAAGAAAGGGCAGTAGTTGTCCGTGACCATTACCAACATACTTCGGTCACCTACTCCTTCACTATACATGAAGATGTATAAATCTCCATATTTCAATTAATGCAAAAAAAAATAAGACAGATGCTAATAGGAACTTTCTTCATTAAAAAACACGTAGCCTATTCTGTTGGTATGTTTAATACTGCCAGTCATTTGCTTATCAGTTATTGAGCTTGCCGACTCCGAGCCGCGACCTTTAACAATTAAAAAGAGCATCATTTTTATAATCGCATTTATTGTTGGAGACAGACACTTGCAGATGTCCGAGTACACAAATGCTAAAAATATGTAACTCCTTTTATTGAAATGTTTTATGTTCCCAAGACTGAGTACCAACGGGTCTCAGCTCCGGGAACAAGAATAAAAACTTTAAGCGCCTGTTTGCGGATGCCGTATGTCCTCGAAAGTAGTTCTTAGAACTTGTTTCGTCACGACCTTTTCGTCCGTAGAGCTCAAGGTCAGTGGAGAGTTGTAAAACTCGTAACATAGTTCTTTCTCTTTATTCAATTTTCACGGTTTTAACTATCTTTTTCTCCACTATGAGGTCAATGAAAGTTAATTAGTAATTCTAAGGCACAACATAACATTAAATCATGCTAGTATAAACTATTTTCTTAAGATAACTTAATAAAAAAGGAATACATAGATCATAAAGTGAATTTGTTTAAACAATGTTTTCTTTTTTCGTTAATGCAGCAACATTATAAATAGCCGATATGATAAACTAACCATAAACAATCTGTCATGGCGGAGTAATCAGCTGTTAATTGCAATGCCAACGAGTAGTTATAAATTGTTTCGTTTTGGTCACTAGGACACAGTTTTCATATTAATTCCTTTTCCTTTATTGCTTATACAAATGTTACCCTTTAAATCAATCGTATAAAAAGTGTCAAGGAATGGCGCGATGTCCCATGTCATCTGTCAAATTTATTCATTCATCCATTGTAGTGCAGAAAAAATGTGACTAGTTTGATAGAATTCTGTTTTATCATATAAGTGCGACAAGAACACCGCGTACGATGCCTTTATAACATCTTTCAGTGTTTCTGATTTACCGATTTTTAGAACAAATACCTAAAATATTGCAACAGCACGTAACATTATCGTTTTTCAGGGCCTAACAATTCTCTTTACAAAGAAGCCGTGCGGCGTCGGCGGTGTCTAATATTTTCCCGAGAACTGAAGTTGGGTGAACTTTGATGTTATTTATAGTGTTAAATTAGGGTAATAAAAGTCATAACAAGTGACAAGACAAGAAGATGTCGGGTCGCGTTCGGAAACAATCGGACTGTCCAGTTAGTAAGCAAGGGCCGATGAGGGCTACTTTACCTGTGTCCTCAGTCATGAAACAGAGTGGGGGTCTCAAGAAAAACGCCGGTAATAGTCCAACACTGTCTCCCACGAATGTTTGGCGACGAATATCACCTGACCATGCTCTTTCTGGCCAGCGTAGTCCAGGAGCTGTAAACTACAAAGGTACTTTCCTAAATTTAAAAACTTTTAGTTTATGTACATTCAACCATGATATATTTTTTAAATATTTATCTGTGCTTTAACCAGTTATAGTGTTTAAAGGAGATAATGTAATTTGTGTATTTTAATAATTTATTAATCTCCTTTAATATAAAACTAATTTTATTGTAGGAAAAGGAAGGTTTGGCGCAAGTGTAATCAGGCGCACAGCATCTCTAGACACCCTTTATCACAAAGGACAATGGTCCAGAGACTATTATCTGCATGCTGGTCAATTGCAAGTTGATAAATCAACTCAAGTAAGAATAATTATGATTATGTTGTACCTATTAGAACTATATAGTGATTCATTACTACAGTTAATTGTTTTTGCCCTAATTTGAAATAGCTTCCAATGCGTGGAAAACATTGATAATACAAACAAATTTTATATTAATATAATGTAGTGATATTGAATACATTTTAAATAATAAAAAGCTGGGTCTGGCAGGAAGTTAATCTATTAAGAAGTTCTCCTGTGCAACATAAATGTTCATGTAGCATTGAGATTTATGCTAACACTAAATATTAAGTCTAGTTATGTCTCAACAATTATTATCCTCGTAAAATTTATTGTACAATGCCTCTATAGAAATGAATATAGTAACAATACTAATTAGTATATGTTGGTTAAATAGACTGCACTGTTTCCTACATAAACAATGTCTTGTAATATAGATCTACAATTAAGTTCAGGACATGATGTTAATGGTTTACAATTTTTTATTAACTTGTTTTATTATAATTTAATAAAATAGTATTCAAAATTTTCAAATATCAATAAACCTTTATTAAATTTTGCTAATTGTTATATAATTATCCAAAAAAATATATCTGATGTTGATAATAAAACTTATACAGACTGATGAAGGTGGTGGAGCTTCAGGCCGTTCATCTCGTGGTTCTGAAGATGACAAACTGGACCGCTTTTTACGTAGTCGCCTCCAGAGACCACATAAAGCTTCTGCATCTGGTGATTACTCAGGCCATACAATGAGCCCAGGATTCTGTAAGTAGTTTTGTTTCTATTTCTTTTACAATAATGTTCCTATAATCTATTTAAACTGTTTTTCTTATATGATTAACAATTAATAGAGATCCCATCCTAACATTATTTTGGATTTATATTTTTTTTTTTTGCAAAATCTATGTTTGTTACTTATTATTCTACATAATAATAGTATTAACATATTGCCATTGTAACACATTTCTCAATAAGGTTTTGCTTGTTCTTCACCTAATTATTGTGACTAGGTAACACTAGGTGCTGATAAGAATAAACTAATGCTATTTACCGTCTTTAGTGCGGGAATTTATTCTTAAAAATGTTTACGGGACAAATTCATTTTGCTTATATTAATTTATGTATAAGCTTTATAAAAATTAATAAAATCATTTCATGGTAATTTCAGTGGGCATTGGTAAATAAATTTTCATGTGAATATTCAAGTGCAAAACTTGTATGATTATTGTAACAGTGCTTTATTAATATACTGGGTATAGGCACATGCACACAATGAGCTAATAGCGAAAATGTGTTGAAATAAGAAACTTGTTATTATATGCAGACAAATTTGTTTGAAGCACAAAATTAGCTGACTTGACTTTTATCAATAAATTTCAAAGATATCATAAAGACATTGGACTATATCCCCTTTCAAACATTAAAAACTATGATCTAACTTTGTTTTCTTGTAATGACATTTGCTGTTTGTAATGATTAATAGTAATTTTATTATAAATGCATTCTCTTAGTATTAATAATGTCATATTTTTAGTGATGTAGCCACATTTTTAGTTAGGTATGGCATGAGTTTCATGAAAATGTTTCAATGCATATTAAACTAAAACATAAATTATTAACTTAATGGATTATGTATGCAACTTTTGTTTTATTTGTTAATATTAAAAACGTAAGTGTGCCCTCCTGCAGGGTCTCGTTTTGGAACCGGAGGTGTACCGCTTAGGGCAGCTCGTTCATCGGTTGAGGGGCTAAATCAAGAAATTGAACGGCTTGTCCTATGCCCGGCCAGTGGCACCCAAACTCCACACCTTGATCGACTACGAGATAAGGTATATTTATTTTATTAACAAAATACTTTTGGTACTTCATTCGTTTTTACAATTTATGAAAATCTTCTATGTTTATAATTTTATAAGTCACCTTTAGATATTTGGTTACTTTTTTTAAACTTTATTGTTTTCTATTTATAGTTGAAGATATGTTTTTCATTGACAGGTAACACCAGAGGGTCACCGTGCACCGTTAGCTGAATTGCTAAGACGCTCTGTAAACACCCAAACTCCTCATGATCTCTGTCACACAGCTCATTCTTCCGGTAAGTTTTATTATTGTATTCATTTTCCGGATAGATTTTATTTTTACCAAAAAAATTAAATGTGTTTGTAAAGTTGGAATGTTGATTCAACTTTAATTTCTTTATAATTAAAATAACGTTTAAAAAATCATTGTTATACAAAAGTTGTTATAAATAAAAGAATTAATAAATAACTTTTAATTAGTTTTTGCTTAAACTTTGATTAAATGATTTCCCAATAAATTGTAAGATATGATTTTTATTACATATAAACATAATAGATCAAAAATCATATAAGAACTTAAAGTATCTCAAATATATTTTAGATAATATTATACAAAATTTTGTGAAATTCTGTGTATAAATTTTATTCTCATATTTAAATGTCAATTGTTAATGAATCTGTATTGGTATATAATAATTAAGTAAACTAAAAATTAAAACATATTATCTATAAAATAAATACTTGACCACATTACCCATGAAACTGTAAAATTTGTATTACTTAAAGTGTATAAAACAAACTTTAATAATACATAAAATAAATTATAAAATGGCTTGTGGGCATAGATCCTCCATCGCGAGGGTCTCTCTCCAGCGCTGGTTCTGCAGAACTACTGGCAGCAGGTCTATAACGAAACTTACTGCTTAATGATAACCCCTCGCAACTCAAACTAGATTAAAATGCACCAAACACGTTTTGTATTAAACTACCTTGCATGCGGAATACCCTTTATTTGCTTCCAACATATGTTTTTCTTTAAATATTTCTGCAAGTGACTATTCTTTGGCTTGAATACTCTCAACTGCTTTTTAAGAGAAACATAAAATGTGTGTGTACTAGAAAAGTTTTTTCAGTAAATTATAACTTATGAGTTTTTACTTAAGGGTTATGTCAAGAGTTCAGGCCAGTGGAATTTGTTTAGATTTTCTTAAGATGATCATGCCATTAATTTAATTTGCTTTTTAAGTCAACAATTTTTTTTTTTGTTGAAATTGCATATAGAATTTAGAATCAAAATACATATACTAAATTTCAATATATGTGTATTAATTTTTCAGGTGGGAGTGTTTGCTCATCACCCGATCTGGATGGATCGAAACTTGGAACTTCACCACAGATAAATCGCTTCTTAGCCCGTGAACCTCCTGATGGTTGTGAGAAGGTAAACATTTTTAATGCTAATTATAGTAATTAAAATTAATGTTTACATTTTCTTTTCATTGAATTAAAGGCATATTAATTTAAAAAAAGTACACATATTTATTTGACTAAGTGACGAAACAAAAAGGATGTTTATCAGATAATAAGTGATGCACCCAATATCAGTTAGACATAGATTTTGTTGATTCCAGTCAATAAAGTTACTTTAGCAATGAACTAACTTTGCAGGTAATAATTACTTTTTGATTATTTTAGCTTGTGGATTCCGGATTTGCATTCCTTGAGTCCGATGAAGCAGCATTGAAATACTTTTTGATTATAAAAAATATTTTTTACTTCCAGGTTAACCTAAAAGCTGGAGAAGGGGCTTACACAGAGCCTTTGTCAGTGATGAAGCCAACAGTGCCTGGTTTCACGTTACGGCCTTCGTTAGGCTCTGCATTCCAGCCTCTACAGCCAGCCCAACAGTCACCACCATCCACCCCCCACTGACTCCACATTTTCAACAACTGAGGTACCCAAATCGTTTATAATCTGGTTAAAATGCTATTAGCATAGATTTCTTATCTAAACTTTATACATGTTACACTGCATTTTTTTTTATTCGCCAAAGCGCCGAGGCCAGCAGGAAATTCACCTGGTGCGAAGTGATGCGCGCCCGCCCATGACAATGTCTTTGTTACCTCAAGACTTTAAACAGTTAAACTGTTAACAAACTTACCGCTATTCAATTAGCTCTGACTTATTTGGTGCATTCAAATATTTTTGAATTTCATATAATTTTTTTTCATTTAGCATCAAGTGTATTGCCGAATCTAAATATGAATTAGTAAAAATTTTATCAATGTTATCAATAAATGAAAACACATTTGCACTTAAAGGCGGGCTTTAGTTACATAATAAAATAAACAAGTTTAAATAAATATTGATACAATTGGGCCTGACTATATTTTTTGAAGCTTTTTGAGATTTTTGCTTGGGGCCTAGTGACGTCAATTGGCATAATGTTTAATAGCATTTAAATCAGATAACCATTATTCATTTATGCTCCTAATTACATAGAGCGAATGGTAACTTGAGTACTTCTGTTTATGATTGTCTCTAATAACTTGTTCATGTGACTTGTGTCTACACATTATTAACATTTTGTAAGGAAATGTTTTAATCTTGAAAAATTCTTATTTTTATTTCTTTTACATATGAATGAATTTTGTTTATTTGGGATAAAATGTGAAATATTAGAAGTTTCATTAAATAATATGTAACATTTTTTTCTTATAAATTTAATCAAGGTTAAAATGTTACCATGATAAAAACTTGACATGTCTCCTTATTTCTATTGAGTAGTGTAATTATATAACTGTGTACTAATAAAATATCTTCATATGAGTAATGAGATATTTGGAAATATTAATAGAAAATATCCAACAACCCCTACTTGCCAGAGCAGTGGATAAATGGCCTTGTCTCTCTCATTGTGAGTAAAGGCAGTTTTTATTATTTTGTTAAATAGATCATATATTAGTGACAAAAATTAAATAGAATTAGGCATATCACTATCAGGAAATTTTAAATATTCATAATAAAACTTATATTACAAAATAAAAGCAGCTGTTAATTTTTTATGTTGTACTTTCTGTATACTCAATAGAAGTAATGGAAATACTATCCAAATATGACAAATTTGCAGTGCCAATGTTATGGCACATCCAGAAATATACTTTTTTACTTAATTTGATTGGAATGGTCATCTTTATTAAAAAAATAGTGTATACATTAGCACTGCAAAGCTTACTAATTTTGAAGGAAATTGACAAAAACTATAATATTTGATGTATAGATGTGCTATTTGTACATTTACTTAAAATGGATGTTATATTTTTCCCCATCTTTTATCCGTAGTGACAATAATAATCGTAATAAGTTTTATTTCATTGATGAACTATTACTGTGTGGAGTAATTGAGAAACTTGTGTTGGTGAGTATGGTGGAAAAAATACTGTTGCTGTTAGACAATTGCTAATAGTGTGTTACTTTAACTTCCTCTCCATAGCTCTCCATAGATGAAGGTCACAATTTAATTTTTCTCTAAAACATACATTTTGTTATAAACCAAAGCAATTTTATATTACAGCTAAGTTTGCTTTTAATGAAAACTAAATGTTTGTGTTGTTTCTCTCATCCTGTATTGCGTTTGTATGTTTTTATTAATTTGTATCATATCAATATTAATTTTGTGAACTGTCTGATTTTGTTCATCAGTTTTTTCAAAATGCCAATTTATGGAATATTTATTTGATCTCATGTATATTAAAATTTGTACATAATCTAATATTGCATTATATATATATATATATATATGTATATATATAAATGCTATTCATGTTTAGGTTTCCATTATAGTTTTGGAATTCATTCACAACATTTGCGAGATATTTTTTTAAAAAATTGGACCAAAATTTATAAGGGTCGAGGTGTAAAATGTGGACTATACGATTGTTAGGCTGATGTAATCGGATATAGCTTTAAATACGCGGGACTTGGCGGGAAGTCTAAGAGGATAGACTGATTTTTTTAAAAACATACTTATACTTTGATACAGGTATCTTGACAAATATTGACTTTTTTAAGTGGTAAACATTATACAGCTTCTGTCTATTTATCATAAAATAAGATCTTTAGTACAAACACACATATGAAAAAAGATATTTCCTGATACTTATTATAATGTGCTTTAGGAATAAACTATTTGGAATGGACTTGTGTACAAAATCTAATAGGCTTGGTTGGTGGTATGGTTTTCACGAATCCGCCCGGCTAGCTATAACCCTCATATTGTTAATATGCCGCCATAACAGCGGCGCTTTGTACCAGCGGTCATCATATGAGAATCAGGGTATTCTGGGCGAGCACACCTCATTGACACCTAACACTATGTGAATTACGGGGGTTGTTATATTAAAAAGGCTCATAATTATTTGTGGTACTCGTAACGTGCTGAACACCTGTGGCTGCTCCTCTATGTCAAGTATCTGTATCGGGTATTACGGACACACGGTGTTTGGTTAATGAAAAAAAAAATGTTTGTTTAAAAAAGAATGGACCATGCCAATTGGATCTCTCATTTTGGCCAAAATGCGTTTTTATCATTCGAGACTGATAAATGTAGAAAGTTGAAAACGTAGTTAGATCTGCCTTTATTATTTTTTAACGTTTTCGTAAAATTCAACGGCAAATATATATATGTATATATATTTTTGACGGCTCACCTTTGGGAGTATAGAGTATATTAAATCATTAACATTGCTCAAATCAAAATTTTATTGAGAGCCACAGTTATGATAAAAACCGATGCCGAATTTGAAGATGTAATCATTGTGATGTGAAATTTCATGTTGCTGCTATATGTATATATTTATAATAATTATTATTATATATGTACCTATTGATTGTTTATTCAATAAATGAATGTGATATGGTAAGTGAAACATTTGTAAGTGATAGTGATTGTTGCTTTACAACTTTCGGTACTGAGGTCTGCTTACGCAACTGGTTGAGGTTATATCCCGACGGGTTACACCACGAATGTACCATGAATGTGAGTTGTAGAGCGTCTCGAAGGTGCTGATGTGTGATGAATATCGTTGGCTTGTGGCAGTAGGCTTACACGGAGGAGGTAGGTCGTATATATGGTAATTCTACGGCATTTATTTTTGAACTGTACTATGATGTGACAAACGAACTGTGCTTAAGGAAAAATGTTTTTAATATTGTACAAATGTTTTGTAAAGTATGGCGACACACAAATTAATAATTAGAGTATTACCGTACGATTTCAGTGTCGTGGTATAATTTCACATCCATTCGTAGGAAATATGGTAATAATTAATGTACGCTGCGCAAAAATCAAAAAAGTCGTAAAAATATGGATGAAAAACCGAGCCAGTATTCAGTAAAATCCGGATTTCTGTGTAGATTTTTCTCAAATAAGTGCAATATCTAGCTGTAACGTTGAAATATTCTAGGGAACCGTGTACATCATAATTGTTGAAACTTTAATTTGCCGTTCCATAACTTTAACCTCGTCATTGGTTTTATTTTGCTATATTCAATGCCCTATGTTTAATAAATGTGAGCTTCACACGTTTACATTTGCATAGCTTTGTGTACGCTTCAACGGGGATTGTCTCCAACACTGTGAATCCAAAACAATTTTATGCTTTACTAACGTTTTACATACAATACTTAGATTTATGTCACAGGTCCAGGTTGTAATTTAGAATTTATCTTTTCCGAATGTCGTTACCTAATTTAAGGTTTAGTAAGTTTTAGGCGACCCGAAAAAAAATTAGATGTTTTATGAATGTGTGCTATAAAAATGGTCCCCTTGTCGATTTATTATTTTAAAGTAAGCCACGATGTGCATAAGGTTTCTGGATGAAGGTGATCGCATCCAATGCTACCCCGGAGATCTTCGTATGGCTTCGTACTCTATCACCTAATATGTTGTCTTCATTAAGAAATCTTACGTTTTTTAAAGTACATATTTTTGTATGTTCAGGGTAGATTGCAAAATGTACCATAAAAATAAGTTTGCTAGGACCTTAGATTTTATAGTTCTTTTATAGATGGTTAACAAGTTTGCTTTTAGAAGAATAAGTTTGTAATTTTTATTATTATGATATTAGATTAAAATACTAACATTTAAACTAAACCAAAAGTGCCCATTGAGATAAGTTTATAATTCAAGCAAGCCTTTTGTCTGGCATTTTGTTAAAGATTAATGTTTAGGCGACAAAATTAGAAAATAAGGAAATTATCGAAGGATTGTTGAGTTTTAGTTATCTAAAATTGTTGAGGTTTATTGATAAAAAAATTCATTTAGTTTTTCTACATACAGTGCTCAACAAAAGGCTTGCTCATTTAGAGGCATTAATTAACATCAATAATAATAGTATCGATTTTAAGTAATGATAAGAATGGTTTTATTATAGGTTTGTTTCAGAGAAGAAATTCTAATTACTATTTTTGTTTCCAATATTTTATCACTTTTACCTGTTTTCATTGTAATGTATCTTGCTGTATTGCAGACATATCCAATATACAGACTGATTTAACATTTGGCCTTTTTATTTTAATTCCCTAACAAATACATCACATGCATATACATAGGAGAGAGAAATGAACTTAATTAATAACTAAAGTATATCTATGTTAATGTTTTGCAAAATGATTGATAGTAAGTTCCATCTCTGTCAAAGTCTAGGTTTGTAACATTGCTTAAAACATACTGTAATTTATTTTAAATTATTTTAGATTTAACTAAGACCTTTGTAAAAGATTTTTACATAAAGTATATCCTATTAAAAAAGTGAAGATCAAGCGTCCACCAGCGCCTTGGTTAACTCACGAAGTACAAATTGCAATGAGACGAAGAGATAAGGCTTTTCGTAAATACAGAAATGATCGCTGTGAAAAAAATTGGGATTCGTATAAAACTGCAAGAAATCACTGCAACCAGATGGTACGCAACGCTAAACGCCGTCATATTCTTACTAACATTAATTCATCGTCCCCCACAGCTATTTGGAAGCTCCTTGGAACTCTAGGGATTGGCAAAAAAAATTATACTGAACTTCCAAAGACAGTTGCTTTAGATGACATAAATCGCTTTTTTTGCGCCCATACTCCCTTGGACTACCAAACGAAATGTGAAACCGTAAACTATATCAAGGGTCTACCTAGTCTAAACTTCGAAGAATTTAACTTCTCCTTTGTTGTTAAAGAAGAGATTAAAAAGATTATCCTTTCCATCAAGTCCAATGCACTAGGTTGCGACAATATTAGCCGTCGCATGATTATCTTTATCCTGGACTACCTTCTTCTTCCTATCACTCATATTATCAACTTCTCACTTGATTCTGGAATTTATCCTTCACTCTGGCGTAAAGCGTACATTGTCCCCTTGCCTAAAATTACAAATCCTTCCTTACCATGTCATTTTAGACCTATATCTATACTTCCATTCCTATCCAAAGTACTCGAAGCTTGTGTACATAAACAATTATCGCAGTTTGTATACCACAATAACGTATTAAGCCCCTTTCAGTCTGGTTTTAGACCGAGCCATAGTACCGTTACGGCTCTCCTTAAAGTTACAGGTGATATTAGGACAGGCATAGAGAACACCAATGTTACCGTGCTTGTTTTAATTGACTTCTCTAACGCTTTTAATACCATCGATCACGACCTACTACTTCAGAACCTTTCCCATTCAATGATCTCTTCCGCAGCAACAAATTGGTTCTCTTCCTATCTTCAAGGACGCCAGCAAGTGGTTCGCATCAACGAGACCTCATCAAGCTGGTGCAACCTTAGCGCTGGTGTTCCTCAAGGCGGCATATTATCTCCTTTGTTATTTTCAATATTCATCAATCTCATTACTCCTGGTCTTCAGTGTGCATACCATCTGTATGCTGATGATTTGCAGTTGTACGCACAGGCGAGTGTAGATAGTGTAGATGTAGCGATAGGCTTGGTTAACAAAGACCTAGAATATATTAAGAGTTGGTCTCAAAAGTTTGGACTAATTGTTAACCCTTCCAAATGTCAAGCCATTATAGTGGGGAGCAACCGGACTATCTGTAAACTGGATACAACAGTATTACCTTCGGTAATATACGATGGTAATATTATAGAATTGTCACCATCTGTTAAAGACCTTGGATTTCACATAGACACAACTCTTAGCTGGCAGCAACAAGTGGCGAATGTTAGTCGTGCATAGAAGGCACATCTCTGGAGCTTATAGCTTCATATCTCAGACAAAGAGTTCAGAGTGTTGCTGTTAATGGTGTTAGGTCTTCTGGATCTTTTTTACGAATGGGTGTTCCACAAGGTTCCATCTTGGGTCCATTTCTATTTTTGATTTATATTAATGATCTGCCCTTCTTTGTTAAAAATTTGTGTGATATTGTACTTTTCGCAGATGATACTTCCTTAATTTTTAAAGTAAATAGAGACAAACATAATTATGACGATGTGAATAGTGCACTGTCACGGGTCCAACAGTGGTTCACGGCAAATAATCTAGTCCTTAATGCTAAAAAAACTAAATGTGTCGAGTTTACATTACCTAATGTTAAAAGACATAATATTCATTTATCTCTAAATAATGAGGTCATTACTGTTACAGATTCAACCGTATTTTTAGGAATAACCCTAGACTCAAAGCTTCAGTGGAACTCCCATCTGTCAACCCTTGCGGGAAGGCTGAGCTCGGCGGCTTACGCAGTTAGGAAAATAAAACAATTAACTGATACTGATACTGCCAGGGTCGTTTATTTTAGTTATTTTCACAGTATAATGTCTTACGGTATCCTTCTGTGGGGTCAGGCTGCGAACATTCAATCTATTTTTATACTTCAGAAAAGGGCAGTTCGCGCAATTTACAATCTTAGAGCTCGGGATTCGCTTCGAAGCGTTTTTAATGAGGCAGGTATACTGACAGTCCCATCACAATATATATATTGTAATATTCTGTATATTCATCAAAATATCAATATGTATAATAAACACAGTGACATACACGGTAGAAATACAAGAAATAAAAATAAGCTCGCGGTGCCTTACTTTCGTCTGCACAAAATTAATGGAAGCTTTGTGGGGCTCGGTATCCGAATGTATAATAAGGTTCCACAATCTGTTTTAGATTTGCCACTTCATAAATTAAAAAATAAAATTAAAAATGTTTTAATTAGTAAATCATATTATAGTGTTAACGATTATTTAAATGATAAAGATGTGTGGAAATAAATGGCGCTGATTCTCAAGCAGTATGTGTCAGTACGTGTAAGACATTCAAAAATGAAGAAGACAAAAAAAAATGCATATATATATAGCCCGCTGAGTTTCTTGCCCATTCTTCTCAGGTCCGTGGCATTTGTTTTGCGAATGGGTGGTAGATTTTGACGTTCAATAAGTGAACTATTGTTCCCATTTTGAATAAAAATTTTGACTTTGACTTTGACTTTGACTTTGTAAAGTAACCGGTACTCTACGAGCCCTCTACCGTTTGAAAAACTTTCTCCCGTCTAAGACCAAAGCAGTGATTGTGCAAACTCTAATTATTCCGATTATTGACTATAGTGATGTGTGCTATTTCGACCTGAATGCAGACCTCCTTGATAAGTACGATCGACTTCTAAATAACTGCATTCGATTTATTTTCAACCTCCGTAAGTATGATCATGTGTCTTCTTTTCGTTCACAGCTAAAGTGGTTATCCATCCGTCAGCGGCGAGGTCTGCGTTGCCTTAACACCTTATTTTCTATTCTGACATCTCCAAAACCACCTTCTTATCTTACTTCCTATTTTACATATTTGGGTTCTAACCACGACAAAGATCTTCGCTCATCTAGTAACTCCCTTCTTTTATGTCCGTCGCACACCTCTGATGTTGTTCACTCTTCCTTCCTTATTCAAAGTATCCTTCTCTGGAATGCGCTCCCTCTCGAAATCAGAACAGCAACTAATCGTCTCACGTTTAAGATAAAAGTTCGGGAACTTCTTCTCAACGATGCAATGAACAAATCTTCTTAATCTTTTATGTATGTATTTATTATTATTTTTTTTTTTTATTTTAATAACTTTGTGTTTATGTATATATATATATATGTATATATGTGTGTGTGTATATATAAAAAATATTGTGTACGTGTATTATTTATAATATATTATATGTGTATTTATAATATTTGTATTGTATTTATTATTTCGTTTCTGTTTTTTTAGCACCTACCTCATATGTTCTCTGCACAACCCAAGGTAGACTGGCAGATAATGCCAAAGGCATTAAGTCAACCCTTACACTCTGAGTGTGTAAATAAATAAATAAATAAGTCTAAGATAGGTTTTTATATCGCGTTTTTTTTCCATATGTGTAATAAACATTTCAAGGTTCAAATACCATATTGTTTTAACTTATAAGGAATAAATTATAATGGCATTTTAATAGCAGTTGCAGTTCTCTGCACTACTGGCCAATGATACAATCATCAGTAAAAACATTAAATATGGATACTGATATACTTTCAGACATCTTTATAACTATTTTCATTTCAAGATGTTACTGCTTCAATACAATATTATTTGGAATTGCATACGCAATAATGATTTTATTGTATTATGCTAAATTGAAATATGTAGACTAAAATAATTACTAATTTTAAGTCTACCTACTTCGATGAAAACATGGTGACATTTCATATTGTTTTTATTTTAAAAAATCCTGTGGTAGAACATACAACTTAGGTGCACCACAGTATGCAAAGTAAATTCTAGGCCTCTACATTCCTGGAAATGTTGAACTATATTTTAAAGTTCACTATGATATGAGATGATTTTATTGTAGAGAGTATTACTGATGACACTCATTAATAAAAATGCATTACAGTTACACAACTGTCTTTAATTTGATTTATAATATTTAATAAAATTAACACTAATTTTACACTTAAAAAAGATGATTGTATTAGTATTGTATACTTCGTTTTGTTTGAATATCATCTAATAAAATTCGCAATTCCTCATCTTCAAATCTCCCTTCTAGTGAAGGTATCAATGCTTTAGCTTCTTCTGGTGTTTCTGGACATAAGTTAGCCAAACTTGCGACTTCAAATTTATGCAGTTTTTTAGATTGCAAAAGGCTAAAAATTAACAAGAAATATAAAATAATAATACAAAAGCATACACAATGTTGGCCTTAATTTTTTTATAACAAATATGTGAATTAATTTATATGCAGAAGTAACTAACAAACATTAACTTTAAAATAAAATCAGACTAGACACAAGATCAAATGAATAAATAAGGATGATAGAGATATCATCTATGCAAATAAAAAAAAAATTTGTTTGCAGTATCAACAACTTTTTAAATTTACTGGGACCTGAGCTTCTAATCGTCATGTAGTAATGTTTGCATACTAGTGCTTTACGGTAAACACTAGTACGAAAATGGTTTCTACTTTTAATGCCTCCTGAATACATTATACTTTTATATTAATTTATACATACTTTCTAACAGCCGCAATCGTCTCCTTGTTTTTAAACTTTTTAAACATATTGGTGTAAGTAAGGGTCTTCACAAACACTTCAGAAAATTCTTGTTCCTCCTCTGCAGACTCATTTTGTGCCTTTCTATGTTCAAGTAACATGTCCACTTCGGATATTAATAATGTTTCAGCATTTTCAAATTCTATGATATTTAAGCATTGTCAATAAATATGTACATTTCAATAAATTAAATGATTTTTTATGTATATACTTTATACTTTATTACTAGTATATACTTTATGTGTATATTACCTTTTGGAAACTGTAAATCGGCCGCGTCTTCTTCCACAACATCCTGAATAGGTCCTGCCATAATCCCGTATCTCTAAATATTTAAAAATCAAAAGAAACAAGTTACAGGTTAATATTGTTCGGAAGCTTGTTATAAAAAACAGCCATATGCGGACAGACGGTTCAGAATAAAAATTGATAAACCGGTTTTAAAGACACTCTTTTTTTTGTATTGATTTAATATATACTATATTAAACTTATAGTTACTTATAGTTATATTTACTGTTTATTTGTATTAACTGCAACTACTCTACTTTTCGCTGGTTTTGGTTTGACGTCTGACATTTGCTGTACCACATAGGGTATCTATAGTTAATAGTTATTTGAACTTCATACAGACACTTTATGTTATAAAAAACCTTTGCCTGTACCATACAAAAACAAAGTTATTAAATCTCTTATAATATAAAGTACATCATGATCACTTCTTATAAGATAATTTGCAAGCTTCGTTTATTTAGATCTAAAGGATAAATACATCGACTCATTTAAAAAAAAACTGGTTTAATACTTTTTTTGATTGAGTACATTCCTCTTAAAACTTGAACGTCTTATTGATATTAAACTCATTCCTGCGCTACTAAACTAAGCTCAGGTTGTAATAAAACGCCCATAATCACTTATAACACCTGATATTAGAAAATTTTGAAAAAAGCAGTTGTTAAGTTTGTGAACGATGTATTAGTTTAGCTTTAGCAGAGGTGAAAAACGTGCTTATTCACCATATGTTATGAAAATATGAATTTGACAGCTGTCACATGAGTAGAAATGTCTTTTTCATTTACTACTAAAAATAAATACAGTAAATAGTAGTATTATTGTATTATATGATATAAACGAAAATGTCAAAAACACCATCAAAAACAACTGAAACCTTATCACACTTTAACCCAAGAGGTTATAATTACTAAAATATATATTTTTAAGGTGTTTGTTTTAAAAATATTATATCAATTGAACCAGGATTCTTTGATTTTTACAGATCTTGTTTCGCCTAATAAAGATACAAGCGCAGTTGCCAAAACAGTTTTCACACATGTTTCTAATATACATAGCTTATTAAGTAAATGGTTTAAGTTAACTGACAAGGGGACAAAGATAGTGAAGTCAATATCTTCATTAAAATTACATGAATGTTATGATGACTACTATCCCCATCAGTTAACACCTCTTACAGAAGAGCTTCTTGAAGCAACCAATGCTTTAAAAGATGTTGTAGATAGTAAGTATAAGAAATATAAATGATTTTTTTATAAAGTGAATACAAATGGCTTAATTTTCACCTAAAATGGGTTAACACTTGATCACAAGTCACATAGTGTTATGTCCTAATGAGCCTGAGTGGGTGTCTATAGGCCGATATCCTTTTTTTAATTTATCAACTTTTTGTTTAATTCTATTTTTACAGGTCTTAAAATATTACATAAGCAATTGCAAGTGCTTGTTAATCTGCATCCAATCAAAACTCCTGTTATTAACACATGGCCAGTTTCTCAAATTTCTACATATGTTTCAGACTTATATTCTTCATTGTGTAAAGAATTTAAATTAAAGAAGATCATCACAGGTAAAAACATAGATTAAACATGTTAGCAGTCACTCAATAAAAAAAAATTTTGCACCTTGGATGTTATTTTTTATATTTTTTATGTATGCATTGATTCTTAATTTCATTGGGTTAAGAATTACTATAGCAATAGAACACTTTGTTATATGTTATTATTTAGTAATAGGCTTGCTCCAAGCTCATACATATTTTGGCCTTCTATAAGTGAAAAATAACCTGAACATATATATTTGTTTATTTTGAATACTGACAGTCTCCCATGCTCATTGCACTTTTAAAAATTATAAACATATTGAAATTAAACAAATTTGTGTGTAATTAATATGCTGCTGTTATGCAAGCTTATTAATTTATTAAGCCATATATTATTACATGGAAAAGATTATTGGTATAACTATTTGAAGTTTTATGTAAAATTTAAAACAAAATTGAAAATTTTTCAATAATTTTAAATGTTTTTCACTATGCCGTTAATTTTTTACCCAGACAATAATTTTTTCATAATTTAAAATTACTACTCATGGAAAGTTTTGTAAAAAATGTTAATGTTTACAATCATCATCAAGAATAGAGGCACTTGATCATCATCAAGTGCCTCTATCTGCAAGGTGTCATCGCGGACTATAACGCTGGCTATTGCGGTAGTTCCCGCCAGGGTACTGCATAAAGCGGTTGCCGGGAACGGTCTATCACAGCATAGCGTTACAGAGACCGCGTTGTGTTCCAGTAAAGAACGGAGATCCCACAAGTTCTCCAAACGCTATCGTCGAGGTGAAAATCTCCACATTATCCTGACTTCCAACCAGAATACAGAGTATATTTTCGAAGATTTTCCGCTGATACTAAAAAAAATGGCTTACTGTGTGTGTTTTCTAAAATGTTAGTAAGATTAAAAGTTATTGTAGACGCCAACTTATATCATTGTATTATTTTATATCTAGAAGGTGTTTACATCTAGACAAAGAACTATTGTTAAGATCACAAGCCCTAAGCACATCTCAGTTGCAATTCAAAATAAATAAGAAAAAATTTGGTTTCAGAAAACATCGCGCACTGCAGAGATGAAAAGTTGATAGAAATCTACGCCAGTGCATGGGAACACAATGTGTACATAAATTTAGATTTAATCGCTTATTTGTTTGTAGAAGTTGGCTTAAGCAGTATATCATTAGACACAAAATAAATAAAGAAAGACAATTATATTATTTTTCTTTGAAATTTCTTTGTTTTTGTTCTCTTTTTTATGTACTTTTCCACCACAACAGTCGTAAATTAAAGAGCCAGCGCGCGTTGGCGTACTTTGTGTTATTGAATTGGACCTTGAATCAAATCTTACGTGACGGTGACGAAATACTATTTTTAATAACTTTTTAACGCATCTGGAAAATACAAGGTGGGCCAAAAGAAGTCATCCGATGTTGTTTGGCTCTACTTTTTTTCTAAATGAAAAACTTTGTTTATGTTTATTAGAAACTTTGGAATTTTATTGGTCATGTCGAGAAGATGATAACGGCCAAATGGGCGCCGCCACAATTTAATGATTCAATTTGGGTTTCCAATAGGGTGATTTGTTTTGGCCCGCCTTGTAAATATAAGCAGTTTAGCCAAAATATGTGGAATCAATAATGCATTTTTTCTCAGTGCAAGACTAATCTTATTGGAGCATTACATCTTTCATAGTGTGCTTTCCATTCTTACTACAGTATACAAGTAGTTAAAAAGGTTAATAGAAACACAGCATCTAAGGATCCTTGACCTTTTCGTGTTTTCATTTCTATTTCTAATACAATTTACGTTTAGTAGTTACGTACCCATGGCAACTACATCATAACATTACTGAATGGTGCTTAGAGTTTTTAACGTGTTTTGTCACGGAACCAAATAACAATCAACTTGTTATTAACAATCCTATAGATATGGAGATAAATAGTTTTATTCATATCAATCAAAAACATTAGCATGCTTAAAGGCTCAACAAATTTATTTTACAATGCATTTAAAAAGTTTTGTACTTATTAGTATATCAATTTTCGAACTTAGTTGACCTTTTATAAAGATCGCATGATAATTGAATAATTTTTCAGTAATATATTTTACATGTTATGTTTAAGCA
The DNA here is from genome assembly GCA_029286795.1 of Byasa hedistus. Taxonomy (NCBI): domain Eukaryota; kingdom Metazoa; phylum Arthropoda; class Insecta; order Lepidoptera; family Papilionidae; genus Byasa; species Byasa hedistus. The sequence continues at coordinate 5,409,846 of JAGSMW010000009.1, read as the reverse complement.
ATGAAATCAACAATTTCAATTTTAACATTAATGTTGTTAATTATTTAGTTAATCATTGCTTGGTTATTATATAGTAGTAGTAAAGTAGTGACACCGGCTTATTATATACTAGAAATTAGAAAACCGGAGTTTCGGAAGAGTTTCATTAATTTTCTCTCTGTATAACTGACTACTTAACAAAACGATGAGCCGTGTAAGGGATATTTGTAAAGTACTTATTAAATCTTGTTTCCATAAATAACTATTGATGATACGCTATTACGCAAGGATTTCATAAATAGTATAATATACTTTAATGTTATAGGACTTCTTAAGTCAAATAAATTTTAGAAAAATAAGAATAGTTCGTAGCCAATCAATACTAATGTTTTCAAAGTAGTTTTAGGGAAAAAAAAAAAGATTTCTGAGGCGTTCCCGAGACGCATGGAGCCCTTCCTGAAAATTGACCCAAATTTAAAGTAGAATCAGGAAGGCGGGACGGATGGCGGGATGGCGGCTATCATCATTTCACACTCAATTAACTTTTACAACGCATATATAACTTTGGTAAACTTGGCACAACATTGTGGTTTTTTCCAAATTATCGTAGTTCTAAAAAAATGCGAACTCTGTGTTACTTATTACTGATATATATTGAAACTACTATTACATTAGTAATTTACTAAACAAAGTTGGTTTGAATCCGACTTAATAAGGTATTAGAGGTCTATTTACCATTTACTAAATACTTTTTAATACCATAACTTTGCCGAATTAACGCTAGTAAACGATCAGAGCTGGACGTTTTTCTGTTATGGATTTTTTTTATTTTTTCCATAAATAAAACTTGTTTAGAAATATGTCTTTAATACTTTTAAGAATTATTTACGAAGCTAATTCTCAATATCCTTTTTATAACTAAACAAATGTGATACAACTCTTATTATTGCTATGAAACGTATCACATTTTGTTATAAATCGTTCGTCCCTAGGCCTTAGCGCGGATGGATTTCAGTTATATATCAATGTCTCATCAATTTGTACATTTCACGCCGTTATTGTTGGTCAGTATCAAATGTTAGGCAGTAAATATCAGTACAGTATCTCGGCCCTCAGATATATGACTATGCATTGATGTATCTCATAACAAATCTTGGAAATTTGTATTTTACATGAATATAAAAAATGACAGTTATTAGAAAAAAGCTTATGTTTCTATATAATTTTAGACAGTGATCTATCCGCGCCTGTATATTGTAATTTACTACGACGACGGGATATGTGTTACGTAAGTATTGTGTGATTGAAACATATTTAAAATAACCCTATAAAACAGATATGAACTGAATATTGAAAGACTTAACGCTACTGTGTTATGATAACGATGGTTAACAGCAGTAACCCTGGATTATTGCATGTTAAGATACCCCCCCTTTCATCTAAGAAGGCTAGCAAGGACGCCCGCGTGGATATTGCGTAAATATACAATCTGCACTATATTGCAATTATCTCGCATGTGCAATTATCACAATTAAGCGCTTTAAATAAAAAAAATATATAGGTAGTTGTTTAGTAATCGCCTACTTATTCAAAATTCACTTGTTGCGGCGACACTTGTGAAAAACTACTTGTTATGAGTTAGTTATCGCTGACCAATTTTCGTTTTTTCTAGGCGTTGCCAAGAAACATAAACCCGCGTTATGTGAAAAACTTCAGAACCCAAAATGTTTTTCAAAGATTTTTAGATACATTATTACCTAGTACAGAAACATATAAACTGTGAACATAACTTTATATAAAAACCTTTGGAATAACGTCGCTATAACGCTATAACCAACAGTTTGGATTAATTTAATTTGCCAAAATACTCATAATATCTGTAAGTGTTGTATTGATTATTTACATTGACAAAAACATTTGATACATAAATACTACACAGCGTTATGGATAGTGAGAGCAGTTTGTTTGCTTGCAAAGCGACTGCGAGAACGAAGATAGCTTCTTTGTTTCCTAGTTAAGTCAACAGTCTCCGGTGGAATATTTTAATGTATAGAGACAATTTATATAAAATTTTGTTTTTTGACCGTAGAACGGTGTGGAACAGAAATCTCCTTAATTCAATTATCACTAAACTCACAAAATATCAATCTACATTAATAATAAAAGTTATTACTACAGAAATAAAAAAATTATTACCAAAATAAAAATATTTCTTGATCTCTCTTACAGAAATTCGTCAATTTCGCTGGAAAACAGATCTATCAAATCATTGTTACGTTTCAGTTGTAAAAAGCAATGAAATTAGAAGACACCACTATGCAGAATTTAATTTTTAACTAAAAAGAACATAAAATCAAAGCATGTCAAATTGACATCAATGTTTTGGAGAATTAGTTTTATGTTAAAAATATAAATAGTATGTGACAAGCTATTAATGCCTACTTCTTTATAATTCTTTAATATTTCCACACAGGTAAAATTACACTGAAATGCATTTATCTCTAAATGTTTAACTGAAAGCAAACAATAATCACATAAGACAGCTCCGTTGCTTCTTCTGTTCTGCCGTCTAAGCTAACCTATAATTTCGGTTAGCGCTCCGTTACATCATTTGTGTAGCGGGAACGATACGAAGTACATTCAACGGGCTTTCTTCTATAACAGAAGTACGAATTGATAGTTCTCTTTGTAGCAGAAATGTAGCCGCTTACTTGGTAACCGACAAGTGCGGTACAATTATACATCTATGTAATCGTAGTAAACAAATTACATTTAAAAATTGTAGAGTAGTAAATACGGTGTTTGTTGTAGCTAATATCTATGTAGAGGAATAAAATTTATTAAATTCGCTTTGTACACTTAAATTTTTGCGCTCAAACTCAGCATCCTAACAGTTTCCGGAAATGGGTCACCTCTTGAGGAAGTGCCTACATCATCGGCATCGGTGGAAAGGACGACAGAAGGTAGCAACATGTTAAGTGCTTAATTACCGCCTTTTTCTGTTTCGTTAACATATTTTTATCACAAAGATGTTGACATGGAATTTTTTGAAGGGCTGCTTTGTATAATTTTTTTTATAAACGTATACCTAAATTGCATATCCGATCGGAATGTGCTACTGCAGTGTTATAAAATATCGCTGTACAATAGTTGAGAGAATATTGTCATCTGTTAATGACATTTGTGCGGAGAGCGAAAATGATTGGAAATCTTGTTATACTATAATATATCCTTTTACTAATAATTTAATTATAAACTTACTTATAAACGTATTATTCGATGTAGAATGATGCGTTTGATTATATGAGAATGGTATTTGATTGATATATTAAGAAAAGTTGATCAAAATATTTGCTTGATAAAACGCTGTGCTCATCTTTTTGAATATACATTTACATTTACTATTACATTTCTTTTATTATATTTTTGGATATGCTATTAAAAAAAAACACATATAAAACGCACGTTATAGAACAATAGTTACCTTCGAGTCCTTAAAAAATGCTACAGAGATACTAAAAAAAATTTTGTCTTGTATCCATGGTTTTACTTCCAGTTAAAGTCTATATATCAGTTATGGTTCTAATTATAAAATAACATTACTTTAATTTTCTTATAAAATTGTCTTCTAATTTCTCGAGAAGAAATGCTGGAAGCAAGATACGAATTGTTTGAAAAAATTAAACAGACACTGATTTCAATGTTTGCACTCTTGCCACGATTAAGAGGATTTATGACATATATTTACACTTAATACTAGTTCATTCTCCCCAATTTGAGGTTCATCGCGATTAAAAACGCGTAGTCATAAAAATAGTTAGGATCTTCCACAGAAATATTAAAGTTATTTGTGTTGCTCTTTTATTTACTTATTAAATATGTGTTCATAAGGATGGTTTATCAAGAAACCTTAAATTATCTTGTATAAACAATATTTGCTATGTGTTAAAGCAACCGTAGGTAGCAATTTGTCTTATCTTCAAGGTTAGTGCGTTGAGTACAGGTGAAGTCATTGTGAATGTTATTTTTAGATTTACAGTGATATTATATGATTGCCACTGTGACATCTTTATGCTTTCTTGATAAACTATTATTTGTTTTAAGAAAATACGTCGCACTTTGGGTGTCACTTAAAAAAAATATATTTACCATAATGCCTTGTTGCTTAAGGCAAGGTAAAGTATGGTAAATTGAACTGTAAAGTTCGTACATCACATTCGTGTATATTTCAATTAACAAATGTTCAATGCTTGAAAAGCGACGATTGCAAGTAATTGGATTCTTAAAAAAACAACATTAAATGATCCCAATAGAATTGACGCACTTTTGAAATTAATAAAACAAAACTATGTTGTCTATTAAGACATTTTTTATGATAGATACCATGCTATGTTGCACAGCTTAATTAGTTGCACTGCTGAAACGTAAAAGATTAATAGGAAAGGTTGAAAAGTTGGAAATATTCTATCTAGTCTCTCACTTGGATATAAAACAATATAGTATTCTAATTCAAAAATCGATTTTATTATTAAAAAATACTTAAATGCTACTGTAGCTGTAGCTATTAGTTTTTTATAAATAACTAATTAGATTTCTATACTAGTTTACTGAGTATTTACGCAAAAATAACCTTGATAAGTCGTGATAAGTAAACTTATTTCCTTATAAGTTAGTATGATATGTTTGTATTGTTTTTTCAATTATATAGGTGAGCAAAAGGCATTCTGTACGTATATTATTGTCGGACCATTTAGGTAAATTTATGTTATTAATAGTATACGCTAGTTACAAAACATTTTTTTATTGACAATAAAAATGCTAAGCAAGTATAGGCATCGTGAAGATTTTCCTTGGCCTTCCTAAAGGTACACAGATGGACCAACTACTGTCACAGAATATGTGATTCATCCAATCTACAAAAATTTGGTTTAAAATGAATATTGAAAAAAAAATATATATCATCTACTTTTATGAAACTTGCATCAGACGCAGATGACATTATGAACTTCGATACTATTCAACAAAATTATATGATTAGACAGAATGTCTGCGTGTTTCCAGCTAGATTACTGAAAAAAATAGTGAATGTTAATAAATTATATTATTAGATATTAGACGATAATTTTTAAAACGTTTTTTATAACGCTTGAAAGAAACATTTGTTTTAATTTGTGCCACATAACGTATCATTTATTTTATAATTACAAAGGCCTAAGTTTTTTGATAAAGAAAACGACAAAATTTTAAGCTGATTGTTTTCCTATGAATCCATTGCATAGGTTTGGTTGTTCTAATAATACATTCACTGCTTTGCGAATATTTAAGTATTTAATATTATAATTTATAGTTGCTCGTCTTATGCGTACATTTATAGTGTTACCAGAGAGTCCACGGGGTTTCACAAAAAAAATCGCCACTTGTAAATCATGTCTTCTTACTAGACAGAGTATGTTCACAATAACGTGCTCTGTTGAAAGCATCGGCTTGTTACACCCCAAATATACTTTCGGTAATGATTTGGTACTAATATGGTATAATATTTTTTTATGACTTAAAAAAAAACAATAAATTGTTGACGTTAATCCTTTCTAGAGCTACCGTAGTGCCAAGTGTACAGGTTGTTAAACTTAATATTTAGCGTGTATTAAAATACAATTCATGACTTCCATATCACACTCATTTATTAGAAGTTTATGCGTGATTGACGCAAAAAATACTTCCACAAGATCTTGCGCGGTTGATAAAGACTAGAATAAATAGTACATCTCCTATTGTGCGAGAGTTTTAAATCTAAATAGTTGTATGAAACTGAGTGTGTATGTGCAGTAGGAATCAGCAAAGTATTTCCATTGCGGCGATCAATATTTAAGTATTTTGTATGTTAGGCAAATACAAAGTAATAGACAACATTGCTGTTCCTGCTTCTTAATTTTTTACTTGTACTTTTTTCTAATGATCTTTATTATAAGAACGTTATTAACGTGTCGTCTACACTCATGATTAAACACCATGTACGTGAGGTGGTCGATTAAGGAATTGAGGACATAGTATATATTAAGAAATACTTTTTAAAGGGAGAATAGGATTAATGGTTTTCGACTACAAGTACGTTATATTTATACAATTAAAACCAGTGTTACTACAAGATTTTTTTTTATTAATTAACGTATAAATGGTCATTACTTATTAATTTAAAAATTTTGGGATTCTAGAAAATTAAATTATTCTAAAATAGCGATAATCATAGAAAAAAAATGGATTTATAATTAATTGGGTTAGCTCGCATAGCTCAAGGTAGAGATCGGTATTTTATTCCAAAACTAGTGCTATTAACATTTGAACTATAATGAAGGTAAGTGGAATTTGATTATGTGGGACTTGCATGTAGGTAAAACTACACTTTCCGACCCCCAAATGATTTATAGAACATTGTTTTATTTAAGCATTTAACGTACAGGCGGACACCGCGCGAAAATTTATCAGACGCGGCAAATTTATCAATTGCGGGCTGTGTGTTCGAAAGGCCGTCAGCGGACGAGAGTCGACAGACTTGAAACGTTACAGTAACAAGTGTCAGTGTTCGAGAAACATTTCAGCCAACCTCGGTCGCTCGGTCATTGAATTTTATATTCTTTTTTGTGCGTTGTTGCCTAAATGATTTAAACACAAAAATGTATGGTATGGTTAACAAACTCGGTGTGAGTACAGCTGTGTTTATTATTTGCCAACTTGGTCTTTATACTCGGCGAGCTACTTTCGAATATCTTCCTTACTAAGACAAATCACATCGTGCGGCCTCATTGTTTAATTTAAAATGTAACAATCAATTTATAACCTTGATAATGTCGTGATAAGCTAAACTTATTTCCTTATAAGTTAGTATGATATGTTTTGTATGTTTTTCATATTATATAGGATGAGCAAAAGTCATTCTGTACGTCATATTATTGTCGGACCATTTAGGTAAATTTATGTTATTAATAGTATACGCAAGTTACAAAACATTTTTATTGACACTAAAAAATGCATAAGCAAGTATAGGCATCGTGAAGATTTTCCTTTGGCTTCCCTAAACGTTAACAGATGGCACTACTTGTCATAATATGTGATTCATCCAATCTACAAAAATATTGGTTTAAATGAATATTTGAAAAAAAAATATATATTCATCTACTTTTATGAAACTTGCCATCAGACTGCAGATGACACTTATGAACTTCGATACTATTCAACAAAATATATTTATTACGACAGAATGTCTGCGTGTTTCAGCTAGTTACTGAAAAAAATAGTGTAATGTTAATAAATTATATTATTAGATATTATACGATAATTTTTTAAAACGTTTTATAACGCTTGAAAGAAACATATTGTTTTAATTTGTGCCCATAACGTATCATTTATTTTATAATACAAAGTGCATAAGTTTTTTGATAAAGAAAACGCAAAATTTTAAGCTGACTGTTTTCCTATTGAATCCATTGCATATGTTTGGTGTTTCTAATAATACATTCAATGCTTTTGCGAATATTTAAGTTATTTAATCATTCTATAATTTCTATAGTTGCTCGTCTTCGTACATTTATAGTTTACCAGAGAGTCCACGGGGTTTCACAAAAAAATCGCCACTTTTAAATCATGTCTTCTAATAGACAGAGTATGTTCACAATACGTGCTCTGTTGAAAGTCATCGCTTGTTACCACCAAACTATAACTTTCGGTAATGATTTGGTTACTAATATGGTATAATATTTTTTTATGACTTAAAAAAAAACAATAAATTTGTTGACGTTAATCCTTCTAGAGTCTACCGTAGTTGCCAAGTGTACAGGTTGTTAAACTTAATATTTAGCGTTGTATTAAACTACAATTCATGACTTCCATATCAACACTCATTTATAGAAGTTTATGCGTGATTGACGCAAAAAATAATTCCACAAGATCTTTGCGCGGTCTGATAAAGACTAGAATAAATAGTACAATCTCCTTATTGTGCGAGACGTTTTAAATCTAAATAGGTTGTATGATAACTGGTGTTATGTGCATAGGAATCAGCAAAGTTTTCCATTGCGGGATCAAATATTTAAGTATTTTGTATGTTAGGCAAATACATAAGTAATAGACAAACATTGCTGTTCCGCTTCTTAATTTTTTACTTGTACTTTTTTCTAAATGCTCTTTTATATAAGAACGTTATTAACGTGTCGTCTACACTTCATGATTAAACACCATTTACGGAGGTCGGATTAAGGAATGAGGGACATATGTATATATTAAGAAATACTTTAAAGGGAGAATAGTATTAATGGTTTTCGACATACAAGTACGTATTTTATACAATTTAAAACAGTGTTACTACAAGATTTTTTTTATTAATTAACGTATAAATGATCATTACTTATTAATTTTAAAATTTTGGTATTTAGAAAATTAAATATTCCTAAATAGCGATAATTACTAGAAAAAAAAATGGATTTATAATTAATTGGGTATGCTGCATAGTGCAAGGTAGAGATCGGTATTTTATTCCAAAACTAGTGCTATTAACATTTGAACTATAATGAAGGTAAGTGGAATTTTGATTTTATGTGGACTTGCATTTAGGTAACCTACACTTTCCGACCCCCAAATGATTTATAGAACATTGTTTTATTTAAGCATTTAACGTACAGGCGGACACCGCGAAAATTTATCAGACGGGCAAATTTATCAATTGCGGGCTGTTTGTAGAAGGCTTCAGCGGACGAGAGTCGACCGACTTGAAACGTTACAGTAACACGTGTTCAGTGTTTCGGAAACATTCAGCCAACCTCGGTCGCTCCGGTCAATTGAATTTTCTATTTCTTTTTTGTGCGTTTGTTGCCTAAATGACTTTAAAACAACAAAATGTATGGATGGTTTAACAACTCCGGTGTGAGTACAGCTTGTTTATTATTTGCTACGTTGGTACTTCATACTCGGCGAGCTACTTTCGATATCTCTTACTAATGACAAATCACATCGTGGGCATCATTGTTTAATTTTAAATGTAAACAACAATTTATAACCTTGATAATGTTTACAGCAGAATATCACTTATTTTTACCTCACTGTTTCTGCAAAAAAAGATATCTGATTTAAGTTTTTACATCAGACAAATTAATTTCACGGATTTTATATTAACTTTGTAATTTGAAATATTCCATCAACGTTAACTGATTTATTTCATTATTGTAGTTTTCGAATACAAAACCGCAGAATTATAGAAAATGTTTGCAAAATTTAATTTACTTTTTATTTTAAGATAGCTTATCCAATTATCTCGTCATCATTGATTGTTTATGAATTGTCAAAAAAATAAATATGATTTAAGTCAGAAGATTGATTAAATTTTAATGGTTCCAAGACAACTGTTGTTTGTGTTGATAGAGTTTTACATAATCATTTAATAATAACAAAAAACTTGATTTGATCATTGGTTAAGTATCCTAATTTAGATATATTAATTATTTTTTAAATAAATTATCATCATGAACCTTGTTTTAGATATTTTATTTTAGTTTCCTTTTAGTGTATACTAAGTGAATAGTATTTGTGTTGGTACCGACCACACATAGCGAGTTTTTATCTTTTTAGTGCTCTAAGACCGGTCAAACGTAATCAATAATTTTTAATTTGTTGAGTTTGTTACTATGTGTTTGATATTTGCAAGTCTCCTTTAAATACAAACATGCTAAACTGGGCAATGTTTTATGACATAGTTACTAATGATATAAAAATATTGCTGTGTGTAAATATAAAAATACATTTTAATTATTATTTTTTATTGACGTTTACATATAGTATAATCATTACAACAAAAGGGACTGAAACACAGTTTTTATAGATCGTAACTGATCCAGCAAAAATAGACTGCGAAGCACACGACATCTAGTATACGGGGCCTGCAACAACCGGTGAAATGGTTTGCTTTTTATGTTTTTATGGAATGCGTCATTTAAATAAAACTTTAGAAGAGTAGAACATAATTGAAAGTAATTGTTTATTAATAACTTGCAAGTTATTTCTGCAATTTTAAAATAACTTTACATAAAACAGTTACGAATTTGTTCAAATTGAAGATCATAACTCTTTTAAGGTGCCTCCTCCGCCGCAAAAAAGCCGCAATTGCTCCACTGAAAATAGTATCTAGTATTTAAACAGTAACAAACTCAGTCTAATTACTATTATTTTTATCCATGAATATACAGAAAGCCATAATTTTTAGTGACTTTGTTTTTTGTTTAGATAACTATTTATGTATTACAACCGAATTAAAGGTAGTTAACTAACGGTTTTTATATACTTCGATAATAATAATCAGTTCTTCGGACACTTATAAATGTAGATAATGTGAGTACATAAAATGATTTTAAACTATATCTTATCAACTGCTTCAACTAATAGTTTTTTTATCAGTGACCTCCTTATTAAGTTTTAAATTACGTTGAATCTTGTGATACCAGATTGTAAATGTCTCTTGCGTAGTAACTATGCAATGAACGTTTATTTATGGTTAATTGAATGTATAAACTAAACGATCAATATTTATAAGGTGTTTTTAAAAAATTTGTCTAATAAAATATTGATTCTTATATAAAATTTTGCCGTGACAATATTGTCATCATTAACGTAATCAAAACAAGTAACGATTAATCTATGTCGCTTACGACATATAACAACAAATGATTAATCCTTTTCTCCAGAAGTTAATAGTTTCTCAACTTGTGTATTAATACAACAATATAACCATTAATAGTGTGATTTATATTTTTGTTTATTTATAAACTGTTTAATGCCGCCCCGCGTGAACGCATGGGCGCAAATATTTAACAAGTATTAAGCAATGTTACGTTGAAAAGAGTATGATTAGTTCAAGAACGTAAAAGGTACATACGGTTAGTACATATGCAAAATTTTAAATTAGTATTTGCTGTACAGAGACAAGATGAAATTGAGTACTGGGCTCTAGTAATGCCGAGTATTCTTACTAAACTTAAAATGTTTATAATTTCTTTTAGTTTAAATCAACAAAAACATGATGCTAAATGTTTTTGTTAGCTTGTGATCGATCAGGATGATCAATCACTTCACTCTCTGTGCTGTAGTCAACGCTCAGTTGAACGAACCACGTTTGATAAACATGAAGGAAGGTTGAAAAAGGTGACCTACGTATTTACATTTCAATGATACAAATATTTTTGTATGTTTAACGTTGTACATACATACTTACAAACAAATTTTTATTCCTAATATTGGGACTTAGAAAAAATCAAGGCCTTTTATTCACCAAGCAGTTCAAATGCGGATTGGTTGATTTCACTCCACCATAAAAGAGTTAATAATTAAAAATAACATATAACGTATTGAACGTAGCGTAGTAAAATTAGTATATTACAAATCTGGTGGGCGAATATAGTTAATACAAATGTATAAATATCCAGTTACTTGATATAAGTACGTACCACGATATGAAGTTGCAAACGTAGCACCTGTAGTGCTAAGTGGGTGCTAGGTTTATCCATCGCGTTATCACTGTCTATTGTTTGCTACATATTTGAAAGTCTGTACGAAACGAGCATACAAGAGAAGTGTTCGTAAAATGGTAGTTTTTATGTCAACGTTCATGATTAATGTTTACACGTTGTTGTAATTCCATATTAAGGGATGAAAATATGTTAACAAAACAATATACCTAAATTATTGCGATTGAACTGTTTCATCTCAAAGGCTGTTAAAAGTTAAATTAAAAAAACACAACCTTTATGTATATATACATATATGTTGTTATATTTTATTATTTAAATCGACACAAATGATTACGAATAAGTTCAAAAATTCTTATCATTTCAATTAAGTTTTTTTTTCAATTCTCAACTTTTTTTGAGTGTACATGTAAGATTGTTAAAATTATTTTGATTTGTTTGTTTCTTAATAAAAAAACTTAACATAGCAGACTGCAATGAGCGCAAAATGACCATATTTTTAAAAATGCTCTTCAGATATCAAATAATAGGTAAAAAATTACAAGGCAACGATTTCATATAGTTTTACTTATAATAAATGTAATATAATATAGCATTCAAATCGCATCACGTAGTAAGTAAATGATTAAGAATGTGATTTGATGTAAGTATTGAATTTGTAGTATCTTCCAACCGGTTTTCATGTCTATTTCGCGAAACTCTTTCGTTCGTGTTTATAGAGTGCCTGATATTGTTTGTTGATGGCGGTTCACACGACTTAGATAAACTTCCAGCAGGCAATAAACAACAGGTAAGTAGAGTTGTGTAGAAGCTATGAATCGGTGGGAATACGCTACAAGAATAGGACCACTAGAAATTTATATAAACGTACAAACATCACGAAATAATAAAAGCAAGGTTTGTAACTGCCTAACGCGACAAAATTATCTTAATTATGTCTAGTGCACAAGTTAATAACAAATCAGTATAGCGTTCACGCTAACGGAGTGCTCGTGTGTGGAACAGTGTGTCGTATTTTCTACATTTCCACTTTCCAAATCGTGCTGTGTTTAAAATTTGAACAAGTTATAACTTTGAAGTGTCGGTGATGGAGTTTCAGTACTATGGTAACTTCGATCGACAGCCTATGCGAAGGATTCAAGACCAACCGTGGTGGGATGAGGAGGATACACTTACCGACCGGCGGCTCAATGGTAAGGGAAATTTGAACACGTTCATTGATATTTTATAGTGATATACAATTTTATTAATACTTATATTATTAAAATAGAATTTTTTGTGTATTTAAAATTGTATCTATGAATTATTCTAAATTAAAAACGTTTTTCTGTGCTAACAATCGCCAATGAAAAATGATTTTAAGGAAAGTCGTGGATGTATTTAGAATATAAAAGAGTAATCACAATCGATGAAATTTATAAGTTTGTACAAGAAAAATCATACGTTTTTTTAAAAAAATTTAACCAGTTTCTTGTGGTCGAGTTAACAATTAAACAAATCTAGATGGCAATAATATCAGTTTTATTTCGATCCTTTAAAGCCTTTCATGTTTTAATATATTTTTTTAAACCAAATTAAGTTAGAATGTGTAAATTTAAGAATGCATAAAAAGTTGTAGAAACCAGAAAGTTCTATTTTGTAATCTCGTTCATTTGCTAAATGTAAGTGTAGAGCAAAATGGAACTTTAAAAAACTTGATGAAAACATTAAATATGCTTTTGATTTCCAACTGACTTGAGCAGTGTGTTGCTGGCTACTTAGATTAATATGTTATACCTACCATACACATAATGTTATGCATATGTTTTATAATTTTTACTATATATGTATTCGAGGCAGAGAGGGACAGGTTTTTTAAAATCTGTCGATGACGTGAGTCTTAGAAGATGTAATCTTTATTATGTTAACAAGATATAAAAATATTTACATGGAATGTTCTAGATATAGTAAAGAATTTTAGGTTTTGTTAATCTTAAGTATTTATGAGACCGAAACCCACGGTCTGTTTTCTTCGTACTTTTGATTACTTGATTTTTGTCAGCTTAGTGCTGTAAATATGAAATAATTATATGTTACAAGACAATTTTTTAAATGCATTTTCCGAAAACTGTTTTGATCATTATTCGAATTTTGATAAGTATCTATAGAACATTAGATGTGAATGAGGTACAAAGATAGTTTATAATTAGCCAACGCCGAGGACAAGGTTATGAGAATAAAGCAAAAATGGTTTAACATCTTATTATCTTACGTGTACTCTGAAATCTACATATAGTAACGCCTATGTCGTATCTATATGTCTGTCTAGACGGTACGGGGGAACAGGAAGAATCGATTTGAACGAATAATTTTAGAGTTTACAGTTTAAAACCGGACAGTTTGCTGCACTAGCTTGGTATGATTATTTTAAGTTGTTGTTCCATTAAAAATATTTCTATCACAATTACAAATAACCAACGATCCCTTATAATGTGAAGTTTTAATTACAATGATGTTGAGTTATAAAAACAATGTTATTAATGTATTTTTAATGCTAATTATAAGTAATATTTTAATAAAATCAAAGCTCCCAAAAATGTAAAAACACTATTACCTTCTTAAAATTGATATACATCCCGGTTTAAATGTGACATTCTACATTTTTGAATAACAAGCGCCTATGTAGATTTTTTTTATTAAAAACTTCAATTTCTTTATCATAAAGGTCACAAACTAATAAAGCATGGTCATTTATTACTACAACGTAATAAGAATAATCAAAATGTACTTTGGCCTACTGGTACTGTTACTGTAATATCGGCAAAGAAATAGAAAAAAGATACTTTATAAGATTCTTCTATCAAAGCAAGAGGAAAACGAACCAATTCGATTCAGCTCAATATCTCTTATGCCATAACAATATTGCTGTGTTCCTGCTGTAAACACTTGAAAGCCAGAGATATTCTGGGCGAGTACGCTTCACCATCCATGCTCACAAAGTCACTAACACCATGTGAAATTGAGGTCAAGTATTAGCCCATTGGAGACAATAAAAATCGATTACGATTACGCGTGGAATTAGTCGAAGTATTAAATGTATAAAATCATTACTCGGCGGTTTTATTTGCAACATAATACATGTAAAGCCATAAAAAACAATGCACGCTTGCGATAAACAAGTCGTTAATAATTGTTCATTTATTAATTGAACGTAATCCGAGTTCTTGTCATTGTATAAATACTAAACATATTTTTTCAAATATTTTTCATTTACATCACATGTCTAATTAAATTGTAGAGTTTAGTATGTTAAAAGCGATATTCATATAGACTTTTAAATTTACACCCAGTAAGAAATTGTTACGATTGTTTTTATTATTTACAGACAACTCTCTTAATGTTCCCACTACTGGGACTTCGAGTCATTCAGTAACTGGCCTAATTAAGGGATGCCACATACCCTCGAAAGCTGTTACTCTTATAACATCGGTTTCTTTGCAATGTTTTCCTTCAAATCTTTATATTTTGAAAGATAGAGGTTATTAAAAAACTCGTAAATGGGTCAGTTACATATAATTTTTCCGTAAAATATTATTTGTAGCGGAAAAGTAAAAAAAAAAATTTATGTAATGATACATATCTTTATTTATCATTTTTCTTTAGTGTAAGCAATGTACACATTACATTAATAAATTGTTGTTTCAATTCTTCTATATTTTTATAATAAAATTAAGAAAAGGAGTAGCTTGCTCTAAAACATACATAAGTAATATCAACTAAATAAATGATTATTGAATGGTCGCAGAAACATCTCAATTTATGAATATTTCATTTTATCATTTTCGATAAATTGAAATATCCTTTGCGGATTGAAATATCTGAGTTGTGTTGGTATTTTAATTAAATCTCTTCTCAAACAGAGGTTTCAAATTCAATCAGAAAGTGTACTGAACGATCGCTATTTTAATATGAATGTTATATTTTTTTTCAATGAATCGAAAGATTGTCTAAATTTCATTGCAAGTGAAGGTTCATTTATAATTTGTGGTATTCTCATATGTCTTATTATACAGAACTTTCTGATAAGAAATTTTATTACATATTATTATATGACGAATTTGATGAGGGTATTTTTTTTACGTTTTTCGATGTTGCCGTTGATGAGCTGCAGCTAGTGAAGATATTTTCAGTTCTTTCTAAGTAAATGGAAAATATTATAAATCTCCCTATACGATTTCGTAATAATTTGAAACATTATTAAAATCATTATTTCTTAACATTTGTCAAGAAAATTAATTTATAATTTCACGTTCACTAAACTATAAAAACATAGTTAAAGCTGCAGACTCGACTAAGTCTTATCAAACTTTGTCACGATAAAAACAAATCTTTAAGCTTGTCCCTAATTTTCAGTAAAATACTAACTGCCCGGGTTCAAACACCTACTTTGTGTTAAAAATCAACGTAAAAATTAGTCAGTACTATTTTGATCTGACATACTTTAAAATATCAGCTAATCGTTAGCAAATTTACAATAACACTTCTTTCGTTAAACTATCATATTACTTCTGATATGTATTATATTTAAATGCATAGAAATATGTGGGTATACGATATGGGTATGTTAATGGCGAATAAATAAAAAAACGTTGCAAAACCTCACAAACAAAGGAAGCGAAATACATATTTGCCTGGAAAATTTACAAAAATGAACTGAACGGGCGCAGTTTTTAATATTTATTTTCACATATTTTTGTTAAAAAAAAAATTGAAAAAACTGGGCTATTATAATAATTTTTAACATTAATTTATTGATATTCATATTATATTTTAATAAATTAACTGTAACAAGCCCTTAGATAACTGTTACAAATTGCCAATACTTATTAAGTCCGCCTGTTATAAGCTTACTATTGCTGCTTTCAATAGTTATTTACATAAAAAAAAATACACAACTCCGAAGAACCCTTGAGATATAACCATTTTTGATTTCACTACCATTTCTGATTTTGGTTTTGAGAATGCTTACTGCTGTAGCAACTTAACATTGTATTAAATAGCGATTTTAGCGGGAGCAGGGAATGCAATGTTTTGAATTTTTGTACAATTAAAATATGAAAATTAATGTTTATAATTTTTTTTTTTCTGTTTAGTACCTTCCATTTAAATAGTTTCATTAAGCTGAAGGCTACTCATAATATATAGTTTTAAAGACTTAAAAGCAATTGTAATTGCTTTCTATTAAAGTACGTACATTTATGGATACTATTTGTAATTTTAATATTCATTGATTATGTGAAAAATTTTAATAGAAATATGAAAGGGTATAACTTTGTTCACCAAATACGACCTGAGAGGCAGATAATGAATATTTTGTGTTACCAACAAACAACTTTCTAAACAATATGGTGACCGACCACACATGATTAACTTGTACGGAGGTTACAGTTCAAGTTGCAAGGTTGTTTCCTCGTTCATTGCAGACGTCCCCTAAACGACATTATTAATGCAAGCCTTTTTACTCCGCGACGAAGGGCATAGCCATCCTTTCATTAAAAACGGGTGCGGTGGTAAAGTCCATCACGCTATATTGAAAAGGTTTGCGTGCTCAGAGGTTAAATATTTAGAAATAAAAATATGCACGCAATATAACAGAGCTATTAAACTGTCCAAAAAATTTATCAATTAAGTACAGTTCTATGATATTTTACCAGTTAACTTACGGTTCTACCTAACAGCAGCTAGATTATTCTTCTTTAACAAAGCAAAGACGTAACTCAATGAAGTAAATAGTTTAGTTAGTAGTTTCTTTAGAATTGTTGTATTTATTGCTTTTATTTAATAATTTAACAAATTCTCAAAGCAAAGGCTTATTATATACTTAACTAAAAACAAATTATATACATTTCGTTCAAACGTTTTCGCTGTTATATTTATAACTACTATTTTTTTAGGTTTTTGTACTTGTTTATAATTTTTTTTTCTTTTACAGGTAAGTGGGATTTCGGATTACGTACCACGCAGAACATCACCAAGCAATGCACAGAATCCTGAAAATGAAGGCAGGCTGCCTACAAACCCCTCACCTCATCTACACGTCTGTCAAATCGGTGTGTATTATCTTATATCTTAATGCATTGGGCATTTTGCTTGGACCTCTTTTTTCTGTTTAGTACCTTCCATTTAAATAGTTTCATTAAGCTGAAGGCTACTCATAATATATAGTTTTAAAGACTTAAAAGCAATTGTAATTGCTTTCTATTAAAGTACGTACATTTATGGATACTATTTGTAATTTTAATATTCATTGATTATGTGAAAAATTTTAATGGAAATATGAAAGGGTATAACTTTGTTCACCAAATACGACCTGAGAGGCAGATAATGAATATTTTGTGTTACCAACAAACAACTTTCTAAACAATATGGTGACCGACCACACATGATTAACTTGTACGGCGGTTACAGTTCAAGTTGCAAGGTTGTTTCCTCGTTCATTGCAGACGTCCCCTAAACGACATTATTAATGCAAGCCTTTTTACTCCGCGACGAAGGGCATAGCCATCCTTTCATTAAAAACGGGTGCGGTGGTAAAGTCCATCACGCTATATTGAAAAGGTTTTGCGTGCTCAGAGGTTAAATATTAAGAAATAAAAATATGCACGCAATATAACAGAGCTATTAAACTGTCCAAAAAATTTATCAATTAAGTACAGTTCTATGATATTTTACCAGTTAACTTACGGTTCTACCTAACAGCAGCTAGATTATTCTTCTTTAACAAAGCAAAGACGTAACTCAATGAAGTAAATAGTTTAGTTAGTAGTTTCTTTAGAATTGTTGTATTTATTGCTTTTATTTAATAAAAGAACTACTAGTAACAGAAATCTAGGTGACGATCATGTATGAATATGTATTAAGTAATAAGTAATAGTAATTGTCTTTATTAAGTAGAATTAAAAGCAAAACCCTAAAAATATTGAATAAGGCCCTCATAGTTCTTATTATATTTATTGTTTTATTATTTATCTAATGCATTTTTAATAGAGTCATTTACATTTAGTGCAATTAAAAATGTATTCACTTACTAATAACAATTATTGTTTAAACGTGACGACAATAACCTTTTTATCGAGAGGTTATCTACAGTTTGACTTAAGGTGTTCCTCGTCGCAATTTCTTCTTATACTTATTAAGTACAATAACTCAAGGAATCAACATACGTCAAGAAAACGATTTCCTATTATTACATTAACAATATAAACGTTTAACATATAATATATAAATATTTATGTCGATTAATAATGTTAATGTACCGAATGTTCAATGAACGTATAATTGTTTGATGTTTACAAATTGCTTCATAAGAATTCTTTTTTTTTTTTATACTACTATGCGACGAGACGAGCAAGACGTTCACCTGATGGTAAGTGATACGCTTGCCCATGACAACGTGCTGCTAGTTAAGATGGTACACACTGCACCACATCGCGCTCGTCGCCTTGAGACATAAGGTGTTAAGTCTCGTTACCCCAGTAATTACACTAGCTACAGCGCCCTTCAAACCGGAACACAGTAATGTTTGCACATTACTATTTGGCGGTTGAAAAAGGAGCTGCGGTGGTACCCATCCAGACGGTCTCCGGCAACAGAGACCTACCACCTGGAAAACTTACTACTTTACAAAGTAAGATTTGAATAATTAGTTGCCACCCAAACAATTTATTATAAACTTTTTTCAATTTATTTTAACCAAAATTTCTCTTATTGGCTTACAGCTTAGATACAAGCGCGGCTTAGTGTGGATGACAGTAGAACAATTTAAAAAAATATATGTATACTTTAGTTGAATAAACTATTGAATATTAAAGGCAAACATTTAAATGGCAGACATGCAGTTAGGTTTCAAAGTATGGGCCAACAAGGAAGAGTCACTAATCGAATCGAGATTTTTTTCGTAAAGACGTGTATCTTTTAAATCATTGCCCCTTTGTTCTTTTTGTGTTGTTCTCATTATTGCATATTTTATTATGTTTAGACTTCATTAAAAGTAAACTCTACTAGTATATATATTTTTTTTATCATAATAAATTGATTATATTATCTCTCTGTTATTTACGAAGTTAATGAATATAAATTCTTTTCTTCTTGATTATGTTCATTGCAAAATTTAATAACACCATTATAAAGCTATTAGGATGCTAAAGAACTCAAACAATTTACGTGTTTTTTTTTAACGAATATTACTTTCGCGGGCGGTAATGAAAGGCGTTCTCGCAATTTCATGTAACTAGGTCAAGACTATCAAAAAGGCACATCATCGTTTTAGACTCACGAGTAAGAACTTATTGTATTTAAACCAAAATGAAATTTTTGTAACCTCTACTTCGCCGGTTCGTTTTTAAATCTAATTCAAAGATTTAAGCAGTACATTCATCTGATGTTACGATCCTAACAGATCAATGTGGTGCGCAATCAAATTCAGAGCACGATCACCTGAGACTGTATTTAGTAACTTGTGAGTCTGGCACCAGTTACTAAATGGTATAAATTTGCACTACCACTTATAATCGAAGAACAGGCAAATCATTTACGTGGATCCACTACCAGGTGAACGCCCTATTTGTCTTTTTGTTTTGTATAACAAAATCACGTTTACTATCCTTTCGTGCCCACTTGAACGTTGAATAGAATATTAAACTGGTTTTTGTTAGAAATAAAGTATAATATTTTGTTATCTGTGAATCAAAAACAATTTATTTCGGTATTGTGTTTCAACGTTTTAATTAAGCTTTTTGCTATCACGTGGTTATGAACAGTAAGGGTAAATGCGTGTCGTTAAAATTGATAAAATATTTTTTTTATACTGGGCGCTGTTCCGAGTTATACATATACACTGCCAAGAATGCTCGAAGTAAATGGATTAGTACTTAGACGTAAAACAACACATTTGAAAATTAGATTAAGGTGACCGCGTTTTTTTTATTCTAGTTAGTTTATTATAGGTTAAATGTAAATTGTAAGCTGCCATACCGCAAAGCGATGAGATATGCAGGGTATTTTACTGTACGGTACGTGGCTCATGCCCCTAATGATGGTACTCATCGCTTTTACACCTATTAAAATTATTTAATTTAATACTGTATGGATGAACATGTGATAAATAAACTTTTTATTACAATACCTAATAGTTAAAACATGTAATAACTTTCAAGGGAACTAAATGAGATTCTAGCGCAGCAAAAAGCTCCCGGTACAAGCAGTGTATCCGGAGCAAGATACATAAGCAGTCATTGTCAAAAATAGTAACCTTTTTTATATTTTATACACCCTCAAAGTATACA
This sequence comes from Byasa hedistus, assembly GCA_029286795.1. NCBI lineage: Eukaryota > Metazoa > Arthropoda > Insecta > Lepidoptera > Papilionidae > Byasa > Byasa hedistus. The sequence goes on along the minus strand of JAGSMW010000009.1, from coordinate 5,389,040 downwards.
TATTAACAATAGAAAAAAACTGTAGAAAATTGTTACAATAAAGATTTACTTCAGTTTTATGATGACGTCTCAATCAAATCAATCGTGTTTGAATTCTCGCTTAAATATACGTTAGTGAAGTACGTTTTTTGACATTATAAGAAGTAAGACAGTGAATTAATTATATTGAATCTATATAAAATAAATGATTTTGCTTTAAAATATATTAAGGTCAATCAAGACTTGTACGGTAAGTTTAATCTATAACCTGTTTTAATAGGAGCCAGTTAATGGCGTCATGCAGAACATGCTTCCCGGTTTCCATAATAGGTTCTACGTTATTATTTAATCTACGACCTTCTCGCTTTTTATAGTTAAGCATACGTCAAGTACGTCTTACATGTTAATGTAAGTTTACTATTCAAATAGTATTAACGATATTCCTTTTTAATTTTAACACTTTTACTATAAATTTTTGATTTCCATCATATGTTTCAAAACTACAATAGAATTAATACACTTATACTATTTATTATGTGGTAAATTTGTTACGTCCTTCTGAATTATGTTAGCAACCGAATTTTAAAACACGAGTTATAAAGTATTGTCAATGCGTCAAATTCAAATTGGCGATAAAAGTATCTCTGCGGTAAATTTTGCACTATATTTCCATACGGCCCTATGACCTCATATTATGTTACATTCTGCCACGATAATGGCTTCCGACTAACAAATGTACCTGAGCGTGAAAATATGCCATGAATAAACTAGGCCACCATAGCACTGCTTTGGGGTATACCTCATAACATTTTAATTACTTCGTTTTATTCTATTTGTATTTTATAATAGTATATGAAAACATCTGCTTATCTAACAACGTCGTTATATTATTTTTATGAATTCCTATTCACTTTAATGTACACTGGTTATAAGTTTTCATGGGGGCAACTAGACTTATCTACTACTATAACTATAATATGTTATAATATAACGAGCGCATTGTACTGCTAAGTAATTATTATAAATCATAAAAAGAAAAATAATTAAATAAAAAAAAATATTGTATTAACACAACTTTACAGGTGCTATTTAACTTTTCCTTAAGTTTACTTTGTTTAACAGAGTAAATTCAATGAATAAGTTATAAGGAGGTAGATATACTTTTGAGGCGTAGTAGTCATCCTTCCTGAAAAGTTGTTGAACACAAAGGTATTTTTTTCAAAGGTCGTTGAACTCTTTTGTATGATATATTTCAAAGATCTAGTTTGACAGCCTAACTTTACCTTTCGTAATAGTAGGCGCAAGAATTGAAAACACTATTGAGTTATTGTTTATTTTACGTATGTGGTATATACTTAACACAGAGTGATGTCTATCGTTGAGATACGTTTTAATTTCACGCATGTTAAATATTCAATTTAATGTATTTCTAACTCGCGGCGTCAATCTCAGCGTTCATAATATGATCAGAGTGAATCAAAATTTTGTGTATTTCCCTCCGGTTCCATTAGAGGCGAGTCATTGGTGAGGTTGAGCGCGGTCTGTGCGCGCGGCAGTCGTCCAAGGGCGTCCGTATTGCTAGTACGCGTCGTCGCCCGCGAACAGCGTTGCGAGGTGCACGCTTCGCGCAGTCACACGCAATCGTAGTCGTCCGATACGATGACGATCGTCACCCTCCCCTGGACACGCTTTCTATGCCACAACGGTACAGAAACGACCGCGATCTGAGCCGTTACTTTGACATGTTTACATCGCAACTGTTTACAGCCGGTCTTCGCAAGTTTCCCTGAACATCATCTTCAACTGTATCGTACAAATGCGTACTGTTTGAGAAGATTGCGAAACTATCCGAGTGAAGTTTAAAAATACATTTATTTTCTTTAGTGCGAAGTGACGTTTGTACGCTATGTGTGCGTGCAGCAAGTTCTATGACTTTTGGAAGAACTCTTGTGGGGCAGGTGAGCGATGTTGTATTTTAATGGATTAGGTTTTAAAATATATATCAGGATAAGCGTCTCTTTCTTTTTGCCTTTCTAATAATTTAATAACAATATGTGTACTACCTTCCATATTGACGCAGTTTATCCTAACCAATTTTAAAGTTGTACATAAACTTTATTCGCTCATTGATTGCACAAATGGTTCGACTCAATGTTTTTATTATTTAAACTATTACAAATAGTACAATTTTTTGCTTTAAGAAAAAAGGAAAACCTTGAAGTATTTGTAAGTCAATATGCGTTCAAAGCAAATAAGTCAAGGCTTAATAAATATTAACTTTAGTTGTCATAAAAATTATTCATAGAATATTTTTATATAGTAGACGTCACGGCTAAAATTAATGATTTTAAATTATGGATTTAAAATTACTAAAGTGATTGTTGTTCCGCGTTACCACCATTCAGGGCCACCAACTTAATGAATGGATTTTAGTATCATATCCTGTTTCTGTGCAAGTGCTTAAAAATTTTTTAGACCGTGATGGTCAGTATTGGAGATGAAACAATCCTTGCAATGGACCTAACATGAGCGGTATTTTTACCTTGACACCTTTGATGCAATGCGGTGCGTTAATACAAAAAATATTGCAATGTTAAATTCCCACAAGCGTCTTAAGGTAGACTATGTCAACGTCAGGAGTAACAGAGCGCCTTATTGAGATGTGTTTAATACAAGTTTGTATATGCGGAGGTACGATTACAACCAGTTCGTCCCGTTCAGCCAAACAGTTTTGAATTCTCGCTTGTAAAGCTAAGTTGATTACCTTGTTGGACCGCAGAACACAAGTTTGAATTTTATTTCAGATAGTTTTAATCACTTTAATATAGTATATATATATTGCTATCAATCCATCACATAGATAGATTTGCTGAATGTATATTCAACATAGGTTATTTTCCTGTTTCAATACTTCCATCCAAATAAACAGAAGCAGTTAAAGCGAAATTTTATTGGAAAGTTCAACGAAGCGGTACACCTTTAGAAGTCTCTAAAAAAGTGAAACTACCTTATGAATGTGCGGTCAGTCAGATCATACGGTGAATTCGTGACTAACCAGCTGTTATTACGAACTTCCACGTCTTCCTCTTGATGACGGAGAAATTATTTAATGCTGATTTAAATTTTGTTTTAGTCAGAAATGTTCATTATACTCATGTTTGACTTTTGTGTAATTATGTATACGGCGCAGATCGCGTCCAGTGGTCGTAGATGGTTCAACTTTTAAAATCGATTGGAAGAATTGTTTCATTTTGAACAATGGTAGCCAGTGAAGGTCATCAGCAACTTTAGTAAGAGTGAGATATTATTGCCGGATGTGTTTAGTAATAAAACAATTGTATCAAACACATCTATATAACTTATTTGTTGAGTTCATCACCGTTATTTTAAGAATGTTTTTCGTCTAAAACATAATATTTGAAGCTTATAGTCTTTTACATTTATAATATCCATCAGGGTTCACGACGATTATTTGCCTATTGTATAATTTATAATGGTACTCAATTTGTGCTATTTTCTAAAGGTAATTAATAATGAAAGTGAAAACAAGGTATTGTTACGGCGAGGCAAAGATGTTGTGAAAAACAAACCGGTTAAAGTTTAGGTCAGGATCATCTCTCATTTACTGTTCATAAAAATTTACTTTTTTAACTTGTTACTTAAAATGCACGTGGGCTTTCATCACATGCGTAAATTGTCGCTTAGTTATTATAATCCGAGGATATTTATACAGATATACTTCAAGAAATCAACATATTGTGTTATGCAGTAATAAAAATACTATAAAATATGTCTTATGAAGTTATAATAGTAATGTATAAATAATATATACGTAGCGATGTCGTGTTTATTTTATTATTTGATTAACTGATAAACACTCTCCCACAACGTAAATTATCATCGTCTGGTTGTTCATATACCATTACACTGTTTATTTAAGATGATAATTTTATGGCGATGTTTTCATTCAATGTAAAATATTATCTATTGATACTTTGTAACTGGGAATTTCACGGAGAGTATTAAACAAAATAAAACTTCAAATAGACACTCTTCCATAAGTAAACTATACAAAAATATTATAGAGAAGTTTGTAATTTACTTTAATAATAAATCTCGCTTTTTTATTTTATTTGCAATAACCTATAAAAATAGTTTACTTTAAATATTTTTTTGGTTATCATTTTGGAATTGGTGCCTTCGCTTAAATTTAGCAAAGTTGTTAAAATAGTAATCAGACATTATTATAATTAATTACAAAAATATGTTTAAATTTTACACGGATTTGGAATACCGTTAATAAATATTATTTATATCTATTTTATTTAACCAAAAGGATAATGTTATAAAAGTATAAACATCATGATTAAAGTTGAAAAAATATATTATACCTTATTAAACTGGCTATGTTACGTACATAGAATATTCTATTATTAAGTTACTGCCCTCCACATGTATGGTTGTAATCGATAAAGAGAAGCCTAACATAGGCATTGAAGAAAAGAAGTTTTCAACTTAACGCTGTAGATACATTTCTTTCTATTTTAAAGGAAAAATATTTTACTAGCCATAGAATTCAGCTAATATTTTCATTCTGGCAACGCCTCGTCTCCAAATTTTTGTCGTGTGCCGTTAAAAGTAATCTACTTATATAGTAAAGTTAATAAAATAAGTGGTATAGGTATGAAAGCGTATCATACGATTCTACATATATAGTATTCGTTTGAATGTTATCAAAGTAAACGGTGGAGAAAGCGAGTTTTTGCAAGTATTTGTCGGATAAAGCACCGATTATCCGATGTTTTATCAAATATTCGGATAAACAAAAAATCCATTTGTCAATAATTTTTCCATAATTTTTAAAAACATATTAGCATACAAAAAATTGTTCCAAATAACAAGCAAATAAATCAAAAATTTTACCGAAGTTTTCGATAAATCATTGCCGTCTTTGTCGTTAGAGAGCAAGTCGGTCACAGTCGAACGAGCCATTCGACATTGTCGCTTAGAAAATTCATTCGTTTTGCCGCCTTCGAGCTACTGACAATTGAACTAAACTTATTACTTTCAATTACAGGAAATATCATTACATTGAAGTAACTACAAAACCGATGAACGTTAATGCTGCAATGAATTGAATTTAATGTCACTTAACGTTTTTATCTTAGGCTACGACTTAAATTACGACGGCAATTATTTTACTGATCACTTTAAACGATATACGCATGATGATATAATTTTTTTTCAATATTCATTGATTGTATACCTTCATGTTCATTGAAAATGTAATAAAAATACTATTAACAATTCGCCGAAAACTTCACGAAATACAGACAAATTAAAAATTACCAATAACATTTCAATAAGAGCCATGACAGCCTAGTGGTTTGAACGCCCGCCTTCCACTCCGGAGTTACCGGGTTCGAATCCGGCCTGCACCAATGAACTTTTTAATTTATGTGCAATTAGTATAACACCAACTAATATCATGTGCTTTGACGGTGAATGAAAATATCGTGAGGAAATCTACATATCTACGTTATGACCGTCTGTGGTTGGACTAGTATGTGAAATGGAGAAAGCAATGGCAAACCACTCCATTATAACTGTCAAGGGAGTCGTCGTGTGTTTCATGATGAACACGACCCTCATTCATGAGGAAATACGACTTAGAAGAAGAAGAAGAATAACAGTTCGATGTAGTATATTGTACGATAGTGAAGATCCTACTATTGAAGTCTTATTTTTAACCGACGACTCTAAGACGGAGGTGTTAGAACCTTAACAAGTTTACTCGTGTCTATGTCGTACTTTCCAAACAGCTAAAGCGGCTTTAATCCAGTTTTTATTAAATTCCGTACTGCTCTTCAGTGTTGCTAATTTTAATATTTAAATGCATTCAATGATATATTGAATACACATGTGTACATTATTAAAAATGAAAAAATATAACTATCTTACAAAAAACATTGTGGTATTTTTTTTTCAACAATATACATACCGTATGGCAACGCTAGTTATCACAGGATACGTCACTCCGAACACATTTAACCTATGAGTTAACAAATTGACGTTAATAGTTGTGATTACATACAGTGTATAAAGATGAATATGCTCATAGACTATAATCAAATACCACGCGATATGGGTACATAGCGACTACTAATAGAGCGTGGTATACTTCCACGCGTCAGTCATGTGCACCGTTCACTGACAAAATTGATTTAATAAATTAAAGCTCTATTGAACGATATCGGTCAGCGTGTACTTCGTTTTCAGGCAAACATAAGTAGAATTGTTTGAGAGCATTGATTTAGAGGTGAACAACATGAATTTTAATACCAAAACATCATTTGCATCGTTCAGAGTTGCTGACATTTTCCGGGTCCTGTTTAAGTTTGATAATAGTAATTATACAAGTTGTTTTTCATCAATGTAACAGAGATTTTTTATTCGTCAACGATAAACAATGACATGTTTTAACAGCCATAATAGCTTCATACGTAATTAAGATATAGTACAAATAAAAATGATAATATATAAAAACAATAACGGACCTTTCACTTTTCATCGAGATAACGTAGGCAACGTTCTAAAGAATAATTGTAAGAAAGGATAATGTGCTCATGGCCATTTATTTAAGTGTTGCCTTCTAAATGAATCTGACCTAAGACCTAATTAAAACAATCAGTAGCAAATTGTATGGAATTAACAGCTGCTTAGTGTTTTGAATAGTAACACCGTAAATTACGATTTAATGTTAAATATAGACATTTAATCTGAATTCTTATTAATGAATGAATTATTAATCTGAATTATTATTTTTATGCTTAATAGTAAATTTTTTTGAAATTATATTATAACGAATCATTTTGTTGTTTATTTTAATGAGAAACGGAGTTTTACGCTTGGAATTATGTAATTTACGTATATCGACATTGACACACCTCAATCGTCATCAGGTCAAATTACCTTGAACTAGCGGATAAAATTAATAGACAATATAAAACATAAAAAACAATGTTATCTAGAAGGACAATTCATACGAGGACATTTTTTGTCTAGAGCTGTACAATGAAATAAATTTTGACGGCTGATTATAAGACTAAAAATATTACAAATTATTCTATCAAGTTATCAGCGTTTACCACACATTAAATACATTCAAATTGAGTTTTTTTTTATTTCGAGCAGAACAATACGTTTTTGTGATAGTAACTGATACACCTGCCTAGAATAACGTTGCTCTAACTTTCCTTTTAAAGGTTACACCGCATTATGCTCGATGCCTTGAGATTATAAATATGAAGTCTCGTTACCCCAGTAATTTCCTTGAGTACAGCGCCTTGAAACAGGAACACGGTAATGTTTCAACACTACTATTTTTGGCAGCAGAAGTGCTGTAATAGTAACGGTCTCCGAAAACAAAGACCTCTTCCCATTAATCTAACTTACTAGTCATTTTTTTTTATCTGGCCAAAGAGTTGTGTAAGTGTGTAAACGTTGGAAATCATTTTCGCGATAATACTGTCGCTGTCCAATGTGTCAATAATCGCTAAGCCAACTTCAAGTTAAAGTTACGGCGAGTGAATATTCCTAACGGGGACCTTAGGCGAAAAGTTGGATGTGTTTCAGCTTCTGTATTGTCGGATCATTTATTATCACTATTGATATTAAACGCGTCGGGGTGTGTCAGACAGGATGTGATGTAAAAGTGTTTTCTTTTGTATCATTTCTTATATTTAGCTTATATTTTTTCTATCTTGCATCACTTTTCATTTTATTTAACAACATTTTTATAATTACAGTATTATTTTTTAACTGTGCTATCTAAAACTTATAAACATGTTAACAATAATACTTTTAATTTAAATAGTATACTCTGTGTTTATTTTAAGCGAATATTTTAAAGATAATTATAAAAAATATGTTATACTTAAAGTGCCAACAGCATTACAGTTTTGCGACAGTCTTTCGTTTTAGCCGTTAGAAGAGCAAATGCTATAATATACACCAATAAAACAGTGTGTTTTCTATTTTCGGATTTAAAATCATAAAAATGTATATGCTATTTGTGTGTGGCTTTTAACCATAGACACATAAGTTTAAAACTATTTAAGTGAATCTTGCAAAAGACAATAAACTGTTTTCTTTACAAGTATCCACATAATGATTTTGTTAAATCGCAGTGGCTTATGGCTGGTGAAAGTGAGACACAACGTAATGTTGCCAGTGAACTAAATATTAAGTGAACTCTTTTCTTTAAACTTCAATAAGTAAATTACTTAAAGGAAAATTCTAGAATTATAGGCATCGATGCCATTATTTTCATTACAATAGCAAATACTTTTGATAAATTTATCTTACATGCTAATTACATGAAACGGCGGCATGAATAATCAGCTTATTTTTGTTGATGAACCGGTTTGAAAACTTGAAATAATTATTTGTGCTGAGTATTAATTTGCATAAGAGTATTCATTGCAAATTAATTACAGCATTTTGTTTTTTCTTTACAAGTATCCACATAATGATTTTGTTAAATCGCAATGGCTTATGGCTGGTGAAAGTGAGACACAACGTAATGTTGCCAGTGAACTAAATATTAAGTGAACTGTTTTCTTTAAACTTCAATAAGTAAATTACTTAAAGGTACGTATTATATATAATAATTACACCGACGCGGTACTTCTCGATGCTGAGAAAGAGAACATGGGACTCAACCACAAACGTAAAGAAATATATACGTAAGCAGACGTGGCGAGTCACTTGGTGCTCAGACGCTACCTACATCGGCGCAACTTATTGATCGCACTCACTTGACAATATAAAAAAAATGTATTATAAATAGTTAAGTCTAGACACAGAAACGATGAGCTGTATGATTATTAGTGATAACTGGGGCGCTGACCACAAGCTATTGGTTTATTTTTTGGGATGATTGATTACTGCTGGGATATTTAAATAGAACAACATTGCATATATCTTCTGTCTTGGAGCTTAATGTGGTCATCCTTCGGTACTATAATCCATTACTTTCACTAGTTATAACAGTAAGTTTTGAACAATGCCGCTTGGTAGTTGAAGTCCTCATAGACGGTCTCATTATCGACGGTCTCATTATCACTTAATACCGTCTGAAATTAGGGTTAAGTGTTAGCATGTTGCTAAGAGAACCTTTTCTGATTCTACACAAATATTATGGTCATCATCATTTAGTCATTAAACGTAAAACGAAAACGAAGCGCTGTTTCGTAAGGACCAATGTGAAATTCGTTGCCGTTAGAAATGGTCACTTTCACTCTACACAAACACGCTTAAGTTAGTTTTGAATATAACAATTCAATTGAAACAAAATATTCAACAATAACTATGTTTTAATGTAGCAAATCAACGTGATTTGTAAAAAAAATAATAAAAGGGAGCGTACAGGGATATATGTTAAAAAATGTAACCAGTCATAACATGTATTATTTCATAATACCTATTTATTACTAACTTTGTTTGCTTTTTATTTGACATTTACACAGTAATTACTACCAGTTTTAAAGAACCATTACATTTTCCGCTAAAATTCTCGAGTATTCTACCTTTACAGAAATTTGTTAAAGGTGAATGGTGCCAAAAAAGATAAAGAGTTTTTTACGAGTTCCTTACAATTCTTTATTTTGTTGTTAATTAATACGTAAGTTTAACTACTAATTTACTTGCTCAATAGATTATTTTGCATAAAACGATCGCTGTAGCGTGTAATGGAATTAAGAAACTTATTAAACAATCCAATAATCAATAGTATTTAATAGGAACCCTATTATATTATTACAAAAGTAATATAGTACTAAATGAGAAGTTGAAGTTAGTATTGTTATTGTGATATTAGTAAAACAATATCGATGACTGCCACTTACTAATGTGATATATCTTATATAAGGTGGGCCAAAAAAAGTCATCCGATGTTGTTCGGCTCTAATTTTTTTTAATTATGTTTATTTGAACCTTTAAAATTTTATTCAAGTCGAGAAGATGATATCGGCGAAATGGGCGCCGCCACAATTTGGTGATTCAATTTGGGCTTCCAACAGGGTGATTTCTTTTGGCCACCTTGTATTACTCGACATGTTAAAATTTACTTTAAGTGCTTTTCTGCTCTTTTCATATGAATGTTTGAGTATTAATGTTGATGGAATCGTAAATATGGATACAGTTAGAATCAAATACAACTTCTGCCTTTCCTTAACCCGTACGAAACATGTCTATTGAGAACCAAACGTTTTGTAAGGGGAAGAACCCTATTAGGGTAAGTTTATACAAAAGCATTGCTACGGATAAAGCGAAGACGAGTTTGATATAAACAAATAGGGTGCAAGACAAGAAGAGGCCTTCAAATGAGTATTTACCTATTTATATTACGATAAAGTTTATTACTCATCTTAACCACCAATAATAAATATATACAAATAGTAGAAAAACCTAAATGTACTAATTTGTTTTAAATTCTGACAACAGAAAAAATAGTCAATTAGAAAAACGAATATGCATTAACATAAAACAAAAAAAGATCTTTTAAGTGTCACATCATCAGATACTTGTTTTTTTTTTAGTTAAACGATTTAACAAATAGTAGTATGTATTTATTTATACATATTTTAAAATAATGTCGACGATAATCTATGATAACGATGACTACACACCATATACTCGTATATTTATGTGATGTGCAGCCGTCGTATATTACGTTTTTACTATTCAATTTTGAAACTGTTTTGTAGATTATAGTGTCATAAGTTATATTTGCTTCTTCATTCTTTATCACTTATCAGAGAAGTGAACCTTTAGCAGTTTTTCTATTTCCAGGTTCATGAGCTTTTATGCTAAAATTACTTTTAAACTGAAGCAAATTTGAAAACGATTTTTTGATTTAGATAGTAAATTAAATAATGACTGTAAATCGTAAAAGAAGGAAATATAGATCGAGGTATAATTCCTAACACACGCAGTTTATGGCGTTGACATAAACTTTAGTACAGGCAATTTAGGACAATACGCCGTCGTATGAGCTCACATAGGCACACGCGACACCTTTTTATCTTAGTCATAATTTACGTATCTACCACTACCTATGTAGTAAAATTATAACTTTTAAATATTTCGGTGGTGCAATTTTATATAAACATAATATTTAGTATTTAATAAGAGACGCGGAATATATCCTTATAAAGAGAGGTTTATCTGAAATGTTTTACGAATTTCATTCGTTCAATGATTTATATATTTATTTTATTCCAGTTTACCCTTTTATTTTACTAATTAACGTAATATTCTATAATTACTAGAATTATGTTGCGCACATATTCTTTTCTTTTTATAATTTTCTGTTGATATTTATAATGTCTGTTAATGATTTGTTTTTTCTTGCTCATTGAAGCTATTATATTCTATTTACGCAATTATACTAATATATAAAAAAAGTGAATCCGTTAAATATTTTTATTGTTTTGCTACATTTACTTAGTATTTACATAATAGCGTAGGTTAATTCAAAACAATTATAAAAATGTAAATTGGTTATCAAATTAGGTAAATGATGTAATGAGTAATGCCATTTTAACGATACAAATATTTAAAGATAACGTTTTACGTAATTATACTTTAGTCTGCTTGAATAATAACCAAAATAATTAAATATTTTATAAATAGATGAGTTTGAGATTATTTTGGAACAAAAAATCACAATAAACAATGTACATAATTCTATGTGATGGACCCGCTAATCGACATGATCACGTAACAACGAGTATCTAATCATCATAAAGTTGATAGTTTTCTCTAATAATTTTAAGTAATTTACATCATAAATATAACTACTAGAAGCCTCTGCAAAAACATGCGTAACCCAGCCGCATTCTGTAAACATTCTGCCGATGCTTGTTTACAGCTGTATGTCTAAAGGAAAAGTATTTTCGTAACTGTGTTAAGGTTAAAATTTAACATCACATTCTCACTATCCGTCGATGTATCCATAAAATAGATAATTTATTTTGATGAATTCCCTTTGTCTCATTATAAAGAAGAAACAGAGTTTGAATTTTACACTGTTGTTACTGTTAGATTTGGTTTAGTATTCTAACTTGATTTACAAGTATACATTTGTGTAGGACTAATTTAAGACAAAGTTCATATTACTTTGTCGTTGTTCTAATATACCAAAACTTTATAACTAAACTTAAAAGCGTACAAGCGGTAAAATGGCGTCATTCACCTGAGCTATACGTTCTGAATTCTGCCTAGTCTAAATTACGTGTTTAAATACACAAACAAATGAATTTGTGTGCTTCTTAGAACACAAACGAAAAGAAAGGGGTTCAGTATCCTGCGCCACCGGTGTCACATATCAGTTTTTAGATTTTTTTTTTTTTTTTATTAATATGCCTTCTTTTTAAGGTCACTTGATTTGTTAAACAAATGAAGCTCGATGTGCTAATTAATAGACAGAATGATTTGTCCATTTTGTGTATGCATTTTTAATACAATAGATACGTTATTGATTGACCTGACCCCATGTTACGGGTGAAAGACTTCTCCAATACAAACGAGCATAGGTCGGACAGGTATATTAAATGTAGTATAATGAACAATGTACCACTTCTTTAGTGTCACAACGTATTTTAATGTTTTTTGCTCATTTACAACGAATAGACACTTTTTACATCAAATGCTTTTTGTGCTATTGAACTAGTTTGCTTCATTGAATATTTCAAGACAACTTGATTGTACATCAGATTAAGTGATTTTGAGATTACATAATATTATCTCTTGATTTCCATTGTGGAAAGTATAAATATGATAGTAATTTGCTAGTTATTACTCTAATTACTATTAGATATCCAGTCACATTTTCTTAAGATAGGAAACAAAACGCTATTTAACTCGAGAGTCGGCAATATATTACGCGCGAGTCACCAGGTGATTCCTCTGATAACTTTAAGGTCACTTTTGTTCCGAAAATAAAGCATAATGTATACAATGTAAACGTCCCTTTAGTACACATATTTTCATTAATTTATACTGCGATCTAAAAAATTCAATAATAATGCTATAAAACATGTTTATTTTTTTTAAATTATTGTTTGGATGTATCTAACCTTAGAGATTTTCTCTATTTGTTGTATTGTCATATAGTTCAAATTGATATTAATAATTCCCTTAGCTTTAAAGATGAATATAGTATTGCAAAAAAAGTCCAGAGAGATTGATACGAAACTTAATTTAACATTTAATGTAGTTCATACTATTTAAGGGAATAATAAAATCTGACCTGAATGTCAACTGACGATGTACAACAAGTATATCCGCGTGAAGTCATTAACACTGGTTAGAAATAGCTCGAGCTGTAGCGGGCAATACGAAGGTGTATGTCGCTTATTAGCACTATGACATTCACGACTTCGCTTCTATTTCTGACCACACGGAAGTTTACTCGCTAATAATACTTTACATATATTAATTATAATCTGCGCTCATGAAATGCTCCAACAAAGATCCATTCACGTCCGCAACGACGCAAATACTGTGTCAATACGTCATTGTACGCTGGTCCTATAATATACAAATCGGAATTTATTTTTAATTTCTTCATGTGTACACGAAGCGGTCATTCCGGGATAAACACAATGACACGATATTGCCAAGTTCACTTCTGGACCTAGGTTAACAGTTTGCAGACTTTAACATTTTATAAATTCCTCCTTCTGCTTATGTTTTGACTGGTGGTACCCATTTTCCGAATCCGCATAGCTAGGTACCACCTTTATTATGTATATAACAATTACAGCATTGCTGCGATCCGGCTGTCAATATATAAGAGTTAGAGTATTCGGCGCGAGCAAGATTCACCATAAACGGTCTCATTGTCAACTAACACCATGTGAAATTCAGATCAAGTATGCTATTGTTGATAAAAATATGACTTTTTGCTACGGAATAAAATGATTGGAATCAAAATTTGGTTTGCATTGCTTACTTCCAAATTCGCTTATACGATGCCCCTAGTACTGTGAACATACCATGGTAAGGACCAAACATATGAGTTTTAGTGGGTACAAATCCTTCATAAACCTCGCCTCTACCCGTTAGGAAAACATACTTAAAAATTTTCAAGCCTGATAATATATAGTTAAAGAACATTTATATTAAGTTAAACCGTGATTCAATTTAAAACACATTTGTTATTATTTCCTAATAAGCCGGGAACTATTATGCTTTACGTCTAAACTTATATATGTTTATTAATATGTGATATTCAAATGCATGGTTATTTTTAGTTCCCTTTAGTAATCAAGGTCATCTAATGTCCGTGGTTACCAAAATGAAAACAGAATACGCATCTCTAAATCGACACTCTATTTAATAACTATGTAACTAACAATTTCAGTATTTATGTATCGAGTCTGTCGCATTAGTGTAAAAGTATTGAACAAGTACGATAAATAAAAACACGTGGTCTTGTAAAGTATGATTATATCGTAAAAATAATATTGGTATTGTATTATAATAATAAATCGAATTGAACGATCCGTTTCAGTTACGGGCAATAAAGATAATAATCGTTGTAAATTGTAAAACTTACATATTAGACGATAACTGCCTTAACGAAAGAACTAAAGATTTACGTCTACAATCGAATACTTGTCAGATAAAGAGATTCGAGCTAGAACGATTAAAGAAATTATGATGCAATACTTGACACAAGTGAATTACTCATAACTATTTTTAATATTAAGCATCAGTGGAGGTTATCTGCATAAATTGTAAATCAATTTTGTGTATTGAAAACTAAAACCTGCAATAAGGTTCATAATGAGAGTTAATTAGCAACGACCAAACATGGAGGTTTTATAACAGGACATGCCGCTACGTGACTGTGAACACGATAGCAAGACAAATTGCCACCACTGCGGCGCGCATTTATATTCCCACATAAAAAAGTGTTCTAGTCAATTATATTAATTCTCCTTGTTATTTCCAATCATTATTATTTTATTAATGCATCAATTATTTCCGTAATACGTATGCTATGCGCGCCATCATATTAATTGCTAAGAATAACTAAGAACGGAACCGTTTTCTCTATCTGACCGCCATACTTCACTTTAAAGAAGGCTCACGATGATGTGCTACGATAAAAAATATCATAGATAATACACATAATTAAAATAATATATTGGAATTACTGAATCTTGCTGATATATTTTAAATGAATTATATTTGTAAATGTCCTATAAACCCAAAAATAATTTCTTAATATATAACACTTGTAAATTTTTTCTGTGTTCTGCAAATCGTGGGTAAAACGAAGAAAGAATTGTAGTAAACGAACGAAAGCTAGATTGAAAAGTTAATGATAATTTTAATAACATTAACACCACTGTTAAGATGCTTTTTATCATTTCCATTATTAATGTGCTATGTTAATTGCAGACAATTACATTTAAAAATGGCGTGTTGAAACAACTTTGGATTTTCTTAAACGAAGCTAGTCGTTTTTAAGTAGCCTCAATGTACAGTTTGCCTTGTTATTTTTGTTACATTAAATGAAGTTATTTGATTACGTCGAAAATAAGGTATTAAAGGCGGGAATGGATACCATTACGTCAGATAATACGTCACTAAACCGGCCGGCGTGTCACCAGTTGCACACCTTCTTAAATAATTACAAATCGCACTCGTCTAGTCACACGTATTCCGAACGCGTATACAAACGGTCGATCCATCTGTTGTATTATCATTACGAATAATCTGATAATATCAAGCTTGTGGTGTTGACGTCACATTCTAACGAATATTACCTTTATCATATTGGATTTTTGTTTATCAAGTTGTGCTTTTAAGTCTTTGTTATTGTGCCAGTTAAATTGGATACTCTTCAAGTCACAGGTAACCTAATTTTTCATATATAAATCGATGTAATTAAAGAACAAGTTAAACAGTTGGCACGATATTAGTTTGCAGCAGTTCATAGCAATATTTCGTTAAGTCTTAATAAATATTATTTGGCAATAAAGTAAAAACAACTATATTATGATCTAAACTAGGTATAGTCCAGCCACGATTACAGGAAGTATTAAAATTCTCATGGGTGTATTCCATAACAATGTCACAATTCTTCAGTAAAACCGATCCATTTATAGCAACGTCAGGAACGACATAGTGTTACATTTTAAACATAAATGCTAATATATATTATATTAAATTATATTGTAGTTACGCATTAACTCATCAGAATGCAGCAGGTAATTTGGCCAAATCATAAATTTCAGTGGAGAGATCAACGACACTTCAGGGGATTCACCCTATCTTCTAGGGCGTGAACTTTATCTTTGATGTACGCCACTGAATTTATGAGTACTTCGTTTATAATTAAAATAAACGTACTAGTTATCACAAGTTTGTTGATGAGGAAAATGGTTAAATTAAAATTATGTTTAGATTTGCACAAACGCATTAATTCTGAGTACTATTTAAGATGTTATAAATGTAACATTAATTTTAAAATAATTTTTCTTTGTAAGGATCTTTTTAACCTAAATGATCTAGAACCATTTGCTGACGTGTATGTATGCATTTACTTTAGATAATTTAAAGCGCTTGATATCTTGAAGAGGCCGGTATAAACCAACCAGCGTTATTTAAAGTGTCTCTTTGATGACTGAATATAAAATAACAGCAAAGATAAAAATAGTATTACTTTTTAAATCAATTTTCTTATGAAAAGAAATTCTCACATGGAACTTTTAAGAAAACATAACTTATTTTTTATGTTGTCATACGGATATGGAGAACTGTAAAGTTCATTTATAGAGACAGATAATTAATATCCATTATATACATAATTAAAATACTGTCTTAAAGTCGTACGCGACGAATTTGAATCTAACTTTAAAAATATAACAAAAATTAAGTCCTTTAGTTTCTCTCCATTATTAACATAGACGTAGGAAAGGCTATTCACATGTTGTGAACATAAAAGTTGCACAACATTTTGAAAACATTATTAAACTAGAATCAGTTCGTCGAATTGTTCTCATTTAACAATTCATATACACAAAATGGAGTTAAACTCTTTTCCCTATCACCGTAGAATAGTAAAGTAATTGATAGGTTTCACCTTTTCATATAATTTATATAATAAAAGGAAGAACAAAGCGATTGCATCGGTATTAAAAACGAGTTTCTAAGTTGGCCGTAAGGAAAACCCCGTCTCACTTTTGCAGAAATCTTTACTGGTTAGTGTAAGATCATTCGTCGTTTAAAATCCCCTCTTTAACTTATTTTATTACCTTATACTCCAACAGTTTCAAAAACCTGAATGATTCATCTGGCTTTTCAAAAGTCATTACAGTGAATTAGTATAACTAAGACAATAATAAATGTATTAGATCACTTTACGATTTCCAAGAAGACTGTCGACGTTTCATCGTACAAAGATAAAACTCATTGTGAAAATAAAATGTAATCTGTAGTTTATGACAATGCCTTAATAAGTTTTTATCTGTGAGATCAGGTAAAAGTCTTTAATGGTCGAGCTGCGGACCAACTACTTTACGGCGTAGTATGATTATAAGCATTTGTAATTTTTTTTACCGGATGTCAAAGTTTAAACCTTAATTGTTCGTAGATATAAACATATTGTACACGTAACCGAAGTAACCGTTAATATATGCTATCTGAGTATATAGGAGTGTTGTTGAAAAAAGTTGTACATAATTTTTAAACGTAAAACCACTTGTCAAACATTGATTAAATTAATATAAAAATAACCGCATAACCCTTGATTAAATGTATATCATTTTAATTACGATCAACCGAAAACAATGCCCATACAAAAACTTAAAAAGACTTACACAATTTTAAGGCCTGTTTTCACTATAAAGCACGAGGAATTTTTAGAAAGAGCGATAGAGCACGAAAAAAGAGAACGAACGTGGGCTGAATGTGGTATTACAAATGAACTTGTAAATTTTTAGACCTTGAACTTTACCAACGGTCAACACCTCGATCACGGCTTTCAAGCATTCCTATGATTATATTTATAGGTCTGAGTCATTTAAACCAACTAATGGATATAAGTTTTTGCGATGGTTTTATGGAATTATTTCAAAACCTAACGGAATCTCACAGACATACTGCTAAAATGTATAAAATATTTAAATCTTAAGACGTTGCAAGAACAAAGATTGTTTAACCTTGCTGACGTACAAAAGACACAGCTGACTATTGACAATTCAAGGTGGTATAACGCATTTAAAAATTCGTGCATTGTAGCATAATCATGTAAATTTATCACACATTTTAAATATCAGATGACCTAATTTTTTTCTAGTCATGGTATACTGTAGATGATAGTTCTATAACACAAAATATCAAAATTCACAAAGGATTAAAAAAAGTCAAATGACTACAGGAGATTTAGAGCTTTTAGTGCTTGTTTAAATCTTCAAATAGATTATTCACGTACAAATTTTATGAACTCTTCTATAAATAAGGAATAAATCCGTTAAAACTGACTAAGCCATTTATTCATTTTACTAAGAACTACAAACTTATCTCTTTAGATTATTTTCCATAATAAAGTTTTTATCTTTGGAATATCCGAAAAATATTCTTGTTGGTGATCAAATTTTCATATTAGATACCATCATTGATTTTTTGGACGTTCCAGTCCTCGGGGAAGAATATAAACTATTTTGTTTGTTAGATATTTAATAGTACAAAAAATTACGAGAGTAAAAATTTTTATTCACATTTATATCACAATAAAGTTAAGTATCTTATTATTATCTTTAAATCTATTAATCTAATGAAAGAAATGCCGTTAGAAAATTAACCTTCAGGATTAATCGATGTGCGTGTACAAAGGCTTGAGAAATAATATTTTCAAAGTTTTTGAACAAGATTGGATAATAGTTCCCTTGATAATTAATTATACTGGATTATGTAAAATAGGGGCAATAAATAACAACAATAGTTCCAACAATTAGATACGCCTACAAGAGAGAGAGCCTTCAATCTTACAGAACTATACAGTAATTGCAGTTGATTAAAACAAAAATTATAATACACCAATATCTAAAAATGTTTCTTTAATAAATACTGGAAAGTTTCTTAGTTTTTAAATAATTGAAAAATGTATTTAATAGAGAACAAAGTATTATTAGTTACAATAAAGAATCAAAATGATATATTTGGTGGGACACTAGTACAATTTAGATGTCAACGCCTAAAATATCGTTAAACTATGTCCTTTCGCGAGCACACAAAAAAACATTATATTTATATAGGAAAAAATACACAGTACATATACATAATACCTAGTAAATAATATACAGAAAGAAAATCATACACATTTCAGATGTTTGAAGTTCACATTTGAAAAACAATCTAGTAAAAAAAATCGTTCAGCGTATAAAAAGCTTTGTTAACTTAAATATCATGAAGCATATATAAGCTTTTATTAAATGTATCAAAGAAACACCGATCTAAGATAAAATTTAGTTAAAAAGTATAATTTAAAATGTTTTAACATTTAGAAATGTGTTTACCTTAGTTTGTCTTTTGTTATTTATAGCTTTTCTACATTTTTTATATCTAAAATGCAAGTATTCGAATTTACGTTTTAATTAAATATTTAAAGTTTTAGGACAGATATTATAGCAAGTAAAGAATATTTGCGGACGTTTATTAATTAAAAACTATTTATCATATGTGAAGTAAAAACAAAACTAACCTTTGTAACCTAAGAATAAAAATCCTTCATTCATATTGATTTGCCAGAAAAAAAATATTATTGCTTCCGGAATGAAAAGATAAATTTTATCAAATCCAATGATTTGATAAAATTTATCTTTTCTACTATATATACTAATAACACAGTATTAAACAAGTCAATACTTGTTTAATACTGTGTTATTAGTTGCCACTGAGAGATTGATATGTTCGCGATAGATATATTAGTAAAACAAATTATAAATTTACTAATGAACTAATTTTTTGACAACTGTCTTTGTTTCATTATATAGCCTTTTCGTAAAAAAAATCCTTTAGCGTTCTCTGTGGCAATCCTGGCCTAGTGTTAAAAAAGAATTGATTTCACAGTCTAATTTTGCCTGTGGCACATAAAATTGTTATGTTATTAGTTAAACTATTTTTATTTTATCATCATTATCTATCTATTCAGATTACTATTCAAAGGCTTCTTTTCAATACCGTATACATAAATCATAGTTCGATCAGTGGATGGTCAATACTTCATTTGTCTAGGGAAAATTTCCTCTGATAGAAATAGTCCCTTTACTCGAGTTGTAAAATTCACATAGCCATTTGGGTTTGTATATATGAATACACAGTTAAACCAGTGCTACACTGGTACATTTTGTATTAATAGATCTAACGGCAGCGCATCTAACGAGGCCTGGGTTTTAAAATTGGCCACCAACCTCTGTTAATTGCTATAATTCTATTGTTTAAATTTAGGACCCGTAACACGCTTTACAACAACTTGCACAATGAGTTAAGAATTGAAGAGGCTATTGTGAAAAAGTAATGCGTCTTTAAATAAACATGCTACAAGACCCATATTCAAATAGTTACGTTAAATATTAATTGTTATTTCCCACTTTTTTTTTTTTTTTCTTTTTTTTTATTCTACTGAGCGACGAGACGAGCAAGACGTTCACCTGATAGTAAGTGATACGCTTGCCCATAACAACGTGGCGCTAGTTAAGATGGTACACACTGCACCACATTGCGCTCGTCGCCTGAGACATAAGGTGTTAAGTCTCGTTACCCCAGTAATTACACTAGCTACAGCGCCCTTCAAACCGGAACACAGTAATGTTTGCACACTACTGTTTGGCGGTTGAAATAGGAGCTGCGGTGGTACCCACCCAGACGGTCTCCGGCAACAGAGACCTACCACCTGGTGACTTAACATACATTTATGTTATTTTAAAATTTTGTAAACAACTCTTTGTTATATTTTGTATTTTGTCTTGTAAACTCGTACCAAAACATTATTTCATTCAAAACATTATACTAAGGTACACAAGATTTCCTTAACATTATCTCCAAATTCTCAATAGTAACTAATATATACGAAACGGTACAAAAGAATTGTACTGCTGGAATTTCAGCAATAAATATCAAGCAAGACTAATGCAATGTAAGGTAACGTCTTACTTTCAGTGTAGGAAACTTTATTAAAAAGAATTTTTCACTGGAGGAAGGTTTCTGTTGCCAGAGTCCGTCTAGGTAGATTACATTTCTGTAACTAGTATCTAGTGAAATTTCTAGGGTTAGTGTAGTAGTAGTTTTAACAACTTATGTCTCAAGGCGACAAGCAGGATACTTTTTATATCATTATAACTTTTGCCACGTTGTTATAGGCAGGCGTATTACTTACCATCAGGTGAACCTCTCGCTCGTATCGTTGCTTCGCCGAATATTTTTTTATTAAGGTTTCTACTATTTATTGAAGAAAAACATGCAATTATTATAAAAGTGTTAAACAAAAAATAATCATTATTAATTATGGAAGAGATTGCTTACGTATATTTTTACTCTGTTGAGTAAAAATATATTACTTTTTAATTACTTTCCAAGACTGGTCTTTAATACTGTTAATGTAACTGATTATCCAGTTAGCTAAACCGTGTCCTTTGTGCACTAGTTATTATCTGCCTATTGTAGATTATCATGGTTTTTCATTAAAATAAAGATATTTTTCTACAAACACATTTTTAAAAGATAGGAAACTTCTTGTTTACGATTCCATATGTAAGAAAAAAGGATACACTGTGTGATTTGATTTTCCATTTCAAAAGCGTTTGAAATAGAAAAACAAATCACTTTTCAATTATAGCTTTCATAATCGTTGTCTAGTGTTAACAACAAAGGCAAACACTTGATTAGTAAACTCAAGCTTAAAAGAATTGATAATACCATTAATTCTCTTTACTCAATAGCACTTATTAAAATGTATACATTATTTATTTTCTTCCATTTAAATGACATTTGTTCTTGGCCCTTATAAACAGATAACTGAAAAAATTTATAGGCATTTCAATTCAGGTCCTTGAAGCTAACGTATCAATCGATTAGTAAGGGAATATAACAAAGACACAAAAACAACGTTCAATAAATTTATTTTATCGCATAGTAGTATTCGCATTCACAGCATGATGAAGCGATTTTACCAGCGTTTTGACGTGGTGGTAACACCTGATACCTGTGAACGAAAAATGTCCCAGTTTTACACACGTATCGTCTATTATAAAACTATGGCGACCATTACCTTTTTATTTAGTAAAACGCCTAACAAATCAAGCTTTTATTATTAGTTTTGATCGTCTGCGCAATCGACATATTAAATTTACGAAATTGTTTACCAGTAAAGATACTTAAATGCGTAAAGATTGTTTGTATTCAAAAACTCTTAATATTAACGACAATGTAAATTTTACATAGCAAACACTTTAAACGATATAATGAATTCCTGATATGGGTTGTTGATTGGTTTAATTTTTTATCTACTTTTATCAAATACGCTAAATGGAATAGCGTGATACTCATACATGTACAATGCATATTAGAACAGCTACCATGCTACTATGTTTAACCTGCAATTATTTTCAAGATTTTGTTTTGTGCTATGTAGCTTTCACTCGATAGAACAACAATTATATTCTGCTTGTTTGAAGTAGAGAATAGTCTTATATATACTATTTTTGTGTATAAGCATCTTTAAAAGATTAAAAATTTTATTATGGCTTAGTTTAGTTTGTAAATGACACACACTAATTACAAATGTATTCAAAATATTTCATGCAGTTCTCGAATAGGCAGCCTTTATCATTTTCCTTTAATGTTTGAAAGGTTTTAAACCGGTTAAAACCGATTATTTTTAACAAAAGTACATTGACTTTAAGATGAAATTTCTTAAACAAAGAATTAATTATTCTTAATTCATGCATGATAACAATTATGACTATGTGTTTATAACGATTAGAACAAACAAAGAATTATGTCGCATGTATAAGTATGTAACTTACAAATTTTATCATATAACAATAGTCATTAATATACACAACCTTAATTGGATACATCTCAATTTCTACATTTCAAGTGTCTACTGCCGGAAACTGTCTATATAGCTACGACCTTTTAACTACCTATTAACTTTATCTCTTATAGTCCTCTTAACTAATCGGCAAATAGTACTTATCATCGCCAAAATGCATAACTTTAATAATTCCAGTTCATATTATATTATCAAAGACAAGTAGAAAAACGTGTCATCGAAGCATATTAATGTCCAAATCATTCACATTTGCCGAGTACATATTACGAATTCAATAAGATTTAATAACACGTATAAAACATTAACTTCATTTGGATATAATAAGTTTTTTTCCATGACAAAGCTAATATGTTTGCAGGTGTAA
Source organism: Byasa hedistus (assembly GCA_029286795.1). Taxonomy (NCBI): domain Eukaryota; kingdom Metazoa; phylum Arthropoda; class Insecta; order Lepidoptera; family Papilionidae; genus Byasa; species Byasa hedistus. Next base: position 5,365,563 of record JAGSMW010000009.1, on the reverse strand, counting down.
CTTGCTTGCTACGTACAAACAATTGAGCGATCTCTTTAATCGTTTCATGTTTAACAATGGCCGCAGAAAAACTAACTTAAAAACTTTTCATGCAAAGCAGGGAAATATTTTCCCGAATACATATATGGTGACGACAGTAAAAATAAACAGGGAGCGTGGATTTAATCCTGTTACCGAATACATAGCGTTAACAAGTATCCGAGGACGGGTGGGAAGCCATACAGAAGGCGAGTGGGCGCAGACTGCTTACAACTGCTTGTTACCTGACCGCGCTTACCTGCACAAACATATAGCTAATTATATGGACGCGCTAGCACCACATAATAAGCTAGAATATTGAATGAATACTATGTAAGCAGATACACATTTCAAGCATTCTATTAGTATAATGGCCCATAAAAACAACCGGATATCAATTTATTTTGTAAACAATGCTTAAAGTGTTGACGATTTATACAAATATAAATTTGTGAAACATTAGCATAGTACATAAGTATACATACCTAAAATAAGAATAACTTAACAGCAAATGTATGTATTTCCTGTTACAGTATTGTGGAATATATATAAAATACTTTCATGTAACTTTTATTGTTCAAAGGACACAAAAAATTTATTAAAAATTTAGATTACTCTTAATTGCAATTTTATTCATGAAATATTCGTAACTTAAGAAATAAATAGGTGAACGATAGCATATATAAGATTTTTCCTATATATTTTAATACTTGTAGTTTATCCCCATTATCATTCAGCATATTCTGAGAGTTTATCGTAACAGATAAGATATCTCATCTCTTTTTGTTTTTGCAACTTTATTAGTGCTCTGAGATTGTGTAAACACACATTTTATATTTACATGATAATAAAACGTATATAGTTAGCACAAGTGTTCAATACAAGTGACGAAAAAATTATCACACTGAACGGTCTGTGTATTTACCGTACAACCTCCAGCGTTACGTTAATAATTTAGGTGGTGTTAAGAAATATATTTTACACTCCTAATGTAGTCATGCGAGACTGATAATGGTTTGGATGTTGTATTCTTTAGCATTCGAGAGCGTCTTTCGAGAAAGAAATAGAAACTGTAAGTTAATTATACATTTCATTAATAAATGCGCGGTATAGTATGTATCTAAAAATCGTTAATAAACGATAATGACCGAACGGAAAACGACTATGCTTATGATACTGTAATTCTAATGATTTTTAGGTAATGCTCTCTTGCAAAGATAATATTACTATGTTAATATAAAATATTTTTTTAAAACATTGGCAATTATGATTTACTAATACATATATTTTATAATAATTATTATTTATTATATTTTTTAGTTTTTTATGATCGTTTATTTTGAAACAAATTAGAAGTGATAATAACAAAAAACGCGGTAAATAATTTTATACGTTTTAATTATTTGTACGCAGGCAATCATTATGCCAAACTATTTCGTGAAGATGTTCAGCGGCAGTGGCGGTAATATAGTTTTTGTTTAATTCTAAAGTAAATGTTAGTGCGTAATTATTAAAATTTATAGTTATGAAGTCGGCAGTGCGTGACTAAGCCTTTTAATTTCAAACGTGTTTTGAACTTGACCCACATCTCACAAGCCTCCATTGTCTCCGCCTAACCTCGATTGCACAGACGTCGTGATGTATGCACATGACTTTTCCAACCTTTCCTCAAATCCATCAAGATATTTCCTTCTAGCGATAAGTTCCTTTGTGATACTCGCACTCGGTAGAAAAGCCGTAATTTTTCATACAATAGCTAACTTTTCCAACTTTCATTTCAAATGTAACAGTTTCAAATGAGTCCCGTTACCAAGATGCCATTGCCCCAGTGCGCCAAATGACGGACAGTTTCCGCGTTTCTGATTTGAAGTTTATTACGTAGTTTACGGGACTATTTACATTTACTTTTTCTGTTCATTTATTATCTTAATGGCATCAATTTATTTACTGTCATTTCACACAGAGACGAACGCACTATTTGTGAAAATAACACTACTTTGAAAAACAGTTGCCTATTTTATTTGTTACTTGCTTATTCGAAACAGACTAAAGGATTTATGTATTGGAATCGGTAATAACACATCTGCTCTTAAAAAACACTTAAAATTTTCTTTATAACAATGACCATATGGAACGTGCACTCCTTTATAAGCCCCTTACCATATAACGAGATAAGACGAAACCAATCCGTTTTAATTTAACATTTAATATTTTCAGGGATGTCTCTTGATGAAGGCAGACAGTCCCAGCGACCATACCGCTATGGCATGGTGCTGCTGTGCGCGGGTGCACTGATCAACTGGCTGGGGCTGGCCGAAGACTATGCGGAGCCGGTGCGCTATGTCGGTGTGGCATGCATAGTAGCTGGCGCGCTCCTCATCTGCGCCGCCATGTGCTGCTGGCTGCAGTCGCCTGCGCGTCAACCACAAAACGATCGCACTTCGCCTGATACCCACCAGGTACTTGCATATAATATTTTTTCAGCATTCTTGTCAATATAAGGACTATAAACTTACAAGCTACCAAAACAACTATTGCGATTTGGATTTTTTTTCCTTATTTATAAGCAATAAACTGTAATATGTATATAACTCCTAAATCGGGTGTATACAAAAGTTAAGACTAGTAACCATTCTTCTTAAGATAACTTTATTGCCCATGTATAATAGTTTGCTTTATACTTTTACCTCCCATTGATCCCTTCTATATAATCTAATGTACCATTTTTCGATGTAATGAAATTTTTAGGGAATTCCGATTTATGCCTATCTTTTTTTTACATTTTATTACTCGCCTAATGTAAATAACTCCTGATGCGTTATTTGCTATTACAAAGTAATAAGTACTTGTGGCGGACTTTATAAAATCCTAACAATTAATTGACTCTTCTTACAATCTCATACATGCAGCATTTTCCCGTTTGTTTATTATTTTTCTATTATTACAGATTGACGATCCTATTCACGTGATATCGATGCCGGACGAAGAAACAATGCAGCAGAAGCCGCCTGATTACGACACTGTAGCTGGAGCGCCGCCTACTTACGACGACGCCATAAAGCTGAACCCGGCGAGGTTGCTCCCAGCCACTAGCAGCACACGTCATGAACCTCCTACGACTTCGGACATACCCATCATACCTGGTCAATTGGATGACGCATCCATACCAACAACAACCATCGCCCCCGTACACATCCCACATAACCAACCCCATGCCCAAGTGCCTAAGACTCCCCCACCACCGTATAGGCCAACGCACGCCATCAGATGAAAGCTAGGCCTGACAGCTGTGTTAGTACTTTAAATCGACTGCGTTTCATGTGATGAGACTTGTAAATAACCATTAAACGTATTTGTCAGTCTCAGCGAATGCGTACATATCCATTATTGAAAAATTGCGGTATTATTTTTTGTACGTATTGCATATCCACGCATGAAACTATTATTTTTAATTATATAGGTTGTCAAACTTAGGAGCGATGCGTACTTATGTGATATTAAAATGTTATAATTAGTTACTTAATATATTTTTAATGTATATATAAATAGTTTATAATCAAATGTAAACAATAAAAAACCCATTTCCGCTCATAAACAATGACGATGTGTAGGTGTATACATAAAACATTGATTTGTAAATGATTACAAGTAGGGTTTTTTTATTCACTATTTGTAACCGTTTTATTGTGCCATTCTCAGGAAAGGTAAAATTTTGTAAAAAAAAAATGTGCGTGTCTAGTAATTTCAAAAAAGACTATTTATTATTGATTTTTTTTAAATAACATTGTGCAAATTAAAAAAACCTTATTTGGATTGATTTAGTCTCTACTGCTTCTCTAAAAACTTTTTTACATAGGTTTAACCATTTTTTTAGTTTCATAAAATTCTAATTACACATATTTGTAAACTTGCACTGTTAAATTACATATAAGTATGAAATAAAATAGATGTAGAACCCGTTGATTCATTAAAGATGAATAGAACTATTGATATGAATAAATTGTGGTTGACTATAATCATCTTACTTGTGAAACCTACACTCGCTCTATGTTAGAAGCGTTTCATTCCACCTTGTACTTGGCTACATAGATGTAGTTATTATTAGTTAGTAGTATACTTAACCGTTTCAAAGTTATTCTAGTCCTCAAATAAAAGACTAAAATATTTGACCTTTAAATACCAACAGGATAATTTGTAATTTGTACACATTATTATTGCACAACTTGAATGACGCCGTGTTCATAATCTTGCCTAACACTATTTTCTTTATAACGTAGACTATGGTTTTAAAGACAAATAAATTACAAATGTTTTGAGAATTTTAACACATTGTAACTCAAAAAGTATGTTCCCACACATGAAAGTGTATTTAGTAAATTGTTGAAGTTACAGTTAAAGTGTAGAATTGTTGAAGTACATACAAAAAAAAATTAAAACATGCAGTTCTTGTTTAAATGCCTTTACAAGCATTCATATTAAAAGTAAAACAATGAGATTACCAAAACAGCAATTGTCGGACCTAATTTGTTTAATTGTTCATACTGTTTCTTACTTAAAATGATACCCAATTTCATATTTATTACCTACTTAAACACTAACATGTAAATTGCAGTTGGTCTGAAGTAACAAAAAAATCAAAAGGAAACCTTTGATTGAGGCGACATTAGTTTTCACACGATTTGTTATACCAAGTCTGCGTAAAATTAATGTTAAGGGTAAAACTAACTTTCAGTCTGAGAATGAATCAATCTAAGTATATTTTATATAACCTATAATTTGAAACAATACAATACTGGGGAACCATTACTGTGGTAATAGTTTTTTTAGTGAACTTACAGTAGGTACGCCTAAACTGGGACCAATTCCTAATATACATTAACCTAATTGTAAAAATCTAAAGCTTCTTGAAAATTTAATGACTTCATGTGCGAGTTTTGTTTCAAGGGCTTTACAATGCTGAAGTTGTGCATTTATTATTTGTACATTATACAAAGTTTCAAAAATTAAGTGTACATTCAAAATAAATGTTGTTGGAAAAATCTGTTTTGTTTCATTTTTACACATTTATTTTTGACTTATTACGGAAATAGTAAGAAATGGCAAAACTACTTTGAATTACAAAGTACAACCTAAAAAAAATTGGAGCCGTCGCTTTTATTACATTTCTAACGTCTTAGTATTTTTCCAAACAACCTATTCTCTCGTTTATGTAATATAGTGATTATACGACGAATTTTGTATATAATACTATCCATTCCTACATAATTCTCATAATTTGGTAGTGTTTTTTATTAAACGAGAAAGGTAGGAAAAGATCATGCCCAAGTATTAGTAGGTCCAAAAAGCGATGATTTCCAAACAGTAGTTACACGGTAATACATTGAGCTTAAAACGCACAAAGGAAGTTTGCCAATTTTCTATTTTCTTTTACAGTGACTGAAAGCCTATAATACCACGGAATATTCGACTGTATAAATTGATTAGAATAGAATAATAAAGCAGTAAATTGTGTTAATTCTCTTGTATGGCAGATAACTCTTCATTTAAACTTCATGAAGAAAAAACTATAAGACCAAACGAAAAATATAGTGGTGATAATAAACGATAAATAAATAACAATGCATTGTGCAATCACTAACAAAACAATTGTGCTTACAAACCTCGGCACATTTGATTAAACACAAATATTGAAGAAAACAAATAAAGTTTATCTACCTATTTTAGCCTATTGAAATGATAAATTTTTATTTGAATACAGCGCCTGTTACCTATTTTCTTTAGACTAAGACACAGGCAGGAATAAATTAATATAAATGATGATGAGAATAGATTTCATTAACAATTTTTTACATCAAAGATTGTATAGTACACATGGAATTATATTCACCAGTAGACCCTGATTTGCATGTGCAAAATACACATTGTTCGTATTCATAATTTTAGCGGATTCGCCCTACAACCATAACAAAAACTGTTATATAAATGGCCATACATCATAGAATAGAATAGAAAATACTTTATTGCTCACCAACTATGAATGAAATTAACAAAAGAAAGATATTATACTTAATATATATTCCGGTCAATCTTCCCATTGACAGATTTAAATTATTACATTTAATAAGACGAGGGGATGATCACCAAATTTGTTTAACAAATTGATTTATAACGCCCAATAATAATAAAAGTATATTTAACTTTTTTTTGTTTTTATCTAAAATTGGTTAAAAATATGTAGGCAGTACGAGCTTGAGTATTTGCCTTTTCAGAGTGAAAAAAGTTAATACTTGAGATGCCTGACGGGAATAGAAGAAAAAATATAGACATTATCTATACAACAGCTTTTGTTTAAAAAAAAATATTTACGAACACTTACTCTTTCATGAAATAAAAGTAGTATAGAAATTAATTTAAATTGCATGAAACAATAGTTAAGTAAATAAAAATTGCGGTGAACTGAATAATTTACGATAATACAAAATATGCCGGTTGAATTAAATAGTCTAACAGAAGGTTGGCTAGAATTAGAAAGTGACCCTGGTTTGTTTACATTACTTTTAGAAGATTTTGGAGTAAAAGGCGTTCAAGTTGAAGAAATATATGACTTGCATAAATCATTGGAGAGTCCTGTATACGGATTTATATTTTTATTTAGATGGATAGAAGAAAGGCGTTCGAGACGTAAATTTGTGGAACAAATAGAAAGTTTTGTACGCGATGAAGAGACTATCAATAACATATTTTTTGCACAACAAATGGTACCAAACAGCTGCGCTACTCATGCACTTCTTTCCATTTTGTTAAACTGTCCTAACCTGCATTTAGGTGAAACCCTAAGCAGATTGAAGGTAACCTAATCAGATATTAGTTGCTTACCTATAACTGTAAAGGTTAAAGTACTTACGTAGTAAAGTTGATGTTATGCAATTAAATTAAACAATTATAGCATATAATAATTTTGTTAATGTATTGAGGAATTAATTATTTTTAATATTTCTTATTAGCATCATACTCTTGGTATGAATCCAGAAAACAAAGGGTGGGCAATTGGTAATACACCAGAGTTAGCTTGTGCTCATAATTCACATGCTATCCCACAAGCCCGTAAAAAAGCGGACAAAAATGCAGGTGTCTCTACTGGAAGGTTCACAGGTAATTAGTCCTCTGACATTGTTCCTTATCTTAATAATATTATAGACATATACTAGTTATACATTTTATTGGATGTTTGTAAGTAATTTCTTTATGTGGCAGGATCAACTTTTATTGATTTTTTTCTTGTATACATATTTTCAGTTTTATGCTCTTATGTGGTTTGCAATCAAAAAATAAAATAAATAATTAATGTTTTGATTATTATTTTACTGTTCATTAAATTTTAATATTGTTTCATAGAACTAAAATTTTAAGGCTCTAATAACTTAGTTCTCAATTTGGTTAATAACTCTGCAATTGATTTTATTTTTATATGTAATATTTTTATCTCTGCAGGTGAAGCTTACCATTTTGTGAGTTTTGTACCAATCAATGGACATTTGTTTGAGTTAGATGGTTTAAAGCCCTACCCAACTGATCATGGACCATGGGCTAATGATGAGGATTGGACTGACAAATTCCGAAGAATGATGGCAGAAAGACTTGGAAGAGATGCCGGAGAACAAGTACATGATATTAGGTATGCATAATAGCATTGAGTGTGAAAGGCTGTACTAGAGCTATTAATTTTACAGCTGCTCAAATCAATAATATAAATCATCTTTAAAAATAATATTTTAAATATATTTTCAGGTTTAATTTAATGGCTGTTGTTCCTGACAGAAGAATAGCTTTGACACAGAAGTTACAATGTCTTGAAATGAATCAAAAAAGAGTGAAGGAAGCTATATCAAAGATAAGCAAACATTTACGTCATTTGTTAGGAAAAAACCGTGATTTTAATGGTATATATCTTTACACAAGTATTATGAAATCTTAAAAAAATTACCTCGAAATGTAATTGCATAGACTTTGAATACAAAGTTTACTTAAAATTTCCAGAAGATGCCATGTCACAAGTAAGCAGCGATAGCTCTTTAATTGATACTATACAGATAACAGAGGAAGCAATCCTGAATGCAATAGAATCCTCGCAGGCACAAACCTTTGATATTGATTATACACATCCGATCACAATTGAAATTGGTGCATCAGACCGACCACAGCAGGATAATAGTTTGGCACTAGGTAAATTCACTTGCTCATTATCTATCAATTTTTACTGTCTACTTTCGTCTCCTGAGACAGTATGGCAATGACAATGTACTTATCTTTACACGTTATCTACCTTATTATATTATAAATCCAACACAATGTACATTTATGTTTATATATTATTTATATTATCTATATTACAAGAGATCGCTGTCCAGCAGTGGATGTCCATCTGTTTAAATGATGATGCTTATAACAATTCTTTAAAATCAATGTTTTTGCTTTTAAAAACACCTTTGTTGATGTTAATAGTCATAAAAACGATAGAACAAAAGCTTTTGCTACACAAATACACCTGTTGACACAAATATTTTTTTTTTTATGCCAACTGAATGACATCCACTGCTGGACATTGGTATCATAAAATGCATTCCTATGGTCTTGTGCTGTTTGAGTGCACTAACTCCCTGCAATTATTTTAATGTTATCTCTTTACCCAGAGAGTGGTCAGGCAATATAGTCACTGTGTTATAATGACCCCATTAGTGGCCAAAGTCCATCAGTTCTATGATATATACACCCAGGCTCATCACTTAATTCTCGTCAGTAACAATAGTATCTGCAATTGTTGACTAGGATTTATGATTTTCAGGTGTTAATATTTTATGTAATATTTAATTTCAGTGGATCCAGTAGAACAAGGCGACACTGTAAAGTTTGTAACGCTAAACAGAGAATGTCAAATCTTGGATGATGTAAGCAAATTTAAAAAAACAGATCTTTGAAGATTAAATCTCTAGAATTTTTAATTAATTAGAAGAGTATTTTGTTTTTTATCTACAATATACTTAAACTACTTTAATTAATATGGTGTTAAGTAACAATGAGGTCATGAATGGTGAAGAGTGTTCACCCAGAACACTGGCTTTTATATGTTAAATGGGAGAACACAGTAATGCTGTTTTTTGGATTGGCAGTAAACTTACAATATGAGTTAGAAAAATCAGTACCACTAATCAAACTAGAACTGTGGATTTGTAATCAAATGAGGAATCTCTGTGTTAATAGGCAAGCAGTTATCAACTGCAACAGAGAAAAATTAGAATCATGTTTTGGTATTGGTTATGTTTATCTATTTGGTATAGTTTTCTAAAATTTGAGATTGTTATTAGTATTTACTATCTATTGAACATACAAAATACCTTTCACCATACTACAACCATTTAAATAATCATAAAATATTTATTTATTCTTATTCAGATATATCCAACATCCACATCAGCACTAGTAAAGAGTAACAATATGGCAGTTCTTGTTTACTGTGAAACAGCACCAGAGCAACCATTCAAATTAAAGAAGCTACTGTTAACTCACCCAGAACTAAACATGCTTATCAGCAATATAATCAGTGAAGTACAATCATGTCAGCAGGCTCTGAATGATGAAAATGATAAAAGAGATATGTATAAGGTAAGAAATGGTTACCTTTATCATTTATAATTGAAAAATAAATTTTTAACATCCTGTATATTGTTAGCGTTGATTAAAAAATTAAGTTTTAGTTTTGGTTGGTAGCAGGGTTTTGGGAAATCTGGCTGGTATTGCATTATTGTTATCAATACAAGAGAATAATAGTAATCTGGATAAGCACCGTTAGCAATTCAAAGCATCCTTGTCAATGAATACTGTGTGAAATATAGATCTTGTGGTCAATTAATTAAACTAAACTTTACAGATATTTTTGCGGTTATCTTATATTTTAATAGCTTAGTCCCGTTGATAAAATTTTTTTAATAAAAAACCGAGTACAGCACACTATTAGCAAACTGCAAGACACAGTATCTCTCTCTCTATGATGATTGTACACTTGTACACACAATAATTACAAAGCTGGGTACTCTAACAACTATGACAACAAGACATCTGTTCCCATAGTCTGTCCTCATCAGGTAACCCTGGTTGTTGAAAGGACTCAAACAAAGTAGTAAACGCGTTTAAATCCGTTTATTTAGTGTTATCATTGTAATAATTCAGTATGTTAGTGTTAGATGGCGTCTCCAAGAAGCACCATTTTTGTAACAAAAATATGACAATGTTTTTATTAATTTTCTGTAATTTGTGTATAAGAAATATTTGACTATTTGTGATTAGGTAGACGACTGTCGTCGCACGCATAACTACGACGAGTTCATCTGCACGTTCCTGTCGATGTTGGCTGAGCGCGGCGCGCTCGCCGAGCTCGTGACCGCTCAGTTGGAGCGGGGGCGAACGGCGCGCGTGCGGCGCCGGCGCCCGCGGCCACGCCCCCGTGCTCGCCCGCGTCCTAGACCACGCGCTAGGAAATAAAATCATTTTCTACCGACACGTTTGTTTTATTGCCTCATAAAAATTTCCACTTAAATAAATCTGTCGTAGTGGTCGCCATAAAATCACTAAAATTTGATTTTGGTAAATGTGTAATATTTGCGTAAATATAAGAAATCATTAAATTAATATTTTGTGGTCTCTGGTGAAATGTTCGTAAAGGAGATTCATTTGTTCTGGCGGGAAGTCGGGGTTATATGGAGATGTTTACCCGTGAAAACCTTGTCGGTGGTAGTCCTCGTATTGTCCCGTGTGATGCGCGATCTCCGTTAGGAACACAACAGCGGCCAAATTCCTAATCACACCAACTAAGATTTGGGTTTGTGAAAACTTTACTGACCAATTAAAACATTTTAATTACACATAAAGCCAAAATCCAAAATTATTATTAGTCTTAACTCAGTCAGTCATTCAAATAAAAATGCATAATTCCACACCTTGTGAAGGTTCAGTATTTGCATCCGAACATTGTATTATATCTCACATTTTTAAGTATTTTTATTACATGTATAATACTACTGAAGACTTTATACTATTTCGGCATGAAATAAAACAAAATGTAAAAACGAATGTTTTTATTAGTATACTACGAACAGCGCCGTATTTACATGGTCTTTATATTGTTAAAGAAATGTAACAACTTCATTGTGATTACAGTGAGAACTTGGAAATGCTCTGATTTAAATATCAATACGCTTTCATCCGCCACATTGTAAAGTAAGCCCTATGATATTTACGCTTTGGTTTAGCTTGTAATAACATACAGGTAAGCATTAAATGACTACTTGTGAGAAAATGGCTAGAGGCCCAGGCATTTGAAAAATTGCATGGGCTGTTTAGATTTTACGTAAGGTTGGTTGAAACGTAAGCCAATATTTTAAGCAACAATATTTGTTACTTTAAAAATAGGACAACAGTTTTATACTACTATTCTAATAGCGGAATTCTAATAAACATGATAAAATAACAGCCAAACAATGCAGTAGTACAGCAAAAAATATGTAATGATAATGTTGCCAGTTGCAGTTTGTTTTTGGACATGTCCCTCGGGGTGTTGCACAATGATAAAAAAGATGGCGTGATTACTGCAACGAAATTGAAAGAATAGAAATACAGGACGTAATTTTTCTTTTTTACTTATTAACAAAATAAAATGCGATTTATTTCGTTAATCCATATAAATTGAACAATGTAAAACAAATCAAAATTTTAAAATAAAATCAAGACCTGCCCTAGGCAAGCAGACGATGCTGTAATGATAAACGCTTTAAGCACCCCCCCATAATTATTTGACGATTATACATTCCAGTTAATAAAGTGAAGATTTAAAGCCAAAAAGTGTATGTTTAAGTAACTTCCAGTAATATGTGTAAAAACAATTCAGCCATACAATATATTGGGCATATAAATAATAAACAACTCTAAACTTTTTACGGCTGGGAGTCGGAGCCGTTGCTCACAATGAGATGTTTAAAGCAAATTATTCACCATGGGGGGAAAGAGGATTTGGTCGATGTCACGTGTCCACGAAAGTTATGGTTCAAAGAACACATCAATGTTTACCTTCACTGTTGGGCGCACACTTTAGTATTATTGTCATAAGATAAATACGAATACCGATATGTGTGTATAACATTCAAGATTTTGTATTGTTTGTTATAATTACATCTAAGTAAGTTTGCATCAACAAGACAAGTGGCTCGATTAGAAAACCTTTTATCACAGACTAACGGAAATATTAACGTCGGAATACTTACACAATACATATATGGCACTAACACAAATCGTGTAACGAACATACATAGGAAGCTAACAATGCGATTGCGACTCGCGCGTTAGGGGATACAAAACAATTTCAAGGTAATAAGTGAAGCGCACGCGAAATAATACTCACCCATTGTTACATTTCAATCACAATATATTACATTCTACATTTATGGGCATTCCAACAATATAATCCCGCACTATTAAAAAAAATGTGACCATAATACTCGATAATAACAATTAGATAAAATTCAATATGTGTACTAAAAGGATAAAATGGCAGTAGCACCAATGGCATGACAGAAACGCGCGCGGCCCCGGGTTCACAACCGAAACTTATTTCTATTATCACTACTTCATTGCTCTACACTGGGTGTCCGTTTAAATTGCAAATCCCGAATTGAGGGCATAACCAAATGAGAAACCCGATTTTTGAGCGAAAAAGAAAAAAACCCGCCGCTTAAAAAAACCTATATAGTGATATATAATATATAATAACGCTTAATTAAATTTGATCAAAATAAAATAATCGAAAATTTGACTAACAGAAAATTCTACATCAAACCTTAGCACTAACCACTACGGCATACATTCATAGATAAGGAACAAATATCATCAATCGATAATTTAAAAGGTGTCCGCTGCTACGCACCGCGCCAAAACTACAACTGTAGCTAACCAACCGCTAACTGTAGCCTAAACAAGAACACATTACCAGCCCTGCAGCATTTCAACTCTCGTTCTTCAGCTTCACAGCGTCTTTGGAGTCGTTTGGACCTGTAGACTCGTCGGCCGCAGCCGTATCGACGACCCCTTCAGCTACTTTATTTGCCAGATCGTTCAATCCGAGTATCGGAAGGTCCTTCAACTGTCTTTTCTCTATTTCGGCTTTAAATTGTTCAATGTCTTGTGGGCTGGAATTTTATTAACGCAAATAATAAAAAAATATTTTCTTAATAACTGTACTACTAAATTAGTGTTATTCATTTAATCATTTCAATTTTTTGTTTTAAGAGCTGTAAAGTTTTCTAGATTTACGCGCTTTACAATCCACTACCTCTTTTGATTTAACACTATGTAAAAGTAAAGTGAAGTGTTAGATCATTGTAAATAAAAAATTAGACTTTTCCTTGCGTATTTACTCCTATGTAAAGTGTTGAAACCGATGGGACCATACCTGATTTGAACAAAAAGTATTCCGTTGATGAGATTGAGCATATCGATAACAGAGGCCATGGCGGGCGGCTGGATATGCAGCGGCGGAGCGGGAGGCTGCGAACGCGCGTACGCTTCTGTAAGCCGTTTCTGCAGCACGACCGCTTGCTGCGTCAGGTGCCGCAGGCATTCAGACGACTCGCGCGTTTTTTCGTGCTTCTCGCCCAGCTGTCATTTAAAATGAATTAAAGACGTTGCATAAAAGTTGTAATTAATATTAACATCAAATATACTATATGTACTAAATTGTACAAATACGTAGAGGAAAAAAAACTTGCTCAAAACCTGTTGCATAGAAAGATACTCACGAGCTGTTTGTATATAGAGTACGTCTCCTTTTCGTGTTGGAGCGCAGCACGGAAGTCCCCGAGGCAAGAGAGCGTACGTGCCAGCAGGTGCCGCGCAACGGCTGCCTTCAGCGAGCGCGCCCCGTGCGAGCCGCACGTCACAGCCAGCGCGCGCTCAGCAAACCGCAGCGACAGCTCATACTCGCCGACCGCATGCAGTATCAGTGCGATGTTGCTCTGATCCAAATAAAATCATTATTTTTTTTTAACAAATACAATCAATATTTTTTTATTCCAACAAAGGAATATTATAAATAATTTGTTAACACAATAGGTTAACATTTCTTCATAATTGCTTAGATCAGACTGCGTATTAAAAGTTGTAGGTCTCTATATTAACTATACTGTGTTAGCATATCTGACATTTTGTCCTCCCGAGACCATGAAATATTCAAACCTAAGCATGAAAATAGATATATTAAAATAAAGACGAAACAGTGGACGAAACTAATTTAAAATTTGATGTTTGTTGTTTTGATTGACTTTTTTTATAGTCTCTGTAGTCTTTATTATACTCATCATTACTATAATGAGTACTATAACGATTCGAGGTACATTTTATATTTGAATTATATAATTATTATACATATTTCTTTTTGGTTACAATATTAAATAAGTTAACAAGATGATTTCAGGATGCAACAATGTATAGCAAAGGAGTTATAATTGAAACACCATGTACTTCTTTTTTCAGTTTGAAATTACTTACATCAAGCAAAGCCATTTCCGGATGGTTTTCACCACAAACCAAAAGCGCGAGGTAGCGGGCCCGGTACAGCAACTTCAGTGCGGTGCTTACTTGACCATTCGCAAAGCAATATAACGCCAAATGAGACTGAAATATAAATGAAGTATTTAATTAATTTACCAACCAAGCATTTTTTTTATGGACGAAGAAGCGTCTAGACATGCGGGACGTTAACCTGCTACATACTCCCATAATAATGTGATGCTAGTTAGGATGATATATAATGCACCACATTGTGCTCGTCGCCTTGAGACATAAAATGTTAATCCTCGTTATTCCTCTAATTACACTAGTTGCAACTTTCTTAGAACCAGAACACAGTAATCGTGAAGTTAATCATTTTATTTCTAGTTTTTATTGGTCGATTTACTTTTGATAATAATTGTCATGGGTCGGAGTCATTTCGTCTTGCTGTCTGCACCAGTCATTTTAAGATTGCTTTAGCTCATAAGTTGAGTTAAGTCTTATTACACCAGAGTCGACAGACCCGAGCCAGAGGAAAGGTTTTAGAGGTTGTTAAGAGCTCTTGTGCAGTACATTGGTTTCTTATATTTGATAAATAAAATTATATTTCTTTGTACTTAACACTTACATATTCAGTTATTGTGTATGGATGGTCGATGCCGTTGACGCGCTCGGACATGAGCACCGCTTTCTGCTGGTACGCCATTGCCTCGCGGTGCTCACCGGTTACATAACAGAGGCGTGCCACCATGCGGAGGCACTGCGCGATCTCCCCGTGCATCGCCCCGTACACGTTGTTCAGCAGATTCAAAGCCTCAGCGATCAGTTCATGACCTTCAGACACAGCGCCTGATTGGATCTTGCTTTGGCCCGTTGTGTAAAAGTTGTACGCGTCTGATGCCTGCACATATCGTGAAATTAAATTTTATCAGTAATCTAACAATCATCATTTGCTTATATCCCACCACACATTGTGTTATAGAAAATTCTGATCTTTTATAATAGCAACATCTTAGGTTAATTTTAAAACATTTTATCTCCATATTTGTAATAAAAAATCTTTGAGAAATTATATAAACGGATTTTTTTTAAATAAAAGATTGTCTCGTGGTGCCAGTGGCTATCTGCCGTCCCGATTCCGGGGCAACATATTTGGAATATTGATTTTTGGCATAGTTTTTTTCATGTTTTTTTTTGTATTGTAAATCTGTCGCCATAAGAGTTATTGTGTTTTAGTTGTTAACATATGAGAACCCGAACATTCTGGTCATACGTACACAGCCTAATTGTTACTTAACATCATGTGAAATTGAAGTCAAGTGTTAGCGCATTATACATAAATAAATATTATTTACGTTAATTAGTTTTATGTTACATAATATTTAGTTTAAGGTTATATTTTATTACAAGAATATAGTTACCCTAGGATTGATATGTTTAACAACGGGGAAAATGTTCATAATGTCGGACGCGTTAAACGGAGCCTTGTTCTTATTGTCGAAATCGTATTCTCTCAATAAAATTTGCAAGCCTACTTTCAGCGCGAACGATCTGTAAATATTTATAAAAAAAATATTAAATCGTTTTTGTCCACTGAAAACTATCAATACATTTTGCTTTGTATAAAATTATTTAAATCTTTTCAACACCATACCTAAGCAGCGATATTTTCTGTATACCATGTTTCTCTATAACGACGTCCATATTTTCAGCATTCAGTTCATATCCCCAATATGACTGAAACAATAAGAATCAATATATAGAAATGTTGTTATTCGCCTCAAGTTTACAGCTACTAGTTAATAATATAATATTAAGTAGTTTTATTTCAATCGCTACAAATTTCTAACATTATAGGAAACTGTAACAGCTGTGGTGCAGTGTACCATCTTAACCAGCGCCGCGTTGTTATGGGCAAGCGTATCACTTACCATCAGGTGAACGTCTAGCTTGTCCCATCACCAAATAGACAAAAAATGCTCTGTATGTTAGGCATTCGGTTGTGCTAAATGTTACATCTTTAGTAGGCACGCCTCAAGTCATCACTCTAAGCTTATGCTTTCAATAAAGAAAATATCACAAAGAAACCGACATGTTTCATAAAAACAGTTTTAGTCAATGTGCGACATCCTCCAACTCGCATTTGGACAGCGTGATAGATAAATATTTTTTAATCTCTACAACTACGTGTAGGACATAGTCCAATTTAATATTATTTTTAATAACCAGGTGTCCAAAAATTGTATATGAAATTTTACTCCATTTTGCTTAACTAATATTTCCAAAAAAAAACTATATAAAACTTTTCATCAACAAAACTGTTGCTTGATTCTTATAAGTATAACTACCTTCGTACCTTGAGTTCGTGTTTAATCTGAGAGAAAAGCGACTTCGGGGTAAGGTTCTGCCAGTGCGTGGCTGGCGATACCGGGGAGGCGGGCCGCGGGTGCTTGCGTGCGCGCCGCCCGCGAGGCCGCGAGCGCGCAGGTGCGGGGCACTCAGCCGCTGCGATAGCCGGCGCCGCGCAAGCGCCCAGAAGACAGCTCAAAAAGTGTGCCGCTGCCGCGCCGGTACACATCGCCTCACAACCCTGTGCAATCTCAATTTACTTAACTAAGGAAAGTAATATTATTTTACAAAGACCGCTATGTAACGAATGTCATAAGAATCATCAGTTATCAGAATAATCATAAAAATCTATAAGAGAAGTGTGTCACGTGTATGTGTCACGAAGAGGCAGGGATTGGATCTGAGTGTGTGTGTTGTTTTGGAAAAATAACATCCTAGGGATATGGACATATTTCCAAGAACAACCTGCACTCGGTTTGCGTGTTGAATAAACAGTCTTTACTCCCTCCATGTGAGAGAAAATCTCGAGTCCCTTCTGTAAGAACATTATCTAATAAGGAACAATCCAATAGAACGCGCACGCGTCTATTGCATTGTATTACATAAAATATTTTGTGAATTACTTGCGTCGTAGAAATATTAAGAATATTGTGCACACCTGTAGGTAAGCAGTATATATGTGCTTGGCGGCACGCAAAAGCAGTTCCGCCACGGCGATGGCATGCAGATACGCGAGCGATGCGTGTGGGCGCAGCGCGAGAGCGACACGGCCCAGGTACCGCACGTTGATTCCGCGCGTGTGCAACGCCTCCGTCAGGCCCGCACCGTCCATAGGTGCCGCCGTATGCTCTAAACATTCGCGGACCTAAACAATAGTAAATTCACAATTACTTATGTATATAACACATCCAAGAATCGTGCAAAAGTTAACATATCTTAAATTGTCAACCGCATTGTGTTTCTTGTGTCGCTTCTCCTTGCTTAGTAGAATATATCTCTTGTTATCTGCATAATATAATAAAAACGTTGAGTATTAAAAGAGAGCAGACTTAAAAAAAAACATAGACGCTATTTAAATCCTTACTTTGTTTTAAAGCCGTGTTTGGAATCCGCGATAGTTGAGATTGCAAGGCGGTCGCGATTGCTATAAGACTCGTAGAGACGCAGGTTCGATTTACACGTAACTTGAACTACTGATAAACAAAGCGAGGAAACCGTCACTATCCAAGATGAACAGTCTTCATAGATGTGTGACATTTACCAATCAGCAGTTGCACCACCAGTATGGTCAATAAAATGGATTTGACTTTTTCCTGAAGGGAAATGTCCACAAGTCCCAATAGTGGGACAACTAAATTACTTACAAAGGCGGGTATTTGTGTGGTGAGTAAGAAAGCAGCAGCCTCCTTCACTAGATGCCTCTGCCTTGCGAGCTGCTCGGGCGTGGCTGCGTGCTTGATGCCGGCGGAGTATACGTCGGGATTGAAGCGTACGTCGAACTCCGATTCCTTGAGCGATGCCACCGCCCGTGCGGCGGAAGCGACCACTGCACGAGAACGATCGCTTGCTGCTATAAAAAATGTCGTCAAAATGTGTGGTTAACAATATATACAGTGTCCTAAGTAACAAGTAGTTATAACTTATTGTAAAAACAAATAACACTTTCAATTACTATTACAAAGTGTTGGTGTTAAAGGATACTGTATATTTAGAGAAAACTTACTGTCTGTTTCCTGTTTGTCTCCATTACAAATTGAATCCGTTATGCTCTCTACAATTTTCTTAGCTACATCTGTATCAATGTCTGAATAATTTTCATTTATCAACAAATCATCCTTTTCTTTGTCGTCACCATTTTCAATACCAGCGATAACTTTTAAATCTCTTTCGTTTTCATTTACTTTGTTGTTCTCATTGTAAATTAGAGTTACCAACTCTTTATCTTGTCTATTTATCTCAGATTTTTCCAACTTTTCTTCTTTTCTTTTACATTCCTTTTTCTGTTTCTTTTCCTTGATATCTTTTTCTTGGCTCTTAGAATCTTTCTTTTTGTCTTTTGTTTCAGACTCCTTGTCAGCATCTTTTTTATCACTTTCTTTATTTGCTTCGATCGATTTTTGTTCGGAATTTTCACGCTGCTGACGTTTTACACTTAATTGTTGCAAGTGAAACGCAGCGTATCGTATAAACATGAAATAACGAGCTCTAAAAACAAATAAATTGAAATGAATAATAAAAACATAAACATCAACTAATTATCGACTATATTTTTGTATATTTTTTAAGTACAAATTCACAGACACTTACACTTACACCCATACAGCATAAAACATCTCAAATATTCCTATATATTTTTAATTATCGATATTCTTATTTTAAAGATTCCTAAATTGAATTGAAAAACAGCAAAGATAATATTTGCGTCTTGCATAAATAGAATCAAATTTTCGAATTTAATAAAGGAGAAAATTTGACTGATAGACACAGGACATTAAGTCTGCCTATTGTATTCCCCCTTTTTCAAGGGTACTAAAAAATCATACTAAATTAACTCCCACGGCGTTTACCCAAACTGTCATCTAAAATATCTATAATTATGTTGCTATAATACTTACTCTACAAAACTATCAACTAGTTCTTGTCTAAGGCAACACAGCTTATGTTTATGAATAATTGGGAAACCCATAGATTTAATGTCTTCCCGCAACTCATCATCGTCCACTGAAATGAAAATAAAATTTGTTGTAAAAAAAAAACTAAATTTATAAAATAACAAATAAACCAAAAAGTTAACAGTATTTACAAGTTAATACTTACACTGAAGGAAGTTGACATCTGGTGGGAATGTGCGCAACAGATCTAATATGTAATGACGACCATCGTTACCAATGATTCCTTTGCACTCGACGCTCGAGCATAACTCCACAGTTTCACTATTAGCACTTATAACTGAATGAGGCATTATCTTCAGTTGCTGTCCAGCTTTACTTAACTGAGGAAAAATATTAAAATGCAAAAGATATATATTTTAAATAATATAAAATGGTAACAGTATGAATCATCTGAAAAACTAGATATAAAGGTATTTAAAAAAGCCATGTAAAAATTAAGGACTTTATGCACCTATTAGTGCTTTCGTAGTAAGCAAACATTACTATGTTCCAGAGTGAAAGGTGCAGTAAAAATATGACATAAATAATATTATTTGCCATATTGTTTCTCACGGTGTTGAGTTCTGTAATATTGTGTTATCATCATATCAATCACCTTAATATAAGAAAGCAAGTATCATTTACTACCAAGTGAATAGTATACCTGTTTCGCCTCTATATCGTATAAATTAAAGAACTAACCAGCTCCATATACTTGGGATGTGATAGCACAGTGGTGCCAAAGTCTATGCTGCCATAGACGACACTCTGCTCCTGTTCTTTTTCAAGTATGCCGGGAATGATGGACTGTGCAGTGACGCGATAGCCGCGATAGTCCACCACTACCGTGCCCAGAGTGTGGAGCCCGGGGGTGTCTACCGCACTATATACTCGCACGCCTTGAAGATCGTTACGCTGCACATAAAACGTTTTATTATATTTATATTTCTTATTACTTTAAAAGCTAATAGGTCAGTGTATTAGAAGGTTATACGTGTTATCCACCAACCCGTACATGGGCAGCGTAGTAGGTCCTTGACTATCTCCTTGTGAGAAAAGGCTAGGGCCCAGTAGTAAAATATTAAGAAGGCTATTTGTGCATGCATGTATTTTAGATTAACGTTAATTTAGACTGCCTCATTAATTTATTACGCACCTTAACAAATCAAATTCGTCTAGGTAATTTACAAAAGCATGTTTTAATATATCAATTTAATATTATTAATATTACAACAAAGACGACAAGACCTGATGTAAAAGATTTTTTATTATCAACAAAGTGAAGAAAGAAGGCAGGTCATGTCGTTCGCCTTGTAGTAAGCTCATAACAATGAGACGCTAGTTCAGATTTTTAAACAGCAGTACATTGCAGTCGTCGCCTTGATACATTACATGTACAATCTACTACGTTACCAAAAATGAGAAATCGAGCTCACCGGTGCTACGAATGCGGCTGCGTCACCGCCTAGGTCTTTATAATGGTCGCGCACATCGAAACCTAACGAGAAGAATATATTGTTCCAGATGAACATCTGCATCTTGGGTTCTTCGCCAGGGTTAATAGCCATAACGTTGCCGTCCACCACTGCCATGGCACCACGCGTTGCCGCCGCCACAAAGTCGCTGTGAACCTGCGGTTGAAAAAAAAGTATATAGTCAGGATAATTCTTTCCAATATTTTTGCTAATAAATTAAGGTATGTTTATTTCAGATTAGAAATAAACGAACACTTAACACTACTGATAAAAAAACTTATTTGTAATCGGCAATGGGCCAACACTTGTCCTCAATTTCACATGATATTATGAGAATGAGGCCGTAGAGGGTGAAGCGTGATAGTCAGAATACTCCGATTCCCATTGAGAGGTAATATTGATTCATAAATTACCTTAAAAATGGCACGCTCTCGGAGCAATCGTTCCGGTAGTGTGGCGCGTGGCAGCTCACGCGTTGTCTGCAACTCCTCATTCCAGTCGCGCGTCTGTCCTGGAATGTGCTCTTCATAACCTAGCTTTGACGAGAACGCTGAAACAAAAAAAAAACCTTATAGATACTAATTACTAAAATATATGATCAAACTACGCATTAGAACAAGCCTAATGAAATGTTATTAATTTTTACCATTCATCGTTTATATAAAAACTGAAACCATGACAGGCGCATTAACTAAAAATAAAAAATTACGTAAACCTTTAAGGAAATAAATAATTTAGGGCGCGACTTAGGGCGTGATTCCGAAATCAGGTTCGAATCCGATTAAACTAAATAAGATTAAAAACTGTTGTTGTACACCACCATGTAACAAACGAGCATTGTCTATATTTTTTATGTCAACTTTTAATATATTTAAAATATAACTTACTGTCTTCGGCTCGTATAGCATCAACAGTATGATCAAGCATTGGTGATGCCCACTGGTATACTTGATAAGGAGTGGCGACCCTTTCGAACGGATGCTTCTGCATGCGCCTCTTTTGTACCAGGGCAAAGTTCCTCTTAAACGAAGGGGACACGATACTAAGAAGCTCTATCAACGAGTGACATAAAAGGGACGGGCTCGATGGACGTGGATTGAACACTTCTTCGGTGGACCTGTTAAACAATTGCGAACTTTTTTAAACGAATTACAAAAAAAATTATGACATAGATATATAAAGTTTAAGATACATGATTATTACCGTAGTAAATTTTGTATGTTTGAACATTTGCACTTTTCAATAAATATAAAGCGCATTAATTAACGACAGTCTTTGGGGAGGTTTCAAGAAAGTGAAGCTAATCTGAGAAATTTAATTTATGAATAGACCCTCAACAACTTTTTACTAGTCTAGAAATCACTAAACAATGGAAAAACTACTGATTATCTCGTTTTCTTCATACAATGAGTAGTTTATGAAGTCATTTTAGGTGTGTAAGAGACGAATGTAGTATTTTATACAGTTAATAAATGCTCAGTGGATTTCAAATTGAAAATTTGTTATTAATACATAAATTTACTTAGACAATCAAAAAATATTACTGGTTAAGGTAGAATCCTCGCGGGCATGCTGTGATGTAGAAATGACGATCTTCTAATGTAATTACGTGCAAGTAGAGCAAGTCACCGCACATCTTTCGTGGTCCAGGTGGAGGATTCCAGCCAGAAGTAGTAAGCACCTTATAAAAATATATGTTATGATCTTTAAATGGTCTGATTTTTTTGACACTACACTATTTGCAAATTACTATTACGAAGCTATCAATTGCTATTTAGGTGGACGAAATATTAAATTTAAATGTTAAAAAACCTATACTATGAAACTTTTTTGTACAATTTACTATATCATTTTGCAATGTAATCATGATCGGGTAAACCAGGAAAAATGAAATACGGACAACACAAGTATCAGCTGCATTTCATCGACAATGGTCTAACACTTGACCCTAATTTCATACAATCTTAAATGAAATTGAGGCCGTGGACGGTAAAGCGTGATCGTCCAGAATTCTCCGACTCTTATATGTCGACAGTCGGAACATAGTTATGCTTACAACATGTTGGCGGAAGTGAGATATATATACTTTAACCTTTGCCATTTTAAACCCTTCAAGATCACATTACATCAATGCGTTATAGGAATCATAAATCATTTATAATATAAAAATAAAATAGTTGAAGATAAATTGTCTTCTTTTTCAATATAATGTAAGAAATAGATTCTAATGCACTTGATTAAAACAACACGCTTTCTTATGTACCTTTAGGCACTGAGGTGCCTTATTTTCTTTTGTTAATCCTGGATGTAGAGGTAACAATGGACGCTCAGTACTACCAGGCATAATATAGTCAGGTGGTGTACAGTCCACACTTTCCGGGCGCGATTTCTTCTTTTCTAAAAATAAAATTGTTACTGTGTTATACTGAACAAAAATTTTTCACATTTATTATAATTAAACCACCTTTTTTGATATTTTAACGTACCAAGTATATCGCCTTGTGTGATTATGTTCAGAAAAGCTAAAGAACTGCACTCTTGACCAGCGTACGCGTCTACGTAGTCGATGGATTTCAGAAGATCACGCACATGACGAACGTGGATTCTTGCCTCGCGCATTGTGTATGGTTCCTCAACCACCTAAAATAAATACAACATTACTTTACTAAATGAAAAAGACAACTTCTTAAGTAAATGCTTATATAAACAGCTACTCACTTTAATCACAGATCCCTCTTTTATGCCTTCGATATTTTTTAATTCTGCAAAATTATCAAGAGTTACTCCATCTAATTGCAGGGAAAAACATGTTCTATGGCATGTATCTTCACGATCCATCACTACTTGATGAATTTCCTGAACCAACTCCATACTGGAAACCTGTAAAAGTTTTATAAACGACAAACATTCAATAATAGTATAAATGTTTCACCATTACTATTATTAACATCGTTTAAATTTTTCTATACCTGTATATCTAATGGTTCTGCCCCGGGACTTACAATCTTGACTGTGAAACCTAAGTCTTGAATAAATACTACCTCGGCGTCTCTTTTCTTCTCTTCTCCTTCCCCATTACAAGAGGATTCCCCGTCCTTGTCTCCATTTACTAATTTAGCAAGTTCACCATTAACCTTTTCCGATTCATTTTCTGTACTTTTACATACATGCTCTTCTAATTTTTTATTGTCCTTTTCCTGTTCACCAGTAATTTTCTTTTCGGCGCAAGTTTCAGAATTTTTATCTAAACCTGTAACTTTTTTGTTAACCTTCTTTTTATCATTTATTTGCTTTCCGACAACCCCCTTTTCCGCAGGTTTTTTTGTTAAAATCACATCATTTCCCTCATCGGATTTATTGGACTTTGTATCGTCGGATTTACTGGACTTTGTATCATCGGATGTACTGGACTTTGTATCATCGGATTTACTGGACTTTGTGTCATCTGATTTACTGTACTTTGTATCATCAGAATCACTAACAGCTCCATTTGTAATTATTTTGGCGTTATCAGTGCTAATATCACAATCAAATTTGTTTTTGGGGTCACCATTAACAATGGTTTCACTAGAGACATCTGTGCCATTTAAAGTTGTTTCTTTGGTAATTGTTTCATTGTTTTTATTATCAACAGGTTTCAATGCAATTTTCTCTCCGTTAAGTTTTGCCATGACACCGTTAGATTTAACTTGTTGTGGTTTGTCAGTATTTACTTTTGGTTTTTGAGGCTCTAGAAACGAAAAATAATTATTAAAAAAAATAGTAAGATTTTCTTGATTACCTCTAGAAGGTATAAGAATGAATTTAGAATGAATAATGTACCGGCATTTGGAGTAAAATGCGGTGGCGTGCTATTAGTTTGTGGCGAGGGAACCTTGCGAGCGGCGGCCGCGTATGAGACGCGCGGTGGCGACGGCGCTGATACACCGCCGCCGCCCTCATCATCAGCGCGCCCGTTTGGCGTAC
This sequence comes from Byasa hedistus, assembly GCA_029286795.1. Lineage (NCBI taxonomy): Eukaryota > Metazoa > Arthropoda > Insecta > Lepidoptera > Papilionidae > Byasa > Byasa hedistus. The sequence continues at coordinate 5,340,512 of JAGSMW010000009.1, read as the reverse complement.
TCGCATGACCGTTGCTACAGCCAACGACTTTAACGCCTATTTCCTTTTTCATTGTTAATTGTTGCTTCCTCTCCGCTTTAGCGACTAAACGAACAATGCAAATAAACAAATTATTATTTGATTATTTGACTACTTAAACTAAGTCACTCTTTATTGAAAACTCGTTATTTAATATATAGAGCGTAATAAATAAGTGACAAAATAAAACAATCTCAAAAGGGACATACACAACAGATTTTTTTCTCATTAGCATAATTAAACTTCTCTGTCTTCAAAAACTTCTATAAGATATAATAGATTTAAACATATTTAACAAAAGAGTCGTTTGGATTATGTTATTTATATACCGGAAAAGAGTAAAAAAGACAAAAATTACAACCAAATAAAGAACGGTCGCAATATATTTTATTAAATAATTATAGTTTTGGGACGTGTTAAAGTTCAATATAATAAATATTTATAGTTGGTTTTCATCAGTGATAGTTTCGGTAGACCAGTTGGTAACGTTCAGTGAGCCCGGAGCGTCAGAGTTTGAGCGCGCATGTCTCGTCCCGTGACTGACGGACACGTGGTTTTTGCTGGCGCCTAGCCAACTATCTCCAGCAGAGAGTCAATAATAGACGGCAACGGGATGCCGACGGCAACGGGATGCCGCCAACAATAGACGCCATCTACTACATCTCCACTGTAGTCGTTATCGTTTCTAACCAGGTACCGATTATTAGAAACTTCAGAAATAACATTTGTTAGTAGTTTTTAAGATTTCATTTTTATTCACAAACCTATAAATACTTAAATCTTTTATTTAACGTTATTTCCCTCTACATTACTTGATAACAAAAACGATAAAGTTCTTTTGTTGCACCAAAATATTCAAGTATCCTTGCCGTACCTTATTGTATATATTATAATATATTATGGTACTAATTCTTATTCTACAGCGATCGCTTTATTATTAATGGACGCGCTTCGATGCTTACTCGTCTGCATTAGATTCCTACTACATTTACATACTTAGATGAAGAATGTACATAACCTAATGGTGCTAGTGAAGAAAACTCCAAAGCAAGGGAAGATAAACCTTATCGCAAGTAATGTTTGATTTTGTCATCGTCACAAGTAGATAAAAGGCGTGCCTCTAAATATTAAATCAAAACTGATAACATGCCGCTGACACGATTTTTTTCGTTGCGATACAAGATATCACAGTAACAGATCCTGATTTTATTTATAAACCGTAGTAAATTCATGGATTTTTATGAAAATATCTTAAGTGAAACATGTTAATTTGTGGCAGATTTTAGACTTCTAATCCCTTGTGAGAACATAATTTTATTATAGGATGTTAACATCGTTCTGGGTTTTCCATGAAAGGATTCTAGTAAGTGTTATACCATTGAAAAAATATTTATACAGCGACTTGTAGAAATTGAATGGTTTGGAAAACAGTTTAGACTAAATCTAACATTAGAATAAATTTTAGAAATTCATACAAAGCTTATATTCTTCGATTTGAATAGATTTTTTTTAAAGAAGATATACAATGAAGTCGGAAAAACAGATTTAAAATTCAGATAAAACGGCTTGTTACAAACGGCATGAAGTCACAAGGGTCGATTTATGAATTATGCAGAGAATCGAGCGAGCGTCGCAGACGGTAGGTATAGAAGAACAAGTAACTTTTACTTACGGATTACTATTAGTTTCCCTTGAACCTATTATATTAAAATAAGTTAGACGCGAATGTATTAATACAATGAAAATGGATGACACATATATTGATTTAGCGAATGGCATCTTATAATGTTGACATTTGTGATATAATAAACATTCAATTTCCGATGTAAGCCGTCATCGCGCAATCATTTCTTTTTAATAATTTTTTATTATAAAATACATAGTTCATAAATGCAAAATTGAATAGAAACAAGTTCAACTTTTCAGCGTCATAGGAGCAGAATTGAAAATATGTTTAACAAAAATTTCAAATTATAAGTATACATTAATATCGTAAGTAATGATTTCCGACAATTGTGAATATCTTAAATGTAAACGTAAATTAATAAAATACATTTACAAATACTATTATCAAGTCTTGTTTGATTTAAAATGGCCCTTGACAAGTATCTTTTGAATATACACATAAGCTTTAAGAAAATAAAGTCTTTAAATATTTTTACTTATTGGTTATGCGAAAGGTACATCGCTTTGTGTTCTTTTGATGATTAAGATCAATTTTATATTAAGTATATAAAGATAACAATGAATTAAACATTCACATAAAATTATTAAATATCTTAAAACAATAAGAAAAATCCGCAACAAGAACAACACTCGCTCATTTTATGGAGTATTTTAATAATAACGTATTATTATCCATGTTTAACGAGATAATGAGCAACAATAATTTACTTTACTACCTACGAGCACAAGACAGTAATTATGATAAAACAAAATATTTTCTCAAGTGAAGTTTGTGTAGCCATTTCATGAAGTATTACGTATTAAGGCCATGCGAATACGTAAAATTTATGTTTTACTAAAGATTAGTAACGTGATGAAGTCGCAGTCCAGTCCTGCAGTTCACATGGCAACACAAGTTGACTGGCGCACAGTTCGCAGTTTCAGGTTTCATTTAAATACGCCCAGACACCGATGACTTGGTTAAACGGTTTCAATTATCGTTTTACAAGACTACAAGAACATAATAATAAATCAGCAAAATCATCTACTATTTTAGAGTACGAACATGAAGGATAATTGACAGAGTTTTCGAAAGATCCACAGGAAAAAATACTTCATTATATTATAACGTTTCTTTCTGTGTATTACATATTTTTTCTCCTGAATCGGCTATAACAGAACATTGTTCAGATAATTTAATAACATTTGTGTGGTGTGCAGTGTTCAGAGAGAAACTATCAATTATAACATCCACGCATATTGAAACTTCCGCCTAAAACTAATTTGACCTGGCTTGATCATTTATTCGATCTACACGAACAACTAAAATTAAAGTGTCAGTGAATAACAAAATAAAACAAAAGCGTTTACTTAAATTATATAAACATTAACACGATACTTATACGAAAAAAACTGTTTTTAAAATTAATATCAGTCTATATATTCTTTCTGGCAAACTGCATTGAATGTCGTCTTGATGAATTATATTATACATTAATCATACAATAAATGAAAAACATACACAAACACAACAAAATATTTGTCAGGCAGATACAAAAGAGCAGTTAATTTCAAATTCGCTTAAGAGCAAATGTCTTCTATCAATCTTCGGTAACAGGTTGAGAAAAGATTAAGAGATATACTTCCTAGTGGAGTTTAATGGTTACACTTAAATTAAGTTATATTATATTATTTGCCATATTTTATGATATCATTTACACAAGATAATGTTCATCAATAGCGTCACAAATAACTAGCTATTGTATTAATTTAACAATAAACTAAGATGGAACTAGCACACGAATGCCAATAGTACAAACTCGAAATGAATACACACTGTCATACATTCAACAAAGTTTGAATATTTCTTCAATTTGTAAGTCACGACAACTAGATTCCGTTACCCGACAAATTTCAACAGAAGTAGTCAATAGATAAAATACACGTTACAGCCTCCGAAGTCAAGAAATGAAATGTGCAAATACATTTTTACTAAAAAAGAAAGAGATTTTTATATTTTTTATAAATTTACGCTGTATAACAAACTATTAAATCAATTCACAAATAACAGAACTGTAACACAGTGTATTACTTGAAATAGTTATTATGATTATTGATTTTTCTATCATTATTATAAGTAAAATAAAAAGTTAAGCAGATATTAAATTGCACGAAACATAGGATCCTATGTTTAATTTGACACTAAAATAAATTTAAATTCTTAATTAATTTTAACGTGAAACTAATGGTTTTTACAATACGAAAGACCGTTATTAGTAAAAGGTTTTCTTAAGTGCTCATCTTAACAAAGTAAATAAATAAATGATGCCATTTCCTTGCTCTCCCCATATTGTAACATTTAAAATGCAAACGTAGTAAGATATCTTTCTGTATTCTAATTTATTTAAGCTCTTGTCTAAGTTATTTATTGTTACTTCCAAATAAATAGTTTTTCGTGTATGCATTAAAACATTGAAGAATCATCAAGTTGACTCGTTACTTGGCTAGCATTGGGTTATCTACATTTCGTGATGAATATGTGTAGAGCCGATAGCTTTTACGTTTTAAGTAACCTAATTTTTATCTCTCTACCGCTGTCAAAGTTACTCAACCGATAAAAAGCAGGTCGTTACGCTGGTGAAGTTAGCTGAATTGTAATATGTTTCAAAATAAGAAAAACTGTGCGACATTCAAAAATAATGTTATGTGCGGGCCGCACAAATGACACATTGTTCGCGTATACGCAGCCGTGTACGAATAGGAAGATTTTTTTCTTGATGGATGTGTGAAAGCAAAAGCCAGATGCAGACAATGTGGGCACCGCAGGATCATTCGGTGAGATCTTTGAAAAGGCCTATGTTTAGCAGTTGGCGTCTATTGGGTGATGAGGACAGTCCTAAATATGGAGAGAATAAATATTTCGTAAATGAGAAAACAAAAATTAAGGATTTATAAAAATCTTATTTTTTTTTAAACATAAACTAATGCACGTTTGAGGCTCTCGTTAAATCAAACGTAAAAAAGTATTTAATAAACGTACCAGACTGATCTCGAACGCATCACAAGTATATGTTACTTACTAAAGGATAACTTATCTTCCGTGTACAAATGACTATGTTATCAGTGTGTGTTCAAACTCTATCAATGATCAATCAAAGCTGACAGGCGTGGTAGATTTTTTTCTTTAAAATTTTTTACACACCGCCCGCGTTTCCATCCACGCCCTACTTTACAGAAAAGCTAGGATAGAATTTATACCGTGTCCATATTAAAAAAAACTAATACATATTTGTTACAGTTTATAAGAAATTAAAGAAACAATCCTTTGCTTTCTGAAGCAATGTTTTACACATCTATATTGGGAAGACTAAATAATCGCGGCTAACTTCCTGCCTACCGGTATATACAATGTTTTTATTTATATCTGAATAGTAGAAGTAAATCCAAATATTAAAGCAATTATATGTGGTGTGTGTGGAAATTTACGTCCTCGAACAGTTTACTCTATCCATTTCGTTTTTGTTTTAGAGAAGGAAATGTAAATAAATCTGCTGGATAATTATCAACCTTTCAAAGACAATCATCACGATACAATTTTATTGTTATGCTGTGTATAGAGAACCGTAAATAGAGATCATAAGCAATTATTATTAACTACACGTTTCCTGCTAAACTCTGTGCATATTATGCAACAACATCCAGTTTCTTTAATAAGAGACAAGCATACAAAAGCACGCGTAATCTATGCAGGACCGTGCGACAGTGCTCCTTATCTTACAAAATGCTTTATTAACCTAAATATGGACTCGGTTAAAACTCTGTAACAATATCTATTTTATACTATAACTATTTACAGGTTTAATAACTAGGGAGAGACATTCTGCGTGCATACGGGTAATAGATTTTTTTTAACTCAATGTAATATAACCTGACCCCGGGTAATAAATGTTTATAAAGCACGACTATACGCAAGATATGACATTATCGTATTCGAAATATTTTTACTCAATGTCATTAGTCTCGATACGTATTCAAAACAAATCAAATAGAAACGACTACGAATAAAATAATCTATTTATGTCTTCCTTTCAGAAATATAAACTACATTATAATACTTTTTAACAAAAAATTGTACTACAAGTTAAAAAAAAAAGTAACGGGTGATAAATCTCCTTCGCAAATTTGTTTTTCTTTATATTCGTACGATACCACCTCGAGGAACACTTTTCCAACAAAAAAAACTAAAACAGTCATAGATGATAATAATTTTTTTACTCGACGGATTGGGACCTCCATCCGGTTAAAAATCGATTTTAAATGCCTCATTCTGCTTTTAGTGTTATGAATAAAATTATTTACGACTAAGTTAATTAAAGTCGATAATGATAAGGATTACATACTCGGTAAACAATTTACAATTCATTGTAATTAACCCATTTTAGTTACGAAAATAAGGGATAACAGATAAAAAAAATTATGTCAATAACCAACATGTTTTTCTAATACACCCAATTCTATTTTTACATGTTTTTGATTTAACACGGGCCAGAAAAACAAATTATTCCGTTCTTACACGATTTAGCACGATTAAAAAACGAGTCGATAGATATCTTAAAGAAAAAAAAATTAATTAACCGTAATCTTTCAGAAATTCGGTTAAAGGATACCCTTCTAATTTATTTTCATAACAGTTTATGTATAAATTTTTGTCTGGTTTAGTGTCCTCCTTTTTTTTTCTATGTATTTTATGTCTTTTTACACTTTTTTGTCAGGAACGTATCTACCTTCTGAATTAGGTGTACTCTTATTTTTGGGTAAACCATGGCCAAAAAAACGAACACTTTCTAAAGTTTTATCTATTTCGTCTTACAGGTATGTTTATAATTATTATTTTGTAGTGATAAATATGACTTTATTTAAGCATTCTTACCATAATGCGGTGCGTTTTCTAAATACGATATATTTTATCTACGCCCACTACGATCTTAAATAGAATAACAAAAATATGCGCGACACTATGTGTCTATCTACTATTGATAAAATGTAGTAACAATTTTAATCTCTAAAATTGTTGATAAAAAATGTAATTTTTGTGGAGTGGTCCTAATCCATATGTATTAATCTATAAATTTATTCTTGTAAATAGAACACTTCAGTCGTTTACTCTGAATTTTATTTAATAACACAACTAAGGTAAAAAAAAAACAAAAAGTATGTAAGTATACATTGACAGAAGGCGTGTAAAACTTGCAATATAACAAAAACATCCAAATAAATTGAAACGAAATTAGGATAAAAATATTATTTTTATTGAAAGAAAATTCTACAACATTTAACCTTCAATAGAAAATACTAGGCCTTTTGTTTTAATCGTCAAAGCCGAACACGAGCCAACCATTGCAGTATGAGAAAAGTAAAAGGTCTACAAAGAAATACGTACCCCCATTCTCCAAATGAAAAGATACTGATGTGCTTTTTACTCTGACATACTATGAAGATTTTGGTGCTATATTTATGTATGTCCCCAATCTTCTACACCACTACTAAATCGGAAATATAGTTAATTTCAATTGTATATACCATTTTAAACCGCATTACACAAGCCCCCATTGTTGGCAAGGACTCAAAAAACCATTCGCTGTCACAGTGAGTGTAAATGTATCATGATGGTGTACAAAGTCAACGGCCTCGGCTTTGCTATTACAACAACGATGTACTTTGCTTTTCAAGACGATTATAACAAGTATGCTTCAACTGATAAGAACTTCCGCTTAACCCCGCTACGTGAACTAAACACGTTGTGCAATAAATACTTTTTTATAACAATGAGTGACGTGAATCTAAGGACGTATAGAGCAATGGAAGTGTAATTATGTACCTGCGATTATGTTATGAACGATTTATCTAAAAAAATATAATTGAATGTATAGGAATAGTTTCTGCATTACAAATAGTAATATAAGACTCTCACAAGACACAATGTGGTCATCTCCCAAGACGATGAAGTTATCAATAGGAAACCATATGGCGCGTATTTTCTACCAAGTGACAATTGAAGATGATTAATTACGATCTATCATCTCGGAAAAATAATTGTGGATTAAACTTCAAACAATTCATACGTTATTGTACATGCAATGTTAAATGTAACAATGCTATAAAACAACAGAGTAAATTTATTATAACTAGATCAGGTTATGCAGTTTTACTGAATTGCATCTTTATACATCGTTTGTTCATATTATATACCGCTCGTATGTTTAATGTGTAATGTATAACTTATGTGGAAATCATGTACTTAAAACTTTTTTAAGTCAAATACTGTTAAATTAATGTTAGCACATCTTTTGACTGTGTTAGTGGTTTCTTTGATCCTTTTTACTATCGATATATGTAGTCGAGAGTTACGAAATGCATTGCAATTTCTCCGTTTGTTCTCTGAATATAGCCTAAAAGAATCTTTAGTGCTGCAAGATCTCTCATTGCACATACCGCCAAAACAACAACTGTTCCACTTGTCAACGTATGTAAGCCAGAGTATGGGCGAGCACGATCCACGGCTTCACCGTCACCTACCACCTCGTGCAATTAAGGTCAATGGTTAGCTCATTGTTTTGTATCATTACTGTATGTCCGTGTATTATCAGACCTTTATAATTGTAATTTACCATCGCCTGATGAAGTAACGACATCTTTAGGCAAATATAAATTCCGGGACTCCTTTCAGCGAAAAGTAAGCGGAGATATAAGCGATACCGGTGGAAAATAAATTCTTGTCTAGATTGTTCTTCTATCAGATGGAGCAACGATATACGTAGTGGCGAGCAAAAGCTGACTGAGAGATGCCAATCATAACAGGATATACAGAGAAGGATTTACCAAAAGAGTGATATGGGTTAATGATCATTACTATTACTGGTGTTGTAATGGTGTTAAAATACTAATATCAGACTTTTACCTAAATTTCGTTTAGAACTTTTAAAATCTAATCACAGCGGTATTTCTATTCATTCCTTCATTTAAACAACCATTTAAAAGAACCATTTACTCTAAATTCTTGGTCTTTATACTTATTCAGGATTTACAATTATTTATGTTAATTTCTATACCACATACTTATTTTTACCAGACATTTGATAAATTATGCAAATATATATCTTTTTTGCTAATGTTTAAAGTTTAAAGCTAAGAGCAAAAACAGTGCTCGTACGTATTTACAACTATATCTTATCATTATCTTAATAACCATTACGCCACTCTTAAATAAAACAATTTGCTTCTTGTTATATATTAAAAATCTCCACTTTTAGATACTCATTTATTAATCAGATTAATAGTGGCTCGTTTTTTATTTTAATACAAAGCCCTGGCCCGTCAGCTAGGAGTTTCACACGGCGGTAAATGAAACCTGGCAATAATAATGAAACGCTAGACGAAATTCTTACACGGCACCACATTACACCAATTATTTTTATACATATCATAAAATGCTCGTTGCATATATATATTTTAAACCTCCGACACGAAAGGACGATTTTAAGGTAGGCGAGTATATGTCTGCTTTTACACATCACAGAAAAAGCTTTGTCATCGTAGCTCGCAAACGTTTGAATCGACTGTGATCTGGCATATTTTGTTTGAGAGATGATCCGAACTTTCACGCATGCAGAGCTGAGAACATATAAGACCATTGAATAATTTAGTAAGCAAAAAGCATTGCAAACTCTAATTAGAAATTATCGGAACTCCAAGCCAACAGAGAAATCAGTCTGGTAGTTTCGCATCTACAGTATTTAGTAACGAAATAAAAAGTGCCATAAAAGAAAATTCGAAACAGATAAATCCAAAAGTGGACCCAGAGGTATAATATAATGTATCCTTTATTTCTCCTAATGCCATACCAGCATGGAAAATAACCCAACACTAATATGACGCAACTTTTATAGTATGGGTAACATATCATATAACACTATACACACATACAACAATACATACATAACACTATGTACTATATTTATTTTATTATCTTCAACAATGTTTTTCTATTATTAAAAGTAAAGATTTAAGATTGGGCCCAATTTTGTTTTTCATTATGAGTTTAAAATGTGAGGCAGCAGTCCCCACAAATGTTTATAAGACTGACTATTAAGTTACAAAATGGAGAATAACAAAATTCCTTTAAATCTGTTTGCCCTAAATGATAATAAACATATGATAACCCAAACACATTAATGTTCAAGATGAGGTCAGTGATTTATTATGAAGTTGGAAGGGTATCCTAAATAATAACTTTAAACAAAGTTTTCAATTGCATATTTTTTTTATATCAGCATTGAGAAGATTTGTTAGCCAAATAGCAGAGTGTGCAGTTACAGCAATAAGTGAAACCTTATTACTTGTGGTCTGATTTGTAACCATAATATTATAATTTCAAAAATCTCTCTGAATTAATTATCTTTTAGTTTTAATCATTTAATCTCAATATTATGAAGATTTCACTTTATTTTGTAAAATTTTCAACTTTTATAATCAGTATCAAATAATTTATAATACTCTTATATAGATGTAATTAGTCATTCAGAATAAGGGATAATACATGAATTATTTATAATGAATTCATAAATTAAATTCTTCTTTTTTCTAGTTATGCTTTTAAACCAATAACATAGAAAAAGGTTCTTAAATAATTTTCTTTTTTATGTGCCTGTTGCATTAACTATATGCAAAGTAAGGATTTTGATGCCTTTTTTATTGGATAGAGTTTACCCCAATGTTAAACAAAATAAGTTAAAAAGTCAATAATGATGGAAACTGGAAAGATTTATTTTGAACTTTTCCATACACATATTTTTTTTTTGCATTATATATTTTTCGAATTAATGCCAATTAAACATGAGCTGAAATAATACTAACACTAATCAAACAATATAAATATAAGGTGTTCATAATTTTATTAGCATTAGTTTACTATGTATAACTATATCCTAAAAAGGCAGTGCGAATACAAGTTTAAAATGTCTGTAATAATAATTGTTACAGAAAAAGGACTAAGATACTGATTATTGGGTTATTAAATAAATAATAATAAAATAATGTCTGTAAAATTCCATGCCAAATAATTATTACAAATATTTCATAAAACTTTAGAAAATTTAATCTAGCTTTATGCAATAATTTGATATTATTTTATCTTTATCTAAATACCAACACCAAAATGTACTTCAACATATTAGAACAAAAAGTGTTCTGTAATATATACTGTTATTACATATAAGCAAAATATTATAGTGCAGTAATAGGGTATGACTTTTATAATTTCTTTTCACAAAAATATTTACCAGATTTGATTTTGTTGTGGAGCAAGGTAAAACTACTTTTAAAGCTGAGACTGATTTTAAGATGAAACATGAAATATGAGAAGTAATTGTGTAATAATCGAAAAAATATGATAATTATCACATCACACAATCCTGTCCATTGTTAATATGATTATCATTTTGTAATTATTTGCTTTAAAGAAATTTTTGAAAATAGTTTTAAATATATATAGTCATAAGTAGTTAATAAATCTAAAGGTGATCGAAAATGATACTTAAATTACAAACCAGTCACATGCTTTAATAAGTCACATGACTGCAATGCAGTTTGTATGTTTTAAAATATTTTTTACTACCAAGATCTATATTGCTCAACGTTACATAACTGAGGGCATGACCATTCGAACCTTACCTCTGTTAACATTTTCGTCATGATTTTTTTCATTCACATTGCTGTTTGATTGACATTTTTTCACTTTTTGAGACGTATGTTTCGATTCATTATCGTCATTCACTTCACTACCCGGAGCCATAACAACACGAGAAATTAATCCGGCACTGACTGACCGCAGCGAACACGGCACCGCACTCACGAAACTGAAAGAACACATGCGGTGCTGTTAAGGTTTCATTTTGTGTAACAAGTCTTAACATTATAATTATATAAGTGTGTGAAAACTTAAATCTTCACAATTTATTTTACCTGGTTCTCTTAACAGACCTACGTAATCTTGTAGGGTTATTGTTTTTTACCACTAGATTCTTTCTTATTATAATTGTATAGGAATTTAAAATATTCTGATATTCAGTGAGCTATACAAGTTCTGAAAGTAATTTTCTTCTTAAAGAAAACAAGCAATGTATGCTAAATTATATAAGTATTTTTTGAGAACAGTGGCATCTGGTGTAGATATTAGAAACAATTATAAATCAATGACATTTATGTTACAGAAGCGTTCAAAAATTTTTCTGCGTTCAATTGCAATGATTCTCTATCAATATGAGTTTTTAAAAGTTATCCAAAAGTTTCAGCAAAGGCTAAGTTTATATGTATATTTATTATTTATAAATCCTTATTTCCTTTAATATGCTATGACTATTGTATAGTTATACTAAAAATATATTTTTTACCAAGTAATTATTACTATACCTTAATAATAATTATATATTACTTAATTTACCATATATATATTTCTTAATTTGTTTCCTTAAGTAAAAACATATACAGTAGATTAATATGTTATACAATATTTAAATTCCTCTCCGCGTTCGTATAATAAAAAAGTATTTTTTTTTTAATTATATGAATCGTTATTAAAACAGTAATGACCAGCGTTTTTACTACAGAAAGTTTTGTTGTGTTTAAAAATTTCTATACACTTTTATTTAATTCTCTCATAAGTTAGCTCAAATACTTAAAATAAAACTCTGCACAGAAAGTCATAAACATTGATGATAGCACGAGATTCTTTATATAAAAAATTACATATTTAGTTATTATTTACAATTAAACATAGAATAATGTTGTACATGTGACTAATAAATAAATTAAAACCAACAAGAAAAAATATTAATTAAAAATAGTACTTTTTCAAAAGTATTAACGTCTAATGTTTACTTGTCAATATTCTGTCATATAACTATTGGTCTATTTTAAAAATAAGCTTAAGTTCATGTTAGACTGTTTTTACACAGTTTAATCTAAACATAAATATTCCAAATTTTTTAAACTACCTTGGAAAATACAACATTAACAGTGGCGGCCGAAAATTATCCTAAAGTATATTGTATTATTAAAAAAAAATCGCGAATTTCAATGTATTATAATTAATAAATATTTTTTAATGAAATTGTTAACATTTATAATTTCTACAGAAGATGTTAGATGGGTGGTATTGTCGCTCTATAGCGAATATGCAGGCAAACGAAAGTGCTGGTGTTAGTAATACTGCTGCAGTAGAACCAACAAGACCCAAAGAGCAAAGGAAGGAATATTCCAGTGATAGTAGCAGTGACACTGAACAAGAGCCCAATTATGAAGCTCAGTACCTTACGCTAAAAAAAAAACTTAAGTACTTAATTTATGTAAGTAATTTTATAGAGAAATAGCAGTTTCTTAGCTATTTAATTGTAGGGAATTAAGAAGAATAAATGATATACACACTATTGTTAGTACTGTATTTGTAAAATTTTATTTCACTATGGTCCGGGCAATCCAAAGATCTAGCAAAAAAGAAGTAAAGTAACTACCTGTTCACATTCACTTTCAAATAATTTTAAGTTTCTTTGCACAACAATATATGTGGTAATAAAATCTGCCATAAATAAAAGCTACTGTTATGTCTGTAATAGAACACTTTTACAAAGTTTTTATTCTGGTTATATAACCAATATTTCTTTACTGCTGTTTTCTACTTTTAAATTTATGTAATTACAGGAAAATGAGTGCTTTCAAGATGCATTAAGAAGTAGTCAAAAGAGACTTCTAAAAGTTTCTAGAGACAGAAGTTATCTTCTGGATCGATTATTACAATATGAGAAACCTGATAGTACTACATCTGAAAGTGAAGACACAGAGTCATCTGATGATGCTACTTACAATAATATGGATGTATCAAAAAGGTAATGGGGACTGTAATAAACATGTGTTATTAGGCGAACTGTATATCCAATTGCTCTGTTTATTGTTTTTATTCATGTATTAAAAATATATAATTTCAGAAAAAAATTTGAAGCAAATACAGCCCAGCAAGTAATGTCCACACCATCTGCTTTAAATAAAAATGTTAATGCAATGAAAAGGAAAAGAGCTGCTGTACAAAAAAAACCACCAAACACTAGTCATTCAGTAAGGGATAACTAAGTTATGAAACATATCTTTATCATTGTATGCTATGCTACTTACATATATTACGACATTATGTAAATTGAGTGTAAGAGCAATGATGAGAAATTGTACATTAAGCAAAGGAACTTTTTACATCCAAGTTACATATTTATGTTAATTTTTATAAAAGGATTACTTGAATTTGATTTTTGTGTGTCAAATTAAAGAATGTGTAGATGTAATTTAGTAGAAATAGCTTATAACAAGTTATTTAAGGCATATTACCTCGAGTACTTATTACATAAATAGAATCATTTTAGAAACTCACAACTGACTTTGTTTAACAAGATACAGTTCAAAAATAACATCACACTCTCTTCCTGATGGTGTTGGAAGAGATGTCTAAAGAGTGTGGACTAGGGGCTTGCAACCAGTCACCACTTTTCATGTATGTCATAAAATTCGCTTAAAGAATTTATGGTTTATAATTTATTAATTTAGCAATGAGCTTGCAAACTTTGATTAATTTTGCAATGGATAAATTTTTTTTCTTTGGCCTTTTTTAAACTGTGGTCCTGGGCATAAGCAGTGCTCCAATCTAAAAACTAGTCCTATCTTATTAATTTTATATTAAATATATGAAAATGTGATTGTTATATGTTTTATATTTTATAACATGAGAAATTTTGACTGCACATGCACATTTTTTTTTATTTTGTTGTTTTCTGTAGACAAATTGATGTTTACATTTTGTAGTATTTATAAATTATATGTTAACAAGGTGTGTGTTTTAATTTTAGCACCCATCAAATGCATCTGTTTTATCAAAAGTATCACCTGTACTTGGTTTTGGTCTATCTACGAGTGATGGTCACATGACACCTGAAGAGGTAGAACGACATCTGCAATCCAGACAATCTTACCTGGAGCTTTTGCCAGAGCGTGCTCCTCCAACAGTTCCCACAGAGATGTTCAGTAATGATCCATCACTTGACAGGTTTGTTATTTAGACCTTTTTTAATTTAAATAAGCTTGTATAACTTTTTTTAAAAAAAGTCCGAGGATGTTATGTAAACAAATTTTGCATGTTAATAATTTCCTATTCTTTAATACAGTTTCATTATAAAACATTTTCATAAAACTACTGAAATCACTAATACAAATTATAACATATTTACATTAATCAAGAGAAAACAAAATAAAATAAAGAATCGCTGTTCTTTTTAGGTTTAAAATATAGAAATGTACATGTGTCTGTGTTTACAGTGAGTCAAATGACGTATTGGAAAATTCACCGAATGTAGAAGAATGGTTTGATTAACGCTATGCTCACCGCTTACTGGTACAAGGTGAAACAAAAATGTTTGCATTAAGAACATTTATCACATTATTTTTACATTCGTTAAGAAATAAAGGATACTTGACATTATTATGTATTTTTATACTTACTGATATTATTTTTAATTCAACAATGTGACGAGAAGAGCAGGATGTCCAAATGATGGTAAATAATACGCCTGTCTATAAAAATGTAGCAGTACCTTGGATAATATATACAGCAACAAATTGCGATCGCCGCCTTGAAGCATAAGATGTTAAGCCTGAATACACTAGTAATTTTACTACCCACAACGTCATTAAAACCGAAAAATAGACTTTTCTGTGATGTACAGTGTTGCTGGTCATTTAAATAAATTATACTATTCATTGCAAACTGGGCACTAAACTAATTTTAATCTTGACTACTATTCTAATCTGCCATGTGGCTATCCGGCGGCAGATTTTCACAATTGTGTATCAGGTCCGCTGTTACAACGGCAAATTTATTCGGTCGTCGAAAGCTCAAAGGAATGCAAGCCGCCAGTTTTGTAGTCTGGGGCTAGTAAGAATAGAACTACGCTAAGCCTGTCGTAGGCTCGTAGGTGACTAAAAAGGACTTCAAATTCGCAAGCCTGAGCGGGGGGGCGGGGCCCTCATACCTTGATAGGCGATAAAGATTCTTGTATTTGACATAGCACAGCGAGTATACTAAGGAGAGCTTTACTCTTCCTTGGGAAATGATTAGCCAGAACGTAGAAAGGCACCGATGCGTTCCGCAGAAGATTCCGGAGTCCCACCTAACGCACTGAAGAAATCCGCCGCGGGGATTTTAGTAGGTATAAATCCTACATAGTTTTGACTTCTCCCTAGAGGCTGGGTATCTTTAGATTTCCTGAAATTAAACATTAAAAGGACATGAAAGCCGCGCTTCTTAAAAATATACAACGCGTATGCATCCTTTTAATTGAGCTATCACGAAAAACAGACTACACGTGACCAGACTTCATAAGCATGTATTGCTATATACAATACAATATTACATATTACTTTAAGGTAATTTTGAATATCATTTTATATATCTCTTTAGCCTTGTGTAGAGCATACATGAAACAAATTTCATATGCCTATCACACACAAGTCATAGCGGATTATAATCTGGTATAGCAGAACATAACGAAACTATGCGCGATTTTTTTTGTTTACATTACTGGTGGAGGCCGAAGACGATGAAAAGTTTGCGCAGATTCAATTCATAAGTTTTAAAACTTGTTACCAACAACGGCCATCACATATTTAAACTGTAGTATCATTAGTAACGTTAGCTGCAAGTAAACTACCTACGTAAAGCAGTAGCTATCGGCTTGCCTAGTAACACATGCTCCTTGGTTCGATTCTGGAAATATTCTGCCACCATACCGACATTGCTCTGTTCCCGTTTTCAAAATACGAAACGAATAATTTTCTGGGCAAGCATGTTATAACATTTACGGGACTTATTGTCACACCGTGTGTAATAAGGTACTATACGAGTAAGCGCGTTTGTAAATAAAACTAACCTATCTTTTTTATCGTCTAAAAACAATAACATTTTTCCTATCATCCGTAATTTTATTTAAATAAAACAGTTAATAAAAGTCCAGCTCAATAATTCCGGATAAATATTTATTAATAATGATAAATGATTAGGTACAATACAAGCGCCAAAGGTAAACACGTCTATCATTATGAACACGCTTAAATTTCACATATAATATTTTACATGATTATTTCCTTCACAATACTAGCATATACGTGAAAGTTTAAGCATTTAAATAACTTTAACTATTTTTCCACAATATACACACAACGTTGTACCAATTTTATAAACATGATAAATATTTTTGTAACATTTCATAGTACTTTGATGATTCTATACTCTTATTAAAAACTACCATGCAAGGAAAGGTTCAGCATTCTACCAATACAATAACATTAAATGTTCTATATAGTCTAAATTATCTAAATATGGCTATAACTTTCAATGAAGCCTATTTTTTTAATGAGATTCCTATTGAAAACACAAGCATATATATTTAATACATTTCAATTCGAAGAGTAATAAAGAAACTAATTGAAGCTATTAAATATATGAAAATGGAATGAAAAATTATACAATAAAAGCTACAGATTTTTAATGAAGGCCTATTTGCAATTTTCATAATATTGTGGCGCATTTCATTATTACATAACAAAAGTAACATTTCTTATTTCAAAGTAAATAATAATTTACCGTCAAACGCGCTAATCATCATCATCATCTAATCCGACAGACGATTACAGCTGCAGTCGTAACCAGCTGGATATAGACCTCCCACAAAAGATCTTGTCGATCGTGGTTACGCTTCACGCTCCAGCGTCCGTCACCGGATCGCCGGTCCAGTTTAGTGGAAGGCCTTTCAGTCCTATGTCTATCGGTACGATTAAATTTCAACCAATAACTATAATACCTTAAGTTTATGTTGCTACTTTCATTGTAAACTTGTTTAAAATACACGTGTTAAATAGAATGTTATACCTGTTACAAAATGAATGAGGTTTTCATTAATTTCCATGATAACTCCTCTAATTAACAATTAACAGGAACATTAGAACTAAAAAATAGAAAAATAATCTCTAACAGTAAAAAGCTGTCATTTGACGTACATACTTCCAAACTACACAATAGACCTACCAATATTTACTCCTCTCCTATACAGCAAGTTATCTTTAAGAGAACAGTGAATAGGCTTATTCTAGACCAGTGTCCTTTACCATTAAAGACTACATCGCAGCTTACCGGCAGGATCGTAATCAAGCGCTAGTCTATGTAATCAAAAAATACAAAAAAATCTCATTCTTTAGACCGCAAAATTACTTTTTTTTTATCAATTGCTATAATTTTTACAACTAAATTAAAACTACATAAAAAAATTATAATTTTTTAAAATCATTGTGTTCAGTGGCAATTTTTTCGTATTCAAATTTAAAAGGTTTACAGAGCATATCACAAACATTTAATATTTTTTTTTAATTAAATAAGTACCAGCGATCGACCACGATCCCTCCTAGTTTTAAGTGGCGAAGTGGTAATATGCACTCTAGTCTAGTAACAGTTGACAATATAGTATTTTTCAATATATATTAAACATAACACTGGAAAGAACTGTTATAATAATAATCTATACATTGTAAATTTTGCTTTGGTATACCATAACATTTTAACTTTATATTATTCATGCAGTAGGTCATAAATTATTAATTCAAGTTGGGTTGAATGTGATATATATCCAAAACCTATGTACAAAGAAAAAATATATTTAGTATATTCTATACCATGTACTTCAATATTACTTGATACAAAAGATCACTTTCTTTGATTATTTTCAGCATTATGTAAAGATTGGTGTCATCCACATTCTGTATAGAACAAAAGTGTTGAAAAATTGTTGACTTGTAATTAATTTTTTAAAATGTAAAACTTAACAATACATGTTGTCTTTTATCTATGTTATTATTGGTGTATACTTTCATCTCAAGTAAAATAAACTTGTATTCTACATATTTAAAACTAGGCAATCAATATATTAATAATATAAAACTATACACAAGAGATTTCAAATGGAATCAGTACAAATTTCATCAAAATATGCACATTGTTTTAATGCATTAAATCAAGAACTGGCTTGCTTAAAATAATAACAAATGATTATATTATTAAGCCCCTGGTTTTAAAACTGATCTGCTAGAAGATTGCATATTTCCAAGGACACAGATTCTTTGCTAGATCTTACAGTGAGTCTGTACATTTGAGCTTGTTTATTTGGTTCTAATCTCATAAGGCATCCTACTTGTTGGACTCTAGTATGCACAATACCTGCACATACAAAGTTATCAGGGTTCGGATCAATGCCATCCAAAAGTTGCATTCCAAACCCAGCAAGCTTAGTGCGTGTTCCTGCTAAATCAATAGCTCCTTGAGCTTTAAATATCTTTTGAGCTCTCTGTTGTTCACCACCTAGGTTTTTCCAACGTGCAAAGAAAGATTCACCATTCATTTCTGTTGGTTCAAAAAACTTATTTAAAGTGAGTGGTAGTTTCATTGATATTTTTTGTGGTACATTATTATAAACAAATGAAACAGACATAGTAGGAGCATCTGTAAAATCTTCAATACATTCAGCAGTTAACATTTGTTGAATTTGAGCACCTGCTTCTAATACCGGTTCCATTGGCTTCATTTGCACATTAAGTTTATGCAGGTCTGTCCAATGAAGTTCTGGATGAACATTTTGAATTGGAAACTGTGTTTTATTACCATAAAATAGTCCAATTCTGCCCAAGTTTTGTCTATACTCACTCTTAACTCCTATCTGGATAAGGTCATTTTCAAACAGTACACCATTATTTTTGAAAAGGAATTTCTTTATGTTGTTCTGTTGAACTGTAGTAGGACTTATTTTAGGAGTGGTGTATAGATCACCAAGAACATCAAGTAAGCCATTGCCAGTGTTAGCATTTGTACCAGGAGGTGTTGATAGGCCAAGCAGATCAGCACTTGAATTATTTGTATTATTAATAGAATTTATTGTTGTTGCAGGAAGCATAGATGGTTGTGGGCTTTTAGATTCTCTTACATCATCAGGTATGCGGCCAGGTTTTTTCTTTTTCAAAACAGCCAAAATAGATGATTCTCTTTCAGGGAAAGCAGGCATTTCCTCTAAAACAGTAGCTAAAACATCAGAGCTAGCAACTATACTTAATTGTAAGTATTCTGAGGCTCTTTGTTGTAGTTCAACATCTGCTGATCTCAAATTAGAGTCAGCACGAAAAACTTCTTGCACCCTGTTTTTAATTTCTGGGAATAAATTCACAAGTTTTATATAGGTTGATAAAAGAAGTGCCCTAGTGGCTGCAGAGCATAGATGATACTTGGAATGTAGTAATTCAAATTGAACTTGTGGTGATGATTTTGTATCCCCAGCAATCAAGTTTCCAAATTCACCCAAAATATAACCACCAACCTTTACCATATTTTCATGGCAAGTTGGTGCTTGCAATGCTTCAAATACAGTTTTAGCTGCATATGCCTGCACTTCCTCTCTATTTATTACAATTTGTATGACTCTGTACCACACCTCTTCGGAGACATAGTCACCTGCAATCCTGATTAAATTAAGAATCACATCTACATACCAAGTAAAGTCTGTAGCATATTTTTCTGCAAGTATTGCCACTTTTAATACCATTTCTTCTCTGATAGAATAATCAGCAGTCTCTAAATAGGCCAACATCTCTTGAACTATTTCTTCAGCATTTGTTTTATCACACATAGCATAGAGCAAATCTACAGCTTGCTGACGAACAGAAACATCCTTTTCCATTTTCATAGATAAAATAACAACTTCCTGATGTTTTTTTACTGCCTCATGTGAAAATTCGGAGGTTGCAAGGTGGCACATAGATTCAAGTGCTAGATATCTCAAATTAGTTTCTCGGTTACTCAAGAATTGTCCAAGCTGGTTACATGCGCGAACAAGAAGATTAGCTTCACTATCATTATGTATAATTAGACTTATAGCTTCAAACAAAACAGCATTCTTAGCATTTGAGTGTTGCACTTTCTTTGACTTAGGAGGCTCTTGAGCTTTATTAAAAATTGTTTCTAAACACTCAGTCAAGCGACCTTTTACCCCCGGTTCCTCTGAAGGAGGGGTGTAGTTTTGCAACAAACGTAGTAGCTTAACAGACAGCCAAGGAGCTGGTACAAAATAATAGGTATAATCTTGTAAATCTGTATAGCTGGCTGTGACAATCCTGCTCAAACGGGCTACAGCCAATGTCACACATCCTTTATACTCTTCAGGGTTTTTCTTAACAAGAGCATCAATAAGAGATGTAGCTGCAGTTACAACACCCATATGAGGATCATTAAGTAAATGGATGATGCGTGAAGTCCACTCACCGCCGGGTATAATTTCTGGCGACTTTCTAAACAACCTCAAAAGACATAAAGCTGCAGATTGTTTCACAACATCCATAGTATCTCCAGAAACAAGAAGCTTAGGGATTTCAGTACCAAAAGCCTCGGCCATATCTTTACTGCCAATGTTAGCAATGCATTGCAGAGCGAGATTCACATGAATAGGATTTCGGGATTGTAAATCGTTCTTAATACTCTGAATGATAAGTTTAATGAGGTCACTATTGGTATTTACCAAGACAGAAATAAAAAGGTATCCAATTTGTTTCTCTGAATACTTGTTAGAAGATAAAAGATTGACCGCCTCCATATGACCGAAGTCGATATCATGACCGAGCAGAAAAATAAACAGCAGTTTACAGACGTACTTTTTTTTCTGGTATCCATCAAGAGTTTTGTCGCCTTTAAACTTACTTCTAATATTTGCCAACTCTTTGTTGATCCTCTTTATTTCTGCTTCTTTACTTTTACAATTTCTTATGTCGGATATAAAGACTGCAAGTCCTCGCATTCCTTCTCCTCTCACGGCAGGCATATTGCCAAGTGATTTATCGAACACCAGTTTTAAGCCTTATTTATTCTTCCGTTTAGAAATACAGCACAACACTTAAAAGAGATGATGCGTTTATTACAATTTTGAATACGGCATTAATTAAAGATAACAGGGAAGCCGAATGAAAATTATTACTCAGAGTCGAATACTGAGCTTTCTTCTATAACGCCTTCCCATATTATCTATGACTGTGAAATTGAAACGTCAGAGTAGGACTCAATGAACATTTTTGTTTATGGATCAATATTAAACTTATGCAGGCAACATTTAAAAAAGATTTCCTGCTTAAAAAAAGATAGAAAAACGCGTTCTAATTTTCCAAACTCAAAGAACAAAAGTAACTATAGCCGTTAATGTATATTTCACATGATGTTTAAAATAAATTTCTATGTCGTTTGATCGCACAATTATATCTTACTAATCGATTTTGAACTTTTGTTTAGAAAAAACTAGTTGTATTTAAAAATATAGATTTTTGAAACATCACATAGAAAAAGAATCTACTTTTAACCATGAAAGTAATAAGTACAACTTTGAAACAAACGTTGTAACAAAGTTGTACGTAGTTAACGTAGTACTTATTACTTCCATGCTTTTAACATATATTGATTTGTTGATGAGAAATGAAAACATTATAATTATTGTTAAAATAATTTTACATACTGAGATTATTTCCTGAATATAAGAAAATAAATATAAAAAAATAGTAGCCTATTGAATTCGCTTCAGTACTCTGAAATAAAATTCAGTAAGTAAAATAACTTACAGTAAGAAGTTGATATGTTATCAATATCATGTACTATAACATTTTATTAAGACAGTGTCAGTTGTTATTTCATTCACTTCATTCAATCTTTAAGTCACAAGGTTTACCAGAATGAAAACTGTATGACTGACACTGATCCCCAGTTTCGTAAATTTGTTTCATAGTTCATACAGATTGGCGATACGTTCAATGCAGTTATCTAATTAAATAAATTCTTTATTTCGTTTTGCTGTAGTGAATTTGTTCAATATGAATGCTAATGGCTCCTTCCATATAAATATGTCTTCGAAATTATTTTTTTAATTGTGAATGGAGCCTGAAGGCAAAGTACAAAGTAACCATTGAATGATGCAGTCCATATTTTGGACAGGCAGAGTGTTATCACGTGCTATAAGAAATGGACTTTCGAGTTTTTCTAGTTCTGCTGAATTAAACATTTCCAACAAGAAACATCCGTATTTAGTTTCAGTGGTTTGTGGTTTTCCTAAGGATATTGCTAATGGAAGAACGCATAAAGGCCAATTTGGCGACGACGCATGGTTCTCAACGCAATTTAGTAATGCTGATGTCATAGGTAAATAATTTGATAAAACTTCATAAAATTTGTAATAATAATCACTTTTCGTTAGTAAAATAATGGTAATTTTTTCGATCATATTTTTTACAAAAGTTTATGACGCATTTGGCACTTTGAATCTAACTGTAATAGAAATAGAGCTGAAATTTGTAATATTAAACATTTTATTTCCTTCATAATACAGATAAAAATAATTCTTTAGTAACAATTTTGTTTTATTATTTACTAAATTAGAAAGGCCTTTTGAATATCATTTTTATACCTGACCCTATGACGGTCTTTCGCGGATACAATAATTACTTAAATATACCGGTAATCCAAAATTTCATAAAGATATTAAAACAGATTTTTTTTTATCTACAAAATGTTTAAATATAAAAAAAATCAGTCATTGTGTAAACTAGCATCTTTTTTTCCATTTAAGTAATCATTTAGTGAATTATATGTTATAAAATAAAAATTTAAAAATGTTTATTACCTCAGTTTAACATTTTGGTTTACTACATAGAATTTTTAAAACTTTAACTTTTTTTAAAAATTTCCTTAGTAGCTATTTATATACTATATTTGTATTATATAGCCCTCCTGGTGATATATAGTATAAATGTTCAGTATAGTTTCATTTACAATTTTTTCTCTAATTAATAATTTATTCTTGTACATCAAATCATTTATCTTAATGTAAAATTTATTTGTTATCATTATAAATTTCTTACATCTAAATAAAGTTAATAGGAAATGCAACAGTAGCTATAACATGACTGTGAAACAAATTAAATTGATTATTTATCATTGGCAAACACAATGTGATATAAATATGGAAAAAACTAATAATAAAATGAAAATAGTTGTGACTATTTCAATAGTTAATAATAATAATTATAAAGGCATGCTGATATGTACTGTAGTATTTTATTAGATGCATTTTAAATAAGCTACAGGATAAATAAAAAATATAAATGCAAGTACTTTTTTTACAGTTTTTTGAACATTATTTAAAAACTTTTTGAATTTTAGGAGTTGCAGATGGTGTCGGTGGATGGAGAGCATATGGCATTGACCCGGGGGAATTCTCTTCCTATCTTATGAAAACATGTGAAAGGCTGGTACAAATGGGGCATTTTAAAATGTCTGAACCAGGGGATTTATTAGCTAAATCTTATTATGAACTATTGGAGCACAAAAAACCAATTTTAGGTAATAATTTTTGAATCCTATCTGTTAATGTATTTATGTTATTGGTTACAAAATAATTCAAGTAATATCCAAAAGACTTAAATAAGTTTCTATTCTTATGTAGAAAAATTTCAAAATTAACAGTAACTTGACTGTAACTCTTCTGAGTTTGTTATCATGTGAGTTGCTTACTTTTATGCATACCTTTCCAACAAAAATAAATAAAAAAAACACTTTACAATTATGAAAAGTATTTTAGATGGGAGTCTATAATAAAATTTATAAGATTTGTCTCTTATCAAACACCACTGTTTCACAAATATAATACATCTCACTGCTGATATTATAAGCACATATTTCCAACATAACAAATATGTACTCACCCTTTATTTATAAACCACCATTTTGATTCTTGTTTACAGTTAATATTAATTTACTACTCACTGCCTGTCTTTGTCTGTAGTGGAGATGTGATGTCTCTGCATTTACATAATAATACATATATCCTAGATAGATTGATTTTTATGACTTTCTGAGAAATATTTATTTTGTTTTAGGTAGTAGCACAGCTTGTGTGATGATATTAGACCGCAATGAGAGTATTATGCGTGCAGCCAACATTGGCGACAGTGGGTACATGGTTGTAAGAGGAGGTCGCATTGTTCACAGATCACATGAACAGCAACACTACTTCAATACTCCATATCAACTTAGTTTACCGCCACCGGGTCATGACAGGAATGTGCTCAGTGATAGGTGAGTTCATTAGGTTTTTTCATGAAATTTCCATAAGCACATGACCAAGTCAAGATTTTGATACATCAATAACATATGATTTAAAATGAGGGTACAGTTTCGGAAAACCATATGACTAACAAAACTCTACATCCTTATAAGGCAAGCACATTGTTCTCTGTGCTATGAAGGCAGTTAAGATAAAGTTGTAGCAAAGAATAAAACGTTTCATTGTAAATGCCAATGTGTAGTAAATGAAAAACCCTATCAGTTTTTGATTCCTACCTATATTTACTTTATTAAAACATTTTCTTCACCGGTTTTAAAAAAAATAAGATAATTAGATATTATTTACTAGAAAATTTGTCACATAAGTTTGTTCCTAAGCACCATAACTTATATCTTAAAATCAATGTGCAAATTACTAAATTATTTTCACCATGTATTTTAACAATTTGGAGTCCTATTAACCATATCATACAATCTTATTTTGTCATATCTTTTATTTATTTTGTCAAACAATTATGTTAATAACTTATAATTAATATGTTTTATCAGAGTGTCTTAGACGCAAATCAAAAGGTTATTTCAATGAAGATAACAGCAAAAATAAACTCAAGGCTGTTGCATGTCTTTATAAAATGTAGCGGAAATAATTTAATATAATCACTATTATATTTTTTTTTTGAAAAGGTTTTTTTCTGACTTTTCTCTGATATTATTGCTCAGGGTTTCTTATATCTCTAACTATTTACATCATTTAATACTATATATATATATATATATATATATATCGAGTGGTATTTATTTGTTCTTATTTCTATGGTTTACTGAGGTAACTTCCTGCGAATAGGATACATGGCCTTAATTTCAAATGGTGTTAAGTCACAATGTGGCCGTAAATAGAGAAGTTTGCTCGCTCGAAAATATTCCGGCTATCATATGTTGATATCTGATTTTCAATATGAAACGTTTAACTACTGCTTTAAGGAAGGCGAAATTTTTAACCTCTTATCTAATTTAAATAATAAGCATGTATTTTCGACTACATTTCCCCCTTGCAGAGACCCAGTGTCTGCTCTCACAAGCAGAAAATCAAGTCGCATTATCTACGATGCTAGCCATGTGGGTTGGTGAATGGATTAAACAACTTATGCGTTTATTCATAATGATGTGACTAACATATAGAATTGTTACAGTCATAAATTGTTTACATGGTCATAGCCACTTACGCTCAATCAACTGATGCTAAAAATGCATGCATTATTTAGTGGGTTCATGTGGTATAATGCCATGACATATATTTTGTGCGATTGGAAGGACAAATTTACACAATAACAGCGTCGTTTATGCAACATGCCTTTTTGTATATGTACAATCATATTTTTACGACAAGTAATAGACGATGTGGATAAAGTCATGTGAACGCAGCATGTCAAGGAGCGGCGATCATGTGCCCATTCCGTTACGAATGTTGTTGTGTTTTCGTGTTACTAATATTAGAATTTTTAGCTTTCTGGAGCTACGCCAGCTCTTAAATATTCACGCGCTCGCTTTAATTCTGTCATTACGTTTATATTATTGTTATGACCTTTTTTTTATAACAAAATGAATTTACTCTAATTTATTGCACTGTTTATATTCTCAACATTTCTAAGCTCTGCTTGTGACACCTATTGCATGATAATTTTGAAATCGTTTTAGGTTTACCAGACTGAATTAAAATTGAAATAAATATAATTAAAAAACTGAAATGTCGTAGGAATTCAAATATGTATTACATCAAAGTTGGAATTATTATAAAAATAAACTGTTGCTTTAGAATTGTTTATAGAAGAATGGTTTATTTTGCCAGATTTTTTTTTAAAACAATTCAAATATAGCTTCTGACGGTTACCTAAAAGTTTAATGTTAATGCAAAGTATATGGTGTTTTTACAGTCTAGGTAGGTACCAGTTACTTCTGACGACTGGTCGTTACTGTTTCGTTTGGAAAGGCATTGTAGCTAGTCAAGCTACTGCGATAACGAGACTTAATATCTTAGGTCTCAAAGCGACGAGCATAATATAGTCCTATGTTATAATCGTTAGGATTATCGCCACATTGACATGGGCAGGCGTATCACTAACCATCATGTGAACGTCCCGCTCGCTACGATATTTCGCCGAATAAAGAATTGCTGTAATCGGTACTCCTTTTTATAGTCCTACAATTAATTTGAGATTGGGTGTTACGTGAACAAATATTATAATTTTTTTTATATAGTAATTTATGAAACTTATAGGCCAGAATCAGCAGAAACGTCAGAGTTTCGCGTTGAATGCGGCGACGTTATCCTGGTGGCGACCGATGGCGTATTCGACAACGTGCCCGAGCCGGTCCTGGTCGCGGAGATGAGGCGCGCGCAGGGCCTGCATGGAGACGCAGAAAGGTTACAGGCGGTTGCTAACTCTATTGCGTGGATGGCGCGAAATTTATCATTCGACGGCTGCTACATGTCGCCATTCGCCAAAAGTGCGCGCCAAAACGGTATTGATGCGATTGGTACGTATTTTTCTTTTAAAAATTATTTAAATATTACGTAAATTTAAAATTATGAAATGGAAAATATATAGGTACTAATTATTGAACTAAATGAACAACTGCCGGCAATATTCAAATATCTAAATTAATTGTTAAATAAGTGATTATTTGCATGAATACAGAATTTATGACCATTTAATAATTCCCGTAATAAATAAAAAAATACCTTTGCAACTAATGTTAGTCTAAATGGTATTGTTCCTAAGTTCACAGTAGTGTGTTGTAATTTTGATGACACATACAAGGGCGCTTCTTGGTGTACTGCAATCGTATAAAACACGAGTCAAATTAAGCTCGGGTTTACACTTGATATAAGAGTTACGCAAAATACCATAACTTGATCATTTGATAATCTACATTACTATTTTTTTTTTCGTCAGCGACAGCATAAATTGTGTTAGGATGTTCATCCAGCACCACATTAGTCTGGTCGCTTTCAGACAAAATCGTTAAATAACGTTACTAAAAAAATTCATGAGCTGTAACACACTTCAGTATTAATTGGCAGAACTAGGCACGGTAGTCGTTCTTCACGATCTTTGGTAATAAACATGTCACTAGTAAAACTTAAATATTATTTAAACTTCCAATGTTGCTTAAATTTTATTGGGATTATTTTTCTATTTCCTATAACAACAATGTATTTTCTGAATACTTTTTCATTAGCCAGTAAATATTTGCAAACATTCATTTGAAATTATTTAATAACCATCATTCATAAACAGCCTATTTAATGTTCCCACTGTTGGGACTCGGAGTTTTCTCCCGCGATATTCTGTGGTGTTATAATTGCTTTGTTCTTTAAAGAAAATAATGCATATAATAAATTTTTATATATACATACACGTCAGACATGTGACAGTGATGTGACGAGGTAAAGTTTAAACATAATACAACTATTGTGTTTAGTAAAGATAAATATCAGAAAAATTATTTAAAGTTATGACGTTTGCCTGTCTTCAATAGTTGTGGGGGTAGTCAGTTTTTTTCGACAAAGTGAGCAAGAAGAGCAAGATGATATTGATACATATTACATGATAAGATAATACTTGTAACAATGCTACATATAATTAGTATTATATATCACATACATCACATTATGCTTGTCTCTGACACATAATTCTAAGTCTCATTATGTAGTAATGTTTGTATACTGTTGTTTGGCAGCAGTTTGTTTTGCAATAAGTAATAAAATATATCTGATTAGATAAATAATTTTGTGTATTCAAGAATGTAATAAGTCATATGAGTTGGTAACAGTAACAAAACCTTTGTTTTTTTATATATATTTTCGATAATGAAAGTATAACAGTAAAAAGTTCATTTTACTGGCATTAACGGTCTAAGATCTTTCGTGCCAATAGACTATAGTAGCAGTGTAGTGCACTGTACAAACAGTATAGTTTCAGATGGAAACTTGAAATAGATAAAATTTAATGGCGTAACTAAACAAGCGCAATGCTGCCTTTTCGTTTAATAAGTAATAGTTTTTGTATTGTTTCGAAATTATCACTTCTATGTTCTAACGACGTTCTGTTTGTATTTTCACAGGAGGAAAACCTGACGACATAACGGTGCTACTTGCAATCGTAGCGCTATGAAGTTGTTAAAATGTGATTATGTTTTAGGAATCGTTTAGACAAGATAACTTGCAAAGATTAGGAAAATTAATTAATAATAATGAAACCAAAAAAATTTGGTCACTTAATAATAAAAATATGTAATAGGTTACTTAAGGGTATTTAACAATTGTGACATTGTTGTTGAATTTGGTTCATCGTTGAAATGTTGAATAGTGATGATTCATGTGATTTAATTATTGACAGCCTTAAAACACTAGTCACTTGTGGTGTGAATTAAGAGTTGTGTTAGTAACTGTCATTCGTTTTGTCACTACTTTCATTTTTTGTTCATTGCTATTTATAATCTACCTTAAAATATTCAAAAGATAAAATTGTAAATTTTTAGGTTTCTAAGTTCAGTGGAATAAATTTACTCTTAATTGACGTGGCACATGTGTTGTGAGTTAGAAATGGCTGTGGGTTCAGGTACAGGCGCACATTTTTATGATTTTTTCCCATTTAAAATAAATTGCGTTGCGTGGAACGAATAAACATGTTTGGCGTTAAAATTATAAATGATCTGAAAGTGTAACGTGATTTTGTTTATTATTAAAAAAAATCGATGCAAGTCTAGTGATTTCCTTTCGCAAACCTTAGATTTATTACTAATCCAATAAAAATCTGAAACTTAACCATTTCAGATTTTTACATGTTATTTAACGAACTGTGATTTTTTATGTTATTATGGTATAACATATGTTTCTCAGTTTTCCTTTTATATCTTACGTTAGATGTGTAATTAAATAATTTCCATAACTGTTAATACATTCAATGCCGTTTATAGCCATATTATTTTAACAGCTAAAATTGTGTTCTGCGACAGAATTATATATATATTGACGCGTCTGAAATCAGTAAAAAAACGCGTACGGGGCGCCGTGTAATCGGCCCTTCACCGCGCTACAACGCCGCGTAGCCTGCGCTAAATGGGTTAATGTTGTTTATGAACAGAGTTTGGTGAATGTATGAAGACTGAACTAGTTTTATTATTTGTGTTATAAATATCAATTTGTAATTTTTCCTATTCTTATAAAAATGATCAATAAAACAGTTCATCGTTTAATAATAATATTTAATTGTTTATTTACTATTACTATGAATCATCTCCTAGTTCTATAAAATATTAAAGTAGTAGTTTACAGTGAAATTCTTTGATTCGAATGCATTTAAACATTCTCAAATTAAATGCCAAGCATAGTTAGATAATCTCTGTCAGAAATTAAGAATGAATATTTGTACTGTGTATGATTTTGTAGTAGCATTTATAGTATATTTCTTTCGTATTTTAATTTAAATCAATGTATTAATTTATTTGTTTTGATACTGCTTCAACACATTTCTGTAATAAATTTGCATGTTATGGTATTCATAAATGACATTTTAATTAATTCTACATGAGCATTAAATGTAAAATTCTACTTACTGTGGCGATAGGTTTTAGCTTAAAAAGCATAACCTACAACGAAACACGTTCCGATAATTTATGTAAATTGTGTAAAAATTACAAATAAATAATGAATGATTTGTTTGCACTGTTGATTTACCTACATAATTTATAAATAAAAACCAGCGCTTTTAGCACGATTGCATCTGATCGTACATCGTGTAATTCGCGGTCGTAACTCAAATGGTTAAAATTTTTGATCCTGTACTTTTACTCTAACTGATCGTCTATAATTAACAAGGTAACTTGAACATGGATAAAGGATAAAAAGATCACATCGTGAAATTCGCGTTAAAAATTAAACACCAATATTTTGTTTATTTTATGACGGACCCCGAACATCCCGAAATTATTTTTTACGTCTACCAGATAGCGTTGACGTAATTTAACTTTGTTAAATGTTCAATTTTATCTCAGAAAGTTTGTATTATGAATCGAAAAGGAGCAGGATGATTTAAACAGATTTCATGAATTTATGGTTCGTTCGTGGTGATCCAACGATTTTGCACAAAATATTAATTCAGTATTTATAATTACCCTAAGAAACAACAATCACATAAAAATAAAGTAAATATATTAAAATTTTTATTTTTCATTATATTCACAAACGAATCTTTCAATTACCATTCCATTATTAAATTATAAGAACTACAGTTCAATCTTCTGATTGTCATAGATCAATATATTACCATATTATTAAAAAACCCTATTAATGTAAATGCTAAATGTAAACAATTATTTAATTATTAGTAGCACTCTAAAAACCTTACTGTTTTATTATCTTTCTCACTGTTGAAAACGTTTTTTTTTTGTCTCAAGTAAAAACAAGATCCCAGTAAAACATTAATTTATCTTAATGAAATAAACATTGTAGCATAATTACTATGAAAACATATTTTACATATGATTATTTGTACATTGTCGAGGGATTTATTTGTATTTCCCCTTGAGTTATTTAAGATTACTTTGCTAATTATCTATTTTCTTCTTCGTTGACGTCTGGATTACCTCCTCGCCAATCAAAACCTTCAGGGCGTATGTTAGGTACTTCTGGGAGAAGCTCGTAATCAGGTGTGTCAGGAGCAGGATCGAAAAGTTTTTTCCTGTAACAATAGATAGAACCTTGGAACAGGTATGTTACAGCTATAAAAAAATATTAGGTATATGTTACAGCTATGATGAAAATTTTCTTTGTTTTGCGCTAATTCTCTTAATAGTATTTAGATAATTTAGAAACTCACAAAAAATTTGGTGTTTTCAAAAACTTCTGTCCCCCACTTTGCCTTGGGAGAACATCTTCTAAAAAGAAATATATATGCCCAATGGCCATTCCCACTAAATCAACAGATATTGCATTACCAAGTAAAACTGAAAAACCAAGTAATACCCATGGTAGGTAGGGTGCCTGTGAAACAGTGTCAAAATGGAGTTAATAATATAACCCAAAAATTATAAAGTTATATTTTGCATATGAACTATTTAAATACCTGAAAATTCATTAGACCAAAGAAGTTCATCCGAACAAATACATTCCTACGAGACCATACATACACTATCATTATGGTAAAAGCTTGACCTAAAAATAATAAATTAACAAAGAAAGCAGAAAACTGTAAATCTATTAAGGAACATATTCTGTTAGCTTAATATTAATAAATAAAAAAATAGATATGTAAGTGAATATTTGTTTTGTTCCATTAAAGCAGTTGTTTCATTAAGTCAGTTATGCCAGCATTATTTATATACATATATAAATTTAAAGTTGTGAAATTTTGCAAACAGCAAAGGGTGCACATGCCTACTCTTTATGTTGCTTATGATTTTTTGAAGTTTTGGGGGTCATAAATAAAAGTTTTTATTTTTTGGTAAAAAACATCCAATTGAATTGAAAAGTCCAACCGAATTTAAAGAAATTCTGGCCTAAATAATTTTTTTAACTAAAAAACATGAAAATGTCAGGAATTTTTTTATTGCTTTTTTTTGGCTGTACTGAAAAAATTTATTTTGAGTCCATAGATATTAATACCTATTAAAATGTTAATAAGACAAGAGGGACGTTTAAATAGTGATAAGAGGTATCCATGTCCATAGCAATATAGTGCTATTCTTAGTTTTAGACCACACCACAATGTGTTCATTGCTTTAAGTTATGTGATGATATGTCTGTCACAATAGACTATTGTAACTAATTAAAACATATTTTATAACATTATAAAGAAAATACTTTTGTCTTATTATTGTCCAAAGGATACAATCATCATAGTTCCACCAAAAATGAACATAACAACAAAATCAGCTGTCCTTCCCCTGAAAGATCCTTCTTCCAACATCCTACAATATCTGTATGTAAATATCATGTTAAAGAAAAAATTAAAGCCCAAATTTCCAAAGAAAAGGAATGTCGTTATTAACCTCCATAACTGAAATTTTTTCAATATGAGGTTTGGATTGAAATACAGTTGAAACGGCGAAACAAGATCCAACTGCTGAAAAAGAAGAAAATAAATTAGACAAAGTTACATATAAAATTGAGTAATTAGGTAAATAAACAGAAACGTATTTTAAACATCTTGTAAAATAAGAAAAAAATCATTAGTGGTTTTGATTAGGTTAGACTAATTTCAATTATTGAGATAAGTTAAATTTGATACTTACTACAGCTAGTGTTGTGATAACACAAGCCGTCGTATAAGCTCTTGTTACAGGAGGTACAAGCATGTACTCTTGTAATAACGTTTGATATGCCATTTTTGAAGAACACAAATAAAATACAACAGTACACTACAACCACATATTTAATGGCAATAGTCAATTTCTATTCAGCTTCAAAACGATTGGACCACATCATACTTCAAAAGTATGCACCTACGCAACGTTGTTGATATAATTGATATTGATAGTTTCATAAAGTGACAGTATCCTTCAATTCAACGTTCCGATTTGAGATATAGTTAACACCACACATATTATCATTAACTGAATTTATGTTTTTTTTTAAATGGCACTTCGTTATTTTTATATTTCTATAATTTCCAGTAAAATTTTATTGTGACGCTGACTCGGTGTAATCCTTACGTTATTTTTAATTCATGTAGTATATATAATGATACCTTCACATCACAAACCATCTCAAAATATAATATAAAGCTTTTACGTATATTATATATCATTCTGTCTCAGATTTTGTATTTTTATTAAAATATTTAAAAGAGAAAATAACATACACAGCAGTTGTATATGTACTCTATATCGAAACTTTAGTTACGTACATTCTTTTTAATCTTTATTTACGTTGACAATCGATAAGATAAAAGTATATTATAATTGTATTATTTGATATCTAACGCAAGGACATAACAAATGCACCATTTAATTTTATTATTATTTTAACTGGGAAATTAATTATTTAATTATAATATGGACTGACTACTATGTAATCTTTCTGTACTGAAAAAATGGATACGAAAGAAGTTATCGACCATCTCGTGGCTCTGAAGGTGATGAGACTTACGAAGCCCGCCCTAATAAGTCCGAAAATTGTTACATGTGATTTCAAGGATCTACCGGGTAATATTTTGAATAATTTTTTAAAAGATGATGCTACATCCGTTGTGCAGATGGAAACTTTAGCCGCTGGTCAATTTCTCTTATTACCGCAAAGTTTTGGTAACATTTATCTTGGAGAAACATTCTCATGTTATGTTTGTGTTCACAATGAGACCACGCAAGCAGTGCAAAGTGTATCAATAAAAGCTGATTTGCAAACAAGTTCACAAAGAATTCCTCTGTCAACACAAAACCAATCTCCTGTTATGTTAGATGTTGATGAAACGTTAGGAGATGTTATACACCATGAAGTAAAAGATTTGGGTACTCACATTTTGGTTTGTGAGGTGACATATATGTCAAATTACAACACATTAGCTTCATTTAGAAAATTCTTCAAATTTGAAGTTATGAAACCTTTAGATGTTAAAACCAAGTTCTATAATGCTGAATCTGATGATGTGTTTTTAGAATCACAAGTTCAAAATATCACTTCAGGACCTATTACCCTTGAGCAAGTGTCTCTTGATAGTTCCCAACATTTTATAGTAAAGTCACTGAATGAAGTAGAAGACGATTTATCTGTTTTTGGTCATGTAAATGTACTACAACCTCAAGAGAGCTGCCAATACTTGTATCGCTTAACACCAAAAGAAAGTCTTGCTAAAGAAGTGAGGTTAATGACTGCTGCAAAGAGCATAGGAAAACTGGATATTGTTTGGAGGTCTAATTTGGGAGAGAAGGGAAGACTTCAAACTAGCCAGCTGCAAAGAATAACACCTGACTATGGAGACCTTCGAATAGTATATGAAGGTCTTCCAAGCAAAGTATCTGTTGATGAGCCGTTTAACTTTAAGTGTAAAATTGTTAATGCTAGTGAAAGAACTTTAGATTTAATATTAAAATTACGTTCCACTCAAGATTCTAGTTTGTTGTGGTGTGCTATATCAAACAGAAAATTAGGACCACTTGAGCCTGGTGGCAAAAAATATATTGATTTAACTGTTTTACCAATAAGAACAGGCCTTCATACAATTACTGGAGTATCTTTGGTAGATCTATTCTTGAAAAGAACATATGATTATGATGATTTAGCTTCTGTATATGTATTTTAAAAATTTAAATTTCCTTTAACTTCATTCCCTTTTTACTAAATAGTAATACTACAAATTGTTTTACATGTACATAACATATTTAATTTTAAAATGTGTCTATCTAATAGTAATAAAAAAGTTGATTAGTAATGGTAGTTTTTGTAGAAGTAAAAGTAAAAATCTTGGTAGTGTGTTTTTTTTCCTCCTATTTATATAAGTGGGTTTGGTGGGTGGAATCGCTTCTCGAATGTTATTCATATTTTGCTGCCAGTTTGTTTGGACTTTATCAAATCTTGCTATAAAGTATAGATGTGAAAACGACATCATTACAGAAAGTAGGCATTGTGTTCCATTAAGATT
This sequence comes from Byasa hedistus, assembly GCA_029286795.1. Lineage (NCBI taxonomy): Eukaryota > Metazoa > Arthropoda > Insecta > Lepidoptera > Papilionidae > Byasa > Byasa hedistus. The sequence goes on along the minus strand of JAGSMW010000009.1, from coordinate 5,304,911 downwards.
TAACTACATGTGATTACCTGAAAATACGATGGTATACATAATTGCAAAAAAAAATATAACGAAAGTAAGAGACTAAATCATAAATAAAATATTGGAGAACATTTTGTGTAAACCATATTATGTTATAGCTTAATATTAATCTTCTTCTTAAGTGCCTCTCCATATTGGAGGTTGGCCGTCAGATTTGCGTTAATATTAATGATTCCCGTTATTTATAAATCATGCAACAACAGCATCGCGCTTCGTCTGTACCCATGCATGCAATTTTCTGGGCCAAAATATGATTAATTAAATAATATAAAATATAATCAATGATTTACTCGCTGAAACATTACTTTCAATTACTTACTGATAAATATAAAATTCCGAATTTTCTCAAGTTTTTCTTTTTTACTATTTGTATGAAATCGGTAAACCGATGAATATGCCAGTACATCATGACGACAGGCTATAAACTCTTATAAAAAAAATGTTATTGACGGTGACATACGTATCTGTCAATGTCAAATTGAAAGGTTAAAGATAGTGTTTTTAAGAATATACGTTAACTGACTTGATGTTGGCAGAATTATTTTAAGTGAGGCTTTTGAGCATAAAGAAGAAGAATATACTTTGTACAGAAATAATAATGGTGTTGACAAAAGAATATAGAATTTGTATGCCTATGACAGTAGAGGAGGTAAAAATTTTTAGGACCTTCTTTAGATTCTTTTTTACTATAAATGAGTAGGTTTTGTGTGTTCTACTTTAAGTGGTAATTATTTTTTTATTTGTTTAATAATTTTAGTACCGCATTGGCCAACTCTACATGATAGCTCGTCATAGCTATGAACAATCTACTAACGGTGAAGGCGTAGAGGTTGTTGCTAATGAACAAGTAAATGATGAAGTTAATGGTTTAGGACAATTCACTGAGAAGCGGATACACTTGTCCAGGTAATTCATTAATACACTGTAATGATTGAAATAAGGTGAGGCAATGGATAAGAATTTTCGTGTCCTCACCTTGTACTTACCATATTTTTTTGCATGTTTGATTTCACAGTCACCTACCTTATTGGGTCCAGGCTCTAATTCCTAAAATATTTTATGTTACTGAGAAGGCATGGAACTTTTATCCTTATACCATAACAGGTAAGTTAAATCTTTAAACTGTTATTTTTGATTAACCAAAAAGTTAGTTATGTCCTTCAGAAGTTAAGAAATAGGTTTTATAAGGAAAAATCTAAGAGTATGTAGTTAAAAATATGATGAAAGCCTCTAAATGAAGGCATTTTATTTGCAACTTAGGAAAAGTTATGTTTAAAAAAAAATTACTCTTTTTTCATAGTACTTATATAATTATTTTGAAATAATTTCTGAATATTACTTCTGAAATTAAAAGAAAAAATTTTTACATTTATAACAATTTAAAGACTTGGTTACATTGGTATTTTTAAATAGTAGTTGCAAATGTAATGTGAGTTGTCATAAGCATGTAAAAATGTGACCACTTTTGTGATGCTTTTATACTTTCAGTCCACATTATAGTTAATTAAAGACTTAAATATGGAATTATTTTATTTCATAATTTTAAAACATGTTTTGTTTATTTCATGGACCTTTGATCACCTCTAAAGAGTATACGGTATGTTTTTTAACTGATTTTTGATAGTTATGGTTTGATTTTGTAAAGTATTAAATATAATTATTATATGTATTTCAGTGTTCTTTCATCCCAAAATTTTCTATTTCTATTCAAACAAGATATGAAGACAATAATGGAACTACAGAAAATGTAAGTTAATTAATTCCATTCCGTTACTGTATTTTTTTAGATAAACCATAGATATTGTAACTGATAACATTTAACAGGGTGGTATGGATTTTATTAAACCTAAAAGGCTAGCTGCCACTCACATTATCAATACATTGCAGTTATAGTATTGTTGTGTTCCAGCTGTCACCTATGATAGCCAGGTGTATTCAGGGTGTGCATACATCATTATCTGTGGACTAGTTTGGTGGATGATAATGGGTTGTTTAATACAAAAGTTCACATGCTGCAACTCCACCTGTGAGTGTGTTGTAATAACCTATACAGCGTAAAAATATTTTCTGTGTCAATATTCACATATAAAATTTTAAAAATAATTGGTCAAATGTTTACAAGAAGTGATCACAAATACTGTTTCTTTTTCTGTTATTTATTTCTCTTTCTATTTATCTATTTCCTAAATTACTAAGAAACAATTGAATTTATTCATCATAAAGGTTTTGTGAAATGAACAATATTAATTATAATAATTATGTAAATGTTTATAATGTTTAGTGTTTAGGATTGACATCTGAAGAGTTGGAAGTTAGAGAAGTGGATTTTGTGGATATAGCCTATGATGAGATCAAGCCCCATCACTATAAAGAAGCTGAGGATCCCAAATTCTATAAATCTGAAAAGTCTGGCAGAGGACCTTTAACAGAGAATTGGAAGGAAACACATCAACCAATAATGTGCTGTTATAAGTGTGTAAATGTAAAATTTGAAGTTTGGGGTCTACAAACAAAAGTGGAAGACTATGTGCAAGGGGTATGTTATAGTATGTCTTACAATTTTTTTTAAATAAATGAAGTTAAATTCTAAACAGAAACTACAAAACCAGAAATTGTTTAGGAGGTTCAAATAATAAAATCCTGATGATTTTGTTTCTCATACAGATATAAGGTCAGTTAATTATTGCGTTTTTTATTCAATAATGCAATATGACAAGTAAGATGTTGAGCTGATGGTAAGTGATACACCCGCACATAACAAAGTGTGCCCAGTTAGGTATATCAATACACTAGACTGCACCAATTCATGCTCATTGCCTCTTGCTATACCAGTAATTTCACTTGATAAAAAATACCCCACATGCTGGAACATGGTAATGTTTGTATCTAATGCTATGGCCATATAAAATAAAAAAATTGAAATAGCCTTTTTTCCACTTTGAATTAATTTCGCTTATGGTATTATATTAAGTCTAATATTGTAGAGTGTCTAGCGATATAGGTTTCCTTCAGTTCGCGATAATGTTTTCGGTTACTGGATACCCATGACCAGTGCGTATCTAGGGTTTGCTTCAGGTCGTCATCTCATCTTTTTGTGCGCTTTCCGCACTTTCTTTAGCCATATCAGAGTACCAAAGGTCACCTGTCTGCTCGACTTATCAAGATCGCACCGTAACATATGGCAAGTCCCACTCCACTTCTGTCCGTCGATGCGATCTAGAATGACTGTTGCCTTGGATTTTTTTCGAATAGCGGCACCTAGTATCTTGTCGCGAATTCTACATCGGAGCATGCTTCGCTACATTGCTCATTGGCATCTTTCTAATTTTTGCCTCTGTTGTTTTGTTAGGGATGGGACCTAGTTTCACACCCGTAAATTATACATGGTAGTATGCACATTTCTAAAGTTTTTATTTATTCTTGGTCCATGATCTTTGCTTTTTATAATTTCTTTTAGAGCCACCACCTATTGGCTTGCTATTAGTGTGACCATATATTATACATAAAAGTGTATTTATGATGTTATAGGCAATCAGGGAAATTCTTCTACTTGGACATCGTCAAGCATTTACTTGGATGGATGAATGGTATAAGATGACTATTGATGATGTGAGAAATTACGAGAAAGACATGCAAGAAAAGACCAATATGAAGGTATTTGTTAGTAATATGTAATTACATTGATGTATTTCCCCAAAAGCGAGTATTTATAGACTTTGGTATTATTTTAGGTAAAGGTGTGTATAGAAAATATGGATGAAGTGGAGAATAGTAAAGTTTCCTCATCACAACCACAAACTCCTAAAACACCGAAAACTCCAAAAAGTGGTTCAGGGACACCATCAGCAGAGGCAAAGTCTTGGTTTTCATGGTCATAATTTATTGAATAGTAATCATTGCAAAACCATGAACAAAAAGAATCATTTAAGTTTATTACTATAGATAATTATTAATGTTACTAGTAAATCTTTGTTGTCAATAGAGATGATATATTGATATTGTGTGTAGACTTCTAGAGATCTTATGTGTGTTTAAATAATTTGACACTCGCATCAAATATTTTATTCCATTTAATTTTAATAATTCATAACAGATTGAATATTACCTAGACTAATATTTGTGTGATGTTGGTTGTGACTTTGTTAACAGAGCTAAACCTCCAAACAGTAGTGTGCAAACATTACTGTATTCCAGTTGGGGGAAGCTGTTTCCAGTGGCGTGCATTTAATACCTATGCTATGAATGTTATAATATTAGATTTTTTTTTAGTAGAGTGGCATGATGTTGCTTTTATAGAGCGTTATTGCTTGCGTTAGTATGGCGGTACTGCCTGTGGGGGGTCTATCTAAGATAACAAGACTGATACCATGAGAGCTCGGCAAAAAGCCGCAAGTTCGATCCCCACAGCTCAAGTTTCCGGTAAAAAAAAATATCGTGAGTAAACCGGTATTTTCCAAGAACAACGTGAACATTGACATGTTACATCCACCAAATTGAACTTGAATAGGGTGGTGGAAAGTTTGACTGTCTCCTTGTGAAATATTTACCATTTCTCTATGTATTGTAGGAAACTGATTACTAAATTCTTCTTGAAACGACGACGGCATCATCTCAGCAGCTCTCATCGCAGTGATTTTCCGTTGCCTTCTGTGTATGGTTACTAGATATGAAGAATGGTTATTGGCGTATGTTCACGTTATTAGTGTATTGTGCACTTGTGAATTTTAGGGTATGTATGGATAAGGAATTTTGGTGAATCTTGTGTCAAGAGTTGTTATTTAAGCAATGTTTTATTATAATCATTTATGTTTAATTAAATACAAAGTTTGATTGTCAAACAGATTCTTAATATGTTACAAAACTTTATGGGAAAATTATCACATATAAAACAAAATTAATTAAAGAATCACTTTTCTTTTTTATTTATATTTATTCGCAGTTTCTTTCTAATGTACTTGCAAAAGTCAAAAATCTGTATTCTAATTTTGTTGTTGATAAATAAATTGATAGTATTAATGTTATTGGATAATGTGTAATTTTACCACAAGCAACACGTTAGTACAAAAAGTTATCATTATTTATTGATATGAAAATTAATATTGAAAAGATAAAATGTTATATACACGAAATGTTGCTTTGATTTCACAAGCCTTTAGTTACCTTACCAAAACGTATATTTAAGTTTTTAAATACTTGTTGTAACAAATCACCTAAAATAATTACAAATTATTATACATTATTCCAATAATATATATTAGTTTGAAATGAGTGTAAACGAATTTATAGTGTAGAATTTTATTATGTAAAAAAAAAAAAAATATTACTGAGGCTATCATTATTGAAATTATTGTTAGCTTTGCTAACTCTTCTAACATTGTTACCAAAATAATTTTCTCAAAAATATTATGTGCGACTGAGTTTTGCCTCGCAATGCGTAAGATTTTTTTCACCAAATATCTGAAAATGTTTCTAGAAAATATATTTGACGTTACCACTCACAATTTGTATTATTTTATATCTTTTTTTATTGTACGACAAAGTGATAAATGAATGGGTGGGCTCATAGTAACGAGGCGCTAGTTAGGATATTTATACAGCACTGGACATTACAGCAAATACTATTGTTTCATTAATCCTTTAAAATCGTTTAATTTTAATCATAATCTTCGTAAGAATTTCTTAATTTTAAATTTTTCGATAATGTAAAGGAAATTATAATTGATAGCAAGTCTTAAATGACATTTGATAGTATTTATTGATGATTGTAGCTTGATTTTTAATTACTTTTTTTTAAATAATATTTATGTTCCTGTCAGATATTAATGATGTTTTAAAACATCCAGTTTTATTTCCCATTCGTTTTACGGTCTCTCTGATCCACTGTAAATGACTTCCGAAGCTGGTGTAAACTCCTGGTACATTTGGCAAAGCGCAGCTTAGTCCGTAGCTGATGATTCCTTGTAATTTACCTTCGCACATTATTGGTCCTCCGGAGTCACCCTAAATCAAAATAATAATATAACTTTAAATTTTTTAAATAAAAATAGTAATGGCGCAGATGTTTATTGAAATCTGGAGTTTCGACTATGTTTGAATTTTATTAAATGATCTAAAATATTTTAAAACAAAATAAAAAAATGTACCTGACAGGCATCTACACCATTTCCTACTGCACATAACATTCCACTATCGAACCCAGGTGCTAAAAATGGGCCTAAAATATTGGTACATTCATCTAGTGAAATGATATTTACTGTTGCGGCTCTCAAACCATTCGAATATGTTTGAGTTTTGATGTCTATGTATCCATAGCCATATATGATACATTCACCTGCAAATATATTTTATATATAATTATCAACTAAATTTTCTGCAAACCTATCTTTGACACATATTTACTATTAACAGCTGATTGTGATCATGTATGGCAAGAACTGTATTTACATCTGCGTATACGTAAAAATGAGAATCCGGTACCATATCACTGTTAATTCTTATATAGTCCTTTGGTTTTTATAACTATGTAGCAACATCGAAAATATACAGCATTTTTGAAAGTCATGATAATTTGCTTTAGTTTTTTTTTTACAGTAACAATATCCTGTGTATTTATTTTGATGTTTTTTTTTCTATCAAAAAATACAGCGTTCGTATTTAAATTTTTTTATTTAATACGTTATTTATTTTTATTTGTAACAGATTTTAATCAAACAAATTATTATTATCATTATCATTTTAATTTATGACATAATTATCACATATACAATGGCGTCCGGAATGAAGTGCTTGCTTGTACTGGTTGTCAGACTTTTTGGTGCGGACTCCGCTCTTCATGTGTTTAAACGGGTTTGTCGTTTGACGAATAAAACAGTACACAGCTAGAACTATGCTACTTGTCTGTTTTGTGGTACGTTAATTAACTGATAATTGTACAGAATCCAAATCCATTATCAACCACCAAAGATCTCTCGTTTGGAAGACGAGTTATAATGTCGCCACGGCTGCTCTCTTCTCGGCTTGTCGTAAAAGGGGAATAATTCCGAGAAGAGGGCTAAAATAACATGATTTAAAACAATATAATATACATTTTTATTCTAAAAATATAAAGGTAGTTCATTACGCTGTAAATGTTAACGAGGCAGTGAAAATATTTGTGTTATCAGTGCGCCCTGCAGTTACCTGATAAACCGAACGATGTGTTCGGTAGTAAGGAATCCTCGGGCCATGTAATATTATACGCGTCATCTATCAATAACAAGGTGTAGCGACGTTTGCAGGGCTCCTCAAATGATGTGAAAATGATAAGCAGTCGAAGAATTGACGTGTTTAATTCGCTTTTAGGTACAAGGTGTACGGGAGTTAATTCCCGACGTATTTAAAGTTTGGCGCGAAGTCCGTTACAAAATTTAAATTTTGACACAAAACAAAAAAATGTAAATGTTGCCAGCGTTGACACTCGCGAAGACGTTCCGTTTCGCCGTAACATACCCCCGGCCTTGAAAGCTCCTGCTTTAAACTGCTTTGCTTGCACTGTCTTCCTGAAACAAGGGGCAAATTCTGGGGAAGGCGCGCCTTATGATCGCGCCTGATGCGGTGCGAATGTTTGCCACTCTGGAAACGCCATGGTTGTCCTTGAACGTGCTAACGATGCGTCCAATCTTCCATTTTAAAGGCGGCAAGTTGTCTTCCTTTATAACAACCATCGTGTTAGGCTGCAAACTGTCCTGGTTCTGTCTCCATTTGCATCTGGTCTGCAACTCGGAAACATACTCCTTGGACCAACGAGTCCAAAAGTGATGACGCATCTGCTCCATCCTCTGGTACCGGTCGTGCAATTGAGTATCGTTATTTCTCAAGTCTTGGTATATCGGCGATGTTAGCGGACGGCCGATGAGGAAATGACCAGGACTGAGAGGAAGGAAGTCGTGAGGATCGGCAGAAAGAGGAGAGAGAGGACGGGAATTTAGAATGGCTTCCACCTGGGTTAGCACCGTGGTGAACTCCTCGAAGGTTAAATGGGCATTTCCGATGATACGGGATAGATGATGTTTGCAGGATTTTACTCCAGCCTCCCACAAACCTCCAAAGTGAGCAGCGTAACAAGGGATGAAGTTAAATTTAATTGCCTGACTTGCAGCGTAATCCACAAGGTCAGCGGAACAATTTTTCAAAAAATTAGCCAACTCATTTTTAGCCCCAACGAAAGTCTTGCCATTGTCCGAGTACACTTCAATCGGTTTACCGCGACGAGAAATAAATCGTTTTAAAGCCAAAATATACGCCGCGGCGGACAAATCGCTTACCAGTTCTAAATGTACAGCGCGCGTAATAAAACAAACGAAAAGGCAAATGTACGATTTTACGGTTTTAGCCCCCCTGCCCTTCCGGGTTAGAATGAACACCGGTCCTGCGTAGTCGACTCCGCAACACGCAAATGGATGAGTAGGAGTTAATCGCTCCTTAGGTAGATTTCCCATTATAGGACTAAGGGTCTTACCTTTTAGTCGCTTACACACAACGCACTCGTTAACGACCTTCCGGGCGAGATTTCTCCCTCCAATAGGCCACCACTGTTGTCGGATGCCATAGAGTAAGGCCTGTGGAGCCATATGCGCTTTACGTTGATGCTCACTGCGCATGAGTAAAGTGTAAAGTGATGTTTTTGAAGAAAGCAATATTGGATGTCTTTGTTCGTAATTAAAATGCTCTGAATCGCCAATTCGGCCACCGACACGTAAGATACTATCATCGTCAATGAATACATTTAATTTAAAAAGACTAGGTTTTTTCTTAAGCGATTTATTTTGAGAGATTAGTTCGCGTTCTTCGGAGAAAGATTCCATTTGACATAATCTAGCTAAACCTAACTCTGCTTGCCTCAGCTCGGTCATAGTGAGCCCCCCCGAATGACGGTGAACTTTGTGGCGCGCGTTATAAATAAAACGGAGAACGTAGGCGAAAGAGCGTCTCATGCGCTCATACTGTGAGAACTTTTGGAAAGGGAAAGGAGAAGCATAGGGATTCGCTTGCAGAACGTGTACGGTACATACTTTAACTTCGGGCAAGTTTTCAGGTGTAATATTTAGATCAGTAGAATTTTGGATGTCGCATTGTAAATCTATGTTATGTAGGAAGGCTGGTCCATCCCACCATAAGGATGAGGTAGCAAGAGTGGGCAATGAGACCCCGCGCGAAACCAGGTCCGCGGGGTTGTCTTCACCACTAATGTGTCGCCATGTTAGACCTTCCGTGTGTTCGTGGATTTCAGCTATTCGATTTTGTACAAAGGTCTTAAGTAAGTGAGGCGACATGCGCAACCATCCTAAAACTATAGTTGAATCCGTCCAAAAAATTACGTTTTGAAAGTGGCAATGCAGAGAATCGCGTATCTTAATATATAATCGCGCTCCTAGTAATGCGCCGCATAGTTCGAGTCGCGGCACCGTTAACGGTTTCAATGGCGCTACTTTGCACTTTGAACATAATAGCCTAACGCTTACCGATGTCCTCCCCGCAGTACGGGACGACGCACGAACGTAAGCGCAGCGCCGTAAGCGGTTTGTGACGCGTCCGAAAAAACATGCAACTCGATATGCTCATAGTCGCTACTAATAACGCATCGAGGTATACGAACTTCGTTGAGTGTGACAAGGTCGGTTGCGAATCTATTCCACCGTTCTGTCACGTCACACGGTAGCGTGTCATCCCATCCGAGCTGCAATAACCATAGTTGTTGCAACAGAACCTTCGCGATGATTATAGTAGGACCGAGTAAACCAAACGGATCGAATATTTGGGATATATGAGACAAAATCGTACGCTTTGTGACCTTTGAACTGTCACCTTTAAACTGCGTATTGTAATGAAGCTCATCGCGAAGAATGTTCCAACTAATACCTAAAGTTTTGCATTGATTATTTACGTCCAAGTTGAGAGATTTTTCGTTATGCGCCGTATTCATAAATGAAGTACTCTCATCGAAGTTAAATATCCACTTACGTAACGTAAAACAACCCGATTGTAAAACCTTGAATGTTTTTTCGCATAATTTTAATAATGTGTTTTTATTTTCATGCCCTGTAATCAGATCGTCAACGAAAAAATCTTCTTTTATTATTCGTTTGACGTCCGGGTCGGTACAGTCAGCGGCCGTTTCTTTTAAACATCTGACCGCCATGTACGCCGCCGCGGCCGTTCCGTATACGATACGATTATGTTTAAAAACTCCTAAAGGTTGCGTTCGCTCGTCACGCCACAGTACGAGTTGCAAGTCGCGCTGATCGTCAGCAACTTCGACTTGCCTATACATTTTTTCGACGTCTGCGCATGCTACGTATTTATGTAGTCGAAAACGCAATAAAATACTCAGCAGGTCACCCTGAATGGGTGGGCCGACGAGTTGGAGATCGTTGAGAGATACTCCCGTAGTTGTTGCGGCACTAGCGTCGAATACCACGCGTAATTTAGTGGTGGTGCTGTTTTCGCGTATAACACCATGGTGGGGCATGAAGAAATGAGGACTCGCGTAAGATTCTACGCGTGACATGTGACCTAAATTGACATATTCATGCATGAAATCAGTATAAATTTTTTTATATTCGGGAGTTTTATCTAACCGTCTTTCTAAAGATAAAAATCTATTGAGCGCCTGCGGAAAAGATTCACCTAAGTTGTCGGTTAGTGATTTGAGCGGCAGTCGAACGCAGAATCTTCCGTCACCGTTACGCGTTGTGGTTGTGATGAAGTGATTTTCGCATACACGCTCCTCGTCCGTGCGCGCGTCAACTAGCTTTGGCAATTCTTCTAACTCCCAGAATTTACGAAGTTGCGTTTCTGCTGTAAGGGAGAGGTTGCATCGCATCGGACCCGCGTAGATCGTGTTGTAGATGGGACCCGAGATGATCCAGCCTAGCTGCGTATTCTGTAAAAATGGACCATTAGCTAAACGCATTCTTCCCTCGCATAGTAAATCCCAAAACGTATCAGCGCCAGTAGGATGTCGATTTCTTGAGGTTGGTTAAAATCGGGATCGGCTAACTTAATATTATCCGCGATATTAAATTGCGCTTTAACCGAGCAGATCGATGGTAACGCAGACGTAATGTGTGGTAACACAAAACATTGTATTTGTTTAGTGTATAAGTTCGTGCGCGATTTTAATTCTATATAACAAATTTGTGTTGATTGAGAAACAGAGTTGTTAATTCCTCTTATTTCTTGAGCGGACTGTATTAATGGTACGTTTAATAATTCGCATAGGCGTCGTGTAATTATGCATCTTTCACTTCCGGAGTCTAAGAGCGCGCGCGCTAAATGATATTCGTTTTGCTTGTCTTTAACCTCCACTAGCGCAGTTGATAACAGCACGGGCTGCGCGCCGGCGCAATCGCCGCATAAGACGTGCGCGCGCGCGGGCGCGGGCGGCGGTTGCGCGGGGGGCGCTGCGGGCGGCGCGGGCGGCGGCGGCGCGTGCGCTGCACCTACCGGCATATTTTTATTTCCGCTCGATGAATGCGATGCGACTGTTTGCGAACTGAGGGTAGCTTCATTACTACTATGCAGTAAAGTGTTATGTTTTTTGTCGCATTTCTTACACGGACCGAATTTGCATTGCGTCGCGCTATGCCCGGAGCGTAAACAGTTCTCGCATAAATCGTTATGTTTTATAACTTTGCGTCTAGATTCTAGGTCTAGGTTTAGAAATTTTTGACATGCGTATAGTGGATGGTTATATTTACACATTAAACAGTTCCTAGTAGTTTTTGAGTGCGGCTTAGTGGTGGAAACATTACAGTGAACTTTTAAATTGGTTGTGTTGCATTTTTTATTATTAATATTCGTGTGGTTATGCGATAGCTGTAATGTTTCCAGCATGTCGGCCCTGTCTTTTAGGAACGTCAGTAAATCGTTTACCTTTAGCGTCGGCCCTGAATCGTCTAATTGTTTAAATAATGCGTTTTTATGTTGTTCCCACTCGCGTTCGGTTGTTTTGTCGAGTTTTGAGACAATAATAATATAATTAGAGTGTCCCAGCTGTCCACCGGTTCGCCTAACAGTTTTAATGAACGTAAATTTTTGAGAATTGTGTCGATTAAATTGCGTAGTGCGTCTGGGGACTCCCTGGTTAACGCCTGGATGGTGAAGAGTGATTTTACGTGGTTATGCACTAACAATCGTTTATTATTGTAGCGTGTGAGTAATAGTTCCCATGCCACTTCGTAGTTTGCGGCTGAGAATTCTAGCGAGTCTATAACTAATGCGGCGCTTCCTTTTAGGGATGACTTTAGGTAATGAAACTTCTGGATATTATGTATGTTGTCGCTGTTGTGTATTAACGACTGAAAGGTATCCCTGAACTCTAACCAGTGTTCATACGAACCATCGAAAGTAGGCACTGAGATAGTAGGTAGCTTTATGCAATCATTTGTGATCTTTTTAGAATTAGAAGCGACCTGCCCACGTCCAAGCATACATTCGGCCTGCGCCTGCGCGTCATAGTAGCTGTTCTCGAACAACTCGCGCTGTTCTAATTGTTCTTCGAGATCAACTTCTAGAACCGATTCTTCTAATTTAGTCTGAAGAATATTGAATTCTGAAAACAAGTTCGCGGCGCCTTGCGTGCGTAATTTTAAGTCTGTAGCTACGCGGATAGGCAAACTTTCGTCGGATTTTAAATTATTGAGATGGTTAATGAACCTAGTTAAACGCCCTTTTAAAATAGCGCGCTTTTTGAGTAGGTCGCGTAATGACGAATTTATGTCGTCATCGTTTTTAATGGTCATCGAGTATGGGGATCTCGATCTAGACCTGGGTTCGGTGCTCATTTCGGATGCTTAGTGAAAGGTGGAGTACTTACGGTAGGAAGGAGTTGGAGCGACGACTGATGCTTGCAGCGGCACAGTGCTGTACTCCTCGCAGACCGGTATCTCCTTGCGTCTCGATCACTATTGTTTGCGTGTGGTAATGCTCGTTGAATCTTCAATTCTTCGATGCAACTTGCGTTCTTGAGGATGTACGAATGGTCGCACGTAGTATTACGTGTGTGGTTCTTCGTAATGTCGTTGTATTCGGCTCTGAAGGTCCAAATTATGTAGCGACGTTTGCAGGGCTCCTCAAATGATGTGAAAATGATAAGCAGTCGAAGAATTGACGTGTTTAATTCGCTTTTAGGTACAAGGTGTACGGGAGTTAATTCCCGACGTATTTAAAGTTTGGCGCGAAGTCCGTTACAAAATTTAAATTTTGACACAAAACAAAAAAATGTAAATGTTGCCAGCGTTGACACTCGCGAAGACGTTCCGTTTCGCCGTAACACAAGGCGATGTCGTGAGCTCTTGTATATCTGAAACCATACAAAATACCGTTTACTGACTTAAATCATATAGAAGATTACTTTCTATCGCCTTGTCTACATTTTTGTCTATTTATATCGACTTATATTTTCACTACATAATGCGATCATAGTAAACATTATGATCTGTATAAGTTATAGTTATTAGAACACTAATAGTGCAGAAAATTATTTTTAAACGGCCATGCGGGTATACATTTGGTTTTTACCATAACGTGTTATTGTATATATTTACATGTATATGTATTAGATACTTCCGAGATTTGTAATAAATAGAAGATTTTTTTTTTTTTTTGCCACTCATTGTTCATACGTTACAAAACCAAATGTGTCTTTGTTCTTGAACGGCGATAATTTGAATAATTAATTGTGATAATAACAAAAACGGAAGCTTATGAATTATACTTATTATATTCGGGGTGCTTGATTATCTCCAATACTCTAGTTTGTGCTGGCGAATTATTTTCACACAAGTTACTGAGTTGTAACATATATTGATATGAAGTTTGGACACAATGTGCAGCAGTCACGGCAACATCTCGGGTTAACAACACAGCACCACACAAATGTCGACGATTTTTAGTTTCTTGCAGCGATACTATTCGAATTTGGGAACCTTAGGAATATAATGATAACAATATTTCTTCTAAAGTTAACTATTCAGAGTAACTTAATTAAAGTAAGAAAATAAGAAGTAATAGTTGTGTATGAGAAAATACTTTAAACTAATAACATACCAACGTCATCTTTAGTAAGTCGTTATTTAAACATAAATATTTGTATACAGTTTACCACAATCGACTTCAATTCCACCAACAACTCGTTTAACTCTTCTACATTCTGTTAGTAAAGATAATGATAGAAAAGTTATTAACAATGTTGCAGTACAGTGCAACTTGATCCACGTTGTGTAACTAGTCATGACAATAACAACACTAATGTATTCATCGTGTAAAATATTTCTTTTTATATTTTTTAGTAAGTATACGGGAATCCTTGTAAAGTTTTAGTTATAAAAATAATCGTGACGGTACGGTTGATAACGCACTTGTATAAACAATTGTATTATGATATTATTTGATAAAGCGGCTAAAATAACGACATGGTGAGAACTTAAGTTTAAGTTTGATTCCTTTTGTAAAAAATAGTACAATTTCTTATAATAATCATTTCGATACGCTAACAAATGTCGAGATTAATGCGTATTAATCGAAAAATAAAATCAAGCGATAATTGTAAATTTTTGTTATAGTTGGATTAAAAAAAAATTAACTTTTCTTTATACCCTGTGTGAATTTCACTGTTAATTATTGTGAAGTTTTATGATTTCTAAAAAAATTCTTACAGAATGCCAATGAACGAGAAATCTAACAAATAGTTTTTAAGCAATAATATTTAATTACTATTTATACAAAAGAAAATAAACAGTCCATTTAATGTTCTTCCTGATAACGATAAAAACGTATAAAATAATAGGAAAAGATAATGATAGAAAAGTTATTAACAATGTTGCAGTACAGTGCAACTTGATCCACGTTGTGTAACTAGTCATGACAATAACAACACTAATGTATTCATCGTGTAAAATATTTCTTTTTATATTTTTTAGTAAGTATACGGGAATCCTTGTAAAGTTTTAGTTATAAAAATAACCAATTTACTGTCAAAATTATATAAATATCCACAAGTTATAATTATTGGCTAGTACTTCAAGGCCTTTACACACAAAAATGTATAACATATCATAGAGATTTTAAGTAACGTGTATCAGATAGAACAATGTATTACGAAATAACTAAGGGTCTTATTTCTTTCTGTAATAAATAACCTCATTCTCTAAGTGCGCTTATTCCGTTGGAAATAGTATGTCTATAATTATTTAGTGTTATTGTTGTGGGTTGCATGTGATGCCAGAACGCAGCGACAACAGACAGGTGGGAGCGAGTAGCGGGCGAGGTTTATGTAACACGAGGGCGCAGTACTCCGCCGACCGCCGACCGCCGGGGCACACCGGGCGCGGCACACCGCGATGGACCGCGCGAGCGGTGGCCCGCCGACTTCGCCCGCGCACTCCGGCTTCGGCGCTTTCTGCAGCGCCATCTCCGACACTCTCTCGGTACGTACTCGCGACGGGAACACACCTCCTCCCCACACCTCCACCTATAGCGACATAAAAGCGCCAACGCATCTTCGCGCTAAAATCCCGTTTCCAATGGCTATAGAGACGTGTAAATAACTTTCAAGCACGTGGTCGTCGAGGACGTTCGGTACCCTCAACTAGCGCAAATGATAGACGATAGGAAATTGAAGAAGTCGTTGGGAGAGAATAAAAAATATAAACAAGTTTATTATTAGAGTGCTCGCTTGGGCCGGGTCGCACGGCCGTGATTTGTCCGATGGCTGTGATATACCGAAATACCCGCGCAATAAACGAACCGCCGCGCGACGTACAAAGGCCGAGCGTGACATCGGGCACTCGCGCGAACTCTTCAGGTCGGTTACCACGGCTGCGGGCACGCGCCACCTCTCCGGAGTAGAAACCAGCCACCGCGCGCCGAGCTCCATCTTGCGATACTTGCTTCACCTGCGGTCATCGTTATAGGTATAACAGATATATTGAACCAGTTTTTGGTCTACAATTTTTGAAAGAAGAAACGAAAATAGTAAAATATTTTACTTTGAAGTTAATCACATTCATGTTCATCGCATTGCACTATGTTTGAGCAAAAACCTAATTCTATATTCTTAAAAGATTGATTTTGTAGTGCGCGCTTCGTCGTCCGACACGTTTGTTTTTATATAAACCTCTTTGAAGTAAGCTCAACAGTTATTTGTTTGTAAACTAAATGAGTTTGTATTAATGTGATGAATTAATAAGACAACCATTTTCCGCGTTTTTTCTCCAAATTAAAAGGCAGCTACTCAGGAAATATTTATAAACAATCTCTATTTTGATTTCAACGTATTTAAGCTAAGTCATAATTTCTTTCGTGCTTTTAAAGTTACTTTTCACGTTTGCTGTGATTATTGAAGCTGGGACATTAGTGCATTACTCATACAGTTTTCGATTAGTCCTATCGTTCATTGGTAAGAGCTGATAGCGATAGTGATGTACACCGTTGGACGGTTTCTGTGAGGTGCCAACAGGTAACTTTAGGTTAGCGTGGTGTTCAACTAATTGCACGTTGCGATCTCGGCTTATTTTAATTATTCTGTTTGTTAAATTAGAGGTTTTTTATGTTACTTTTATTTAGGTTATTGTCATATAACTTTTATCTATAAAGGTTCCTGTTGTGAGGTACGTATATTTAATAATAGCTTTAATTAAGCTGTAACACTATCTTAAGACTTGTACTGTTTTATTATAAGTGTTAACATTTGTAGTTATTGAATTTAGTAATATAATTAATCTGTGTAAAGTTGTTTAGCGTATCCTAAGTGTCGTCATGAAAATATGGAGGTGCTTACATACTTCTATATTTTAGACTTTATGTGTAGATATACACCAAGGGTGGTGAAAACTAACGGTTTCGGGGATTAGCGATCACAAACATTATAATTTAAGTATTAATAATTGATCATTTTCATATTAGAGATAGGTAGAATTAAACAGTACCCAGAACAGAAAGAATACAAAAATGAAATTTCCTTTTTTAACATACATGTCAATTAGATGAACATTTGTTACTTTATTATCTACAGATATCAATTTTATTTAAAATTATAAAGTTTGTATTTTTGTCGTTATTTGAATCTCAAGTTTAGATACGCTTATTTCTAACATTATTTATTATTAAAAATATTTGTATCGGCTTAAAAACGTTCCATTCGATAAAAATATATAAAAAAGTTAGTAACATTTTTTAAGACTCTTAGCACTCGTGCTAATAGAATTAGTATAGTATGTCTGTTTAACAATAATTAAGTACATAAACAGATTCCTAAAAAAAATGTACAGATGTCCTATGTACCGATGAAATGTATTTCATTAAAAATATTATTTAGTTATTTACTTTTAACTAGCTGTTGTTGGTTGTTTATTTAGGAAAAATAATACAATTTAAAAGTCATACAATGTTTATTTATGTACAACGGGAAATTTGCTAGAAAAGAGTATGGCTTTATAATATACAAACAAAGCTAAATATACTTTTATTTATTAATAAACAATAAAAAAAAAATTTTTTTTTTTATAATATGCGATTGTATTATCTGCGCTGTATAATATTGTGAGTTCAATCACAAAAACGTCAAATTTACAATTTCTTACCACTCTTTCTCAATAACGGGTGCTTTGTTAACTGAAAATAACACAAGCAAAATGTTATATCAAAATTAAATAAATAAAATTACCTCAGTAAATGTTCATAAGACAATTTAAAAAAAATTCTTGCATACAAGTAAAAGAAACTAAGAAACATCCCAACTTTCTCTTGTGTAATTTTTACACAAAAAAGTTAAGGCCAAAGTAAAAACCAATTAAATAATTTTAAAATTTTTAATACATTAATTAATTATGAATTTTGAATTGTTAGTTTCGCATAACTATATTTAAAACTTAATAAATAACAATAATAAACCTTTCTCTTATTGGTCTCAATTTTTAATCTCTGGGCTTTTTCTCAAAGGACAGGAGAGTCAAGGCTATTTATGTACCACGGTGGCAAATGCGGATTGGATCTTATTAAACGCTTAGAACTTGTTTTATATTATACGTGAAAGTCGTTAAATATCTTCTTGCGTAACATTTCACGAGCCTGTTATGGGTAAGGGCAGTAACAATGCAAGGTTGCTTCCATCCATTCCATTAGGGTTTGACCGCATCGATCCGCAAACGCGACGCCGGCATTGCCCTCTTTTATTTCTCGAAGATTAAACATTCCATCGACAACGCTCCCATAAAATATTAAGCTTTTTTCGAGAGATTTATTCCTGAATAAAAATATTTAATGTTATTTAAATTAATACGAATTCTAAAAAAATACGTTAAATCTACATATTATTCATGTTACAAGAAAATTCGGAAGAAGTTATATTCAACGTTATTGTTAAATTTGTTCAAAGTTTTCCTAATTCAAATGTTTTTGCACTGAATGAAAAAATAGCCAACATTCAGCCAGCATATCAGGCTCGTCAGGAAATTATCCGGAACCAACAGACAGACAGGCAAAAACATTTTAGTTTGATTTTGACATAAACGTTGAGGTATACGCTGACATGATTTAAAAAACCTGGTTTTACTCTGGGCATTAACAAACAGAGTCAGCTATATTTATATACGTACTTATAACAGCTATAAAATATTTATTACTTTTCAAAATATTCTTATAACTTATATAGAAATCTGTAGTTTCATAGTCATAAATAATCATTTAATTTAGACTTATATTTGGTTCCAAATTAATTATTGATTACAATAATGATAGAAGGAAACTAGCTTAATATTCCATGAAATTAACACGTTGAAAAAGAACAAATATTGCCATGATAAGAATGATGTGTTCCGTTTGTGAAAGAGAATCATGAGTAATTTTTAGAATAGTTGGTATAACAGCAAAGCAATTTGAGAGTACGCATCATGTGGTACGTTTTTTTAAAGTTATAAATAGAAGTTAGGCTACGTGGCCACTGCTCCTGTTATTTCTGATTGAAAAAGTATCAAGAACATGACCAGGTTAATGCGACATATTTGGAGGTCAATCTTTTGTTAGATAGATAACCTGATTA
Organism: Byasa hedistus; assembly: GCA_029286795.1. Taxonomy (NCBI): domain Eukaryota; kingdom Metazoa; phylum Arthropoda; class Insecta; order Lepidoptera; family Papilionidae; genus Byasa; species Byasa hedistus. The sequence goes on along the minus strand of JAGSMW010000009.1, from coordinate 5,285,803 downwards.
AAGAGATTTAATAAGAAACGTTAACATAATTTAAGATTGCTCTGTTTAAAAATTAAAATGTTAATTTCTTTAATGAGTGAATAATTGTATTTATCAGGATTTGGTTGTTTTCTTTATAATATATGAAGATAAGTTGTTTGCAAATGTTCCCATTACATTTTCATCCTAAAATATTCAACCACGTCTCGGAATTTTTAGTTGAGAAAAAGAAATTATGACAATGCACGTGACCACAAGTTACCTATGCAGATAACAATTTTAACTTATGGAAATAATGTTAAATATAGGAACGACTATAAAGCAAGGCATTTTGTATAAATCAATTACAACAGGTGTACATAAAACATAAATTTATGTAAATATATAATTCACCAAACGTTAATTGTTTAGCGTCAGTAACAAGAACTTTTTACATCAGTGTTTAGTTGCTGATAAATCGATATAGTGAAAAGAATATTTAATTACAAAGAAAAAACGTTATTACAAACTTTAACTAGTTGAAATTTATTAGTATATATTTCAGAAGAGTTTTGTAGGTCACTAATAATTGATAGTTTTCAGTGGGCAACTCCTTAAAGCTTCCGAGAAATATTTAACACATTTCCTCTAAGATTTTTTTGGAGAATCGCCAATATAAAAAAAAGGTGCCGGGTTATACACAAGAGTGAATGTCATGCGACCAAACGTTGGGCGACTATTTACTACTTATATTTAATTGTTTGTTTGTATTTCGCACCCTCTACACTGCATGTAAAATTTTCTAAGATTTAACATCTCTAGTTTTTTTTTAAGTGTAATACTGGAAATAAGATAAAAAAGTAGAAATTTAGAGCATACATTAGTGTTTGGTAAGGGAATTTCCGAAAGCACCTGGTTGTGGCGTACCACGAAAGAAAGGAAGAAAGTTGGTGTCGTAGTTATGGCCTCCCATTTCCATCTTTTTTGGACCCACTTAATAAGAAATGAGGACGAATTTAGTTACACCTTTAGGTAGCTTTCGCGACAGGTAGGTAGCCGCTGTTAAATAGCCTAAGACGGAGGGTGAAATTGGTTTTTGAATATGACTGTCTAGCCACAGTTGTAGCCATGCTTTAAACCATCCGCAATAACAATGTTACCGTGTTGTGTTATCATATGAAAGTCAGAGTATTCTAAGCGAGCACACTTCACCACCTAATTATTACTTAACTCTATGTGAAAATAAAGGCCAGTGTTTTAAAACAATATTTTCTAAATAATAATATAATTACTACACATTATGAATTAATTAATGGCTAATTGGCAACATGCGTATAGGGGGTATTAATGTTATATATTTAGCTCTGATCGAAAGTAAATTTCTTTCACTAGAGTCTTTGTGACGAAACCATTGTTCGATGACTGCCAAATTCTACTGAGTAATTAAACAAGCGGTTTCGTAACCAGTAATGTTACTGTTGTTTATCAAACCGCTGCTGTATTGATATTAAAATATAATTAACTTATATTTTTGTGCAAATCGGGATGAACATTTGTTACCGGACACCATTTAGGCAGCGCCTATTTCTGATATCAAATAGTTCTGTACAATGTTTAGTGATATTACTAACATCTAGTGTGAAGGGTGTTGAAGCTAATGAAATTACAGGGGGTAACAGAATTTTTATCATTCTTACTAGCGCTTGTTATTAAGTGAACATCTTGTCCGTCTGATCAGTTCGTCGTAAGGCAAAACAAAAAAAAACTATAACAGTAGAGACCACTGCAGTTTAATTGTTGTAGAATGTATCGAAGAGGTTACCTAATTTCCATTAATTTCTCTTATTAATTTCAATATTTATAAGGATATAAAAGAATTGTTTTTAAAATTATGTATATATAATTTTACGATTATTATACATAAGTTTAGCACTCTAGGAATGAGCAGAGCCGAGAGAGATTAGCTTTCACCCTCAAATCCCAAAAACACGACTACTCTTTTAGTTGCTCTTTATGGCAGGCAGGAAGTACCTGAACTTATTGGCCTAAGTCTTATTGGAAACGTATTAATTTTCAGGAAAATAATTGGCAATGCACTGTTTTGGATTATTAATTTTTATATTTACATTATTCTGTTTCAACTGAATGTTAAAATTCATTATCCTGACTATTTATTTGTTTAAGTTATAAATGATTGGAAGACTTTTATTTTAAAATATTTTATGTTTTCAGGGAATGGCTACCACGTCACGGACTAGAAGGAAGGTAAGTTAATGTTTGTATTAGTTGGTTGTTTATCTTATTTTCTTAATTTTTGTTAACATTTTCTTTTTCTATTCTTATAAGTGATTACTTGTTTAATGCAATATATGACGATCTTTGAAAAATGGAGCTGTACAAACTGTTACAATGCTTTCAGTTTGTTAGTCTATCACTGATTTCGTGTTTCGTTTACTGTCCACCCCTCAACGTTAATATCCGTTGGAAACCAAAAAAGTGTCAAGATAATTCCAAGCAATGTGGTTCTAGTAAACGGCGTTTGAACTTTCAGAATAATCGATCAGAGTTTAACCTCGTACCCCATCGTCATTGACCTCAGGCGCCGCCTGCAGGGCTTCTGGTGTCAAAGTCAAGTAAAATGACAGTTAATGGTGTCTGTAATGTATTTAAAAACGATTGACTATTTTTAATTATTCGATTCAGATTTGAAACGAAATAAATGAAAAGGTAAATGTTTTTTCAAAAATTCAAACGCGTAATTTCGGTGTACTTCTGTCGCCATTCTGGAGTATTCGTTTTATTAATGACTTACATGTTCTTTGTGGACAAGTACGCTTTTACTATTTAAGGCTTCATTGTCACATCACATCACCTGTAATTGACGTCTGGTGTTGTTTACAAAGGCAATGTAATTTTTTTAAATTAAATATTATAAGTTTAAAACGTGTCAAAGATAATGAAGTTTTGGCTATTAGCTAGTTTGTCGAAACATAACTTATTCACAACTCGAAAAAAATCTTTCTAATACCTGTATGTATTTTTACGTATTTTCTATTTCCCTTATCGATTATTCTGAAATACCATATTATTATAAAAAAAACGAAAATAATTTGTGTCCGTTGTTAATGTTTTACAATGTTGCTTTTAATGTTTATACTACCCAAGTATTTCGAGTTATATATGTACATAAAATAAATGTCATTGTTGTAATTTGTGCGTGTAAATGAAGGAAGAATTTCATACTGTCACGTTTGCGGTAGTCGTAGAATTTGCGGTGAAAATGTTTGGAACATTGCAAAGCATTTGTCCATGTGTTTACTACTATAAAATATGTGATGTATGTTTCAGAAACTTACAAGCATATAATTTAAGATATAACTTACCCTATGACAGGGATCAACGAAGTTCTGAAAAATGGTTAATTCATCTGAATAATTTTAGATAAAAGACATTATCTTAATTTAACAAATTACTGTTATATTATCTACCTTTAAATTTGTGTAATGTTTTATTATTTTGTACCATTGACCTCAGATTCAATATGTGGTTAACTTTTACAAATGGAATATAGAAATTGGTTTTCGATTCTTGTATTGTGTGGTAAGGATATACTTGTAAGGCAATACAAAAATTTAAGCGAGCTTCATGAACAGAAGAAAGTATTTTTTGTTTAATTGACGTCTGCTAATAACAATATGGTTAAAAACTTTACAAATGTTATATAAGTGCGATTTTCGTTGACTTGAAACAAAAATATGTTAGTTGTCATTAACCAGTAATTTTATTAATTGTTGCGCCTTAAATACATAGGTGTTAGCACTACTGTATGACAGAATTTCCGGCAACTTAAACTGAGCACCAACTAAGATCTCTTTTTCGACAATAGGGCAGATTAACGGAAGTTGATGAGAATATTTAAATAGTAATCGTAGTAATATTTTATTTCGACGTATTTGATATAACATAAAGCATGTGTTTTAGTACTGGTGCAAGTACATTTATAAAGTAATCCGCCATGTTTCCTTATACATAATTATATATAAAAAGTAGTTGTATTTACTTATTAAACTTCAAAGATTTTAAGTGCTATGACTTTATCGAAAACATGAAGTGTGCTTTTTAGTATAAAGGTATCATAAGTTACCACTTCCAACAATACTTATCAGTAAGTGGGCTCTTGAGATATTTATATAGTTTTATATATCGTACTTTAATTAATTATTTAACTTCAAGGACAAAAATACTTTAGTAACTGCTCAAAGAATTCAGTGATATAGAAGCATGAGAAAATTTCGCCTTTCGATCCTTATGACAACATAAGCTTCTTGTGGTTTTTTATTACAATACGACTGTATTATGAATTGATTATAGGCCCTAGAGATAATTTCATGTCAACAATTTAAAATTATATAATATTAGGGTATTTATTACTATCATTATGAATTAGTATTTTGGACAGGTATTAATCCCAGAATGGAATTTATTTGTTACAAATGATAAACTTGGCTTTTTAATGTCTGTAGGACAAAATGGCGAAAATGTTTTTGTTATTGTGTTATGAGGCTATTTAGGCTTTAGGGTATGTTTGACGAATCAACGAAACGATTACAAATATTCTCTACTCATGACAATGTGGCTTTAGTGCTAAAATATATATTTCGCTACGTTAAACTGGTCCTAGTTCACTAGCTGTAGCGTCCTTCAAACCATAAGACGTTGTAGTTTGGCGATAAAAATAGGCGATACGATGACCTTAGTGACATTATAAAAACAGAGACCTTTTTTATTTTGGTGTCAGGCGGGGATGTCTTCAAAAGATACCCTCCTTCTAGGGGGAAGGCAAGCTTATGTGTTATTTGTACTCACTAAAATCACCTCGGTGGCTTTCTTCGGTGCACTAGGAGAGACCGTGGATTATCTTATTGAACGCACCGGAGCTTGTCTCAAGGAAGGGTAAAACCGTTCTTGGCACCCTCGTTGAGCTACGGCAATTGTGGAACCACACCGCATTTACTGTTCCTCGCGAGTGCGCTTATTGGGTAAAAAGAGCGCCCACCCTCCAAGGCCAGCGAAGGCCATACTCTTTTAGTCGTATTTTACGACAGGCAGGGCTTACTCTAGTCCTATTCTTAACAGCTGTTAAACAGAGACCAACTACTAACGGTTCCCTCTTTCGACAACAGGAAAGACCAAAGAAACGTTAGTATTTAATTAGTAATTGTATTAATGCACTATACTTTCTGGACTTATATGGTAAGCCACCTTTTCTTCTTCTTTTTACTGCCATTGCGACTACTTTTTTTTAAGTAAAATTGGCCACTTTAGTTATCTCGAGGTTTTCAGCTGAAACCACCGTGGCAACATTTCTGTTAAAATTTTAAAAAATATTTTCTTAATACTCACGTTTTAAAATAGCCAAGAATTGTTTATAGGTAACATATAAACTACATTTTATTTAGACACCTATTGCCCGTCGTTAAGACAAAAATTGATTTATTGCTTTCTCTGAAAATGTAGCACTCGTAATTATTCAACTTCTTTGAATGCCAGCTATCTATCATGGAACGTTTGTTTACCGACAAACATGTCATCTGGGTTTTCAAAAGGCGTAGCCAGAGTTGATTTGTTGCCGAACACCGGGGTGTCTATTTGTGAGCACTATTTCCCTTATTCTCGATTGCTGTAATTATTCTTAGCATTAGCCAAGCGCTTTGAACAGAAGAAGTATAGGTACATCAAGTGCATGAAAGGAATCACACATTATCCGTAGCTTCGTTGCTTTTTGGCAACCGAGGTGTAGTTTTAAAATATCGCGAACTACAAGAACAAAGTATACGAACCATTCGAATTACAACTAACAAATTATTAAAGTCAATTGATTTTCTTATACCGCGTATAATGTGCTTACGAATAAAAGCATTATCTTTCAGAGCGCTTAAAATAGTTTTCTTTATTGTGTTTATTAAATTTACATATTAAAAACCTTACGGATTATTATTTTAACTGATTTATATCGATTATATTACTTAAAAGTAAAAGGTGAATTTTCTGTGCATTGTTTTTTAAATGTGGATTTATTTAATGCCTAAAATAATATTATGCCAAAATAGAATATATCTTTGTTAACTAAATTATAACAGAAAAATAATCAAAGTTCCTTATAAAATACTGAAAAACTTAAAAACTACAACGTAAAAATCATTAATTCGATGGATACCATTTCTTTTTTTTATCAACAATTAGCTAATAATTGATATTAATTACACAGGCGGTTAAGTGCTAAATGCTTTTCTGATTTTATAAAAGATTTGCCTTTAATCATGAAAACAATTTACTGGTTAGATCTTATATAATAAATTAACAACCATAATAATTTTAACGTAAACGAATATAATTTATGTCCGTTAGTTCTGTAAATACTTTAGTACTCAATAACATAATTTTAATCAGAAATATAGTTTGATTTATTATTTATTAATAATGCAGTGTTTATACTTCAAACGTTATCACGAACTATGTTATTATTAAATAGAATGCTATATTGATCAGACAAAAGGTTGATAAGCAACATAACAAGATTGATATCATCGGCAGAAAGATAAAATCCGGTGACTATTACAATTTATATATAGTCTGCTTTGTTAAATTAAACAACAAACATTCTTTTTAAATTACTTCTCCTAATTCTTTTAAGTATTTTGTGTATGTCTGACAGTAGTGATGTTAATTGTTTGCAGCAGGAAGATGAAAAAAAGAATAAGAAGAAACAGTCGCCGGTTGACGACCGGCCGACTGTGCCTGCTCCCAGTGAAGCAATGCTCAACAGTGAGTACCTATTTGTTTATTTCGAGCTAGTAGAATTTATTTTGGTAATCACGAGGAATGCCATAAGGAACATTAATTAACGCTTTTGGCACAAAATCACATTGCACTTCTCTATCGTAATGACCCGTATCAGTTTAATGTATTATAATTCGGAAACATTGTAATTGTCGATTAATACCAACTTTCCATTCCGACATTTTATATCAATTTCATTGCAGCTCAATTAAAAAAAACTACGAAGTAAGTGTTCGCAGTGCTCCTTTTTCTAAGAAAAAATGACAATGAACTTAAGCATCTTTCTTTTTTTGTGAAGGCCCAATTATATAACAATACAAATATTACAATTCAAAAGGAAATATCATAATTTTCAGCTTTGAAATAACATTAAACGTGTCACTTTATATAATAATTCATTGATTGCATTACTCTTAAATAGACTTTACAATGCCGGATTTAAGGAGAATGAATAAAGATTTTTCGTTATTATTAATAAAGAATATTATTTACTTTCACAAATCTTAAAAAATAATTTAAATTTTGATATTTACAATATACTATCTAATGGTTGACTAATGTGTAGTACGTAATTTTGTACGTATTGTTAATATAATAATTTAATTAGGTATATATTGTAAAATACTTTTATGAAACGAAAATTGATTTCTAAAATACAATAAAGGGTCTGTGAACACAAAATAAAGCTTTACGTACGAGGTTATTATGCATTACTTTGTATACATTCTTGGATACAATGTGTGTAACCGAACACCATAATGGAGATTATGATAGTTTATGATTGTTTATATCGCCGCTATGATGAAACGTAATGAGAAGTATGACAGCAAAAACAAAGTATAAACAAAAAAATAATTAATAGACAAATATTTAAGTTGTTGAAATCGTAGTAGTAAGAGTTTTAATTCCTAATTTACATGAACTGTCAGCTGTGATGCATACCGATACTAAGTCGGCTGTTTTTAAAACGTTAATGATAATAAAAACATCAAAAAGGACTTTATAACATCAAAAATGTTAAAAATAATGGGTTCATTAGTATTTAATAGTTCGTGGCAACTTTCCAAAAGTACTTTGATTACATGAAATTGTAATTAATGTAATATTTGTATCATACTAAAACTGATTATGTAAAAACACGGCTTTTCTTTTTTCTTAAAAAGGGATCAGTTCGGTATCAAAATCGGTTCGAAGAGTTGAGAGAGCATAAATTGTTTGTAATGCTATTTAAAATCAATACAGACAAATAACAATAATCTATAAATTTTTATATTACTCTGCATTATTATAAACATTGTAGTAGATTACAGAAGTTATACTGTTTTCCATGGTGATATGTAAAATGATTATGGAACTTTTTTGAACAAGAAGACGTTTTTATTACGAGAAAAAAGGAATTCTTTGCTGTGCATATTTCTTATTTCGTTAGATGTACTGTATTGTATGTATACGCAGAAGCGAATTAAGAAGAGAAAACAAGAAAGTACATACAACCAAAACGTTAAATTGTTTTTTTAACCGGTCTGGCCAGCTACCACTATCACATTGCAAATATGCCGTCATTGCTATACTTAGCCTGTCAATATATTGAGCCAAAGTATTCTGAGCGAGGACACTTCACCATCTTCAGCATCATTGTCACTTAACATCTTGTTTTGTTAAAAAACTCTGTTAATATTGCTAGAGCTCTTCAATGCTTTATTTTTAGTTATTTCTTGTTTTTTGTACATGTTTTTTTTTATCAAAAAAATCTGTTAAAACGCGGCGTTTTTGTACGTTACTGATAAAATTTTTATGTAAGTTTATTTAATGACATTTCTTGTACTAAAATATATACTTATCTTGTACAGAATAATATTAAAAATTGTACGATAAGGTTTTACAATGATTAATATTCGCTGTACGTTTTTATAATAATCATTTAATGAAATGCCCATTTACATATTAGAAGACATAATAATATTTAATAGATAACCACATAGAGGAATGAGACATACTAACTGTTTTGTATAGTGCTGATCGTTATACGGAGTAAATTTTTTTTAAAATGCTGTTCGAAATATAGGCAGGCGTAGATATTTAATGTTTTGATAAGACATAGAACAGCTCATATACCTTTATTGCATCTATAACTCGTTAAACGTCTTATCCTATACGACTAGCGTCTTATGCTATCTTAGTTAATTGTGGGTTTTTTAGTAATGTTGCAACGTGTACCTGAACACAAACCTGATCAATTCGAAGGCTTGCAATGTCAAAAACACATGGGAACGTATACACAGATTCATGCTTTAAACTTATTATGCTTCTTTTTTTGTCCGTGGATTAAGTCGTAAGCAGGAGATATATTACGCAGCGTTTTTACAGAGCCGTCAGAATTTATAGTACTTCAGAAATTATAGAGGTAGTCAGATTTTTCAGGTTGACTAGAGCAAAAAATAAATGCTTTCACAATATTATGCATGTAATTTACATACAAACTATGCTATTATTTTTATTTATATCATTATCATCATAAAGTGCTTTTTTCATCATGAAGTTTGGCGGTCGGATTTAGGAAGCTATTTCAGTCTTCAGCTATTCACTTCGATAGTTCGTAATTCTTAGTAGCAATTTTACGTCGTCAAACCATTACTCGGCTAATCCAATTACCAATACATGTATATTAGGAAAAGAATATGGACACTAGTGCTATATTGAGATGCGAAAAACGTATTGGAGGCTTTCCGCTATAAAACGTTATTAGAATAACACTGAACACGTTGATAAGAATCGCTCATCAAGCAAGAAATGTCTACAGATAAATATCTGAAAATTTAGAGCCACGAGATAAGAAAGGTATGAAGTACGTAATATACTGTTAATCTTTTGTAAATATTGGCATCATTATAAGGGGACAAGTTGACAGCTTGCTTGTTAGAGCGCCTGCGTTTTGATCTCAACATCTTTCAAGTGAAATTTTAATGAGAATGTAATTTAATGAAGTGTTAAAAACATTGTTATGGCCAGTCAAAAGAATAATGAATTTTGTGAGTAAAAAACAGTTTTTACTAATATTTACAAAGTGAATGTTAATGTTTAAATTAATTCGTCTATTTTATTAGAGCGGAGATAATGAAATTGAAATTTTATATATTCATAAATTTTTCGATTTTATCTCATAAGCCGTAAAAACCTATGACATAAACAAAGTCCAGACAAATATGTAATGGATGTGATTTATTTTGTTTATAAACTAACCATATTATGTTTAAGAGGAAATTTATAAAATTTAATCTTTTGTCACTACAAATGATACATTGAAATAATTTTTGCCGACAAAGAAAATAATCTTAATTCGTGTCATAAAATGTCCTAATTTACTTTTTTTGTGTATGCTGAACTTTCTAGAAATAGTCTCGCAAAAATTTTAATAAAAAAAGGCTACCAACCCACCACGGATACTATAGGCCTTAGCAGGGGCCTTTGTAATCCAACAAACGCCCTACAACAGCGAGGGTTAAAGCCTCACCGCCTTTTTAATTCAGGACAATGGGTGTGTTTCGTTGATCCCAAGCCCCTTATTGCACTGCGGGTGACCGACAAAGGTGTTTTAATGCGTAGAAATCTCACATTATCTTGTCAACGTTTTATGATCATCGTATAATATTTTCTTTTACAGATCGTGTAATAAACCCTTGATCTATTAAAGGTATTTTAATGAACAGCTGCCCTGAACATGAAAGTAATGTTTATCCTGTTGTTTTTACAGATCTACGTACGGCCTTCGGTCTACTGGACCGGGACAGCGATGGTCACGTGACTGCCGCTGAGTTGCAGTTCATGCTGCGTAATCTCGGCATACAGGTCAGCGATGATCTCATCTCAGACCTCATTAAGGATGCCAGTAAAACTGGTAAGTCGTTATCACCTAAAACATTCACATTTACACAACTATATAAACTCACTAACTGAACCTAACAGAGCCTGGGTATAATTATTTAAAGTAAATATTTTTTAAGTATTTTTACTAATTTAGATGTATGTATAACCTATACGTCGTTGATAAATTATTTAGTACAGTAGAGAATTTGATTATATCCATTGCCATATGATGGCAAATTATGAAATATGATTACATAAAAACTTTCATTTATAAATCCGGATCCTGTCGACTGTTACTAAAATCCGAAGGTCTTCTTATGTGAGATAGATGAATTTTAAATAATAAGATATAGATGAAAATATGAATAGACCTGAACAACATAAAAATAATCAGCAATACACATGTGATGCACAACGTGATAATTTCTCAGCGTCTCATTATTTTCTAGTGGTTTGAATTACCTCCATACTGGTTTGTTGCCTTGCCAAGTTATAAATAACTTGAATGAAAATCGCTCAATTTAATGGAAAATAACCGTTCAATAATAGTAGCGTAAAATGTCTATTTTTAATGCTGTGTTTCTTAATGCAAATACTTTAAATGCTTAATCGAATGCTATTATTTTTTAAAACAGTGGCAGGCAAACGACAAATCAAAAATAAGATTAGTATAACTAAAATACACGTCCTTGCTATCTATACACGAAGTGAGCGTCGCAGCTGCGTTTTGATTTGATATTCTGCCAAAAACGTACTCGAGTTTTATTCATATTGAAACAAATCAGTCCCATGGCACAGTTTCATCTATAAAATATTTGTTTTCAGTTAACGCAGCACCTTTTTTGTTTCACGTGGGGGAAATGCTTTCCAATATCTGCCTTTACGGAGGTAAAGACAGGTTATGTCGGACTTGCACTAGTAAAGTCCCCACGATGTTCCTCTTTCGGCGCTTTATGATATTATCAAAGGAACGCTTTCGCACACATCCGCGACACCGCCAGCGCTGGCTACGCCGCGTTGCCTCATTGCAGCGGAAATACTTCCTTTTTTCCTCACTTTTTTTCTTCACTTCATTTTCATATACTTACTTAAGTAAAGAATCCGTCGCCTAGAGACTCATTCAACCTACTGCTGCGTATCTGGTTTTGAGCTCCGCTGTCAAACATTATAAAGTCGCAGAAGATAGAAAGAGCGGCGAATGAATTTCTCGCTCACAGTACTATGCTTCGGCAGCCCTTCGGCTCACTCCAAGGTGAGTTCATCAAGGGTACCCAGGAGCGGCAACCCCTTAGCTTCACCGTGAGGTGACAAGGCCATAGCTACTGAGCCCTATTGCCACGACAAATCGGGAACCAGGGGTCATATATCTTTCCCTTTATGACAAATTCTTCGGTAAAAAAGAAGTAAAAAAGAAGAAGATATTTTTATAAAACAACTTGTCTATACAACATAAAACAAGTGTATTAGGTGTATTGTTAGATCGTAGGAAAGTGACGTGCACAGATTATTCAGGGGGTGCGATGGGGTGTAATGACGTGCAGGCGTGGGTCGGCTTCCGGTAACCTCGCCCCTTGCCAAGGTTACCGATCCATTAGTCTATGACTCTAGTTACCAGATATTATAGCTAACATCTAAATTTATTGATTTTATACAGTTTTTACATGGCAATATTGTTACTTTTTAATTATAATAGCTTATTACATTAATATTTGCCAATTACATTCTTGATGACATAAATATAAGTAAATAATGAGAATTTGGAATAAAGAGAACAAATGTAATATAATTAGAAATATGTATCTAAGAAATAAAGTTAAGGAAAGTATATTATTAGTTATGGAAAGGTAAGATTATGACGGCTGCCTGCACTACGACTTGTCATTAAAAGCTAATGGAAAATTGATAAGGTTATGACCTACATAATCCTTTAAGGTTAATAAAATTATGTAATGCATTATGAAGTACTAAAACTAGCGAGTCCGGGTTTATTATGATTACAGGTAATAATTACATTTTCGCGTGATAATTTTCGAGAGATACCGACATTTGCATTAAGTATTATAGCTGGTGATTTACCCTATATCGTGTTTCATTAGACATATAATTTAATTCTTACTTCTAAACCAAAAACCTTTCGTAAGTTTTAAGTTTCTTTTTAATTATAAAGTAAATATACGGTTGTAGCGGAATATCGGTTTGTAACTTAGAAATTTGATTTGACATAATGCAAAAAACAATGCAACTTTTTTTTTTTTTAAAAAATTGTCAAAATTAACTTAAATTTAATAACTATGTATCTTACCTATTTCCCAGGGAACGGTCTTATAGATGAAAATGAGTTTATGCAGTGGGTTACGAAGATACAAGCGTTGCAGGGGATGGACGTAAGCGCGAGCGGTGGTGACTCTGAAGAAGAAATCACCAGAGATCTTCTCGCGGCCTTCAAGTAATATTATAACTAAATAACAATAATTTTTCCATATTTAGTACGTCATTGACTATTTTACGATAGGTAAAATTTTACATCGCAATATTAATTTAAATTGTTCATGCTGAAGTAGCTAAATTGAACTTTGAAACTATTATGAGCAAGTCTCCCAATTTTAAAACTACGCGCTTGACCGGCGGACAATTAAGAAAAAGAAGACTATATACCGTAATTGTATATCCTAATTGTACAATATAAAAAAACGAACAGCTCACGAGATACAACAAAAGAGTGGTTTGTTTTGAAATACATGTAAATGTATAAATTGAATCCTGATGATGTTTGTTTATGAAGTCCGTGGGCAGAAGAATGGTGGCTTCCAAGCGGATGAACCAGTTTCGACGCTGTTTTGTTTTAAAACGAGTCTCGATCGTGACAAGATCATAAATATGATTAAACACTATTCAGATGTTCCAAATCAGTACAAAACTTTTGTAGTTTTAGTTATATATTTATTTTATTACAAGTCTGTCTTCAAAGTTCCTTTTAATATCTACATTTAGAGTATTCGACCGCGATGAAAATGGTTACATAACTCGCGACGAGCTTCGCACTGCACTCGAGATGATCGGAGAGCCGGTGACGGACGCGCAGCTGAACCAAGTCCTCGCGCTCGGGGACATAGACCATGATGGGCGCATCGACTACGAAGGTGCGACTGTTACCAATGACACCCTTATACATCTTTTTGCATATACAATTCTGTAGTCATCGTTATCCCCCTACGCGTACTTGTCCATCGTGGTGGATACCGGCGTTGACTTTCTTCTTGGAAGAGAAGCCCCGTTACTTCCATCTACGAAAACCTTCGTGGTGATGTTTATATACGTCATCACCAATATAAATGCAAAAAAAAACTAGACGAATCACAACATTCCAAAAATATTACTATCATTTGTAAAGCGTCTCATTCACTTTTAAGTAAAGCTATTTACATCTGAATTTAAAAGAAAACAAGATGGCGTCTAGCGTAGACATCTAACTTTACACACAAGACTGATTTTCATTTCTCGCTTCTATAACTTTATTCTTTTCCAAATTCTTTGTAACGCCTCGAAACCATAGTTATATACTTCTACTCTAATTTTTTTTCCAATATAATTATTTTTTTCCAATATAATAATTTATTATCAAATATAATAATAGATAGAGAATATCCGTATCAAAGACCTTCCTTAACTTATAGTCACATGTGAAACGTATTGTTATAATACTTTAATTTTGTTACAGAATTTGTGAAGATGCTGTTATAATTTGTACCTCATTGAGCAAGAAAGACCTCATTAGATTTAATAAATGAAAGTGATTCGTTAGCATTAAACTGCTAGCATATGGATGAGTCGAATATATGTGAAAGTTTTACATAATTACGGTTAAAAGACAATGGAGAGGAAATAACTTAGATAACTTGTTTGTAAAGTTTATACTTATATAGCTTCTAACATTGCGATTGTAAAAGTTCCTTTGGATATTATTACCAATTTTAATGGTTTTTAATGTAGCATCTAGAAAAAAAATTGTTTTGTTGACCAGTCTATATTGCACCAGACGCCGTCTAGCCTTTTATTTCATTGTAGATGTTTTACTTAAACCTTGCTTATTTTTTAGACATCGTCTAATGCTAATTTGAATTTATATTTGTTATTACAATTTGTTAAAATGTTTTGATATAGACAATAATTTCGGAGACATCACAAAACATTGACGTTTTTATTAATATATTTATTAACATTATATCAATTTAGTTATATATAAGTGACTAGTTGGCCTAAAAGCAAACAATATTGAAATTAGTATACCAAAGAATACGTATTAAGAACAATTAAAATTACGTATCTTTAATGTTAATGAAATCTTTTATTTAAATAACTTCAGTTTTACAGTTTGTATTAGGTTTGTACTTATCTGTATTGGGATATATAATATTTTAGTAATTTTATGGTTGTGAATTTTTATCAATGTGTAGTACATATTACGTTCATTTAAATTTATAGACTTCAAATAAGTAATGTATACATCAATATATGTAACTTACTGAAGTCATTCAATATGCATCCGAACCATAAATGATAAAAATGGTTATGTTCATGTATTTAAAACTATTGCTAAAGTTAAATATTTTTTATACTCAAAGTATTTGTCTTTACGTAGTGGACTTTATAAAAATATAATTTAAGCATCGCCTTTACCAATGTGTACGAAGATGTATCAAGAAAACTAATAGAACAATATCAGCCTTCAAAAGGCATGTGATGTGAATGAACGTGATTATTAAACGATGAATTTATATATTTTTTAATTGTGTTCAACCACTATTAATCGACACCAGCTATAAATTTTCCAACAAAGTCTTGAGGTTGTGGTTCTGCAGAGGGGTTCCAATGCGACATCATATAACCTTTTTGCTGCCATTGATGAGTTACTTCTTTCAGCTCCATATATCCCTAACATAATTTTTTTTATTATATTTGTAAGGTAAACCTTTATTAAAAATAACTGTGGGTAATTTTAACATAAATTATTAAGAGAGGATAAAAACCCGCAAAACGCCAGATTTTTTTAAAACTTCTAAACAGTGGTCAGATTATATTTACCTTTATTACTAAAACATCAATGACTCGAACGTCGGTGACATGGCAATTTTTACAAAACATTTCCCTCAATTTTTTGCGACAGTCTTCCTCGTTCTTGGGAATATCGAAAAATTTTACTGGAAAGAAAATTATAGCAGTTTTGTATTATAATACCAAATGACGACTATGAACTTCAATCGATGAGATATGCTACGATAAAAAATGTATTGCGCAACGTAAGTGCTCCTCGCGATGACAAACCTTTCTAGTTAAATCTGTAATGGAGCTTTGTTTAATTTCATTATCATTAGCGTTGACAAGTGCAACGTCTCTAGTAGTCTCTTTTTATCGACCATAGGACGACACTTCTCTACGATTTCATCTGATATTAAATGACAGACCTAAGAAGTTAGTGAAATGTGGCTGCCCGGAATACTCTGGCTTTCATATGTTGACAGCCTGCACTCGGCAATACTATTATGGCCGCTGTCAATATGAAAGTGGTAAATAGCCAAGCGCATTTGTAATAACCCTACTACCATTAAAACTAAGACGTTTCGCAGGAATCGAGTCAGGGACCGCATTACACGTCAAACTGTTAACCGCTGCGCTGTGAAGGCAGTCGTAAGCCGAGGAATTTAGTTCATCATATTCATTACATTTGGAAATTACAATGCAAAGAATCTGATGTACTACTAGTGATAACAGTAGATTTTTTTGCGTACATAAATTTAAAATAATTAAACATACGCACGCATATAAGGAATATATCGATAAAAAGATCTGTATAAGTTCTTGACTCGAACGTGTGCTTCAGCCATATTTGAAGACAACACTGGGCGAACTACTCGGGTACAGGCCTTCGCAGCTTCTTTGCTAGCCATTCTTAAATCTTAATTAAATTTATAACTGTATTATCAATTTTGGTCTAATGTTGTTTTTTATGATATATTATATATAAGTGAAATCACCACACCGACAGTCTTTTATATTTGTCATACCAGTTACGTGTCTTTTATTTTACACAAACATTTTTATAACCAGTCATTGTCATTAAATTTTTATTGTTTTTATAAATCCGAAGCAAATTATCATATTTTGCATTTTTAAAACCTTTAGAAATCGTGCCGCAAAAAATCGTTATGGTGTCCGGAACGACTCTAATTTAAAATGAAAACAAAGTTTTTATTTATTTTTCTAATTTTATGTGCTTGTTATTTATGCTATAAACGCAAAAACAAATAAAAAACCCACTTAAAAGTTACATCCTGTCAAAATTCAAGATTACAATGGCGGTTTTTCGAAACCGCCTAGTTAGCTACCCTCATATTGTAAATCTACTTTCATAATAGCTGTGTTTCAGCTGTTATCATACCACCATATCAGAGTATTCTGAGCGAACACAATTCGCCACCCACGGCCTCGTAATCTCCAACTTCTCGAGAAATTGGGTGTTAGTCCGTTGTAGACATTGTAAAATGTCTAAACGCACATTACTAATTGAAATAGATTTTTTTTGAATAAACTAAATATTCAAGTAAATTACATTTTATTTCGCGAAGCAATGAGGCAAGCGGGACGTTTACCTAATTTTAGGTGATGCATATGCTCATATCACACTAGTTAGGAAGATAAAAACTACACCACTTTGTGCTCTTTGTCGAGACAAGATGTTGTCTCGTTATCTCAGTAATTTTAGCAAAAAACATGACATATGCATGAAGTAATTAACCACTTGTAACATTCAATATATTAATAAATACTAAAACAGTTTTTAGTGTATTTATTTAGAATACCTCTTACACATTTTCTGGAACTCATCAGGTGACAGGTTTAGGATAATGCGGTTAATTAGATTGAACTAGTAGCTATTTCTAAAATTATTTTGATAAAAAACTTGATATTAAATAATAAAACTACTATCTTTATTGATTCCATAAGTTCATGAATCTGCTATATAATTCAATCATTATTTATTCATTACTAGAAAAAAACTTAGAAAGAAAATCTTTTGGTTTGGGTTCTTGAGTTGGTTTGAAATAATCCATAATGTGTCCCTTTTGCTTCCACATATTCACTGTTTCCTTAAGTTCCATTTGACCCTGTTAAACAAAATTTCATAAAGGTATCATACTTTAAAGGTATAGTTTAAAATGAAATATGGTCTTATCTCTAGTGTAGTTAAAGCTCTAGTCAAAAAGAATGAAGTTAAATGCTACACTATTCATAAAAATAATTATATTTAAGCATGTTTTCTTACAAAATTTTCTATAGCAAGAATAACATTTTACTATTCAAGATAAGTTATATATTTTACAATTCTTATTCTTCAGTTCTACACATTCAAAACTGAATGTAAATGGATTTCACATCTTAAGGCAGACCCATTATTAAAGTTGGTATTTCTAAAAGTAGTATATACAATGTAGTAATGTACTTTATAGTATGCTTAACGGAAGTAAATGATTAAATATAAATTACCTTAACAACTAGCATATCAATAACTCTAATGTCTGTGACATCTTTGTTATTCAAAAACATTTCTTTGATTTTAGCTCGGCATTGCTCTTCAGACTTCGGTATGTCAAATTCCCTTACTGAAATGAAACGAAAGTATGGAAAATTATTTTTAACAACTTCACACCAAGCTGTTAACCAAAGCCTCTGCTGAGCACTGTTGACATATCCTGTAACATGCTGGTCTCTGGTTGTTAGATGTTGTGGAGTTTAAAGAGTTGTAAGGGTTTTTCGACCCCTGTTAGCTACTACACTGCCGCTATAACAGCATTGCAGATGTCAACATATGAGAGCTAGAGGTCTTCTGGCGAGTACGTTTCACCATATGTGGCCGCAATGTTATCTAATACTTTGGCGTAAATGAGATCAACTGTTAGTTCATATACATAAAATTATATATAAATATGTTACACTATATGGTAGAAGTAACAAAAAATATCGATGACATAACATAGCACAAACCTATGTATGGAACTTGACGATACCAGGCTTTGTATAAATTTAAAACTCTTGCTTTTGCCTCACCAGAAGTAAGAGAAATCAATGGTCTTACATTTTTTGAGCCAACACGTATGGCTTGTTGAGCCATTTTAAAAGTTTAAGCAAAAATTTATTACTATCTTTGAAAGATGTGTTATGACAAATGTCAAAGCATTACTTTTTTTTAAGTTACAACAAAGGCGCCAAGATCATAAAAAACAATAAAGATATATTTTTTAATAATATTATAATTTTTTTCATTTCTTAATTCTAATACACAATACTTGGTGCTAATAAACATTCGAGTGTTTGTGATGGCACTGCACTCTCTACACTTATGTTGATTTTTACATTCATTTGTTAATCATTTAACCGTTTATATCTTAGCTAAAATTAACAAAAATTGTTATATTTTTGTTGACATCTGAAATAATGTATGATGCAAATATATAAAGTCATATTATTTGACTTTTAAAAGTGCTACGTGGAGTTATACTAACGACAGAAACAGAAAATAAAAATCCTAAATTTTTTTTATAATGAACTTTTATCAAAGTATTAATAGCATTTGTTTCACTGGATAAATTTATGAATATTGACTTTTAAATTTGTTGCCTGTAAGAATTGGGATTAAATTATATCAGATCTTTGTCTGCTAATTAAACTATAAAAAAAAAAAAATGAATTGTGTTCGTTAGACTCGCTAAAACTCGAGAACGACTGCACCGATTTGGCTAAATGTGGTCTTGAATTATTCGTGGAAGTCCAGGGAAGGTGTAAAAGGTGAGAAAATAGGGAAAAAGTGCCCGGAATATGGTAAAAAAAACAATTTCACTTTTCCATTAAGGTGACCAGATTTTTAGATAGGCAAACCGGGACAACTTTGAAGGAGTAATAATAACGTAACATTTTTTTTAGTTCCAACATAAGTACAATTTTTAAATATAAAAATGTATAATATTTTATTCCTTAACATATTTCTATCTAAATTTCTTTTAGGGTTAAGGTCGGTGACATACTTTTTGTCATTAATATAAAATTTTAAGACTACAAGTATTTTAAGCTTAGTTTAAGAAGATTTATGTATTTATGAAATATTCCTTAATATTCTATGGTAAGAAGCAGAACACGAAGTGTATCATCTGAGAGACAAATACATTGTAACTGGGTAGCAAAAGCAACATGTTACGCAAAACTATGGTTTTCATAAATATAAAACTTAACTTAATTCTAAAAGTCGGGACTTTTGAAAAACGTCGCAAAACCGTAAATTGAAAATTGAAAATAAAAATTGAGAATTGGAAATTGGAAATTGGAAATTGGAAATTGGAAAATGGAAAATGGAAAATGGAAAATGGAAAATGGAAAATGGAAAATCGAAAATCGAAAATCGAAAATGGAAAATGGAAAATGGAAAATGAAAATGGAAAATGGAAAATGAAAATGGAAAATTGGAAAATGGAAAATGGAAAATGGAAAATTGGAAAATGGAAAATGGAAAATGGAAAATGGAACATGGAAAAATGGAAAATGAAAATGGAAAATGGAAAATGGAAAATGGAAAATGGAAAATGGAAAATTGGAAAATGGAAAATGGAAAATGGAAAATGGAAAATGGAAAATGGAAACTGGAAAATGGAAAATGGAAAATGGAAAATTGGAAAATGGAAAAACCAGAAACCAGAAACCAGAATCCAGTAACCAGAAACCATAAACCATAAACCATAAACCATAAACCAGAAACCATAAACCAT
Organism: Byasa hedistus; assembly: GCA_029286795.1. Classification (NCBI taxonomy): domain Eukaryota; kingdom Metazoa; phylum Arthropoda; class Insecta; order Lepidoptera; family Papilionidae; genus Byasa; species Byasa hedistus. The sequence goes on along the minus strand of JAGSMW010000009.1, from coordinate 5,265,329 downwards.
AAACCATAAACCAGAAACCAGGAAACCAGAAACCAAAAACCAGAACCAGAAACCAGAACCAGAAACCAGAATCCAGTAACCAGAAACCAGAATCCAGTAACCAGAAACCATAAACCATAAACCAGAAACCAGGAAACCAGAAACCATAAACCATAAACCATAAACCATAAACCAGAAACCAGGAAACCAGAAACCAGAAACCAGAATCCAGTAACCAGAAACCATAAACCAGAAACCAGAAACCAGAAACCAAAAACCAGAACCAGAAACCAGAACCAGAACCAGAAACAGAAACCAGAAACCAGAAACCATAAACCAGAACCAGAAACCAGAAACCAGAAACCAGAAACCAGAATCCAGTAACCAGAAACCATAAACCAGAAACCAGAAACACGAAACCAGAAACCAGAACCAGAAACAGAAACAGAAACCAAAAACCAGAAACCAGAAACCAGAAACCAGAAACTAGAAACTAGAAACTAGAAACCAGAAACCATAAACTAGAAACCAAAAACCAGAAACCAGAAACCAGAAACCAGAAACCAGAAACCAGAAACCAGAAACCAGAAACCAGAAACCAGAAGCTAGAAAACAGAAACCAGAAACTAGAAACCAAAAAACCAAAAACCAGAAACTAGAAACTAGAAACCAGAAACTAGAAACCAGAAACCCGAAACCCGAAACCAGAAACCAGAAACCAGAAACCAGAAACCAGTTACTAGTAACTAGAAACCAGAAACCAGAAACCAGAATCCAGTAACCAGAAACCATAAACCATAAACCATAAACCATAAACCAGAAACCAGAAACCAGAAACCAGAAACCAGAACCAGAAACCAGAAACCAGAAACCGAAACCAGAAACCAGAAACCAGAAACCAGAAACCAGAACCAAAAACCAGAAACCAGAAACCAGAAACCAGAAACCAAAAACCAGAAACCAGAAACCAGAAACCAGAAACCAGAAACTAGAAACTAGAAACTAGAAACCAGAAACTAGAAAACAGAAACTAGAAAACAGAAACCAGAAACAAACAAAAGTTCATATTAAATTACAAGCTTTCACTGCTGTCTAAGCGATGTAGGTGCGTTCGTAACGCTAAAGAGTCAATTTGCACTTTATTACAGCTGCACAAAGTTCAAATTCAATCATTCTATCAAAACAGTGTGCGTATGCGCGTCGGAGGATCTAACGCCGCGTGACGAAATTAAAACGAAAGAAATAATAACATAAATAGTCACAAAATGTAAGAGCTAAAGATCCACCATACTGATTTTCAATTTGGTCGGCTTCGCGATATTATTTCTTTTGTTTTAGTTTCGGCGCGCGACATAAAATGCATTCGTTTTCACGTCAATACATCAGTCGAGCACAAACCGCGTTACCATCTGGCGGACCTGACAAAAAGATTTGGAATGCGACAGTTACTTGTTCCTAAAAAAAAATTTTATAGTAAATATAACTTATGTACTTTAATTATAACTTTGGCTACTCTGGAACCCACTAATATTAAAATATTAGTTATTAGATGAATATATATAGTGCTGAACCCCACACACCGCCCATAACCAGGGTGACGGTTCTGTTCAGATTTTTTTGCCCCGGCTATAAAATAGGCAGGAACAAAGAACATTCCAATTTTTTTTGACAGAACGAAGTCTGTCGGGTCAGCTAGTTTACTAATAAATATAATAAGACGTCAATATTTATCAAACAAGGTTCCAACCATTTTATACTTAACGTGATTAAAGGAATTGTAGATGGTCCGTCGAGCAGCGTGTTGTGCTTGACAGCCTCTAACGATGTTTCTGAAGAATTGCAGCTTGTAGGAGATCTGAGTTGGAGAGAAGTAACTTCGTCGACGTTTGTAGTGGAACTCCTTGATTTGTATAAAGTATGCTCTATTTATACAAAAGTATCCATAAACATTAGAGATCGTTAGAGCGCGTTAGCCTCTCGCCAGGTATGTGTTGCGGCGAAATATGGCCGCCAGATGTGCGGCCGAGGCGTCCGAGCGGCGCCGAACAAAAGCGCGGCGGCGTCCTTTGTCGGCGTGCATACAATGGCGCTCGGTGCAAGGCGCGTTCGTTAGGTGCGCGGCATTGTGCAGCGAGTATTGTCTACGAGCGCTGCGCGGTATCGAGACGATATTATAACGTCTCTTGTTTCTACACAAAACGTCACGTTGGTAAATGAGTAAATAATGCGATAAACATATATAGGTAGCAAGCAGCTACAGTAGTCCCTCCCTAGCGAAAGCGTACCGGCAGTTGAATGCGACGTCCTAGCCGAGTTGTCTTCATTAGCGATTGACGGAGCTTGGCTGGATGTTGTTGAGCTTGCGGTGTGTGCATGTTGATTTATCGCTGGTGGGATGCTATTCGATGAGATACTCTTATCCTGTTTTCTGTTCTGCTGACGTAGGCTCGTCTTCTGTAGTATCTTCGTTCATGGTGTAGGCGGGTTTTCAATCGGTCGATTGATATAACAGCTGATCTCCTGTCTGGTAGTAATAGTTTAAAACATTTGCTGTCCCTTTCTATTACCTTGTAAGGCCCTTCGTAGGTAGGTTGCAGCGGTTTCTTTATAGCATCTGTGCGTATGAATACTTGCTCGCACGTTTGTAAGTCTTTATGCACGAAAATAGGTTTCTTGTTTCCATGTATCGATGCGTTTTGTCTGGGAGTTATGGAGTTGATTGTGTCGCGTAATCGGCTGACGTATCGAAGTCCATGTCGTTTGCCAGTTGTAGATGAAGTTGTAAAGAAATCGCACGGTAATCGTAAGTTGTTACCATAGGTAAGTTGCGCAGATGACACTCCAGTGTAAGAATGAGTTGCTGCGCGTAGGCCCATGTGTGAGCGGTGCCAGCGTTCTATCTTGCCGTTGGATTGTAGATGAAACGCAATTGAACGAATGTTCTGCGTGGACTTTGTCTTGTTGATACTGGGAATTGTTGGTATAGTTGTTGCCTGGACGAAAGAATGCGTTGACAATTTTGTCTTCGAGTCGATTAGCATCTGCTGCTTGAGATCAACTAGTATTCCATGGAATCGTAGAAAATCAGCACCAAGTATAGGTATGCTGACTTTAGTGATTACGAAGTTCCATCGGAATGGGCGTCGAAGGTTTAAGTCCAGTTCCATAGTTTTTTCACCGTACGTTGGAATGATCGTCGTATTATTAGCGGAGTTCCAGTTCAAAGTTGAGTGGCTTCTTCCTTTGCTCTTTGAAAGTGGGCGGTAAAACTGATATGTTCGCTCCTGTGTCGACCAAAATGTTAATTTGGTTTTTTGATCAGTGATGAAAAGGCGGTAGGATTGCTCAGATACGCTAGCTTCTGCCACGTCTAGCGTCATGTTTGGTTTTTCTGAATTTGAAATGGAATGTTGACTATTGTTATTATATGAACAAGGCAACATGCATTTCTTCGCGTTAGTGCCAAATGTTCGGTGGTAATAACAATAGGGCGACGCAGGTGGTTCCTGCGGCGTGCACAAAGGATTGTAAGCGCACGCCGGCGCATTGTTGTTATTGTTTCGACTTGCAGACGGCGATCGGTTCGAAGTAAGTAAATAATTTGTTCTGAGTTTATTGTTGTAGTTGTTGCGATTATTATGATAGTTCGCGTGGGTCCATCTTTGATTCTTGAGAGCAGCGATTTCGATTGATAATTTCTTAATTTCTTCGACTAAGTACTGTGTGTCAGCGTTGCGTGATGAAGTAGGTTCGATGGAGGAGATGTTCGCGGAGTTGCACGAAGTAGTCTCCATCATCTTGTCCTGCTAGTCAGTGCGAGTTCGTCGAGTTTGGTTTTCGTGCTAAATGACTCGCTGACTGCTATCACCGATCGGACATGAGGAGGCAGGTGATTGGTCCACATTAGACGTAGTGTAGAGTCTGGAACCTTATCCCTTGCTAGATCTCTCATGCGTCGAAGTAATTGTGACGGCTTTGGTCTCCTAATTCGACTTCTGAGCAACTTTTGTAGTTGGCGTTCGTCGGACTCTTCATATACGGAGATGAGACGGTTCTTGATTGCTGCGTAATATTGGTCATCGGCGGTGGATTGTCGAGCAGGTCAGCGATTTGCTCAATATCTCGCCGTTCGAGTTGAGCGATGACCATGTGTGCCACTGGGTTTGGCTTTTGTGCAGGTCGCTAGTAGCTGCTTCAAACTGACAGAACCATAATCGTGCTCGTTCTCTCCAAAATGCTAGTATGCGCATTGACAGCGCTATTCCGCGATCTCAGGCTGTGATGGTTGTGCTGGTACTGGTGATGATGCTTTGTTGTGAGGCATCTTTGTTCTTCAGCAGTTGATTGTTCTTTGCGGGTCACCGATTGTAAATGATGATGACTGAGCAGTGGTGTTCTTCAGAAGTTGCGTTGTTTGTCGGGTCACCAATGTGGACGGTGATGACCGAGCAAAATTACGTGATAGATCACGTCGGGATATCACGTCGGGTGAATCACGTCGGGTTTATTACGTCGGACGAATCACGTCGGGTTGAATCACGTCGGGTTGAATCACGTCGGGTTGAATCACGTCGGGTTGAATCACGTCGGGTTGAATCACGTCGGGTTGAATCACGTCGGGTTGAATCACGTCGGGTTGAATCACGTCGGGTTTATTACGTCGGACGAATCACGTCGGGTTGAATCACGTCGGGTTGAATCACGTCGGGTTTATTACGTCGGACGAATCACGTCGGGTTGAATCACGTCGGGTTGAATCACGTCGGGTTGAATCACGTCGGGTTGAATCACGTCGGGTTGAATCACGTCGGATAGATCACGTCGGGTTGAATCACGTCGGGTTGAATCACGTCGGGTTTATTACGTCGGACGAATCACGTCGGGTTGAATCACGTCGGGTTGAATCACGTCGGGTTTATTACGTCGGACGAATCACGTCGGGTTTATTACGTCGGACGAATCACGTCGGGTTTATTACGTCGGACGAATCACGTCGGGTTGAATCACGTCGGGTTGAATCACGTCGGGTTGAATCACGTCGGATAGATCACGTCGGGATATCACGTCGGGTTGAATCACGTCGGGTTTATTACGTCGGACGAATCACGTCGGGTTGAATCACGTCGGGTTGAATCACGTCGGGTTGAATCACGTCGGGTTTATTACGTCGGACGAATCACGTCGGGTTGAATCACGTCGGGTTGAATCACGTCGGGTTGAATCACGTCGGGTTTATTACGTCGGACGAATCACGTCGGGTTTATTACGTCGGACGAATCACGTCGGGTTTATTACGTCGGACGAATCACGTCGGGTTGAATCACGTCGGGTTGAATCACGTCGGGTTGAATCACGTCGGGTTTATTACGTCGGACGAATCACGTCGGGTTGAATCACGTCGGGTTGAATCACGTCGGGTTGAATCACGTCGGGTTGAATCACGTCGGGTTGAATCACGTCGGGTTGAATCACGTCGGGTTGAATCACGTCGGGTTGAATCACGTCGGGTTGAATCACGTCGGGTTGAATCACGTCGGGTTGAATCACGTCGGGTTTATTACGTCGGACGAATCACGTCGGGTTGAATCACGTCGGATAGATCACGTCGGGATATCACGTCGGGTTGAATCACGTCGGGTTTATTACGTCGGACGAATCACGTCGGGTTGAATCACGTCGGATTAATCACGTCGGATGATCACGTCGGATGGATCACGTCGGATTGATCACGTCAGGTGGATCACGTCGGATAGATCACGTCGGGGTCACCAATGTAAATGGTCCGTCGAGCAGCGTGTTGTGCTTGACAGCCTCTAACGATGTTTTCCTTCTGAAGAATTGCAGCTTGTAGGAGATCTTGAGTTGGAGAGAAGTAACTTCGTCGACGTTTGTAGTGGAACTCCTTGATTTGTATAAAGTATGCTCTATTTATACAAAAAGTATCCATAAACATTAGAGATCGTTAGAGCGCGTTAGCCTCTCGCCAGGTATGTGTTGCGGCGAAATATGGCCGCCAGATGTGCGGCCGAGGCGTCCGAGCGGCGCCGAACAAAAGCGCGGCGGCGTCCTTTGTCGGCGTGCATACAATGGCGCTCGGTGCAAGGCGCGTTCGTTAGGTGCGCGGCATTGTGCAGCGAGTATTGTCAACGAGCGCTGCGCAGTATCGAGACGATATAATAACGTCTCTTGTTTCTATACCAAACGTCTCGTTGGTAAATGAGTAAATAATGCGATAAATATATATAGTAGCACAGCTACAGAATTTTTAAGACATTTAAAAACTAGACTGGACCCTTGAAATAGAATTTTCGGTACCAAGCAATAGCGCGCATGATCTTTATGAGCAGGATCAAGTTTACAAATTCGTCTTGTCCCTTTTCATTATCAAAATCGGGCTTGTAATCTCTCTGCAATATTCGTATTAAAAAGGAATAACTTATTTCAAGGTTTCCAGTGCAAGCGCGTTATCTCAGTAGTTTCTATTTACAAGAACTACTCGTCTTCTTCTTCTTCTAAGTCGTATTTCCTCATGACTGAGGGTCGTGGTCATCATGTTTTTATTGAAACACACGACGACTCTCTTGGCAGTTATAATGGAGTGGTTTGCCATTGCCTTCTCCATTTCACATACTAGTCCGACCACGGATGGTCACGACCTAGATATGCAGGTTTCCTCACGATGTTTTCCTTCACCGTCAAAGCATGTGATATTAGTTGGTGTTTTATGCTAACTGCACATAAATTGAAAAATTCATTGGTGCACGCCGGATTCGAACCCGGTACCTTCGCATTGGAAGGCCGCCGTTTAAACCACTAGGCTATCACGGCTATATACTCATCTTAAAGATGATAAAAAAATCTTAGAAGGATTAGTGTATGCCGTGAGTGCATAATAAATTGAAAAGAAACACAGTAAACGTTTATCAAATTATATTTTAGGAATTACTGTTACATTCTAACCTTTTTTTTTTTTTAAAGATAAAAATAATTTAAAACATGAACAATTATTAAGCTTAGACGAATTTGTATATAACAATCGTATATTTAAACAACACTGGATACTTACTTACAACCGAAACAACATTGTTACAATTAATGCAAAATACATTACTTTTACAGTATACTATCTTTCTATAGGACATGTCTTCGCACCATGTTTCTTGGTGTTTTCTGCACTATAAGGATTAATAAGAAATACATCTTTAGCTCGTCCCGGCATGTAAGAAAAAAATATGTCTCTGAAAATTAAATTTGTAAATAGTTTTTAACAATGATTGAATGAAAATTTATTCGATTTTATTAATATTTACATAAAAGCTTCGTTAGGATAGGCGTCAGATTTCATAGTTGACCACCAAAGTCTCGTTTGTTCAAGTTGCTTCAGTTGATTTCTTGTCACAAAATCATTTAACAATATATTGAACTGTAATCAATAATTTGAATTAGAGCTATTTGCTATTAATAGTTATTAAAGATAAGTACAAACTATTGTTTTTTTTTTAATGAATATAGTAAAGACGGACAGAATATTCATCTGATGGTAAGCGATAATCCTGACGATAAGAACAGGGTGGCAAAGTAAGATCGTTACAAAGCATCGCCGCGAGATATAATTAGTTTCGTTATTCTTGTATTTTCCAAAGGTATAGCATAGCGCCCTCTAAATCAGAATATGGTAATGTGAATACGGTATATATAAATATTATGTGAAAACACACACAAATGTATGGTTGCAGAAATACGCTGCAACAAAAAATTTGTGTTGCCAACCACACGCTGCAGTAATACGTACAACTTTAAATTTTAATCAGAATATTAAGTCTTATTTCTTTCTTTTTTGGACTTGTGAGAAACGGTCTTTTACGACGGACACACGCTCTGTTACGACGGCAAACATGAGACCACATCGAACCTTCATCTACTCAACTTACTTCCTTACGAATCATATACATAAGAAATTGATCGCAGGTAATGAAAAATAAATGAAAGTACTATATGGACGCTATTCACAATATTCTGAAAAAATTTACCTGCATAGAATGAAAGACAAATAGAATCAAAGTTTACCAATTTTTGTATTAAATTCCGATGAGCCCAACTCATGTTATGCAATTGTTTTAGAGTGAATGGGATTCTATAAGCACGAGCTCTGAAATCCATGTGCTTAAGATGTAGCCACCGACGTTGAGATTGTAGTAACAATCGCTCTGTAAATTTAAAATGGTGTACAAAAAGAGGTAAGTTTATGACCAGGTCCAGTCGCTTTGGAAATCTAATGGGAAGGCCTAACGTCCGCAGTGAACGACAATAGGCTTAAATGAAAGCAATTAAAAACATGAAAAGATTAGTTTTGACTAATTTGACATTTTATTTGGTAGACCAAATTCTCAAGTTAATTTCGCTTACTGTGTACAGAAGGAGAGATTTTCCCTTTCACGCGTTTACGAACCCATTCTTGTAAATTATTTAACAAGTTTGCTTGTGGTAAATGCGGTATAATTAGCGGTGTATCTGATAAATCAGCTAAAAACGCCTGAAAATGAATAAATAAACAACTTTTTCTAGATTTTTTTGCGATACATGTAAACAAATTTCTATTTATACCATATCTTTGAACACTGTTGTGTGTATACATTTAATTTAAAATTACTAATTCTATACAAAGAAATATATAATACCGCCAGCAACTCCTTTTCTTTTAATCCAGAAGCAACTATGGTCGGAGTAGAAGCCGTATTCTAAAAATCAAAATTTTATTAAAGATAGCAATGCGAAAACAAAAACAATAAATTTTTTTTCAAATGATACGTACTATACTTTCGGACATAAGGGCTTCCTGGAACGTGTCCTTGATGAAGTCCTCCATTGGATCTGTTTGGTATATTTTAGCGTAGTCGATCCAGAACGGCCCATGCTTGGTGGGCTGGTAAAAGTACTTCTCTGTCAGTTTACCTTCATTAAAAAAATCATACAGGTGACCGCATTTACATTTCGAATCTTCAAGATATTCCATTACAGCATCTTCCCTGCAATACGAAATTAAAGTTGACGAAAAATATATAAATAGCTGAATTTAATGTTATCTATGTTGAAGTAATACCATTTCTCTAGACAATCACACGAATCATCGCATTTTTCTTTTACGTCCCTTGGAAATTTCCAATAACCGTGTATGTTCAAGAGACTGCTACCGTTGCGCGTTACAATTCCTCCGTTAATTGGTATATATCCAGTCGGTAAAAGCGAAACAGCTAAATAAAACGGGAATTGTATATATATTTTTCTTAAGAAACAACTTTTATTTAAAACATAAATAATTTTAAAATCAAACAACTACGGCTGGCTGTTCATTATTACACCAGATGTTTCTTATCATGTTACCACGCAGGTTATAATATGGAAAAAAGTATACAGCAGTTCCTATACTTGTTGGGACTCAGAGCCTCCTCTCACATTATTCCAACGCTCTAAGTTCATGGTTGTTCATATCACAAGTCTAATTAAGAACTTGTTCTTGGAACATTTCGGTTTCCACGCGATGTTTTCTTTCACTTATTTATTACTTTTATAAAATTACAGAACTAAACTCTTAACAATGTTTACCAAAATATTGACCAGTGCCGGTTTTGAAAAATATATATTATGTGCTGGCAAGTGGACTAATGCCTTGAAGACCATCGCAGAGTATACAGGTTGCGACAGAGCGGTCGTTTTAGAAATCGATTAGGAAGGCTATGTTTTTCAGTGAATAATATGCAGAAATTATGAAGAAGATGAACCAACAAATTGAATTCCGTAAAAATGTACAAAATCTTACTATTTAAGACGTAATGGGGTCTTCCGCCGCAAAACACAACTCCGCCAATGTGATACTGTGCATTAGCAGACGGTGCTGTATGCCTAGCTTTCGCTTTCTTTTTTAACATTTTCAATTTGCTTAAATACGCAATTAATTTTGGATCACTGTTACCTATTAACAATTAATAGCAGACTTTATACTTTTCTTCATACTTAATTAATAAAATGTGGAGAAAAAGTTAAATATCCCTCGGAAGTTAAATATCTCACAATCCTAGTTCATTAAACGCATTTATGGGCCCGCAGCCCAGTAGCTAAGCGCACGTTGCGTAATAAGGATTCCCAGTTCGATTCCAAGAACACATGTTATAGAGTTTAGTCGGTGACAGAAGTTTGATATGAAAATTTGGAAAAACAGTAAATACTGAATGCTTTGTACGAGTGAAATATTATTATCACATTATTACATACGCAATGTACACGGTGGCTCCCAAAACTTATAATTGCATTTACGTTCTTCCGGTTTCTCTAACTTGTTCCTTTCTTTCCGTTTTTCTAGCTAAAAATTTTAATTGTTTATTTCGCTTTATACTTATTTTTTAGGTTAATATTAAAATTACTTACAAACTGTGTATCTTCACAAAGTCTTTCGTAGCTCTGTAACGAAAAAAAATAACCAATAAAAATTAATTTAAAATAACTGCTTTATTTCTTATTTAATATGAAAATGAATTTAGAGCATGCACTATCCAGATCAAATAAAATGGATTACATTTTACGTGTACTATAAAGTAAGAATTTATGTTATGAATTAAATGTATTATTTTTAACAGTAAAAAACATACCGATCGTGTCCGCAATCTAACTTTATTACCAAGGGGTCGAGGTTTGGATGGTTTCTTCTCAGAATATTTACTATAAGGTGGTACGTAATTCGTTTGAAGATAATCACCATATCTTACGTTTGGTTTAAAATTCTTCGGTGGCTCTAGAAAATGTATGATACACTGACAAATAGTTATAATATAATGCGAGTGTTATTATGGCAAAGTGCAATAAATTTCATTTGAAAAGATCACATGTTACTAAAAATTTGCTCAGATATCGAAACAGTCCGATTTTTAACTATTTCATACTTCGAGAAATATGCAAAACGTTGTCTGTTTAAAGTAAAAACAGCGCGATTTTGTTTCTAAAAATTGGATCACGAGGCTTTCTCTCCAAAAAAAATTTTTTTGTTCCGAGTAAGTAATTTCCGAAACAGCTGAACCGATCTTAGCGGATCTTTCACAACTTGTATTAATTATTATAAAAATAAAATCAATCTACTCTGGTAATAAAAACTGAATCCAACTAGTCATTGAAATAAACATGCAGTGATCAAATGTTGATACACTTAAATATAAGTGAGAATTGTAATAAAACTTTGTATGTACGAACTTTTTTGTGGCACTTTTTCCTCTTTCACATTCGACTCTGTTAATTTTTCCAGCCGCTCGATACATTCTTTTAAATCAATAAAGACTAAACTAGACATAAGTATCATTGAATTAATATCATATTCTGAAAAAAATACATGTTTGTTTATTAATATTTACATGCTTAGTTGTAGTACACTTCTACTAAAGAATGAAAAATAGTAGAACAATGTCTAAAAAGCATTGTACGGTCAATACAGCGGGAAATTATCTCCAGCGAAAAGCACCGCAGTAACGATTTGAATGCAACAGTAGTTTGAATCATTTATCATCGGGTTATTTCGAATTTACTTGCAATTCTGGTCTTACAAACGGAAGTTGCATCTATTTTCTTTTCAAATAATAATTTTAATGGCGAATATGGTAAAAGAACATCACAGTTTCTATTACCCCATATCATAAATAGCCTGCCCCCAGAAAATAAAAATTAAATTACTCAATAAATATTAAACGCGTACTTAAACGACATTTCTTAAAAATTTTATAAAAATAATTTAAAAAAAGGTATAAAGACGTTTACATATATTGGAGCATGTGCTTTGTGCGCGCACCGGTATCGGGCAGCTCGCTCGCACGGAGCTATCTCTTAGTAACTATTTCAGTTGTCGCACATTGGTCATGACCAGTGGCGTACCTAAGGGGGGGCGGTGGGTGCGGTCCGCACCGGGCGGCACTTACCTTGGGTCGGCAGTTTTTATATTTACTTATAGTTGTAAAAAGCAACTTATTAATTTCATATTTATTTTCTTTCTTGAATCATAAATGATTATTATGATTATTATAAGTTTAATATTTGACTTATATAAATTATGATTAACTATATGATTTCGAATAAAATTTTAAAATTTTGCCTTATGGCGAAAAGCTCTTAAGATCGTGGATGGTATATTCACCATCGAAGAAAAGTATTTATTGTTTCTGCTGCAAACTGTTTGATAATCTTTGTCAAGCAGGTTTTAATACGGAAAATGGTTTTAACAAGAAATTACAAATAATATAAATTTTGAGAGCATTATACACGATTTTTCTAGTATGAAAGCTAGAAGAGTATATATTATATATATACTAGCTGACCCAACAGACTTCGTTCTGTCAAAAAAATTGGAATGTGGCAGATTTTTGTTCTTACCTATTTTATAGCCAGCGCAAAAAAATCTGGACTGAACCGTCACCCTGGTGATAGGGCGGTGTGTGGGGTTCAGCTCTATATATGTTCATCTAATAACTGATATTTAAATATTAGTGGGTTCCAGAAGAGTGGCCAAAGTTATAATTATAGTACATAAATTATATTTACTATTATTATTTTATTAGGAACAAATAACTGTCACATTCCAAATCTTTTTGACAGAATGTAGTCTATCAAGTACGCCAGATGGTAACGCGGATTGTGCTCGACTGATGTAATGTCGTGAAAACGAATGCATTTTATGTCGCGCGCCGAAACTAAAACAAAAGAAATAATATCGCGAAGCCGACCAAATTGAAAATCAGTAAGAATGATCTTTAGCTATTACATTTTGTGACTATTTATGTTATTATTTCATTCGTTTTAATTTCGGCTCGCGGCGATCTTCCGACGCGCATACGCACACCATTTTGATAGAATAATTGAATTTGAACTTTGTGTAGCTGTAATCAAGTGCAAATTGACTCTTTAGCGTTACGAACGCACCTACATTGCTTAGACAGCAGTGAAAGCTTGTTATTTAATATGAACTTTTGTTTGTTTGTTTCTGGTTTCTGGTTTCTGGTTTCTGGTTTTACTGGTTACTGTTTACTGGTTTCTGGTTTCTGGTTTTACTGGTTTAACTGGTTTACTGGTTTACTGGTGTACTGGTTACTGGTGTACTGGTTTAACTGGTTTACTGGTGTACTGGTTTACTGGTTTACTGGTTTACTGGTTTAACTGGTTTACTGGTTTACTGGTGTACTGGTTACTGGTTTACTGGTTTAACTGGTTTACTGGTGTACTGGTTTACTGGTTACTGGTTTACTGGTGTACTGGTTACTGGTTTACTGGTGTACTGGTTTACTGGTGTTACTGGTTTACTGGTTACTGGTTTACTGGTGTACTGGTTTACTGGTGTACTGGTTTACTGGTGTACTGGTGTACTGGTTTACTGTTTACTGGTTTACTGGTTTCTGGTTTACTGGTTTACTGGTTACTGGTTTACTGGTTTACTGGTTTACTGGTTTACTGGTTTACTGGTTTACTGGTTTACTGGTTTACTGGTTTACTGGTTTACTGGTTTACTGGTTTACTGGTTTACTGGTTTACTGGTTTCTGGTTTCTAGATTCAGATGTCAGATTTCAATTTTTCATTTTCCATTTTCCCTTTTCCATTTTCCATTTTCCATTTTTCATTTTCCCTTTTCCCTTTTCCATTTTCCATTTTCCATTTTCCATTTTCCATTTTCAATATTCAATATTCAATATTCCAACATTCCAACATTCCAACATTCCAACATTCCAATATTCCAATATTCCAGTATTCCAATGTTTCAATGTTCCAATATTCCAATATTCCAATAATCCATTTTCCTTTTTCCATTTTCCATTTTCCGTTTTCCGTTTTCCATGTTCCATTTTCCAACAACTGCCTCATTCCAAATCTTTTTGACGGAATGAAGTGTGTTAGGTCCGCCAGACGGTAACGCGGTTTGTGCTGGACTGATGTGATATCGTGAAAAAGAAACTAAAACAAAATAAATAATACCGCGAAGCCGACCTAATTGAAAATCAGCAGTAATGATCTTTAGCTCTTACATTTTGTGACTATTTATGTTATTATTTCATTTGTTTTAATTTCGGCACGCGGCGTTAGATCCTCCGACGCGCATACGCACACTTTTGAAAGAATGATCTAATTTGAACTTTGAGCAGCTGTAATAAAGTTAAAATTGACTCTTTAGCGTTACGAACGCACCTACATTGCTTAGACAGCAGTGAAAGCTTGTAATTTAATATGAACTTTATAAAATAGCAATAAAGTTCAAATTGACCCTACATTTTAGTTAGAGAACGTTTGTATAGGAAAAAGAAAAGCGCTGTTTTAGGGGCTTCCCGGCGATTATTCGAATTTTTTCTCAAATTGGCCAAATTGGTCCTGGCATTGTAGAGTGATGCGCTTACCGACACATATTTGTATTATAGATTAATAATAAATTATATTCAATGACATTAGTTATTAATAAATAAATAATAAAGTTGCTTGAGAATATATTTATATGTAGAGGGAGTGACAAAAGGCATAATGTTTGAGAGATAAAGAATTCGTTGTCATCCCCACTCCGTGCTGTGTTACTGGGAGAGGCGACACCGGTACACACGTGGAGGGGATCACTTACCAAGTGATAATATTTTTTTTGGAGTTACAGCCACGCGGTTTGATACGTGGCCATGTACAATTGATGATATCGAGCGAGACAAAAATATTAAAATGACTATTAAAAAAGCAGGGGTTGGTGATAGAAAAGTGAAAATTTAGGGTTGTATGTAGTTTTTGATGCCACACAATAATAAAATAAAAATAGAAAAAAAATCCCAAAAAATAAAAAAAATTTTTTTGGTGTGGGCAACCCTGATCACTTAGAGGTTGAAAAATAGATAGTAACCGATTCTCAGACCTACTGAATATGCACAAAAAATTTCATAAGAATCGGTAAAGCCGTTTCGGAGTCGTATGGGAACGAACATTGTGACAAGAGAATTTTATATATTAGATATATGTTTACGAGTGCATACGAATATGTCTAAAAAAATTTACTCTGTGTATTATTTAATATTGATTAAATAACTCAATAATTTATTTATGTGTGTTAATTTATAAAAACCACTATTTGATTGACTTATAATAGAAAGGGCGGCAAACTGGAGATCGCCCCGGGCGGCAAAAGTTCTAGGTACTCCACTGGTCATGACATACATAAGAAATTCGCGGGTAAGAAAAAAATAAGTAGGATATAAGTTAACGATAAATTTCAGTATGAATGTAATATTATTTATTTATGTAATTTATACGAGGTTAAACCAAAATTCTATTTGCACCACTTATATGGTCGGAAATCTGCTGTGTATCGCCAGTCAGTATTTGACCTTCCTCAACTAGATAATAATGAGTTCTCATATTTACGCGAACATTTAGCTCTGTAAATTGCAGCTAGACAACGAGGAATAAACGAGGAATTTTATTTTTTTGTGGACAGGTTAGTTAAGTGTATCATTTTATATTCAAAAAGTTTTTGCTCATTTTGCTGAATGAAAAAGATATTTTAAAAAACAACAGCACACACCACTGCAATATACTCGTAATAAAAATAAGATTTTATTTTGTTAAGTAAAATTAATTTTACCTCCACGTAATTTACTAGGTGGCATTTTATAATAAGAAGTATACAATTCCCAAATGAAAATTCCGGGATCTCGTATACAGTTCGTCATCGCCTTCATTAACATTGATTTCGGTATTTTTAAAGTGAGTCCAAGATCCGATAAAGATTTTCTTGTTCGTACCGGTAAATCTTCAATTAAATCTTGATGAATATTTGTTTTTAAATCATACAAAATTTTCTTTTGAAAATCAGATAGTTCAAAAAACCAACCGGGCCCAGCTTCAGATTGCAATCTTTTAAGATTTTTTATACCTGAGAAGACCTAACTGTTACTTTAAACTTTAGTTTTGAGTAATAGAATGAACAGTTAAATTATTTTTAATTTAAATATCTACATTCAAAGATTATTTAAGATGCGAATAATACCTTCGCGATATTGGAAATGCTTCAAATCTCTTAAAAATTTCAGCCATGAACCAACTAATTCGTTATAGGGTTTCTTGTCGATATTTTCTCTCATTTCTCGTTCTAGATAAACCCACACTGGCTCTTTTTTAGGTCCGTAAATAGTCTGTGTATAGATAAAAGTAAACTAAGAATCTTATTAAGTCGGCACCATTCCCGGCATATTATTTAAAACTAAAGAAGACAAACGGAATTACGTAAAATTAAATTATGTCTGCTGAGGACAAATATGAGACGTTTAGTTGAATAAAAATAAAGAAATACCTAACATTATATATTAACAATTCGGTGATTTCTCACTGAGAATAATCTATTCCGAAATGCATAGAAAGTTACCCTCTAAATTATTTTCGTAATTTCAATAAAACGCAAAATGCTGTACAATATAATTTACATAACACAATTTACTGTGTTATTCATTTCTAAATAAATTTTACCTTTTTTGAGAGAAATTCTTGAACCGTAGGCATTTTAAACTTTTTCATTTTGATTTTTCTATCAAAAACTACTGAAAATTTTTAATATAACAGAAATTTAAACAAGTTAACAAAAATTTTGACGGTTGTTCCTAATACATTAGAAAGGATTATGAGAATTGGATACTTACTTTCTGAATTTATCTTTTAAATTTTCTAAACTGCGTAAGATTTTTGTGTTTATTGCCAGCACGAAAAGAAAACATTTTTTTTGATCAGTGAACTAAAAAATAGATAAACTGTATTAATATTTAATGTCCGTCGTCAAAATAAGTGTTTTCATTTATTTGATAATAATCTTTTCTTTATGAATATATATGCACTAATGTGAATACGTAAAGTTACGTTTAATCAAGTGGATTCGAGGAACTACCAATCTTCACCTAATTAAAAACAAATTACAGGTACCTAGGTACTCCATCTTTGTTTGAACAGACGTCATTATTTTTCTCTTACTTTCGAATAACATATTTCATTATTTTCTAATGTACAAGTACACAAATATGAAAAACACATACAAATAATAAAAGTAAATTGATATGATTCTAATAAAGGTGAGTATACAAAAATACATAAACAAGATACAAATTTCTTGACATCATGCCAGGAAAGAAATTACAAGTCAAAAAGTGAAAAAAATGTATAATAAAGGCGAGCTTAATGCTAAAATGAGTTTTCTTTCAACAAACCCCCGCCAAAAGAGAAAAACAAAGTTTGAATTAAAATGTGTAATAAAGTATAGCCATAGCATATATAACAAACAACTAGGCGAAAGAAATCCTTTACTCTCTTCTTAAAGATAACTATGAATGGAGAGGCATGAGAAAGAACATTCCAATTTTGCAGGAATAAAATTGCTGAAATATTTGGAAGAATGTGTTTGTATTTTAGGAAGTAAACATTTAGAAGAGATCTTTGCCATCAACTTTAACATAATTTAATATGAAATGTCATATACAAAGTAATTCAATGCTGAAGTAAAGGTAATGAACCGATACAAAACATTTTATATGAAAAATTATATTATAGGTAGGTAGGTAGGTTTCATGGGTGGAAGGTCTCAACACCTGTTTCTGCCCCCAAAAAGTAGTGTGCTACCATTACTGTGCTCTGGACCGTGTAAAAAACAGTAAGTATGATGAAATATGTGCAATTAAAAGGGAAAATGTCACTACTGTAATTAAAACAAATTCATTTTACATTATGTTACTGTTAATCCTTAATGTACTATAACAATTATTCTCTAGTGCTATTTACAAAGTTTGTCACATTCCTAGATAATGATTTTATTATAATTACAACTAACAAGAAATGGTTTAATTATTCTGCAATTGCATATTTTTAGTTTTTTCAAGAATGTTCTTGTAAGGAGGATCAATGGGGCCTTGTACAGGTTCTTTGTATTCATATGTTGTTTGTCCTTCTAAGAGTAGAGGATAAGAAGTGTCTG
This sequence comes from Byasa hedistus, assembly GCA_029286795.1. Classification (NCBI taxonomy): domain Eukaryota; kingdom Metazoa; phylum Arthropoda; class Insecta; order Lepidoptera; family Papilionidae; genus Byasa; species Byasa hedistus. The sequence goes on along the minus strand of JAGSMW010000009.1, from coordinate 5,247,348 downwards.
AATCATAAGCACTTAAATCTCCACAAACGTTAAATGGCACAATAAACCGATTAGGACCTGTCAATTCATTAAAATCACAATATTTATGGTCCAAAAGAGGGTTGATCATAGTTGGCACAAATCCGGAAGGAGGTTTATAGTTTTGACAGACTACAAAAGCTTCAATACTAGAATTTCTGGAGCTTTTAGGTTTGGATATTGTAACTAATTCAAAGAATTGTTTTAGTTGGGAATATAAAAGTGTAACATCTTTTCCTCTAAATATCTTTGCAACAAAAACACCACCATTCTTTAATACATGCGTTGTTATATTTAAGGCAGCTAGTAGAAGCTGGGACTGCACATACTCATCAATGTCATGCAATCCTGTTACATCAGGTGCCCCATCACAAACAACTAAGTCTGCCTGCGAGCCTTCAAACTCTTTAATAATTTCATGGGCTGTGCTTAATTTCGTTATATCGCCTTGAATTTGTTTTACTCCAGGAAGCGCTGCCATTGCTTGCAAGTCCACTGCAACTATTTTCACTTCCTCAACATTTTTAGCATTTTCTCTTAACTTTTTTGTTAATACTTGACTCCAACTACCTGGAGCTGCACAAAGATCTACCGCTCTTAAAACGCCATTAAATATGTCATATTCTTCATTAATTTGTAATAGTTTAAACGCACTTCGTGCTCGCCATCCTTCTTCTTTTGCTAACCTGTAATAAATATCCCTCTTGTCTTTCGATGTTTTTCCCATAATGTAGAAGCAAGAAAATTGTGTTCCTTTTTTATACGTTTTATTAACTTAGCAAAACCATAGAAAAACGTTATAAATCAATAAGTACCGTTTAACATGTGTGAAACTTGTAAACGAAATAGGAATTTTGACAATTCTAAAATGACTGACATTGGATTGATTTGGTCGTGAAAACAAGTTTTTCTTTATGTTGTTTAGTTCCTTTATAATATTTTTTTTTAATGCATTGTCTAAGAAAGTATTCTTTTAAACCATTTTTAAAATTAGGCTTTGTAAAGTTCCGTATTTTAAAATTATACCAATATATGAATCCGATAAGCTTTGATTTCACGACAAATAAAAAGGGTTAAAGAAACAAAAAACTTTATTTTTATTTTTTTAAACAATCAATAAAAAGTACATATAAATAAGCAAATAAAGATGGTACTACAATAGTTAATTTTTTTTTATAACGCAATACTTTTTAATTTACAATAGATAATAAAATAACGCTTTACCTTAAATAAAATAGGAATGATGTGATATAATAACATATAATATTTTTAAAGTAATTAAAAAGTAATCAAGACTCAAATCTAAGTATTTAAAAATACAGCTGTACATTTTTACAGACATACAGAAAAAAACATTAACACTAAACTAAAAAAAACTGGCTTTATTTAAACAATAAACTTTTTTATTTTGTAACTTTTTCAAATTTTCGATCTAATATTTGTAAAATTACGGCAGTTAGCATTGTCATTATTTCAGATTGGTTTTAGAAACCAGCAATTAAATTTTTAAGAACTACGTTTTTAAGTTCAACAAATACGGTGCAAAACTAATGGTATCTAGTGACATGGTATTGTAAGCATGCATGTAAAGTGTAAACAATACACTATTGCTATGTATTTCCTTGAAACGTAAGTATATTTAGACAGCATTCGAATAAAACTTAAAAATCATCCATATTTTAATAAAGTTCACAGTAAATTAATTGTAAGATAGATTAATTCTTCAAGTTTTTTTATATTTATATTTAATAAAGCAAGTGGTCTATATTTACAGTTTTAGAGCGTATAATGTATGATCTGGTCGAACGACTAGCAGCAGCATTATATGTCATTATTAGGGGTGAGGCGTATTTATAATAACAGATGTAAATCACAAGTATTCGCAAATAACAGATAACAGTTGTTCTTGCGATATCATTGTATCTGTTACTCAATCACTATCGATAACAGCCGGTCACTAACGTAGCTTGAAATAACAGAACAGTCAACAACAATGGAACAACTGTTCTTGTCTTTGTCTTTTGTATGATGTTGTCATAAGTTAAAACGAGACACCTAGTATTTATTTGAAATAAACCAAAATTATAGAAAGTCGTTTCATAAGAAGAAATCCTCTTTGAAAAGTGAATTCTTAAATTCATCGTGTTATCTGTTATTTCCTTGATTAAATTATTTCGCTCACACCCATTGTATATACTGTTGTTAAAACGAGATGCTCCTAGTATTATAACCCGAAAAATACAATATGTAAGCTTGCAAGAACATTTTCATCCTTAAATAGTGACAAGAGTTTCTAATCGTATTATGAGATATTTGTTACTTATTGTGTGTTATAGTTCAGTACTGTTGAAGTGAGAGTAAATTGAAATGAATGTGTATCATTGTAGCGGTGTTTTATGCATATATTGTGCTGATGAACTCTTTAAAATCTCCTTTAAATTATTGTCAACTTTTGTAAAAGAAATCGAATTTTGTCAATGTCAAGAATATAAAAGCATTACAATTTGAAAATGAAAATTACTCTTGATTCAGTGCAGGCTAACGAATATCTTTCATTCTGTATTCCAGGACCATATAAATTATATTAATATTTAAGTTCAGCATTAAAGTTATTATTTTGAATAAACCCCATGCAATTAAAGTAAATTTATAATTTTAAATTTTAATAATGTGTACGGGTTGCCCCCTTTTCTCGACACGTGTCGGTATTACAATGCACATTTCGTCGGCACTCCCCAATATTATCATTATATTATACTAGCTGACCCAGCAAACTAACTTCGTTCCGCTTCAAAATCAATAAAAAAAAACGCTTATTGATAATTCGAGACTGTTTCAACTTTAGTAAAGAATGTGATGAAAATTTAACCAGAAAAAAATAATTCGTAATCACAAAAAATGCCCGTTATTAATTTGGTTTTTCTATTATATTTAAATGCACATGCTGATTGACCTAAGTCAGGACATCTTATCTTTGGCATTATAAATTGTAGATAATCAATGTAGGGAAAGTTCTCGCGCACTCAGCGGTAAATAGTGTCACTATCACAAAAGATCAACAAAGTAAAGTTAAGACTTAACTACTATTTTGAACCAATCTGAACTTAGGAAAGTCGTGTTCCTGCTTGAATTCTACAATCGCTGCACACGAACACACTAATTTACTGCATGAAACACTCGCATTGAACATTCAACTGCATTATGCACTAAAAAATATTCAACCGAGACAACGCGACCTTTATGCCCAGATTCCCGCTAAAGTTCGTAAAATATTATAGTTGCATCAGAAATTGTTGGTTGTCAATATCAAATGTCAAAATCAAAATATTCTTTTAAATTGTATTTGGTATCTAAATGACGGGACGAACTTCAAATTTTTGACGTTTTATGTATCTAAAGTAAGGAGACCAGACATCTCGCTTTTAGCGGGACAGTCCTGATTTTTTTACTATTAATCCCGCGTCACGCGACGTTTTTCAAAAGTCCCGACTTTTAGAATTAAGTAAAATTTTAAATTTATGAAAATCATTGTTTTGCGTAACATATTGCTTTTGCTACCCAGTTACATTGTATTTGTCTCTCAAATGATACACTTTGTATCCGTACTGCGTGCTAGCAAGATAATTAAACAAATAAATATTACAAATCTGTTTCTTACCATAGAAAAATAAAGTAAGTAATTTATTTAAATATTTCATAAATGCATAAATTTTCTTAAACTTAGCTTAAAATACTCGTAGTCTTCATATTTTATATTGATGACAAAACGTGTATCACCCACCTTAACCTCGAAAGAAATTTTAGAAAGTAATATACGAATAAAATTTTGCAAATATTTCAAGTCAATCAAACTAATTTATCAAATTCTTGTGAAGATTTTTACAATATTTTACAAAATTACTACAATCTACTCAAACAAATTCACTTATATAAAAAACATTTATAAACTTGTACTTATGTTAAAACTAAAAAAAAATTACGATATTATTATTCCTTCAGAGTTGTCCCGTTTTGCCTATCTAAAAATCTGGTCACCTCAATGAAAAAGAGAATTGTTATTTTTACCATATTCCAGGCACTTTTTCCAGATTTTCCTACCGTATTAACCTTCCCTGGACTTGCAACGAATAATTCAAGACACATTTAGCCAAATCGGTCCAGCCGTTTTCGAGTTTTAGCGAGACTAACGAACAGCAATTCATTTTTCATTATATAGATATGTAAATATTATACAAATACATACTATATTTTTTTATTTAATTTGTTTTTATAATTTTTGTTTTAATTTTTTTTAATTACCTATAATAAATAATTACATATACTATTTTTACTCCATAATTAAACAGATGGACTAAAATATTATTGGTTACTGGTATTATATACATTATCTCCAAGAACTTTGCTCATTATTGTTGATAAATGTATGGCTGCCTGCTTCTGTAGAATGTTAATATTTATTTGTGCATCAAGGATGTCACAGTATCTTTTTATATTAAAAATTTTTATATTAATGAATTATATTTTTATATAATTATAATTTTTATATTAATAAATTTTAATAATAATATAATGTTCAATATTTATATATTATTATATATATAAATTATAATGTGATATTCCTAATGAGCCGTGGTTGAAAATAATAACAGTTGTTATTTAATAACAGAAATCGGTACCTGCTATTATTGCGTAACAGTCACAGTAATAACAGATATTGTGTTTGTCCTGTTATAACCCACCTCTAGTCATTATAGTACTATACTGTACATTTAGTCACAGTCTAATGGTAAAAGGGGGAGGAAGTGTTCATTAAGGTACTCATTTAGTTAGACTTGTACCTTTGGTCGTTACCCACGTACAGTACCATTATCACTCTTGTGGTCGTATATTTTTTCCTATTCATTTTATTGCTATTAAGAAATACTGGTACATTATTTACATTTGTTATAAAAATAAATAACATGTTGTTCAACACAGCAAAGATGCTTTTTTCTTTTGTTTTGGAAAACTGGAAACTTGTGGCACTGCTCATAGTTTTATTTGGGATATATTATTATGCTACATACACATTTAATTTTTTTGAGGAAAAGGGAATCCCGTATCTCAAACCGGTAATCTTGGTGGGTAGTATGTGGAAGCGTGTTGCAAAACAGATGTCTTTTCATGATTATCAATTATTTGTTTATGATCATTTTAAGGGGAAACCTTATGGTGGTAAGTAAAATTGAGTACTGAGACTGTTATCAACTTATTATTTTTGACCATAAATTTATTTGTATTCGGACTCTTTCAACAAAACTTTTTAATTTTTGTTTTTTATACCAATACAAAAAAAGAATAATGTATCTTGTAGGTTGCAACCATATTTGATGTTAATGAACATTTACTTTAATATAATAAATTTATAAAACATAAAAATTTCTTTAGATGTGTATACTATACAAACTATTTACTGATAGCTTAGTCAGCTGTAATCTATTCTTAGTATAAACCAGTAAAAATGTGTTTATAAAATACAGGAAAGTAAACAATTGTTCATCTGTGTTCCTGTAATATCATATGTGTAATGGTCACAAAGAAAGCTACTACTCTAGCTGGAAATATTCTCACTACATATTTATTAAATCTTTTGCAGAATAGTGCTGTCTCCTAGACAGGGTTAATTTTTTTATATTATTTCTATAAATTTCCAGGTATATATGTAGGACGCAGACCAACTCTTTATATTTTTGATCTAGACCTTATTAAAGCTATAACAGTTCGTGATTTTGAACATTTCATTGATCGGAACTCAATAGATAGTAATGAACCAAGGTATCTAAAACGCATATTACTGAATTTAAAGGTAACTAAACATTAACATACTAGTAATGATAATTAAAACATGTAATTTCTTTTTAGTGCTGATAATAATTTATCTATGTTTATTTTAAAGGGATCAGAATGGAAAACTGTTCGCAGCGCCATAACACCTTCATTCAGTTCTGCACGCCTAAAGCACATGCTACCACTAATTCAGCAAAGTTCAGACCAAATGGTTAAGTTTTTACAACAATATAGTAAGTTTTATACTACATAATACATCAAATTTAACATTTATCTAATCTATATAATAAAAATGAATTGCTGTTCGTTAGTCTCGCTAAAACTCGAGAACGGCTGGACCGATTTGGCTAAATGTGGTCTTGAATTATTCGTGGTAGTCCAGGGAAGGTTGAAAAGGTGAGAAAATATGGAAAAAGTGCCCGGGATATGGTAAAAACTACAATTTCTCTATTCCATTAAGGTGACCAGATTTTTAGATCGGCAAAGCGGGACAACTTTGAAGGAGTAATAATAACGTAACATTCTTTTTAGTTCCAACATAAATACAATTTATAAATATAAAAATGTATAATATTTATTCCTTGACATATTTCTATCTAAATTTCTTTTAGGGGTAAGGTCGGTGACATACTTTTGTCATTAATATAAAATTTTAAGACTATAAGTATTTTAAGCTTAGTTTAAGCAGACTTATGTATTTATGAAATATTCCTTAATTTTATATGACAAGAAGCAGAACACAAAGTGTATCATCTGAGAAACAAATACATTGTAACTGGGTAGCAAAAGCAACGTGATACGCAAAACAATGGTTTTCATAAATATAAAATTTAATTTAATTCTAAAAGTCGGGACTTTTGAAAAACGTCGCGGGACGCGGAATTAATTGTGAAAGAGCGGAACGTCTGGTCACCTTACCGTAAATACATAAAACGTCAAATATTTGAAGTTCGTCCCCGTCATTTAGAAACCAAATACAATTTAAAAGAATATTTTTGATTTAGACATTGACATTGACAACCAAACAATTTCTGATGCAACTATAATATTTTAAGAGAAAAGGGAGTAACATGGCGAACGAATTGACCACGTAGACATTTTTTTAAGTATTTTTATTTTTTGTTTTATCGTGTACACATGACACTGGCTCACGCAGAAACCGTGCTCATGCCATTAATTGGGAAGAAGAAGAATATTTTACTTTAGCGGGAATCTGGGCTAAGGTGAAATTGTCTCGATTCATTTTAATTTTTTTGTGCATAATGCGGTTGAATTGATAGATGATTGCTTATCATGCAGTAAATAAGTGTGTTCGTGTGCAGCGATTATAGAATCCAACCGGGAACACCGCTGTCCTAAGTTCACATTGGTTCAAAATAGTAGTTCCTTTCCTTACTTTCCTTACTTTGATTATCTACAATTTATACTACCAAGGAGAAGACGTCCTGACTTAGGTCGTCGAGGTCAATCAACGTGTGCATTTAAATATAATAGAAAAACCAAATTAATAACGGGCATTTCTTTTGATAACGAATTATTTTTTTCTGGTTAAGTTTTCACCACATATTTACTAAAGTTGAAACAGCCTGGAATTATCAATAAGCTTTTTTATTATGATTTTGAGGCGAAACGAAGTTTGCTGGGTCAGCTAGTTTTAAATATTTTAAAACAATTTATCAAATTTTATTTGAGTAAAACAACATCCTTTTAAAAAATAACTTTCATATTTTATTAAAGTACTATTAAAAAAAAGTTTTTTTGTCCATATATATATATATATAACTAAAATAAAATAAATAAGGTTAATGTTAAGATAGTATTAATTAAAGATTCTATTCCTTACAGTCCTTATGCCAAGGTTTTATTGCACAATGAAGTGATGATGAATGATTTTTTTTTAGATAAATGTGAAGTTGAGATGAAAGATTTAATTGGTCATTTAACGCTTGAAGTTATAGGCGCATGCGCATTCGGAATTAAAACAGACGCCTTATCTGATGAGAATGCAAATTTTGTTAAGGTATAGTATTCTGAACTATTTTACTTATGGTTGGTCTCTGGTGGTGAAAACCGTCTAGGAAAGTCACACCGCAACTTTTGTTTTACCACTAAACTTGTAATGTGCTTATTATGTGTTTTTTTTTTATTGTGATCCTGATGAAAGATTTTTTTTTTCCAAGTTTTTATTTTGGAATGACTTTTTATTTTCGCATCATTAGTGTAAATTAACAGATTGTCAAGTTAATAAAATATTTTTGTATTTATTTCCAGTTAGCTGAACAGTTCGGCTATGTCACAACTACGAGAAAGATTATTTTAGTCGTTTTTATTATGATTATGCCCAAATTGTTGCAATATATCAATGTATCTTTCTTGAATCCCGAGGCAGCTGCTGAACTAGTTAATATTTTAAAAATCACGAAAGCCGAAAGGAGGAAAGCAGAATCAAAGTAAGATTGATTTGTTTGCTTATAACATTCAATACATTATTTTACATAATTAAGTGAACGTTCTGATCGTCTCGTCACGTTATGGTATACAAATAATATGTGCTATTTATAAGGCATAGGCATTGTTTTTTGGCACAAATGAATAACACCTCATATATTGTGTTAAGAGAAAATTAAGTCGTGGATGGGAAAGGATGATCGAACTTTGGACCGCCTTAATTATGTAACGCTGGTATGGCGGCAGATTTATAATATCAGGAAGTTTGCTAGCATGGCAGGTTCGAAAACTATTCCTTGACCCCCGTGTAAAATAAAATAATAAAAAGTAATACAAATTAAGTGACACTTTATTCCGCCGATGCTTCTATTTAATAATAATAAATTTAAAAACTACCATTTGTGTTACAGAAAAGAAGATTTCTTACAATTGATTATTGATGCAGCAAACAAAGAAAAGGAAGAAGCCGAGAAGACGAACGGGATTATTCGTAAGTATACTTTAACACCTTTAGTGGGGCGCAGCGCATGCCTTATAATACAGATGTCTCTAGTTCGATTCCGAGGCCATATATTGTGATGTTAGCGTGGTCGTAGTTTTTACGAAACCCGCAGTCAAGCTACAATCCTCAAATTGTAAATATGCCGCTATACAGTATTGTTCTGCTTAGACTGTCAATATATGAGAACCAGACTATTGTGGAACAGCACAGTTCACCCCATCCACTTCCACACTGTCATTTAAAACTCTGATATTGAGGTGAAGTTTTCATAAGAAAATTGAAAATAGTAACGTTTAACTAAATAGTAATATTGACGTAAATATTTGCGTTGCAAATCAAAATGATTTAAGCAATAACTCGTTATCAACAAACATTAAATATTCGTTATCGCGTTGAAATGAGATCTCTTGCTTCAACACATTTAATTATCTTTCACATCATAATTGAGATTTAGCATAATTACGGGTAATTAACTACTATTTATCTATCGACTTGAAATATAAATGATATTGTAATTAGATAATCATTGTGAAATAACGGGTTCATGTTGCGGTAACTTGTAATAAAAACCGTTAATGGCAGTTTCAAAACAAAATCTTTTACTAATTTGATGATTTTAGGGCATCAATAAAATAAATCAAAACAGCTCTTTTATTGTTTCCACAACTGGTGCTTGGGGCTACCTCTCACAAGTCGAGAATCAAGGCCCTTTATTCACTACTTTAGCTAAATATTGGGAGGGTGTCACAGGTGAAAAATATCGGTGTTCTCACTACGTTTTTCTTCATCATAAGCTCTGAAAACAAATTTTGAGGATATATTTCAACCACTATTTGCCAAGGTCGTGAATAAAGTCTTGAATCTCAAACTTCCGAAATAAATATGGAGGGCTATTTATTTTATGTACATAAACTATAAACTGCATCTATCTCAAATAATTAAAAACCTGCAATTTTTTATCAGATTTAGATGAAGACACCATAGACGCACAATCATTCCTGTTCCTATTAGCTGGATATGAGACATCCAGCACATTGTTGTCGTTTGGTATTCACACGTTAGCCATTCTCCCAGATATCCAAAAAAAACTTCGTGAACATATTAAAAAAATTACGGATGGGAAGGAAATTTCATATGAATTACTAAAAGAACTTACCTATCTTGAAGGATTTTTATTAGGTATTTACATTTTTTTATATTTATTTATTTTAAGAAGCTACGAGATGATTAGTAGGCCTTCGACTGCCTATAACAATCTGGCGCTGGTGAGGATGATATACACTACATCATTTTGTGCTCATCGCTTTAAGACACGAAATGTTAAGTCTCGTTACCACAGTCATTTCAATAACTGAACGTACCTTGGATGCGGGAATTAAATTTTTTGTATTTTAGAAACGTTACGTTTACATCCACCTTTGGCACGAGTTGAAAGAAAATGTAACAAAAAATACATTCTGCCCGGAACGAATATTACAATAGATGTTGGTCAAGTTATTGCGATCCCAATAATTGGCATTCATATGGATCCCGATATATATCCAGAACCGTACGAGTTTAGACCTGAGCGGTTTTTAGGGGAAGAAAAGAAGAATAGGCCATCTCACACCTATTTAGCTTTTGGGATTGGCCCCAGGAACTGTATTGGTGAGAAGCAAATTATTTTTTTACCGTTTCAAATAAACCCTTTTTGTGTCACCAACAGCCGCAAATTATTTTCTTATTAAATTTTCATCGTACTGAGGGGTCGTCTTTAAACTGAACCATTTTTCTTTTATTCGTTGAATCATAGCCAGCCTGCCTATAATAATGTGGCGCTAGACAGATGGCATACACAGCACCATGTTGTACACGTCGCTTTGACACAAGTTGTGATAATATAGTCATACTCTATTATTAGAAACTACCCGTAGGAGTTAGAAGAATTTTACTGGGCTGGTAATTACAGGTGTAGCGTGTAAACGATTCACAGCTATACATTCATTGTGATGAAAAGTGTTAAAGTTGAAGTGATGAAATAACTTGGTATATCTCTTTTATGTTACAGGATTTCACTAATTCAGGCGTTAGCTCGAATTATCATAGATAAAAAACATTTTATTCTTTTTCAGGTATGCGTTTCGCAATGATATCAGCAAAAATAGCGATGGTGTCATTGTTGAAAAATTTTAAGTTTTCTGTGTGCTCTAAAACAGAAAATCCAGTAACCATAGACAAAGATTCAATGCTTCTCAAACCCGCAAAGGGATTATGGGTAAAAATAGAGAAAATATAATAAAACACTCAGAATCTTTAAAGAATAATGTACCTTAAGTAAAGTGCAAGGATTCCAGAAGCTTAATGATATGTTTGTAATAATTACACTCATAATAAATTCTATTATTTTCTGCATAAAGAAGAAAGATATATATAATTGTTAGGAGAACAATTTTGACTGCCTTCGTGACGACGCGGTTTAGCCTTTCTTATAAAACGGAGATCCTTAGTTTGATTCCGCACTGATAATAATTTTCACCGGATCACTCTTTACGCATTCAAAGTAAAAACTAACGTTTACTAATTTGTCGGGGCGATGATGGAGATTTTGTTTAAATAATTGTATAAATTCACAGACAATTTTTTTTAAGTCCACATCTCTGCCCCTTTTTTTCGAAACATGCATTTTTCTTCTTGTCTGATAAAACTATAGTTAAGCACGACGACAAAAACTTTATTACGTTTTAGTGAACTTTGCAATAAAAAATCCTATGCTGTTTTTATAAATGTCGTCTGGAGATCGCATGGAGTCATTTTCTGGACCAAAACGTTGTACCATAACTCTGTGAATAAATCAGATGAATTTGATTATTATAAGAACAGATTTACTGTATTCCGACAGTTGACATAAAGAAACTTTGGAAGAGCACACTTCGCCATCCAGTTTCGTTCTCGCTAACATCATATAAAATTGAGATGAAGTAAAATAATAACCTGTATAAAATAAAGAGCCGTGATAGCCTAGTGTTTTGAACGCCCGCCTTCCACTCCGGAGGTACCGGGTTCGAATCCGGCCTGCACCAATGAATTTTTCAACTTATGTGCGGTTAGTATCACACCAACTTATATCACGTTTTGACGGTGAAGAAAAACATTGTGAGGAAACCTACATATCTGTCATGACGATTCGTGGTCGGACTAGTATGTGAAATTGAGAAGGCAATAGCAAACCGCTCCATTATAACTGCCAAGTAAGTCGTGTGTTTCATCACTCATGGTGACCACGACCCTCAGTGTATGATGTGATACGACTTAATACGACGAAGAAGAAAATAGAAACCTACATAGTTCCTAATGTGATAAGTATTGTGCAAATGTATTTCATAAGTTTTATTTGTATAGAATTGAATAAATAATTACAAAAAAGATAATTTTCTACCTTTGTTCGTCATTTAGTCCAATATTAGGTAAACCCGGACCACCAAGAAGAGGTTCTGCAGGAACTAACTGTAAACTGGGGAACTTCTCGAGGGCCCATGCAACCATTCTTTCGTTTTCTTCCTCAGTAATTGTACATGTACTATAAACAAGTGTTCCACCAACCTTCAGTACATTGAATGCCTGATGATAAAATTTGCAATGCTTAATGACAATATACCATTTTTAAAACAACTTGTAGTGTTGTTAGGTCACTTGCCATGGTTTGTACTACCCCAACTCTTATTTTAAATACTGTATTATATATACTTTTAGAATCTATAATTTAGAAGAAAATGTTTGTACAATACTTTTTAACTGCCAAAAAGTATTGTGCAAACATCTCTATGATCCTGTTGAAATGCTGCATTAGTTTCAAAACGAGTATAATGTGGTGCAGTGTTAATGATCTTAACTGGAAACAACACATTCTTATGGTCGGGTATGTCTTGCAATCAGGAGAGTTTTGCTCTAGTCGCTATGTGGAATAAAAAATTTGAAAATTTTAGGCACTTATTGATAATAGCTGCTAAAATAAAACATTTTGAAACAGCTGTTTGATTCCTAATAATTTTGAATACAAACATAATTAAAAAAGAAAAAAATAAGAAAGAGAATACTTGCAGCATTCAATAATTTTCTTTGCACAAACTTGTACGACTGCAACATCTTTTCCGATATTTTATTCACTAACTGTGGCCTTTGTCCTAAACCACTGCATGGAGCATCAAGAAGAACTTTGTCAAAGCTGTTTAGCGGAAATGGAGGTTCAAGTATTTCTCTGTTAGCATTCTCAGTGTAACATTTTACAGAATCATAACAAAATACTTTAACACAATTTATACCATGATCTTCTAAATTTTTGATTATCTTATTAGTTTTTTGATTTGTTTTATCTACAGCAAAAATATGAGCCTGCAATTAAGGAGTTTTGTTAAACAATTACCAGAAACCTAGCTCCAGTGGATATCTACCAGATACAACATTTGGTTCTTGTTCATCAATAAATGATTGCATTGTATTTAAAAGTACTTGTAATGATTGTTGTTTCCACTGTGTAGATTAGGGGTTTATTTCTTTTTATATTATTCGTTTTTTTAACAATAATGGATATCTGTAGTGTAATATTACATCAGAAATTAAAACAATGTTTGTTGTTATAAAGATATATAAGATAAAAATTTCTCATAATTTTTAATTGCTTATTAACTGCAAGTTCAAGTTGTGTAGATATTGACATAAAATGAAGCTATTTTCAAAGGATTCATGAAATACATAATTATAATACGTAAGTTATATACAAAGTGAAATAAAAAAAACATTTTTTTTCTAGGTTAAACATTTAGGGCCTATTATTCAAAAAAGACTTACCTTATTAAGAGACATTTCTGCCAAATGAGTAGTTTTATTTCCAGGACTTGCACACATATCAAGAATATACTCATCGGGTCTGGCATCTAAGACCCAACCAACAATTATGGAGGGCAAGTTTTGTAATAAAATATGGCCTGGTGGGTAGATTTTTTCATTTATAACAGGTAACCTTGAAGCTGGCAATATCATCTCAATGGCAACACCGCTAAAATGTTTCTCCATAACTTTAGTATTTTATTAAAAAAAATTATATGTTAGTCACTCATAACAAAATCTTATATAAAATTATTAAAACTAAGTAATATTAAAATAGTAAAAAATAAATAAAATCATGCCTTAGCCCCAGTGAACATTTTTTACTTCATCTGAAGTTCTGTTTTAGGTAAAATTTAAACAGTTTTTTGTATAATGAAATGATGATATTTATATCATCATTTTTACATGATATACACCAGATAATAAACTCTTAATCACCATATCAGCATTTTGGGACTTTGGGTTTTCATTCTTGTTTCTTTTAATATATTTTAAAATCCACAGCACCCTCTAACTGAAATAGTAATACTTGCATACTGATACTTGGCAACACGAAAAGGTGCTGTGGTGGTCCCTACTTAGCCAATATCATTTTTTTTTTATTATACTATTATGTGACAAGACGAGCAAGACGTTCACCTGATGGTAAGTGATTCGCTTGCTGCTAGTTAAGATGGTATACACTGCACCACATTGCGCTCGTCGCCTGAGACATATGGTGTTAAGTCTCGTAACCCCAGTAATTACACTAGCTACAGTGCCCTTCAAACCGGAACACAGTAATGTTTGCACACAACTATTTGGCGGTTGAAATAGGAGCTGCGGTGGTACCCACCCAGACGGTCTCCGGCAACAGAGACCTACCACTCTCCTACCACTAATGGTAAATGAAAATAAATAGTGAAAACTTTAAAGAAAATCTTGAGAAATTATAATGAAAAATTTGACTATACCTAGGCTGAGCACCATCATCAAATAAATTATGACGAAGCATTTTCAAAAAACCGGTACCGACATAAATTTTTTTGCCTTTGTAAGGTACTTTGAGGCCTCTTTTACATTGACCACCTAAATCTCCATATACATCAACTCTTTCACCTAATTTGCAATCTGGAACAATATAAAGTTTGTTTGAATCAAATCAATTTTTATTATGAAATAGCAAAAGGAATTACTAATTTTTTTTAAGCAAAAATTATATATAATAAAAAAAACACAGTTTCTTAAATAAAACTCACAAAATACTAGTAATGTTATTATTAATCTAGTTAATAAAATATAATTATGTTAAAAGATATGAAATAATTAAACAAACATTGCCTTTATACTCAATAAGTTATAGTTATATTTATGTTATGTATAATAATGCATCTTACTGCTAGGAAGTCCTAAAACTCCTGGTGCAAATACATGAGCCCCTCGTAATACAGCTGCTGCACATAATATATCCACAATGACTTCCTTTTCACATTTTCCTATTACTAAACTTTTAGGCCACTTTCCAACTATCAGAGTGTCACTACTCAAAGAATAATAATGTGGTATTTGTTCAATTCCCAATACTTTGCTTTGCTGTAACATTAATACATCAGCCCCGTATCAAATAGCGGGGCTTTAAACTCTTAATAAAAAAAAAAAAACATTAATACAATGTTAGTGTATTTATTAAAAGTAAAAGTATAATCAATGGAGATTGTTTCTGGTCGGTTAACTTTAACAATAATATTTATGTTACAGAACTGCTACAAAAACAAAACTTTTAATTTGCTACACGTCTCGTAGCTTCTAGATATAAAAACAATTTGACAGTAAAAATATAAATATAAAAATGTAACTAATAATTTTTTGCACAATTGAAAAAAACTGTTAATTTAAATGTATTTTGGAAAATATTTTCATGTTTTCACTTACAGATTCTAGAAAAGATTTCAAATTTATAATATCAAAATTCTTTAACCTATTAATTCTAAATGTAGTAAAACTTGGAGTGTCACGAAGCCAATCTTGCAATTCGAACATTTTTAATTGGTTATTGATTATTATATTATTTTTGTACTTGAATAATGTTATCAATTCATCGCAATTACAATTTGGGATTAAACAAATAAACACATCTGTCACAACATAAAGTATATAGTATATACTATATATTATACGGTACTTTTTTTCCAACAAAATTCCTTGTAGCAAAAGATAAGACGAAAGTCTATAAAACTAAAACCAGAAATGCTTCAAAAAGTAAAGATCACAAGCTAGTAGAAAAAAAGGAGATTTAGGTATTACTGTGCAAATGGAGTTGATCATGAATTTGATTATTTAATGTATCAGGTTTGTGTAGCTTTGTGTTGTAAAATAACAGGAACCATTAATAATAAAGATAAATAAATTAAAAGTTATTGAGACCAGTTTTTGGATTGCTTCTTGTATTTATCATACCAAAGATTTTTTTTATTTTGATAAAATCTTCAAACATATTTTTCAAATTTACATACTTCCATAAATAATATTTTACTACACCTATTTTGGTACTGGCCACTTTTTTACCAATACGTGGCATAGGCACGAACAACTTCCACGTTCGCCGCCATTTTGACATCCAGGAGATTGTAGAGACTTTATTGGATTGTAACGTTTTCCGTCATATTTCATATATTTGCTTTTGGAAATGTAAGTATATTCTAAAGTTTTTTAAGAATCAACAATGTGTTTATTTGTTTAGTATCATGACTGAAGGTTTTCTCTAATGTACTACCTGGGTGGCGACCATAGCGGAGGTATCAACAGCGGTGTCAATCTTTGTCTGTTTTAAACGTAATTGTGTATATATAAAGTATAATTCAGTGTAGTAATTGTCCGGTTGCCAAATATATTTCAGAAAGTGATTTTTTTGTGAATTTACGATATCCACTCGGTTATTAGTTCGACTTGCCATGTCATTATCATTGATTAAAAGTAACGCAGGCAGATGAGTCAGACTGAATTCATTTATTACATTAATATCTGACTTTTTCAGACGATCTAGAAAGCCGCAAAATGGGGAATATGTTTGCAAATTTATTTAAAGGCCTATTTGGCAAAAAAGAAATGAGAATATTGATGGTGGGTCTCGACGCCGCTGGTAAAACTACAATCTTATACAAACTAAAATTAGGAGAAATTGTTACAACAATTCCTACTATTGGTGAGTGATGTATCTTACACGTAAACAGGACGTTTCTGTTATTACATGTGATTACCATTTTAACATTTTTATTTCATAATGCTGGTGTTCATTTATAATTTTGATTTACTTTGTTCCAAAATATCAATTTTAGTTAAAGCTTTGATAAGTACTATATCTTCTATTTTCATATTTTAATAGAAAAGTGATTAAGGTTTAATATTTAGCATTTTTAATGTAAATTAAGTTGTTTCTGTAGGCATAATTATAATCAAATTCACATAAATTAGATATAAGTCTACCAATGATACTAACAATGCTAATAAATACATTTATAATTATATAAAGTACATTATTGAAGAATCTTGCACAATTAAATTTTTTTTAAAAAGTGTAAATTACAAATACTTGTACAACAGAACATTAGTTTAAATATATCAACTGCCATGAAAGTTGCAGTTTTTAATATTTTTAATTACAAAGATGTTTTTATTTTCTAATAGATTTTCACACTCGACATGGTTATTATACTATAATTTATAATGTTTTTGTATTTCAGGATTTAACGTTGAAACAGTAGAGTACAAAAACATCAGCTTCACTGTATGGGATGTTGGTGGCCAAGACAAAATTAGACCATTGTGGAGGCATTACTTCCAAAATACACAGGTAATTGATTGATTTTTTACATTGTGCTTCAACTTTTTAGTTTGGAGGTTTCATAGACCAAAAAATAGACTGCATTAAAATGTTGTATTTGTCTATACTACTTGACATAATGATTACAAAACCTATATGAATAATACAAAATGAAGAAGCTTAAAAAATTGGAACTAGCAGTTAGTAAAAATAAAACTATTTTTATTATAACATATTTTTTTTTATAATCAACTTGGAAGTTTGTTCAATATTTAAAACAAGCAATAAAGTATTAACCATGTATTAGTGATGAACAGGTTGCTGACTGTTGGATCACATTTGATATTCATTATTCACTTGTTCTTTAAAGATAGAAATAAAATATATTTGCATGATAATTAAGGTACATAATCACATATTTGTTTCCTTAAAGCTATATGGTAATATATGGGTACTCATAACTTAGTTTCTGTTTACATAGAAATTATTAATTATTAATAAACATTTGCGTTTTCTAAATAATTCGTATCTTTTTCTGTATACACATAAGTAAAATGAGGGAGGAGAGATATTTATAATTAAAAAACAAATTTATTTATATTTTTATATTGATTTCTCCACCTGGGATAGTTGAAACAAAATTTTGATGGTAGTCTTGTAAATTAGTATTAGGTTTGCAATTAGATCCAAAAATAAAAAAAATAAAAAATTATGATGAATTTTGGTTTCTTCATTTTATCATATAGTTAATCATAGGATATGAAACCAAAAACATGATGGCTGTTTATTTTTTTTTTTAATGTACATTGATTTACAGTACCAATAAATTATATGAAATTTTAATTACATGTAAAAGACCAGACTTCGTATTTTTACATACTTCTTTGCTATTTTCAGTAGTGTAAATTTGTTTTTGGTACATTGGATTGGTTAAAATAATATATTATATTATTATGGTTTTAGGGTCTCATCTTTGTAGTAGACAGCAACGACCGGGAGCGTATTGGCGAAGCGCGTGAGGAACTAATGCGTATGTTAAGTGAAGATGAGTTACGAGATGCTGTCCTTTTAATTTTTGCTAACAAACAGGTAAGATTAACCTTTATCAATGTATTATAGCCTGCTTATAGCCTGGTTCCTATAAGCAGGTTAAAATTGAAACAGGAATAATGATATTTGCAAATACCACATTTCTTGTCTGCTGAAGCTGCTATTGTTAGAAATATGAAAATGTTATAGAATGTTCTTTTGTTGCTATTCTTTGTGTGGGAGTTGTGTGTTATTATGAACTTTCATCAAAGGTTGGATAAATCTATTATTTGCATTAATTGATAAATTCAAAAAAAAAAAAATAGCTGAATTTCAATCTAAACGAAAAATTTATTTTGTTCATTTATTTTTATTATGGGTACAGAGGTGACACTAAAGTATTGTAACTTCAAAAACATTTTCATTTTCTTGTATGGGAAATTATCTAATACTTTGTTTTATTCCATTATTCATGTCAATAAAACTAGATTGAAGATTGACTAAAACATAACATCATTATCACTTATGTAATTGCTTAACATTTATACCTGCTAGGATCTGCCAAATGCAATGAATGCAGCTGAAATAACGGACAAACTCGGCCTGCACTCGTTGCGTAACCGCAACTGGTACATCCAGGCGACGTGCGCCACTTCCGGTGATGGTCTCTACGAGGGGCTCGACTGGCTCTCCAATCAGCTGAAGAACGCCAACCGCTAACCGCATGTGCGCCTATCAACTCGCATAAAATCTGATTACTGAAAGAGACTATGGTTTAAGATATGTTAACTTTATTTGCTATAAATGAATATTATGTGCGGATTAATAAATGTACTGAGACGTCACCCGGTGACCGAGCTCGCATCCCATTCTCGCTGAACTTCTGTGTATTATGGAGTTGATGATTTCATGTAATGTTCAAATTGAATACTATCCATTATTATATACCATTATAAAACTATTTATATCAGTGTATAAAACTTGTCCAGGCGTCATTCTGTACTTAGCGCCAGTGGGGGCTGCACGTTTGGGATGCGTTGTTTGTTCGATCTCTGATGACGTGGAACAAAGATGCCGTGTAAAGTTCTGCAAAGTAACAGTTTTCATTTATATTATCACTTAAAGCAAAACAGTGGATCAGTGTATACTTACCCGAGTGAACGTGCACTGTGATGTGGATAGGTTCGTAGCTGATTCGTGATATAAACAATCACAGCATAACATGTTTTATATGTATACTATAATGTGGAATAAGTTGTCGTAATAAAGTATTTAAAGTTAATTCACATACTTTAATTCAATATTATTCTATTAGTTTATTTAGTGAACATTAGTGACTAATATGCTGCTAGCTACGATGTTTTTCATGCAAAGTAACTTTTTTTTAAGCTATTACCGTATCCCGCGCTTTATTGTTCATCGGGATAAATTCTCGATCATGTCTCCATTGTGCTCTATACTTGATAATATGTTCTGAAATTCTCAAAATGGCACTGGGGTACTCATAGTGGGATGCTTCTTATGATATGGCTCGTGAGGTAAGCTTAATTGCTGTATCCATACCGTTCACTTTTAATTCGGCACTGAGGGAGCAGTGAGGATGTGGTCCCCTGGCGTGTGTGCTATCTAGATGCCCACCTCGGCTGGCTCAGCGTATCCCGTATTAGTCTGTCAGTACTTCTAGTTCTCCATTTCTATTGTATGAAAAATCTATAAACATAATCCTGTGCATATTCCAATCATTATTTGAATGACTTGTATGATGATAGTTTATTTTTTACGGACGTAGTGTAAGCTGTTATGTATTACATTCGGTAACATTTCATATTGCTAATCTACAGATGAGGCGGCTTGTGATGGACCTGCATTTATAGTTGATTTCTCATGACGGACCGACATTTAGTTTTAGGTATTTTAAAAGATGTATTAACAATAACGAACGCGGTGTCTGTCTGTGCGGGAAGTGTTTCTTTCTACAGGGAAGCTGCTCAGGACTCTGATGTTGTTTGGTCATACACAATTAATTTTACTTAGCGTTTTTATAATTATTTAGAAGAAATTGTTGAGACACTATTCTAGGATTTATGATTATGTGGGAATTGCGATAAACATTTTTTTTTATTTCCATGAAAATCAAGGAGATTAAATGAGAAAGCGAAATGTGACATTCCGGTTTGTCTTATGCTGTATTATGGAATAAAATATCCTCACCTATTTTCGTTTTTTTATAAATAAAACACCTTTTTTGGAAGTCTGATAATTTATTTTCTTACCAATTTGCAATTAGAAGGTTCTTATTAATGTTTGCTTTCGACCTTTTTGTTAAAAATGAATCACTCGTGTTTGCGTGTTATTAACGAAGAATAATCATCCCGGAGTGTGGAGAAATAAAATAGATTGGTCATGCAGTAAACTGTTTCGACTCCTAGCTTTGTATTGAATGATTAGTAAATTTTTTTGCATAATATAGTCGTTTTTGGCTAACCTTTACACATACTTGTAAATTACATACACATACATATTATACCCAGATGCATTGTAGATAATTAAAAAAAAAACTGAAACCGTTAAGTTTTCAGCCATCATCTCTGTTATGCTCACCTTCAATGCTGCTGGGACGCGGAAGCGGGATATGGGGAGCAAAGCGCCGTCTTCTTAACCGAGATAAAGTCGCGGAAAGCGGGTTATTGAAATAGGCCCCTCTCCCTACCCGCGGCTTATTTGCTTGCTCACTTCATTCCTATGGCTTCACCTGAGTAACGGTTTTGAACAGTCTATTGCACTGGTTTTTAAACCGCCCCAATAAGTGGCCGAGTAAGTACGGTGCGCTGTATATTTCGGTATCTCTTCGTAGGAGTGAAAAGCTTCCAGCAAACGATCATCTTTCCCGAAAGAAACTGCATTGTGTGGTCAGCATTGAAGGGTTAATTGATGTGTGCAAAAGCGTTCTTTGCCCTTGCGAAGATAGGAATTAGAAGCCATTTTCTCCATGCAAAACAATGAGAAATCATAGCAAAAGTTAAAGCATTGTTCTAAAAAGTTACCAAAGATGACTATAACAAATGTTTTCTGCTATACTGAAAAAGAGATCTCAATCGCTATTTGCGAAGGATAGAGTAAAAAGTTGTTTTGTATGTGCAATCTCAAATTTAGAATACAGTTATACAGTAAGTAGTAACCGTTTATACATTATTACCACATTGTGCTCCTCATTTTGGAATATAAGATGTTAAATCTCTTGTTATCGAAACACCATAAATAAGCGCCGCTCTTCGCGCCAATGATAAAAATATAAATAATTTTAAAATTACGAAATCGTTGAAATATTCACAAGAATTATGTTTATGTATGGTACGGAAATAAGTAATCGATAAAATTGTTAGTTTTTACACGAGTGATAATGTGGCGCTGCCCTCGAGATTATTTATGGACTGACGCAAAGCTTAAGGTTACTATATACATACAATAACATAAATAGCTTTGGGGACCGACTTGAAAGTATGCGTAATAGCTTGTATAGTGAACTCTTGCTTATCAATTGAAACCTAAGATAAGGTGTCTTTATTTATAAAAATTCTTATAGTCTCCTTTAAATAATGAGAGTAATGGCGTACGGTTTTCGTTTTTAGGGTATAATTTGCCTGGCACTCGGGCCCTCGTAATACGCCCAAAGCTGCTGAGGGAGTTGTAATTTCATCTAACCTTTTGTTAAGGATTCGGCAGGTTGTAGTAACTAGTAAAAAGTACTGTAAATATTTTAATTAAACACGACTGTAAATTACACGGCCGGCGGTTGGCTGAATAAGTATGTAATGTATAATGTAAGCCATTATTAGTTATATTTTGCGGTTTATTTGACAAAGATATAAATGGGGAATTATCTAACAGCTTTTGACTCGCAGATTAATCTTGTAATGTTTGTCTCAGTTTCATAATTCTGTTTTTTATCAGGTAATCCAATAGACAGTAGGTATGAAATCCAAAAAAAAATATTTAAATGATACGTCTTTTGATTAATTTAATATAATAAAGTTTTAAAAAAGTTATTCCTAGCATAATAATTTAATAAATGAAAAGGGAAATAAGAGATAATTTTGACCCCAGAAAATAAATTCGTAGCGAAATTTTATCTCATAATACTTACTATTTTTATGAACATGTTAACGTAAATAGCAGAATAGAATTGGTGCTTTGTGAATAAAAAAAATAGTTTTGATCGAAAAATGTGGTAACCGAAAGGGTGATTTGAATATCTCAACGAAAAGAAGTAAAAGGAACTGAACATAATCTTAGCGCATTTTTGTGTTTAATGGGAAAAATTTGGACTACACTATTATTATAGTTTGATCTTCTCTGATAAGTGCGTATAAAATGTCATGAATATATAAGTTTAATAATTTCTAGAATACTTGTATCATTTGATTACACATTTATGTAAACGTACGTACATATTATGTTTTAATTATGTAACATCGTTAATTCGTGGAGAAAAAGATCGTCACCTGCAATAGTGTCGCTCTTATCCCTTTATTATTATTAAGTGGTGATGTGGTCTGTGATGGTAAACCACACTAACCTAGTAATAGCCGATTGATTCTTTTCTAGAAGGCAGAAACGTCCTTCGTGAGATGAGCACACCGGAAGAGTAGCTGTGGAAAACAATGAAGATTGGTGTGCTAATACATAAAACTTTTCCAGAAACTGTTTTAGATTTACCGCTTCATAAAGTTAAAAACCAAATTAAAAATCTTTTCATAAGAAAAGCATATTAAAGTGTTGATGACGGTACGTGTCAGTGCGTGTAAGACATTTTTAAGTAAAAAAAAAGTTTATACATAGCCCGCTAAGTTTCTTGCGTCCATTCTTCCCGGGTCCGTGGCATTTCTTTTGCGCATGAGTGGTAGATTTTGATGTTCAATTAGTGTTCCCATTTTGAATAAAAAAAATTGACTATGACTTTAAAGACAGCATTTGATTCGTCGTATTTTGTCCCTGAAGTTCTTTAGCACACAGCAACATACAAGTACCTCGTGACGAGGCGCCTGTGTAAGTTCCTCTTCGGTGCGTTGTATGTGACAGGCAGTCATTTTATTTACTTTTAGAAAATAACGATTACATCTAGTTTTACACATTTAAAAAAATTTATAATAGATATTAGGATTTAAATAAACATGGCATATACTTACTACATATTATACTAGCTTCGGTAAGTAAAAAAATTATCGTCGAGTCAACTTTAAAAGTTTTTAGGTTAGTAGCTAAATAATACAATTTTGTATTTATGTATAATAATGACTGAAATGCAATAGACTTCTAGGCAACAACTTAATATTTTGATTTGTTAATAATACTATAATTTGGTGTCTGAATATTAAATTATAAGCAGACATTTGTACCTAACTAGATAAATAGTTAAATAATAACGTACCACGATTATTATATACTGGCCGTAATTGAAGGAGACGGTATGTTAATTAAACCGTACCGGTGCAGTGTCGAGCGTCGCCAAGACATTTACAATAAATTTCAAAATTAGTATTGACATGTAAGATCTTATCGAGTTATGAATAGATATTGTTTATTTGAAAGCGAACTAGACTAAAACTTCACACCGAATACACCCAAGACATTGGTTTAGATTGGAATGTTTTAGATTTATAATATTCATATTATAAACAATTTATGGTTATTGATCTTTATGCGTCTCGTAGTTTTTATTTCGTATAAACCTGAACAATAATATCAGTGAAAAGGAGAGAAAAAAATACAAATATATGTAAATTTCATAATGTTACAATGAAATTTCATGAAAAATATCAGCAATGTATACAAATATTTTAACAGAATTTTAGTTCCGATAACTCCAGCAGTTAAAAAATTGATTATAGGTAATTACCTAAAATAATAATAAAAAAAATTATAGCTGCATATCTTACGAATGTAATTAGAAAACGGTTGATAGTTCTTACGCAGTTATAAAGCAGATAGATTCGATTTATAGGTAAGAATATTAACGATATTGTCATCATTTCAAGAAATGCCAGACTAAAATAGGTTTAGTTATTGGAAACTACCAGCTCTAAGATCGACACTAAGATACACGTGTTAAACTTACTACACTTTCTTGAACATGTTACAGTATGTTTTGATGATAATGGGCTAATAATTGACTACAAATTCACATGACTTTATGTGACAATGAGGTCGAAGAGAGACGACGGAGTATTTTTAAATGATTTCTCCTCTCGATACAAAATATTTAACAAATACATTTAATAAGTAATTGATCAGGTAATCAATAATATCTGTATGAGCATGCAACAGTGCTTATTTTCTAATCAAAAGGCTCTTATATAACTTTAATCAAACCTTAACAATAAAATCATGATGAGTTTATACTGTGACGTATTTGCTCGTTGCACACCGTAATAATAGAATGTATGTCTATTTAAATCATCGGATGCTTATCGTTAATTATTTATAGCAACTGAACGTGAAATTAATGACGTTTCGTACATATACATATAATAAGTTATTATGCGTATGTATCAAAATATTTGCCTAGTTGGGCTTTTTGCCAAATTGAGTTGTTCTGCACCGAATTTAATTCAGTAAATTGTTATAAATGTTCTCAGTATGTTTGAAACCATCGCATGTTACACAATTGTGACAGTCGAAGACATGGATTTCAATTTTAATGTCAGTCTTTAATAACTACACTTTAGACGGGTGATCGTTTAAATTCTAACAAGACTTTCGAAATACTTCGAAAAATATAATGTCTGTATTAAATGTTGCAAAATAGATAGTTTATTTAAGCATATGCACAAAACGCATGTACAACTAAAATATGTGACAGTAAGGGGGCTCACAAACTTTATATAATATTATGAGAACTTGTTTTTGAAATATTTCAACCCCAAATCTACAAATTACGTGCTTGTGCAATGAGTTAGACTTATATAATATTGTGTAGTAATAAATTTCTTTTACCAAATAAGCTATTTGGTGTTTATAATTAAACATTTTCTATATACATAAAATTATTATAGCTATAAGGATGTCATATGTGGAAAAACAATGTGGCTTCTAGTGTACCAATGAATTATTAAAGAAATTGATTGTAACATGTAAAAACAGTATGAGGCATTTAAAAAAGAGGAGCATTTGTTTGATTGAACAACCTTTTTCTAGCGTTTCTACTTTTTATCACATTTAATATAATTTCAATTATTTTTAAAATTTTGGTGCATATTAAAAACAAATCGTTTTTAAATACGTTATTTTTCTTTTTTTAACTTAATACCCAGGTGTCTCTGTTGCCGAAGACCGTCTGGATAGGTACCACCGCAGCTCCTATTTCAACCGCCAAATAGTAGTGTGCAAACATTACTGTGTTACGGTAAGAAGGGCGCTGTAAGCTAGTGAAATTACTGGGGTAACGAGTTAAGTCTTATGACTCAAGGCGACGAGTGCAATGTGGTGCAGTGTGTACCATCTCAACTAGCACCACGTTGTCATGGGCAAGCGTATCACGTACCATCAGGTGAACGCCTTGCTCGTCTCGTCGCATAGTAGGATAAAAAAAAGGTAATTAATAACAGTGATGTGGAAATTTGCACTTTGCATATGCGGCTTTGCGCGCGCCGGAGCATGCCGGTGGCGGAGGGCGGGCGGGTGACGCGGCGGCGCTGCAATTTTCCCCGCCCGCCCCGCTCCGCCCCGCGCGCGCCCTGCCGTGCGAGTGCCGCGTTTTCCGCGAGGGGCGCGCCGGCCCCGTCGCCCGCTCGGGCCGGGAAATCGCTCCTCGCTGTACTCTACTCAGTTCGACTCGGTCGTCACACTACAAAGACGTACGAGTCGCGCGCTGCTCGCTGAGCCTCCGCTCCGATAATCTCGCAGCGACATTTGCACGGATCGCGCGCGTCCCCACAGTGAGCTCGTGCTGCCTACTCAGCCTCACAGGTGCGGGCGGCAGGATGCTGCCCGCGCTGGCGCTGCTGCTGCTAGCGCTGCTCCCGCCGGCGCCCGTCGTTGCGCGCCGACACGCGCCCGATTTGCGTGAGGACGAACCCGCTCGGCGCACTACGCGGCCCGCCGGTGAGTGCCTTCTTTTCACTAATCACAGACAGTGACCATTTGATAAATCTAACGCTGTGTGACACATAAGTAAGCTGCCTGTGTTTATGTAAATAACATTCCGCGAGCTGCCGCATCCCGCTCGAGCGACGCGCTCAATTAAAACGCACGAACGCAATAAGTAAGCGGAGGACGTCCGTAGAGCGGCAAGCCGCACCGTCACCGCCTGAAAGGTTTATTGATATGTAATATATATCTGGGGTATTCTTATCGGGTCGCTATCGACCACTGTTGATCACTTGGATAATAAAAACAATACCACGTGAGGGAGGCGATAACTTTCTCTTTAATATATAATATATAAGAAAATTTCAAGTGATCTATTTTGGTAGTATGATACAATAAGTAATCTATTTTATCGGGCATAGACTCCTTAAGGAGATAAAGTTGACATCAAGTATGTAAGTACCATGTGACCACACCTTCCGAGCCGTCAGATTAAGTTTATGCAATCCAGTAAATTAAAGATCTTTATAAATAGTATTGGGAGAATTTTAACTTATTTCGTAGATTATTTCGACTCTTAAAAATACGGTTTGTAAAAGAAAATATAGGTATTTTTCTTTATAATATATTTTAATGCAGAAATATCAAAGGACCGCCGAATAAGAACATGTTAGGGAAAAATAACTACATTTTCATTTATAAAAATCGTGTTGCGATCAAATTAACTTATAAGCAATTTTGATTAAAATAAACCTATAAAAACTACAGCGATGTTTTAAAACTTCAAACTTATTCATTCAATAAAATTTTTCCTTACACGTAATGCTGTAAAAATCAACTGTATCTGGAAATTAACTGTTGTGAACCAATGTCATCAAAACTTTATTTTTTTGTATAAAAAAATGTTTGAGTATAGATGTAATTAATTTTTATTGATAGTTATTTTTTTATCAGAGAAAAGGTTAATTATTATTTATACAGTTCACTTAATAATTATTTTCAACACGATTGATTCGCGATTGACAAATTCACATAATTTGCGCAACAAGACCGTGGAAAACTTGCGGGCATTATAATTATATAAACATAAAGACAATCTTAATTATAACTTTATTATATAATAAAC
Organism: Byasa hedistus; assembly: GCA_029286795.1. Taxonomy (NCBI): domain Eukaryota; kingdom Metazoa; phylum Arthropoda; class Insecta; order Lepidoptera; family Papilionidae; genus Byasa; species Byasa hedistus. The sequence goes on along the minus strand of JAGSMW010000009.1, from coordinate 5,219,652 downwards.
CAACTGTACTGTAGTATTAATTAATACAATTACCAGCAACGGAGATATTCCCATGATAAGTAAAATTTTTATATTTATAATGCACGAGACGTAGTAAACGTTTATAAATAATTCCTATTGTTATATTACTTCTGTATTTTTTTAATGACTCAAAACTTTTATTTTAATTATTACTTACGAGTTTTTAGATAGCGTATTGTGTGCGTATTTTACACAGAGGACGAAAGCGTGTGAAGAGCCCACATCGAACACATTGATTTTAAATACAATTAGTTTTTAATAAGAAAATAACTTATTGAATGAAAACGTATATTTTTATTATTGCGTACTCATTACAGACATAGCTGCGAGTGTAGATAGCAATGTCCTTACAAATCAACATGTAATGATATAGCTAGTATATACAAGTATATACTTACACAGGGATAATAATGGTAAGTAGCATCCATTGTAGAGGTTCTAAGAAAGGCTTTAAGATTACTGTAACCGCTCCGCGTTGAACCTTATTAATGTTGGGTTTGTTGAGCCGTGTTCCGTAGACATATCGACAATATTCAACGGTATCCATACATCAAAGTGTAAAGCATACATTTTTCTTAAAAAAAAGTAAAATAGTTATATCTTACTTATATTTTATATTATACTTGAAAAGTTTGTACAGAAATTAATAACTATTATCCAATCGTTCTATAGTTGTTATGCGATATGCGAGCAATTCAGAGGTGAATGCTTGAATCATCTAAATTTTTCTATATTATGTCATATATAAAAAAGCAAAGAAGCGTCGCTTCTAGAACTTCCTCTTCGTAGTTATATCTATACCTAGTTCATATCTAATTAAGCAAACAGGTGATGAGATCTATTGTAAGTATTTATCGTTATCAGTATACAATTTCGTATCGTATACGATGTCGTACGATTTTCCAATCTTATCCTTATTCTATCACACACTTCAATTTCAATATTATAAAATTATCTAAGAACGGATTTATACGCTTATGTTTTTCTTCGTATTGTTATATCACTTCCCTAATAGACTATCTTACATATAATTTACTTTTAAATAATAAGAAATAGTTAATAAAGTTTTGTTTTTAAATTCAAATCGTTGTACTATTAACTAGTAAATTTCTTCTTCTTCTAAGTCGTATTTCCTCGTGACTGAGAGTCGCGGCCATCATGTGTGATGAAACACACGACGACTGAGAGTAAAAGCACGAGAGTAGAAGTAGTAACATTAAATTTCTTATGTTGTATTTAGATTCAATGATGATAAGGAGGGTTAAGGATTTTCTTCGTCTCTTAATAAGGTTTGCTTTTTGCGACGGAAGAAGCGAACAATCAAGAAAGCCTCTAGCAGGCGCTGTTGCTATGATGCGACGGGACGAGCAGGGCTGTCGACTGATAGTGAACGTCCTGTTCGTCTGCCCTGCTTGTAACAATATGGTGCTAGTTAAAACTTTTTCACAGTACCACATTGCGATCGATGCCTTAAAACACAAGATGTTAAATCTCGTAACTTATAGCCCTGTATCAAATAGCGGGGCTTTAAACTTCCAAAAAAAAAAAAAATCTCGTCAATTATTTAACAGCCAACTTGGTGGCAGAAATAGGCGCTGCTGTGGAACTCACAGTTTCTAACAACAGACACTGATTAACAGTAAATAGTATCTTGCGATTACATTACATATTTAGTGTACAAGTAATTTTAGATAAATTTTACCGTATTACAAAAAAATATTAAGCTTTGTTCTACAAAGCGATTAATATAATTTTTTATAGTTTACTTATTAATTATGAAAATAAGAATACAACCTTACCTATGCGAAATTTCATGCTTTAAAAACGTATAACGTACGTTATAATATTGTCTTACTTTGTTTATTTCTCTGAATTTTTTAAAATTTCATCTGGCTTTAATCAATTGCTTAAATTTGTTTTGTTTTAAAACGCGTTTTAAGCCACATAAGATACCGCTATGGGCATAAATGATTCACGGTCCCGTCAACTTTCATTCATTTTCCGGATCAGATTAAAGTCGGCGAGGTTTGCCAAAATATCTTAACGACCGTGCCAAAACTGTATTACCGAGAAAAAAAAAGTGTCTTCTCCGTCTAGACGGTCGGCCGAGACGCGCCCGCTTAGGGAAACTTCCTCAACAGAAAGTTTTACAGTTTACTAAACTGCACAGGAGAGGATCTGTGTGTTTCACGTAACGATTACCCTTTCAAATTCTATAACATTACAAAAAAAACGTCGACATAGAAGTTTCGTATTTTCCTGCCGCTTGATAATCTGATATTATTTAACAAAGCTAAGAATTTCAAGAAAAACTATTACATCTTAAAGTGAACCCTAAAATTAAGAACAATTTCTGTTGATACTGCTGATTTCACTTTTATTATATAATTCTGTTTAGAGTCGAGTTTTTTAATTATCCCTGCAGAAATGTTGAAGTTAATGATAATTTTTAACACCGACATAAAAAATTTCTATAGTTAAAAAATATCAAGTCACTATATATTACTTTTTCAGAATAAAAAAAACGCAATTAAAATTGGTTCAGCTTTTTAATAACTATGATCCCCCAGCAGTCAGATAAATACTATTCCTTAACCCCTTCTTTTATCTGCGTTATCACATGTTACAAAAGTAACTTTTGCAAGAAAAGAGAAATAAACGAACGTACTGTATGTTCCGCAGACTTGAGTTATGACGATATTAAAATAATTTTGGAAATGTTCCCGAACTTTCTGACACCGAGTGACTGTAAAAAAGTAATATACTCTACAGTAATTTCATATCTGCGTACATTAGTACATAGCGATAAAATTATAAAATTAGACATTACGAATTAATATATTTTCGGAATGATTGATGCTTATCGATTGATCTTGTAACCCCAAGGCGGCATGGTATCAGACTTGCTTTTAATAACTCAACATGTTCAATTAGTCAAAATTATAACAGTGTTAATTGTACTATACTCAATGATAACGTATCTCCGTAAAGACGAACTTACTGTTCGGGCCGATTACGCATTTATATTTCTTTGGAACGTAAATCGAAGATTATTTGGTGCATATGAATAAATTTAATGTCCACATTCTGTGCTTTTTCCGGCCAGACATGAGCTGAGCTCTTGCCAAGACTTCAAAGACATAATTTCAGGCAGATTTTAATTTTTCGATATGAACTTCGATTAGTCATCTACTAAAGCTGACAGGTTGATAAAACTTTACATAAGAAAAATCTAGGAACATCACCACATATTTGAAACTCGGGGAAAAAAACCATTGACTGTGTAGAGTAGCTTTTTGATTACTATTTTAATTGTAAATGTGAAATTTGTCGAAAGTTTACGATTTTTTTATATGATTTTGATATGTTATGTTAGAAAAACGGTTGCGACGGTATGGCCATTTTAAAAGAAGACCACCTGTGTACATAGGCACCAGAACCCTTTACATGGATATATTCGTTCAGCGGTGAAGGGAAAGACCGGAACTGCGATGGTTATGTGTCACGAATGACATGAAGAGCTGCTATTTTATCAAGAACGGTGCTCAGGACAGAGCGTAGTGGAAGAAGAAAAGCAGCACGCAAGAAGAATTTATGAAAGTAGAATATAAAAATTATTGATGGATGAGTTAAAAAATCAGTTTGTAATGAATTCGCTATCAAGCCGTTTGTTAAAGTTTAGAAAATGTTTAATATTTCCGTCATTTTTATTATAGTATAAATGTAGTTTGAGAATTAGAATATAATTGTGGATTAATATAGATCTTGGAAGACACAGGAAAATTTGTAAGCCGTGCGAATCGTTCTAGTGTCGTAGGTATAAATCTTGATGACTTAATGAAGCGAATTTTATTAGTCTTGGTGTATTATACAACGCACGTGTCGTCTTATTATCCAGGTCTCTATTGCCTTATATAAGTAGCCGTGATGCCTAGTGGTTTGAACGCCCGCCTTCCATCCCGGAGGTACCGGGTTTGAATCTGGCCTGCACTAATGAATGTTTAAATTTTTGTACAGTTAGTATAACACCAACTAATATCACGTGCTTTGACGGTGAAGGAAAACATCGTGAGGAAACCTGTATATCTATGTCATGATCATCCGTGGTCGGACTAGTATGTGAAAGGGAGAAGGCAGTGGCAAACAACTCCATTATAACTGCCAAGAATGTCGTCGTGTTTCTTTACACATGATGACCACGAACCTCAGTCATAAGGGAATTCCTACCTTACAAAATTAGGATGCGCCGAAATGGCTTATGGGCTAATTATCATGATTGGACACAAAGGTCACGTGTTCGATTCTCAGTGAAATTTTCTTTTTGCATTCCCTGCTCCTCTATAGTGCTTTGGTCTTTTAAGTCTATATCCTTAACAGGAAGAGCTGTACACTTTTAGTTACGGATTTTTCGTCTCCTTATTTAACGTTCGGTTTAAAAATTACAAACGTTACGGAGTATTTAAATCAGCGCATTAGTCTTTTACGTGGATACAAAATGTTAATGGAGACTAAAACTGAAATAGTTATGAATAATATTAGCGGTTATGGAGAAATTTGAGGCATTTGTAACATCGCACCTTTAATCATCATCCAGAATGCACTGATTCTTCTGTATACGCTTTGGTACGGTGCATTTTCAAAATGACGCACTGCGGTAACTTTATTAGATAAACAAGCTTACTGCCAAGCCCAGAACTGTGACGTAGGTCGGCCGGCATTGGTGCTCTACATGCGACGTAATGCAAGTATGTAATTGTACGCGAGAATAATCCTCATTTGTGGAATGTTTATGCGTATTATTACATGGGATTGTTTGTGTGCGGGGTTTCGTGATTGGAATGGAAATGTGTTTGCGAGTTTGATAACTACGCGTCGGTTTATGTGTGTGTTGGTGGTAATTAAAGCGCAGTGCATTTATTTGTGTGGAATACTTGATAATGTTAATTTTACATTGAAACATAAAACAGGTGCGACCCAAAGTAATATTTAGTGTAAACATTTACACCTACTTTAAAATCTGTTTAAGTTTTTTAAATTTTTATGTAAAGTGCTTTTTAGCAATACTTATTATAACTGATTTATGAGTTTAATTCTCAAAAGATAATGTATGTAGTACAACTGAACGAATTTGTGTTGTTAACAAAAATATTACGTTGATTAGAAGTACTGAAAGAAAAACTGTTATCCGTATCTTCGAAAGTGATGAAATTAACGTCGCAGGCGCGATTAAATGCTACAAATTGCACCGCGTCACGCGTAATGTCGTAAATCGCGGCCGGAGCGCGTTATGGCATCGCACAGCGCGACGCAGGACACTTGCGTCCAATTCAGCTTCTGGTTCATTGCCCTGGGGCCTGCCCGTAGCAAACGATCCGCCCAGTGACGTCACTTCGTGCACATTGCACTCGAATTGCAGTCAGCTAATGTCCTCCGTACACAGGGCATCACAACGCAACCTTGACTCGTTATAGACGCGGCCCATCACAATAACGATCTGTGACATAATATTTCCATACGAAACGATAAAAAAATGATCACGGTTTCCAAGGAAAATGATGTTCTGATGAATATAATTGGTTTTCTCGAGAATACGCAATTTAGTATTGCTATTGTATAAGTATCCAATCATATACTGCTATATTTAAAAAAAATTATAAAAAATGACTAAAACTAAATGACACAATCGATTATCGGACAGATTCGAAAATTTTAATATGTTTATAATGTTGAGCGAAACGCGCCACTTTATAATTAGTCTGGATTTTTTATCTGTAGTTCATTTTATATTTTTTATATAGATGATTGGATTATAATCGTTTAAAAATGATTGTGAAAAATAACTTAGAAAAGTAGGTAATATTGCGTATGATTTTTAGAATTATTGTTTGGAAAGAATTATTGTGAAATATTTAAAAATGAAGAGTCAAATTATGTTTTTTAATGGTGAATTTTCTATAATCTTTTTTATAAATATCAAGTACTTTGTAGGTAGTTGACCACGGGCGTTTCTCATCAAATATTAGCGTACTTAATTAACGCCCAACCAAGAACGAACTTACTTCCACGAATTTAATTGAGGTCAAATAATTTGAGTGCATACGTCTCAATTAAAACTGATGTTTGTAACATTGAAATAATGAACATTCTCAAACATTCCAATGTTTATTTACGTTAATATCTAAGGTATCGGAATGCACACCGCTCCCGGTGCGTTTGAATATTATAATGTTCGCAATCACATCCCGCCGGACAATAGGCATTAATTTTGTGTAAGGTTGGATAGGAATGTCGTCGGCGCGGCTTGGGCCAGGTAAAATTTGGCGCCTTCATGATCAAATCCTGCCGTGTCATAAGCCACCCACGGGTTCCAATTAAGCCGGTAGCTAACAAAGGCGCCGGGTTGACCATAACGCTGTCGGATTATGCGTCGCGGGCGGCGGGGCGGGTCGTCGGCCTTAGGTGCCCTCGCGTGCTACAATTGCACACAATACGCCCCCGCCCGACCCGGCAGCCCAAAAAGTTAGAAAAGTGCGGCGCGGTGGGCCTCCACGCCCGCGCGATACCATCTCGGCGCCGCATCCGACGCACCGAACCCACGTCACGTTAAAACTCTTAAATTTGAACATTTTGTAACGCGCCGGGCACCGCGGCCGGTGTTCACGTGTGAACCGACCAGCCTGCTGCGACCGCACCGCATTTAATTAGAATTTTTAAATTCGAGATTTCAATGAGTTATGGGGCACCTTATTAAACTTAAAACTTTCCGGCGTCAATACGTGGAAGCGATAAATGATGTAAGTAAAGTCGAGCGTTCTGATTTATTTAATGGTACTTTACGGCGGGCAGATCGCGAAAGCTGCTATTTATCTTATCGATAATAAGTTTTTTGATAAGCGCGCGCTGGGCGCTGTGCGCGGCTGTTGTGCGAGATGGGATCGCCCTCCTCCCACGTACGGGTGCCGGTGATCGTTATGAACTTGAATTAAATGAATGACGCGATTGTATGAATGGCGCGGCAATGAATGTGAGTCGGAAGTGCAGGCCGCGCTTCAGTACGCTAGCCCGTTGCGTAGCTCGCCGCGGCGCACGTGCATCCGCCCAGAGCCGCTCCCCCCTCCACCACCACCCGGACACCACCCGACTCTACAGGAGGCCCTTACAATGATACTACTTCCACCATCACATTATCCAATGCATAAATAGTTTCTTTGTACTTAAAGCTGTGTGTGTATTCTACGGGTGATTTTATTATCTCTATTATTTTATAGTTTATCAAGGAACTAACAGATATCGGTAGATCAATGAGGATATTATAAACGTTAAGATGCTACGTTACTTAAAAACCTACATATTATGTAAAATGTGTATGTTGTTTGGTTTTACTTTTAGTTAATTAAAAAAATATAATACATACCAATGATGCTGCATAATTTGTACCGTTATTTCGTTATTACAAATGAATGTCTACGTAAATGTGAATTTTTGACTGTTTATATTTTTGCATTCTTGTGCGAATTGTTAAACATTTACGTAATTAAATATTTCCGGTGATTATGGTACAGTTACAGCTGTGAGCCATACACATCGCGTGTTGTTCTCCGCATTCACTTAGAGGTAAATTCTTTAGTAAATTACGCGAAACCGACATTAGAATGGTGCCGCTGTGTTTTGAAACGTGCATCTAAGTATATATTGTACTTGTTGCTGAGTCGCATTTTTATCATAATCATATAAATCTTTATTTTAATATAAATTAACTTTAAGAGCTTAACTCTCAAGAGAATATTACAATATTTTCATTAGTTATATTTGTAAACATGTGTCTCACTTTTATTTTGTTGATACGAAGATGATGAAGTAATATACTAAGGAAAAAATTCTGATTAGCTATCACAAATCTTTGTCTGAATTTTATTTTTTATCTTCTGCGGTTTAATATTTGACCTCAACTTTATATGATGTTAAGTGACATGAAGATGGAGATGCGTGTTCGCTTGGAATCCCTCGGCTGTTATACCAGACGATAGTTTTATTATATTTGCCCTATAAACTTTGTATCACGTTCCTATATGATTTATACATGTCATAGGTTTTATTTACGTACATAAATCATAATAAATAATGATAACTACTTTGTCTTGACTTCTAGTTATCACCTGATGCTGTACAATATGTTTAATTTGGTCTCTTTTTAAATTTATATCATGATAATGCAACTGTTATCTGTAAGACATAATGTTTCAGCCGTATTGATCACAATACTGAATAAATTAATATGCGATATTGTGACGCAAACTGTGTTATTGCGACAATCATGCAGTCATGCACTATTATTCTTAAGTTATCAATAAGTCGATAAATTTTGTCATGTCACTCGGATCCGCGGTGTTTTCTTTTGAAGAATTGACCTTCCAGCGACGGGTATTTATTAATCGGAATTAAATAGACAGGGATTGGCGAACAGAATTTACTTATATGGACTTGTGGGTATGTAAGAGCATAGGTTACGATAGTGATGTGGGTTTGCCCCGACCACAGAGGCCTAAATCGCATCAGGCTATTTAACTCATTGCATCCACAAAGGTCTAGCTTGATTCGGATCGATTACTTGCATTGCACAATTGATGCATAAACTTGCAATAAATTAACATAATGTAGAACTTTAATGGACGGAAACTTTGAACTAATAAATATCGTTATTAGTTTTAGATATAAATTGGGTTTAATTTTCTTTATAGAAATTGATTTAACAAAAACAAATGATGAAATACGCAATAAAACTTTGAATATTATTTAAATAAAATATATATCTGAGAAAACTTAGCTAATAAAACTATTGTACGAATGGTGTTGTTTACAGTACGATGCTATGATTATGAAGTTTTATCCATAATAATTCTTTTTTTTTTTTTTTTTTTTTTTATTTATGATAGACTAGTGCATGACTACGATCCCGCCTGATGGTAAGCGGCGATGTAATCTAGGTGGTAAAGCGCACTAGTCTAGAAGAAGCCTATTCACTCTTTTCTTGAAGACCCCCACATCATACCTGGACGGAAACACTGACGCCGGCAGACTGTTCCACTCCTCGCTGTACGCATTGTGAAGGACGAAGCGAAACGCTTAGTCCTAATGCGCGGGAGATCGACAACGAAGGGATGAATGCCTGCGGTGTGTCTGTACGTCCGATGATAAAAGGGCGAGGGCGGTATCAGATCATGCAGTTCTTGAGCACACTCTCCAAAGTGCATTCGATAGAACACCGAGAGACTAGCTACTCTACGACGGTGACCCAAGCTATCGAGTTTTGCATCCAGAAGCTCTTGGTCACCGACTATTCTCATAGCACGCCTCTCCACCGAGTCCAGGACTGCCAGTTGGTAATTGGCAGCACCTGCCCAGATATGGCAGCAGTACTCCACACACGATCGGACCTGGGCTTTATACAGAGTCAGAAGCTGTCCCGGTGTAAAGTACCGCCGCACTTTGGCAAGGATTCCGAGTTTCCTCGCGGCTATTTTCGCTTTGGACTCGATGAACCGCCCGAAGTTGAGGTTCGTTGATATTTCGATGCCTAACAACTGAAGACGGTCAGTGCACTCCAAAACTGCTCCTCGGAAAGTGGGAGCCAAGGTGAATGGGCTCCTCTTCGCAGTGAACAGACATGCCTGCGTTTTGGTGGGGTTGAAAGCTACGAGATTGGCATTTCCCCAAATGGAGACTGCCTCTAATGCGTGGTCCAACCGCTCAACCATAGTCTCTCTTAAAGTCTGTACTTGATCTCGACTGGTCTGTGCAGTGGTCAGATATCTCTCCACAACTGTGCTGTCGTCAGCATACCCAAGGATACCGGGGACCAAGAGGTCATTGACATGCAACAGAAATAAGGTTGCAGAGAGAACAGAACCCTGAGGAACACCAGCATTAGTAGTCATTGGGTCTGATGAACAACCTTCGACTACAACACGGAAAGACCGTTCTCTCAGAAAGTCCTTAATCCAAGCAATCAGATCAGGAGATAAGCCGTAGGCTGGAAGCTTGTTGATCAAGCACGCATGCCATACCCTGTCAAAGGCCTTTGAGACATCTAGGGAGACAGCCATTGCTTCCCCATTCTTCTCCAAGGCCTCGGCCCATAAGTGGGTGGCGTACACTAGGAGATCCCCAGTAGACCGGTTTTGGCGAAATCCGTACTGTCGGTCACTGAGGAGGTCATTATGCTCTAGGTGTGCCATGAGCCTTTTGTTGATTATTTTCTCCATAATCTTACAAAGTACGGAGGTAATCGAAATAGGTCGATAATTGGCAGGGTCGGCACAGCTGCCTTTCTTAGGAACGGGCTGCACGTTCGCAAGCTTCCATGATTTCGGAACTATTCCAGTCTTTAAAGAGAGGCGGTACAGGCGCGTCAATACGGGAGACAACTCGGGTGCACAGGTTTTTTAGCACAATACCCGGTAATCCATCTGGTCCACTGGCTTTATCCACATCCAGACTACGCATGGTTTGTAACACCTCTTTCTGCAAAATGCGGATTTCCGGCATGGAAATACCGCAGAGAGGCAATTGAGGCGGTGTAGCGTTTACATCATCAAGACGTGAATTTTTGGCAAAATGAAAGGCAAGTAAATCAGCCTTCTCTTTTGCCGAGTTTGCCAGTGAACCATCGGGCTTAATCAGCGGAGGCAGCGAAGGCCGGCAAAAGTTCGTCTCGACCGACTTGGCTAGAGACCAGAAAGCTCGGCTGCCACACGGCTGGGCAGAGAGCTTCGCGCCAATGCGTTTTATTCGGTCGTGTCGAGCTCGCCGTAATTGCTTTTTGAAGGACTTGGCGGCACGGTTAAAGGCTTTCTTCTTGGTGGTAACATCCGGAGTTTTGCGGGTTTTAGCACTGACCCAGGCCAGAAAAGCATAGTGTTTTCGCTTTTCCGCCTTAGCGCATTCGGCATTAAACCAGGGTCGCGCTTGGGAACCAGTAGATACATCCGTATACGGTATGAAGTATTCCATACCTTGGCGTACCACGTCGGTTACGGCATCCGCGCATCTCGACGGATCGTCAGAAGAAAAGCAGACTTGCCGCCAAGGATAAGATGCGAAGAAATGCCGCATTTCATCCCAATCTGCCAACTTGTAGCGCCATATTCGTCTGACCCCATGTGATAAACAATTCATTAGAATTCATAACAGCGACATAAAATAATAAAATGGCGGTATAAACAAGAGTTCAATAATAACCTTATTAAAACAATGAAGCCAATAAGGATTTTACCATAATTCATTATGAGTAATTACATATATTCCATCATAAAAGAATGGGCTGTTAAATCTATAATAACACAATGAGAACTATTTCTGTATTTTGTGTTAAAATTTAAATATGTATAATGACATTTTTACTTGAAAGTAAGTAGTGGGCATTGAACTGTTACAGTATGTAAATACGTTACAAATCATCCTTGCCGGGCCCACGTGGTGATGACATTTATATTTATCCAAGTACAAATACTGAGCCACTTAGAATACGCGCCCTTAATAAATATTTATACGTTTCCAGATCGCGCCAAATGGTGCACTCACGATCACTCAGAGAGATCCTTTTGGAGCCAAATGTCAATTTTCCCGAGTATTGCCGTCGCTGGGGCCCGCTTGTTCAGCCTTTACAAACACGCCCGATTGACGCCGTGTTTGCCGATCTTGTTCTTATTAAACATTTGCCTAATGGCGATAATGGTATGATGAGAGATTGTTTGCTCATGCAACACGTAATGGATCCGAGCACTCTCCTCGATCGTTCGCAAAACGTGTTATGGTTAAATGCTAGTGTGACTTTCATATCCTGCGCGCTCTCTGAATAGTTACTGCGCGTACACCAGCAATTGCTACGATTGTATGTAATTGTATGTGCGTAGTATAAAGAAAATTGTTTAGGTAGTAGACAATTAATACATTACCCTGTGAAAACTGTTATCATTCGATGAACTTCTGTTTGTTACGTTAAGTTTTATTTACAAGCAGTCTGCGAAGCGGATGTCTGTTGTGTTAGAAAATTTTTGGCTTCGCGTCGTCTCGCTGTCTACAGCTCTTTAGGACTCCATCACACATTATATTATATCTTGGTCGTTGGTTTATTTTTGTATAAGCTGTTTGGGTTATTTCGAAAATACTAAATGCATTAGTGATGACTGCCTTATATTTTCTTCAGTTAAAGTTTGCTTGCGATATGTCTAATCAAGTTTACGATTATATGTGTAAAAATATAATAACATTGCATATTAAATACTATCGTTAAGCGTAGTTAAATGGGTGACCTCTGAGAATATTTACATATCATATATGTAAATATTCTTATATATGTATGTTAGGCAATAGGAGGACGTGTGGAGTCATTATACTCGTGGTTGATTTTATAGGATTAAGCCTAAGAAAAGATTTATTCAATTCATACTAATGAACTAACACCTATAAGTACTGATATTGAAAAAAAATATAAAATGCTTTATTTAGTTAACTATAATTTTAGTAGTTTAGAGAATTCTAGAAGAAAAATGTGAATGTTTTATAATTGGTGATATATACAGAGGTGTTCTTAGCGTTTGCGAACCCGGTGAGACTTAGCTGTACATATGATAAGATCACAAGCACGTCAACACGCAAATTTCGTTGGGTTGCATAGGTTTTTATTTCCGTTGATATTCGAAGTCAGACCTCTTGGCTTCAGTATTCAGGTTACATATGCTGAATGCATTGACCCTTAAAACACGAGCATCTTATTATCGCGCGTAGTATCTGAAATAACTACATTAAACAATAGCGGTTTGGAAATGTTTAACATTTGATTGGGATTTTTTTTAAAAGAGGAATCGGGGATATGTATAATTTTAAGAGCAGACTATGATTCGATCTCCGATGAGCTTATGCTTCCGGTGAATAAAAATATCGCGAGGTAACCGACTTAACTCAAGAACAGAAGAGAGTAGTCATGTCAAAAACATAATAAATTTATCTATTTGAAAATGAGCTACTCAGGAATTATTTTTGTGTTATAAAATGTTTTTAATCACTGATGTAAAACTGTTTAATGATATTTATTGTGATTTTTTTTAAAATTATAGTCTTTCATATAAATTGCGTATGTTAGTGATCGATGCAAGTTTTTCTCATGTTGTTTTAAATTTTATTAAAAACTTTTCTGATATTTAGCTAATATTAGAAAAGGTCTAATCAGTACATATTTAAATATTCTTTAAATTCTATTTATATAACTTTCGTATAAGAGAAGTTGAATAAAAAAATACTGAGTCAGAAAAATTATATAGTTCACATTTTTTTTTGATCTACATTCTTACAGGATATTTAGATAAATTAATGGTTTACTGCCGCTTTCGCCTTACTATTATCTGTATATGACATCATTGGTGTTTATGACAACATCTCAGTTTTGTAAATACCGCTGTGTGTAATACTTGAATAGTATTACTTTGAACTTTTGATTATTCAGTTCATTGATAATTTTATAGATAATTACTATGTTATATTTTACCTATTGCGATTTTTAAATTTAATCCATTTTATCAGGGAAAATTGTTGCTGTTTATGTATGATATAACTATTACCGATAAACAAGAAGTTGTTTTTGTTTTTATATTCGTATAGTAATTGTGTCAATCAGATCTGATAGAGTAGCTGGAATTGTATAACCACGAGGTATAGTTCTATACGCCGTGAACCAGTTTTAAATCTTCGGACTTTGAAATAAAAATACTGCAACTAGTATATAGTTAACTGGCCTTTACGTAATTAATAGCCTGTTTGGTTGATTCGTCTATTGTGTGAAGTTAATCTTTTAATAATTGTTAAATAAAGTTTGACGATCGTTTTAGAGATGAATAAAACATAGAAAAGGCCAATTTTGTTTTTGAGAATGCATTTAATTAAAAATAATTTAGATCATTGGTAAATGGTCTGGGTCAGTTGTACAGTTGTACTCCTTAAATGGTTTTTTGATGGCGTCCGCCTCTAACTCTTTTATGCGGTTGCAGACACTCATACAATAAATACTGTTTTATACCACTCTTTCATCACGCCACATTTGTTTACAAACTTTCGAAAGCTATAATTACAAATAACGAAACGAACCACCTTATTAATAGAACGACGTATACTCGCGATATAAACAACAAGCATCAAAATAGATCCTTAAGCAGAAACGGGATTACTCACGAGCAACCGTCTGAGCGTCGGGAGCATAAAATTGATAAAACAAAATGAAAACCGTCCGAATGTGTCTCGATTTAAATCCCCGAGACCGCGCGCTGTCAAAATATTGTCAAAGTGAATTCCGCGCGTCCAATATATTATAATGATTTTCCACTTGGCAATAATCCTAGCAATTTATTTCGATCTCGCTAGATATTAACCACATACCGCATATATATGCGTGTAGCTACATCGGGGCCCGGTTGTTGAACCTCCTTGTATTAAGGCCGAGACACGCGGGCGACTATGGGACTTTCGGTTTCAGGTGGTTAGACGAAAGAGGCGGGTAAGTGTCTCAGTGTCAGCCGGATATATTTAGTGGTGAAGACGCGCCTCTGTGGCGGAAATGTCCGTCATCGTGGTCGGCGCGGTCACCATTGCACCGCACCTCCTTGCAATGTTCATTTGGCAAGGTCTCAATGTGTATCCGGTGTGAGAAAGTTAGCTCTAACGCGTACGTCACGATTGACGCAAATTGTACTTTGTTATTTATTTGCTCTCGGAGTATAACTACAGGTATTATAATTATATTTTATTATTAATGTGGAAAAAATATAAATTATCTATGTAATACAGGTAAAATTTGCTGGATAGCTCTTAATTAGATAAGAAAACATGAGGTACTTATAAAAAAAATTAATGGTTATTGTTACTATTAAGAAATATGGCAATGCCAAAGATGGCAACATAAAATGTCAGGCACAAATATTAGTTTGCTGATAAACAATAATGAATATGAAAACTATCTCATTCAGTACTGAAATAATTCTGAAATGCTTATGAGTCCATAATCGTGTAATTACTTGATGGTAATTGGAAGAAGCCACGCCGACGCAACGCGTTAGTCGCGCCGCCCACTCGACCATTCATCCGACTTGTTGGAGAAATGCACCCATTAATTGTCAACCTTTTTGTTGTATTTGTTTATCTGTGAACAACTCGTAATAGTAAAGTAGACAACGAAGTAAAGTAGATTCAAATAAAGAAAAAAGGCTAAACATAACCTGTATAACATATGATCTACATTTATATGAAAAAGAAATAAATTTATGCACATGTTTCAGAAGTTATAACATTACTTTTCAGTTATTTACCAGATATTAATTAAAATGTAACGAATACGGGATTAGACATCAGTTAATAAATTTTGAATACTGTGTATTACCGCAAGTAACTACCCTATGAGATATTGTTAGAATATCACAAGAATTTAGGTTAAAGCTGCCATAAAATCTTATCTTAACATAATATGTGCGCCTGCCTAGTTACTTACTATAAAACACCGCATTTAATAATTTCCATCAGAGTATGTTTTGTATATTATTCAAAAACAATACTTTATCGAATGCATAATATGATTGATTTATAAACAATTCTAGTATTATTAAAATTAGCTTATTTCTAATTAAACATTGATCGGGTTTATGATACTGAATTTCCAGTTTGGATCGAATCGTTTTCATTCAAGTCTGGTCACTGTGTATGTCACTTAAAAATAATGTCGAAAATATTTATGTTAGAGTTATGCTAACAATAAAATATTTTAACTGTCTTTGTGGCGCAGCGGTTAACCGCTTGCCATGAGACACCAATTCCGAGTCCACAAAACGGAGAAGTTTGGGTTTATGGTGGTAAAGTTTTTTGAACCCGTCTGGCTAGCTTCCACCCGCATTTTGTCTATCTGCCATAACAAACTGTGAGAGCCAGAGAATTTTAAACAAACACGTAAAAGTGACCTTAAGTACTAGGCTATTGAAGAAAAAATCTTTTATCCATTCTTATTTCTTGTCACGAATACCGCCAGTTAGATTGCTCGGAGGACATAGTTAAGCGAGGTTAGTAACAGGATTAACATATCAGTATCTCTCTCAACCGGCGGGCGTCAATTTCTATTCAGCTGTCAATTTGTTAGTGAAACGGCGGCTTGTGTTGGCGTTTATCACGACGAAGGGTGTGCGTTCGTGTAAGGAGATTTGTGTCACTTCGATACTCGATTAAATATTTAAGTTATTAAATAAACAATTATTTCTTTTTACGATATCTTAGTACGCCTCACCTTTGGTTTTTTCATTCTCAACAATATTTATACGTTTTGTATGGGTTTATGCAATATCAATGTAATAGTATTATGTAATTCCGTTCAAGTTTTTATATAGGTAATTTCTTCTTTTTTATGATTATTAAATTAACAAATGTACATAAAAAAAAACAATTATCCGATGTTCTTAATTAAAAACACTAAATATTTTCAATTATAGCTAAGAACAGTATCAAGAGTCTTTCTTTCAATAAAAAAACTGAAGTGAAATCGGCAACTCGTTAGGTAGCTACAATACCACGACATACACAGGTGCACAGACAAATGTATGAGAGCTTTCTTTGTTAAAAATTGCGCTTTCGCAAAATTCCGGCTGTTTTTCTGTGTTGTAGAAGTGTGTAGGGCGAGTAAAGTAGAAGTGTGTAAGCCGGCGGCGGTGGCGGTGGCCCGAGCGTATTTTATTTTTCGATATCGGTGATCGGCGCCCGCTCCATTAGTCATGTGACAGTATCGACACAACATCGGACCCCTCGGCCCTTCTTTAATTCCATCGAGGGCCGCGAGTGTGAACCCTCGGCCGTATGCAAATTAACACGCGCACAGAACCCCTGATGGATGATGTACTGACACCGCTGAACGCGCGCCTCCGCTAAGAGACACTATTAATGCGTTCGGCTGAACGTTCTGCGATAAAGTATGCCACTTTTTATCTTAAGTTAACCGATGATTTATAAATCAAATTTGCATTTGCAATATTTACGCATTCATAAAACGTGTAAGGCGAATGGTGATTACTTTAAAATAGGATTTAATTATGCTTGCATTGTGTAATTGTTTGTATAAATTAAACATTGTTCTTTGCCAAATGTTTTAGCTATTCGTATTAATCGTGCTGCTGATATTTATTGACCCATTCATCGTTTTTTTTTTATTTTTAACAAAAAATTGTGCCTTTTGTTCCCTGTGATTGATGGTTTGTTAGTGAATGTTGCCAAAGGTGTGTACATTATTTTTTGCCTTCCCGCACTACTTCAAGTCGACTTAATAGTTTAAAGAATTTGTGAGTAACTTACAAGTAAGTAATTTTAACAAGGAAAGGGTTTGTGCAATTCTCATATTGTGACAGTGAATTGTGAGTGTTCATTACATAATTCGTATTTTTGAAGTAACGTAGCATACGGTGCGGGAATAGTGTGTGTGCGTCGGCGGGACGAGGGTCATTGCGCCTCGCACTGAGTCACAGCGTACAACATATACAAATACAAAGTCATATTGCTTTCTTGTAAGATTGTCGCATTTAAATAATGCATATTATGTAATTGCAATAAAATTGAACTTTGTTACTACGCATCTTTGAACGTCAGATATGTTAAAGATGTTAAAAATACTATATAGTGAAAACTATAAGCGACAAATAATTATTTATTCGAGTTACAAAAATTACTTCAAAGAATAATTGTATAGGTTGTAGTATGTTTAAAAAACTCCGTGAAAAAATTATCGTAAACAAAAGAACATTAAATAATCACGTTGAATCAAAACGAAGGCACTGATTAAATCCTGTACCCCAGGTACCGATTAAGGAAATTGTTTATTAAGGGTTGCCGTGGTAAAAAAGGGCGTGAAGGCACGCGGTAACTCGGACCTTGTTCACATCGATTCCATCTCAAGTAAACGCCTCCATCGCATACCAAAACACTGCGGCCTCTTAACGCAGCACAACAAAAGTAATGAGACTTAATTTTAACGCCTCGTTTCCATAAAAAAACCACTTCACGCTTTTTATCTGGAATGAGTTATAATGTGAAATTTAACGTTATATTAAAAGGATTGTTTTAATGCCCGCGGTAGATGGGGGCGAGTGAATCATTTTTCACTCGAAGTGGGAAGAAGATAAACGGCGTTCGCTCGGTGGCTGCATTTTAACTGGGCGACGAGACAAAATGAAATGTTCCGAGTGGATGCGGGACCGGCATTAAAGACATTATCGTGTTATCGATCGGTGTCCTTAAAGCGGTTTGCAATTAGTGGTTCCTTTAAGCGGTGCGAGTGCGGACCTCCCGCGCGAGACGCCGCCGCCCTCCGTCGCCCTCCGCCGCCTCCTTGTCTTTATGAATTTATCACTAAATTGAGAGATAAACTCGGCTTTCTGACGCGATAATAGTTCCCGCGGGCGTCGGCTCGCTTACCTATTTAAGGCGCTCGATGAAAGTGCGCGCTTGATTAGTTTATAAACCTTGTTGTTGATAAATTTGTCACTTTACGCTAAATAACTTAAATATGGGTTCTGTGTAAAATACGTATATAATCAGAAGTGAATAAAAAGGTTACGATACTTGTTACTCGTTGTCATTTATAATATTAATTCCAGATCACATTAAAACACTCAAATCAGTGTTAGTGTTATTATTATGTGAAAAAAAAGAATAATAAAGTACAAGTGTAAGTCAGTAGCCGTGAGAAAGGGCGGCTGCGCAGTAGATATCGGCTCTTGCAAAGGGCACTCGGACTTCCTTAAATGGCGCTGTCACTTATGGGCGACCTTTCATAACTCTTAAATAAAATGCAGTGTAAATGCAAGTGTAAAACGTTCGTGATGGATCCGTTCGAGTCGTCACGAGGCGCCCGAGGGCCGTGGGATACAGTATGCCTTAGAGATCCGTAAGAAACTTCTTAACGCATAACGCACTGCATATTATGTACATTGTTTCTAAGTATTACTTTTACTTAATGTCGCTCATTTTTCAAATCTTTCGCTGCAAAATTCAGTGTGTGGGATAATATGAATAAAAATTCTTACCACGAGAAGATAAAAGTATCCAATTTTGTAGCCTTAATTTCTTAGCATTTTTATGAAAGAAAAGTAATATAATGATTGATCCGATCTTTGATTTGACAGAAATATGTGTGCTTTGTAAATAATAATAAGTTATCACATTAACAGTTGTTTATCCTTTTATTATACGAATTCAGAAACTTGAAACTGGAGAGGTCTGTGTTTCAGAAGCCTATTCAGTTTTGAGAGTAATTGTCGTACTTTAACGTTATGTTTATATGTAATTGTATTATGCAGCGACCCCATGGTATTATATACGTTGTGTGTTGTGCTAGTAACTAATTACAAGGCGGATAGTTCTCAAACGAGCATTAATTCAGCTTAACGGGCGGCGCGCGCGCACTCCTCGCACCTACGCCTACGTACACAAATTCGCGCTTCAACCTTCCTTTGTGATCAAATGTAAATTATTCCAATCCTCTGAAACTTCTTTGTCTTTTTTTTATTTATTGCTTAAACAAATTTATTAGTACAATATTTGGTATGACTTTTCTCGACTTTGCGGGTTAATGAATACGGCAGCCATAGATAATTCAACATAATCGTAATAACGCTTATTTTTCTGGTCGCCTAAAATGAATTTAAAAATGGCACTCAATGATGATGATTACAGTAAAAATTATTTTAATTGTTGCATGATTGTTATCATTCCACAAAGGTGACTAAGCTAGATTGGTCTGAGAACAATCCATTAACAATGTCAGTGACTCAAAAGTTAAACCTTTTATTTGTAAATCCGTCATTCTGCTTGTTAATTTTAATTAAAATAATAATTGAATACAGTTAAAGAGGAACGGTTAGAGTGAATGATGTGTAGGGGTGGGAAACTTTTTAAGTAGTGAGTCAAATTTTGTTAATATTTTAAGTACTACCTTCGATTCTTTAAAACAGTGTTCATTTTGGATAGAACCTTTTAAGGTGAAATAATAAGTTTATTATTAAATTGTAAGTAAATTATTAAAGTGTACTTTGATGTATAATTTGTGGCACATAGCTCGCTCTTCACTGATCCAGTAGTTAAGACATGGCAAACGATTTAATAGTATTTTGTTAATAGTTTTACACTTAATGATATAAAAATGAAGAGCTAATTTAGAACCATGGACTAACCAGCTTTTTATAGCATCTTCAATAGACAGACATCTAGTTTTTTTTGGAAAAAACATAGCTTTACGGTGTTTTAAAGGCCCCATAAAAGAGATCGTGTCCAGACTGATGGTTGGCTGATGGCCGCGGTGTAGTGGCATCGCCGCTGCCCGATATCGATCGCAACTCGAAATGCAGGCTTCCAAATAGGGAGCCCACAGTTCCCCAAATAGGCAACGCCCGGAACGCCGCCTGCCGATGCCGCAGCTACTATCGGGGACACAACACGCTCCGACATATTCCATTGTCCACACGTTTTTGCTCTCTCTTTGATGCTTATATAGCATCTTCATCGAGGACGACCAGTGATAAACTTAAATACGATGTCAATGGACTGAATTGTATGTCATTAATGAGCTTCGTTTTGCGGAGGCGTCGTCTAGCGATTATAATGACTGAGTTTCATGCCATCTCTGATGGACGCGACAAATAATCAGATATTTAAAGAACGCTCACTATGAACGTCCAGTTGATCTTCGCAGCACTTTGCTATTTACAGTAATGGTTTTTCTCCAACTACGAACAAAATGTATTAAATGTAATTTAATATCTCTGATGAATGATGGTTAGAATAACGATTTAGCAGTCAACTATAAGTGAATGTTCTCAGTTTAACAACTATTAAGACAACACTCTGCAATTGTGTGTACTTTTAGTGGCATTGAATAATCGCTCGTGACTTAATACTATCATTTACTGACCTCCAGTTACCCCTGCAGCGGACGTCAGCGGAGATAAATGCAAATAGTGAGCACGACTTGGCGCCGGGGTGAGTGGGCGCAGTCTAGCGGGTGGCTACACCCACTGGCGCCATCAACGCTTTAACATATTTCAAACTATTTAACATTATCTCGAAACCACCGACGTTTATATGCGCGTCTCAGCTAAACCGTTATAGATACATGCTTTTTATTGCTCGATTATATTATAGCCTTGGCGATCGTTACTTGTCAATGAAAGGGGACGATGTCAATAACTTGGCCCCCGGCACTCGTCTTTATTAATCCCAATTGATCGTCAATTGAAGCAAAATCCGCTGATTTATGAGCATGGAATATTATTTCTAATTGAGTGTGGCTGACAGGACGAAAAAAGTTATTAAGTAATGTGCATTTTCGAGTTACATTTATATTATAATACGTCGAAAAATAATATGTATGATTCGCTAAGTATAAATTTATGGCTTTTGTAAATATCTGTCTTTACCAAGATTAATGTATTTCTTGTAACAATCAGTTATAGTTATATACATGCAAAATCACAACAAACGTGGGATTACTTCCTTAGGCTTTCTGAACGCTGAGGACGTCTCGCCGGTGGGTGGATCTTATGATTGATCTGTCGGGGGAATGTGGTATAGTTTTAATGAGTGCAGATTATGCATGCGTGCACGCGTGCGGCCCTGAGCTATCGCGGCATTGTATTCAAATCTCGGCGCGTCTATTCCGCGCTGGCGTGGCGTCAACTGGAGGGCGCGAAGTCATCCGCCAGCACGAGAACTCACCAACCAAGACTCCCCTCATATTCATGCAAAAAGCTCTTTTTGATCGTCACATATTTATAGTCGTTTGTTTACCTGTGCAGAGTTCGCTGTTGGGTCTCTCTTTTACAAATTGTGCTATGTTATGCTCATTATTGTAATTTATCTTTTGACGATAGATTCCTCTTACCATTTAAATACGTACCACTAAAGCGTCTACCATATAATTGAGCAAAAATAATATGATTCGAACGTTTTAGAAGACAGAAGCTTTAAACATAACAAGGCGATGATCATAATACATTATTGTGTAAAATTTTTATTCAGTAACTGTTTGTTATGACTACTCGTGTGAATTGCCACCATGTGAGTGTTCTGTTCATCTTCTTTCTCTGTCAGATGAAAAAAGATCGAAATGCTACGTACTAATGCGCAAAATATCGTGTAACTTGGTAACTTTTTTTCTCATAACACGTGTTATTTGTTTTTTATATTTTCTCATGTAAACGTGTTGAAGTACAAAGTATTGAGATATAAGATTTATTAGAATAGACGCGCATGCCCAGTCTAGTATGACACGGCCACGGCGCATACTCTATGACCTCTGTTGTAACAAGAAACCCAACGGTATAAAACGTGCTGATATAAAATTACAATGTACATGTTGTGTAATTTTATCTCCTAGATTTTAATTTTATTATAATCCAGTTTTTAAATATTTATTGCAAAATGAATAATAAAATCAAAGAAACAAAAATATCATATGAATATTTGTCCAAATCGGAGAAACAACCTCATACACACATAAATCTTTCAATTAACGATTTCATTAGTATAACTACATCACTCTATCTTATTAGATTTTAATTTTCGCTTGGATAGCAACCTTGTTCATATTGTCAAACTTACGCTATAACAATGTTGGTTGGTGCCGGTAGCCGTGCATATGAAAGCATGTATACTCTCAGCGAGCAAGTCTCACCATACTCGGCCTCATCGTCACTGAACATCTCGTAAAATTTAAGTCGTGTCTGTTCACTATTATAAAATAATACATAGATAATACTTTTCTTAGATTAAAACAGAACACACATAGAAATAATAAGATAAACATGGGAGTTATGTTACAAAGTTTATTTCCTGTAGTGTGAGCATGGGTGTGTGTACATTACAATGGTACAAAAGGCTACAGCTTAGTAGACGAACCATTGATTTTCAGCGACTACCCACAGTATGAATGCGAGTATAGTGTGTTTTACATATTTATCGAATAATAAATAATTCAAAACAAACGAAGTAAAAAATATCCTATAACTTATTTAACTATATAAGTTTGCTGCAGTTACATCTCTTCGATCACAGATACAGGTGGAGTACATACAAAAATATATTCGGTAAATGTTATATAAATAATAGTTACTAATTTAACTACATGTACAGCAAAACTGACGTTATTAAATCGAATGTGAAAATTCTGATCCAAAATTAAATTTTAATTAGGACGGTCTGGCGCGGAGGAGCTCTGTCACCGAAAGCGTATAAATAACCCCTTTTAGCAGTACGTCGCCACGCTTTATTTAGCATTTTTATTGTGTAGGGCGCTTTTATTGGATTGCATAAAGAACGATAACCTAACAACCGTGGTAAGAAATTCTACAAATAGATACATAATCAACAATCATTGCAGTAAGAATCGCAAATAGATTTTAAGTTATTTTCGTACAAACTTTTAACTTCGTTATTAACTTTTACTATGTATTTTGTATTTGCTATTATCTGATATAAAATATAATTTTGTAGACCGCAAACATTTATTCTAGATTCATATTTATACTCGAGTTTCACTTTTATTATATTTATACAATATAATTTTTTTTAGATAGATGTATGTGAATGAGAAAAATGTTTAATTTATATGTCCACTTCGTTTGTGTTTTTAAACACAATTCATAGAAATCTGTTACTTGCATTGAACATTACACGTAACTGTTACTTATTCTTTGTCATTTACAAGTGAACGTGCGGCAGAATTTTAAGTGTTCTTCAAAATTAACTTTAGAATAAGGAATAGTTTGTGAGGAGAATACCTTAGGACTCGCTATTTATACGTAGCCTTTATTTTGGTAAGAAACTAGTATGTTACGACTTAGACGTCTGTAAATCATTCCAACATATCGTATCGGTACATAATTTCAGTAAATTCATCAATATGTATTGAACGAAGGTGCTCCCTATATCGTAGACGAGATTACGAAAGACACCAAGATCTTTAATTTGAGCTAATGAAGTCTCTTGGTTATTTATTTAGTTTTTTTTTTAATATTACAAATACAAATTTATTGTAATATGTAGTGTACTTCTACGCATCATTGTAATTATTTCAGCGTATCGCTCGCGTAAATAGGTCTTCTTTATAGTTTTTCAGCGCCGCTACAGTAGACAATATTAATACGTAGAACCTATTGTTTTTATTAGCTAATTGCAGGAGGTTCTTATTTTCGTTTCACGTCGTATAAATTTTTGTTAAGGGGTCTGATTTGATCGAATGTTTTGGGTGGAGAGAGGGCACCTACTTTTACGTTGGCCATATCAATTTTAGAAAAAATCATATAATCGTGGGTTAAATGCAAAGCTGATTTTATATTGATCCGAAATTATAAATTCTCGTGGAAAAAGCATTGTATTGTAAAAAAACATTGTAATTTTTTTTAGGGTTTATTCGAAACAAATAGTTTATTAAAAAAAAGACATTGTCTTATGTTATTCCGAATAAGCTTCACAATAACTAACTGAAAAGAAGCTTTTTGACTTCATATTCGTAAAAGTTACATTGTTTCAAATTTTACAGGAGCGAGGAGTTAAATCATTCCAAATCGTTTAAATTTTGAAATTGCATATTTTGCTATATTAAGCAGACAAAAAACTGTTATTTAGTTCCCTGGTTAAAAATATTTAATCTTCTGGATATGTAATTTTTTTGTTTTACTTTTTAATTACTTGTAGAAAAATAAATAAAACAGACCTTAAAATAATATTTACATGGATTACATAAAGACTATTAATGTAAACCTCTTCAATTAGATTATCTTTACTATTACTTAGCTTTATTTATTATTGGAGAAGCTGTAACGGCTGCAAAGCTTATCATTAAACGTCAAGCGTTTGTTCATTATTACTTGTCCATTATTATTATAAGAAAGTCTTATCGAGCATTTAAAATAACAACAGTAAAAATAAAAGAAAACTCATCTTACTGAGTAATTACAAATAAGTAATTCATTCACAAAACTTACGAAATGAATAGCCATGAATATTTTATCATTTTGCAAATACATTTAAACATTTTTATATTACTCGTTACATTCACTAACACGATCTGAATTAATCACGATAATATAGTGATTTCATAATCTTTTTGCTAAGGTTTATACATAGATATTAGGCTCTTATCGCAGCACTTAGATAATTTTGACATAGATAAAGAAAATTATATATTTATAGCTATTTTTATCTTTCATTAATACTGTCCGTGTTACTCGGCGGTGAAGATATTTTGTTTTAATAACGTTAAAAAATGCCTATCGATTTATCAACTGAATGAATATTAACGCAACAAAAAATCGCTTAGCTGTTTTTTTTCATTTATGATCATTCGGTTCCTGTTCATATTTTTTTAGCGTTTATATTCGTTTAATATAAATTTGAAAGAGGTAAAGTCCATCTAGGTAGTGATAGATACTCGTATTATCGGGACAAACTTTTTACGTGGCCTTGTCAATAGACATTTTGTCGTTCATGGATGCAATAATATTTTCTATACCGAATATATATACTTTTTTTGAAATTAATAAATATTTACTTACTACAGTGTTTACTCTAACGTAAGTATACAGTGTCGGATAGCTCGCAGTATTTAACTTACGATAAGTAAACATCATGATGCATACTCTTTACGCGAACAACTCACTCACCAAGTAAGCTGGTTATACTAGTTCTGTAAAATAACTAATTACAGAAGGTTTACGTCCTTGAGTACATGCGTGCTGCCCGCATTGCGTCGCCATATCGCAGACGGCATTTCATAGGGTTTATGGACACGACATGGAAATATGTTTAAAGTAAATGACGTTTTAAATTACTCCATCAACCCGGAATATTCCTTTCAAGTTAAAACAGTGTACAATATTAAAAATCAGATCAAACAGTTGCTTAAAACAACTTCAAACGGTTTCAGCCACAAGTGTGTTAATCGGTTACATATATAAATGTCTGCTTTAAGAGAATTTTAAAATCGCGCATGCATTTTGCGAGCAAGCCGCGACGAAAACAACGTCCAAAAGCGTAAATAAAGCCGGCGCCCAGCGTTACGTTTGTCACGACGCGCCTCCATAGTAAATGTTTCACGCCATATTGTACAAGTTTATTAACGTGAATGTTGGCATCTCTACTCGCCCATTAATCTCCATATAATTAAATGATCAAGTGAAATTATATTTAGCCCTGGAAACGAGGCCGTGCCTACGCCCGTCTCAGCGCGTTTTGTTGCGTCCCATCAGACCACCACACCAGACAGCACCACACTGGAACCTTGCGTTCAAAGTTCAAGTTTTTTTTTCATTCACATACATTGCTATAATTCAGTTTCGGTACACAACTTGTTTTCGCTTATTCAACAAAACAAAGAAAAGACAAACAGTGTATTTATAATTAGTACACTGTATTTCACTAATAAATTGTAAACTATAGTCTACTTAACCATGTTCACCATTATTTTTTGGTATTTTGTATAAATTTGCATGCTGTGGTCTTTTACAATATAATATGATTAAACTTGTTACATATCGTGTGTGCCTCGTTGTATATAAATATCATCACTTCAGTGATTACCTACATTGATGTACAAAGAATACCGTACTGATCAAAATTTAGTGTACCTTCAAACAAAATATAGTACTACAGAGAAGGTATTGAATAGTTTTTAGAGATACTTCTAAAAATTATGCAAATCAAAATAGTGACGAAAATTTTATATAATGTAGAAAACTAATAGAATGGTTCAAAAGTGAGAATAGTGTTTTAGTTACTCACATAATAATTTAAGTTTTCGCGCGTCACCAGTTGTAACGAGCCCGTATCTTGTTGCAACGGCGGTGTAGGTTATCTAGAGGCTTTCTAGAAGCACTGATAACGCAGCCTCGGAACCATTAATGAGCGTACTAGCTCGGTGAAATCGCTGAGGAAAAATCTTAGTCTTATTAACATAGTAGTGTGGCTAGTTTATTCATAATTGGCGGTTCTCTCCCTCCCAAGCGCGGTGCGTATCGGCCCGCCCCGCGCCCCTGCCGCGCCTGCGCCTCCCGCGTCGCGAATGCATCGTATTCATAATACACCGCGACGGCGTCGGCCCGACCTACCTATTATTCAAATTTGCATTTTTTATTGATTGATAACTTTGTTGGATAGACGAGGATTTGTTAAGGTATTAAAGGATCGGTAATGAATTTTAAATGGTGTGCAGTGCGGTGTATTGTTATAAATATTTAATAATATTAAATAACGACACAATCGCTATAATCAATTAAACCTGTGCTGGAGAGCTCAAAGCTTCTTTTTAAGAAAAACTTTGTTCTGCAGTGGAATTTAATAGGCTGAAAATTTATTAAGAGCGAAATATTATTAAGAGCACTCTTCGTAATATTTATTCTGTTTTACGATAAATGACATTTTATAAATTTAAATATGTATTAGTATGTACTCTCACGGAGATCTACTTCATTTCTTGTTTATGACATCTCTACCTCTCGTTGACTGCGCACTTACTTATTTATATCTAGTATTAAATGTAGACAGTCTCGGGGTCAAATGGACTACTTGGTATACAGTGTCAACTGTAATTTTCTTTTAATAATCGTTTGCTTTGGTTTTAAAAATATTATGCAGACGGCAGCTGTTATAGCGATGTGTCTCGTACTAAATTAAATTTCTTTTTGACTGAAAATAATGGTTCGCAATATGTTTTACGGTTTGCACTAGTAGAATGCTAGATTTATTAGCTGTTAGTCAAAAAGTATGCAGTTGGCCGACCGTCTGGCGTGAAGGTGACACATATATGCCGTAAAAATATTTTTAATTTTTTTTTATCTTATGCAAGACGCAAATACTCGTATTCTGCTAACCGTAGAATTATACACAATCTATACGTAATATGTTCTATTAGGTTATGTTCACATATTATCAAAAGATATGCTATGATATTTATTGTGGAATAATTTTAATTTCTTCGAAGATACCTCGCAAGATGGTTATCGCTTGTCGATAAAAAAAGAGGTGGCATGTTAATTTATGCCATGTTTAGTTTTGTCAGAGCATCAAAATTTATAATAAACCTGGTTAGACATTATCGAAGCGAGCGATAACTTATTTGTTGGCTTGTTTTTTCACACAAATAGGTCTTCATAATTGTACTCCACAAATTTCCGGTTAAAAATAATATTTTCGTTGCATTACACAATTTTTAAGCAACAGCATTCAAAAAGGCTAAAACTTAATCTGTAGTCGAATTTAACGGGAACATTTTAATCGTTTTTGCGATTTTATATAAAAAAAAAGTCGTGGAACGAAATGATATCTCGTATAGATAAAATTAATTAGATAATAAATTTTAGATCCGTTAAATTACGGATACGGTATTGCTCCTTTTCGAGAGCAATATCTCTTTTAAATTGTCTTCACCTCGTAAAACTGTCTCGGCATAACTCTTCGGAAAATTAAAATCGGAAAGAGATCGCGTCGATAATCGAATCGCTTAATAAGGAAGGGGAATTATATGTATGATTTTTTTTTATATGGTACCAACTAATTGGTGCGACAATGTAAGCGGCCTTTACGTTGCCTCCTTGCATTTTAATCAGGATCCACTGGAAATAAACGTATATAAGTGGAATTGTACACATATAGAACAAGAAGAACCAGTCACAATTGCGACAAACGGGCGCCGGCCGCAGTCAATGAAGTCTACAACAATAAATAAAAGTTGAGGGAAACGAGAGTCTATTAATATATTATTTGAATTTATGCTCTTACCTTACCGTTTACACAAACGAATGTGTTCAAGTTTAAAACGAATTAAGTAATCGTTTTAAATTTTAACTGGTTATGTAGAACAAAATTACTGTAAAAGTTAATCAAAATTGTTTCTGAAGATTAATTTATTAATGATTTTGTTCATTAATTAGCGAGTCTGGTCTGTTTTATAATTTACATGATGCTTTGGGTAAACAATTTCTATTCAGTTTTTAATTGATTTTATTATTTATAATGTTAAAGATCGTTAGTTTAAATTATTGATTTATTTGCTCTTAGCGATTTCGATAAAAATCTGATGGAATGTAATGAAACCTTGTAAAAAAAATTACAAGGTTTTACTACATTCCGTCCGACAAACTGACATGACGAGGTGAACTTGATTCTTTCTGTTCACCTGGTGGTAACTGGTACGTTTGCATATAGGAACGCGATGCTAGTTAGGATGATATACACTGCAACTCTTGTTACACTAGTAAATTCTTTAGCTAAAGTTTTAATCAAAACAGAACACAGAGATATTTGCACACTTTCAGTTTGGCACAGAAACAGGCCCTGGTACCAAGATGGTCATCCGCATCTGCCACAATACAAACAGAGTTAGTTTATTGTTATAATATACATTTTTGATATAACATTTTTATATATAATAACATTTTAATACTTATATATTGTCAAAAAACTCAATAATTATGCATTTAAATTAAAAGTTGGCCAGGAAGAAGCTTCAACAAATGGGAAGTGATAATGAAAGAGTGAGCAGGTCCGCCGGCGCCAACGCCGTTTGCCTTGGGAATTCCATTTACTTCTGTAGTAAATAAAACTTTACAGACATTTTTATCAATGTACCCGCATTTATAATTAAAGTTAAGCCTTTTGTTGCTTATAAAGGAACAGTAATTATAGTTGTACTCATGTGTGGTCGGCCATATTAAGTTGTTCCGATGTCAAGCATTCCAATATACATATTTTACTTTATTTCTGTGAAAAGTACATTATTCCACTGATGAAAATAATAAGAATTTTGTTTAATTAACAGTATTTGTAATGTATAATGCAGTAAATTTTTGTGTTTATTGTCCAATAGTTTGTTGTAACTAATCATTAATGTAAAATATGTTTCATATAAAATTACTGCAATTATTTAAAACTAATTGAACTATTGTAGAATTATTCTATCCGGCCATTATCAATCAATTGTCTATAGCAAACATAAAGGCAATTTGATTTGATTCGCTCTAATTAAAGTGTTACGTGCTTCAATTAAAGACAATTGTTGTTCTAACAATTGGAGAATGAATCTAGACTTAACAGATGGCGGACAATTACTAAAACAGTTTCAACGTTAGAATTAAGAACGCAGGTCTTAATTCCAAGTTTTGAAACACGATTTTGATAACTTAGTCTTTCATGATCTAGATTAGCAGAGCAAAAGTAATTGTTTAAATCCTTGTTCAACGTATAACACATAACTGGTGTGTCATTATTCTATATAGTCAATAGAGTTTATCATCAATAGATCGATAAATGTAACAGGTGAACAAGATTTTATACATAGTACGTGTAAGTAACAAAATACCAACCGGTACTAGGTATTATAAAAAAAATCCCTATTTACCACTATAAACTCGCTTGATTCTGTTTTTTCTCTATATCTCTCGCCTTTTTTTTTATCTGTACCACTTAAGATTAAAGAAGTGAATACAACATTTTATTGTAAAATTCTTTAAAGTACTCTCGGTGGTTACGAGTACGGTGAGTCTACTTAAGGAGCTTATCAGTAAAGAATATCTTGATAAATGCCAAACACCACATAACCAATTCTTATTAACTGGCTAAGGCACAGCCGTTAAGTAATGTTTTAATTGGTTTGCAATGAAACAATTAGCAACAAACAGGATAAAGTAATTTATTTTACTGTTATATGTTTAGATGCTGTAGTCAAATGGCAAACAAACAAGAGGGCAGGTAAGATAAAGTAATTATTTAGTTATTTTATGGATGTTACGAAGCGGCGAACCCGGTTCCGAAAAATTGGATACTTCTGATTGATTAGGAGGTATACTCCAATTTCGATCATTTTGGAGCGGAGTAATCAACGGATAAGTGCAGGAGGAGAGAGGGGATTTACTCTCTAGAGGCGCGAATTTTATTTATCAAGAAAACGATACGACGATGAGAAAGTTGCTTATTCCTTTGGTACAGTACAATTTGCTACTTTTAAAGTTATTTCATTTGATTAAAATAATTTAACATTATGCCATTTTTCTCTGCATAATTAAATGAATATTTCGTACATCCCAAATGACTTAAAAAATGGTTAAACTATGTAAATGTTGCTGTAACGCAACACCATGACGGGGTTCCTGTTGTTATTACAAAATCTTGTACTTTTTAATTAAGCAGGAGTTAAATGTTGTAAAATCGATTGTCTACTTATAACGTTTTATATTATGAACATTAGTAATTTATTTGATCATCGTTTCCGCGAAATATGATACGTCTTCGGCTACCAGGTGCGCCGCCACTCATGAAAATTAATTAAACAACTCATTTACCTCGCACCACGCTTTCCGCTCAGTTATAATCTTATCCGTAGACAATTGTCTAATCGATTAAACTACGACCAATGAAGTGCCGTGAAAATAATTAACAATTCAGCGTTTCAAATCTTTATTGCAATCTTTAGTCTCTGTTTATAACCACGAAAACTTTTGAAATCTAAATATCCTTTTTTAAAACGGTTCACCGAAAGAATAGAAGAAATATTCAGTTATCTAAGAACTATTCAGACATGTGAGAAAGATTTTTAGGTTTTTGTAATGAGAAAAATTGATTTAGTGTTATTACATTCGTTTGTCCGGTCGTTAAACTTTTACGTAGATTTTATAATGTTGTAATACCAAAAGTGATGAAGCTTGGATATGAGAAGCGTTAATAAATTTTAATACTTTGCTCACCTGATGTATCAGTATAATTATATTTCCCTATTTTAATTAGTTTGTTCTTTAATAAGTGTATTTTTTTTTATACTACTATGCGACGAGACGAGCAAAACGTACACCTATCGTAAGTGATACACTTGCCCATAACAACGTGGTGCTAGTTAAGATGGTACACACTGCACCACATTGCGCTCGTCGCTTTGAGACATAAGTTGTTAAGTCTCGTTACCCCAGTAATTACACTAGCTACAGCGCCCTTCAAACCGGAACACAGTAATGTTTGCACATTACTATTTGGCGGTTGAAAAAGGAGCTGCGGTGATACCCATCCAGACGGTCTCCGGCAACAGAGCCCTACCACCTGGAATATAGTGTATGTATACAACAGGAGATAGTATTTTAGAAAAAAATTTAATGCCTGTGAATGAAAAATTCTTAAGATAAATAAAAGTCACTATAATGTTGAGAAATTTAAATTGCTTTTAATGATGACACGGGTGGGTAATGCCGTCGTCTATTGGCGCTGGTGTTAGCGCGGTCGATTAAATCGATGCGCAATAATTCTTATTAGCAGCGGCGATGGACACCTGTTGCTGACACCCGATACCCCGCGTTTTACATAACCCGCGTCTCGCCGCAGGCCTCGGCAACACCTGAGGCGGCCCCGGCCCGCAGTCACGCCGGCCGCGGCCGCGCTGTGCTCTGACTCACGCGATCAAGGACTTATGGATAGCCGATTGGCAATAATAAAATCATATTACATACAACTAATAACCAACAAGTTCAGCTTTCGGCATTACGCTCCTATATATTTGGTGACGAGAACTTTTCATTCACTATTAAGGACATCGATTTTTCAAATACGTGTGAGTTTTCGCATCCTTAAAAAACGCTGGGAGTCACTATAATCAAATAGCATTAAATCGTGTTTCATCTAATACTAGACATCTAGCTGTTGACATGGTTATAGTGACAGCACTTCAGTACAGAAAAGTCCAGGTATAAATAGGAAGTCTTCAAGAGAAGTGTGAATAAGCTTCATCTAGACTAGTGCTCTTTACCAACTAGATTACATCTTTTACCGGGATCAAAGTCAACACTAACAGTATAAATAGTAGTATAATATAGCTAGAACAGTATAACTAGCAGTATACAGTATAAACAAAAGAAAGGTAAAATTATTCATAATTTGTAAAAGTTTACAAAGTCAATCAAAACTTTTATTAAAGAGAAACTTCTTTTGGGATGACGTCAGTAGGATTTTATGAAACGAAAAAGTGTAACTATGAAAAGAAAACTATTAATGTATTGATAGACTCCAGGCTGTGGGAGAATGAGGTAAACTTCGTTTCTGTATCAATTACCTATCTTTAGTCGTCTTTGTGCTATGGTTCGTAGCTTCTCCACAACTCTACCGTAGTATATACATGGAGTTTGCATACCATGGAGAACGGTCTCCATGCTGTATACTTTACTTTGAATTATATAAAAAGAAAGAGATGGAAAAATATTCAAATATATTACTATATTGAATTCAATAGTTTTTGTATTTAAGAAAATTTTACTTTAAAGTGCTTCAATTTACAGGATTGCGTTATTGCTAACTAAACGTAAGTAAAGCCAGCAATTAATCAAAACCCTTCAAAAAATTTATAACGAAAATATCTTTATTTTAAAAACAATTGGTTATATAAGGACTGACCTAGTAGGTACGTAATAATTTCATGAATATGATAAAATTTCTATTACAAGCAAGTTGTTGTCTAATAGATTACTGTATTACCTAACAGCTAGATTATTGTCGGGGTTAGGTATTACAACCCATAAGACTGAATAAAACAACTAATAAAAGATGAGAGATAGTTAAAAAAGGCAAGCGTAATTACATAATTAAATATTCAATGACTGCTGAGTTATAATTACTGCGTATGTAATATAAAAGAAGTCATGTCCTTGTATTATCATGAATTCATTATTTTATATAGCATAATCATGAATAAAAGTATAAAAGGCAGTTAATAGGTTAGTTTTATGACTTAAATTAACATTCGTACAAACCTGATTGTTATGAGTAGCTTTAAGTTATAATCGGTATTACAACCTTTATGAAGTATTATTTTGATAATACGTAATAACCAAAGAAAACTATTCGTATATAAATTTTGTAATTTTTTGTTCTATATGCAATAAAATCTAAAAGTTAAAATTTTAGTGTTAAAAAACAAGTGTGATTAAATTTTATATCCAAATCTGCAACGTACTACTATAGATAACGTTTACGGTTTATGTGTGACTAATATTATTATATAGCTGATAAACAGTGTGCTTGCTTTGAGATGAATATAAACATAACGTAAGAATAGGATAACATTCATTTATGTAAAATCCACTTTCACAGCACTTTCACGGAGATATCGATAATAAACTAATCAATATGGCGGCGCTCGATGTCAAATAACTCGACTTAATTCTAATTCAGGACGGACAATTTATTCGCTGCCCACGTTAGCTAAAATATTGCGCACGCCTCTATCAACCCTTTTATGCAGTGAATTTATTGAATAAACCGTGCACGCTTCAATGAAGCCACCATACTTCTCTCTGTTGGACTTGAAACCAATACTTATCGCGATCTACGACATGACAATGCTGTTCTAATCGTGAGGCCGGGCACGCCACGCCTCTGATGTTACAAACGATCTCTCCGTACACACGTCATGCTATTAAAAAAAAGTCATTTGAAGTTGTTAAAAAATAAACCAGACGAAAAATTTAGCGGCGCGGCGGAGTTCGCGATGTGACAAAGAGGAATTTTTGTTTATAAACATAAATTAGGCACATTATTACTCGTGTACGCTCTAATTTATTTTGATATTTTCTTGCTTTTGCGCTCGGCAAATTTATCGATATTCAGCGCAAAATAAATATGTGCATGCTCTTGTACAAAATTCCATAAACAGATCGTGAAAGAAGCATAAGACCGGCGTCGCCACTATTTCATTTCCCTGGCGGGCTGCTTTTGGCGTCGCGCCAGCGTTTCCGAGAAATCGAAGGAAGGTTACGCGGTGTCTCGGCGCGGATTATATCCCCAAATCATCCTCCGGATAATATTTTTGCGAGTAATTAACGGAAACTACTATACTACTACGAACTATACTACTATAGATCTGTTGCATCGTATACACGGGCAGAAATATCACCATTTGGATATTACAAAAACTTTCAATATTCACACGAATTAATGTCATGCGCAATATCCAATCCGCTACATGAAATAACACTCAATGGATCCACTTGAAAGGCGAATCATTGATGTCTATAAAATGTCATAGTGAATATGAGTCCTGATTGTTGCATCCTGATCTAACGGCGAATCGCTGTCGTCGCCACCCTCCTTCCTTATTACAGTAGTGACAAATAAGGGCGATTTACACTTACACCGAAATTGAAGCTGGTTTAAAACGTGGCTGTGTTTGTGTGAAAGATCGATTTGTTCTCACGCAACATGTCGCATTCGTCGTCAGTGCACTCGTGCAGTGAGGTTAATTAAATTGTTACGAGGGGTAGAGATAACGTTGACGCCTATTTATAGAGGCCCGAGCCACCTTATCGACCTAACACATCTGATAGCAAATCTTACAAACGGATTCGGCCTCTGTTTCTTACGATATTACATTCACAATTGTTTCTTATTGTATGTGTACAGGATTTGAGATTGTTCATAGTAAATAATTGTGGGATAAATTGTGTATTAGCTTATTTTAAGTTCAATTAAATGAAGACAATGAACCTATCAGAAAAAATTAGACAATATATGTGAACTTTTTTGTCTTGTCTATAAGTCTAATAGAATCATAAAACAATACAATTTGATCTTTGTTTTTATAACATGAGGCGGCATTATTATCGAATATTATGTATTAAGTAGTATGTAATTTCTGGAACTATTAATATTTAGTACCTTCGGTATGGTTAATAGCTTTTAGAACTTATTAAAGTTAATGGAATCAGCATAACGTTGCGCATAGAGATGAGGCTTAACTGCATCTACGGCCAGCTAAGCGGGTTATATGCTACATCCTATGGCGAAGACATTTTTTTATTTTTAGATGTTCTTCTGCAACTCCTACTGCAATATGTAACGTTAGTAATTGAGACTTGTAACGTATTACTTGGTTAATCTTTCGGTAAATTTAATTACTTTCGATAGCTATATTCAATCAACATTGATAACTAATCTTAGTTCTATAACGTTTATGGTGTTTCAACTAATTGACATAATTTATGTTAAAAGGAATCTTGTCGATTGAGTTTGATGTAGATGTTCATAAAACATTTATAATTATTGTTTATCTGCGGGTTAGTTTTTGTCGGAAAGAGTTTCGATCACGGAATTAATTTACGTTCAAGTTCATCTTGTGGCAACTGTTTTAGGTTAGGCATACTTTTTAACTTTAGTTAATCGTTATATACTCAATACAGAAAAGGTAATACGGAATATCAATCAGTTAAATAAAAAAAGTCTTGTTTTATAAGAGGAAACTATTGCAAGAAGAGGGCAACATTTTTCCTTTGATTTTTACAGCCATGCTGTGCCTGGCAACAAGGTATGCTAAGTAAGGTCTATATTAAACAGTCGACATTTATAGGCTCAAATACTTTTTTGTTACTCAGTTACTATGTTGTACCTTAGAAGATATTCAATTTAATAGGGAATTATTTCGCTTTTTGTTACAGAGTGTCAGTTCGGTAAACAAGCGAAGGAGCTCGGTTCCACATGGTTCGCGGACCTCGGCCCGCCTTTCGGGGTGATGTACTGCATCAAATGTGAGTGTATTTCGGTGAGTATGAGTCAAATCTACTACCATTGATTGTCTTTAGTGAAAACGCTTTACAAATGTTATATGTATTAGAATATGTGTTTCACATTCGTAGTGTAGTCTGTAGATCACAGAACATGTCTATTTTCTCACGCAATTTTCTTTAGCAGGAACGTCTATAAAGGTTAACAAATTAGATAAAACTTTTTTATTTTTCTACCCTTACCAACTCTAGGGGTTTTTTTTTTAATTTTTGCGTATCCTACATAACAGTAATCTGTTAAAAACAAAAGTAAAATCTTCGAGATCGGAATACACGGACGTCATGCAAAATTGAGGTCCAGAGTTACTGTATAACAATATATTGAAAATCTAGTTCAATTATATGTTTCAAGTACCTACGTGGCGCAAAATATCGTAGCCTTGCTCATTATATCGTTACGGTCTATTATACGTTACAGGCCATTACTGAATTCGGGCCTCTCCCAGAAATTGGTCATGTGAGCAATAATTGCTTAGTTACAAACATTACAATCATATGCACAGCTAAACAAAAACCTTTTTCCTACTGTACATCTATAAATAGACACAAATTTGTAAATGATTACTTTATTTAAAGTTAAAAAAATATTGGAACATGTATATACGTACAATACGCCTCAATGAAATGGTTTTATAAATTTTGATAATGCAATAACAGTTACGTTAAACTTTAACGCAATCTTTCTTTTTATACCTTTTTTTAATATGTACGCACAATATTTAACCAAACAACAAATATGAAAATATTAAGCTGTTATATATCCTGTTTGCTTTTAAACAGTCTTTTTAATATTATTTGCAAATATATATGTGATAAATATATTAAAAAAAATTGGATAGTAAAGAAATTAATGCGAACTGGATTACTTTTTGTATGTAATAGTTTATTAGAGCCATAAATTGAAATAAGCGATAAGACAAGAAAAATATTTAATGCTTTTTTTTCTTTTTAACAGGTCCAGAAGAAACGTCGGGTGGTTGCTAAAGTCCACTGCAGAAACATCAAGAATGAATGTCCAGAGCCCTCGTGCGACACTCCCGTATTGCTGCCAGGTCGGTGCTGCAAAACTTGCCCGGGGGATATCGACTGTAAGTACAAAATAGATTGTTATTAAGAAACTGAAATCTATGCACAGGTTGATAAAAGCGGTGCCATTTGTAACTTAGATTCGATAAACAAATATCAGACTGAGCTGAGAATTAACTTGAGTTAGTAATACATCAAGTAAAAAGCCTTTTTTGTGATAGAGAAATTATTTATTAAATGTGTTTTTATAGGTACTATATATGAAGGTTTTTCTAATATTAAGCTTAAGAAGTACTTGTAAAATTGCTTTTGTTTCACATTACTCTTTTTTTCGTCTGTTACGTCATGCTCTTGTCAATCCACAGACGGCCGCTCTCACCGACATTTTCATGGCCACGTTTGAACTAAAATTAGTATCTAAATCATTCTAAAACTAACTAAACTAAATTAAAAAAAGATTTCTTTTAAAAATAATCTTATTCAATTATGTTTAAGGGAACTCCATTTTTTCTGTAGGTCTCTTTTGCCGGAGACCGTCAAAGTAGATACGACCACCGCAGCTTCAATTTCTATCATCAACTAGTAATGACAAAACATTACTGTGTTCCGGTTTAAAGCGAGCTTTGGCTATTAAAATTACTGGTGTATAGAGACTTAACTTTTTGTGTCTCAAGTCGACGAGAACAATGTGGTGTGTATCATTCTATCTTGCGCCACATTGTTATGTACTTACCATCAGGTAAGACTTATGCATAAGTAGATCTCTCTTACGTAATACATCCAAAAATAAAACAATAGACACAGTTAATGTTATTGTCTGTAGATCGAATTTGGCTACCTTACCAACTTACTGATTGTACTGATGATAAAAATAACCGTTTTACATAATCTGTATAGTTACTCATTATTCAGCTATGGAAAATGTTTACTGTCATTAATGAAATATGGACTGGATTATCCCTCAACTAAGTATATTTGCTAACACGATTATAAGTAAAAGTAATGTTTATAGTTTGAGAATCATTTAATTAAAACTTAGATAAAAGCTTTTCTTAGTTATGTAAATTATGTACGAAAAGTTACGGGTCATTCATAATGAAGAAAGAGCATCGCGATAACGTCGCCACGTAACTAATAGAGGCGATGACTTGAACAATATTAATGATGAACAGACGACACGTGTTTAAAATTTAAAAGGCCCAGCAAACAGAAGCCGAAACAATACATTAAATACGCCATTATTCACACTAAACTATAATTCAAGTCTTGTCATTGTCAAAACTTTTAACAGAGTCATGTATTGTATGCTAGATTAGATTAATCGGCTACGGAATAACAAACGTCTAGCGAAAAAAAATCCGGTCTCTACGATATCTTTTACTAATAATATTTTTTTTTAATTTCGCTCCGTTTACTTTATGATATGATAGAAAGTAATGATGGAAGTTTTATTAGTATGGTCTACCAACAAAATACGCAGTATTTGTACTGATTATTTATGTTTAAGATTTAAGTGTACTTTTTGGATTAATTATAAATATTTTTTTACCGAAATCTTTTAAGTTATTTGTCAGTTTAATTAGCCAGAACATCGCTAGAAACAAGCATTTTTTACACGAGGGTGTTGGTTCGATTCCAGAGCCACGTGTTGGGAAGTTTGGTAGGGTTTTTTCGAAACCGCCTGGCTAGCTGTCACCCTCTTATGATTCCCAACTTATGACTGCTGAAGTATTCTAGGCGATAGCGCATGTTCATCCGCGCCTTATTGTGAAGTACAAGCCAAGTATAAGCCCGTTGTACAATAAATAATTCGTTCATACAGTCAATGCGAGGTCTCGTTTCGTCAATTGAATTTCTAAAATTTATGATTTCATATTATTTCAAGTACAACATACTTTCCAGGATTTTATTACTAAGCTGTGTCCCTATATTTTAGAACCCTTGTATTATTATTATATTTGTTCTTTGATTTCGACCATAACAAATATATAAATGAATAAAAATTATAAACTATTAAACTTCTGATTAAGTATTTACAATATAGTATCATCAGGGACAGAAAGAAAAGTTATATCAGGGATAGAAATAATGTAGTATATAATATAGAATATCGTGTCTATTTTACTTTAGACAGGTTAGTGACTCACTGGCCATCTGTCGCGAAACTATTAACTATGTGTCTAGAAATTACGTGAACGATTTTGTGCAAATATTCTTTTTGCTAACCATTAATAATTTACATTTATCGGATGACCTGGCCCGCTTGTGAAACCCGACACTTCCACGATAGAGCTAATAACAAATTCACACACAAACTTAACATCAATTTGTATAATAAACTATGACAAGTGTTGCGATATTTGAATAAATTAATAAACACGGTGTCCCATAAAAGCGCAAGTAGTTCTTTAACTTTTACGGAGGCGGTTCATGACATCAAAACATCGGCATTTAAAAGTGCAGCAACTATTTTTTTTTCGCGGCGCTTACCTTTAAGTCGCATTGCTGGCCTCTTGATTGTCATCGTTCATCATTCCATTAAGTGTTTTTTGCGAGAATCGGCAAATTCGCCGGCTTTAAAAGGTAATTGCAAAATGTGAGAAAGTATGCGTGTATGCGGAGTGACAGGAACTGGCGATGACAAATGACTGCGGCGGGGGATCGCGCGCCGGCTCCCACGGCTGATTCTCATCGTTACCTACATACGCGCAGCGCCGCCGGCACATGGACCGACGGACGGACTGACGCCCCTTGCCTACTTACATTCGATCTAGATAATCATCACGTACGAAACGAATTCGTAATGGCGCTAATGGAATACTCTGGAATCTTATATTGCGAGAGAACGCTCCTATTGTTTTACAATTTCGTATTGGGGGCCACTTTCAAAATTCGGATGGGAGTTATTTGAGTATCTTAGTTAACGGCCAGGTGAACAGCATAGAGTGGGTCGGCGATATGAGGTTGCTGCAACGTCGCCGACGCCGCGTCTGCCGTCAGAAGGATATATCGAGAACATTACAATGGCATTACTCAGATGCACCGGCCGATGGTGCAGAAATGGCACGCGCTGGTGTCCCCCCACCACCCCCTCTCTCTCTCCCCGTCTCCCCTCCGTCTCCCGCTCTCGTCTCCGCTGCAAATATAGCTGCTGCTGCTGGTTATTCCGGGCGCGGCCGTCGACCCGCCGCCGCGACGCCGTCTGCGCGCCTTTTTAGCGAACACTACTTACAACATACGCATTTTTTGCGAGCAAATATCACCGATGTCAACGGACGCACAGTTTTTCAATATTTTATATGACATTTAAATGGGGGGGACCGAGGAATTCACTTTTGAAAAGCTCACTGAACGAGTAAACAAGCATACGTCGTGTGTGCGCCTTGTTAACCGATAGCTTGCGAGCGCAAGATTCCTCACTGTGGGAAGGCGTCAAGTCTAAATGGATCTGGATCTTGAAATCGTACACGGCTTAATAAAATATAATCGAGCTGTACACATATAAACACGAAGGATATTGTGTTTATCCTTTGACCCTTTTATATTTAAATCAAACCTCTAATAAATATTATTGTTTACGAAACGGAAATAATTTTACGGATTCGCAATAAAGCGTAGTGCAACTTTAAGACAGCAGTAAACTCTATCTCCGACTCGTAACTATAAAACACATCAAATCTGATTCAGTGTTGCCTTTGTGAGGATTCCTGTTGGCCGTCTGCCGGCTTCTCTCTTTAATGATTAACAATATAGTTTATCGGGCTTTTAATAAACCTCCAGGGCCATATCGGGACTATTAAATCGATAATTTTAATTGAATTCCATCCAGGTGTTACTGCAGTAAAGTGTTATTACATTGCACGGTTCACGAGAAGCGTTTTGATGGCCGAAGTTAAATTTTCTTTTATTCAGAACTTTTATTTAGAAAGATCTATTGCAGTCAGATTGGTTGTATAGTAAACTTAATCTCATAGTTCTTTCTATTTGTCGGCCATCTGATATGTTATATTAATATTTCTTAAATAATTTCTGTGGAAAATCATTAAAATAAACTTGTTTTTGGAGAACATTTCTTTAATAACAGATCTGTTAAGAAAGTTTTAGTACCATTAGCTGTACAAAAAAGTTATACAAAAGCTAACACATGTCTTTACGCTAAGCTAATAATCTTAGCTAGCTTTAAGCTAACAATCTTTACGCATGTTGGAGCGGAGTTATCTAGTTAACTTTTAGCATGACTCCATTAAAAAGGACTAGAGCCTGTGTTGGCAAATTCAGGACCTGATTTCCGTCTACATTGCATAACGCTGACAGTACTGTGGCTGTATCCGTAATTCCGTTCCATGGCATCAAGAAGAACAGCGCTAGCTAGGTATTAGCCTATAAGACTACGATGTAAGAGTAACGTATGGAATAACTTATCATCACCATTCAGCTTGTTGATGTTTTCTGTTGAACACAGGCTTGCTCAAAATTAGGTAATTGGCTGTACGCGCTATGCTTGAAAATGTCGTTGTTAAGTTAGTATACTGGTAACAGTTAAGTGAAAAGCTGCAGGCATTTGTCTGAAGAGTCAAGTAACCTACACGAAGACACAGGCATGCAGGATTTTTAGTCGCGAAAAAAACTGGAGATATTTTGGAAAAAACATTTTAAATCCTTATTATCACTGATTTCGTAACCTTTTTTATGACATGTTTTAAAAACTGTGTTGTATATAAAATTTTCTTGTAAGCAAAGAACTTTAAGTTAGTCCTAGTCATACGAGATAGCTTCGTGAGGGGTTCGCGGTTCATCGAACATTGTACCGAGCAATAGTCAATCACGGGTATGTCTAATTCAGTGCACCGCAAGTGCCTCTGAGGAATTTGTTTTGTGAACGCCGATGCTTTGAGCAATCAACGTTTTATTTTTATAGGATCGACATACTTCAGAAATAAATCGTTGCCGTGCATTATTCACTGCTCGATGATATATTGTTCGCGCTTAATTTTACTTTGAATGTGTCAATTATTTTTCAGCACATTCGTTTCCCGTTGTCGCAAAAAAATTTGGCAAAAAAAAACCCGTATACCGCTTTAAGATTACAGTTATTAAAACGTTCAAGACGAAAAAGACCTTATTAGGTTTAATTAAAAGAAGAATAAACTTTCTAATTATATTAATATATTCTGTTTGATATCAGTGAAATTGGGACTGATGAATGATCAAATTAAAATGAATTTTATCCTTCAAAAATATTGTTTTGATAATCATCATATTATTTAAATCTATGTAAACCTTTTCGCAATCGATTTAATAATAAAACCTGCAATTGATCATCGTCTCCAGATGTAGCGATCGATATTATTTTAATGTTGGTTAATAAGGGGTGCATTAGGAGTTTGCGGTTGGCGGATTTATCCTGAGTAATATCATAGTTGCGCTGTTTGTGGTGCGAAGTATACGTGACTCGATATGGCTCTGCAGTCGGTACCGTGTCGGTCGTGGCGCCAGGCCTTTCTGATTTACCTCAAACATTAATCTTTAATCAAACCAGGTCGGTTCTGTACTAAACTGCATTTCGATATGTTGTTTAATAGATTATGTATAGCTTTTCGTACCGCGACTTGTTTGTGTTGGAATGCTGTTTTAACCTTTAGGGTCAGTGGTGTACTATTGCCATAAATCACGATTTAACCACGAGGGGCAAATATACTTTAATTAAATTAGAGCTAACATTGCACACAACCATTTTTATGTAATACCTACACGTAAAATCTCTAATCGTTACGGAGACAAATCAAAGAACGTGTTATCAAATCCATTATGACGTTTGTCTACTCTTATTACAAGCATAATGTTTAAAGGAACGGTTCACATAAATATTAGTTACATAAATAAATATAGAGGCGAGATTTGTATCGTGGCGAAGGGAACAAGTTAGCCGCCGAGTAAAATTTCATTTTAAATTCTAATCATATTTAATTTTAGCATGTGCGCTGATTTCATAATTTCGGAAGATTTTATGGAGGAATCTGCGAAACTGAGTTGCGTAAATAGAAGACATGTACAAACAAAGCGGGCGGCGTCGCGACGCCGCCGGCGCCGGCGCCTCGCGAGGACAGGCGCGCCGCGCGTGCTCCGATATTGCTGTCATTACCTCTTTAAACAAATATTACTCGTTTAGTATTTCGAAATCGGCACCTAAGGCTAAAAGTACCGTGAGCACTTACGAACTGGTTTATTACTTTCTTGTAAAATTATAATGACTTCAGAGGTTACTACTTCTGTCTGTGATAATCTGATTCTTATCATGTTTCTTCAGCCTTTTTTTTTGGCTTGTTTTTTCATTTTTTGGCTTCGTCCACGCGACCTATTGCCATCGATCTTTCCATTAACGACAAGCTGTTTTAAATAGTTTCCCTTTTTTTCTATCAATTTGACTAAAAAACTGGACCGTCGAAGACAATTAAAATGTCTATAATGTCGTGATGTATTATTGTTCTAATGATATAAGTTGGGGGTTAATTTTTAGTTAAACATTATTAGG
This sequence comes from Byasa hedistus, assembly GCA_029286795.1. Lineage (NCBI taxonomy): Eukaryota > Metazoa > Arthropoda > Insecta > Lepidoptera > Papilionidae > Byasa > Byasa hedistus. The sequence goes on along the minus strand of JAGSMW010000009.1, from coordinate 5,175,423 downwards.
ACTAATAATGAATTAAATTCTTAATAATGAATAAAAAAAAATGCCTAAAATGCCAAATATGTGTACCTGAATATGTGTATTCGCAATATATAGTGAAAATATTTTCCGTTACGACATAGTAGAACTTATTTAATGTAACTGTAAAATATATACGTAAGAAAATAGCTTATATTTAAGCACTTAATGTGTTGTTAGCGAAACTGTTTATTGTTATGATAAAAACATTTTGGGGCGAGTGCAGGCGCCGTAAAAGCGTTTAGTAATGTGAACATGTTGAAGCAATTGATTTCATTTCATATAATATGACGTCGTGTCGGTGCAACGCCTGCGGGCCGTTATCAAGCGCGGCTGAAATTACGCACGCTGGCGTTTTCATTTATCACCCGGTTATACGACGCTCCGGGCCCACTGTTCACGTTGTCAGCAAACGTAGCTAGTGAGCGCATCAACATCATTACAATGATTCTTCTATAATAATAACTGTACCTCTCGTAAATATTCAAGCTTGCCACTGATAACTTTATTTTTCTACTTCTTCTTAAAGTGCCATCTTCCTTCGAAGGTCGGCGACCATTAAGGCAATCTGGACTTTCGATACCGCGGCTCTGAAAAGGGAACGGGTGCTCTTTCCATACCACTGGGGTAGATTTTTTAGCCAGGATAATCTCCTTCGGCCCACACTTCGCTTTCCTCGAATCTTCCCCAGCACGAAGAGCTGCAGCAGTTCATTATTTACATTTCTCATTATATGTCCTAAATATTCCAGCTTTCTTCTCTTAATTGTATATAACACTTCTGTTTTTTTATTCATTCATATTTTTCTACGTTTCATATTAATTTTATATTACGGGGTAGAGAAAGGGAGGCAAAGAGTTTTGCATGATCCTCCATAGTTTTGGAGAATTGTTACTCACACCCTAAAATGTCAACCATTTATTTATCTTCTTGTATAACGCAATAATGTTTGAGTGGAGTGGTACGTTTACCTGGTGGTAAGTGTTTAGCCAGGATGTTTTCATAGTAAGTACATTGACTCGTTACTTATCAGTAATAAGTCCTATGCGGAATCTGAATGCATTCTTCTTTTTTCAATTAAGTAAAATCCAAAATATTCTAATTAGTTGGATAAGCAAAAGACGCCCAAGTTTTAAATTATATTTATACATACAAATAAATGTACACGCGTTTTAAAAGCTAACCTGTAAATAATTGCTAACTAGACCCAACTTAACGTAGTTAAGAGTTGTCTCGAGTAATTAACAGTGATTGTGTTGATTTTTATGATCGTTTTTAAACGAAAGGATTGCGTCATTAAACGGTAAGCAATGATGGAGCTTCACATTTCTCGTAACGTTAAATACGCATTACAAGAAACTGTAAAAGGATGACGCCGTAAATTTGATTTAATTAATGAAGTAGTTTGCACATGTCGACGAACCTTTATCGTTATCTTTCGCTTAGTACGTATTAAGTTTGATATTGTATTACTATCGTGTTCTTAATATAGCTGTTCTATTTAATAACAAAGCTAATGGCAGTATTATGGCATGTTTATGTTGGCCGTCTATTGAGCTTATCACGCGTTGGTGCCTGCGCAGCTAGGAGTGGAGCAGCGGCCAATAAGGCAGTATACATGCGTAAAAGGTCACAGGCGAGACGCGAAGGCTATTTGGAAAGTAGACTGGCGCCGCTGCCGCGCCAGTTCTAAGCAAATTTGGTAACGCGGCACATACTGTACCGACGTTGTAAACATTAGTCCACATTGTTTTGCTTCGGAGACGTAAAAAACACGCAGTTTTAAAAGCTGTTTCTACGGTAAGCTACTACGATTCGGCAACAACTTAAGCTATCGTAAAAAATAATCTAATTATTACATATTTATAACAGTGATTTATTCATTAAATTTAACATTTATGTTGTTACAATTTTTTCTGTTTAATGAGACGAACGAGATGTTCAGGCGACAATGTGGCGCTAAATAGAATGATATAATTCAATATGCTCGTCGCTTTGATACATAAGATAATAAGTCTTATTATCCCCAGAAATTTGTGTAGAAAGATACACCTATCCTATTGGAATATAGCAAGTTATGCAAACTTCTATTTGGCGGCAGAAATAGGTGCTGCGGTAGTATCTAATTAGTTGGTCTTTAGTAACAATGGCATACTACCAGTAGAAACAATATGAAAGTTATAATAATACTCCTTATTTTACTTCTGCTTGATAATTAGCTAGTTTTTTAAGTTAGTATTTTAATATTATCGTTTAGACCGGCAACGTACTAATATTTAAATGTAACTTGTATATCACTATCTAGACACAAACTTTAGAGTGGTAACTTTAAAAACCATATTAAATAAATCTTTTACCAAGTGATATGTAATCGCCTAAAACTCTTTATGTTGTTATAAACGAAGGTTTTGAGGATGTGATATAAACATGTTTGACGTTCATGTAAATATTTTTAGATCGGTTCGGGAAAAAATAATAAATCATAATAAGATAACGTTAAAAAGTGATTTTACATGATTTCGTAAAACTACTATAGAATGTTTAAATCAAAGTCAAATGCGACATAAACAATGTATTTTTAAATAAAATTGCGTAAGTGTTTTATTCGCTGGTATAGTTTTAATGTCTGACTGTGCTTAAGCGGAATGTTACCGATTTAGTACTGAGTCGCTTGAGCCGTTGCACTTGCCAGTTAATAAAAGGACTTTAGGAGCTTGTAGAATTTTATTGCGTTGAATCCACTGCACTTAGAGAAGCAATCCCGACCGTTTGAATGTAATAATGAGGCTGAAATATGACGCCGACTCATAAAGGGCAAGATAACTTGTCCGAGAGTAATAACAATACTTTTAAAGTGACGTAAATTTTTAATAGTCCACAGTTTTACCTTTGCGGAGATGTTAAAAAGAGAGTTCTCAATTTTGATTATGAATAAACATTTGTTTTTATACAATAAAGCGAAGCGATTAGTGTCGGTATTATGAAATTGTTAATATTTTTATTAAATTATGTAATGGTATAGATCGAATACTTGACTTCTCTTTATCTCGTAAAATAATTGAAATTTTTTGTCTTAATTACAATTATAACAACATGGATAATACAACAGCGCAAAATGGATATTATGTAATTGTTTTGAGTGACAACGTGACGTGAGAGTCTCGACAGAAGTGATGTCAGGTCTTTAAGTCTTTCGCATTTAGACTTTTATGCTCGAGGCGTGCGCAGTCTATGATTTAGTGTTTGGCGCCATTTCCATACCATTTCATTGTTCATAGAAGTGTGGCGCCAGCGGTTACTCGTTCATATGTAATTTTATGATCATCGCCCGTTCGCGGACGCTGTTTGCTGCATCTTAGCGGCCGCATGAATGCAAATTGAGGATACGCTCCGCAAACGGGCCTTTTAATATTGCAAAAATTCATGAGCGCGCGCTCACGTGCCCGGAATATGTCGTCTTTGTGAAATTCGTAAATAAACTCGACATTGTTCTTAGTAGTACTGTTACAAAAGGTGGAATATTTACAAGTTGTAAAGCTACTGCTTGTATACTAACGCCTAATGTCAATTCGGAAACGGCGAAAGGAAATAATAAACTTTTATGACGACGCCATTCTTGTTTCAACAAAAGTTAACATAACATACCAACGAGAACAACTTTCTTGGTAGTGTATTATAATTATCAAGTGCTAATTAGTCAATGTCATACAAAATACAAATTTATGGGGTCAATATGTAAACGTAACCAAATGGAACTAATTATTTACAAGTGCCACTATTAGAAAACACATTTAAACTGTATTACAAACAATGAACAATTTACATTAACTCTAACAGAAATCAAAAAGAATAGATCTTATTTAAACTTCTAATATTTTTCTTTCTATATAGAACACTTGCGGCGCGTGTAAACTTTTAAATAAATATAAATCTGTACAAACCATTCCGGAGTTGAAACGCGTGTTGAACTTTCTTTCATTTTCTACACAGATTTATTTTCTGTGATCAGGAATTAAATATGTACATATCGTTTTATGCAAAATTGTAGGCATCGATTATGCGTTTCAATTTTCTCGTTTCAAATTTGCAACGTAAGCCTTAATGGGTAACTAGACGGCTAGTTTCCCATTAACATCTTCGCGGCATATGCCTTTATCGAACAACGTTAGGGAGGCTTGGTATTGAGTGAAATTTATAAACATTAGTGCAGTGGATCGCTTGTGATTAATTGTAATAATAAACTTTAATTTGCCGTGATATGAGCTATTTTCTTTTGTACTCTTTACAAACGTTTATATTGCGATCGTTTTCCGTTCGCCACTGAGTAGGTTACTATCGTTGAGAGATTTATCTACAACATATGCCACTATATATTATGATAATAGTTTGTATTTCAACAGTGTGTTCTTTTTATTATTCTTGTTTTAGATATATTAACTTCAGGCCGGTAGTTCATCCATTAACATTGGGTTAAAAATACAAACCTCAATATAGATAGATATTCATGTTTCGGCTTTGTTTTCAATTTAATTTTATTTTTCACGGGCAATAACACATTACATCAACAGCTCTTTGTTTATCTTCCCGCTGCTGAGATCTGGAGCATTCTTTCACTTTAAAATTGACGTATCGCAAGTAATATATTTAAGTACTTGCGATATATTACATTTAGCTTATTTTGTAATGTTCATCATGGGACATGTCGCATACAGATAAGGTCTTTCATATATAATTTACTGATATGTATTATGTTAGTATGTTGTATTTTGCACTGATTATCTTTTGGTTTCGAGGCATGGATCTCTCTTTAGAATGAGGGCCTTCTGCAACCCTTTCCAGTCTCCTTTCCTGGCTACTATTTATCTCTTGCAACTTTTCATTCGCCTATTGTTATAACCGCATGCCCATTTTCTTTTTTCCGTGTAGTATTTTCTCGGTGAAAGGATACGTTGCATTTTAAAGCGATGAGAATTTTAATTGTATGTGTGATTTCCAATTATTAATAAACAAGTATCGCATGTGCAAACTCTGTGTGGTTGGTAGTCAATTTTAAAGCCATAGAGGGAAAGTTGTTAGAAAAGGCACAACCGTATAATCTCATCGAAATATCTTACGGCATCTGCATTGTTATTATCACGCGTCATCGTACATTGATTTCACCTAATCAGATATCGAAGTTTATCAGTTAAGTAAAATCTTTCAAGCAATTCCTTTATCTACATCAGTGTCGTAAACTTATGGTAAAGGCTTGCTTGAAAGCGATGAAATGATTCCGAAAATTCCTTTTACTCTTGGAAAGATGATACTACTTGAAAAACATGTGTTGTATTATATTACACTTAATGGAAACGAATTAAGAAATAAACAGAATGATAAAGTTAAAACGTAAATGACACAGCCTCAAACAGAGGAATACTTACAAGAGGAGTTTTTGTTAGGATTTATTTGCTTCTACTTAGTTTGCTTACTTTGATCCATTCTCACCTGAACAACCTCATCTTATTTGTCATTAAAAATCATCTTTGCTTGTTTATTTTATAGTTAAAAAATAATATCTTTGCTCTCTGAGTTGGATAAAGTTCTCACTATTCTAGGAGTTATCTGTACCGCAAGGAAATCATATGAAACAATTTTTTTTTATGTTTTAATATTATTATTTATTAGCTTCTTAATATTTTGGTTCTGCAGTTGATTCGCGATCACCGCCCGTAAGAATGAATTCGCCACTATCTTTAGTAGCAACACCAGAGTTGATTAACATATATGCTTAAGGTTTATTTATATTTACTTTTCAATGTTTTTATTTGTTTTAAAGCACTTGGAGAAAAAATATTTCTTCATAGTTTGTTGCTTCTAAATAGATAGAAAATTAATGCAATATTTGTGTTGATTGCGGCGGATATTAGTTTTGTATGATGAGTACTTACATGAAAATTCAAAAATTTAAAGAATAACAATTGTTTATACAGTTAATAATGTCAATAATACATGTAATATTTCTTTAGAATTGGTTAGCTAAAAGAAATTGAAATGTGATTCGGTTACGTCTTTTTAGTATTTTTATAAGCAATTGTCAGTAATAATCATTACGGAAGTATTTACCGTAAAGCTCTTCTTTAGATTTATATCTTTTTACACTGAACCCCTTAATTCAATATTCGTTTTTTTTAAATGTTCTCATAATTAAAAAAAGGCTTACGCGCTTTATCCGTGTTGACACTTGCGAATTTACGAGTAAAGCAACAAATGTATAATTACTTGTACTTGAGTATAAATATGAATGTTACCTACCAGTTAAAAAGCAATCAACATCATTGAATTTTATTAAAGATTAATTTTAATCTAAACGATAAATCCGTGTACCTCGTGTAGTAATAACTATTAAATACAATTAACATCTATGGTAATCAACAGTCGTGCCAGCAGGCTTGACCCGATGCTCTTTACTCTGTGTACACAGGCTTTGATACCGAGCTCAGTTATTGAATAGCAATTTATTTGGTGCCACGAAATTCATCACTTATAATAACAGATAAATGATAAACTTTAAAAAAGATTTATATATTTAAGGGTTAACCAGGTTATTAGAAAATAATATCTTTTCATCAAAACTTTTACCAAACCCAAGACTCTTTTACCTAGCTCTAATAATTTTTAAACTGCTGTGACTCGGGAAGCCTTTCCTTCAAATAGAGTATTTTTTTAAATACTTGTAGTTCATAATTTCTATTACCTAGCACACTAATTCCTTTTTTGATGCTGCTAATTCTTAAACTGAAATAAAGCCAACAAAAGAATTGCTTTTACTTTGTGTAATCACATTTCACACAATACCGTTTTTATAGTATTTGCTGTACGACAGCAGTGTATCAAAACATTAACATGCAAAATAAACAACTTTACTTGTTTATCTGGCAGAAAACTGTTTACTAACGTTACGTGTAAGATTACAAGATAACGTTTCTCTAGTTGCAATACAATCCTAATGTAAATATTGAAAAAAATAAGTTGTTTGTGTATCTGCAAAGGGCCAGATCAAAACTGTTAGCTAATAGTTATGATTTAAGTAATTGTTTTACCCCTATCCTTTAAAAAATAAGGATTAAGATACATTAAAGAAAAACTAATGAGTAACAATTTATAATTAAACGTGAATTAGTTAACTCTAGTTTTACATAGAGATTATACATAGTGGTTTTAAGTTAATTATTAAAATTTCTAATCGCATATTTCGACTTATATGCCGTAACGGTGTTAATGTACTTCTTATTATTGTACTTGTCACTAATAAGTAGGTTCTTTTATTCTTCATTTATTTAAATAATATTTCTTTATACGTACAAAATCGTATTGATAGTGAAAAATCACTTCTATTGCTAAATACCATTTCTATGCAGTTCTTTAATTCATTATATCTAAAGAATTACAGTTCTTTAGTATCTTAAGATCATTTATGTTAAATGGATGAAAGTATAATAATTGAACATCAACATCTTAAGTTTATCAATAGTAGTTGAAACATGTTTACGAAACGTTAGATTTGTTTTAGACATAATACGCCTGGAAATGTTAGAAAAAGATATAGATAGATACCTATTTTGACAAAATTGTAAATGAATTATGACATGTATTCCAAAAAAGATAGAAACAAAGTGTTTTTCTTGACACCTTAGAGTTATTGTGTATTATATTGTTTCATGTGAAATACTTATAAAATTGCAAATTCTTGGTCCGGAAGTATATGTCATGTATCTATATAACATATACATCAAAAGCTAGTCAATGTATGAAATTTAAATGTGCACTCTGAGAAAATTACTACGCCAATTATGTGAGACAATCAGTGGAAGGCTTCGTCATCAGTGAACCCGTAACGTTGCAATTATTGTTGAACAGTTAATCAATTGTAGATTTTTCTAGTTTCATTTGTGACGGTTTGTTAAATTCTTTTTGTGATCTAGGTGGGATAAAAGTTCGTTAAGAATGGAGGTCAGGGATCAAGAGGTTTAACCTTTTGTATCTCACGTTTCATGGTCGAAGACTGGCGCCGCTGCACGGGCGCCACATGGCCTGCTTCCGCTCACAAGGAACACCATTCATACCCTATCTTCCGACATCGCTCTCTATTACTCTTTGTGCGTGTTTGATGTTTGAAAGATAGCAAGATCAAGGCTGATCTATATTTGGTTTATAGGAACATGATTAAAGTATCCGCATTGAATTTGTAAACGGGCATTTTTTTTTTAAATGGATGAATAATCGGAATTGTATTGATAGGGATTTGAATACATTGTTACGAGCGGCGCATTTAATCTTTCGTGACCTTTTCCGAGAAGGAGATCGACTGTCTATATTTTTGCCGAGGTGTTCAACGATGATTTATTAAACAAACGTCGGCCTCTGTTTGTTCATATGTATGAATGTATAATTCGTGATTCAAACGATTCAATTGCACGTACGCTGTATCGTTAGTATGTATATTTCAACATTTGCTCTTTGGTTAACAATTCAATTAACATAAGACTTTAAATGTCAACAGATCAATGCGTTAATAGTACAATAGCAAACGTTACGGGACGTATCGAGTAGACTTTTATTAGATTAAATATCTAATTTAAGATATCATTTAGGATGAAATTAAAATTCGTGGCCCATTTAAGAATTTGTCACGAGTTAGAACCACCAACAATACTTAACAGAAGTACATTTTTAGAGAAGATGAAAATCAATAGTAATATTAAAAAAAATTACCTCATTATATGGAAGATGACTCTTTTTGGTTTATTTCGGTAGTTATGACATTTATCAATGTTTAAAAATTGTTTTGAAGATGCAACTAACAGCGATAATGGAAAAACTTATAAAAATATTTCCAAGCGGACTCGGGATATAACAATGCAGTATTTCTTTTTCCATTATTACTAGTACTTAAAAACACCAATGTTAAAGTGCAAAGTATATTAGGTCTGTGTTTTCATTATATTCATAATGAAATTATTAACTATCTATTGAATAGATTGTTATTAGCAAAGCTTTAACGTACCAGATATAATTAGTTGATAATAACGTTAATAATTGTAAAATCTCGGTCAATATTTTTCTCAGTTATTATAATTTCATATGTTTAACTTGACACTTCGTTTCAAACAATTAAACGTATAAACAAATGTGTCCGCAACGATGAAATGTCAATATTAATATATTTGAAGGCTTCGCCGCGTCTTTGGCAGTGTTAAATCTATTATTTTACATATTTATTTGACCTTCATATTCTCTAATACAACGGTAGATTAAAAGGCATCTATCTATAATCATTAAAGCGTATGAATGAATGCTGGCTAAAGTTTAGACTTTTTGTATTTTTTAATTTTGTCCGTTGACTGTTTCATGTTAAACTTATTTAGTGATTCAGGATATCGGCGGTGTGAATCTGTATGTTAGTAGCAGACTGCTTTCAATAAAACGGCATCACCGCTGACCACAATCGCTAGTGGTTCGCGGTTGACGGCTCTTATTCGCACCATTTTAAATCGTGTCAAAGAGACCGGCCTTGCCTACCTTAAAGTCACGATTTACGATTCGTATCTTACAACACTGAAGTAAGAGACAGCTAAGCGATTGCTCTAAATTAAACAAGCGTAGTGTTTTAATTTTATTTATTACCTTCCTGTTAATAGTTTTTAGTATTTTAATATTCATAATAACGTTGTTTACAAGTTTTAAAGTTTAAACTGAACTATAACTAGTTTGTAAGATAAGGTCTAAAGGTATACGTCTTGATGAGGTACGGGTGTATATCCCACAGAACTTAAGCTTCCAGTGAAGACAAACATAGCGAGGAAGCCGGCATGTTCCCATGACATTAGCTTTGTTGGTAATGTGATGGAAAAATGCCCTTGACTCTCTTTGTGAGAGAAGACTTAAAAAAATCTTTATAAAAATAAAAGTAAATTTACCGCACAATGACGTCATGTTCGCTACGTAAAGGTGTTCACAGCGAATTTCTCTTCAATATTGCAAAATCAATCGCTTCTGCGGTGCTTAGATTGTTTAACAGCTTTCGATTTGCACAAACGTCCTGTCGCATTATTTATTCAGTTAAAAGAACAAACAATTTCATACGCGTCTACCAAAGACGTGTCGATGAGAACACGAAGAGGTGTTTGTTGTATTCGTTTACACCTTGTTATCTCTCAGCATGAGTTAATGAGTTATTAAGTAGCGGCACAGTACATAAGGTAAGATAGCAGGAAGTAATATACACATGCTCAAAAACAGTATTCATTCTTGTGAAAAAGAATTGCTTATTGTTTTATGTTTTTCTGTTGATGATATCTGTGATGAACTTGTGTATTGGCTCTTTGTTGTAAGTATACAATGTGCTAATACAAATGTTTATTGTAACGATGATAGACAACTATCCTTAAATCCAGTGTAAGAGAAATTCACGAGGCCGCAGCCGCACGGCGCATGGCCGCTGCGCGCTGCCGGGTGGCTTGCGGCTTGTAGCCTTAAAATGCAAATCGCTGGCGTTTCACCTCAGGACAATGGTCGCGAAGTGTTGCACGTCTTGTAAACAGCTCGGACGCAGTTTGTTGTTCTACTTTTTTGGGTAAACGGTTGCCGTAATTGGAGGTGCATAGGCCGCCGCAGAAATACCGCGGGCGGTACAATGGCTCGTTGAGCGCCGCCGTACATGGCCGATGCGGGCGTGAACGCGCCGCTCCGGCGTTGTTATTTCCAAATCACGTAACTACACCATTTTAGTTTGCAGTGAAATTTGCACAGTACGGCTCTGCACAAACATGCCAGGAGCGCATGTAATTGCGTGGGCCGTTTGATTTTTTTTCGTTTCTCGTTTAACCGATATAAATTTTTCGTTTTATAAGTTTGACTCGTGCAATTGATGTTGCGCATGCATACTGATCGCGCGGACGCATTAACATCGAGAGTGTTTCGAGAGCCGAGATGGAATTATATTTTATGGAAATGGACATTGAATCGGAGCCAACGCTCGTTGCATTTTCATAGTGCGACAGTTATGCGGGCGTATGCGCGAACGTGAGTGCCCATCGATAACAATGAGACCGCGCCTTGTGCCATAAACAATCTTTGCCACAATCGTTACAAATATAACCTATAAATTAGTGCAGCGCCGGCTTCGAGCATGTCGTTGGGCGTTTCTGGAATTCACAATAAGGACTTGATCCCCAATGAAATAACTATCTTTAGTTGTTGCCAACTTGACTTCGCTATACGTTAATAGGGGCATCCACTCTCGTAAAGGTTTTTAATACCGACCTAATTCGCATAATTGTGATTTCTTGCTTACATTATTTACAGCTTACATAGTGTGGAATACAGTGTTGTACAATACGATAAGAGAAAAGTATATCAGTTCAGTAATGAATACATGCAATTTCTTATAAGGTCATGTGGACTCTTTTTTTATGATTTTTCAAAAAGAATTGTTTTACAAGTTTGCAACTATTACAACAGACTTATCAGTTCAGAATAATTTAAAATAATAAAAACATCGTAAGTTACTTCTAATTATGTATCGCGAATTGTAATCTCTAAGAGAAACTTCTCAAAGAATATTCGAAACAATATTTAGATTTTGTATTAATATCAAGAACGGAGTTGGTAGCAAGCAAGGTACTTTTACTTTGCTGTTTGTTCTTTCATTATTCCAAATTACATAAGTATTATTGCGATTACTTCCTGTGATTATTAGATAACAGTTTTATTTGGTTTAGATATAAAACTATAATTTTGGTTAATGTGAATAATTTATTGATTATTAGTATTAGGTCACGAAACCTTAGTGGATTCTCTTAGGTTTTTGATCCAGATAACAGAATCGCAAACAAAATAAAACAATGGTATCAATGTTATCTCGAGTTTGTTTGAACCGCAAGTAGGTTAACTGTTAATTAGGTCGAGTATTTTATTAGCGCCTGAGCACTTATTGATTGCCAGCTCCGATGAATAGCGATTTAAAAATATCTTTTGAGAAAAATCACAAATATATTGTGTGTATGTAGCAGACCTGTCTAATTTGAGCGTGCTGACGTTTACGTACGAAATATTTTTGAATGATAAAAGTTTGAGCTTCCTGGCATACTCACAAGTCTTGTCAAGCACCTTTAGATCTCTGTGTGACATGAGGTGACAGCGCGTGGTATTCAGTCAACAGCGGCTGTCTTGTCTAAGGTGGGTTACGTCATGTGTAACACCGTCACGTTGGAACGGTTTCGGCAAAATTAATTTTTACTAACTGTATCGTCGAGGTCAAGGTGTCGGTGTATATTTAAAAGTATAAAACATACGATTTATATTGAATTTTTGTAATAGTTCTCCGTGTCAACATAAGTAAAGTATCTTTGGCTAAATTAGCAAAAAAACCTTTGAGAATCCAACTTATTATACATAGAATTCTTTTACATTATAAATTTATAATGTAAATTGAAATATATTTGCCCATTTAATCTGACGATGTCAGTATTCTAACATATGATTTACAAATATTATATTTAACATATCGCAGTGTGTATTTCGGGGTATATTGAGATACAAAATGCTTAAGAATAATTCGGCACAAGATTATTTTTAAAAATTGTGTAATACGATATTTATGACAGTTTTGCGTTGAAATATTTTTGCATTCACATAATTCGTGAGTCACAAAGAGATTCTAACGCATTACAGAGAATAAGATTTATTTAATGGAGTACCGTAAGAATTTTCTAATGTTGTCAATAAAAAACTTGCATCGTGTACAATTTGTTAGTAAAAATAAGAGAGAGCGAAGACTTGCAGTCATTAGCAGCTTAGTTAATTATCCTTAGAAAATTTGTTTAATTCATACAGTCTTGGCTGAGGTGATTTTTGTTTGCGTACTGTCGGAAAATCGACTGAGCAAATTGAGATAATATTACAATAATTAGTTATAACGTTATTACCAAAATTTCTCCTAAAGATAAACCGTTACATTCTAATAAGTAATTAGAAAAATAGTACACAAGATAAAACGAAGTAGCACAAGGTATCACAAATATGAATACGAATGTGAAGTTAACATAAAAATGTTATGTTCACTAGTTGAAAACACAGCTGGTTTTAGACAATTGAATTAGGTTGAAAAATCCAGTATTATTATACATTTTGGCACACTGGTACACAAATTTATTGAAAATCTTTACTTATTATAAGTTAATAACACCGCAACCTTTATAGATGCAATAAAATTCTACCTAACGAAAGTATCTTGCTTTGTTCCCATTTATATCATTACCACAAATGAATATCGTTTGCGGCTACTTTATTGTGTAGTATAAAACATATAATATCCAAATTAAAGACATATAATCTCTTTTATTTGCTAGGATACTATTACAATTAAAAAGGAATTTTATTTTATTGCTTGCCTATAGCACTTGTTTATGCAATACAATTATCCGTTTAACCTAATACTCCCTTAAAAGTCATGAATATGTATAATGGAACTCGGCAAATGGTTATAAAAACAGTACGGCGGAATCTGATATACCTACACAACGTTAAAATGCATAATTTTCTTGAAGGCTCGCACCGTGTATTGCTCATCGGGTACAACGGTCCAACTAATTTGCCGATAAAACCAAGAAACTTAGTGGTTGCATCAAAGCAAAACTGGCGCCAGTTATCACCTCTGTTAGTTTTGTTTTGGTAGACCGTGCTCCGTTTTCGTGATACTTTACGTTCCATCGACCGTTAACGGCCTCGACATTAGTGTTGAACTGGCTCACAGTTAGTAACACTAATCTACAGCTAAATGACTTCTCGCTCCGTACCCACACACGAAAGCGATAGCGCCGTAATATTTTGAATGTGTCTTCCCGTGGTTAAGCTGGAGCATTGATTTCTTGGAAATACGTACGCTACAATTGTAAGCTTTTTGTTATACTACAGCGCCTGCATGAATTATTGATGGCAGTGTACGCGGCGTATTCACGGTATCAATCGGGCACGTAGTCGTCACATCGGCGCCCGGTTACATCATACGATTGGAAAACTCGGCGCGTTGAGAGGCCTAAAGATTTTAGGTCGAGACTAGACTGAGAACGAAGCCGGCTGTATTTAGTCGTGTCACGTCTCCGGCTTAAACGTTGCTTTCGAAAAATTTAAATTGACACAAAACGACATTAATGTATCGATCACCGAGGAAAGCCTTGGATTCGTTGGACTGTCGCTCGCTTGTGTGAGTTACATTGCGCACACTGTAACGCGGTGTGGTCGGGCGCCGAGCCGAGCCGCCCGAGTCAAAGGTGCCCCGGCGCCGCGCCGCGCCGCGTCGTGCCCATCTTTAGCAGTCACAGAATAGAAAAACAAAAACATTACTATATATAAACCATATTTTAGACAATGAAATCATAAACAATAAATACAAGTTCTCGTTCACAAAACTTTAAACAGCCATCTTTTATAAATGTACAAAAAAACTAAATTTTTATAAAGTGATATAATAAAAAATTATGTACCAAAATTTTAAAGATAACAAGGTTTAACAAAATAAAATTCTACATCCGTTGTAAATCATTATTCCCATTTATTATTTGGCCTTGAGTTTAACATGTTTAGCAATTTACATTAAAGAAGATTAAATATTTTAAGCTTGTTTGGCATTTGCTCCATTAAGAAATATTTTTAATGAAGCTTATTTATTGGACCTTCGCTATATATTCCATTTGCAAATACCCTAGGCCAACACGTCGCCGCATTGGCGCCATTTGCCAATAAATTTAGGGCTGTCTCAAGTATTAAATGAATTCACAGATTGAATTATGAACGTCGGCGGCGGGGCGCACTAGATCACAATCTTCCTAAGCTAAGTGTAAACAGGTCCGCTCATCACACAGTTTACTGAGCTCGCTATAGATAGGCTAGTTAAATACGTCACGCCACAATAGATAATCTCACATAACGTCTCACGTTTTAAACATATGATTTGCGGCTCGCTTCGTGACGTACTGTTTATACTCTTTAACGCGTCGGGTGATGGTTATATGCCGGATTATATTCTTTAACGCTTACATGTTTTCAAATCATTAGCACTATTTTAGCGACTAAGTATTATGCGAAGTGTGATGTTATGAGATAAATCGATACTCGGATTAGTATTGTATCGGGATAACAAATAGAAATCGGAAGGTTAGTTAAAGGAAAATTTTAAATATATCGCGTAACGAGCCAAAAAGTATAACGGTCAATAAGAGGCGATAAGGCGCTTTGAAAGCGCCGCGCGAAATGTCACCGCACTCTCTATTTTCGTCGAGAGCAAATCCAACAAGAAAGCTATGCAAAACACAAATTCTACCGTCGCCGTCTAGACGCCGATCCTATTACGATTGAATAACACTTGATCCAATCAACCCGAATGGTGGGGTCGGGAAGGTCTTGCGAACCGCTTCGCCGACGTCATCATCAATTGATCCAGCGACATGTTTTTATAAGATACAGCGAAGCGCGGAGAAAGTGTCGATATGCCTATTTATGTACATGTGAAATTGCCTATGCCTTGTTCTATTTATTCACTTCTCTCTAGATATTTCTTCTTGACATCGGCGCACACGCGCACGCATTAATTTATTACCTCTAGGTTCATTGCAGATAGGGGGGCTGTGCTCGTACTTTTGTTTTACTAACTATACGAATACGTATGATACCCTGTATTGAACAGATTACACTTTCTATTGCAGCTCCTGACATTGTGCAAGAGGACAGTCCGACAGTCGTTATAACTGGTGGAGAAGAGGAGGAGCTGAGTATGAAACGTAAGAACGATTTCATTTTCATCAAATTTGATACTTAAATAATGGTATTGAATATTTTTATGTGTTGTGTTACAGATTTTGGTGCTCTGTTAACTGGGCGGTCACCGCTTTGTATCAGACGCGATGACATGACAGGCGTGCCGGTCGCCCCCGGGGTTGCCACCGCGCGCTTCACATTTCGCCGCCGCCATCTGTACTGGTCCGTGCTGCTGGGCCCTTCGATAGTGACACAGCCACGTTCACTTTCGTTCCTCGACCGCGGCGGCCGAATGTTACTCGAACATCCTCTAAAAAGATCCCCTGGCTTACACGCTACGTATGAAGAAAAAACTGATAAGGTATATTAAGTGTAACGGAATTAAAATGTTATTTAGCACAACGGCGCCAGTGTATGGTCTCATCAGTATCTTTTTTTATAATTCATATCATCACTAATTGTTTTTTTACAGCTGTGTGGTGTCTGGCGTCGAGTGCCAAGGGAGTATAAGCGTTTATTGAGAGATGGATCTCTTTATGTGGCATTGATTTGGGGCGACGAGCGCAATAACTCCATGGATAAAGCTTTAAGTGGCCGAATTAATAGGTTAGTATTAGACTGGCAACTCATTCGTGTATTACATTAATAACTCAACAAACATTCTACATTAATCAAAAATACTTTTTAAAAATTGTCTTCAATTATTACGTTTTCGTAATTTTACAGGTATCCGGCGTTGTCAACGGAAATGTTTACCTCACTTCTGGAACCAGAACATCCACCTGCGATTATTGGTAATGGTGCGTGTGATGATTACCGGACTCCGGGTCAAGAGGGCGGTTGGTGGGGTGGCACAGCCATCGTCACTGGTGCTGCTGGTGCTGCACCGAGCCTGCATTTGGCAGTCATCTACAATGGTATATTCACACTCGCCCCCAGAGAACAGTCTGTCAGAGTCTTACTAACGCTGCCAGAACGGAATCAGACCATTATCGACGAGGTATGATGATTTAATTTTTTTTTAATCATTAGTCGTTACGTACTAAATTATTTGTTCTTGTTTAATTTAAAGTTAGCACTTATTTAAATCACTTAATGTTTTAAATGTCGTCTATGTTGTTAATGCAGTAAATCATTTTTTTTTGATTAATAGGTTAAAGCCTCGATGAGATGTTTTATAAAAATATTTATACGTTTTTGTCGTACATCTGGTAGAAATTTTATTAATAATTAGCATGAATGCACACGTTTTAAGGCCATTTGAATATTTTAAGTTTCATTCCCCCCACCATTTAAATTATTTCTAATGAAGAACTCTCATAATGACTAAATATTAACATAATTATTATGCGTGCTGAAGAATTGTTACTATTGCAAATGTATTAATTAATACAGATTTTTTCATTTATTTAAACGTTGCGACGAGATTTACGAGGCGTTCACATTTTTTGGTGATAATTAATAATCTAGGTGATAGATATATGCAAGGTTATGAATACACGTGCTTATAACAATAAGCTTATAAATTAAATTGGAAAGATCATATCTACAAATTGTGTGACAGAATTAACAGATTTGCCTACGCTTTGTATAAGCTGAGTCTTGTATCAAACAAAAATATAGCACGAACAGCATATTATGCATATGTTGAATCGATTATCAGATACGGTATTGTTATTTGGGGAAATGGCACTGACTGTAATAAAGATTTTCTGGCTCAAAAGCGGTGCATTAGGGCGATCTCTAATATCTCACCGCTTACCTCATGTAAACCTCATTTTAAAAAGCTACAAATACTTCCTTTTCCTTGTCTGTACATATTAGAAATAGGTAAATTTGTCAAGCAAAACATGCATTTATTCTTGCAAGCCAAAGATGTTACAAAATTTAATGTGAGAAATAAGAACAAATTAATACTTGACACTATTCCCAGAAGCGCTAAATTTCAAAAAAATTGTTATGTTATGTGCAATAAAATTTTTAACAAAATACCCAGCAATATTAAGGCAATGACATATAACAAATTTAAAAGCTCTCTGCGCAAGTGGTTGTTAGAAAATACTTTCTACAGTGTTGACGATTTTTTATTATATAGTGGTTAATTAAATAAATCTAATAAATTACATTCCATAATATCTAAAAAAAAAAAAAACTAAAGAAAAATAAACTACATGTTCAAGAGTTTTATTAACTGCGTCGCTATTGTGTTGTATTGTTAGTGAATTATGGCTATATTTTGTGAAACATGCATTTTGATTTCTTCGTCTTGTTTCTGATTGAGTTAAACACTAAGATTGTGAGAGGAGACGATATTACTATGTGCCTTTATTATTGTATTAGGTATTGCATTTTGTAATGTTGGTGAAACAGTATAATCGTTGTGTGGTTGTATAAAAAACTACTTATGCGAATAAAATAAATAAATAAATAAGACATCTACAAGGATGTTTTTACAAGACTTTACACCTCACGCTAAGGTATAAGACATTAAGTCTATTAGACTTAACAGCCTATGCCCTCACTAATTTAACTGCAATCATTACAGTTTTCCGGTATACCTTCAAACAAGTTAAGACAACTACAGATATTGACTATATTGTTCCTCAAACCTGTACACAATCATGTCTGCTCATTATTGTTTACAGATCGAAATAGGATTTTGCTAATTTTGATAATTGTACTACTAGTGAAGTTTGACTACATAACTCAAAATTTATTCTTACAGACACAGAAAGTTCTCAAGCCGGGCTACGAAATGAATGTATTGGAGGTATCAACGCCGGTGTCCGCGGCGGAACTGAGATCATTATCAAGAGGGAGACTTTTGCTGACAGTTGAGGAGATCGGGACAGTCGACCGTCGCATAACCGGCGCTGTGCGTCAAAGGGCCGCTTGTGAGGTTTACCATGCCTCCCTCATAGCGGAGAGACCTCCGGCGTCGCCCGCCCCGGAAGGACTTGCCTTGATTTATATCGACAAAGAAGGATCTCTTGTATATGACATACAGGTATGCGACAGTAGTTATTGATTTATTCATTAAGCAAACATTTAATTACTTTTATCATTCTATATTAAATCTATAAAAAGACCACCACTTGTAAAAAAATTAAGAAAATGTTATGAGAAATATAAATTGGGTATAATTTAAAAGTACAGATAAAAATAGGATTCAGTTAATTTTTAAATTAGTGAAACTTGTTACTATTAAATATCAATAAAAAATGTATTCATCGTTGTGGAAGTCATTAAAAAAAGTATAAACTTAAATATGTGTGTGGAAGTAATTTGGTTATCTCCTGTTCTCATTAGTTTTTTTATCATCCAAAGTATATCAGTATTGCATAAAAAGTATTATAGTTCGTTAAATTATAAGTGATCATCATAGTGCAACAGACTTCGGCAAACAAAATCGGTGACCACGATCACGCTTATAAAACTAGTTGTTTGGGTATTGTACCACCAATTGATATAATTCACCTTGAATAATAAATTATTAACGGAATGTTATCGAAATAATTACCTAGATACTTGTATTATGTAAATTTATAATTATCATTTCACGGAATTTAACATTAATTATCACGGAAATCGACGTTTTTTTCCTCCTCCTTTTTAGTGTTTTACCTGGAATATTACGACTTGTATATATGTGAGATTTTAATATACAAACGATATAATTTTATTTATAAAATATAATGGCGAAAGTATGAGGCTAAGTGGTATTTTTTTGGGAGACATTTATACCAAGCAGTTGACTGCCGCAGGCTGTTAACGGTGAAGATTATGGGTATAGTTAACTTATTCGAATTGACAATTAATTGAAGATATGAATATTTAAAAAGTTCCTGTTGCCCTTTTTGTATAATCTCTTGAATTTATTGTAATGAAACGTACTGTTTACAGGTTGATAACTTGGGTATATCGGATCCTAAAATTACTCTAGTCGAAGAACAGGGCAAGCGTCATTCTCAAGTGGAAATATTGGACACTCGTATTGGAGTGTTAGCGAGACCGAGTGCGCGCATATTTCCACCGCTTTATGAAGATCAACTTGCTGTACACATTGGTGCTGATGCAGGTAAAGTTATAAAAGATGGCAACATGATAAAATAGATCCTGTTCTATGAATGTTAAAATTTGTTTTTTTAAATGAGTATGTATACACATATAAGTCACCGACATCGGTGAAGACCTAATTTTCTATGAAAATATGAAAGAAATCCTTAATTAGCAAACAGTAAAAACGCGTAGATAAACAAAAAAAATATTACTTACGATTGTTTGTTTGTATTTCGTAAAATTTTTATAATCATCTTTGTCAAGTTTATTATTTTTTGTTATATTATTTAAAGTAAAAAAAAATATGTAGTGTCAAAAATTTGGTTACTGCGAAAGGTGTACTTGAGACATATTTAGGTTATCGAGAAAAGTTTATTTTTATATACATAAGTGTTTCTTCACCCACGTACTGTTATCTTTTTAAGGCAAGCTCCGTTATTTAAAATTTCTAATGACTTCGCGTTTGTATTTAATTGTTTTTGATGTTTTTATTAAAATACAATGACATGTGAGAAGTACCTTAAGTTAACAATTGTACAGACAATTGCATATACTTCTGTGTTGACAGGACCGCCTATACTCCGAGGCAGGTTGCTCTCCCGGTCTCTGCCGGACGCAGCCGGCGGTGGTCCCGCGTTACTGCGACGCACCGATGCGCGCACGCCCACCACTGTAACTCCGATGGCAGGCCTAGCTTGGGTCTCTGTTGATACACTATGCGGAGTGCAATATGAAGTAGGTCTAATTTTACTACGATACTATACTAAAACTTCACAACTTTCACTGGTGATAGGTCTATGTTGCCGGAGACCGTCTGGATGGGTACCACCGCAGCTCCTATTTCAACCGCCAAATAGTAGTGTGCAAACATGACTGTGTTCCGGTTTGAAGGGCGCTGTAGCTAGTGTAACTACTGGGGTAACGAGACTTAACACCTTATGTCTTAAGGCGACGAGCGCAATGTGGTGCAGTGTGTACCATCTTAACTAGCACCACGTTGTCATGGGCAAGCGTATTACTTACCATCAGGTGAACGTCTTGCTCGTCTCGTCGCATAGATGTATAAAAAAAAATCTTTAACTTTGCTTTACTGAAATAAACTAATTAATAACTTATAACCAAACGATTTTTTTCTATTTAAAGATTTCATTATATGCTGAAGGATTTATTAAATTTGAATATTTTGTTAAAATTCAGGTGGTGGTTAGTGGGTCGTCGGGGGCTTGGTCGGCATGGTTGGAGAGTCACGCTGGTGGGGCCGGCGGCGCTCGTCCGCTCACTGGTGTGGAGGGTTGCGTGCTGGAGCCTTCACCAGTGGAGCTCACGGCGCTGCAAGCAGGAGCTGCGTACCTCAACGTCCGGGCCGCTGACAACGTCACCGAGTTACTGCGCGCGCGGATTCCACAGGTAACCAGAGTTAAAATATCAATTTCAAAAAAAACTTAATGGACATCAACTTGACAGGTGGAATTTTAAACAGTTTTTTTTTAAGTAAAATGCTAATAAAATGTTTCTCTTATTTTTTTTCTGTCTTCATGATAAGAAGCCGGGTAATAAATACAACCTTAGTAGGTTTAAATACGATTTTAAGTTTGTCTGTCCAGTAAATGTTGTAATTTGAATTCTGAATTTATGAGACGTAATGTCATAACTAAAGATAAATCCTAAGTAGCGCCACTCCGGCATGATTATGGACAGAGATCATCAGATAAATGATTTGTAATTTGCGTTGAATATTACGTGTAATAAATAATTTTTCAATTGAATATTTACTTAATATTAATTTTAATTACAATACATTACATGCATCCAAGGCTGTTCAAGCTATTAGGTGAGTACACAGTGAATCAATCTTATATAACTTCAGTAATATCTCTGCATCAAATCCAGGAGATATACAGTCTGCTTTCTCATTATTTATTTGTTACGAAAGCATTACAGATAATTTGCTGTTTTCTATCAGGCTCCAAACTATGTATGTTCAAAATTTCATCAATGCTAACTCTGCGGTTTAGGCGACGAAAACAGACAGATATTCGCATTAATAATGCCGGTATACATTATTAATAGAGTTGATTAATTAGAAGATTACTAACTGTTTAAAAACTTTGATTACAGATAAGCGTGCCACCATCTTGTTTACCAACCATGCCGTGGACATCGGACAACGAACTCGGCGCTAGTTACTCACCTTCACACGTGGAAGCACCGCCGCCCGACAATTCGTTGACTAATACCGCTTCCTGTTACTACTCTGGGCGGTTTTATGAAGACGGCGCGCAATGGATGGCCACTGATGTAATAATATTGCTTGATTACTCGACGTTTTTTTTGTTGTTTCTTAATACTGCACACTTCACGACAGTAGCAGATGCTCTTTTTACCTCCTTGGATGTATGAAGCATCACTTATTTTTTATATTTAACTCAATGTTATGACTAATAAAAAAGGTAGTCATAATGAGTTTCGAATTTACTTTAAATAGCTTTGCCACTTAATGTTTTAAAGACATTTTTGTTGCAAAGTTTTAGTATACTAAAAATTTGCAGATATTACTTTGTGACTGAGTATTCTGAGCGAGCACAGTTTACTATCCATTACCATATGATATTTTATCATTTAATACCGTTTGATATAAAGGTCAAGGTATGCCTAATATAGATAAAAATGCCTATTAATTAGCGCACATTACAGGTAAATTTAGCTTTGATCCGATGAATGATTCGCTAGCCGTTGTGTGCTGCGATAAACGATTGATTTTCTTTTTTCAGTCATGTAAAATGTGCGGATGTGTGCACGGTGTGCTGCGATGCGACCCCGTAAGGTGTCCACCGGTAAACTGCGCAGTGCCGACCATACAGCCGCCGGGACAATGCTGCCCTATATGCACAAGTAAGACTAATTTTAAGTTCCTCGGCATTCTCATATTTTCATTATAAAAATAAAAAAGAGAATAAGGAAAACAAATTAGTGAAACTGCAGAATTGATTTTGTAGAATTATATTTGACAACACTACCAATCGCTAACAGTTTGTGCAGAAATTTAATATTATTAAGCAAAAATATATAGCGCTTTCATATGATAGCATATGCAGTAAATGCAAATATGCTCTTACATTTTCTGATATAAAATATCGCATTACGTAATATGTTCGTGTAGATGTCATGATTATCCAATTTGCAAACCTAGTCAAGGAATATGCGCGTAAATCAATACGAGTGAATTTTTTTAATTGTAATAATTAGATCGCAACTGTTACGAAAATTAAATTCAGCGGCATCTGGTGGCGAATTACAGCAAAGTATAAAATATTAAAACTAAAAATATGCTTATTAGTTTTAGTTTTTCAGATGATAGGTGTTGGGTAGAAGTTTACTTATTTTTTTTTAAATAGATACATTTGTAATTATTAGATTCGACTACTGCGGTGTGGAACGAGTCTCACGGCTGCCATCTAGCGGGACAGTATCACGCGCCGGGCTCCTCTTGGCACCCGTACCTGGTGCCAGACGGGTACGACCTGTGCGCCGTCTGCACCTGTGAATTCGCCACGCGCCAGGTGCGCTGCCCTCGAGTGCGCTGTCCACCCTTACGCTGTGCTGAGAAGGATGCCTACAGACCAGATAAGAAAGCATGCTGCAGAGTGTGCCCGGAGGTAATATATGACTATAAAAACTCGTCTTTATACCTGTTGTTCTCTTCTTCTTCTAAGTCGTATTTCCCCATGACTGATAATCGTGGTCATCATGGGTAATAAAACATACTACGACTTACTTTGCAGTTATAATGGAGTGGATTGCCATTGCCTTCTCCATTTCACATACTAGTCCGACCACGGATGGTCATGGCGTAGATATGTAGGGTTGTTCACGATGTTTTCCTTCACCTTCAAAGCACGTGATATTAGTTGGTGTTATACTAACTGCACATAAATTGAAAAATTTATTGGTGCAGGCCGGATTGGAGCCCGGTACTTCCGGAGTGGAAGGCGGGCGTTCAAACTACTAGGCTATAACGGCTCTTACTTGGTACCTTAACGAAATTTAATTTCGAATATGTCTTTTAGGAAAAAACGAAAAAAGTCGAAGAAGAAACACCGAAAGATCAAGGAGCACCACGAACACCAGAAGAGATACTAGCGGAGGGAGGGTGCAAATTTCCTGACGGTCCCCTACCTAACGGCAAAGAAGTGCATCCTTCCATTCATTCTCATGGCGAGCAGAGATGCGTTACTTGCCGCTGCAAGGTGAGATATAACCTAGCATCATATTTTGCGTTCCTTCAGCTTTGCAATTATGTACAATTGTCGTAGTATGAGCTTACTGCGCCTTGAAACGATGAAATTTTTTTTTATATAAAATAAGAGTTTCACGTTTTTGTCTTAATTTCAGGACGGGGAGGTGACGTGCGTGCGTAAGCGCTGCGGTCGCGCTGCGTGCGCGCGGCGGCGGCGCGGGGACTCGTGCTGCGCGTGCACACGCCACCGCCGCCAGCGCGCGCCGCGGCACGCTCCCAGCTGAGCTACCGCGGGAACACTACAACCAGTAGCTCACTAACCTTCCAAATTCTAAATCGCAACATTGACTGCATCTGTATGTACGAGATCCCTCGCTTTACTGTTTCTTGTTCAATCATTATCTTTGGTTTAAAGATTTAAAGAAGATGAAACCAAATTTTATATACAATATCAAATAAAAGTACTCGGATTATAGTCGTTAATCTTTTAAAAAACTTTTGAACAACAATGAAAACCAGATGATAATAATTTGGAAACTGTAACGTATACTGATAATTGAATTGGATTTAAGTGGAGCTACTGTTTTGAGTAGCTACGTGCCCTAGGCTAAGTGAGTGAACGCTTCGCTCTATAGACTGATATATTATTATGTATCCTGCGATTGGAATGTTTATCGGTCGGTCGCGCGACGGCCCGGAGTCGATCGGAGCGGCTTTTCATATGATTGATCGACGTTAAATGTTTCGCTTCCCACCGGTATTTTAATTGGTATTATGAAAACGTCCCGAAATTATAATAGGCGCATTACAGGAAGCCGGTGCGGTCGGCCGGGTGCCCGTCGCGCGGCCCGAACAATCTAGCGCGGAGGGCGTGATTGTGGTAGAGGTTAAAGATGTGCCATATTTTCTTAATGTAAATAATAAATAAATTATTACATATGAACTATTCTTATTCTACGGATATTTATTGATCATACTTATTGTATATTATTCGAGGTTTAGGCATTTTAGATGAAAACATCACAAAATTTTGTGTTACATATATCATATAATTCTACATTATGTGCATTTGCTTGTAGTCTTGTATATCGTTATTTTTAATCCAAATACATGTTAAAACATTTTTGTTAGTTATAATTGGTATATTTTAATTTTTATAAAGTCGTTTAACAATGTTTGCAAGGAAATTTATAAATTTAACATAAGCATATTTTGATATCTATAGATTTTGTAAATAGCTTCGGATTACTTTACACTTGTATGTAATATTTAAATCATATTTCACATGTTTACATTTTATGCTACATTACAGATGTAATTGTGGATGCTGATATTAAACTTGTAGTTATGTTAATATTAAGTGAATTTCGTGACTAGTTTTGTTTAATTACTAGATAAATATAGTTACGTAATTAAGAAAGCTAGTCCAAATGTTTCGATGTGATGGAAATGAATGCCATGTAGCTAAAGATATGTCTGCCTTGAATATTCATAGATTCTATAGTTATATTAGCCGTAAGTTAAGGCTTAAAGTATTTCGTTTGTATGGCATTATTTTTTTAGACGCCGAGGATATCGTGAGACATTACCAAAAAAAGTGTTTTTTTTTTTCAATGTTTTGTAACGGATAAAATTTCGCGGTTTTGTTGTGGGTTTCTAGTCCATCAAAATTGTGAATGTATTATAGTGTTATACTCACGTTGTATTGGCTATCATTTGTTTTTTTTTTGATATAAATAAGGATATTAATTGATTATTAAATACGAGAGTTATCTTGTTTTTAGTACTTTTGTATAATCTAACAGTAGGAAGTAATCACCTATGGCTTGCGAATAACATAACTAATAGGCCATAAAGGATACTATGAACTTGCTTGTATTGCGTTGTTTTCTTTTTAATAATCATTGTATCCAGAATAATGCCAATTTACCCAATATACACCAAATTGTAATAGAATTTTTAATCTAAAGCCAATTATGAAACGTTACAACTCTCTTTGAACCCCATTATGTTGTAACCAACAAAATTTTTATGTGAAATCAAATAAAACCCAAATTTGTGAACCGGCGACAGAATTAGTATGAAATAAATTACCTGTGAACTGTAAAATGTTTTATTTTTTATTTTGCATAGTTTGTCGAAATCTTTACCTTTCATAAAACATTGCATAAACTACTTTGAAATAAGACGCCCACCTAAAATTGTTATATGCCCTTTGCTTCAACAATTTGTAACAATATTCTAAAATAGATCTTAATTCAATTTGACCTGTATGTGACAGGGTACATTTTTTATGTATTATATTTAAACTATAATGACCAAGCATCTGAAAGGCTATAAAATAGTCCTTTAGAAGGTATAGTAACTATTCAAAAAATTCTTTGAGGTTTATTCTCCCTTGAGTCCATTATCAAAAATCTTACTAACCCATAAGTACTAGTAAGTAAATTAATATGTATTTTTAACAAAATTTATGTTAGTACAGGTAATTCTTTTTTGCTTTTCATCGCTTACATATGTTTATATTTGTACAAATGTATATAATTTTGTGTATATTTACAGGGATGATTTGGTTAAAACTTTTAGTGTGTCTGCCAGGGCGTCAATCACTGCATCTACCACTTCGACTGTAGAGTTGACTCCCATGATGCCAATACGAAGCGACTTTCCGGTGGTTGGCCCAAGACCCGGGAATATAAGGATATTATGTCTGAAAGTATAATGTTTAGTTTTAATATAAATGCATTTATAACAGTAAGACTGTTCTTTAAAACATTGTTTTTGTGAGTAACTTACGACAAACATCATGGTGTAGTTACAAAAAAAATTTAAATGAAATTATATTCCCTCCTTCTAGAATTTCTCTTTCCCTTCTAGAATTTCGTACTTTTTTGTTTCTAGTTATTTTAGTTTCTATTAAATGTAAGCATGGATCTCCCGGTTAAAAAATCTATTTAGGTCTAAAATCTAAATAGATTTTTGCCTGCTTTTGGTTCGGAATAGTGTTGAAAGGGTTTTCTCGGAAGTTTGAATATGATTTTTTCCTTTCATACAGATGTAGACCTTTTAATTTAACATAAAATAATATAAAAGTTTAAAACTTACTTGCTTACAAAATATCTAACGACATCCATATAATTGTATCCTTTTGGCAGCACCACAGTTGTTACGGTCGCCAGGCGATCTTCCGGGTTTGGTATTAGGAATTGTAAAGGAAGCTCTCTCAAGCGTTTGTGGAAATAAGCTGTTGTTGCTGCATGTCTTTCCCATGACTTCTGCAACGTCTCTTTACAAACTTCTTGCAGACAGCAGCGAAGCGCCCACAACAGCGGTGGCGATAGCGTGTGGTGGTACCTATGAAGTGGGTAAATTGAAAATATTATTTCATAAAACGTGGTATTAAGAGATAGTAATTTTTTATCTATTTATATAGGTTACATGGTATCAAACAAAAATCAAGTTTGTACGTATATTTTAATAATGTTAAAACTAAAACTTTAAACACTATTTATCTTTTTTATTTTAGAAAGTTAATAAATGAGCTTATACGTTATACTGATATACGGACACAAAGATCGCGTCAAAAAACCACGTTCAGTGCCTTAGATCTTTGGAACATTTTACTTTTTTGTTCAGTATTGCAACTGTAACTTCTCAGGAGGTACGGTTCTCCTTGGTGGTGGACACTGATCATACAATGAGATGCTTGATTTTGCCCACCTCCCCCATGTGTAATGCTTCATTTGAAATCATTAATATAAATAATGTACTAACGTCCGTGTATTCCCGTAGCAGTTCCATTGCTGCGCTAACAATTTGACATCAAAGTAGAAGGGCGGCTCGTGCTTCCTATTATTTATCTTCTTTCTGAAGGAAAATTGTACATATCAGATTCATATATACGAACACACAATAAATATTGTTTTAGAAAAAATAATCTATTAGAACTGATAAAATCAAGGACCGATTATGGAAAGACTATATTATGTACAGCTCTTTAATAACCTTCTGAAAGCGGTTTAAATTACTGAAACCATCAATAGTTTCGGAGACAGGCTTAAGACTCATTCTCGAAACAGGTTCCGGAGACTAAGTTAAGTTTAATATTTATTTATTCCTTTTCAATCAAATTTTAAGAGAAATATTGAATTTTTATAAAAGTTTAGGTTTCTTTGAACCTAAACCTAACTTAATCTTTGAAGTCTTGCTTCACGGCTGAAGAATTACTTCAGACTACAATCATCCATTTAGAACAAATGACGTTAAATCAAGGAACCGATGAGGTTAAAAAAGGTTAAAAAATAATTCTCTGTTCTTTCTGTTTGCAGACGTTAATTTCTTATCTGTGGTTCTTTAAAAGGCCGCTCACTTTGTTCATCGTTCGCCATTTTGTTCGTGTCAATATTGAAAAAAATAAACAGTTGATAGATTTAGAGGTCAAAAGACTATCGAAGTTAATTTACATCGTCATAACAAATTTAAGCATGTGTATGTTGAAGGGTTTTTATTTTTTGTCATTAATTTTATAATAATTTTAATATAGTGCTACAATAACTAAGATTGTATGTTCTAACTGTATATTTGTAAAATGATTGAAGAGGATACGTACTCGGCTCGTGAGCTGAACGCGACTGGGGATATACCGGCTGGCCCGCTCAATGCTTTCTGCGTTGAGCAGTAAACACCGTCTACTCCCCAGGCGTCCATGAAAAACGGTACACCGCAAATAGACACGACCGTGTCCACCAGCAGCAATGTCTCATATCTGTTGCAAAAGTTTAAAAAAGAACTTCAGATAATATATAAAAGATCCTTAAAGCTCTGGCGAGGAAATCGAAAATATATTGTGATTATTTAAATAATAGCTCAAGTAAGAAACGTAAATAATACTTTAAGATTTTATCGTTTGCTTAGTTATTTTATTAAGATTGCTTACAAATTGTTACTAAGAACAGTTCGGTTATTAAAAACCGAGGTAAAAAAATAAGTGCTATATTTTAAACGCGTGTCTCTACGTATGAAAATGTCTATCACTACCGTCGTTTCAAAACGGCTTAACCTATTTTGATATTAATGTTGTTTCAACGCTTACTCGATAGGTTTTAAATTCAATGAGTAATAAATATTTCTTAGTTTTTTTTTAAATGTTTCGTCGTCGCTCTTATTTTTAAATAGAGGGGACTTTAATTTAAAAGAGTTCTGAAATTTATAGTGTTGTTAGACTAGCACGTTGCAAAATGTCGCGACGGGTGTGAAAAAGATAAATGATATAATTAAATTGTCTGGAGCTCAAGTCCTGGCTAATACTATCCGAACAATCGTAGCATTAATGTGGCCGAAGGGTGAGATCGATACACGACGTTGCTAGTAATGTTATTTGTTTAATGCTGTTGAATGTGCTCTGGAGTTTTCTTTTTGCGTTAAGAAATGTTTAAATGTAGTAGGATTCCGCACACGTACTGTCATAGTAAGTTTATTTTCTTTTTAAATTTCTGAAAATGGACATTTCTTTTTATTTATATCCTACTAATATACTGCAACGCTATTTGGCCATAGTTCAGGGTCGATAAAAATGTCCATATACATTTTTAAAGTTAAGGATCCAAAGTTTTGGAGATTTATAAAAAAATATCAAGCACTACTTTATATTAAGTTATAATAAAAACAAAAGTTTATATGTTTTACTAACTTTCAGATTTAAACAATTTCAGAGAAACTTTAGCCGTTTTTAGTAAAAAAACTGTTTAAAATGTGAAAATAAAAATAGCGATTTTATTGAAAATACTCAATGGACAAGAAAGAGAACAAAAATTTTCACGACTTTAAAGTTACTCGGACATCAAAGATAATATTTAGTTTATAGACTCCTCAGAAAAAGGTTATGGTGCAGGTAATAACAAAATACATTATTCTTTTTCAAATGAGATGATTTCCGGCTAATACGATTGTTTAATGAAACTTGTTTAATTTAACACACCTTGAGCTATTAAAAATAAATACAAGTTACTACATCGTAAGAAGTAAGCGGATTTTCGGAAACAAGACAGCTTGTCACGCGGGCCGAACGACGGTCGGGACGGGTCGCACGTGACTCCGCTAGTTCTCAACTAGATAACTATCCAATATCCGTCCGCTAACATATATTATATCACGATACAGAGATAATTCATCCGATACTGAAAATAATCGTAGCTAGTTTTGTTCTATACACCTACTAAAACTAACGTCAATTTATAAGTAGTGTTATATTACTGTGTTCCGGTTTAAACGGCGCTGTAGGCTAGTGAAATGACTGGGGTAACGAGACTGTACCTTATGTTTAAAGGCGATGAGCGCTTCATGGTGCAGTGTATACCTTCTTAACTAGCGCCGCGATTTTATGGACAAACGTGTCACTTACCAATAGAACGCCTTGCTCTTCTCATCGCCTCGTGGAATAAAAATAAATAAAAATAAATGAATAATTAAGATGGCTATATCCTATTAAAACAGCGTTAAAGTATTATGAACTAATATTTTGATAATATACAAAAATCTAGAGTTGTATTCATAATTTTATAATCCTAATGAAAATAGTAATATTTCTGATATTTCATTATATGTACAATATACTGTATTATATGTATAATACACTACATTATATGTATAATAACTGAATATACTAACTTGTGACAAAGCTCCCCGAGACCGTCCAATTTCTGGATAGTGCCAGTAGAGGAATCTCCGTGAGTGATGAAAAGTGCTGTTGGCCTATACTTTTCCAGTTGCACCTCCAGCTCCGCCAGGGTAAAAGAGCGGGTAAATGGCACGCTGTATACGATAGTTTCAATCCCTGTAAATATAATAAAATTTAGAACACCCTCATATAAATAACGTCGTTGGAATGATATGTTGCATTAGCTACAACTCTTAAAATAGAAACACTTTAATATATTTACACTCCAGTTTGGCGGCAGAAGGAGCAGAAGAGAGAAGAAGTAGAGAAGTACAGGTTCCTACTTAAACGAAGGAACATATACAACTTTACCTTATTGTCAAAGTTACTGCCTTACCATAACGTTTTGCAATGATGTTAGCACGCTCGTCCCAAATACCCCTGGCCGCGACAAGTAACGTCTCTTTCGGCGCTATAAGGTTGGTTATCAAAGTTTCCATGCCCGTATGACCGGCACCACTCATCGCTAGCACCAGGTTGCTTCGTGTTTGAAACAAATACTTAATTCCGGCGCGAACATCATCTAGAACCTAAAGTTATTAACAAGTATATAAAGAGACAAGTTAATTCTTCTAAAACCCCCTGTTATTTGTACCTCATATTTCTACACCTGCGGCGACTTTTCATTTCTTGTATAAATATATATCTTAAGACCACTAAAATATCTTAATTCGAGGTAATAACACAAGAATATTTTGTAATGGGATTTAATAAGTATTTACTGAGAAATGTCAACCACCAAATAGTATTCATGCTGACTTACATTCATTCATTCACTAACGATTTTTATTCATGTTACAAATTTACAATATTTTAAGAACCTGTATTTAATTCTCATATGCGGTTTCTTGATATCTAGAAACAGAACTAAATGTAAAAGTATATTGAAATGTGTGTAATGGAAAGTGAGGAGAATGATTCTTAAATTGTTGTAAATTTATAAATAGCCGTAAATGTTTGTAAAAAGAATAACTAGTGTTAGTGAATAAATAGCTTAACATAACTACTTTTAGGAGAGATACAAGAGTTTTAGACAGGAGAAGAAAGTTGAGGGATATTTGTTTTAAAGATTAAAATTAAAATAGTAAATTAAAAGTAAATAGTAGAAGAATAAATATTAGGATTGACACTTTACAGCAGATAATCATCAACTAGTGACGTCTAATTCCTAGAAATGCATAATATAAATAAAGGTTTACTTACATTATACAATTCGTCACATAAAGACGATAAGATTGGTCTGGTTAGGGCTTCTTTTACCGATGGCCATAAGTCATTCGGGCCTGGGCCACAAAGCAGAAGCTTTTTAAATTCACGATCAATAATATTAGGCGGAAGAACGGACATGTTTCTTGAACACATATTCAATCTGTAATCAAAAACAAGTTGAGAGCGCTTGTTATATATACTAATCAGGCAGTTATTATGGTCAAGTGCATGTACAAGTTCAAAGTTTATGAAATGTCAATATCTGATGTCTTCAAGTTATGATTCCTTATGCACCGAGTTAAAAAATTAATTTTGACATTATATGGCAGTGGTAAGCTAGTAACAAACGCAGATGATAGTGAGTAGTTATTTTAAGTATTTACGAATACAAAGTTGTATAAAAAAATTCTAATCATGATAAAGTAATACAAGAAATTGTTTAGTTTTTTGTATATTTGATTACAATTTTATTTCTTACCCTAACTCCTGTCTGTCACAGTTACACACAAAACTATTTTTAGGAACACAATAAAAACTTCACGCGTGATTAAAAAAACGTCATTACATACGTCGATATCACACAAGATTTCCCGATATAAGAAGTCCGAGAAATGTACTCAATATACAAACATTCTTATCCAAGTTGAATTTGTATTTAATCTAAAAGGTTTCCGTTAAGAGCAAATGTGTTTTTAAGTGCGATCGACACAAGTGTTTCGATTACAAAGCGTGATATGCGGAGCTTAAGTTACATTAAAATCCTATTTGAAATGTTAAAGGAACGTTTGTGCAGTTCAAAGGTGAAAACCGTGTTGTGTTTTCAAGTAGGCTATTTTCTTTGCTACAATAAATTTAAACATTTTGCTTTCTTTCTAAAAGAGTATATAATCAGGAAATCTGCGGATAGTTATAAATCTTTTCTTAAACCGAAAATATTTCTTTAAGATGCCATGCTTTTATTTTAATAGATTATACAAAAGTAATAATGTTAAGCGAAATGTTATCACTGAGAGAGTTGGATATTTTTATTTAATTTCAGATAAATATATACTTATTCAAAGATGTTAAAATCGTGTTCGAGTAAATACTCAAGGTAACGTTCCAGTTAAAAGTTCGCAAAGCATCTCTCTTTAAAAGCTAACCGGTGTGTCATGAATATTCCTCGCTTTCGGTGACCGATATTCTGAGCGTACACCCGTGAAGTTTGGTTACCGGAATCGGGTTAATGTTTAGATTTAGTGCTAATAGGGTGGTTGTAAATTTGCTGCAATGTTCAGGCGCTATCGGATGGCACATTTGGCAAGTGCGCCGCGCCCGGGGCCCCGCGCCGGTTGCCAGCCTCATATTAGTTTGCCACCGCCCGTACCTCGTAACAGTGGTTTAACAATTGTTTTTATATCCCATTTTAACAAGATTCTGCTCGCAGTTCACCGTTTACAACAAAAACGTTTATAATATAGTTGCGATAACAGAGGTCGTTAGGTCGCGTCTTGTATACACCGTACGATAAGGAGCAGCGAGGTTGGAACGGGTGACGAAGATCGGACAAATTCAATGTTGCCTCGACAAATTGATTCGATTCCCCTCACAACTGTCGACGCTATCCCAGTGGACAAAACGACGAAGAGATCGAGACGAAGA
This sequence comes from Byasa hedistus, assembly GCA_029286795.1. NCBI lineage: Eukaryota > Metazoa > Arthropoda > Insecta > Lepidoptera > Papilionidae > Byasa > Byasa hedistus. Next base: position 5,141,755 of record JAGSMW010000009.1, on the reverse strand, counting down.
CGGCGATCCTTCGGGAGCTCACTCTCGCAAACAAGACGTCGACAAACGCTTTTCTCCGATCAAGTGTAAAACGATACCGATAAAATCTGTAACTTCTTAAAAAATAGAGAACAATTTGTTTTCTATCTTATACGTTTCTACTGAACAGTGATGCTAAGGACAAAATTGAAAATATGGCATACAAAACATAAACAACGCTCTAATTGTCTAATTTTCAAAGGACAGAGTTGATACCATTTATCTATCTATCACACATACCATATGTATTGGTGGATGTCAACTAGTTTTTTTTGGAACATGTCATTTTCGTTTACTATTTCGTGGTTATTGGGATTGGAACCCCGCTTATTGTAGTCGTATAGCTTATACTACAGTGTATTTTTGCCGTATCTACAAAAAGCTATCGCCTTCTCGAAATAGTTACAAAACCCTGTAATTTAATTAGAAATGTTTCTACTGTTCGTATTTGTATTAAAATTAAATACCCACGGATACCGTAGATTAATTATATAATAATAAGTACTAGACATAATGAGGATTGATATAAATTGTTAAGAAATCTTAACTATAGGAATCACTTCATTGGAAAATTACATTAATGGTTTCTGAATGTTTTACATGCATGGGAAACGTGTGCGATAGATAACATTGGGTCAATTATGTTAACTATGGTCACCACCCATGAAAATTTCTCATAAAGATAATTGGAAATATGTACTCGATAATATCTTGAAAATCATGTTAATAAATTGTACCTATATTTATATATATATATATATATATATTCACTGAAATCTTTTCACAAGTTATTGTAGAAAAATTACATTATTTAGTATAATAAACATAGGCTTGATTTGTTCCAAAATTTTTTGATAAATATAAAATTTACAAAAAATAAACGGCTCAATCAATTGAGGACATTGAGTGGGTTATTTAAATTTGCTGCTTGGACTTTACGCCTAGGCCTTCAATATGGCTACTTGAGCCAAGTGCGGGTTGGTGTATATCATAACTCATCGAGTACCAGTACATCAGAAGGTCTTTTTCACCAGAATCAAAACCTTAGTGGAAATTGAATCTGCGCTTTTTTTTGGCACAGCTTAGACTTATAGCCTTATATCTGAGCTATCACGGCTTCGAAAAAAAGGTTTGTACTCAAGTAACTTCTTAGTATTTGAATTATGCTTTGGTATATGTCCCGGGTGAGGTTTTTTGTGTGGTCCTTGTCTAGCTGTGGAAGTCTATTCTCTGATGATGATGATGACATATCCGCAGTTATGAACTGATTGTATTTTTTTTTAAATAATTTAAGTGTAGTTAATAGTTATTTACAAATATGTATCCAATATATCTCAGTTTTCTTTATCACTTTCTGTTTGAATAAAGACAAACCTGCCGTAACCAAATGCATTTTGTACAGAGTAATATTGAAAAAGTTTCTGCGGAGACACACGCGGGTTTTCTTTTCCATTTTAAAGTACTTTCTATGTCTTTAGACGAGACTATGAAGTACGCTTCATTTGGTACTTTGTGTCTTTAAGCAAGATTTCACTATTAATCTTTGTAGAGACTATATTTATTACTTTGTTAACACATAACATAAATTCTAAATAACAATGAAGTTTTGCTCGCAAATAGTAGTATGTAAATATGTTCCGGTCTGTAGACATTGTGGCTAGTGAAATGGAGGTGATCATATCACTTATCTTAAAGTAACAAGTACGACGTGATGATGTGAAAAACGATGTTAACTAAGTAGCGTTTTTATATATAGCTAAGTTTGAATCATCCAAACATCACAACGGCCCCGGAAATAAAAAGGTTAGTCGCTTTTTTTATTCGTAGAAGCGACAAGACGGCTGAAAAAGGAGCTGCGGTGGTACCTACTTAGACGGTCTCCGGCAACCGAGACCTACCACCAGTGAACTACGCCTCGGAGGCTTGATGTTGTTCACGCTTTTTGTTTAAAAAAAAATAAACTGACTTGTGAAAACCTGGTAGTCGTTCATTAAATATTTTATGGAAGCGGAAGGTAACTACGGCGTAAAGTCAATTTGAGAAGCGGGCTATGTGGCCATTATTTTTACACTCGGTTTAGATCCTGCGTGGCTGCCGCCGCAATTTCCCCTGCGTTGGTTGCGAGTCATTACAACCTGTTAGCAGGCGCGCGCCGGCTCCGCACCGACTGATTTATGTCTACAGGCGCATGTATAAAATTGCATTTAATATTTGTATGCATTTTAACATATCACAAACAAGAGAAATATGTTTTAAAATGAAAATTTATTTCAACATTTAAATTACAATCGTACGTTTAAGTTTCGTAACATTCAGCTTCAGTTACTCCATAATTTACTGCTTTTACTGTTACGCATAAAAACTTGCATTTCATATTATGTATTGAAATATATTTATTAAACAACTTAGTATATTTACTTAATAAAATCCTGGTTGATTTAAAATACTTTAATAAAAAATTTTGTATGAATTAAAAAGTTGAAATCATTGCTTCGTTTTTCACTTGGTAAGTTAATGCCTTAAATTATAATTATCAAATAGCAACATTTAAGAAGAAATGCGTGTTCTTTTATTTTAATACTAGGTTTAATGATTTTTATTTAGATTTTTGCATTAAGTAAAATAAGCCGTTAAAGTTGAGCACATACCCACTTATCTAATGCGGTCAGTATACTTGAGCTTGGAGTTACTGGAATTACGCTGCAGTAGGCCTAAAAATGTTTGCTAAACTGTGTTGCTAACTTTCAGATTTTTATATCATAACCAGACGGAAGTTTTGTGAATTATTAGTTTAGTGTAATGAGTAATTTGGTAGTACTTTTTAGATATCACGAACTAGGGACTGCACCACGAAGGCAGTTAAATTATTCTTCTTTTATATTTGAGATATAATATTGTATTATTCGTAGACGACATTTGTGTTTCTATATAAAGACAGACGTTTGAAATATATATATTTTTTAAGTCCAACAAATGCAAGATTTGGACTTTAAATTATTTATAAATACATAAGCGGCTCGTTGGTTTGAAGTATGATTTTCGCTTATGGTGCGAGAGGTCCCGGGTTCACATCCCGGACGAGCCGAGTAATATTAATTGAGAGACAGTTATTTTTTTATTTTATATTGTTAAATGGATGGATGTTTTCTTAGGAATTTATGTTTTTATTACTATATACGATTTTAAATTAAAGTAGGAGTTCGTTTTTGTTAGTTTTACGTCTGGCTCTATATTGCTGATCATGATAAATATTTTAATGTATACTTATCAAGTTAGTCAATTTAGCAATTAAGGTATGTGCTAATAGTTGTTATTGGATTGAATAATAGTTTATATGACGTAACATTTAGTTCCGTATTATAGATATCTTTGTGCAATAAAGATATATCCAATCATTCATGTCATAAAACAAGCGATAATATAGTGATTAATATATAACTAATACATTAGTAAACATTGTTTGAACATTTTTAAAATATTTTTGTGTAAAGAAATACGATATATTAGGAAAATTAAAGGCTTAATGTCTTTGCGAATATGTTGAATATTTTGTTTACATTTCATAAAAAATAACGTTATGTTATTAGGTTTTGACTTGATAAATAAATCGAAAATAAAACCAAGCGGCTCGTTGGTCTAGGGGTATGATTTTCGCTTAGGGTGCGAGAGGTCCCGGGTTCAAATCCCGGACGAGCCCGTGCTTTATGTTTTATATAATTTTATAATAAATTTGTGTAATGTATGTAACTTATGAATTAGACTCTCATTTTTACACTAATTTTATTAGAGTGTAAATATTTTATAGGGCATTTAAACTTTACAGATGGATGGATAAGATTTTTAGCGCCCTTGCTGTACTATGGCAAATATGAGACTACTTCGCATTTTGCAGATCCCCCATGCTTGCTGAATGAGCGAGCAGAGCTCCTACCCATTATACCCGCGATCCCTTAACGCTTTCAGTCGCCTTCTGCCACTGTAAGAGCTTACTCTAATCTTATTCTTAGTATACTAATAACTACTAACTAGCATGGCTATAGCCCTATCCTTTCTTATGTGTCGTTTCAATTTAATATGTCCGAAGCAAGTATCGCAAAATACAACCTACACGAGCTCCGAGCAGTCCACAGCAGACAATGTGTCAGTTTTCGTCAGTGCTGTATTGTCTCTGAGATTAAGACTTATTAAGTTAAAAATACAAAACTTAAAGTCAGCATATAATATTCAGCCTAATTATCCTTTAAAGTCAAGTGAAAACCTAAACGTTAGATGGCACAGCGAGGATGATGAAATAAACAGTTGCATAAGCAACGCAAGTTCTGTGTAGTAATTTCAATAGATCGAGTTGCAGCTGTAATCCGATCCTGCTTCGGGCGATAAAATAAGATAAACTATACTATCAGGTATTATTATCACATAAAACTACATTTATTGTCAGGTAGCAATTAAGTTCGCCCTGGCTGTAATCGCTTTGACTTCGCCCGAGTGTAGTTTAACAGCCGAGTAAATTGCGACTAATTTAATCTAATTCTCTCTAATATATCACAGAGACATTATTTTATACAAATTAAAATATAAGTAATTATAATACTTAATTATTCTCTTAATACTTTTTTTAAATACTAGTCCATATTACTATATAAGTTTACTGTGCCACTTCGTATGCGGAAGTAATATATTTATGTTATGATTTTATTTCACGGTTTAATATGAAAACTTGCTGTGTTCAATGCCAAGAAAAAGCAATTAGCCTTTCCTTAATTTAATTTTATATTCTCTCTCAAACCACTTCAAAATTCATAGCTGATGTTTAATAGAGAAAAATGTGGAAACGTACATTTTAAAGGCAGTATTTGTTACAGTGAAGATATAGTTAGATACAAGTAAAGAACTGAACTGTCCAAACAATGAGTAAATACTGCTGGTACGTAAACGTGTTACTCTATTCATGTAAGATTTATTAAAAACAAAAAAAAATATTAATATCCTGATTTAGTTATTTATTAAATTATTGATACAGCTCTTATCTCACTTATCATTACTTTGCAATATAAAGTTCGTATTTATTTAGAAAATTTTAACAGTTTAATTTCTACAATCTATCTCTAAGCATGTCTTATCCCTGAAAAAGTAAACAAACGCAGGACTCTCTATATAACACGAACATTTATTTCGAATTAAAGCAAATACCGGTAAACATACAAACATATAGTAATAGTTTACTGATTCGAAAATATCTGTAATTACGTATTTACTTATGAAGTTCTTCTTTGACTTTACTGTAAGTATGAAGAGCTTTCTCTCTCTGAATATATGTCTAAATCAACATTATTAAACTAACAAAACTTTGACTGCCTATGTGACGCAGCGACAAACTGTTTGCTTGCCCCCTTGAGGCCCCTTGTTCGATTCTAAAATAACATGTGATGGAGTTTTGACGGTGGTGAGGTTCTCGAAGTTGCTTGGGTAGCTACCACCTTTATATTGTGAATCAGCTGGTATAAAAGTGAAGTTGTGTTCTGGCTGTCAACATATGAAAGACGAAGTATTCTTCGTGTACGTTTAATTTTTTTCGACCTAATCCTTTTCGTGATTGTTCATTGTCGATGAAAAGTTATTACACAAAAAAAAGGGAGTAGATTTTTGTATGATTTCTTATGGTTTAATAATAACAGCATCAAATCTGATATCTGTTCCCATTCCTCGTGTATGTATTATTGCGATGATTAGGACTTATTTAAGCAAAAAATCAAATAGGTGTATTATAAACAACGTTGCAATATTATGTTATTCGTATTGTAAAGAGCAGGAAGCGCCAATTGTATTGTTCAACGTCGGTTATACAATTCAATGACAACGGACTTATTTGGCTACTTCCGGGACCTGAATTTAGTACTATGTATGCGAATTTACACGAATATTATATGTTAAAATAATTTACAACTTACTACATGTTGAAATTATAATATATTTTTTTGAACTTACTTAGGCCTCTTGCAAGAGGTCATCTCGGTTAGTTCTACCGCAGGGTTGCAGTATAAATAGCTAACTAACGCCATATTTTTATGCCAGGCATGTTGAAAGCGCATTGCTTTTGCTTCGTCCTTTAATTAAAAAAAAATTGTAACTTTCCTTTACATTAGATAACGTAGTAAAGGTTTTTACGATTTTTAGATAGTCTAAAATTCGTGCGAAATTGAAAAAAAAATAGTACCTGGGCTCGTCCGGGATTTGAACCCGGGACCTCTCGCACCCTAAGCGAAAATCATACCCCTAGACCAACGAGCCGCTTGAGCATATATTTTAAATATAAACAGATATTGTCAGAAAGTATTTCTTACTGAATATTTCATCATCGTAATGAGTCTCCGGCAGTCCGCTGCAAGACATAGGCCTCTTTCAAGGTACGTCACTTATCCCAATCTAGTGTAACTAGATATTTTACTTTTATATAATCACATGTAATTAAACGTCAACCTAAATTACTGTGCCCCGGTATCAACAGCGTGTAGCTAATGAAATTACTGGAGTAAAGAAACTTAACATCTTATGTCTAAAGTCGTCGAGCACTGTGTTGTGCATTGTATATCATCTTACCACTTACCATAACCGTTCCGCTCGTCTCGTCGCTGTGTAATAAAAAAACATGCTTATGTTGTAGTCTACATAGTTTAATCAAAGAGTATATAATATTTACTCTTCTAATGTCGTCAGCTGTAGTCGTATTCATCCCATGAGGCAGAGCTTGCGCTCAAATACTTAAGAGTTTGCTTACCCAGTACTATGAAGACACGTTAGTTTCCCTCTGAGAATGGTCTCAGAGTAGTGTATTGACACTGTTCTGTTTTAACGGTCCGTTACAGTTACATGTGCAAAACTAACTGGATTTACCGGTAACTGAAAGGCACTGACTTCTAAAACAGAAATATTATCACGACCTCAATAACTAATACTTTTTAAAGTTGAAGTCAAAATAATCATACAATAGAAGCGAAGCGAATGTTATTGCTACTAAATCCAAAAATACTAACATTTAACTCTTTTGCGTATAAAATTCTATTCTACTGAATAAGTTTTAAAACCAAATGAATTTTAAAAAATTTTGCGGTTTCGTTTTACCTCTTAATATTTTAATCTTGAAAAAAGAGGATCCAACATTCTGTAACAAAACATTATGTAAACATATGATATTGTAAGTATAATTTAATAGAAACTTGTGCTTAAATAGCTTTTATAAACCGAAGAATATCCCTAAAGTTTTTAACTTTATCCTACTAAGTATTATTTCAGTTGCCTTTCAAATCAAACACCGTGATAAGTAAAGGATCTTTTTTCTCTTTAAAGATTTTTGTACGTTTAAGCGTTGAATATTTTGCAGAATTTTAATATTCTTAAGAAACCGCTTATCAAAAGACTGTCCCAATAACTGGAATATATTGATCTGAATCGATGCCGCTTTAATTTTTAACCAGTAATCTTTACAGCAACAAATAATTGTACTGGTAAACCACACTATTAGTATAAAGACCATAAAGATTGATGATGATGAACCAGCTATGTTTTTGGTTTCAGTAATAAGAACAAAGTCGTTTAACTGAGTGATTAATTAAACTATATTACGATGTAGTAAAACGGTGATGTTTTTAACATTTCATGAAAACTTTTACTCAGTTTGAGGAGATAATGCGCGTGAAACTGAAAATAATATGCAGCTGCGCGTATCGTACATGAACAAAGTTAAACTTTAATGTCCTTAAAGGTTTTTTTTTTATCACGGGTTAAATTTTCATCGTAACTACTGTATTATGAGCATATCGTGAGAGGTGACTAAAAAGCGAAAATTCCAGAGAAAATGTTAGCAGCTTTCATGTGACGGCCAACTGCATAATGTGTTCGCAAAGTACGGTAAACATTTTAGACAGGTTTGTTTAGCAGCAAATTTAAATAGTGTGAAATTTACGTATTAATAATTTTCCACGTAAATTAACTATTTATTAATAAAATACTCGTACAGCTTACCTTGAAGATCAATGATTAAGTATCTTAATACTTTCTTATTATTACTTACAGAGCCTTACCTCTGTAAATAATTTTCTTAATACTTAAGGAAATGTAGTAAACTTCAAGTTACGTTATGGTTAAAAACCAAGTAGAAGTTTCTTACTACAATTACTATTACAATTCAATGTTAGTACTTTTATATAGATTAAAATTGAAAATCATATTTAGCAACATAGATATCATTACAAATTATAACCTATATTACATCCCGTATTTTTTGGATAACATGTAGTTCATATCCTTAGGGTTAGAACTATCTACATACAAAATGTATACGATACCACAAAGACTACTCTAGCAGAAACTCTTCCTCTTGAAGTCGACTACATAGATTCTTTCTGTGCATCAACTTAATAAGCTTAAGTGTCTTCAAAACCTACATTAAGTTTATTAGTCTTTACTAGATTGCGCAAATATGAACACGTTTCTCATTTCCGTAATAAGCTCAAGTGGTTGCCTATTCGACTTCGCCGGAATATTCACTTTCTCTTGTCACTGCGTTCTCTTTATGTCGTTTTATTCTTTAAAATATTCGTTTTGTATTTCTTTATACTTCACACTCCCAATCTTTGAGACCAGTCGAAAATTTTAGCTTAAAAGTTCCAAAACATCTTACAAAAGGACTAGTCCCTTTCTGTTCAGTCTGTTCGTTTATAGAATGCCATACCTTCAATTAGACCGGCCCGTTTACTGCAAGCTTTTAAGAAACTTATCAGTAATCTATGGTTTTAAACATATGTTGTTATTCTAAATATTTTATATTAATTTATATGTTTATTGTTATACGTTAACAATCAAGCCAGTCCAAATTTATTGTTGTACATATTTTCTGTACAAAGTTTGTTCGGAAGTCACCGCTTTTAGCGAAAACACCGCCCATTGCTCCTTTTAATATTATATAATATCCTTCGGTAATTCTTATATTCTTTTATGTGAAATAAAGTGCTGTAACTATTTCGGGGAGTCGGATGATGCAACGTACAGATTTATTTGTTACCGTCATATTCGTTATGGTGGAGGACGAGCGTTATCATTTGTCCGTTCCTGTTTAAAAATAAAAGCGTAAATTAACTCCATTATTGCATTGCGCTCGGCGGTGCTTGTGCAATTCGCTGTCAACTTGCTGGCACATTACTTTCGACACAGACAATATTACATACTCGGACTTAATTAAATTTCACGGAAAACGCCCCGCCCAATGCAACTAAGCATACACGCGACGGAACCCTATTTATGTTTCTTTTATGTGTTATTAACATTACTTTTAATTTTTACATAAAATCGTAAGCATACTTTAAAAATGTATTATGTAATATACGTATTCACATAAGAAATTATATGTGCTTAGCTTTGAAGAGCAAATCAAGGAGGTCCAGAAAAGGATGACTGATCAGAGAACTCCCAAATAAATAAACCAAATATATAGGTCGACATGAAAATAACTTTTTGTATCAACGTATATTTTTGAGGTTATGTTATGGAACTTTTGGATATGAAACATTTATGAATATTGTGTTATAAAATAACCGGTTGTTAAGGCATTTTCACTTAACGTAGTTCTGTTTTCTTAACCGGTATATCGACAAAGTAAAAGCTGAATTTAAGTTATTGACTTCTAAAACATTTGTTCTTTTATTTCTACCAAAACACTATAATTAGATTTCACGTAATAAAAAATTACAAAATGCTTTGAGAATTTATAAAAGATATTTCATGGGCTCGTCCGGGATTTGAACCCGGGACCTCTCGCACCCTAAGCGAAAATCATACCCCTAGACCAACGAGCCGCTTGATAAAAATATGAAATTAAAATAATTGTTTAAAGTTTACGTAATAATAAAAGTCCTTCTAATTCTCTTTCAACAGTAGGCTTACTTTAAAATTTTAAGTATAATAGTAATACAGAATCAGCGATGGGTCAGAAAGGTCCTGGAGTGGAGACCACAAAATGACAATCGCAGCGAGGGACCATCGTCTGACAAGTGGATCAACGACCTGGTGAAGATAGCAGAGTATTGTTAGATGCGTGTTAAAGGACTGGTCGCGCTGAAAACAGTGAGGACTCTATTCAACAGTGGAAGGCGATAATCTGAAATCATGATGATGGCGATGTAGTTTCTTTAAACGGGAAAATAATACTTAACAGTGAATTAAATTACAAAGATTGTAATATGAATTTCAGGAATTCAATTTTTCCAGTAAAACACAACATGTCGAGATTCAGAGCGTAATAATTGCGTTACATTTGTTGTCGCGTGCGCCTTTATTTAAAACGAATAATAATGAAACCATTCTCTACTGGCCATGCACACGATAAACAATATTTTTTTAATTTTAATGTATGTAAAATCTTTTGATGTCTCGGTTTAATATAACTTGCACAGAATAACATTATTTTAACTAGGAAATTCATATTTTAAAACGCTAAATTGAAATTATGGAATTATATTTGTTTTGGTATAATAAATTAATTAAAGAAAACTGGTATTTAACAATTTTCTTTTTCATGTAATATTAAAAGGACTTTATATCATCATTCTGGTAGCGTTTTATGTTGGACAGGTAATAAACTTATTTCAGCTGAAACTTGAGTATCGGAGGCTTTTGATTCGGATACATTATATTAATACGATATATATTGTACATCTTCGATTATCATCAAATCGTCGCTGTCCAATGCTGAACATAGGTCTCTCTAGATGTTTTTGTGTCTATAATATAGCTTAATTTATAATAAATTTATATTTCCCAAAATTCGTAATAAAAATTTACAAATACTTTAAATCTTTCTATAATATTAAATTAAACCAGTTTCCTTACGCAACAAACGTCAATATCTGTTTTATTTATAACATTTTTAATGTGTTTTTATATTCCAATATAAATTAAAACAGAAAAACGGAACGGTTAGAATTAGATTTTTTTTCATATAACAAAAGTTAGTTATAGTTCGAATTAGGTTTTTGTGGGAAGAAAAATTCAAAAACTCGCTCGGATAATTTTAAAATTTCACGAAGTGAACTCGCTTTTTATTGAGTTTTTTTTTAAAAGAACTAATCCACAAAACGGCCGCAAATTAATTAGGATGGACTACTTAACAAATTTATATTATTTTATTGGTGATAGGTCCCTTACTGGATACTGTCAAGGTAGGTTTTATGGTAACGCTCTTTTTTGCTGTAGTACCGTGCAACTATTTGAAAAGCATCGTATCTAGTAAAATATTGACTTTGTTTACTGCTTGCTGATTTCTAACTTGTTAGGCAATAAAACTATATTGTGGGCTTTCTCGTTACATAGACACTTACCATCAGGCGAAAGGCCTGCTCGTCTAGTCGATATGGTCGTTATGAAAAATAGTTTTGAGTATATTTTTCGCTGTCTAGTAATATGTTATTTCCACTAACCCTGGTCTGAATAAGTTATGAGTAATTTAGACAATAAATTAATTCTATTATTATTAATTCATAACGCTTATTAAACAAAATATCAAAACCAAATTCATAAAAATTTACTAACAACATAAATGATAACTTTTTTAATTTGCATTTCTTTGTAAAAAGTATTTATGAAAGGCTAAAAACATATCCTATTCTTCTACTGGTAATAGAATAATGTAATATCTACTTTTAAATCTCAACTCCATTAATAATACCTAATATAACTTTTGTGTAAGATTATTAAGCAGCAAAAAAATATTGATTTTTAGCTTACTTTATATGTAGCTGTAGGTAAAATGTAATTTATAGCATTATGCAATAGCTACAGTAGTAACCGATACAGGCAACGAGCTATAAATTGTTCGTGTCACTCTGCTCGAATATTCCGCACAGCGTCCAATGTGAAACTGTAATATCCGTTTCAATGCACGGTTCGCATGCAACAGTTTTAAACATAATTTCAGTTAAACCTGCAATCATGAAATAAACCTTATTGCGTAACCGTGCTCGATTTCTGTTATATAATATAACAGTGTACTATGTTTATTATATATTTTATTGAACAGAAAACACTAAAGATTATTACTTATATAAATAAATTGTTTAAAGGTTAACAATTAACAAAATGTCCGCCCGGCTTTCACCATTGCAGTCGATTTAACTTTCAAGTTTAGGATTTGAATTTCAAGTTATTCTTGTAAGAATATCTGCTGATCTGATTATTTCTACTGAGGATAGATTTCGTAGCTAAAACGTTTCCTTACTGTATAAAGGGTAATAATGAATTGTAGATAATTTACTATTAAGAGTGTAATTTATTAATTAAGATGTTTAGCATAAGTTAAGCGCATGTTAATAAAAAAAATAACGGATAGTGAACAACTGACGCGAAGGTCTGAATAACTCGTTATTTAAAGAGCAACTATTTAATTTTATTAATTCATTACGTAAATAGAACCTCTGGAAAAACTTCTCACAAATGGTACAGTCAAATTTTATACTAAAGGACACGTAGCTTTTTTTAACATTTTCAACTAAATGACTAATTAAGGATACGGCTTGTAAAGTAGCTGGGTGCAGATGATAGGACATTCCTCCGGAAAGTTTAATTAAGTTCGAGGACATAATGCCCTCGTTGCTGAAAATAATATGAAAGTAAGTAGCCCGAAAGTAATACAAACAAAATTAAGTTTCATATAATTATGACGAAAGTTAACATTTCTGAGTATACTGCGGTGTTTGTTATAACGAAATAGTACCCACGACTCTTGGAGACTTATCGATAAAGTATCCTTATACATATATTTTTAATCAACGTATCGGTGTTTTTTAATACTTTTATTACCCTCTTTTACAACTGCGGTGTTATGTTATCAGTAGATAAATTCAGTAACTCTTTATTATAACAATTCAAATATTAATTATTGGAACTAAGGTATTAATGTCATATATAAAAAAATCATAACATTATTAAAGTTAAATTTGATGCATTCTAAATCAAAATGTCTCATCTTATATAACTGATTTTGTATGAATATTTTTGTAGTTAATTGGCTTTTGAGCATGTGTGGCATTTGTAATAGATGTAATCTTGGTGTAATGATAGTTAATAAAAAAAATGACGTTCTTAATAAAATAAATGTGCATCCAATGTTTTTTAATGAATTGCATGTATTTAATTTCAAATCGTTAGTTATTGAAACTAATGAAAAATAAATAAATTAAAGGTTATGTACATAATATTTAAATATTTTCTCAAGCGGCTCGTTGGTCTAGGGGTATGATTTTCGCTTAGGGTGCGAGAGGTCCCGGGTTCAAATCCCGGACGAGCCCAGTATTTTTTTAATACGTTTTCTATTTTAATATGTTTTTTAAGTTACTTAACTCTCTCTTGTAAGTCCAGAATCTCATTATATATCTATCAACGAATTTTAAAATGTTTTTTCTGGTTCGTTATTGCTTTGGCTTTGCTAAGAAAAGTCAGACGGAAAATCTTAATCTGTATCATAATTTTGATATATTAAAACGGTTCAGGAGTGAGTATGAGTTTATTTGTTTTAGAAAGGTAACATTATATTTTTAATCTATAATAGTTGTTAATATGTTTTTATGGATTGTGTGTTCGTTTAGTATCCTGTTTTATATTAATATATACTTTAATACGAAAATTTCTTAATAGTGAAAGAAAAGTAAATAAACAGAGACATTAAATAAGTCAACGACGACGGAGCTGACTTTGCAACTAGTCTCCGGCGCCTCTATAGTTCCGGTGCAGCGTCGAGCGGTGCTCTATCGCTGACTTTTACTTCACAAAAACAAAAAAGAGAGGGCCCGTTTTGCTGACAACATAACCTCATAACCCACATTTAGAAAACAACGTCTCATAACGTCTTAATTATCTTCTACTAAATGTTTTCGTTTGTAATATTACGAACTTGTACGTAAACAATCTCAAACATAAAAAGATTTTTCTTATGTACGTTAAAGAAAATATTTGGAGGTCTCTATACAGTGAGGACCATAACGCATTAAAGCAAACTTCTAGAAGGGTTTTTAAAGGTCGCAATTCTACATAACCCAGACTTGAACTACATAACCTTGACTCAAAAAACGGGTACCATCAAAACGCCTATTAGTTTGCAAACATTACTGTGTTCCAGTTTGAAGAACGGTGTAGCTAGTTGTAATTATTGGGTTTACTAGATTCAGTAAAATATGTTTCAAGCACAACAATAAAGATTGCTTTGTGAATATCCTTAATATACACATCTAAAGGACAGGAATATTACGTAACATCAAATCTATATCCTGCTCGCCTTCTTGGTTCGTTACATAAAAATATCACTTGTTTATTTAACATCATTGACTAACGTATTTCCGTTTGTATTGTAACTACAGCAGTCGTTTTAACAAACATTAAATTTCATTGCAGTTAAATAGTTTAGAAGTTGCGCTGGACATTGCATATTCATTGTTGGTAATGGTTTCGATTCCTACGGGCAACTTGAGCATAATGACAGAGAGAAGTAGTTATGTCCACCATTACGTTAACTTAGTAATAACGTTTGGAAGTGAACAGTTGATCTTTAATTTTAATATTAACACAAATATCTATCACTATGAGGTTAAGTTTATGATATAGTTTTATTAACAGTCATACATATGTGTAGTTATCGACTTTTCATACTAAATAAATGAATAATACGATATGATGAAAATAATTTCGATCGGGTTAGTAGCTTGTATAAAACATTGTTACGAGGGATTATAAAAAAAAAATACTTTTAAATGTAATTGATAATACAAAACAAACAAAAATTATACTCTCGTCTTTAGTTACAGTGTTTTTGCAGATTTTTTATATTTATAGTTATAGAAACGTGAATGGAGAAAGTAATAGTATCACATCAAAAAGACAGGATGTTTAAATAAATCATTTGCTCGACGGTAAACTTTTATTCAAAGGATTATTTGTTATATAAAAATATATAAATAATAATATGATTTTCCAGAACAAGTCCGTAATGAAGTAACCACACAAGTCGAGCCATTCAAACTTGTTGGCTTGAGTATATTGTTTCAAGTTTCACTGGAGTTGTGTTTAAAGCAGTTGTTTACCGTCTGAACTGTAAAGCGGATATTGAAATTTCGTGCTGGTCGTGCAGAGAATTGGTACAGTTACACAAATGATTTATTGATATTATAATATTTATTAAACGTTCAGTCTATTTTGTTTAAATAATAAAACGGACGGAGGACCAACGAATCGACTGAATGCTTTTCTTAAGTGATTTACAATTATAAAACGGAAAGAAACTTAGTGTTATTTAGAAAGATTTAAAATTTTTGTGTATCTGTCATTAGTCCCGTTGTCAGTCTAGTTTGGTAATAAGAAAACACTTAATTTTCCTGCAAGTATTTTTGTAATCAGTTTTGAATGGCCTTACAGAGGATTTACTGGTTACATAACATGTTCTGTAAAGATGAGCACAATTTTGTAATGTGGATATATCCTAATTAACACAACGTTGTCATGAGAAGGCGTGTTACTTTACTTGAAACACATTTGTCATTGAGTTTTAAATTGTTTTAATGTTTTTAGGTAATTATAGGTATTGTAAGTACAGAGTATGTAAATTCGTTTTCCGTTCATACGGCTCGTTGGTCTAGGGGTATGATTTTCGCTTAGGGTGCGAGAGGTCCCGGGTTCAAATCCCGGACGAGCCCAATTACTTTTTTGTTACAGGTTTAAAACTTTATTTTTTAATTAAGCGGTAATTATTATAATTGACTGACTCGGAGTGTATATTTGGTAAGCCTTAATATCTTTTCCTTTATTATTTTATTATTGAATTCGCGTGTGGATTCATACAATTTTAGATTTGTTTGAATTTAAACTCGGCAATATGTACATGTAAAAGCTACTTTGTTGCATTAAGCGGAGCGTTCACTGTGAAATTTAACGAAGTCCGTGAGAACCGCTTCCCCGGGACTTCGTTAAATTTCACAGTGAAGACGTCTGTGTCGAAAGTAATGTGTGCCGGCGAGTTGGCAGCAAATTGTGCAAGCTCTAGCTCGTCGTGCAATAATGGAGCTAATTTATACATTACCAGCTTGACCTCGCAGACGTTGTCGAGTCAGTGTATATTTATTTCACCTTCGTCTAAGTATTGGCATATTGCTTAAACGATAAACAAGATTAAGCAATGCACCTCCATTACATAGCAAGTTATAAGAAATATACAAGTAAATCATAAATATTTTTTGTAAACGTCGCTTGAAAAGTAAAGAAGTTTAAATCGTGAGTAAGCATATTTTTTTATAACCACTTAAAAAGTCAAGGATCCCAATTACCACATTCACAGCCGTAATCCTGTGCTAGTATACTTGTATTATTTTAATTTATATTCTGTTAATACTTCCAATAACACTTTTATTCTTTTTTATGATATTAATATTTATACAACTATTTGTATAATTTATTGTCCATTTGCTCTGGAATTTTATTGACGCGATAAATTACGACTCGCGAGATATACTATAAGTAATTCATATCTTGGTTATAATTTTTCTAATCACTTTTAATTTTATTTATAGTAAGAAACCCATGTCTTACTTTATTATTTACTAATTAACTAATATATTATTTTTCTACCAATAAATCTGTTTCTAATTCTTTTTTTTAGACACATGGGTTAGTGGCGTAATGATGTGCATAACACATTCCGTTTGCGGGTCACACGGGTTTACTTTTATATTTGCTTTGCGAGGACTCACCATGTTCTGTGAGCATTTAAACAGGAAATTATTCCTACTCCAACTTCCTTGTGATGAGGTACGTCCTAACCGCATTTGGGAAGAAATTTCTGTTTACGGATACCGTCTCTCTGTTCTTGTAGAGTCCATTCTATTCGTCAAGCGGCACCACGGGTAACCTCTTTCACTAACTTTCGTTCCCCTCTTATTAGCTCTGTTGACAAGTTACAACTTCTTCCATTTGTATATATTTAATCTAACATTCATATTCAAGCAGAAGTAATAAATCTTTCAGGGTTTGATTAAGTGGATTATTATTTGAAGGATTTTTTTGATAACACTAACATAATATTTGTATTACATACTGTCACCAAGATTAGACGTAAAAACCAGGTGGCTCGTTGGTCTAGGGGTATGATTCTCGCTTTGGGTGCGAGAGGTCCCGGGTTCAAATCCCGGACGAGCCCAACTTTTTTCTTTTTTTTTAGTTAACATGTAAGTAATATATCATTTTAATACATTCGATTGATTAATTACTCGTTTTTTTTAGTGATAAAGATATTTTTCCATGCAGTAGTTTTACTTTTAAGCATTTTATATCAGGTAAGATTTTGTAGCGACCAAAATACTTTTAAAGCACAGATCTAGTAAATAGAAAAACGCCTAAGGCAAATAAAACAAAACAAGATATTTTATTATCAGCTGGGAAACCCCGCTACTGCCTTTATTAAGATCACAGCGGTCCTGCGCTGTTCGCATCTAGCGGTTTCTGTGACCTTCACCAGGTCATCGACCACCTTATGGAGCACACAAATTATATAATTTCGTCGGAATTGAGTACAACTGCAGTCGCTATATAGTGCTTGACGTTGCATTACCGGTAATCTATGTGACGTGCATTGTGAAGGCGACACGGTAATTATGACGCGGTATGCTGCATACACTTATTACGGACATCACACGTAATGTTACCTACTGCATTACCGATTTGATCTATGTACATTTATTAACTGTCAGAGAGAAAATTTTCACTTGTACCATCACCGGTCACAATTTACTTGTAATATTAGAAGCTATATTATTTTGTAGCATTCAGTGATATACGATATATATAATACACTATTATGATTATAAATTTTAAGAAATGAAACTAACAACATATCTCTGAAAGAAATCACAATTAAGCTTTCAGTACAACTTGTAAATTTTACAATATCATGGTTATAATATTAAAATTTTCGCAAGTTATTAATTCCATGAACTAACCAAAGGTACTTAATTTTTACTGAGAAGTTTTCCAATAAATATTATTGCAAGAAAAAAACTATTGCTATTATGAAAATGAATAAACAATTTGAAATAAACCAGTGTTATGAATAGTTAGCCTCTTTTCAGTTATTCCTTCGGCTATGCGAGATGGAAAGTGTTACCGCTTGTAATACCAAGTTGAAGTAATTTTATTCGTAGTTATTGTTCCTGTTTCATTTTACGTTGCAATTTATAAATGGATCAGCTGTATTCAACTTTACTAGACTTACATAATAAATTTCTGTTTTTTTTTTATTTCATAATTTATTACGTTAGGTTAGAAACTTAATTACTTTCAATTTTAATACTTCATTAGCGGCTCTTAACAGAAATGCCACAACATTTTCTATCCCCTGTCTAGCCTCTTGCGTAAAATGTAAAGAGAAAACCTATTACAATATTTCGACGTGTACTATTAATCAGTTTATTTCAGTGTAGCAGGAAATTCGCACACGCGTTCACGACCCACAACAATCCGTCAACGTCCAAAATAAAGCTTGTTAATGATTTCCAAAAGCCCCGTCGAATTGTGTCCGGGCAACTTGCATTATTCATGGAACGTCTATTGATAAATAACTTGCTCAATTTTAAATACCTAAAAACACAATTAAAAATCTGCAAGATAAATTATATTTATATAGGAAACTAACATTTCCGAATTCATTACTTCGATAATTGAAAGAAAACTACTCGACTGACCCATGTCCCTAAAAGAACAATGCAAGAAATTCATGATTACTCTTTTATCAACAAAAAATGTAATATTTTAGAATAATTATGATATTATTCTCTGTTATATAGTCGATAATTAATTTTTTATAACAGCCTTAAGATAATAGGGTTAGTACTAACATCAGATATTGTATACAATGAAACTATATTCACTCCATGAGCTGTACTCCCGTGGACAGTCAGCGAAAGACTGACGACTTAAAAGTTTTCAAAAAACACAGTGGTAAAACAGTGCTGCCACCTATCTTAAGTGTTGCCAACCAGTTTCCGATTTAATTACTTTCAAATACAAGTAACTAATATTAGTAGCTGGAGATTGTTTGCAATGTCTATTATATTATTACGCAATTTACTTTCTGGTTATGAATTTTATATCCACAAAAATAATCTGTTGTCAGTCAGTTAATTAACTTATTAACTATTTTTCAGTTACATTTTTTTAATGTTACCAGTAATTATCCAATTTATTTGTTTAATTATCGAGGCAACATAATATTTATAAAACCAGTATTCTCACTTATAAACACAGTATTAAAACACAATGTAATTTATACGTATGGTGGCCTAACTGGTGGTAGGTCTCTACTGTCGGAGACTGTCTAGGTAAGTACCACCGCTCCTATTTCTACAGTCAAATAGTAGTGTGTAAACATTATTGTGTTCCGGTTTAAAGGGTGCTGTAAGCTAGTGAAATTACTGGCGTAACGAGACTTAACACCTCATGTCACAAAGCGAAGAGCGTAACGTGGTGCAGTGTATACCATCTTAACTAGCGCCACGTTGTTATGGGCAAGCGTATCACTTACCATCAGGTGAACGTCATGCTCGTCTCGTCGACGCGTGGAATAAAAAAAATAAAATGAAAAGATGTATATATACCAATTGTGAGAAGTGAAAGTAATCTAGACACCAAAAAAGAAAGTTTTTTAAATCTCTTGTGGGTTTACGTGAAGTATAGTTTCGATTAAGTCGCGGTATTTTCAACTTAATTACTGAGAGCTGAGCAAATTGAACATCTAACTTTTGAACTATTTTTAAATCAACAAAGTTTAGTAATTTTAAGAAAAGTACGGAGTAAAATAATAACACAACAGTTTCAACATAACACTTTGGATTTTTGT
Organism: Byasa hedistus; assembly: GCA_029286795.1. NCBI lineage: Eukaryota > Metazoa > Arthropoda > Insecta > Lepidoptera > Papilionidae > Byasa > Byasa hedistus. The sequence continues at coordinate 5,121,819 of JAGSMW010000009.1, read as the reverse complement.
TCGTAACATAATAAAAACCAAAAGTTTAGAAGTAGATAGAACTTGAAAATAGAGATAGAAAGTAACAGTGATGAAAATAATATAATTTATGAAAATTCTACCGAAATTGAGGTTATATGTTTATATATAAAATAATCTAGTAGTTGCAATGTTACCAAGGTCTCAAGAAAAAAGTTTTTAAATATAATTTAATACATAATTCGCAATGTACAAAAAGAAACACTACAAATTATAAAACTAGTGGCAACAGTTAAAGAGAACCATGATATTCTTTGAAATTTGTAGTGCGGCGTATATTTAAATATTCTATTAATCTTCACACAAGCGAAACCTGTTAGAGATTTAGAGCTTAGGCTTCCGCATTAACCGACCAGGTTGTTTTATTAAATATCAAACGAAAATTTATATTTAAAATCAGTTAATTTTAACCAATAATAATGTACACAAAATTTGATACAATTTAAGTTAAGGTAAAAATTAATTTAATCCTTCTTTTAGATACGAGACGAGACAGGACGATCTTTTGATATATAGTTTTCGTAGCACATCATCGGGCTCGTCATCTTGTCGCTAAAGGTGTCTCATATGCCTAGTAATTTCACTAGGAACATCCTATCAATAAACCAAAACAGTGTTACGCAATACGTCTGATTCGAGACTAATCTGCCAGGTGGATAAATGTCCTCGTCTTCAAAACCACGCCGTGTATCCCAGTCGTGGGAACATTAGGTGAGTGTTTAAGCTATATTTAGTATTACAATATATCAATTTATTCTTATTGAAAACACCAAAAATAAATTCTTGGTAAATTTGAAACGATGCAACATATGGCTCGTTGGTCTAGGGGTATGATTTTCGCTTAGGGTGCGAGAGGTCCCGGGTTCAAATCCCGGACGAGCCCAAGTTTTGTCTTTTTTAATTATTTAACATATTATGGTATTATTTCTACTATTTTTTTCTTATTCGAACAGGCGACAAGACTGGCTAGACCTGATGGTAAGTGATACGCCTGCGTATAACAACGTGGAGCTAGTTACACAACACGTTGTGATTGTTAAGAAATAAGATGTTAAGTCTTGTTGTCTTAGTTATTTTATTGCTAGTGAAGTGCTATTCACGACAGAAATAGGCTGCGGTGGTAACTATCTAGACGGTCTTCGGAAACAGACCAACCACCAGTAAACACAGCTCGGACATTACTGCTATGCGACAGAAATAGGCGTTACATTGGCATCAATCTAAAAAGTCTTTAGCAAGAGATCTTAGTTTAGCTCTTACAAAATTATAAGTTCGCAGCAAAATTTATTTTTAATTAACTTGTACAGTAGTTTAAACATAATTAATGAATATAACGAAAACACTTAACTTTTATGAGGAGGTTGTACATATTTTTTGCTAAAAAAAACAGTTTGTAATAAATGAAATAAAAACGATACTTATGCCTTTCATACTCGAAGCTTATTCGAGAGTGTCAATGAAAACAGGTTGAGAGACTTACCCGGGAAAAAAAAAAGACAATTTTCGCTTTTATTTCCAGCACTAATGGCGGCTTCAGATTCCAGTTTTCCGCAGTGCAACTTTAACGGATGAGAGGCTATTTACAGAGCAACGTTTGTTTGTTATGGACCGTTTAATTATTGCCGGTTTATATTAATTAAAACCTTAAAGATAATTGGTAAGTTAGCGATACGATAACTGGATTGTGAAAACATTCATCATGTAATATGTACATGTAATATAATTTATATCGTGATCTGTCTTAATTACAGAGATTTGCTGTCACTAATGATTTTTCAGGTTTTATGTGTATTGTAGCTATATTTATACACATAGTTATTTTGCTCGCAATAAGAATACTAAATACAACTCAATTATTAAAAACTTACATTAGTGTAACAGTATAAGTATTTCTCTAAATAGTATAAAAACATTTAAAGCGCAAAAATTTAAATCGTGCGTTTAAAATATTATTTTAGAGACGTCAAAGTACCAATAAGATTTTTTTAAAAAAATTGTTCAAAAAGCTGGGCTCGTCCGGGATTTGAACCCGGGACCTCTCGCACCCAAAGCGAAAATCATACCCCTAGACCAACGAGCCGGTTGATTACTAGCAGCAAATGTTACAACTCATAATTACTGTTTTATCAAAAATATAAATAAGGTAGTTTTAATCAAGACATCTCCATTTTCCAGCATAGGACACATTTTAGGACATCCTACCGCCACTTAGCCTTTAGTGTGTAAGACAGGCGACTTGCCCACAAGCTAAGTTACACATTTACATGATCGATTCTTTCTGATCCATGTATACTATACGAATCATTATTGCATAATAAATTTAGAAGCTCCGGAAAGTGTAAATACAGTAAAGTTGTAAGAGTTTTTTGTCTGTTAGTAAATAACAAAGTTGGCAATGTAAGTTGTCTTTGCTCTTTTATAGTTCCGGAGCAGAAGAAGGCGGAAATCTATTGCTGGCAGTTACTACGTATGGACGGCAGATTTTTTTTTATAGTTGACATTTTGTTTCCGCGAACGTACATTAATTTTCCACATTACTTTAAAACTCTTCGTCTTTTGTTAGTGCTGGTTTTATTTACTTTTTATTATGTAGTAAAAATCTTTTCAAATGAAGCAGTCATCTTTATTAGTGTATTGTGATAGTTACCGAATAGAATGAAATATTTTATTTGTATCTGATAGGAATAACGTCTTTCATGTTTTTCGAGTTTAAATAAAAGGCCCCATTACTCCATTTTAATTTCAAGAGCGAGTTAGCAGATGTACTTTATAAATTGCAGTTACAAATATTAAACGAAATAAATTGAAATGAACGGCCATCATGTCTTTATGATGCATTTCAAAAGTACATCTAACTTTATAACTTAAGTATGTACAGAAGATTAGTTGTTAACAAAGGAAATCTATTATAAACTTAAAGTTCGATGTTCTTATTTGCAATTAATATGCAAATACGAGCACAAACTATGCGGTAATTAAACTTTGAAGCAACTTGAGCAGTCCTCCTGTTCACTTTACGGGAGCCATGTCGCTGGTAATCACGAAATTTGATTATATAAGTAGACCTCATGAAGCCAGGTTGCGATCAAGCATCTAATAATTTACGGATATTGTTTAATAGGTTAAACACAATATCCGTGAATTAATTAGGCACGTTAAGAAGAAGAAGAAAAAATCCGTAAATTATAGTTGTTAATATTTTGGTTGGAGAGATACTTGAAAATTAGTGATTAGAAATAAAGAAAAGGTTTAAAACTGTATACTGCTTACATAAGATGTAACTTCTAGTTACATTTAGCAATTTCTCTAGCTACAATGTCCTTCAAACTGAAATACAGAGATCTTTACACTACTGTTTGACTGTAAGTATATGATATACCATTCACTAAAAGACCTACAATTTTGTACCTGTTAATTTTTTGTAAAATATTGTAAATTTTATTATTGTTTTGTAGTTTAAAATAGTTTTACTACCAACTATTAAAATACAACCAAAAAAAAAATTGGATAAATTGGTGTAAAATCTGATAATTTCTAATGAAACTTTCTTTTAAACGTATATTTTTGATTATTACAGTTAAGACTACCACTCTCCAGTGCTCTAGAAAAACAAATTGTTATGATTGTTTTATAACTTGTTAACAATAACTGATAACTGGTTTGTTACCTCCAATATAACAAACAAAAGCGAACAAAACTCATAATGTTTACCCCTATAATTCAGTAATTGTTTGTACAGATGTTATAAACTGGCTATTTCTCAATAAATTAACCACGCTGATATGTTTGAGGCCGTTGTCTCGTGATAATTAAACATTCAAACCATGGAATCGTAGCAGTACTTTTTGGCAAGTCGTTTGCATTATTTATTAACAGTATATTTTAATAAAAAAGAGCCTTTCCTTTAGGCGTCGTAGTTATGACTTACGACCCTCGTATTTTTATCAACCACAACGCTTTTTAAACCACAACATTGTTATATTAGGTGGTAGAAACAGACATAGTAGTTATCTAGACGGTTTCTATCGATAGGGACTCATCTTTAGGTAAAGTACATCACTGGTGATTGGTGATCCTGGTTTGTTGTGTGATGGAGAGTTATCGTCAATAAAATTACAATTTCTTCATTCTGACTACAGAGACCAATATACTTATTTATCTTAAAAATATAATAAACGTATTCAGTATACGGTCGTTTATATTTGTACCAGTTTCAGCTATGATATGATAAATAGTTAAACAGAAAAAAGTAAAAAAGAAAAATATGGCCTGAGGCATAGCAAAAGTGTTTTGAACTATCTCTGATTTCAGCGCTTTCCTTTCTTTTGAAACAAAAGCTGCTATAAAATTTGACATCTCTTGTGAAAATACTGGTAATTGCTAAGCGTTCTGACTTCATATTTTAGCTCGAATAATGAACAATTTCAGAACAAAGCTGGCGACGACTTATGTACAATAATAATAAATAAACTTACAACATAACAATATAACTATCAAAGTGATTTTGTGCTAAATCGTTGTACAAAAAGTAATATTGAAGCACAAGTAAAAAATAGGATTTGGTCTAACAAGCATTAAACATTATTGGTTTGTGTGTTTATCTTAAAAAATCTGATTATAAAACAGAAGGGCTCGTCCGGGATTTGAACCCGGGACCTCTCGCACCCAAAGCGAAAATCATACCCCTAGACCAACGAGCCGTTATAAAAATTTGTTATTCTAATAACATCTTCACACAAATACACTTTAAGCAGCTGTTTTAACAGTTAGGAGGAAAGAACTTGATGATGTGGTATAAAGAGATATTTTAACGAAAACAAAAAACGTTTTCAAAGGTCAGAAAAAGGTAAGTAAAGCTTTAATCCACGATTCGTTTTTATGTTCACAAAAGTTAAGTGCCTGCTGTGTCCACATTTTAATCCTTCCATCATCTGGTATTACGAAAATCTGCACTCGCTGAATAGAACTTGACTCTAAGCTTAGCCATTCCTATTTTCTTAATTGCAAACAAAATTAACTCGAGCTACTTGATGCCAAGTGCCAAGAAGTTCTCCGGCTGTAATACTGAGTTTTAATATTCACATATAATTACATATTTATTATTAAAAAACAGAGTACGTTATTGCTTTTATTAAAGCTGAATGTTTAAGTAAATAATAAAGGATTCAGTTACGAAGAATCCTGTGTAACAAAAGAAGTTAAATACGATTTTTCAACATCAATGTTTGGTTTTTTTGATGTTATGTACTGGCTCGTTGGTCTAGGGGCATGATTCTCGCTTTGGGTGCGAGAGGTCCCGGGTTCAAATCCCGGACGAGCCCAACAATTTTTTGCCAACATATCTTTTAGTTGAACATTTTTTTGAAAAAAAAAATCTTGCTATATCCCAATGTTAAATGTTCACGATGATTTCGAATGAAGTAATACAAACATTAATTATACGAGCTAATTAATATTATAGCCATCGTTAATAATGTTCAGTGTATTGCATAAGTATGCGAGCAATGAGTAAGATTAGCTACTTTTTACAAATAAGGAAAGGAAGGAATGAGGAAACATGAAAGATCTTGACTCGTGTTCTTGTACGAGTTCTGGATCCCTGGGTAAACATTTACTGGGCTCATGTTTTGTGTAAAATGTTACCTAAATATCATTATAATTAATAACGTCTACATTTAAAACATTTGAAAGAAACTGGTACAGCTGTCTGACGGTTGCAACAGTTCGCTAGTATCCGGGAACCGCGTTTCTCTAAATTGCTTTTTAAAGTTGCCTCAGTTGAAGTTTTAACTGAATCCGCTAACTTCAAGCAAACCGTCCGGTTTTTTACGATTCCACGAACACTTTGCTCTGTATACGAGTAATATTAATTAAATGATGAGAAGTTATGACGTCATTAAAACCGTAACATTATGCTAACCTTAACTTCTTTTCTGGTGCGGCGGATAAACAATTGCTTTAAATCGCGAAGATACCTGATGAAGTTCCACAGCAACGTTTTGTGGAGTTTAGGAGATGGTTGCATTTTCTTTGAACTCGCTACTGCTACTCTCATATTGTAAATCTTCCGACATAACATCCGTCTGGTAATATATAATTGTGAGTATTCTGGGCGAGCCACACTTCTCCACTTCAGACTCATTGTTACTTAACTTCACGTGAAGTAAAGTTTTAAGTTATTTTCATTTAAAAAAATACTGTTTGACGTGTATATACACGTCTATTAATCTCTTATAAATATCTATTCTGCTTTAATATAATGATACATAGAAAATCTTTATTAAGTAATTGAATATTTATAGATTTCATGTTTCCGTCTTGCTGTGATGTGCCAATAAAATATCATCTTTCTTCAATAATTGATTGATGAGAACAGTTCCGTAAATGACTACTTCATTTCTTTTTATTTTTCGGATATTAATTATATCGAAATAAGGAAATAAGAGACATTCCTTAATAAGAAACAATGATTAAATACAATAGGATCTTCAATTCTTCGATCCTTATTGGAGACTCGTCCTCGCCGTTGATTATTTATTGCTTATTTCATAGATTGGTATGAATAAGAAGATTATTAATATTTAGACAAAAATTCGGTAAAATTACAAAAGATCATATAAAAGATACCTAAATATTTGGAAACCCTATTACGATATTTTAATTTGCTTTATTAATGGATCGGCTCGTTGGTCTAGGGGTATGATTTTCGCTTCGGGTGCGAGAGGTCCCGGGTTCAAATCCCGGACGAGCCCGGATTGCATTTTTTGTTAAGTAAATAAAAAGTTTCGAAACCGAAATAGTTAATTTACACTACAATTAAAATTAAAATCAAACACCCCAAGATCAGGATAATCTCTTAGTCTAAAACTACAAGTAAGATTATAAAATGTTGGTACAAAAACAATACGCAGACTCACACTTGTTTGTACCCTTTTACACTTTTAACCTGTTCTTTAAAAGTAAAGGTTACAGACGTTTTTTAAAAACATATTTAGACATATTCTGTGTATATAATACATATTGCAGATATGTGACTTTCAATTAAAATGTATTTAAACAGTCTTTCTTCAGAGAATATGTTCAACATGATCAGTTTTGTTTTGTAATCATAGAACATAATATTTTTTTCCTTCTTTTGGAAATATTACCGGTATACTGCACTTATTAATACACATCATCAGTAAAGAAAAAACCCTGAAAAGCTGTAATACAACGGTCAATTACTGATATGCGGATAGCGGCGGTTGAGTAACATATACCCATAAAGAGAAGATCATATACAGATTATATGGTTTTGTATACCAATGACCTTTTATGCGGTGTATTTTGACAGAGAATTATTATTAAAGAATACTGAAGAATTATTAATTATTCTTTCCGGACTAGGGATTGCTGGAAGAGTATTCTGTTTGAGCTAGGCTCATCTCAGTACATAAATTTTAAGTTCATTGTATATTTTATGCTGTGTACATACGTATGTGTATATTTAATATATATGCGAAAAAATAAAAATTCGTAAGAAAAACTATTTTCTGAGCACGAGCACATTGCATTAAGTTTTATAGAGCGAAGCCTCCTTCCTTCACATGATTAAATGTGAAAAATCCCACAACAGCAGAAACTGAAACTGTTAGGCAAAAGTGAATGGGCTCGTCCGGGATTTGAACCCGGGACCTCTCGCACCCAAAGCGAGAATCATACCCCTAGACCAACGAGCCGTTGTTAATGTAATCAAATTAATTTGAAACATTTGATACTTTTAAATTTGCCTTGATTGTGAACATATTGTTAGTAAACTGTTAAGAACAAACGATTCTGACCATGAGGATGTTTCTTATTTAGTTGATATCAAATATGACATATCGTCTGCAGTAAATCAAGTGAACTTATTCGCTTGCTTTATATCATGGAGTTAAGTACTTGAATGGCTTGGGAACCTATAGTTGTTGTTTGCATGGTGAATGGGTTTTCACGAACCCGCCAAGCTTGCTACCAGACCAGACACCAGACACATATGTTTAATCTGACCTCATGACAACATATATGTACTGAGAGACAGAGAGTATATCCCTAAAAATCACAAGAATAGTAGTTTCACATTACCATATTATCTAAGTCTATATTTATTATACCAGTTCTGTTAATATTTACCATTAACTTTTAAATCGTTCAAGATGCCGTATAAAAAGATAGCTCTTTAAGCGATTAAGTATATTAGTTGCTCGTGAAACAACATTCACTACAGTTGTGTAAACACATTACTACTTTATAACAGAAGTAAACATTGTAGTGCTAACAAGGCTTCTGAAAATAAATATCGTTTACCAATAACACGTTCAAAATCTAAGTTTTAAAAAAAATATATCACTGAAAACACTAATAACTGTATGTATTGGAAATGATTCACGGTGTTTGGATGATAATAAATGTTAGTAAAATTTAAAAATATGTTAACCAAAAGTAGATAGATATAAGAAATGCTCGTATGTGATGAGGAGGGCCTGATTTATGTGAAATGATTTATCAAGATAATAAAGCATGTTACTAAGTTCTAACACAAAAACAAGTTTTGAAATAAAAATTTCATGGAGTTTCCGTTCAAATTCTACGACTTTTTATGTTTTATTTTAATATAACTTGTCCTTTTGTTTTTAAATAACAAAAAACATGAGTAGATATTATTCAGGCTTTAACAACGGCTCGTTGGTCTAGGGGTATGATTCTCGCTTTGGGTGCGAGAGGTCCCGGGTTCAAATCCCGGACGAGCCCATTCTCTTTTGCCAAACACTTTCAGCTTCTATTGTTGAGAGATCTTTCTCATATTATAATCATGTGACGGAGGCTTAGCTCTATAGAACTTAAGTGCAATGTCGTGCTAAGGAAATATTTTTTCTTGCTTATTTTGATTTTTCCACATATAATTGATGTATGACTACACAACATGAAGAATACCTTAGATGAAACAGAATTTTCTTTCAGCATACCCTAGTCCGGAAAGAATTGTTAATAATTCTTCAGTATTCTTCTCTCACTATAAAAAGGCTGTGTTAAATTGTCTTCTTGTTTATATTTAATTATTATAATTTTATAAACTAATATCATTTTTGATTTGAGTGACGTGACGAGCAGTACTTGATAGTAAGTAATACGACTCTACCCATAACAATGTGGCCTAAAGAAGTCTTATTACCCCAGTAATTTCTCTTGCTACAACTCTCTTAAAAACCAGAACATTAACATATGTACTAGTTGGAATGTTTCAGTAATGTTTTATTTAAGTCAATATTAATTTATTAATTAATAATAAAATTGCAGATAGTTCACCATGCGTTAGTGTTGCGATATATGACGTAGTGTTTCACTTTAGTGTACTTTCACTTTGTTGGGAACGGTATCTGTGTCCGGGTTAACATCATCACCAAACCAGTTCTATACAGAGCATACATAACAATTCTTTTTAAATAACTAATTTTTTGTTAGTATTACTTCTTTATTTATCAACAATGTATTTAGATCATTTATCTATAGATATTATGTTAAATATAAATGTATAGTATGTTTTTAGTAATTTATGATAACGATATTAATTAGTAGTATAAAATACATATAAAATATTTTTTTCGTATTCATTTCGTCCTGTATAAATTTATACATGCAGAGACCATATTTATTTGTATGGGAATATACAATCAACAATTAAATGTGCACTGATGTTTCTCCAGAATAAATTTTATGAATGTACTATATAAACGTAATAAATGAGTTGCCATAAATCTTTAATGTATTTTATAAATCTTGTTT